>OY728161.1:1258624979-1260052071 GCA_963277665.1 Viscum album
GTGTTTTGATGGGCGCATACGCATCTGACGTCCGATTTAAGCGCCGCCAGCGGCGTTGGGACCCTAGCACCAAGGCAGAGAATTCCATGGTGGTTTCAGGTGTTGAAGCCAGAGTTGAGGCATGGGCCCCACGACCCGTCTTTTAAGCTATGATCAGTGTTTTGAAACTTTTTCATCGGACCACCATTCGGACCGTGCGATTAGTCGATTCTGGGTGTTTTTCCAAGGGCATTGCAATAGCATAATCTACCCTCTTTAATTTTGCACGCTGTTGCGGGCCCTGCGAGGGATGTTTTGGGAGTTGGCGATGATTTTCTTCTTTATCATCGAGTGTCCGTTGCGGGTGAATGAATAGTCAATCATGTTTATTTTTTCGAGAGGATCACAATGCTGTGATCCGTTTGTTGTGCTTCGGGACCGGGGTGCGGGTCCCACGTAGAACTGCTCATGTGTTGTTTGACGAAACACATCTTTTTCTCTGAATATATGTTCCACTCAAGTGAGTAGTCCATTTGACGTGTCTTTCTAAGGATATCACAATGGTGTGATGCGCCCGACTGTTTTCGGGGCCAAGGCTCGAGAACACGAGATGTCGTTCAGGCGTAAAGCGGTGTCATAAGACTTTTATGTCGGTTATCTGTTGGAGGCAAGTAAGTAGTTGATCTAGCATGTTTTTTCATTAGGATTAGAACAGTCTGATCTGTTTGGATGTGTGGAGTCTCTATTCAGACCCCATTTAAATGTGGAAGCATGAAAGTTGGAGTTTTTATGTTTTATCCTTCGCGCTGACATTGGGTGTCGTGTGCACGATAGCCTTTGTGCTATAAAGGTGGTATACTCTGAGAGTATACGATAATTCTTGGAGGCACATGTGGTTGTTTGTACCTCAGAAAATTTGTGTGCTTGGATAGAGTTGACTTGGGGCCACACGTCATGTAGGTCCCATGTGTGTGCCCTATTCTGCATTGTGTACCCTTAACCTCTCGCGACATAAAGGGTCCCTCTATTCTAATTTTTTGACCAGCAGGGTTATGTTTTTCCCTGGTTCTGTTCTCGTTTCTTGACCAGCAGGGTTGAGTTCCCCAGATTTTGTCCTCGTTTGTTGACCAGCAGGGTTGAGTTTCCCCTAGTCCTGTTCACGATGGTTTCGACCCGTAGGGTTGGGTGGTTTTCCCCTAGATATTTTCTTGATGGTTTGGCCGGAAGAGTTTCATTGTGTTTCCTGGTAGAGTTATTTTGGATTATGTGTGACCAACACATTACGCGGGCACAGATCCTCTACCCAGGAGGTTGTTTCTAGCAGGGCTGTCTAGGAGGTTATTTCTAGCAGGGCTGGTCAGGAGGTTGTTTCCAGCAGGGTTATCCAGGAGGTTGTTTCCAGCAGGGCTGGTCTGTGAGGTGCCATCCAGCAGGGATGGCCAGTGCGGTACCACCCAGAAGGGATGGCCAGTGGGTTACCATCCAGCAGGGATGTCCAGTGGGTTACCATCCAGTAGGGATGGCTAATACAATGGTGTTCACTAAGCAGTACCATCCAGTAGGGATGGCCAGAGCGGTTCCGGGTTTACCTCCAGCAGGGCTGGGAAGTGGTCCCTGATGATGGGTTTACCTCCAGGTGGGCTGGGTAGTTGTAACATCCCAAGTAAGTAATGAATAATAGATATTTTTATCTATGTCTATTAATGAATTAGATAGTGTTTTAGAGGCTTAAAATGAAAATAAATCCAATCTTAAGCATGGAATACACTAATATTCTTAAAAGATTGGTTTACTACCTTTTGATGGAAAACCATTTTTAAATCTATCTTTTGACAATTTTATAATCTATGTTTGTCAAAATAAACTTATTCTTTATGATTGGTACATTAAAATTTACCTTGTGTGAAGTTTTGGTATTTTTCTGACAATGTTCATTTTTTTATGAATAGTGAAAAATACTGCATTTTACATCAAAATTTCTTTTTAATCTAATTTATTTATATGATTAGATTATCTTTTGAATTGGTTTTGAAGTGAAATTAGACTATATTTTTACCATTTTATCCAATGGTGGTCATTGGAATCAATTTCACTTTGAAATTGGACTTAAACTAGTGTCAATCTTTTGATACTTATTGTTTCATAAAAACACGCTATTTGTCATGACAACGGGAATTAATTATTAAATTAATTAATGTGACTTATATGTTTTTAATTTTGTAAAATAGACTTCATTTTTAAATTTGTAATATCAAATATATCTTAGGGTGATTTTTTGGTAATTTTCTGAAAAACTTCAATTTTTGATGAATAGTGAAACCACTAAGTGGTACTTATAAAAACTGATTTTCCGTTTAAATTAAATTTTTCCATCATTGTGTTTTGAATTTCAAAAATCCGACATACATGGTTGTCATTAAGAAGTAAAATGTGGTTCAATGGGATTAAAATATTTTTTTTGGTGAATAGTAACTTATTAAGTTTTTAATCGCGATTAGAGGTAATTAGTGTAGTTTAAGGTAAGAATAATGTTTTAATAAAATGAAATGACCTAGACACATGTCCTACCCTCATTTTATGTGTCATGGACGACCAAGACAAGCCATGGGTCAACTTGGGGACCCCATGGAGCCACTTTGGTTGGGAAATGACATAAATAACTTTTTCTTTAATGTTAAAGTAAAAATGACACAAACATGAGTTATGTTACTAAAACAATTTTTATATGGGGTTATACAAGTCCGATTTTTGACTATAAATATTCATTAGAAAGATAAAACTATTTCCTACATCAAAGTATTTTTTATATAATTTTTAGACATTATATAAATTAAATTATGTATGACATCATGATGATGCACCGATGACCTCATTATTTAACGATTTAAATAAAATAGAAAGTTAATGTAAAATCTAAAACCTACACATGGACAAAACCAATTGTATGAGTGGATTTAGAACCCTTATCACCTTATCATAGAATTATATCAATGTGGGACCTTTTTAATCCGAAACTCATTTTAAAATAATGTAACTTATCTTTACTTTCCAAGAGTGCCCCTCCTCTCCTCTTATAAAAGGCCCCCACCTCTACCTCCTTACCCACACTCTAAAAGACTTTGGCTCGGCAAACCCCTGACCATTTTGTCTCTCCACTTTCCTATATTACGCTTTGAAGCCTCACTTTGGGCAGAAGTCTTTCCAAGGAAGCCTTTGAGCTCAAACCAAAGGGAGTTACCCGATTTTAAGGTAATGTCTTCTTTTAAGTCCTTTTGTTTTATTTTGCTTCTCCAACCCCCTAAACTATTTTTATTCTTTTCTTTTGTAACCACTACAGTATCCTAAATATACTTGGATGTTTTTATAATAAGGATTAGAGCTACACTTACACACACCTACATCTAATGGTTAACGAACATACTGTTTCCGTGGATGGTGAATTTATGCCTCCCGAAACGATGATTATTCAACATTCTTTTAACACCTTCAAAGGTGGACATTAAGATGTAACTATATTTATATATGATATATAATATGTTTATGTTTTCCTTAAGCTTCTGTATTTTTATTTTTGGTCATACCTTTATGGTTTCCATTATGGGTAAACGCGATATCTTCATTTAAGGAAGTGCGGACTACCGCCCCCTCAAAGTGATTTGATTCATTAAATACCATATGTGGGACGTATAAAGGATGGAAGTATGATATTATATATTATATTATACTATAATTATGATATACCTTTATATCATTATGATTCCACTCTATAAAATATGAAATAGAAATGAAAGTAGCGTTCATGCGTACGTACGGCTTACCGTCTCCATGAACGGTGCATTTCATTTCTTACCTCTAAATGATTATGTAATATTATAAATGCATGTATATACTGGGTATATATGATATATACATAATGATTATAATTCTGGATATAATGGATACATGAACAACATGTAATTATAAAGGGTTTATTTTTGACTCAAGTACCAATGATCGTTAAAATGACCGTTATTAACTTAAATAATTACATAGTGTTCATGACATGGAAATAAGTGATATAAAATGAATAATGAACTTGAAAAAGGTTCTTAAAGAAGTAGAAATTAACTTAAGTTTATTATTCAGGACATTAAAGAATGATCGAGTCAAGTCGGACCCGAGGTATGGGACTTCGTCTCAATCTCCTTTCATTGAGGCATATTTTGTTTTATACACAACCTTCTTTTATACGGTGTATAAACCCCTTTTAATTTTACGTTTATCCAAAAGGAATCTTTTTTATATGAAGCGTTTTACTAAACGACAAAATTGAATGTTTTTTTCGTACGTATGCGGCGACAACGACTTCTCCACCACCGTGACCGTTATTTGAGTTTCGGCTTCCTCTACAAGTCATACCTTCTTTTTAAAAGAAAAATAAATACCATGTTTTAATATTAAAAATTGTTTTCATAATGTTTTTATATCAATATGTTGTATTGATATCTTGTGATTGAAAGGTGGAAATGTTATGTTTCCTTTATGCATGTTTTATGTGATACGATTATGTTGAGGTTTTTGGGCATTATTATGAAGACGGGTGGTTCCGTGATAAACTAAGGGCGGGTGAGCCTGATATAGCTCTCCAATGCATTGGGTAACACGAAGGAGTGAAACGTTAAGGTTTCTCCGAAGAGATTTAGGGAATATACTATGATGGGTATTCCAAACGTAACCAAGAGGGTTACTCCCTACGTAAGAATGTTATGAATGCCTCAAGTTACCTTTATGTCTTATGATTTCTATGATTTAATCATGATTTGATGAGGTATGTTAAAGTGCTTATGTTTTATGGGTAAAGTATGATTTCATTCTTATGTATATATGTACCCATGTTTCCTTTCCATATTTTTATATCCCTTACTGAGCTTTTTATGCTCATCCCAAGTTTTTTGAAATTTTTTTCACAGGTCAAGGGAAAGGTACATGATCTGATGATAGTGTCAAGGAAGTGTCAAGAAATAATCCATGTTTTATTTTAAATATGTTTCCATTGATGGGAATGAAGAATACTATCTTTATGTAACCACTTTGTTTATATGTGGAATGTAATGCAAGTTTTATGATCTAATTCTCTAAAACTCTAAACCCGAAAAGATCCTAAATGTGTAATCTTGTAATAACTCAAGATTAAGTAAGGTTTAAGGCTGGGGCCTTATAGTTGGTATCAAAGGTCGGTTTAGATAACTTTAGGAATTATAATTCTATTAAATGATTATCCAAAAATATTTTTTATGGTCAAATTGAAGTGATATAGCATTTGAAGATTACCATGTTGCTTCATCTAAGACATGTTTGTTCAGAATGGTTTTCCACAGAGGAAAAAGGGAATCAGTGCTAGGAAGGCATAGAGAAGGAAATAACCTTCCGAATCAGCATCCTGAGATGTTCAAAATTAGAACTGAATAGTTTGTTGCAGTAATGGTGCAGTTGACTCAAGCGATAAATGGTGGTGGTATCCATGCATGAGATCAGCCAGATCAACCGTAGAGGAACATGTCAGTGGTGGAACATTTCATGAGGCAACATCCCCCATCATTCAGAGGATCATCTGACCCTGTGTTAGTTGAAAGGTGGATTAAATCACTAGAGAAGATTTTCGATGTCATGGGGTGTTCAGACAATCAAAATGTTAGTCTTGCTATTTACCGTTTGGAGGGTGAGGCGGATCAGTGGTGGTCTATGGTTAAAAATATCAGGGACGCTGATGAGATTGATGCTCTTGACTGAGATGAATTCAAAGATATGTTTCTTGAGAAGTATTTTCCTAAGGCTGTTCGAATTAGGATGGAAAATAAATTCTTGGAATTGAGGCAAGAGGAAGACTCAGTGGCTACCTATGAAGAAAGGTTCACTCGATTGGCAAGGTATGCACCAAATTTTATCCGAGACCTTGATAGTAAAATCAATCGTTTTTACTCAGGATTAAAGCCAAAATATCGAAGGGCATTAGCTTCTTGTGAGTTTAAAAGTTATGAATAGCTTGTTCGATGTGCTGAGAAGGTGGAAATGGAGTTTGCTGATGATCAAGTGTTCTATAACAGACAACATAAGAAGAGACCGAGGTGGCAGGAGAAAGGTAAGAATTCTTCAAAAAAGTCCGATGGTAAGAAAACTAAGTTTCCAGTTTGTGATAAATGTGGCAAAAGGCATGTTGGGGAATGTCTTCTGAATTCTGGAAAGTGCTACCGATGTGGTAAGATGGGACATAAGGCTCGTGATTGCACTGAAAAGGATCAAGGTGAAGGTAAGACCAAATTTGATTTACAGTTAGTAAAATGTTATAAGTGAAATGAGATGGGTCACTATGAAAACGAGTGTCTGAAAAAGATCTTGAGTGATGAGAAGCAGTTAGACTACAAGCAGAAAGGGGTGGTGATATCCTTTGCAACTACTTCAGCAGATGTCGGGCCATCAAATGAAGTTGTATCAGGTACTTTGTTTGTTTTTTCAGATTATGTCAGTGTGTTGTTCGATTCGGGGTCTACACATTCTTTCATCTCTGAATCCTTTTCTAGTAAAATGGGAATACCATCTCAAGAAATGACTCCTGAACTTTTGGTAAAAACACCTGGGGGGAATGTTGAGGCAAAAAGAATTTATAAGAATCTTCCTATCCATATCTGTGGAAAGAACCTACTTTCCAACCTTATTGTTCTACCTCTAGTAGAGTTTTCTGTTGTCCTGGTTATGGATTGGCTCTCTATTTACCATGCTAAGATTGACTATAGAGCTAAAGAAGTTTCTTTTTAGAAATACTTTCAGTTTGTGTACAAGAATGAACCCTTACTGTTGATAACTTATCAAGAGGCCGAGAAACTTGTAAAATATGGAAATGAATGTTACCTTGCACACATTGTTGAAAACAAGGGAACTGTTCAGATTAATGATGTGCCAGTGGTAAATGAGTATCTTGATGTTTTTCCTAATGATTTTCCTAGAATAATACCAGATCGGGAAGTTGAGTTTACTGTCGACTTAGTTCCTGATACTAAGCCAATTTCAAAACCCCCTTATCGAATGGCTCAAATTTAACTTTTAGAGTAGAAGGAGCAATTACAAGATTTATTAGAGAAAGGTTTCATTGGACCTAGCACATCACCATGGGGTGCTCCTATTTTATTTATTAAAAAGAAAGATGGTTCTATGAGACTATGCATTGATTATAGAGCCTTGAATAATATCAATGTTAAGAACAAATATCCTTTGCCTCATATCGATGATTTGTTTGATCAGCTCCAGGGAGCTCAGTATTTTTCAAAGATTGACTTGAGATCGGGGTACCATCAGCTAAAGGTAAAGGAAGCAGACGTTCTGAAGACCGCGTTCCGTACAATATATGGCCACTATGAATTTGTAGTAATGCCTTTTGGGCTAACCAATGCACCTGCTGTATTCATGGACTTAATGAATAGAATTTTCCATGAGTTCTTGGATAAGTTTGTGGTGGTTTTTATAGATGATATTTTGGTGTTTTCTAAAAGTAAAGAAGAGCATGAAAGACATTTAAGGGTCATTTTTCAAACCTTAAAAGAAAAGAAATTCTATGGGAAATTCAGCAAATGTGAGTTTTGGTTGCAACAAATTTCTTTCCTTGGTCACATTGTTTCAAAAGATGGAATAACCGTTGATCCTGCAAAAACAAAAGTTGTGGAAGACTAGCGAAGACCCACAAATGTAACTGAGATTCGTACCTTCCTTCGTTTGGAAGGCTATTACCGAAGGTTTGTTAGAAATTTTTCGTGGTTATCTAGTCCAATGACTAAGCTAACTTGGAAGGGTGTTAAGTTTATCTGGACAAAAGAATGTGATGATTGTTTTCAGGAATTGAAAAGAAGATTGGTGAATGCTCCAGTTTTGGCACTACCTTTCAGGAATAGTGAGTTTGTTATCTACAGTGATGCTTCATTGAAAGGACTTGGTTGCGTCCTAATGCAGAATGATCAGGTAATTGCTTATGCTTCACGACAGTTGAAAACTCATGAGGTAAATTACCCTACACATGATTTGGAATTAGCTGCTGTTGTTTTTGCTTTAAAAATTTGGAGGCATCATTTGTATGGAGTAAGGTGTGAAATATATACTGATCAAAAAAGTTTAAAGTATATATTCACTCATAAAGAGTTAAACATGAGACAGAGGAGATGGCTGGAATTAATCAAGGATTATTATTGTACAATTCATTACCATCCGGGAAAAGCAAATAAAGTGGCTGATGCTTTGAGTCGAAAAAGTAATGATTCATTAGCAATGTTGCGTTTGGAACGTGATCCTTTGGTTAAGGATTTGATGAACTTTGGCATAGAAGTTGTTGGTGCAGAAAGTTCTTCTGTTTTGTTTCTGGTATCAGTGAGATCATCTCTATCAGATAGAATCAAGCAAGCACAGAAGCAAGACAGTGAGTTGCGGAAAAAGGTAGAGCTGGTTCAGAAAGGTATGTTGCCTGAATTCAACATTGATAATGATTGTGTTTTGATATTTGGGAAAAGATTGTGTGTGCCTTGTGATTCACAGTTGAAGAGAGAGTTGTTATGTGAAGCTCATAGTTCTCCGTATTTAGTTCATCCTGGCAGTACTAAGATGTACAGAGATCCGCTGGAGTATTACTGGTGGGATGGAATGAAAATAGATATTGCTGATTTTACTGTGAAGTGTTTGACTTGTCAGCAGGTTAAAGCAGAGCGGCAGTTACCGAAAGGGATGCTTCAGCCATTACCAGTTCCAGAGTGGAAATGGGAGAATATATCCATGGACTTTGTTGTGGGATTACCTAAGACATCTTGAGGTAATAATGCAATCTGGGTTATTGTTGATCGCTTGAGCAAATCTTCTCATTTCCTTGCTATATGAGATACTTTTTCCCTAGATCAACTTTCCCGTTTGTATCTTAAAGAGATAGTCAGGTTACATGGAGTTCCTCTCTCCATTGTATCTGATCGTGATCCCAGGTTCACTTCTAAATTTTTGAAAGGCCTTCAGAAGTCGTTGGGTACTGAATTAAATTTTAGTACAACTTTTCATCCTCAATCAGATGGGCAGTCAGAACGAACAATTAAGACCTTGGAGGATATGCTACAAGCTTGTTCGATGGATTATCAGGGAAGTTGGGACCAACATCTTTCTTCGGTTGAATTTTCATATAATAACAGTTTTCATTCCAGTATACAGATGGCACCATTTCAGGCATTATATGGGAAGCGGTGTCGAACTCCAGCTTTCTGGGATGAAGTGGGTGAAAGGAAGTTGATGGGACCAGAATTGGTAGAAGAGATGGCAGAAAAAGTTTAGCTCATTCAGAAGCACATGAGAACAGCTCAGAGCAGGCAGAAGAGTTATGCGGACAACAGGAGGAAGGATCTCTCTTTTGAGGAAGGTGATCATGTTTTTCTCAAAGTATCACCAGGGAAAAGTGTGATGCTATTTGGTAAGAAAGGAAAGTTGAGTCCAAGGTTCATTGGACAATATGAAATTCTAGAGAGATTTGGATCAATTGCATACCGAGTGGCTTTACCTCCGAGTTTATCTCAGGTACACAATGTTTTTCACGTTTTGATGTTGAGAAAGTATATGCCAGATCCATCTCATGTTTTGAGTCCAGAGGTAGTTCAGTTGGAAGAGAACCAATCTTTTGAGGAACAACCGGTCCATATTCTTGACCACAGGGAGCAAGTGTTACGGAATAAGGTGATTAATCAGGTAAAGGTTTTGTGGAAAAACCACATGATGGAAGAGGCAACATGAGTATCTGAAAATGCAATGAGGGATAAGTACCCCCATTTATTAGATAAGTAAATAAATTGCGGGGACACAATTTTCTAATGGGGGGAAGGATATAACATCCCAAGTAAGTAATGAATAATAGATATTTTTATCTATGTATATTAATGAATTAGATAGTGTTTTAGAGGCTTAAAATGAAAATAAATCCAATCTTAAGCATGGAATATACTAATATTCTTAAAAGATTGTTTTACTGCCTTTTGTTGGAAAACCATTTTTAAATCTATCTTTTGAAAATTTTATAATCTATTTTTGTCAAAATAAACTTATTCTTTATGATTGGTACATCAAAATTTACCTTGTGTGAATTTTTGGTATTTTTCTGACAATGTTCATTTTTTTATAAATAGTGAAAAATACAGCATTTTACATCAAAACTGCTTTTTAATCTAATTTATTTATATGATTAGATTATCTTTTGAATTGGTTTTGAAGTTAAATTAGAATATATTTTTACCATTTTATCCAATGGTGGTCATTGGAATAAATTTCACTTTGAAATTGGACTTAAACTAGTGTCAATCTTTTGATACTTATTGTTTCATAAAAACATGCTATTTGTCATGATAGCGGGAATTAATTATTAAATTAATTAATGTGACTTATATGTTTTGAATTTTTTAAAATAAACTTCATTTTTGAATTCGGAATATCAAATATATCTTAGGGTGAATTTTTGGTAATTTTCTGAAAAACTTCAATTTTTGATGAATAGTGAAACCACTAAGTGGTACTTATAAAAACTGATTTTCCGTTTAAATGAAATTTTGCCATCATTGTGTTTTGAATTTCAAAAATCCGACATACATGGTTTTCATTAAGAAGTAAAATGTGGTTCAATGGGATTAAAATATATTTTTTGGTGAATAGAAACTTATTAAGTTTTTAATCGCGATTAGAGGTAATTAGTGTAGTTTAAGGTAAGAATAATGTTTTAATAAAATTAAATGACCTAGACACATGTCCTACCCTCATTTTATGTGTCATGGCCGACCAAGAAAAGCCATGAGTCAACTTGGGGACCCCATGGAGCCACTTTGGTTGGGAAATGACATAAATAACTTTTTCTTTAATGTTAAAGTAAAAATGACACAAACATGAGTTATGTTACTAAAAAAAAATTTATATGGGGTTATACAAGTCATATTTTTGACTATAAATATTCATTAGAAAGATAAAAGGATTTCATACATCATTGAAGTTTTTATATAATTTTTAGACATTATATAAATTAAATTATTTATGACATCATGATGATGCAGCGATGACCTCATTATTTAACGATTTAAATAAAATGGAAAGTTAATGTAAAATCTAAAACCTAAACATGGCCAAAACAAATTGGATGAGTGTATTTAGAACCCTTATCACCTTATCATCGAATTATACCAATTTGGGACCTTTTGAATCCGAAACGCATTTTAATATAAAGTAACTTATCTTTACTTTCCAAGAGTGCCCCTCCTCTCCTCTTATAAAAGGCCCCCACCTCTACCTCCTTACCCACACTCCCAAAGACTTTGGCTCGGCCAACCCCTGCCCATTTTGTCTCTCCACTTCCCTCTATTACTCCTTGAAGCCTCACCTTTGGAAGAAGTCTTCCCAAGGAAGCCTTTGAGCTCAAACGAAAGGGAGTTACCCGATTTTAAGGTAATGTCTTCTTTTGAGTCCTTTTGTTTTATTTTGATTCTCCAACCCCCAAAACTCTTTTTATTCTTTTATTTGGTTAGAAATCCAGTATCCTCAATATACTTGGATGTTTTTATAATAATTATTCGAGCTACACTTACACACACCTACATCTAATGGTTAACGAACATACTGTTTCCGTGGATGGTGAATTTATGCCTCCCGAAACGATGATTGTTCAACATTATTTTAACACCTTCAAAGGTGGCCATTAAGATGTCACTATATTTATATATGATATATAATATGTTTATGTTTTCTTTAATCTTATGTATTTATCTTTTTGGTCATACCTTTATGGTTTTCATTATGGGTAAACGTGATATCTTCATTTAAGGAAGTGCGGACTACGGCCCCCTCAAAGTGATTTGATTCGTTAAATACCATATGTGGGACGTATAAAGGATGGAAATATGATATTATATATGATATTATACTATAATTATAATATACCTTTATATAATTATGATTCCATTCTATAAAATACGAAATAAAAATGAAAGTAGCGTTCATGCGTACGTACGGCTTGCCGTCTCCATGAACGGTGCATTTCATTTCTTACCTCTAAATGATTATGTAATATTATAAATGCATGTATATACAGGATATATATGATATATACATAATGATTATAATTCTGGATATAATGGATACATGAACAACATGTAATTATAAAGGGTTTATTTTTTACTCAAGTACCAATGATCGTTAAAACGACCGTTATTAACTTAAATAATTACATAGTTTTCATGACATGGCAATAAGTGATATAAAAGGAATAATGAACTTGAAAATGGTTCTTAAAGAATTATAAATTAACTCACGTTTATTATTCAGGACATTAAAGAACGATCTATTCAAGTCGGACCTGAGGTATGTGACTTCGTCTCAATCTCCTTTCATTGAGGCATATTTTGTTTTATACACAACCTTCTTTTATACGGTGTATAAACCCCTTTGACTTTTACATTTATCCAAAAGGAAAATTTTTTATACGAAGAGTTTTACTAAACGACAAAAGGGAATGTTTTTGTCATACGTATGCGGCGACAACGACTTCTCCGCCGCCGTGACCGTTATTTGAGTTTCGGCTTCCTCTACAAGCCATACCTTCGTTTTAAAAGAAAAATAAATAGCATGTTTCAATATTGAAAATTGTTTTCATAATGTTTTTATATCAATGTGTTGTATTGATATCTTGTGATTGAAAGGTGGAAATGTTATGTTTCCTTTATGCATGTTTTATGTGATACGATTATGTTGAGGTTCTTGGGCATTATTATGAAGACGGGTGGTTCTGTGATAAACTAAGGGCGGGTGAGCCCGATATAGCTCTCCAATGCATTGGGTAATGCGAAGGAGTGAAACGTTAAGGTTTCTCCGAAGAGATTTAGGGAATATACTGTGATGGGTATTCCAAACATAACCAAGAGGGTTACTCCCTACGTAAGAATGTTATGAATGCCTCAAGTTACCTTTATGTCTTATGATTTCTATGATTTAATCATGATTTGATGAGGTATGTTAAAGTGATTATGTTTTATGGGTAAAGTATGATTTCATTCTTATGCATATATGTACCCATGTTTCCTTTCCATATTTTTATATCCCTTACTGTGCTTTTTATGCTCATCCTATGTTTTTTGAAATGTTTTTCACAGGTCAAGGGAAAGGTACATGATATGATGATAGTGTCAAGGAAGTGTCAAGGAATAATCCATGTTTTATTTTAAATATGTTTCCATTGATGGGAATGAAGAATACTATCTTTATGTAACCACTTTGTTTATATGTGGAATGTAATGCAAGTTTTATGATCTAATTCTCTAAAACTCTAAACTCGAAAAGATCCTCAATGTGTAATCTTGTAATAACTCAAGATTAAGTAAGGTTTAAGGCTGGGGCCTTATAGTAGTGGTCCCCGATGACGGTTCTGAGCCTCCCTCCAGTAGAGTACCCTTTTACGGGACTGGGCATTGGGACTCGTCGACCACTTTAGCCGGGTCTACCTCCAGTGGATTACCCTTTTATGAGACTGGGCAGTGTGGAACCTATCGACTTTTTCCGGGTCTCCCTCCAGTGGGAACCCGTCGACTTCCACGGATTACCCTCCAGCAGGGCTGGGCAGGGGGTCACCTGTCGACTTTGTGGAGACCTCTCGACTGCGGGGCAGTGACGAGGTGTGGTTTGATGTTCCCCAGGACTCTCAGGTATGAGGGGAGCTTTCCCCACTGAGACGCATCCTTGTAACACAACCTAAAACCGTGTGGGCGAGTCAGTGCCGCCCATAGCGGATAGTGTCAAGGTGCGGTGATTTGAGCCCCTTGACTTGCAGTTTAGGGAAGACATTAAGGATATTGGGAATCAATGGTGTTTACTTCTGCGAATGCTTTCTACTCACTTTCATGGGGTGAGCTATGGGAAGGAGATCCCATTAAGATCTTGTTCGGGTTTCTTAACAGAGCATATATTTATGTATACCTTGTTCTGGTACCCACTTCTTGGGTTTTGGTTACTCTCCTTCCAGGAGAGGTGAAGACGCACGGGGTATGCCATGTGCTTTCCGTGTCTAGTTTCATGTGTTTGGACGAGTCTTCTCTCCTAGTATAGGTGAAAAAGGCTCAATGGTAAGTTCACATTATCACCATTTCTAGCTCCTTGTGTTAGGACGAGTATACTTCCCTCTACCTGTTGGGTTGAGTTGTACTCTTTACTGCACTCTCTGTTGTACTGCTTTACTTCTCTATGTTCTATCTACTGCTCACCTCTTCAGTACCTCCTTTGTTGCTCCCTGGAGCCTTTGGGGAATCCTACCGAGAATTTTTTTATACTCACCTCTACTTGGGCTTTTCCCGCACTTGGTGTTCCCTTGAAGAAGATGGAAAGGTTGGTCGTGACATCAAAGGAGCTTAGGCGTTCGGGAGCTTGGACCCCGTGTGGTGGTCGTTGTCGGGTTCCAGGTGTGGGGCACTCCCAGTTGTTTTACTTTTGTTTACCTATGGCCGGGTTGTGGAACTTTTCTAGTTGGGTGCGTGTTTTTTCCCTTTTCTTTTTAGTTTACCTTCAGGACTCACTTTGTATTGTTTAGAGTTCGATTCACTTTGTAGTTTATTTATGGCAGTTAGTACATTTCTTTTCCTTTTACTCTTCACTTCTGCATTGAGTGGGTTGTGTGTGTGTGTACAGGTACTCAGGCAAAGGCCTCCCCAAGTTGTTTAGCCTTCGGTGTTTGTCGCCAGCCCTTGGCCTATAGAGGCGGGCTTGGGGTAGTTGCGGCTCGAGGCAGGGTAGGGTCGGGTCGTGACAATTTTATCATTGTCGAGACATTATGTAATTCTACTCTAGAAAATATCTTTGTTTTTTTCACTTTTATTTTAGTGTTGTGTGTTGATTTGGATATTTCAAGAATTCTCAAGAGTCTATTGTTAAATAGGAGGGAAATTTTAATCTTTTTTCATTCATTAATTCAATTGTTTAATCCCACTATCTTTTCATTTATGGGTAATTGTAACATTTTAAATTTTTACGAATATTTTGGGTGGAATCGTGAAGATGGATTTTTTTATATCAATGAAATTAATATCATCCTAGTATTTCAACGGTAAAAAATTATATACTGATTAAAATTATGAAATGATTCATTCAGGATTCTATGATTATTTTTAAAAAAAAATTAGTTGTAACCAAATTTGAATCCAACTATAGTAGGCACAGATGATGTATTCAAATGGGGCTTGAAAATATGTGTACATTTTTTTGAATTTAATTTTTTGTACCATACTACACTAAATATATATTAATAGAAACTCCAAAATTTTATGAAAATATATAATATCCTAAGAAATAATTTCATGAACTTTGGATACTCAATATTCAACCATTTTCAAGGTCAAAAATGCTTGGTGAACTAGAGGATGGAAATTCAAATTGTCTATATTTCTAGTTATTTTTTCTCTATTAATTTCATTATAACCTTTTCTAAAACATTTCAATAATGAATAAATTTTATGGTTGAATTATTATTGGTTAGATAAATAACATTATAAAATACCACAATGTATGATTTTTCTATTCAATCATCTTTGCATGTGAAAACATTCAGATGAGGGGTTTGAAGTGAAAATTGATCACCATTATTTTCTATAATTGTGTTGATCCACATCCATTCAATGATTTATTAATTATCATTAGATAAGTAGGTGTTTTTATTTTATAATAGTTTTATACATTTTTAATCTTCTCTTATTAATTATTTTATCTTTTTTTCTTCGCATGTCATCTTTATCAAATCTCTATTGTTGTGGAGAACAAGCCCTCATTATTATTCGAGGGAATAAGCATTTATTTTTTGAGTTTATATATTTTTTATTTTCTCTTATTTTGTTAAAATATTTCATTATTATTTAAATGTATTACTTGTTCAGTTGCCTTGCTTTCTCCCCTACTTTCTTTTTATTCTTCTATATCATTCATACTCTAATTCACTATTCCAATGTTGCACATAGTGGATAAAAATTATATTTTTCACTTGTGGTGAAGTGCTTTCCTATCCATAGTTCGAGATATATTATAAAACATGGAGATCAATCTAGGAAGGATAATCAAAATTCAAATATTATGGTTTTGAGTGATAATTTTTCACCTATAAATTAAATAGGGTGTTGATAATTATATTTTTCAGAACTATGACATCATCCTTGTGAACTGACAAGGAAAAAACATTATTTTTTACTATATTTTTTTAATGTTTCTTCATTTTCATTAATATATATATCACATTATCTTCATAAAATATATAAAAAAATAGTTTTAATTTAGTATATATTAATTTTTAAATAGTGACATTTTAAATTCATATTCTATGAGTGGTTCCTTTGAGATATCTCCCCTGGTATTTCAATATGATACATTGTTTAGTAAAAAAATATATTGAGTTAAAAATTATGAAAAACCCCACCCATAAATTTTTTATCATTTCAACTAAGGCTACAAGATTAACCAAATTATTTTTCTTGAAAAATTAAAAAATTAAAATTTAAAAACCTAAAAAAATTGAACTTTATAACATATTGTTCATTTAATTGGTCAAATATTGACTTCTATTGGGATTTATCATATTCCTAGCCTATTAAAAATATTGATGAGTCTAATAGGGAATAATCATTAGATATTCACATGTAGCGGGATTTAGAATGCTTGAAAAAGTGACTAATCATATGGATATTTTCCACAATTTTCTAATGGAAATCAATGATTTTTGGATGAAATGAAAAAAAAAGTTAACGAATAAGTAAATCTTGTAACACCCACATTTCAATTTAAATAATTTGATGATTACAATAAATAATTCATTTAATATCCACTGCCCTCTCTAACAGATAAATTCCGAGTGGATTTTGCTTGTGGATAAGAAGTTTAAAGATGAAATTTATGTATAATATTAATTTTTTTAGATCACATTTTATTCAAAATTTATAGAAACTACATTGAAAATTTCTTTCCCTTAAGTTTATTTATCATTTTAAAGTATTATGGTTTATGAAATAGAAGGGGATGAAAACAATGTGACTATTATTGAGTAAAACAAAGTGGTAGATTTAATGAAGAATGGACCTTGGGAATCCCATTATGATGAAAATTCCCAATCTACATCAACTTGAATATCTAAAGGAGTATGAAATCGTGAATGTTGACAGGGATCCCCACTATATGAATATCAAAAGGAGTACGAAACCATGAAAATCCCCAATCTACATCAACTTAAGTTTATTTCTCATTTTCAAGTTGTCTTTGGGGGTTCCCATGATTTTAATCCAATTTTTGATATTAGAGGAAATATTATGTATGTTTCATGGGGAATAAACCACATACACCTTTTTATTTAAGATAATGTTCCAAAACATCATTGTATTTTCGATAAAGTTCCACAACTTCTTGGAAAGGGTATGTAAAACCCCATCACCCACATAAGGGTTTAAACCAATCCTTATCCATTTCTTCTCATTTTAACTTTAAATTTTTTTAATTTTAAAATTTTAATTTTAAAATTTTATTATTTATATTTATTTTATTATTATTATTTTGAAGCTGAACTATATTGGACCATAACTCTAAGATACCATTAAAAAAATACTTAACTTGTATTTCACCTACTCCTATATTTTGAAGCCCTTTTCCTTGTATTCTATTAAGATAAAATGAGGGGTAGTTACATTTATGTGTGGGGGGAGTGTCAATATTATTTAGAGTTTTGAGGTTTTTTAAATTTTTTAGGAACATTGAGCCTTAATGGATATTCTTAGTCATTTTTTCACTATTCAATTTATTTTCAGATATGTGGATTGATTTTCATAGAAATGTATTGAAAATAATTGGGGATATGAAATTTTTTCTGGGTCTTTGATTTTAAAACATTATTATGAGTATGAACTGTTTTCAAAATCCATTCCCTTGAAATTTCAAAAAACATTACAATCTAGTGATTATTCAGAACCATTTTTATATATTCATCATAATACACATGCCTTCTTGATAAAATCCTAGTTTTTTTAAAATTAATAGAAAATATATTTTTTTATTTCAGGGAATTTAAGTTTATGAATTATTATTGATATTATTGAGGCTTTTTGGGTTATCCACATATTCATCTTGAGACATACCATTGACATCTACCCATGTTTTTATCTAATAATCCATGAATGTCCTTATAGATTCAAGACACATTTCATGTTGATTTTCCCATCAATATTAATATATTGGCATAGATATTTTTGTTTTTCTTAGGTAGGGAATTTTATGTGTGTTGTTTATGAAGCATTTAATCCCAAGGTTTTGTGAGATCATAGTCTCTATTCTAGTTAGTGGAGAGGGAGAAATGGGGATTATTCATTATTAATTGTTCTTCATTCATATTATTTAGTTATCTTCCTACAAAAATGAAAAACAAACAAAATAAGATATATAATTCTTTATTGTGATTTGTTTTATGATATTTCATTCATTCTCTTCATTTCAATGTCATCAAATATTCAAAAAACATAGAAACAAAAAAAACCAAAGAATCATAAATATTAAAATAAAAAAGGGGATAATTTGGATGAAATCATCCATTGGATTTTTGTCTAACTCTTGGCTCATGACACAAAAGGGTTATGTGGTGTTTTAAATTTTTAAGGAATATTGAGTGAGGTGTTTTTCATATTTTTCTCTTGAATGTAAATATGATGGTGTTTGAGAGTCTTACCTACCATATTAAATATGTGTGTTTTCAAATTCATTTACCCAACAACCCATAGTCACCAAAAAGAACCTTGAAAATTCCAAATGATTGGAATCATATTTATGTATCCCATTATACAAATATCATAGTTTTCCCATGCCTATAGTGACACCTGAATATTCCATGTATGATTATTACTCTGTATTAAATTTATCATGAGTTAAGAGTTCCATGAACTTTCATGTGAGATAAATTCTGATTAGTTCATGGATGTATTTTTAGGTTACCTTAATATAATTTATTAAGATTAAAATGGATGTTAATAATTTTTCACTGATGTGACATTTCAAAATAATAATTCGTAAAATATTTTGAATGTTTCACAGTTTCGATTTAGGTGTGGATTTTGATATTGATACATGATGAATAACCCTGAGTGTAATGTTTATGTATGTAGGATTAATTAAGATTTTTTTTATACAATTCATTATGTAAATCTATTTTCTCACTCCAAAAATTTGTTATTTTAAGTGCAATTGACACATTTATTAGTTTTTAATAATATATTGGACTTCATTATAGAAATTGATTATTTTTTATTTCCATTAAAAAACATCAGATTGGTATTTAGCTATAAAACTTCACACACTGAACCTAATTTTGAAGTTATAGACTTTTAGTATTTAATTTTCTTTGGGAAACATTTCATTAAGATAGGCTTAAATCCAAATCCTACCATAGATGATCCAAAAAAAGAATTAAAGTGGTACTCAAAGTATATGAAATGTTTTTGGGAATTTTATTTTCGGGATCCTATCTAAAAATTTCATTTCAAAATAACAACATTATTTTTTGAAAATATATTGGATTTTAAGGAATTATTTTTTAAAAATTTTCCTCCTTGAGATTTAGTCATGTTTAGAGACATAAATGCATGATAAATTGGTTAGTGGGAATTCAAAATTTCTGTTAGGGTATAAATGTTCTCTCTAGTAATTATATCATAAACCTTCAAACATGATTCCAAAAAAGTTAGGATTTTTTAGGTGAAAATGTATATATTATAGGAACATCATTGTAGAAAACCAATTTTATATATTCATCCATTATGCAGTAAAACATGTGAAACAATCTAGAAGACATTTTTTTTAAAAACACGGTTCACCCATCTTTTAAATAAATGTTTACTTGCACATCCTTTCAAATAGATAAGGATTTGCATTTGATAAGGATTGTATTTGATTTTATAATATTGTTATGAAATTTTATTATATATTAATCTTATTATAATATCATTATTACCATTCAATTTTGTATTTTCCCTTCCATGATTCTCTTATATCTATGGTTATATAGAACAAACTGTCATTGTTGTTTATGTGGGGGAGTGGTGATCTTTTGATTTAATTCAATGTGTTCATATATTCTAATATAATATTTAGGTTTTGGTTAAAAATATTTTTTAGGAATCCATCATTATTTTTAAATTAATATCTTGTCATTATTATTCACCTTTTCCGACCTCCATCATTAATATTTTTTGTACGATGGAGAATAATTGTGGTAGTGATGTGTTGAGAAGAGGTTTAATAGCTATAGTTTTAGAAAGGAATTTTATATAAATAAGTATTAGAGTATAATAATAAAAACTCAAAATGGATGGTGTAGAGTTAAGGGTTTTTATATTAAACTTGAATCAAGTATTGAGAGTAAAATTTTTGTTAATAAAGAATGAATTACAATGAACTCCGATGAAAAATAAAATTATTCTTAATAACATATTTTTCTAGTGTCTCTTATTTGTTAGGAATTTATATATATATATATATCTTTAATTTCATAAAATATACAAATATTCAGTTTTTATTTAGAATATAATAATTTATATTTAGTACAAATATTGGTTCAGTTTGTTTTAGTAGCCTACTCGAGAGATTATCCCTTGTATTACACTAGGTTACATTCAAGTAAAATAATAAAATATTTAGCTAAGATTCATTAAAAATCACTTTCATAAAATTTGAATCTTTTTTGGGAGGCCACAATATTATACCCACAATTTTTCATAAATACTATAAAATAATAAATATAATAATCTAAAAAATAGAGATTTAATGAATAGTTTTTATTTATTATGATTAAAGAAGGAGTATAATAGTTATTTTTACTATTCTTGTCCTATTAAAAAATTTAGGATTAAAATATTGTATAATATTCAAGTATTGATAAAAATATAAATTATAGAATGCCGGAAGAAGTGACTAATCAAATATTATTTTTCTTTTACATCGCTGGAGTAAATCAAAGCTTTATGATGGAATGAAAAAATCAGGTGAATAATTAAAGATTGTACCACACAAATTTTAAATTTAATAACATAAGGTGTAGTGTAAATGATTATTAAAATATCTTATTAAACCACTAATACATGAATTCCAAGTTATTTTCTTATCTATAAAGAGTTTGAATTTGATATTTTTATAGTGATTCATTTTTTTAGTATTCATTTTTTTTTCAAATCCCATTGATGTTAAATAAAAAATTGATCCCCCTTGTGTTAATTTTTTAGGGTTCACTATAATGTTATTGTCCCTAGAAGAGAATGAAAATAGAGTCACTTCTATAGTGGGTAATATTTTTTTGGAATTCAAATAAGAGTTGGACATTAAAGATCAAAGCGTGATATGACTTTTTATTCTATATCAACAATCATGTCACATTGAGTAGGACATCATGATAGTCTATAGACATCCCATATACCATATATTCCCTCCAAATTTTTACTTCTAATTTTTTCTTTATTCATTGATGGGGTTTGGGAAATTTATTCTTCTATTTGAGGGATCCTTATCTTGTTATCAACTTATGTATATCAAAATAAATATTATGGGTTGTGAATTGAGAAACAAACCCAATATTTATTTTAATTGTGGATATTATTTGTAAAATAACTGAATAGGGGTAATAAAAATATACCACCCACATAGGGATCCAAAAAATGACTTATCTTTTTAATAACTATTTGTTTTCTATGTATTTTCATTTTTATTTTTAAAATTCTTTTTATTTTAATCTTGTATTTAGGTAATATTAAAGTGGTTTAATCTGGGAAAATAATTCAAGACTTCCACTAAAAAATAATATCGTGTTGTATTTCTCCTTCTATAAGTATTTCCTTCCCATATCCTTTTAATTTGATGACGTAAAATGTGGGCTAGTTAAATTTATGTGTGGGGGGAGACTATCCACATTATAAGAAGTTTTTTATTGTTTTTTCATTTTTAGGAACGTTTTCATTCAAGGAATATTCTATATCATTTTCTAAACATCAATTTAATTGGTGATAGTTAAATTTATTTTTGAATAGATGAATTTAAAATAATTATTTATATGAAAAAAATTTAAAGATTTTT
The DNA here is from genome assembly GCA_963277665.1 of Viscum album. NCBI lineage: Eukaryota > Viridiplantae > Streptophyta > Magnoliopsida > Santalales > Viscaceae > Viscum > Viscum album. The sequence continues at coordinate 1,258,647,099 of OY728161.1, forward strand.
ATTTTCAAACAAATTTATGAGTATGAGAAAATTGGGAATCCATCACATGAAAAAATGACTCAATATATTTTCCCAATCATGTGAGGTATTTTGAACTAGTTTGATATATTCTTCATAATACCCTTCACTTTTAAAGAAAAATATAGATTTTATTTGTGTATCATAACTTTTGATTATTTCTCATTAAAATATTTTTCATTCAAAAAATGTTTTGATTATGATTGATAAATATATTTGGATATGAAAATTTTCAACATAAGACCTACCCATTATGTCTACACTTGTTTATCCCACAGAATTTATGAATATATTTATTCTTTTAGGAAATATTTCAAGCCTATTTATTGTTACCTACAATTAATCATAATATTATTTCATGGATATTTCATATATTAGTATGGGGGAAGGGACATTATTATATTTTCATTGGGAATAAATTAATTACTAGGTGGAGTGAGTTTTTTATCACTATTCTGGGTAGTGGAGTGAGAGAATTTTTCATGATTCATGATTCATTATACTTCATTCCTATCACCCAGTTCACATATTATAAATGTTTTTAAAAAAAGAAAATAAAATATTGAAATAAAATAAAAATATAACAAAATTGGGGATGAGATTGAATTATTCACTGTGATTACTTGATATAATTTCAGTTAATTGATTTAATTAATTTATCATCTCATTTTAAAAAAATAAAAAACAAAAAAAAAATAAATTAATGAAAAAATCAAAAAATGGTGAGATTTAAGATGAAATAATTCATTTCATTTATTATCTGACTCTGGTCCATATGAAGAATAGGGTGTGTGGTATTCCAATTTTGAAAGGATTATTGAGTTAGGTATATTTCACGTGTTTTCACTTGAATATTCATTTTATATTTCTTAATATTCCTACCAATTCTATTTGTTATTATGTTTTAAAAATTAATTTTACCACGAACCCTTATCCTCCAATGTCACCTTGAAAAGTCCTCATTGCTGGAAAAGATTATCATTGTGTAGAGAGGTGATAATTTTCCCAAAACGAAGGTGACAAATTCATCTTCCATTTATGATCATAACTCCAGATTAAATTTTCCTTTAGTGAAGAGTGGAAAGAGTATTCATGTGAGGAAATTTATTATTAGGCCATTTAGGACTTTTGAGTTTGTATAAATTTAACCATGAGAAATGAAATGTGAAAGTGAATTTTTTTCCATAGATGAGAGAAGAATAAATTATATTTTTAAAAGATATTTCATATTTTCTAACTTTTTATTTATTTGTATATTTTTATTTGGATATTTAATGATGACCCATGTCTATAATTTTTATATGTGGGGTACCGATAAAGCTCATGATTTCATACTTCTCATTTATTTAATTGAATTTATTAATAATAAAAATTCCTATTTTTAATTTTAAATGTCATATTTTTAGTTTTTTAAAAAAATGGACTTAAATGTGGAAATTTATAATATTTGTTACTTCCATTAAAAAAATTATTATTATTTTAGACATAAAATTTAATACATTGATCAAAATTTTATTTTTTATCGTATTTTCATTTTCATTTAGGTAATTAAACATGAAATAATGTTGAATCCAAAAATAGATTCCCCAAATAAATCATTCAAATGGCGACTCAAGATATATGCACAGTTTTGTATAATTTTTTAAATATCACCCATATCATGAAAATTATTATCCCAAATAAGCTCAAATTTTGTTTGAAAATATTAATGTGTCTAAATAACAATTATATTAGCTATTTATCGTATAGATTAAACTATATTTAATTCCATAAATGCATGGGTAACGAGTTCATGGTAACTCAAATAGTTAGTCAGTCCAGAAACATTTCATAAAAATTCTATCATAACCTTTTCTCCACCTATCCAAATATGTTTAAATTACGTGGGTGCGTGAATAAGGCTTATAGTAACAATAAATTACAAGACTACATTATCATATTTCACAATTTTATGGTCCAACAACACACAATCCTTCAAAAGACAAATTTGGAGTGAAAATTGTCCACCACCATTTCCTATAAATTTTTACTTCCATGTTATTTCATGGAGTTTGAAATTTTCATTAGCTAAGTAGGGGTTTCTCTATCGTAATAGTATTCCAAAATTATTAATATATATATTATATCTTATAATTTAATTCTTTCTTATCATTATTCCCCCTCTATGATTCCCTCATCTTTATAGTTGTAGAGAAAAAATCTTCACTTTTGTTCAAGGGATGATTGGGGTGATGTTTTCAGTTTATTTCACAATAGTTTTTTATTTTATTCTTATTATTATTTTTATAGTGGTTAAATGGATTTTTTTCAGTCATATTTACTTCACAAAGTCAAAATATATTTTTCATTTATCTATTCTACCCTCTTCATTATTATAATGTATTATAATATGGAGTTTCATTGTGGTGGTGATGTGTGGAGAAGATGTTTCACATTCATAGTTTGTGAGCGACTTTATGTCATGATAAGGTATAAGTATAGGATAATAAAAATTCAAATTATATGATGTAGAGAGATATATTTTTTACTCCATAATGAATATGTTATTAGGAATTAAATGTTTTAGAATAATTATAACTTTACTCTGAACTCCCATAGTAAACAATTTTATTCTTTCTAACTTATTTTATTATTATTTCTTTTTTACAAGAATTTATAAAAAGAAATATATAACATTCATTTCCTAAAATCCATAAAATTTTATTTTTAATTTAGTATATATTAGTTTATAAATAGTCACAAGAATAATTCATTTTGAGTGAGGGGCCTCTTTGAGATATAGACCATGGGATTTAACTATTCTTAATTATTAGAAAAGTAGGAAAATATTGAGTTGGGATTTTTGAAAAATACCTCCCATAAATTTAGAACCATTTCTAAAGAGTTATACCATTTATTGATAATACTTTTTAGATCACCAAAAAATTAATAAATTTAAAATGAAAAAATAGAACTCTATTTCATGTCCTAATGTTATTTGGTATAAAATTCACATTATATTAATTTTTCATATTCTTCCTCTTTTAGAAAATATGATGATTCTAGTAGGGATGAATAATTATTGATTCTAGTTGTGGGTAATTTTATATTTCTTGAATATGTGACCAATAAAATAAATATTACATCCACTTTCATGATAGAAATAGAATCATTATTGATAAAATGATAAATACAAGATGAAGAAAAATAGCATATTATTTTAGCAACATTTTTAATTGATTAATCTGATGAGGCCAATTAATATTTTTTAAAATATATACTTCCCTCAATAAAATCTAAATTCACAGTGGTTGAAGTTAGGGAAAATGAATTTGAAGATGATTTTTTTAGGCAAATTGTTTTTTTCGGTATTCATTTTATTCAAATATCATGGATACTAAATTTCAAACAAATCTTAATTATAATGATTTTCAAGTTTAGATATAGTGGTTTATGGCTTGAAAGACGATGAAAATATTGTGATTACTGATAAGGAGAAGATAGTGATGGATCTTGGAACAACAATAATTCCTTGAGGATACCCTGGTGATGTGACTTACTCCTCTACATCAACTTGTATATCACACAGATCAAGACACCATAATAGTTTACATGGATCCCATATAGCATATATTTCATCCCTATTTTACCTTTTTCTTCTTTCATTCATCATTTTTGGGGGTTAAGACTTTTCTTCTTTTAATTGGGTGTTCCATCTCTTGTTATCCTCTTATGTATATCAAGAGAAGTAATATAATATAGATATTGAAAAATAAATAACATAAAAATAATAATTAGGTATGAAGTACCATAACATCTTAACGAATTTATTAAAAATCTATAACCAACTTAGGAAGTCCAAACTAATTAATTTTCTTTTCCACCCCTTTTTAATTCCATTTTTTAATTATTTTTTCAATAAATTTATTTCTTACATTATAATTTGTATGATCTTATATATTTTATTATTTTAACTCTATGATACCACTGAAAAATAAAATGAGGTATTATTTCACCTTTTCCTTTGGTATTTATAACCATATCATATTAATCTGTTGAGCTAAATTGAGGGGTAGTCAAATTTATGGGTGTGTTGAAGTGTCACTCCACATAATAATTATTGTGTCAATATTTTTGTATTTAATTTTTTTTGATACATTTTTCATAAATTATTATTTTTCTTCTATTTTCAATCTTGAATTTATTTTTGACAATGTTGAATAGATTCTTAGTGAAATGGAATTGTAATTATAGTTAATGTGATAACTCTTCAGGGAATTTTATTTTCAATCATTTTTATAAGTTTGGAAAATTTTAAAATCCATTCCCATGATACTATGAATCAAAATATTATTCCAATATTTTATGTTATTGTAATTAATATTTATATATTTTATTAAATACCCTCGTATTCTGGAGAGAAACCTAATTTTTTTGTGAGAACAAGAACATGTTATTATTTCTCTTTCAATGATTTTGAATCATAAATATTTTTGATATGATTAAAGAGTTTATTTAGATAGAACCATTTATAACATGATACCAAAAATTAAAATATATCCTTGTTTATCCCATAAAATACATTAATTTAATTATAGGTTTAAACCACATTTCAAACTTTTTTCCATAACTATCTTCAATCTATATGTATTTTTAGGATATTTCAAGTATGAGTATGGGGGATGGTCCCTTCATGGTGGGTCTATGGGAATAATATAATTTTAGGTTTGTGTGGGTTGTGTGACTCCATTTTAGGTATTTTATTAGTTATAAATTAACATGAGTTGTGACACCTTGATATTTTTATGAAATAGGTTTTTATAAATAATTTTATTCCTTTGATGTCTTGTGTTCCATGCAATAGTGACTTAGCTCGTGTTACCTGAAACATTGTGTTTCCAAAAAACATAATTTTATTATATTAATAATTTAACAAAAAAATTATAAACTAAATATTATAATATAAGGTATTAATTGAATTGACTATAACATGAAATAATGCTTTACACATGTAAACCCCTTTTGAAGTTAATTAGAAATATTTTTCTGAAAAACAATTTAAATGCGAACAAGTGTATTTTATATCAATAAAAATAAATACCAATATTGTAAGAATATATTAATTAAATAAATATATAATATATTAAATATAATTTTTATCATTCATCCTATGTTTTTTCTATACATCATATAAAAATAAATCAAGTTTTATGCATAAAAAGAAATTATTCCAAAAGTATTTCTATCGCCCTTCTATAGAAAAATTGTTTTAAAACAAAATTTTACACTTTAATAAATTATATTTAATAAAATAAATATATTAACTGATGGAATTATATCAAAATTTTTTTTTTTTGAGTTATTGGTTTTTTTCTGATAAGTTTTATGCTTTGATAAATAGAAAAAAATACAGAATTTTAATTGAAAACAGTTTCTTCATCTCTATAATTTATTGTGTTAAATTATATTTTTGATTAATTTTAATATATAATTAGATAAATTTTAAATAATATAATCCAGTTTAGTTATTTTAATCAATATCCAATTAAATTTAGATATAAAAATATATCAATCTTTTGAATGTTTCACTTCAAAATCCAGTTTTATCAACCCATCTACGAGATTAATTTTATTGTTTTAAGCCATTACTAATTATTTAATTTTAAAAAATTATTCCATATTTTTAATAATAAATTCCAAATATATTAAATAGTTTATTTATTGGAAAATATGAATAGTAACTTTAGTAATGTTTATTACCACATATAAGAGTAAAATAGATAATTAAGTTTAAAAATAATATTATAAATATTATGAAATTACCCAATAGCTTTCCTAAATTATATTATAGGGATTTAATTCAAAAAAAAATCACATAATTTTATTAATTTAAATTTTAAATTTAAATTTTTACATTAATATTACATGGATAGTATTATAGTCAAAGATAACAACAAAATGTCACATTCTTACTTGTAATAAGTACAATATTTTCTACATGGGGTTAAATAAAATATATTCTAGAATATATAAATTATTATGAAATATAAATGTTTTATTTACATTATTGAAATTTATTTTTAGTTTTTACTGAATAAATAATTATCATAAATAATTAAGCAATGATGATACAGTACTTTTTCAGTTAATGATAAACTCAATTAAGTTTTATTTATAATAATAAAATAATTAAAATTTTATTAATTAAAGTTATAAACGTACTTAATTGGATAATATGACATATTAGGAATGTATTAATTTAATTTTTTGAGGTAATATTTTGTACTTTTTTATTAAATTCAATTAAATGAAAAGTGTCAAAATTGACCCTAATGATATTTTATCAAAATAATATTTTAATTACTGAGGTAAAAATCATAAAAATAAAAAACAAGGAAAATTGGATAATTTAGGGTTTAAAAAATCACAAATTTACCGCTTGTTTTTCAATTTACACCTTATATGTAAATATATCTTCCTTTTAAAATTAATAATGTTTTCATCATAGTTAAAATTAAACATTTCCAACTAAGGGTTAATAAAAAAGATAATGATTAATATTAACTGAAAAACTAATATAAAATATATTTTATTTTGATATTACTGTCCTATAAAACATTATAATCTAATACCTTCCATTTTGGGGTATCTGTATTGAGATTGAATTATTTGTAATTTAATCATTTGAGAAATTCCAAAAGTGCCTCTGGCCTTCATTATAAAAATACACATCCTCCCTCATCACATTTATGCACAATTAATCTTATATATAAACTAAAATACTGATAATTATATTCTAAACATCCCTATTCACTTTATAGAGATTCGTTTATTCCCAAAGGACTAACTCTATAGTCCTTTAGAGGAGGTCTAAAGTAGACTTTTGAAGAAGAGGTGATCACTCTAACCAATCACTATATTCTTCTAATATTCTATACCTTGTATAAATAAATGATATATATCATAACATAATAACTTATCGATTATAAATATTATGAAATTTTATTATTATTTTGAACACACCATTATACATCCTATATCCCATCAAACACTATGTTATATTTTCACTCGTGCGTATGTACGACTTGTCGTCTCCACATAGCGACACAATTTATTTTACCTCACTATATTTTATGAGTGTAAAATATGATTGGTTTAATATTTTTATCTTATATTTATGAAATAATTATAATTCTCTAATGATAAAAAAATATCTATATTTTTACCACCTAAGCTTTTGGGAAATTATAACATCACACATGTGTATGTATGGCTTACCATCTCCACGATGTAATGCGATTTTTTTCATATATATTTCCCATGGGTTGTAACAAGGGTTAATTAATTTAACATATTATATATATGTAACATAATAAGTATTTTTTAAATGATGAAACCATTATCAAAGTATGAGGATGGGGACTGTTGAACCAAAACATTCTTGGAAAAAGAAGCAGATATCACCTAGAACAATGTTTTTAAATTTTTAATAAACATGTGATAATATTTTATATAAAAAATTAATTTTTTGGATTGATTTATAGTTGTGTAATAAATTTATCATAAATCCATTTTTTATATAGGATTTTTTAAGAAGAACAATGAATGTTGAGACTTGAGGTAAGGGGATTTCTAGTATTACTATTATTTCAGCAAGTCTAATTCCTTATTTGCCCCTCATTTATTTTTTGTGGTGTATATACAGACCATGAATGTATTATATTATATTCATACATAAATTTATGGGTATCTACATATCTATTTTATGATCACTCTTAAATGGGGATTACACTTCAAAAGATATCAAATAAGTAATGTCATTTTGTATTAATTTACCTTCTCGGGACACATGTTATATTTTGAAACTATTTTATTTTATGAGGTTTATATACCACCCTTATAAAATGTTGTATAATTAATATATTTATTTTCATGATATTTTAATCTTCAGGTAATGTTATTCTCCCTTCATTCAAAAATCACTTATCCTTCATAATAATCTTTATTAACAATGTTTTAAAAGTGTTTTAACTTATCTTTTAATAATTTTCAAGAATGTTGATTTCATACATGATTAAAATAATTACAAAGAATAATTTATAAGTTATCATGTTAATTTTCAATGAAAAAGTTTTTGTTAATGTTTTTGTATTTAAAAATAATTTTTTTCAATTGGAAAGGGTATTTTCCTTAAGATATGTTTTAAAAAGTTAGTTCAAAATTATTTTCTATCTAAAATAAACTTTTTGAAGTTTCGTATGATTTACTGAGGATATGAACCAAGAATACCATTATTATTATTTATATTAATGGATTATGATATTTATTTCATGATTTATTTGAAAACATTTTTTTTCTATGAGTTAAGTTATGATGATGTTTTTATGGAAGTAATTTCTATACATGGATTCTCATGTGATGAATGATTTAGGGTCCTATAGAATAGATATGTGTAGTTTTCATTATATTATTATTGGGACCCATATCTCCCTCCCCTAAAATGGGTATTGAATTATATATCATGATTTTTTATTGGAAACAATTCTATTTTTCTTGATCCATAATGCGAAACAAGTCATTGTGCTTGATCCGTTAGGGGAAACATGTGATTAGGCTTCATCTAAGAGTCTTTGTAGTTAACCTTCGCATATGAAATTGTTTTTATACGTACGATGGTTACTGTAAAATTTATGGAATAAACATACATTTCATGACTGAATTATGATTATGTTTCATTCTTATGAATAATTTCTTTTGAAATGTTAATGTTTTGTTCCATGACTCATGTTTATGATCCATGATAGGTTGTGTGTGAACTTTTTGTTCTATGATAATGATCACATAACCATATTTCTTATCTTATTATTTCATAAGATAATAAACTTATATCTTCTATTTTTACCCTTACTGAGTATTTAATCTCACCCTTTTCTTATATTTCATTTCCACAATTAAAGATAAAAGGTTTTATATAGGGGTACTAAAGGGGAAGATCCTGTGGGAAAAATTGAAGACCTTTCACGAGATTGGATATTTGTTCCCCAATTTTCCAAAGGAACTAAACTATTACGACCCTCGAGAATTATTTTCTATAATGTAATGAATATTAATCTAAAATAAAATGTAATAAACGTTTATAAAAACACTGGGATTCTATAAGATTCATTACTCATTGTTCTTTAATCATATTATTTGATTATAATCATAAGAAATTATAAAAAAATAAAAACAACTAGAAAACAATTATTGAGGACATTTAATTCTCCATTATGTTAAGTCATGAGATTTTTAAACTATTCATTTCATTAATTTTCCTTTTCATAATTCAAATAACTGCAAAAACAAAAAAAACAAAAATTTGGAGAAAATTTTAAAGTAGTGGATATTTAGGATGAAATTATCTATTGAATTTATTTCTTGACACATGGTCAATGTCAAAAAATGTGTTTGTGGTGTTTCACATTTTTATGGGGAATTTAGTGAATGTTTTTTTATTTTTCACTTGAACAACTTTTTGATTGTTTTTAATATACATACCTTCCCTATTAGACCTTGAAGCTTTCAAAATGATATTTTCCACAAACACATTTCCACCAGAATCACTATGATATGTATTCATAATTATAAAGACTTTTATATCTCATACTAAGGAGAGATGATAATTTTTTCAAACCTATGGTGACACATTAATTTTATAATCATTACAATATCGTTGGATTAAATTTATCTTTGGTGAATTGACATGAAATTTCATGTGATATATGTTGTTATTGGGTCATTAATATATTTTTACACTTCCAAAAAATCCAATGTGATAATTGAAAACAAAAGGGAATTATTTTAAATATATGAGACATGATGAAATTATATATTATAAATTATCTTAGAAATTTTTATCACCTTTGATTTAGTTGTGGATTTAAATTGGGATATTAGTTTTCTTCTTGATAGTGTGATATATATGTGTGGTGGATAGATAAAACTATTTATATAATAATTTACCTTCTATAATTATATTTTTTAATCCAACTAATTTTTTATTTTAAGGTTAATTATCATATTTTTCTTATAATAATATTTTGGACATAATTATTAAAATGGATTTTTTATTGTTTTAAACAAACCTGGGATTGGAATTTCATCATTAACACTTTATACACAAATCCAATTTGACAATTTTTCTTTTTTAGGATTCAATATTCATGGTCTTTTTATTTAAACTGTAAATAATGTTAAATATAACCATAGATTTCCGAAATGAGGATTTCAAGTGGGACCTCTAAATCTGTACTTATTTTTAAAATATTTTATGTTTTTTACTATGTCTCATAATATATTCATCCTATGAAACTAAAATATTGTATAAAAATATGGAAGAGACTAATTGAAAATTCCATGAAGTATATATACACGATATTCATGCATTTTCATGTCCCTAAATGCAAGGGAACCAATATTTTTTTAATTTGAATAGTTTTTTTAATCTAGATGATATTTATATAGTAATTATATCATACCATTACTTAAATGTGTCCAAAAAATCATAATTTTTATAGTCTCATGTGTATTGCATAGAGGAATAACTTTTTAAAATAACACATTCCAAGATTCTTCAATTAAATAGGAAATACACATGGCAACATTTATGATGATATAATTGAATAGAATATGTTTCACTCATCATGCCTATAAATTTTTACTATCACATAATTTAAAAGAGTTGGGTATTTCAATTATATAAGGATTTATTTATAGTAACCATATTCTAAAATTTTAATATATATTATACTTCTTCTTCTCTCTTTTTCCCCACCATGTGTCTCTCATCTTGATGGTTGTGGAGAAATAGCCATTATAATTGTTAAAGGATTCATTTAGTGATGTTTTTAGTTCATTACACTTTAATATTTTCTCTTTTTTTGTTCTACAATTTCATTACTATTTAAATGGATATCCTTTTTTATCATATTTCTCTCCCAATGATGTTATTATTATTTATGTTATCATTTTTACTCTCATTCAGCATTATAATATTGCATATGGAGGAGATTAATTGTGATGGTGATTTGTGGCAAAGTGGTTTCCTAGACATAGTTCAAGAAATATTGTATTATATACTAAATTCATAGGGTGGGACAATATAAATTCAAATAATAGGGGGTACAGTGAGTGGTTTTGATCTCATAATTGAAAATGTAAATGAAACATATATTTTATAAAGAAATATATCTTGACAAAAAAATATCACATACAATAATATTCTTATTGATAACATATTTTCTATATGTTTATTAATTTACAAACATATATATATAAAATTTATTTAAAAAAGTCTCAAATATTCTAGTTTTAATTTAATATATATTTGTTTATAAATAGTATCAACATAAATTCATTATGAATGAGTGGCCTCCTCAAGAGATTGGCCCTAGGATTGCACTATGCTTCATTCTTTAGAAAATAAGAAAATATTTTTTTAGAATTTGTGAAAAATAAATCCCATAAATTTAGGTTCATTTTTGGGGAGACCAAAAGAGTAGAAATATTTTTTTTTAAAACACAAAAAATAATAAAGTTCAAATCCTCAAAAAATTGAACTTTATTGAATATTTTTCGACTGTTTTGTCAATGATGAAAATTAAATTTGTTTTTCATATGATTTCCCTATTTAAAAATTAATAAATATATCATGGAATGATCTTTAAGGATTCAAGTAAATTATAATTCTAGAAGGGTTAAATAAGTGAACAATCAAATAAAGATTAATGCCCAATAACAGGTTAAATACCCAATGATTTTTCTTGTAGATAAAGAGTTTAATTCTCACATTTTAAAGGTAAAATAATTTTTTTATAATCAATTTTATTTAATTACCAATGATACTAAATTAAAAAATAAAATCTACTATAATAATTTTTTTGGTCTGTCTATAGTGGTATAATCACTATAAGATGATGAAAATAATGTCACTAATAGTAAGGAGAAGACAGTGTTGGAATTTGAAGAAGAAGAATACATTGAGGATCCCAATCTAACAAAAATTACTCATATATATTATGTTTCATATCACATGGTGGAGAAAACCATGATATCCAATAGGGAACCCATCTACCTTCTCTTCCTTCCCCTTTTCTGTTCTACTTCATTCATTCTTCTTCCTTGTGGGTTGTAACTTTTCATCCTTTCTTCAGTGGTAACAACTCTTGGTAACCACTTAAAGATATTGCGAGAAATAATATGGGTTTTTCCTATGTAAGATAACTCATGCATCTTTTTATTTAGGATAATGTTCTATAACTACCTAACTAAAGGTAATAAAAACATATCACTCACATAGGGTCCAAACTGATACTTATGGCTTTATTTTTATTTTCCCTTCCATTGATATTTATTTTAATTTCAATATATAACTTATATATTATCCATATATTCTTATATTTTAATAGTTGAATATGAAATGAGAAAAACTAAAGAATTATACTAAAAAAGAAACTCATGTCTTAATTATCATTCTCTATAGTTTTATATCCCATATCCTTTTTATATTCATGTAGTTCCTCATTCTACCTCATCTAGAAATTTTTCATTCCTCCAAAACATGGGAAACACCCCATGAAACCATTTTATTTTGTGAATGTCTATTTTATGACTTTATTTTCCTTCTTCAAAATTTTTTAGTAGTCCAAAGCCCTGCCCTCAGGACATCCAATAAACTTTAAACCATGTCTAAAAACACCTTTTATAGGTTTCTTAATGCAAAAATCATCATTTTCATTCTTGGTTCTATAAATGAATCATACATAAAATCATAAAATAAAATTCCATTCAAATTTCACACCCAAAAAACGTCCAAGGTTTTAAAACATACCCACCATAGTACTTATAATCCCTGATAAATCTCCTCAACCATTTAACCAATGATTCTGACCTAGAGAGGCTTATAATTTAGGATAATCTCATAAAATGTTACTCTAGAATGTTGAATGATATTATATTATGTTACCCTAATCATGGTTCATATAATTTAACAAAAAAATTATTCATTACACAAAATTAGCACATAAACATATATACAGTGATTACCCATGCCCTTCAATCATGAGACACCACTGTGTAGACATTAATCACATAAAATCTTCTTATAGTTATTCCTATTATAATTTTTTCAAAAATCAATCCAATTCCAATAAACAACACTCCCATCCATTAATATTTCTACCAAAAATAATCTCTAGTTTTGAAATGACCTGATTAGTGTGGTTTCTATCTCACCCCATCCCATTACCCATTAAATATTCATTCAAAAATATGTATTACCACTCATATCTTATTGTAAAATGAATCAGATCAGTATCAACTCTATATTCATGGGACCAGTATTTATCTGAAATTCCACAAAAAGTCTCAACCAACTTTAGTATACTAATATAATACAAAATATGGCATAACTGAATCAGAGTGTCATATTAAATTTCTTTCCAATGTATTTTCATCTCAATAGACACATTCCCAATATTTCATCACATGATTATCCCCATGGATCATAGGTCAAAATAGGTCCACCTTGTAAATCAATAAATGAAATGAATTCCCCCCCAACATAATGTCATCAATCCCAAGTTCTCCCCAGAAATCACATAAAAAACAGTTCTCCTCATTAATCGCCTTTGGATCACACAAGAATCATATAGGGAATAAATATAATGAACCTACTCCACCCAGTATCTCAACTAAATCTTGAATATGATATTTACATGGGTTTAGATAAATTTAATTCACCGCTATCCAAATTCCACCCTAACTATTCCACAGTTGGTATCACTATAGTAATGACTCTTCTAGAATGAGGGTCATAACTCAATGGAACATTCTCTATACCTTAATACACATAAATAATGGACATAGTTTTCCCAATCTTAACACAACTCTAACCAAGAATATCAAATAACACATGTTCCTAGATCATGGTATTTTTATTCACAAAAACTATTGAAATTTAAATTATAAGGAGGGTCTCACATTATAATGTCCAATGGTGAAATCCTATCCATATAGATTTTTTTATACTTCTTCTCAAGTTCAACCTCAAAAGGATAAATCACTACATTCATGTCTCTCATTTAAATACATTCTCATGTCATCCCAAGAAACACCTACCCGTGATCGACTTTTGGATCAACTCTACCAATTTAGCTGATCAATTTTGAGGTCACCTCAACAACATAGGTACATTTTTCATTTTCATAAAATATTTTGGCAACCCAAATTGTACTATCAAATCAAATGCAACAATACTCTTCTCATACATGGAATCTCACCAATTAGTAATTCAATATCACCATGAATATCAATTTTTTACTTCATCAATATCATACAGAAGAAATGGATATATGCTCAGGTACCTCCCAGTTTAATCAACCAACTCATTAATTCATGTGGAACATGTCAATAAACCTAGGATCACATTCCAAAAACAAATAACCATACCCTCATTCTTTTCATTCTCAGAAAAACAAATTCACCTATAAACTCTTTTTCAACATCTCTAAATCCATCACCTATTGAGAAAAAATTACGTGATCACCCCCCCCGCCATCGAGCATCATTCCAAAACCAGAAACATCTATCCAAAATCTACTACTACACCAATAAATAATGTTTACAAATTATATAGGGATAGGTATACTATTATTTCTACAATTGAAACCAAAAATTTATACCAAAGTACTAGATCTCATGGTTTTCATCATGAATATTCTAGAAATAATAATGCACGCACCATATAATGAGGCATCCTACATGAACTGATCTTAAGGAAATGAACGGACCTCCACCATATATATCAGAAATATTTATCTAATCATCATTCATAAAATATATTACTTGTATTACCCCACATAAACCAACCTCATTTCCCAAATCATATATCTATTTATTCCATCTCTATGGAAATAACATGACAAGTCTAACTACTCTCTTAGGTTATCCTTATATCTCACATCATATATCATGCATAGAACTTGAGTCACCAATTATGAGAAAAATCATAAAACGCAAGTCTCTTATACCTAACCAATAGGTTTAATCCCATAAAATTATGAACCCATAGGAAATATATCATTATTCATGTCTCAAACACCACATGATAACTAATGTTCCCAATGACCTAGTAAAGGGTCTCATGTGTCCATATCATGTATGACGTGCCAACTCACCTCTTACAAAAGAACAGATTATTTCTGGACATACACATATAGGACTACCCCCTTGAGAATAAAAAACTTCATTTTATCCTCACTAGGCCTCCATATATGGGAGTAACCCCCCTCAAGTATCACAATGTCATCTCTCGATGCATATGTAAATAAAGCCAATTCCATACCATTATCTATTTTGAGTTCACTATAGTACCATGGGTTGGTTATTTAGAATATAATTCCAAGTTACATGGGAAAACACCATATAAATTTTTAATATCATTATAAATAGTTGACCTTATTTTCTCTTTGGAACTAGTATCAAAGTCGAATTAACCCATAGGAATTCATCACTAAGGAACCAAGTGCTTGTATTAGGCTAATAAGGGTATTTATATATCCCATACCCTAATAGACAGTATAGTGATCATTATCAATCATATCACCATATACACGAAATATTACCAAAATGAATTCATTGTTCAGTTGAGTATAATACCACTGACTAGATATATGGTCAAACACCATTTAGGTTGTTACTGGAACATTAAATTGTTGAACCTTATATCATCGGTGATAATAATAACACAAAGACACATGAATTCATTGTTAATATTATTAATAAACATTAGCCTATTAAAATTTTTCTATGATTCAAAAAAATAATCATAAATCATAGATCCATGGAATCTAGTTGTTTCACACTTGGTAAAATCATCTAAGTGTAAAATAAAAATACAAAAATTTAAATCTCATATCCCTAGTAACTAGACGTATAACCATAAAATCTATCTGCAATGAAATAGATCTATATCCATCATAAGCTCTGACACATCCCATTGTAACATGTATATCATCTCTATAAATAGTAAGAAAATATAAAATCCTAATAAACATTTTGATATCAATCACCTAGATGATATGATAACACTTTTTAACATCATACCCTAGTATGTGTCTACTAATCAATACCTAAACTAGGGTAGTATTCACTAAACCTTATAAACACCTAATTGTATTTTAAATACCTCTTACTAGTATAGGGGGTATAGGGTAATATAGTTGGGAGACTATGCCCCCAAATTTGCGAGGGAAGTATTAATTAAATATCCTAAAAACATACCATACAATAAAAATACGAGTAAATTAAATAAATAAACATAACTGTCCATAATAAATGAAATTCAATAGGATTTATTCATAATGGCTCATTGACCCCCCACTCTACTGGCCACATATAACAAATAATAAGAGAATAAAAAATACACTATGGTTCAACTACATCCCTGAGTTTATCCTCATTCATAATCTCAAATGCCATATGAGTTTTCCCACTTGATAAAGAAACCATCGGCCTCTACCTAACTTTAACCTGCAATCAGTAATGGTTTCTAAGGTACCCAATTGTTATGGCCTCCTGTGAAGTGTGTGATTAAAAATCAATATGAAACAACCAATGTGACCCCATACATAACTAGTAATGTAGTTTATACATGTGATATTATCATATGAAAAAATAAAACAGAGTGGATGCATAAATAAACAACTATTATAAATCCTTGGGTTCTAACATGGAACAACAATCAACACAAAACTATTTTGGATAATAACATAGTGTCTCTGAGAATGTCATACAATATTTCCAAAAAAATATCATCTTACCACCAAGGACCCAATCCTTGGAGACCCAAACCTATGGGGGGGACTATACCAAACCATGGGACCAGTGTATCCTCTCGAATCCTAGGATTGAATACAAAGATTCCCAAATCACGGTACTACCAACTCAAATTCATGGAAACCTAAATCATGGTATATCATCACAAATCTAAATATTTAATTTGATGTAGCCAAAACCATTTTAATTTTTGATACAAATCTATTTATCCAAAAAATATATATATAGACCTCATCTTACTTCTATGATTATATACCAGGTATCTTAAACTAGTACTCTTAGTATAAGGTGTGTATCACCCAAAAACCCTCATAAAACACATATTAATGGGGTATTCCTCCTACTCAAACCCATCTAAAATATGTGTTTGGACATAATGTTTAATGACATGACCTTATTATATCCACATAATGCTCAAAACATTAATTCAACTTTTATGGTGGCTCATGTAATCATCACTACTCATTATTCATGTATTCCCTCTCATCAGGGTCAACATGTCACTGGAAAACCCATTGTGGTCTCCTATGTCACATCGAGAAAGGTCACCCCATATAGGTTCCATCATCTAATAATCATATCCTTAGTAAACACTCATGAATCATACGTAATACATTTCTTAATCCCATCATGATCGATGTATTACCTCACTAGCCTCGTTAGGCAAGCCTCATTGGAATTTCTCTCAAGATATAAAAAATCCCATCTCTATCCTATTATCATCCCTAGGATGGTCTACTTAGACAACCTATCTATCCATTTTAATAGGGTATATGCACCCAAAAAATAAAAAACATAGTGGGAGAGGAACACTCATCCCTTGGTCATCTAAGTAAAGAGAATCCCATTAGGTATATCATGGTTCCCACATGATCAATCCCTAGACCCTAAATAAAAACGTTTCATTCCCATCTTCTTAATGATATCAATGGGATATTAAACATTATGTAGTACATTATTTTTTTTAATTTAATGAATATAACTTGGGGTCGACACATCTCAATGAATATAGTTTAATCAAGGCCCCATCCATCAGCAACTAAGGAAATTAAGCTACTTTCTGTGGTCCCTCATATCCTTGTCACATTTTCAATTTCATTCGTGGAATATCATTTTAAATATAATAATTTAATTTAATTAAAAGGGGTCAACCATCATTATAGGAGTGACCCCATATCACATGTCCATAAATAATAAAAATACAAATAACCAAAATGTAATGCATAAGGACCACCTATCTCAATTTAGAATTCATTCCCATTTTTATTCCCAGCACAGAAACTCCTTGTAGGGATCATCAAAAACCATCCAAACATCACATTTCATCATGAGTCCCTATCCAACTACATAATAATTAATATAATTTATTATGATTTAACAGGAATTAATTAATTACAATTAATATTATATATAATATAGGTTAATTTTAATAGAGATAAATTCATATAATCTTAGAGGTTAACCACATCATAGTGAAACCACAACTAAAAACTATCATGAGGTTCAAAATCCTCTCATGAATACATCTTGGGAAAAATATTCCTATATATGGAATCATATAATAGTAAAACTATTTTAATTTAATCCAAATAACTTGGGAATGTCCCTACGAAATCATACCTCATCAAAATGACATGTACTTCCATGGGGATGTTGTCCAAAGATTCCATCTCATTAGGATTCAAAAAATAATAATCAATTGGGATAATTTCCACCATGAAACGATGAGAATTATCAATAAGGATAGCCCAAAATTAATTTAAATTAGCGGGATATGAAGGATGAATCTATAACAGATGTTAAATTGAAGATCTTACCTCAAATCATCATTTGAATTACACAAAACATATAACCTACAAAAGGGGATTTATGGAGAGGTAGAGATGAGGTGTAGCTGGCTTAAATAGACTTTTCATGATGCCTACAACCCGTAAAAACTAAAACACCAAGACACCAAAATTACTAGAATATCTCTTCTCAAAAAATAGTCACATGGGAATTTGTAAAAGTTTTTCCATATGGTTCATGTCATGAAATTTCATGTAGTGACCCCCCCCCCTCACCCAACCCTCTTTCATTCCTTGAATAGCTAGAAGACTCCATAAAACCCTTTCACGATGTGAAAGGACCTTCCAATCCCTGAATTTCCTACTGCTACACTATTCAGCAGCTCCAACACCCAGCCACATCATTGACATCCACCCAAATCCTCATGATGACCACAGAACCTTATCCCATGTCCAGAAACGCATTTTATTTATGTACTAATGATCATAACCTTGTTCTGAGTCTTTATTATTGAAACTATCCTTCCACCAAATATGAAATTTGTGTTCCCTTTGAAATTAAATAACTGAAAACAGATGGATTTTTGTCAACAACTTCTCTCACAAATAAAAAAATTTCCAAGAACCATTAAAGTAAACCCAATATTTCCTCAATTTACTTATTAAAAATATTAATTTAAAAGAAATGAATAAAAAAGAGGATATTGGATAAAATAGTACAGGGAAGGCACCGTGGATATGGTGGAGAATATATCATGATTCAAAAGTCATTGAACCATTTTGAATACAACCAAATTGCACAAAGGGAGATCCAATGTCTGATTTGAGATCAAGTAAATAGATAGAAATTGGATTAATAGAATAAATTATCATAAATTTATAATAAATATATGTTTGAACCATCTATGGTGTTGTGATATCCTCACCATGGCATGGTAGGGTCAATCAAATTTGATCTATCTTTCATATACATTAATATTGTATAACTCTCCATTAATTTCATAGTAATTTTATAATATATTTGTGATGCTTGATCTTCTCAATGGAATAGTGGTGTTGGAAATGGCTATTTTAGCATTATCGGATGACTCCAACTAGGACAACCATCACCTATCCAGATTTCCCTTTGTGTTTCCTCTCTTCCTCCAAAACATGACCATGACATAAAAACATACCAAAACTGATGTTTCAAATCATAGCCTCAAAAATATTAATTTTACCCCTTTTTTATCATGTGTACCCCACTAATAGGCAAAACTCTAAAATTACTACCACCAAACACCAAATGATCTTCAGAAAATAACCCACTAAAAAAGAGTGTTTCAGACCCCATCATCACAAACCAATGAAATTGTTTTTACCACTACACCCACATATATACCATGGAATCATAAATAGAATAGGTAATCTGATAAGGTGTGTTTTTACCTATGATATGCAAAAATAAAATTTTCATCATTAAACCATCTTTATGTTCTACTCAAAAAACCCCCAAATCTCTCAATCCACTATGAATAGGAGCATGAAATTTTCAATCCTCTAAAAAATAATATAACCCCCATAAAAATTGTATAATATATAATTTTTTCATCATAAAAATATTTTTTGTTATGGTTTTAAATAAATTCATATTAAAATCTTTTACTATAATATTTTGAACTATAAAAATGATTATTTTATTTTATGAGGAAAGGATTTAATTTTAATTTTTTATTATGTGACTTCCTAATACGATTAACGATTCACATCAAATTGTATGTGCAAGTAATTTATTATTTAAAATATGATTTATGAAATTCATTAGGTTATCGAGTTTAATTTCCTATATAATGAAAACAAATTATCAAGAATTTGTTATTAATTTTTTGTGGAAACCGTTGATTATTTTAAATATAATTTATTTTAGTCCTTAGATATAGATATCGAGTTAACCTCTTCTTTAGTGATGATAAGATATAGCTTTTTTTAATTCACCAAACCAAATTGACATATTCTTATATAGAAATTATTTTAAATTTATATCATTTAATAACTAATTTCCCTCAAAAAAATATACCATATGAAAATATTTTCCATGAAAAGATTCACATGCTTCACAAAGTAATGATTTGTAAAAAACATTATGTAAATCTATTTTAAACCTAGTTAAAAAAATATAATATTTCATGTAAAATTTATGTAATAGTCTAAAGAAACTAATACATATACATGCAATCAATCATGCGTAATATTATTAACTTCATGTATCTCTCAATTCCAATACATATTATCTATATTTTATAATCTATTTCATGTATCAACAAAATTTATTCTTTCAATTACATGACCCAATCCCACTATATCTATTCGCAGGTCAGAGACAAGTATGATTGTTTCTCCCCATGACTGCTTCCGACTAAGCAAGTGTTGGTAACTACCCTCAAGAAGGCACACATATAAAATGGAGGGAATTCACTCAAAAAACATTAAAATCACTAATTCATTCTACTTATTCGATGCATATATTTATTATAATCTAATAATATATAATGAATATATATAAATGTTAAAATATCCATTAAAAATACAATAATACATAACCAATGTAATTTTACATGATAAATATAATTAAATAAATTTAATGAATTATATTTCTAATAATCTAAATTGAATGTTACCCCATTTACTAAGGATAAAAAACATTCACCAACATACCAAAAATTATCATTACCCTTTCCACCTCAATAGATAAACAAAAATTTCATAATAATATCAATATACTAATAGAAATATTCAAATTATCATACAACCATGATTATATCATTAACAAATTACCCCTATAGAGGTGAGTACAATGACACAGTATGATATCCTATGTGTTGTAAAATGGAAAATTTAATACATGAATTTATAATAAGAATATCATAAGAAATAATAAAATATAGGTGAAAACTTCTATCTCAAGTCCCCCCAGGGGTAAAATAAGTTAACTACAAAGTAGAAGAGTGTTGGGTCTTTAAATTATCTCCATAGTCAAATGAAAAAAATGCATACATCACAATAATAGGTATTTATCCAAAGGATTTACTTATAAGGGAGAAACCCTGACCAAAATTTCCATACATAATAACGGTCAAAATAAAATATCTTATAATGGTATGCACAAATAAATAGGTCCCAAACCAACCACACCATTATATATTGTTGAATGATATTAAATATCAAGGGAATCATACTATTTTATATAGAAATATGATAAAATAATACTATACCCCATTAGGGATTATCTTGAAGTAAAAAAGCTTCAATATATGAAACAGAACACACAAACATCATGCATCTCAATAGAGGATCATTAAATGATGAAACTATGGTCGAGTGAAAAAAAATTCTTGACTCAACCTATTATTTTAAGAAGGATCATTCCAAACAATATAAAATTTCATTTTTATTGATCCCTAAACATTAAAACTACCCAGTCTCCATGCATGGATACATGACTTAATGACCTTGTTTTAGGGTATCATAAAAAAGAAATCAAACTGATGGTCCAAATTCAGCAATATCGCTAAAATGAAATAAACCATTATAGATCACATATCAACCCCTTCATGAAGTCATCAACTGGATAAAATAGATCACATTATCATCACCCATAATTTCTATCTCAATGTATAAAGTCATACCAAACTCATGGGGGATGACCCCATAAGGGGTGTTTTCTAACTAGGGTTTCATGTGTCTCCCCTATTGTTTATCCATGTCTGGTCTGCCTCAGGTCTTCTTCGGTTCTCCTTCCCATCAACATCATGGAAGTGGTTATTATTATAGTGGTGTAATTGTGGTGACTTCATGGGATCAGCCTCTTTGGAATTTCCCACCATTTTTTTTCTTATCCTCTCTCTTCCAACCTTCATTTGGTAGGTTTCATTTGGTAGTGCGGTGAATCTAGTAGTCGAAGATCCAGCTTCTCCTATTTGAGGGTCGACATCATACCTTCTTTGTCGGATGGGAGTGCTTGGGTTGGTCATTGGGGTCTCTAAGATAAATCATGACAACAATGATGGGACTTGAATCTGGTTTACGGAATGACCATTCTGGTGTGGTCTGGTATTCAGGTAGCCTTTATTGTGGTGATTTTTTTCTTGATTTTCAATTTTCTTGATTTGGTTTTGGGTTCAGATTAACCCTACTCATTGGTATCCAATTTTGTGTCATGGTGATGATTTTTTTGATCGGTGGATGCAGTTCGTGGTAGAGGCATTCAATGAAAAAGAAATGGAGTTATTTCATTTGAGGTTTTCTGGTGTGGGTATTTACTAATGATTTGACTTGTTCTAGTTGATGTTGGATTTGAAATTTGGATGATGAAAATGTATTGTTGTTTCTTTGATCATGTTTGATGCTAATATTGAGATTTACAGGTAGTGGAGATTCATCTTAGTGAAGGAGGTTCACTGGTTCTTTGGTTTAGTTTAGAGTGATGACAGATCTGTGTTTTTGGTAATAGGGTTAGAATTAGATTAATAGTGAAGGAATGATAGAATGATATAAATATTTTAGATGAGAATCGAAATTATACTGAAACCATGGGAGATGATTTGATCTGTGGAAAACCGCAAGATGATGGTTCATGAAATGGATGGCGTATAAGAAACAGTTGGGAAAGTTATGTCATTTTAGAATTTGATGGTTTGTATTTTGGATGATGTCTTGGTCCAGAAATTCTACAAGTAAATGATTCAGATGAGGATTCAAATCAGGTATCTTTCACTATGAATGGCTCTTAAAATTTTAATGATTGAGAGGGTATGGTCTAGCCATCGATACTAGGCCCGTTCATTTTTTCACGGGATAGCTTGCTGAGTATCCATGAATTGGGGGAGGATTTCTATAACAATGTTGATTATGTGGAAGGTAATTTCTAGTATTATTGTGTTGGGACCAGGTAATGTTTATTCTCCATGACTTTGATGTCATGTGAGGTTCCCCCCTTTATCCTTAAAATGGGGTTTATGAAAAAAATATATAAATTTTGGACATCGGGCCATTCAGTCCGTCAATTCATCCAATTATCATGTTATCATCACTGAGTTAATAAATTTCTTTTTATACCTATATTGATTTATATATAGGTATATAACTCATCATTAAAATAATTTCTATAGAATATCTCACTCAATAAGCCATCTTCTACCTTCGATTAGGCTGGTCAGTGAAAGAAAATTTTAGCAAGTTTCATTCACAGTCATTTATCCCAATATCATTGTATAGAGTCTCATTGGACTAATCCTACCTTACATGAATATTAACTCAATAAAAATTATCTTCCTATAATATAGAATAAAAGGAATCATAATAATCACATCATTTAATGACCATATCATATCATACCATCGATCTAAGAAGTATACAATGATATTTTCCCAGCTCATTAAAGTGATCTCAAATTAATAGATCATTGAAAATTTTATGGTTTAAAACTTCTCAATATAATAAATAATTTCACTAAATTGTTATATTAGAAAAAATTACTAATATAGAATATAAATAATATATACAATAATAAATAAGGGACCCACAGGGAGCTCCTATAATATTGTAAACACCATAACTATTTTCAAGCCACACAGACACACAAATCTATGACTAAGACACACTTTTGAGGAAAAACATTTCTTTGTGAAAATACAACTAATAAAATTAATTCACAATAATACTGATTTAGTATTTATAACTTATTCACTATATACTTATTCATTATTAGTATTACTTCATTTTCTACTAAGTGGTGAAATATAACTCATGTTCTATGTCACGAACAAGCTCGGGAACCCTGGTATCCAAATATCCGAGCCAGTCCCGACATGACCTGAAGGTCATTCCTGATCCCCATGCGCTAGCTACTAGAACCTATCATCTTGCAACATAAAAGTGGGAACAATTTTTACACAAGAATATGGAAGTGGAATATAAAAAACAGTATGCATATTAAAGGGAAAACTCTACAGGGAGTAAAAGTACCAGAACAGAAAGAGGCATAAATGCCAAATTACTAAAACCTAGAGTAAAAATAGGGAAACTGTCCCAAGGTCACTATAGATACACCTCACCACATCCAAATCTCAACAGTTATAACCACCCCCAAGAAATCCCTTCCCTTTGCTCGAGACTGTAAGAAGAACGTCAACAAATACCTGAAGTTAAATGTTGGGTATGAGCCTAAGCCCATTAGGATACCACAAAAGATTCCATAATAGATTCCAAATATTTATTATCTAATTAAAATCTTTCACCTTTCAAATTAACCAAGTTTGGAAATTTCAATGTATATTTAAGAAAAACATGGTAAACAGTTTTGATATGATTGAAAATTCATTTAAAGAATAGGATTTAATCTAAAAGAGATGGACTATTTCTAAAACCATGTCTTAAGTGAAGCATTTATATAAAATAGTTTATAAAAATTTAGTATGACTGTAAATTAGTTCCAAAAACCACTGGCATACTTTTATATATCAAATATAAATAAACTTGCGAGAAACATGGTCACCTTAGAAAAGGTACAGTAGTATTAACTAGCTACAGGATCCTACACTCTCTATGTGGACTCACCAAAATGTGCATACACACATCCCTATGACACTAGCCAATGGATACCCATCACCAAACCTGTCAGGGATGTGACATGTTACATGTATGTATTAGAACGTTATTGTAGCATAGAGTGTATCCAAATAACTCACTAACTACCTATGTCTTGCATGCACTATTACATGATGGGTGAACTATTTTAATTATACTTAAAATACTATCAATATCATTCTTCCATTTTAAAAAAAATCAATTTATTTTCATTTAAAACTAAAAAAGGTTTTATTCGAAAAAATGCCATTTTACACAAGATAAACCCATTGGGTTTCTATCAAATAGTTTAAGCCATATTCACGAGTTTGAAATCCTTGAAAAATAAATTCCATCCTTTTCTAAATTAATTTCCACAACTAAATTCAACAATTTAATTAAGAAATATTTCTATCATATCCATAATTTAAATCAACCAATTTCAATAAACCCATCCCAATTTAATAGATTTGGGGGTTCTCCATGTTTCTATGAAAAAACCATTTCAGATCTCCCATTTCCTGAGAATTGGGATTTATTAAATATATTGAATGAAAGATTAATCAATTGTATTTAAATCAGAAAATGAAATTAATTAACTAATTCAATGGTAATCAATTTGGAAAATCGAGATAGAACCTCCTACCTCTTTTCAAAAGTACGACACTCGCAACGACACCCGTCAACGATAACGAAGGTGTAGAAGACCTTGAAACTATACCTACTTTCCAGATCCTACACCATAATACATGGATCCATCAATCCCAAGATGATCCATTGAAAACCCAAGAGGATAGGAAGAGAATAACTTGAATAACAAGAGCGAACACGTAACCGTGAATTGCACATCAAGAAGAATGAAGATAACAAGATGTTTGGTTTGATCCAGAAGGAGTTAGGTCTCTAATAAATGCACCAAAACATATCTAGGTAGTGAACCAAGAAGTATGGAAAGAAATTAAACGAGCGAAACAACCAAATGAGTTACTTTAAGTTAGGCATAGGGCATGTCACAACGTATACCTTGGGGTCTCAGTGTATAGGCCATGCTCGATAAGTACACAAAAAAACCAATCACCTTGAGTAAAAAATTTGATATTTAAACATTACATGACTTTTACCTCAGGTACACAATGTGTAACATCTCACGGTGTGACCCCCGCTTCACAACTTGAATTCATCCCCATGTGCACTTTGTGTACTTTAGGTTCAAGGCATGTACTTTAGGTACATGACGTGTTCCTGTCCTGAAATATGCAATAAATCCTAGAAAAAACATTATAAGGATTTCTAACTGAATGGGGAATTAGAAAACGTGTAAAATAATCTGTTCAATGTAATGTAATGTTACAACCTCCACTCCATAAAAACATTCTATCCCCTAAAAGCCTACGAAGAATATTTCATGCCAAAGAGATGAGGCCACTACACTCTCATATGTGCCTCCCTATCCCATCTCTCATGAGAATCAGAACCATGGTTCCATAGTATAAGAACCAAATGTATCACCCTCCCATGAATTACCGTGGTCTTAGAATCAATTATCATGAATGGTGTCTCAGTGAAAAATAAATCAGGCTCGATTTGCAAATCACTTTATCTCAAAACTTGAGATGGGTTTGATAGATACATTCCTAACTGTGATACATGGAACACATTATGTATTGACATGAGATGTATTGGATGTTCCAAGAGGTATTAAACATTCCCCACCTACTCAACAACCTGAAAGGGTCCAACAAAATGAGGAATAAGCTTCCCTTTCATCCCAAGTCGTCAATGACCCAACCAGGGTAAAACATTCAAGAACACTTGGTCACAAACTGAGAACTCCAAAGGTATATGACATCGATCAATATAAGAATTATGATGGCTCTAAGATATCAACATCCTCTGAAAAATTAGCTGAATCTTTGATGTCGTCTCCTACACCAAGCTTGGTCAAACCAAAGAACTTTCACTGGCCTCCGACCAACACAATTGAGATTTACAAGGTTGACCTTA
Source organism: Viscum album (assembly GCA_963277665.1). Classification (NCBI taxonomy): domain Eukaryota; kingdom Viridiplantae; phylum Streptophyta; class Magnoliopsida; order Santalales; family Viscaceae; genus Viscum; species Viscum album. The sequence continues at coordinate 1,258,674,365 of OY728161.1, forward strand.
CAAGGCTTCAAAAGGTTCCATTCTGATCACGAACTGGTAAATTTTTTTTATAAGAGAACTCAACCAGCCTCAACTGTCCATCCCAAGCCCCACCAAAGTGGAGAACACATGCACGAATCATATCCTCAGGAATCTGTATAGCTCTTTCTATCTAGACATCCGACTGCATATGGTATGTCGTACACCAACAGAACTGAGATCCTAGTGACTCTTGAAGGCCTCTAACAAAAGCTAGAAGTGATCTGGGGATCCCTATTAGAGAGTATAGAATATAGAACTTCATGAAAACAAATAACCTCTTTCACATAGAGATGTCCTAACTCTTAAACATTGTATTTATCCTGAATGGGTATTGTGTGAGCTGACTTGGTCAGCCTATTGATCACAACCCATATTGAATTATTCATTCTCTAGGTACATGGTATTCCAACCACAATCTCCATAGAGATATCATCCCATTTTAAAGTAGGAACTGGACGTGGCTGATGCAAATATGAAGGTTTCTGGTGCTCAACATTCACCTGTTGACACGTATAGAAAAGAAAGACAAACACTGCAATGTCCCATCTCATTCCTATACCCCAGAACACCCACCTCATGTAATAGAACATCTTAGTGGTTCTTGGGTGCCCATCTCACTAAGAATTATGGAAATCCTCTATCACTGCCTTTCTTGCCATTAACAGATCATCAAAGTGGTTTTGATAGAATAGAACATGCTCTTTGGAGAACTACCATTGGAAAACTATATCCCCACCATAAAGGGATTATATAATTCTATGAAACTCATCATCATCCTTTTTGTCTTGAAGAAGTATCTCTAGAAGAGTGGACATCTACTACACCCTGGAAAAAGAAACATCATCCCCTTCTTCATGAACTTCAATATGCAACAGTGGAAAGAGATCCATCAAATTTCACTCTTCCAAAGATTCTTTCACTGCATGGGTCGGGAATTTCTTGCTCAAATCATCAGCAAAAACCTTCACTTTCCCCAGGGTATAGGCGATTTCATCGTTGAAATACTGTAGGTATACCACCCAAAAACTCTACCAAAGATTAAAATATTTTTTGGAGAAGATATTACTCAAGATTTTGTGGTCTTAATACACCATAAAACTTTCTCCAAAAATGTAATTCCCCAATCAATTAAGTGCATGCATCACATCTACAAGTTCAGATCATGGGTAGGATAATTCTTCTCATGTGGTCTAAGCTAACAAAATAAATATGCTACTACATGATCACCCTACACGAGAATGTACCCCAAGCTATAACCTGATGAATCACAAAAAACCACATAGCCCTACCCAGTTTCTAGAAGATTAAACACCAGTGTAGTAGTCAACATACGTTTTAGCTCAACAAAATTACTCTAACATTTATTATCCCACATAAAATTCCCCCCCTTCTGAGTAAAATCAGTTATTGGAGGATCCAACTTTGAGAAGTCCTTCACTAACCTACAGTAACATCCAGCTAATCCCAATAAGCTCTGGATCTTGAATACATTTTATGTATTCTCTCACGTCATGATAGCCTTCACCTTCTTAAGATCAAATAAGACACCATGCGCAGACACCACATGTCCCAATAATTTCACTTCCCGAATCGAGAAATCACACTTTGAATGTTTGGCATAAAGGTGGTGATTTCTTAGTAGGCTCAAAACTATTCTCAGATGCATCGTATGATCCTCCTCAGACTTAGAGTAGAAAATAATGTCATCCATAAAGACTACCAGAATGATATCTGGATACTCATGGAAAAACATGTTCATAAAATCCATGAAAACTGTAAAATCATTTTTTCAACCAATGGTTGTAAAAAGGTACTCAAAGTGACCATACATACTCCGAAAGGTGGTTTTCATAATTTCAGATTTTTCATCCTAAACTGATTATAATAATATTGAAGGTCAATATTTGAATGACACTGTGCCCCTTTCAGCTGATCAAAAATATTACCAATCCAAGGTAATGAATATTTTTTTTATCATAACTCAGTTTAACTTTCGATAATCAACACATAATAGAAGAGAACCATCAGAAATCTTAGCAAAGAGATCCGTTGATGCCCAAGGTGACACACTTGGATGAATAAAGCCTTTCTCAATAAGGTTATCCAACTGAGACTTCAGCTCTTTAATCTCAAATGGATCCATGTGGTAAGAGGGGATAGAGACCTATTGATTCTCAGGGATTAAGTCAATAGGAAACTCGTCCCCTCTCACCAGTGGAAGACAAGATAAATCTGAAGGGAACGCATCAGAAAAATAAGTGAAAATTAGAGGAAGATCACCTCTCATTGAATCTCACTCCATGTCAAAAGATAACACTGATACCACTTTCCCCAACACTAGATAAGATGGTCTGGCTCTAATCGAACTTGGGTCTCACTCTCCTTGAAAAACAAGGGGCACACCAATAGTTCTAGTAAAGTATACCCTTAGAAGATAGAAATAAATTCAAGCATTGTTGGGAATGATAAAATCCATCCCAAATATGGTGTCAAAAGATTTCTTATCAAGAACTATAAAACTCTAAGCCATCTTGACATTTGATAGAGAGAAAACACAGGTAGGACTACCGAAACCATTGTCATTATCCATAGCAAGGGGTGTATTAATCTCCATTGTACAATATAGTTTCTCCATAGGAAGATTAAGTAGGTTAACAATACTTTTTGAAATAAAAGAGTGATATTCACTAGTATCAAAAAGAGTAGTCACTAATGAAGAAGAAATGGTAATGGTACCTCTCAGTGTAATTGTATCCATGTATGCTTCCTCTGTAGACCATTCCACTATGTGGAGAAGCTTTTTCCAAAATTTCTAGGCCTAGAACCCTTTTGAATGTGTCACATTTGATATCACAACAGTGTTAAGAGGAGATGAGGATCATGTCCCACTACGCAGAGTATGGAAGTGATGGAAGAACCTCTGTAAGTGTCTTGAATGTCTGCAGGAGTTACAGTTATTTGGTGCTTCAGTGCAAACCCTCCTAGAATTTCCTAGTTTTCCACACTATTATCAAGTCAAATAACATTATCCTGGAGCTGTAGGAGGTATGGAATTGATCTTACATTGAGAATTTCCATGATAATCATCATGGTTTTGTATTCTATTAAGGGATCCAATGTTGCCACTAGGAGAAAAAGGAACTCCCGTCAACCCTAACTTGCCAGCTAAGTCCATTACGACCATCATCACCATATCCAGCACATTAGAATAAGTGGGAAGCTTTAGAAAAATACCTTGGAACAGTTATCTGATCGAATTCCCATCTCAACTCACCAAGCCTTCATACTCTTATTCGATACAATCTTAGGAGAAAACTGCACTAGCTCCGAAATATGATTTGAATACACAGTCACATTTTTTTTTGGTCTGCTCAAGCTTGAATATCTCCACAGCCTTAGTCAACACCACATACTCTTGATAGAACTAATTTTTGAAAATAGCATTGAAGTCATTCCACTCCATGCATGAAGGTGGAACACTTCACACTAATCACTTCTGGTGTCTCCAAGAACTCAAACAGACATTTTATCTTTCCCAGTCATTCCTCGTCATGTTGAGGATCAGTGGATCCTCTAAAAACTAGTGGCTTCTGGTGAAGTAACTCTTGAGAATGATTCCAATAAACATCCCCATGAGGATCCATAGTTATATCCTGAGTAGGAACTGAAGGTGGTTCCAATACTAGAGCATGGATAGTCATAACAATTTCCTCAACCGTATTTGGGTTAACAATAGGATTTTCATGATGAGTTTTACCAGTATCCTTTTCCTGTATCTAATTCACATGTCTTCTTAGAGGCATGATGCTACACAACATCAGTCGATAAATGCAGAACATTATATTAACACTCAACTGAGTAGAAATAGAAAATATTCTCAACAGAAGGGACAAACAAGATTTGGATTTCAACCTATCCAGATCTCTATAGGGAAATGACTAGAACTAATCAACATGAAGTATTTCCCTAACCACCCATTGTGAATTAAGGTTCATTATGGTGAGAGTTATCCAGGAACTCAATCGCAACTACCCCCTATGTCTTGGAAATATCTCAAAAATGCATACATACTTTGATATAAAGGAAGATATACAACCTTTTTTGATACCAATTTCTCACAAACCTGCCCATGTACCCTGGTAACCCGATAACCGATCTAGTCCAGACATGACCATAAGGGCATTCCCATTCCCCACAGGCTGGGGACTAGCACCTGGAATCATACAACATCCATGTGGGAACAATTTTCCACATGAATGTGGAAGCGAATGATAAAATATAGTATGCATATCAAAGGGAAAACTCCACTGGGAGTAAAAGTACCAAAACAAATGGAGGCATAAAAACCAAATTACTACAACCCAAAGTTATAAACAAGAAAACAAATGCATGGTCTCTAAGGACACAACTCACCACATCCAAAGCTCAATAATTGGATCCACCTTTATGTGATCTCTTCCCTTTGCTCGAGACTGGAAGAAGAAAGTCTGAAAATACCATAAAGAAAAAGTAGGGTGTGAGCCTAATCCTAGTAGGTTACCACCCAATATTCCATAATAGATGCCAAATATAGATTATCCAATTATAAGTATTCAATTTTTAAAATAAATTGGTTTTTCAGATTCAAATCATATTGGAACTAAACTTGCTAAAAAGTATTGATATGATGGAAAATTCATTTAAATATTTGGATTTACATTAAAAGAGATGGGATATTTTTAAAACAATGGATAATAAAAAGCATTTAGAAGGAATGTAAAACTATTATTGAAACCATTGGCATAAATTTATATATTAAATGTAAATAAACAAGAAAGAAACATGGTTTTCTTCCTAAAGATATGATACTATTAACCAACTATATAATTACACACTCTCTATGTGAACTTAGAAAAATATGTATACATGTGTCCCTATGACACTGGACAAAGAAAACTTCTCATCAACCCACCGGAGATGTGTCCTGCCATAAGTATGTTTTAGAACGTTTTCGTAACATAGATTGTATCCAAATAACTCACTAACTACCTATGGATTGCATTCTCTATTAAATTATGGGATAAATATTTTAATACTTCTTAAAATACGATAAATCTCATTATTCAATTTTCAAAATTTCCAATTTCATTCCATTTAAAACAAAAATAGATTTTATTCAAAAACATTCATTTTTCACAAGATAAAACCATTTCGTTTCTATCAAATAATTTAATCCATTTTCATGAGTTTGAAATCCATTCAAATTTAATTCAATTTATTTTGTAATTAATCACCACAATTATATTAAAAAATTTAATTAAGAAACATTTCAATCAAATCTATAATTTAAATTCAACAATTTAAATAATCCAATTCCCATAAACCCACCCCAATTAAATGGAATTGGGGGTTTTCAATGTTTATGTGAAAAAACAATTTGAAATCTCATAATTCATTGGAATTGGATTTTATTACATCAATTGAAATAATGATTAAGAAATTGTATTGAAATCAGAAAATGAAATAAATAGAGAAATTCGATAGTAATCAATTTGAAAAATTGGTACAAAACCACCAACCTCTTTTCCAAAGAATGACACTCGTAACAGAACCCTTCAATGAGAATGATGGTGTAGAAGACATAAAAACACTACCTAGTAGCAAGATCCCACACCAAAAAACATGGATCCATATATCCAAATATGATCCACTGAAAACCCAAGAGGATAGGAAGAGGTAAACTTGAATAATGATGTTGGACCCTTACACCACAAGAAGAAAGAAGATCCCAAGCTGTTTGGTTCGATCCAGAAGGATTTATGTCTCTCAAAAACACACCAAAACTTCTCTAGGTCGAGATCCAAGAAGTCTGGAATGAAAAGGACTAAGTGAAACATCCAAACGTGTGACATTATGTTGGGCACGGGCTGAGTCATGACGTGTACCTTGGGGTCATGATGTGTAGGCCACACTTGATAAGTACGCCGTAAAACCCATCACCTCAGGTTACAAATTTTATATTTAAAAATTACACGACGTGTAACTCAGGTACATGATGTGTACCATCTCATGGATTGAAACCCTCTTCATGAGTTGAATTTTTCCCCAAGTACATGGCATGTACATCAGGTACACGATGTGTGCATGTTTTGAAACCCACATAAAATCCCAAAAAAGTATTTTAAGGATTTTTGACAAAATGGTGACTTAGAAAAATAGGAAAATTACTGGTTCAAGGTAACTGTTAGGTCCACAAGGCTGAATACCTTGAGAGGGGGGGGGGGGTGAATTATGGTATGAATAATTTAAATTTAAAGCCCATTCTAATCTTGTTTCACTGTTAAGAAAAACACTATTATTTCTCTTTCTCGTTACACAATATAACCTAAATGTAAAGAATGCACATGAAACAAATTTTTTTACTCGGTTCACCCTCACTGGGCTATGTCCAAGGAGCATACACCGGCAACATGTCGATGTACCAAATCCACAATAAGAACATTTTTGTTTGCAATGTTCGGGCTAGATCACTTCTATGCCCAGGCTCACTGCCTTTACAATGTTTAGGGTCAGCTCACTGCTTTCCCAAGGTTCACTCTCTATTTCTCTCCCTTTGGCTCACTACCTGTGGAGAGGATCACCTTCTTCCTATTCCTTTTCTCACTGCTCTAGAAAGGATCCACTCACAGTTTATAGACCTGCAGGTCTCTTCATTATCACTAATGAATACATCCCATGTCGTATGTGGATTCTATGTTGAAGTCCAACTTTCACCCGCAGATGAATCTCACTTTGCACTGGGTGCAGCAGGAAACTACAATTTTTTACGTGTAGCCCTTAATGCACCTTGTACATAGTTCCCTTGACTTGTGCAATATACAATTTCTGCGAAACACCGCTCTTACGTGCAGCCTCTTCTTTTTACATGTAGCCTGTAAACTGCTTTGCGCGCAATTCTCTGCTTTTGCGCGAAATCCACTTTTTGCGCAATACCACTTTATGTGCAAACTTAAAGTTTATGCGCAACTCCCTTGCGAACATTAATTTCACGCACCAGAGCTCCAGTATTTTCTATGTCTTGAACTCTATTGAATGGAGGGGAGTCACTTCGTATTTATAGGAAAAATCAACCCCACGCGAAAAACCCTCCTTCAACGCATAATTCACTTCGAGCGCGAAAAACACATCTTCCGCGCCACACTGTATTTCGCGCCTCGCTCCAATTTTTCACGCACCTCATGCCTTTTCCAATTTTTGATCTTCTGATCTCGAAAAACCTCTTGTACAAAAATTCATCTCTCTATTACATGCATCCCGCACATATTTTGCGCACCAGGCAAGTAATTCGCGCATCCTGTTGATTTTTCATTCCACACATAATTTTTCCCACATCACTCCAATTTTACGTGCACCTCCCTTTGCCAAAAACACATCTCTCCATTTTCTGATTTTTAGGCCCAAAAATTTGCCAAACACTGGAAAATGGCTCGACCTTGTATCTTCTCTTCTGTACCGCCTCCAGATCATTCATTCCCTTATTGAGGTTCTTCAATCAATCATGGATTTTTGATGGCATCCCTTAAACCCAAAAAGTCACCATGTAAACCCCCTTTCTCAACACACTCATACACCATGGTCTGCTTTGTCAAAAAAAAGACATGGAGGCCCACTTTTTCAACAAACAAAATCACCTCAAAAATGCTTCAATGATGCCTTGAGGGATTTTTTCTCAATAGTAACATAATGTTACAATCTAATCTATGCATAGTAAAAAACATTACTTGTTACTTATACATGAATATTTATACTATATTGAAAATATTATATAATTTGGTTCTCTATGAGTTCTACTTGTTATATATTTAGTGAATCACTACTAGACTGGTTTTCAAATCTAGTTTTTAATCCTGATAATTACTATCTCCTTATCATGTTATTATATTATCTATGTCACTATACATGTTTTGTTCTGTAAAACCATTTGGTTTTTTAAATGTGAAAAATTATTTTTATTCAACATGATTCCTTAAATAAATGTACATTGTAAATGTATTGGTTTCCTTTTGATATTTTAAATTCGAATTTTTTAATAATTGAGATTCATGGAATATTTTGTTTTTAAAAAAATAGTTCTAGATAGATAAGTATGTTTTTATTTCTAAATGGAATTTTATTTTTAGAAAAACTATTGAATAAATGTGAACATACTTGAGAAAATGGAATGTAGTGGACATGTAATCATTGTTAAAATAGTAATATTTTTATTATTAGAAGTTATATAAGAGTGAGGATAGTATGTAGATAATACATTGAGGATTATGATTATGTTTTTGTGTATTTTATTATAGATATCATATAGTAATTACAGATTTTCATTATTTTTATGAGTTGGTAATCAAAATAATTATGACTGATTTAGGATATGTGTTATTGTGATATCATTTTTATTCTTTTTTAGTAATTTAATATTACAGTATTTGTGATTTGGATTGGATTCTTATGTTGTGCATAAAAATATTTGTTGATGTCTTGGGATATTTACAGAATAATTGCTTATAAATTAATTATTATGTGAGGTATATAATTTTTGGTCAGTGTTTGGTTTATATTTTCATGGATAAAAAGGTCTATTTTGTAGTGACCCATATACTGATGATATTAATTAAGGTTTTCATAGTTATATAACATGTGAATTTAGGTGAGGAGAACATGGTTTTTTTAACTTTGGAGTTTTTCCAATAGATTAATCATTCTTAGTGCCTTTTGGGGATTTAATAGAGTTAGTAAATCTTGGAATTAGTAACTGGAGTAGCTGTTGGAGGAAATTTAGATAGAATTGGTAGTAGTAGGCCACAAGAGTTCCAGTGGAATACCATCAAAATTCTAGTGGTTCATCACTTGGTATACTAGACTACTACCAAAATTCCAGTGATTACCCATCTTAGATCAAGATGGATTAATGATATTTTTTAAAGGAGTGAAAATTTTATTTTTCTTAAAATATTTTAAATTTTATAGATGTGGAACATGACATTTATTTTATAAAAAATTCCAAAAATCTTGAGGAGAGATCTACATGGATTTATTCTACCCTCTCTTTGAATCCATTAATCAGTGTTCTTAAAGATATCTCTCTTACACTAATTCGTTGTAACAGATATCCAATCTATCCTCTACCTACCTACATCTATTTTTATTCAAATTTCAATAAAGGGAGGTAATGAATTTTTTTTATTTCATTAATAAATGGTGATACCACATTATTTCACAAGAATCTATCTTCCTGTGGTTATAAGATGTTTAGATGGGTTGTTTAACTTCTATTGATGGGTGATTTGATATAATGTAGTTACATACTAGTTTTTTCTTGGGATTTTTTCATTTCAAGCTAAAATTGAGAGATTTTTGTGTTATATCAATTACGTATTTTTGTGATTGAATTATTGGATATATTATTAGAGGTATCTTTTTAGGTTTTCATTGGTTTGGTTCTGATTTAATTATGAGGATTGGTAATTTTAATACCATTGGTTATGGAATATGAATTAATGGATGTTTGGTGCTATTTTTTGGTTATTTTATTATGTTTATATTACTGATTATTAAATTTGGTAGATGATCTCAACCCTCAATGTGATTTTCATATTAATCCAATGATGTGACAACCAATATTTTTCAATTTAATAAAAAATATTAAATAGATTTTTCTTAATATGAATTAACAGTTTTTTACAATTACTTTTACATGTCATGTTAGTGATTTTTAGTGGAATTTAATATAAAACTATTTAATGGTTTTTATTCATTCTAATTTTCTTTAGAAAATTAATTTATATCCTTATTATAAGTTGATTACTTATATAATGTTTTTTTATTAATGTTAAATTATTAATTTGAAAATGTAATGTAAAGTAGGTTTAATAAATTTTAAAATTTTGTGACCATATATATCCTTTTATGTTTTTATATGAAAAATATCAGTTAGTAAAGTCTTTTTTATTTATGTTTTACTAGCTTATATATACGATATTATTGACTTGGACTATTTTATTATGTATTAAATCATATTTCATTTTTCTATCTACCCACATTTTCTCAACATTAATGTAAAAAAAAATTATTTAGTTGAGAAGATGATTTTTTAAATAGTGGTTTACATTTAGATATTTTATAATTATCCAAATAGTTTTAAGATCCATATACTGATGTTGTAGTCATATGTTTAGATTATCTAACATTTTTTTATATTGATAAAGTAACACAATTTTGTTCTTTACATGGACTTCATATCAATAAAATAATTTATTATTTAGTTTATAAATATGTTATGTTGTCTTAAAACATTATAAAATAAAATTATCTGGTTTTAAAATATAAATTTCATATAATATGACTATTGATTAGTCAAACATATTCCCTTGAACCCTTGATCATGTTTTATGAATGGATTCATTTATTTCCTTTATAATCTAAATTAATAATATGAAATTGAAAAATAATTATCCTTTAAAATTTATTTCATCAATGATGAAACAAGGTCTTGGTTAAGTAACAGGGAATGAATTTTCATATCATACAATATTTAGTTATAAAAACATGATTCCAAGAGGTATGGGTTGTATGATTACCTTGAATTAGTATACACTATCCCATTTCCCATATGATGGGTATTATACCATGATTATGTTTCTATAACTCCATAGATGGGATGGATAGCTTGTTTTTTATTGGATTTAGCACATGGATTTAGATCTCAAGTTTGAAATGGGAATGTAAATGTATGGACCCTCATACTATAGATAGTACTTATTTATGGTTATTATTCTTACATGACTTATTATTCATTCAACAATGCCATGATATGAAAATTTTATATCAACTTGATTTATTATATACATATCTACATTGGTATACATGTTTTTTCATACACCTATGTTTTCACTATGTGACTTGAGACACCATTGGTGGTGGCCTTCTAAGTATTTACTTTCACACTCTAAATGAATATTCTAGATGGAATATGGTGTAATTTATTTTATTTTTGATATATTGGTATCTGTTTAGAATATTGTAGAAAATTTTGACCTGGATAATGGTTAGTAGTTTCAACCACTAATAGACATGAAGTATAGATCACATGCTTGATGAATACATAATTTTTCCTCATCACCTATTATTTTTCATTTGTTTATAGACAATTTTTTTATGTTTAAGACTAGGGTTTTTTGTTTAATTTATTTGAATTTAATAAGATATGTAATTATATTTCTTTAATTTCATTAATTAGTTATAACATATATCAATTATGTATATGTTACTCCACCTAGATAATATATTATATGTTTTTTTAGAACATCCAATTATTCATTCAAGATATTGTAATAAATCTATCATGAATTATTGAATTATTTAAATAAGGTAATTTTTTTGTAATATCATACTAAGTACAATAGGACTAGTATATATCCCCTATGTATTAGGGGACTCTATTATGGTTAGTGTGGTATGAATTAAGTATTATTGAGTTATCTATGTCAAGGTTATTATAAGTGGTATCAGAGTTTAGTTTATGGTCACCTGGGATTTTATATTTTTATACATGAGATAGGATGACATAACATGGGAGATACACCATGTGCATGTATGGTCATCATATTTATAGTGGAAACCTAAGTTACCTTTAGACTAAGGGTGTTTATTCTACACATTATATGTATTAGCGAATTATCAATTTGACTTTCTTGAGTTGTAGTTATATAACTCATTAAGAGGTTTTGGGATTACCTATAAGAAACTTCTTATATTTCCTTATGCATAATTAGGTTAGTATGACATTAGGACATGTTCATATTATTTATATTATAATTTTATATTTATCTGAAAGAAAATAATTAATTATTAGTAACGAATAAAGTAATCATTATTCCCAAAATAACATATTAGGGGAGATATAATTAATTAAAGTCTTTAACATGTAATTTTTTTTTTGTTTTTTATTATTCATTTACTGTATAGTGATACTTCACTAGTAATAATTCATTTTCTACATTGTTATGTAATATAACTCTTGATTAGTGTATTTTTTACTGAAAATATTCTACTAGTGATTATTTCATGATTAGTAATATACTATAAAAACTATTATACAATCTAGATCTATGATCATAATACTAGTTTTTAGTGATATTATATTAAAATTACATTTAAATATAGTTTTTAATCTTGCGACTTACTATTTATTTCCATGTTATTATAATAAATTTATCATTATACATGAGGCACTAATACAAAAAAGGCCGTTAACAGCGCTAAAAAAGTCCTTTATCAGCACTAAAAAAGAGATGATAATCGAATCACGGTTAAAAGACTGAAACGATTGTAATCGCTAAAAAAGAACTGTCACATGCACCCCTTAATAGTAATAAATTAGCATTGTTAAAAGGGTCCATTAATGTAACGACCCAATATTTTTGAGTAGTATATTAACTTACTCTTAATGATTTATTAAGATGTTAATGGTTAATGCAGAAAGAGGAGTTGATGGCTTCATCCAGTAGACTCAATCCTTACGAAGCCCACTTATCAGAGCTTGGGAAGGAGGTAGCATCTGTGGGCTTCGCTTTGGACCAAGCCCAAGCCGAGCTCCAGCGTGTCAAGCTTGAACGAAAACGCTTGCAGGAGAAGTTCAAGTTAGTGGAGATTGCTACTAGGGCAATGTTATCTGAGACTCCCTCAGATTCTCTCACCATAGCACACCTTACACTTAGGTCTTATGCCAGTGTTATAAGGGGCTATGTGATGAGACCCTAGTTTCCTTGTGTAATCCTTTCGGGTGAATAAATTGAGATTTCTTCCTTTAGTGATGTTTGTGAAATTTCAAATGTCTAGATAATTTTAGAATGTATTTTATTGATGAATTTTGAAAAAGGGATATTTTGAAATATTTATGTAAACCCTAAATAACTAATGATGTGTAATGATTTTCAAAAAATGGTCTTCTACAAAAGTGTTCAGTAAGGAATTTGGAGTCTAATAAGATGAACTTAATTTTTGATGAATAGTAAATTATGAATAGTGATTTTACGCTTAGGATTAGTAATGTGACCAAATGGATTAGTAATTTCACTCAAAGAAAGTTTTAATATAATTTAGACACCTAGATTAAGTAATGTGATTCAATAAAATGGTTAAATAACGGTTTCATAAATTATTATTCAAGTATTAGTTTTTTCGGATGAATAGTGTTTTTTAATTAAAAATTTAATTAAAAATAATTAGAAAATTATTTTTCTAAAAAGGACTTTATTTTTGAACTCAGAGCATCGATATTATGTTAAGGTAATTTTTGGGGTTTTTTCTGAAAAAAGTGAATTTTCGATGAATAGTGTTTTTATTTAAAAATTAAATTAAAAATATTTAGAAAATTATTTTTATAAAATGGATTTCATTTTTGAAATCAGAGCATTGATATTTGGTTAAGGTAAAATTTTGGGGTTATTCTGAGAAAGTTGAATTTTCAGTGAATAGTAAAAATACAGTTTTAGGGTTTCTGTATATTTAATGACATCATAATGGTGTCATGATGATGTCATGAGATCTTTTTAGGGTTGGCCGGCCAAGGGTGATGAATTATTGTTTTGGGGGCCCCGTGTGGCCTAACTCCATGATAAATGCCAAGGGAGAGCACATGGGTTTGAGAAAAGCACATGTGAGGTGTCCCTTGGCCATTAATGCTTTGTCCCCTCACTTTCCCTATAAATACCCACCCTTTCCTCCCTTAGTTTTCACTCCCAACTCTCCCCCAACGAAGTTCTGGTCTTCTTACCTTCCAAAGAGTCCTCCCAAGGTGCCCCCAAGCCCTCAAGGTCCAATCCTTTGAGTTTCAAGAGTCACATTTTAAGGTAAGGGATCCGACCCCTCTCTTTCTTTTCAAGTAATCTCTTTTATGTCATTTCTTTTATACTCCATGTTCTTATGTTGGAGGATGTTCTTTTATATTCATCCTACTGCCTATTTCATGTTCATATGATGAGAGACCCCCCTTGATCTCATCAATTCGTTTTAAGAATGTTTAAGTGACGCCGTTAGGCTGCCGAATTTTTAAGGGATTCTTTCACCCTTCTCATTTTTCAAGTTCGATTTTCATGTCAAGTCTTTCAAGTTCCTTTTTATTATGTTGGGGTATGATCTCTATATCAATCATACTGATCTCTTATGATCATATGATGAGGGACCCTTTTTTGATCTTGTCAAATCATTTTCTTTTGAAGTTAAGTGACGTCGTAAGGCTGCCGAATTTTCATAAGAGAAATCTAATCTTTTTCCTTCCATGTTTTTCATTTCAAATGGTATGTCCCTAAAATTTCATTACCATGTCCATATGTCCTTCTTATTCTTTCACCCTACTATTTTATGGATCATTTATGAGTGGGTGACCCATGTCCCCTCTCATTTCAATGTTTTCTAAAACCCCGAAACTTAGCCGTTATGCTGCAGAATTTTCCCCTCAAAATGCCTCTCTCTTTTCTCAAAAATTATTTTATGTTATAAAGTGAATACTCAAAGCTCTTATTTCTACAAGGGTATTCACATATATATCAAAATGTTCCATTTTAAATTCTGGGATTTACATACATGAGACCCGCTTTCCCTTTCCGTGGGTTTAAAGTGACGTAAAGATCACGTATTTAAAGCAGTTTTTAAAACGTTGTGATTATGAAATGAAACCAATTTATTTTATGCTATGTGGGTTATTTATGAAATGTTTGATGATGATATATGTGGATCACATGATAATAAAGGCAAATTTAAGGGTGCGCCCTGATAGCGCTCCAATGCATTGGGTAATGATGTAACCACTAGAGATTACAATTTTCACGATACCTTGGTGAATAACCTTGGTAATTTTCAAATGACACCTTGGGGATGGACCTTGGTGATATGTTCATGATTGTCTATGTTAAATGATGTAGCCACATCTTCAAGTTATGAAAAATGTTATTTTTATTATGAAATGCCTCATGATTTCTTTCTCATGCCTTAAAGTTCTTTTCATGTCCTTATTGAAGTATCTCAAGTTCACATGTAAAATGTTCCTCTTGTTTCCCTTACTGGGCCTTCTGCTCACCCTTTCTTTTGATGTATGTCCCCAGGTTATGAGATGCAGTAATGAACCTAGAATGAACTTAAGGAGACGCCTTGAAAGTTTTTAAGAAGAATGTTTTATGTTTTTTTATGTATTATGATCCTTGTTTCCAAGACACTAAACCTTAACGATCCTCAGATTTGTGTAATGTAATGAAGGTTTTTGTTATAAAATGGCGGGATGCTATAGTTGGTATCAAAGGATGGTTTAGTTATTTGTAGAAATTAGGATATAAAAACTTTAGGAAGAACCCTATAGAAAAGTTTAAATATAGGAAAACTTCCTGGTATTTTGGTAAGTATTGAGTAAGTGGTCTATCAAACAAATACATCCCTGTCTGGATACGAGCAGGTAGAGGCGGCTCTGGCACAGATGTACATAGGGGTAAAACCCAAAAACACCGCTTTGAGCTAGACTCAAATGGTAACTGGTGCATGATAATGGGCCTTGCTGCACTCTTGGTTACGACACTCCCGGGGGATATGTTTGGTTAATCACAAGCTTTTTATGAATCATTATGAAGGAATTATAGAGGAGTATAATTGTCTAAGCACGAAGTCTTAGTTAAAAGATTCATAAATGAAATAAGTTTCTCACTAAGGTTTTATTCTTTTAGAAAATGGCGGGCAATAGGAGGAACCGTGCCGATGGTGACCGCAATGCACCATGTGCTGACGGCCCTCCGATGGAAGCCGGAATGGAAACATTCATGCGAATGATGAACCAACTGACTCAAGTTATGAGTAATAACTTGAATCAAGCCGAGAGGCCGACCTCACCACGAAGGGAACAACTTTCTGTTGAGTCCTTCATGCGTCAACGACCGCCAACATTCATTGGATCTACTGAACCATTGGTTGCGGAACAATGGATAAGCTCCATTGAAAAGATCTTTTCTGTAATTCATTGTTCGGAACAAGAAAAAGTCACCCTTGCTGTTTACCGCCTAGAGGGAGAAGCTGATCAGTGGTGGTCACTGATCAAAAACACGAAGCCACGAGGAGAGATGGAAGCTATGGAGTGGGAAGAATTTCGGGGGATTTTCTTTAACAAGTATTTCCCTCGTTCCATGAGGATGAAAATGGAGAAAGAGTTTCTCGAGCTGAAGCAGAAGGAGAACGAATCTGTCAGAAGATATGAGATGAACTTCACAAGTCTTTCCCGTTATACCTCAAGTTTTGTCATGGACCCTAATGGGAAGGTTGATAGATTCTTTGGAGGACTACGACCACATCTGCGGAAGAATCTAGCCAACAAGGACTACGATAGCTATGAAGAAATAGTTCGAAGTGCTATGAAAGTTGAACTAGAGTTTGGGGAGACACAGTGGTCTCACAAATCTAATGAGAAGAAGAGAACTCTAGAACCGAGCCTGGGAAGAAGTTTTGATCAGAAAAGAGGTGGAAAGCATATGCAACATGCCACATGCAATAAATGTGGGAAGAAGCATCCGGGGAACTGCTTGATCGGAAGTGGCAAGTGCTATAGGTGTGGAAAAGAAGGCCATATTTCTCGGAATTGTCGTGGTGATGTGAAGCCTCAACTTCCCAACACTAACGACAGAGGAAAGATGGTTCTGGCCCTAACCGAAGTCACATGCTTCAAGTGTGGATAGCTTGGGCACTTTGCTAATCAATGTCCAAATCCGAGGGCGGTGGAGGGGAATCACCATCAACCTCAGCAGAGGCCAAGGGAGCAAGGTCGTGCTTTCGCTATCACAACAACTGAAGTTGAAGTTCCGAACGATGTGGTAGCAGGTACTCTTGTTGTCCTCTCAAAACTAGCAAGTGCTTTATTTGATTCTGGTTCTACGCATTCCTTTATTTCTTCCAAGTTTGCAAAGAATATAGAATCAATCCCCGAATTGCTTGAGGTAGAGTTGTCAGTCAAGACTCCAAGTGGAATTATCCATGCATCAACGGTGTTTAGAGACTCTAGTGTTTACTTTGGTGAGCACAATCTTATCGCAAATCTAGTAGTCATCCCCATGATGGAATTCGACGTTATACTAGGGATGGACTGGCTCTCAAAGTATAATGCTAATATCAAATGCAGAATTAATGAAATCTCAGTAGTCTTGAATGAACGACCTACAGTTATCTTCCGAGGAGAGATATCCCGAACTGATCCCTATCTAGAAGCACCTCCCATAGCTTTCTTTATGGAGTTAATCGGTGATGATGAAGAAGGGAAAGGGAGCATACAAATTGAAGATGTTCCGATTGTTCAGGAATACATGGATGTATTTCCTGAGGAGTTACCTGGACCTCCCCCAGAAAGAGAGGTAGAGTTCTCCATTGAACTCGTACCTGGGTCTCAACCGATATCAAAGACTCCGTATAGAATGGCAAATTTGGAGCTAGAGGAGCTAAAGAAACAACTCCAAGACTTGTTGGAGAAGGGGTTTATCCGACCGAGTGTGTATCCTTGGGGAGCACCAGTTCTCTTTGTGAAGAAGAAGGATGGATCAATGCGGCTATGCATTGATTATAGAGAACTGAACGAGATCACAGTGAAGAACAGATACCCTCTTCCAAGAATTGATGATTTATTTGACCAACTTCGTGGGGCTCAATTCTTCTCTAAGATTGACCTTCGATCTGGTTATCATCAACTGAGGGTGAAGAAGGAAGATATTCCAAAGACTGCCTTCCGATCAAGATATGGGCATTATGAGTTTACTGTTATGCCCTTCGGCTTGACTAATGCTCCTGCTATTTTCATGGATTTGATGAATAGAGTCTTTAAGGACTACCTTGATAACTTTGTGGTAGTTTTTATTGATGATATTTTGATATATTCAAAAAGTCATGAGGAGCATGAAAATCATCTGAGGGTTATTTTGAAAACTCTACGGAAGGAGAGGCTCTTTGGGAAGTTCAGAAAGTGTGAGTTTTGGTTACAACAAGTGGCTTTCTTGGGGCACATCGTAACCAATGAAGGAATCTCAGTTGACCCTGCAAAGACAATGGTTGCGGAGGAGTGGCCTCAACCCACAACAGTAACTGAGATTCGTAGTTTCCTTGGTTTAGCGAGATATTATAGGAGGTTTGTGAAAAACTTTTCACGGCTTTCTAATCCACTAACCAAGTTGACTCGAAAAGGGGTTAAGTTCATCTGGACAAAGGAATGCGAGGAAAGTTTCCAAGAGCTGAAGAAGAGATTTGTTACTGCACCTGTATTAACACTACCCTCTATTGGAGAAGGATTCGTTATTTTTAGCGATGCATCTCTGAAAGGGCTTGGGTGCGTCCTCATGCAAAATGACAAAGTAATTGCTTATGCATCTCGACAGTTGAAGATTCATGAGCAGAATTATCCTACGCATGATCTAGAGCTGGCGGTAGTTGTTTTTTCTCTAAAGATATGGAGGAACTATCTTTATGGGGAGAAATGTGATATATAAACTGACCACCAAAGTCTAAAGTATATTTTCACACAGAAAGAATTGAACATGAGACAAAGGAGATGGTTGGAGCTTATTAAAGACTGTGATTTTTCAATTCATTATCACCCTGGAAGAGCAAACAAAGTCGCGGATGCGTTAAGCAGGAAAGATCCTGTTGTTCTGGCAACAATGAGGATCCTGGGAGACCCCTTGATTAAAGATCTAGTAAAACTGGACATGGGAATTATAAGGAAAGGGACATCATCAACCCTATCCCAAACGATTTCTCAACTTTCATTACTAGAGAAGATCAAGAAGGCTAAAAAAGAAGATCCTTTGCTGCAGGAGAAGTTCGAGGCTGTAAAGGATGTGAAGTTCCCTGATTTCAATATTGATCAAGAAGGTGTATTGAAATTTCGTACAAGACTATGTGTTCCATCTATTCCGGAGATAAAGAAAGAACTGATGGATGAAGCTCATAGCTCTACTTTCTCTATACATCCAGGAAGCACTAAGATGTATAGAGACCTTCATGATCATTATTGGTGGGATAACATGAAGAGGGAGATTGTCGATTACACTACAAGGTGCCTGGTGTGTCAGCAAGTAAAGGCAGAAAGACAACTTCTTAAGGGGGTATTACAACCGCTACCCATACCAGTATAGAAGTGGGATAATATCACCATGGACTTTGTAACTGGTCTCCCAAAAACATCCAAAGGAAACAATGCGGTATGGGTTATTGTGGACCGTCTCACCAAGACAACCCATTTTATCTCTATTCGGGAAGATTTCTCTCTGGATCAGCTTTCCAAGATATACGTGAAGGAAGTGGTAAGGCTGCATGGGGTACCACTATCCATCGTATCTGATCGTGACCCAAGATTCACATCAAAATTCTGGAGAAGTCTTCAGCATGCTCTGAATACTGAATTGAATTTTAGTACGGCCTATCATCCTCAAACTAATGGCCAATCTGAAAGGACTATTCAGACACTCGAAGACATGTTGAGATTATGCTCAATGGAATTTAAAGGTGGATGGGATCAACACCTCCCATTAGTGGAGTTCTCCTATAACAACAGCTTCCATGCGAGTATTCAGATGGAACCCTATGAAGCTCTGTATGGAAAGCGGTGTAGAACTCCTACTTGTTGGGATGAAACTGGTGAGAGGAAGCTTCTTGGGCCTGATCTTGTGAAAGAAATGACAGAACAAGTTCATGCCATCCAACAACACATAAAAGCTGCTCAGAGTCGGCAGAAGAGCTATGTTGACAATCGACGAAGAGACTTGGAGTTTGGTGTTGGTGACAAAGTCTTCCTTCGAATTTCTCCATGGAAGAGAGTCATGCGGTTTGGGAAGAAAGGGAAGCTCAGCCCTAGGTACATTGGCCCCTATGAAATCCTTGATCGCATAGGAGCAGTGGCATATCGTCTAGCACTTACACCGAACCTAGCTCAAGTTCATGATGTCTTCCATGTATCTCTCTTGAGGAAGTACATACCCGACCCTTCGCATGTACTGAACCCAGAGGTGGTACAACTTGAACATGACCTCTCTTATGAGGAGCAGCCAGTGGAGATCTTAGACCGTAGAGACAAGGTTCTACGAAACAAGACTACCCACCTTGTGAAAGTGTTGTGGAGGAATCATAAGTACGAAGAAGCGACTTGGGAGCCCGAGGAAACGATGAAGCAAAAGTACCCTCACCTTTTCGACTAGGCCTCAAGTGTAAATTTCGGGGACGAAATTTCTTAAGGGGGGAAGAATGTAACGACCCAATCTTTTTGAGTAGTATATTAACTTACTCTTAATGATTTATTAAGATATTAATGGTTAATGCAAAAAGAGGAGTTGATGGCTTCATCCAGTATACTCAACCCTTACGAAGCCCACTTATCAGAGCTTGGGAAGGAGGTAGCATCTGTGGGCTTCGCTTTGGACCAAGCCCAAGCCGAGCTCCAGCGTGTCAAGCTTGAACGAAAACGCTTGCAGGAGAAGTTCAAGTTAGTGGAGATTGCTACTAGGGCAATGTTATCTGAGACTCCCTCAGATTCTCTCACCATAGCACACCTTACACTTAGGTCTTATGCCAGTGTTATAAGGGGATATGTGATGAGACCCTAGTTTCCTTGTGTAATCCTTTCGGGTGAATAAATTGAGATTTCTTCCTTTAGTGATGTTTGTGAAATTTCAAATGTCTAGATAATTTTAGAATGTATTTTATTGATGAATTTTGAAAAAGGGATATTTTGAAATATTTATGTAAACCCTAAATAACTAATGATGTGTAATGATTTTCAAAAAATGGTCTTCTACAAAAGTGTTCAGTAAGGAATTTGGAGTCTAATAAGATCAACTTAATTTTTGATGAATAGTAAATTATGAATAGTGATTTTACGCTTAGGATTAGTAATGTGACCAAATGGATTAGTAATTTCACTCAAAGAAAGTTTTAATATAATTTAGACACCTAGATTAAGTAATGTGATTCAATAAAATGGTTAAATAACAGTTTCATAAATTATTATTCAAGTATTAGTTATTTCGGATGAATAGTGTTTTTTAATTAAAAATAATTAGAAAATTATTTTTATAAAAAGGACTTTATTTTTGAACTCAGAGCATCGATATTATGTTAAGGTAATTTTTGGGGTTTTTCTGAAAAAAGTGAATTTTCGATGAATAGTGTTTTTATTTAAAAATTAAATTAAAAATATTTAGAAAATTATTTTTATAAAATGGATTTCATATTTGAAATCAGAGCATTGATATTTGGTTAAGGTGAAATTTTGGGGTTATTCTGAGAAAGTTGAATTTTCAGTGAATAGTAAAAATACAGTTTTAGGGTTTCGGTATGTTTAATGACATCATAATGGTGTCATGATGATGTCATGAGATATTTTGAGGGTTGGCCGGCCAAGGGTGATGAATTATTGTTTTGGGGGCCCCATGTGGCCTAACTCCATGATAAATTCCAAGGGAGAGCACATGGGTTTGAGAAAAGCACATGTGAGGTGTCCCTTGGCCATTAATGCTTTGTCCCCTCACTTTCCCTATAAATACCCACCCTTTCCTCCCTTAGTTTTCACTCCAAACTCTCCCACAACAAAGTTATGGTCTTCTTACCTTCCAAAGAGTCCTCCCAAGGTGCCCCCAATCCCTCAAGGTCCAATCCTTTGAGTTTCAAGAGTCACATTTTAAGGTAAGGGATCCGACCCCTCTCTTTCTTTTCAAGTAATCTCTTTTATGTAATTTCGTTTATACTCCATGTTCTTATGTTAGAGGATGTTCTTTTATATTCATCCTACTGCCTATTTCATGTTCATATTATGAGAGACCCCCCTTGCTCTCATCAATTCGTTTTAAGAATGTTTAAGTGACGCCGTTAGGCTGCCGAATTTTTAAGGGATTCTTTCACCCTTCTCATTTTTCAAGTTCGATTTTCATGTCAAGTCTTTCAAGTTCCTTTTTATTATGTTGGGGTATGATCTCTATATCAATCATACTGATCTCTTATTATCATATGATGAGGGACCCTTTTTTGATCTTGTCAAATCATTTTCTTTTGAAGTTAAGTGACGCCGTAAGGCTGCCGAATTTTCATAAGAGAAATCTAATCTTTTTTCCTTCCATGTTTTTCATTTCAAATGGTATGTCCCTAAAATTTCATTACCATGTCCATATGTACTTCTTATTCTTTCACCCTACTGTTTTATGGATCATTTATGAGTGGGTGACCCATGTCCCCTCTCATTTCAATGTTTTCTAAAACCCCGAAACTTAGCCGTTATGCTGCAGAATTTTCCCCTCAAAATGCCTCTCTCTTTTCTCAAACATTATTTTATGTTATCAAGTGAATACTCAAAGATCTTATTTCTACAAGGGTATTCACATATATATCAAAATGTTCCATTTTAAATTCTGGGATTTACATACATGAGACCCGCTTTCCCTTTCCGTGGGTTTAAAGTGACGTAAAGATCACGTATTTAAAGCAGTTTTTAAAACGTTGTGATTATGAAATGAAACCCATTTATTTTATGCTATGTGGGTTATTTATGAAATTTTTGATGATGATATATGTGGCTCACATGATAATAAAGGCAAATTTAAGGGTGCGCCCTGATAGCGCTCCAATGCATTGGGTAATGATGTAACCACTAGAGATTACAATTTTCACGATACCTTGGTGAATAACCTTGGTAATTTTCAAATGACACCTTGGGGATGGACCTTGGTGATATGTTCATGATTGTCTATGTTAAATGATGTAGCCACATCTTCAAGTTATGAAAAATGTTATTTTTATTATGAAATGCCTCATGATTTCTTTCTCATGCCTTAAAGTTCTTTTCATGTCCTTATTGAAGTATCTCAAGTTCACATGTAAAATGTTCCTCTTGTTTCCCTTACTGGGCCTTCTGCTCACCCTTTCTTTTGATGTATGTCCCCAGGTTATGAGATGCAGTAATGAACCTAGAATGAACTTAAAGAGACGCCTTTCAAGTGTTTAAGAAGAATGTTTTATGTTTTTTTTATGTATTATGATCCTTGTTTCCAAGACACTAAACCTTAACGATCCTCAGATTTGTGTAATGTAATGAAAGTTTTTGTTATAAAATGGCGGGATGCTATAATTAACATCACTGTTTTAGAACTGATAAAGGAAACACTATTAAAGGGTGTAAAAAAATTTCGAACACCTATGCATCTGACCCCTTTAGCAGTGCTTCCAGGGCCCCTTTAATAGTGTTCTATAACCCATTTGTCAATGATTTTCACCCCACCTCCACTTTATCAACCCTTTTCAAATTTCTAGTCTCATGTGCACCCACCTAGATTTGAATCTTGAACCTCTCTTTCAAATATATAACACCTTTACGACTACACCATGTTGTTTTGTAGTATGTTTGATGATATTTCTATTTATTTATATATATTTACATATATATTTACATATAGATTTACATATATTTATATAATTATTTTTAAATACATTTATAAAATAAGTGTGCGATATATATTATGTTCATTTAAATATATTGTATATTATATTGATTTACATATTATATATATATATATATATCTTTTTATTAATGCACACTCATATATATATATATATATAAAATCTAAATGTCTTTTTATAATGTAAATAATGGTTAGATATTTTTTTAAATACATTTTATGTGTATTTATTTATTCATATATATTATAATATACATTTTTATGTAAATATATTGATATATGTATTTATATGATTGATTTATTATATTGAAAATATAAGAAAACAAGCATATATTTAATTATAAATAAAATTTATTTTTGGAAAATGATAAAATTTAAAAACTATAACATCAATATGAATGTAATACTTGGGATTAAGTTTAGTCCCTAATGAAAAAGGGAAAAATAACCCTTTAAACTAGGCTAAAAATCCATCTATTGTTAAAAAAATTAGGGTACCCATACTAAAAACTCAGTTTTGGAGGCCTTCTAGGCCCCTTTTAGCCATAAAAAATTTTATATATGTTTATCTCATTACTATGTGCCTAGACCTCATCACAGGTTTCGATTTCATATGTCGTAGAGCCAAAACAGAAACCTTGATCCAAAGTGATGGTCGTTTGAAGTTCGAGTTATGTTTTAATCTTATTTTAGATCTTTTTTTTAATATTTTTAATTTTTTAAACATAAAATTGAAATAAAAAAAATTAATCAGTAATAATAATCAAGTTATAAATTATTATTTTTAGTTATTTTATAATCCATTTTCAGTAAATATATTATATATTATGCGAAAATTCCTATTTACATTATCTAAAACTTATTTCAAAATATATATATTATATTTATATCAATATAAATAAATTTATATATAAATATATTTTTTTCTATGAAAATTATTTTTTCAGTTATACATTTATCAGTTCCGGTAAAAAGGGCTAATAAAGGGGGGTCCTTATCAACACTTCTAAAAAAGCACTGATATAACCCCCCCCCCCATTATTGAATTTTTCCAAGTGCGGATAAAACACCCCATTTATCATCACTTTTTTAATAGTGTATATATAGGGTGGGCCTTTAACATCTTTTTTAAAAAGGTCATGATAATGGTTGGTCTTTAACAATTATTTTTTAGTGCGGTTAAAGACCCCCTTTAACAACGCTAAATAAAAGGAGTGTTGAAGATCTCCTTTAACAATGTTCTTTTTAGCACATACAAAGGGAGTCTTTGACGGCATTTTTAGCTAGAACTGTTAAAGGCCTAGTTCTAGATAAATGTAGTTTTTAGTAGTGAGGTGTTATAAAAAACTTTTATTTTTTTAAAATTGGATAACAATCATTAAAAAAAATTATAACTTAAATGAAATTAATTTTGAAATGTGGTAGTTATGTTTTGATAAGTTGAATTATATTTTTATTTTCTCAAATATGATTCATGTAATAAATAATTTTAAAATAATTATATGTTTTATAAAAATAATGTTGTTATGATTTCTAAATGAAATTTTATTTTTAGAAAAATATTTGTTGAAACATAAAGGTATTTGATAATCCCAAATTCAGTATCAAAAAAATAATTGATAAAAATAGAGTATAATTATAATGGGGAGTATTATAAGAGTGAACATATCTAGTTTCTAGTGTTTTGTTGAATATGGGAGTGTTTGTGTGCCTTTTTGTATTTATACCTTATGGTAATTAGTTATTTGTATCCACTTAAGGAGTTACACATTGAACATGTGAAGAGTGATTTCATGTAAGTTTTAGTGTATTAGTTGTTATTTGTATTATTTGGTATCATAATCCTGCCATATTTTTTATTTGGTTTTGATTTAGGTGTCGTGCATCAAATGTGTGGAAGAGTATTTGGGTTATGTAACAAAGAATTAGTTATTAATTTATTATTGTATTAGGTATTAATTTTCAGTGTGTCATTGGTTTAGATTTTTGGGATTATAAGTTTTCAGGTGGAGATTTTTTTTTGAACAATGTGATGGTTATATAAATTAATATATTAATATAGATTTGTCTTCCGAATTTAGATTGTAAAAACATGGTTTGGTTTGAAATTTGGTATTATATAAAGAGAGTAATCATTATGGGTGTTTTTAGGCATCTTATCATGAATGTTTCTTGGTTATAAGAGAATTATTAGATACTGGAATAAGGAATTGGAGAAAATAATAGTAGAAATTTGAGTGAGGGTTATAATAGTTGTCCAACCGAGTTCTTATAGTATACTCCTATAATTCTAATGGGACATCTAGCAGCATATTGGATTTCCATTGGATTTCTAATGGATACCAACTCGGGTAATGGGGGGATTCAGACAATTTTATTATATGAGGGAAAATGTGAATTCATTCCTTAAATGTTTTAAAACTCTAAAAGGGACCCTCAAGATTCATTTTATCCTAGTCATCCACACAACCATGGAGATATCCCCTTATATTTCTTTTTCTTTCTATTTTATGTCCTGAATCAAAAGTTTTTATAAGGGATCATTTTCATTGTTTTAACTTAAATCCCTTATGATATGTCATCTTCCCATATAATTATCTTTTATTTATATTTTATAACATAAGAATATAGGTATTTTGGTTTTTAATTATACCAAGACATGGTGAGATCACTTTATTTTTTAGGGTTTTTCCTTCACAAAGTTGAATGAGGATAAATTTGGTTTTTAGAATTTTTTTGATTGATGGTATGATTTTTAGAATTGTGTAGATAATTTTTTATAAGTATTTTATTATTTAAATTTAAAATATAATGATTTTTAGGTAAAATTAATTTTATTTTTTCATCAGTATAGTGTTTGATATATTTGTGGACTTATCTACCTAGGTTTTCTTTGGGTTCTTATGGTTAAATTCTCGTAAATAAATTTTTAAATTAAATATGTTATGTAGTTTCAAATAATGGATTTTAGGAATTGTTTAGTATTTGGGGGGATATTTCGATATTTTTGGGAATATAATATGATAAGTTGTCTCAATATTATATAGAGTTTTTAGGTTATTTTTTCAAAAGAACTAACACTTGTTTCCCAAATTAATAATAAATCGTATATATATATATATATATTTAATTATAATGTTGTAGTTCTTCAACACAATATTGGTGTATATACTTAATGGTTTTCCCAGTATTTTAATATGGAACATTTTAATTCTTTTTATTCATTATTTTTTTCTGTAAAATATTTATTTATAACCTCATGAAAAAATTGTTTCTAATAAATTATTTTTTTATTAATTTTTAATGATTAATTATAATAAATTTGTTTGGGTTTAATAGTTTATTATATTTTTTCCCTTTACATCCTTGGATATATTAATATAAAAAATTAAATGTTAATAAATTCCTATTTTTTTATATTTTACTTACTTATATATAAGATATTTTATACTTGGATTATTTAATGGGGTTATAAATCTGGATTCGTTGTTCTAATTACACAATTTTCCTCAACATAGAAGGTGAACATGTTTTCATTAATTATTAAACATGTTATAATTTATAGATTCTTATGTTTATAAATGGTGTAATGTTTTATGTAATTTTAATATATGTAAACTGATATGTTATTCAATAGTTTTATTTTTTTCACATATCTTTATAATAAAAAGTAACACAAATTAACAAAATTAAACCCACTGGGTCCCCTCTTAGGATAGTGGTGAGCCTGGTGTGCTACCCAACCTACCTCAAATAGGGTAGGGGATTGTGACTAGGACCAATAATTTATATCTCACAATGGGAGTCCATAACAAATAAAATATATAGTAGATATACAATATAATCCCAAAATTTCCACACAAAAAGAATAACATGCCTTATTGGAAATAAACATTGTATGATTGCAGCTGATAAACATCCCATGGAGTGGAATATATATACCAGAACAAAGGGGAAATTATAAAATTCTGGACACCCCCAATACAATTAAAATCAATACACTTGGAATAAATCACCGAATTGTCCTTACATTATCCCATGAACCGCCATCCATGAATCCCACTTGGCTCTAACCAAGGTCCATCTCTAATAGCTATGCTACATCTACTAGAACCACACCAACTAATATCCCCATCAACCTGTACATCATCTGATCAGCAGTAGCATGTATAAGAATAAAGCTCATAAATGGTTGAGTATAAAAATACCAACTAGGACAATCTAAAAACATGATTGGGAAACATGAAATCAAGTTATCATGCCCACAGGAGCCAAAAAAATAAATCCTCCAAACACAATTAAGGGTAAACATCATCATCTATAGAAGAATATATAGATTCACTTCCCAATATGACATTGAACCAATATAATTGGAAAAATAAACTGGGGATAACCCTACATGTCAACATGGATTATGGAATGATAGATGGATGAAAAAATACCATACATAATTGGATGACACATCCTCACTCATAAGCCCCAATTAAAATCAACTCCTCAAAAATACCTTAAAGATAAACTACATACCTTAGGGGTAATCACCTCATTGCTCCTCCGCGATATGGAATATCGAAACACAGCTGTCTTCACTAGGGGAACACCAAAGAAATCACTGCATTTAACCCCAGGGATCAATTGAAAAAGATCACATATGAAGGGTAACATCATACACAATAATATATTTATAAACTTTTCTAATCACTCACCTATCATGAAGGGAGAACATTTGAACTAATTGAATAAAATATAGTTCACATAACACCTTATTAATTAATTCCTATAAAAACATTGTTATTAAATACAAATCAAGTACAAATTAAAGTTGAGAACTTGTACCCCCAAGAATGACAATGAATCAAAGTTAGTACATACTTCATAAATGAGTGACCAATACCTTGTTCCTTCCTATAATAAGGATTGAATTCTTCTCTAAAGGAAATAAGACTTGATGCGGTCTTGCAGCCTTTGAAAACTCACATACCATGATCCCCAAGAATCGGAATCCTGTCTATGTATTGTGAACAATACCACCATCATTTCATCATCCCAAATAACACCATTGGGGATCATATTCCCTAACGATGGATTTCAACTAGCTGATATGGGGATATCAACCCCAAATAATCCAAGATATTTCTAATAATTGTTCACTAAAAAAATTATGACACCACCAATAATAATAGTGAGGAAACCACACATCACTCGCATTTATGATTCAGATGAGGGAATACAAAAAAATCATATCAATATTATTATTTACCATCATCATCGAAACTATAACACAATTGAAATGTATAATTAGAAAAATCTACAACTACAACTCTTGACACCAACTGTATATAACATAGACTTGTCTCAAAGGATAAATGAAAGGGATTATATGTCAAAAATAACACACTCCAATCCAAATCTTTTTAACAAGTGATATATTATGGGTAAAAGGTAAGGAATAAACTTCAATGATTTCTATAGCTTTTCATATAGCGACCCAAGTATTTTAAAAATATCATTACTTGATTTTATTCATAATTAAATATCATATTACATGCCAAGGATCAAAACGTGTATTGTCTGGGAAGACTAGGTACATAATCAATCATCATAAAAAACAACTTTTTTATTTAATATCCATAATGAGCTCCTAACATCCACTGTGATCATACATCTTCAATGGATAACATGTGGATAACATGAACAAAGGGGTGTGCTAAAATCCTAGTAAGAGATTAAGCATAAGAATAATACTTAACCACATTGGTTAGGAATCATGAGATAATTTTATAAAAAGGCATATAACATAATTAAACATATATAACCATATCATGTATAACATGGTATCACATAAAAATGGAATCATAGTAATGTGGTTGAAACATAAAACATCAATTTAGCAGGAGTCCAGACTCATTACACTTAGAGGAGAACAAGTCAAGGTTAACCACCAAGACCGTTGCACATGGTAGCACAAGTGAAGGCTAACTGCCAAGACTGTTGCACATGGTTGCACAAGTCAAGGCTAAATGCCAAGACCGTTGCATAAAACATCTCATGAGACTCAAATTTACCCAATTAATGGATTTATATCTAGGTGCATCCATAATAACATGTTCGTGAATATTATTTCCACATATAGAATCATACATAATCAATCATACAAAAACATAAGGGTACCCATAGAATGAAGTGGGTATCATAATCATGTCAAAAATCATAATAGATGGTTGTACCATAAAATATTCCATGAAAAAAAAATTAAAACATACATGGAAATTGATAAAGTAAACTAGTAATATATAATGGTATGTGATGTCAAACATAAGTGACAACATCAAATAAGTGTATTTACAAACTTTTAACATTAAATAATTTTAGTGTGATTTTAAGGAAAATAAAAATAGCATTTAAAATAAAAAAGGGAATAATATTTTATATAAAACTAGAATTGAAACAAGATGGTTTCATAATAAAAATAATTATTTTATAAAAATTGGTTTCTTCAAAAAGATATAAGAGTGCACTTGAATTTTGGTAAAAACTCAGGAAGTTCCCTTAAAATGGGTTTACTTATTGGGTAGTATCAAGGAGGGAATCACATAAAAGAATGTATATTCCCAAAAAATAATTATTAATGGATCATGATACATTATTTTTGATAAATAAAGATAAATTATAATATTTTAAAAAATATAATATAGTATTTTACTTGGGTAAAAAGTCAGTAAGAATTGCCTAAATGAATAATCGAGGTTCGGGAATAATCCCTTACCTTATGTCTGATGGTGTTTTACACTTGATATAAATGACCAGAATAAGAAAATTAAGTTCAGTAATTAATAATTATAGACACTATTTTTACTTGTAACTGATTTAGTATAACCTTTTTTAGTTCATTCAAAACCGTTCTGATTGTTTATGATGTTCAATTTCATTATTCGGTCCATTTTTTTCATGATCGGTTTACTTATATACATGAATGGGTAATCATGTAAAATGAGGATGGTTTTATAGAATAGGAGTTATATTTTAATAGTGAACATAAATAAGGTTAAATGTTTGAAAATATAATTTGGTTACTTGGGGTAACATTGAATCATTATATAAAACATTAGTTATAAAATTTTGGGTTTATTGGAGTTTTTTTAACACAATAAACACATTTTGATTTTAAAATTAAAACCATGTGTACAAAAAGATTACATAACCATATATGAGACATAATATGTATATAATAGTCTATTTCAACCATAATAGTTGTTTCATTATGTGAATAGAATATGGTAATGATAATTGAAAACCCATCATCTTTAATGTGGTAAATTAACACATCTCGGGTGGTGTTTTTTCTACTAGTATAAACGAAGGGTAAAGAATATATGATAATAAAATATTCAATTATCATAAAAAAATTATAGTAAATTTAAGGTACTCATTCTGTAATAACATTTGGATAAGGAGAGGTAAGGATAGAAAATAAAACCAAGGAACATGACATGAATGTAAAAGAATTGAAAGGGGGAATTTACCTCATGAATTTATCTTCTCTCAGTGCCTATTAAGGTTAGAGGATTTGGTATTTGGAGGAGGCAAAGGGATGATTCACATGGGGGAGTATCTTGGGGATTTATTTTAGTATAATTTAGGCAAGGTATGAGGCTTGAGGGGGTGAAGAGGAGAGGCGTGTGTGTGTGGTTTTTATAGTATAGGGGAGGAAGGTTTTCTTTATAATTTAATCTTTAGTTTAATGTTTTTTCTCAATACTATGAATATTATTCATTATTTGGAAAATTAATAGTAATATTTGAATGTGAGTTAGAAAAAATTTCCATTTACATCATCCATGACTAAAGCATGATGTAGAAATTTAGGTTTTAGCATTTATGATAAATTATAATATTTTACTATTCATAAAAAATTTAGGTATTTCAAAAAAATATCAAAAACTTACCCAAAACATTTTTCAATGTGTACAATCCAAAAATTAACTACATTTTCTGAATATAATTTTCTAAATATGTGAAATTTTATATTTAAATAAAATCTTCATTAACATTAAAAATATATATTTTAATATTATAACTTATTTTATAATACTTTGAAATTTTAACTAAGCTCCCAAAAAAATATTCTATAATCTTAATAAATCAATTAAATAATTTATGAATACATGTTATGAAAATAATTTTTTATATTTTAATTACTAAATTATTCATAAATTTTTAATTTAATATTTATGACCTATAAAAATACCAACACTGGCATATTCTCACTTATAAGATGGATAAATTTTATTTATACTTTCATTGGTAATGTTACTATTTACTTGGTCGATTTACTATTAATAAGGGTCATGATTATGTTCATAAGGGTGACATTACTATTCATAAGGGTTAGTTACTAGTCACCAAAAATTTAGTTTGTCTTATCGGACTCCAAAAATCATACTGATCGCAATCGTGTACGTCATATTTTCAAAATTCAACTCAAAAAAGTGACAATATTATATTTAAATGTCTCGTAGTACTTAGTAGTTCATTGAGTTGTGATTTCATGTTCTTATATGACATAATTATAAGAAGTTAATTTCCATTGATAAATTATTGGGGCGTTACATTCTTCATGCCTTATTAATTTTCACCCTAAATTTTTTGTTTTACATTATAACCCATAAATGGGTGTGGTTTCTTTTCCTTCATTACCTCATCCAGTTCCGATGTTGCCTCATCGTACTTATGGTTTGTCCATAGTTCTTTAACCATGTGAGTAGTCTTGTTATTTTGAACATTATCTCTACAATCCAAGATCTTTACTGTATGATCCTTGTAATAAAGATCATTCCTTAACTGTACCACCTCTAAATAGATTACATGTGAAGGTTCTGACATATAATTCCTTAAGAGGGATACATGGAAGAAATCATGTACTTTAAATGAGGTGGGTGGAAATGTCAGTCGATATGCCATAGCTCCAACACAATCAAGAATCTCAACAGGTATGATGTAAATGGGACTTAGCTTTCCTTTCTTCCAAAACCTCATGAACTCCTTCTATGGAGATATGAAGTGGAGTACTATGTCTCTAACGTTGAACTCAAGGTCTCATCGATTATTGTCTACATTACTCTTCTATCGAATTTGGGATACCTTGATTTGATGCTAAATGGTTTTCACCTTCTCCACCATTTCTTCGACCATTTTTAGGTCCTAGCAGCTTACACTAACTGAATTCATCCAAACATTCTAGTGTTTTTCACCTTTTCCCATAAAGGGCTTTATATGGTTCCATTTGGATATTGGAGTGGAAACTTCTATTATATGAGAATTCAACCTTTGGAATATGTCACTACCACCCTCCTTTGTAGTCCATAAAAACTTCTCTCAAAATTTCTTCCAATGTCTAAATATTTTTCTCAAATTGGCCATTAGTTTGAGGATGATAGGACATACTGATTTTCCATTCAGTGCTTATAGCATGCTGGAGACTTTTCCAAAACTTTGAAATGAATCTCGGATCTCTTTCACATACAATAGATAGTGGTACTACATGCAACATTACCACCTCTTTGATATATATCTATGGAATTTTATCCAATGATAAATCCTCTTGAATTGTGATAATGTGAGATGTCTTTGTAAGATGATCCAAAATGAACCATATAGCATCGTTTCTTCTGGATTTCCTTGGAAGTCTAGTGACAAAGTCCATGGTTATTTTCTCTAACTTCTATGTTGGTATTGGAAGTGGTTGCATCATCCCCTTATAATTTTTCCTTCCATTATTCAGTCGCTATGATACAAAGAAATTTGATGTATACTCAGTAATCTTATTCTTTATATTGTCCCAAATAAAGTTATCTTTGATATCTCGATACATCTTTCTTCTCCCTAGGTGAATATAGAAGGTTGAACTTTGTGTGTCATTGAAAATATCCTTCTTTATCTATGGATCAAAAGGTAAAAATAATCATGACCCGTATGTAACATCTCATTAATCATCAATCTTGAACTCATAGGATTTTCCATTTTTAATGGCTTCCACCCTTTTATACATTTTCATGCCTTTTCATTGATAATAAATTATTTTCTCCATGAGGTATTGTTGAGCAATCATTTAAAAAATGATTGATGATGTTCCTCCCTTAATTATTCACATGTCCATCCTTTATAAATCTAAGAATGATCAGTCATTTTCAATGGTCATCATTGATAAAGATTCAAGATTATATCTACTTAGAGCATCCAACACCTTATATTCCTTATCGGGATGGTAGTGGAATGAGTAGTCATAATCCATGATGATCTCTAACCGTCTTCCCTGACACATATTAAGATCTTTTTAAGTGAATATATATTTGAGACTCTTATGATCAGTATATATCTCACAGTTCTCCCCATAGAGATAATGATGCATGATTTTAAATGCAATGATCATGGTCACCAACTCCAAATCATTAATTGGAATGTTTTTCTGATGTATATTTAGCTCCCTTGAGGAGTAGGCGATCACTTAATAACATTGAATCAGCACAAAGCCTAATCCCTTCTTTAAAGAATCGTTGTATGCCATAATGATTTCTCCACTTGTTTGGAGTGTGAGTACTGGTGCATTAATAAGCCTCCATTTCATCTCCCTAAAAGAGTCTTCACATTCCAGAGTATAGAATAACTTCACTCCCTTCCATGTTGACTTGGTCATTGGGTTTGACAATCATGATAAGTTCTTCACAAATCATTAATAATACATGATTAGACCCAGAAAGGTGCAGATCTATGTTACAGGTGTTGTATTTGGCCACCTTCAATTGCCTTTTTCTCAGAAGGGTCTACATATATCCCTTTTCAGTGATAACATTACCCAAGAATGATACTTCTTCCATCCAGAACTCATATTCAATTTACTTTGTATATAGTTTCTTCTTTCACAAAGTCTTTAGCACTATATTCAAATTCTCCACGTGGTCATCCTTGCTCTAGGATTATATTATAATTTCATCAATAAAGACTATCAAAAATTTGTTGAGGTAATCTATAAAGACCCTATTCATTTGATCCATAAAAATTTATAGAGAATTAGTGAGTCTAGAGGAAATAACTATGAACTGATGGTGTCTATACCACATTAAAAAGGTAGTCTTTGGAATATCATACATCCTCACCTTTAATTGGTGATATACTGATCGAAGGTCCACCTTAGATAAATAACAATCCCCAAGATGATAATCGAACAAGACATCAATTCAAGGTAGGGGCTAATTTTTATTACCATGATTTTATTGATCTCATGATAATCAAGGTAGAGGTGAATTGAACCATCCTTATTCATGATGTAAAGGACGGACACACCCCATGGAGAAACACTTTGGTTTATAAAACCCTTCTCTAGATTCTCCTGTAACTTCTTCTTTAGCTCTTCCAGCTCTATGGTGGCCATTCTATAATGTGTCTTTGATATAGGTTGGGATCCAGAAATATGTTCAATTGAGAACTCAACTTCTCAATCAGGAGGAAGACCATGCATGTTATTAGGGAATACATAATTGTAATCCCTCATGATAGGAATTTCTTAGATCATGATTCTCTCCTGTGTCTCAATCATTTG
The DNA here is from genome assembly GCA_963277665.1 of Viscum album. Classification (NCBI taxonomy): domain Eukaryota; kingdom Viridiplantae; phylum Streptophyta; class Magnoliopsida; order Santalales; family Viscaceae; genus Viscum; species Viscum album. The sequence continues at coordinate 1,258,709,464 of OY728161.1, forward strand.
TGATAGACATGCTTTCTCCTAAGGAATTAATATCCACACTCTAGAAAATTATTATAAATGATACTCATATTCATCTTTACACTTGTAATGAATTGGAGGATGCTTCAGGATGTGAAGAGTGACCTCCCTTTCCTGGAAGTTAATGTTTCCTTTGTATAAATACATCCAATCCATTACAATGATAACAACGAACTCCACTAAATAAAGTAAGATTGTATTTTCTAAGAGGGTAACTCCACAAAAATTTACTGGGGAGGAGTTATAAAACTTAGATACAATAATTTCCCCATTTTCTATTCTCACAGATATCTTAACCTCCAAATTTGGATGTGGTGTCTTAATAGTTATACTAAACATGGATGAAATGAATGAATGTGTAGAACCATAATCAAATAGTATGTTTCCTATTCTTGAATTAATAACCAGTGTACTAGTCACTAGATCATTTTTTGGATCCACCTCAGTAGTAGTGATAGAATATTCCCTTACTTGTTTCCTTGTAGGTTTTTATTGATTTCCTCTAACAACCCTTGGCGTAGGGAAATTGTTCTCATAATGACCATTCTCTTTGCAGTTGTATCACTACACTACAAATTGAGAATTTATCTAAAACATCATTACATATTCATCATTACTTGGACTCTTTATATCTATTTAGTAGTTCTTTTCCATATGTCCCATCTCTCCACATTTGAATTAATTCTTGGTTCCCTTTACACAGTTCCCAGGATGATTATTCCCATGATTTTTGACATGTGGGATGTTCGATATTTTTTCCATCATGAGATTTATTTTCCAAATAACCCATATTAGACTCTATTTTCTTCTTCTTATCACTGGGCCCATGAGACTATTTTGAGTCACTGATCTCCATTTCAACATTGAGGGCACAATAGAAAATAGTCTCATGAAATTCAAAGCCTTAAATCGCCAACAATTTTCATAGAATCAACTTTATTCCACTAATTAATTGATCAACCTTGCTATTAATGTTTGTGAATAATCCAAAGATGTACCTTGTAAACCTTGTAAAGTTTGTTTTATATGCCCTGATGGCCTCATCTTCCATTTGTATGAGTCTGAGGAACAACCTTTCTATCTTGAAATTGAGGGTGTGGGGAAAATATTTAAGGAAAAATATTCTCTTGAATTCCTCCCAATCCATGGAATCAATTTCCTCCTAGTAATTTATATTTTTAATTAGTTTCCACCACTAATCTTCTTCCCCATCAAAACAATAGACTACCAGTAAAAATTTATCTCCTTTTGAGAACTAGAGAACAAATAATATCATTTCAAAGGAGTTAATTCACTATTACATGAGGAGGAGATCATAATATCCACAAAACATGTTATGATTTTTCACATGAATTATTCTATGGATAATTTATCTTTCCTTCTTGGAGGAGGTCATTCCACTTAATTCATGGGATTATTCATAACATGAGATAGTTGATCAAACACTATTATGATGTTTTGAGCACCTTTTCCCATCATATATGTCATATTATTTTTGAATCTTAATATTCCATATATGATAGATTATTAGAATGTGTTCCACTATTTCCCACTATTAACTATGAAAAATAATGTACAATTAGAGGGATTTAATAATTAACTATTAAGAATAAAAAAAGAAATATTTAACATAAAATAATAAACTTCTAAAGGAAATGCATACCCTTATCCTTGATCAATTTCATAACTTATATTATTATGGAATATTTTTTATACCCTTAATAATGGTTTTACCAAGCTCATGAATTTACCAAAGTATATCCCCCAGGAGTGTCAAATAAAATGTTTAGAAATGCCCATTATCATGCCATAGTTCTTGTTTGATTCTAGCTCATAGTGGTGTTTTCTATTTTAACCCCTAGATTCATCTATGTCAGAGCCACCTCTATTGGTTAATATCAATACAGGGATGTATTTTCTTGGTAAACCACTTACACTATACTTACCAAAAATTTAGGGGTGTTTTCTTATACTTAATTTCTTCCCTATGGTTCTTACTAAAGTGAACAATTCCTAATCCCCAAAAATAACTCGACCATCCTCCAATTCCAACTATAGTGACCCTATCCTTTTTCATATATCATTAAATAATTTTAAGCATAATTAAACATCCAATTACAAGATATTAATTGTAAATTCTAGTTTCTTGGAAGACTAGGTACATAACCCATCATCATTAAAATAACTTTTTATTTAATCTCTATAATGAGATCCTAACTTCCATTGTGGTCATACATATTCATAGTATATCCTGGGGATAACAAGATCAAATTGGTGAGATAAAATCTCATTAAGGGATTAAGCATAAGAATAAAGCTTTAGCACATTGGTTAGAAAGCATGACATAATGACATAAAAAGGAATATAATATAATTAAACATACGAAACCATAACATGTATAAATTGGGATCATAGAAACATGGAATCATAGTAATGTGTAGAAAACATAATATAAAAATTTACCATGTGTCAATACTCATTTAACTTATAGGAGAACAAATCATGGTTAACCACCAAGACCGTTGCACATAGTTATAACATCCCAAGTAATAATGAATAATAGATATTTTTATCTATGTATATTTATGAATTGTATAGTGTTTTAGTGGCTTAAAATGAGAATAAATCCAATCTTAATCATGGAATACACTAATATTTTTAAAAGATTGTTTTACTGCCTTTTGATGGAAAACCATTTTTAAATCAAACTTTTGACAATTTTATAAGCTCTATTTTTCAAAATGAACATATTATTTATGATTGGGACATTGAAATTTACCTTGGGTTAATTTTTTGTATTTTTCTAACAATGTTCATTTTTTAATGAATAGTGAAAAATACTGCATTTTACATCAAAAATGATTTTTCATCTAATATAATTATATGGTTAGATTATATTTTTAATTTGTCTTAAAGTGTAATTAAAATATTTTTTACCATTTAATCCAATGGTGGTCATTATAATTAATTTCACTTTGGAATTAGGCATAAACAAATGCCAAACTTTTCATAGATATTGTTTCTAAAATACCCGCTATTTGTTTTGATAACGGGAATTATTTCTAAATTAATTATTTCAATTTCTATGTTTGGAATTTGGTAAAATGGATTACATATTTGGAATAAGAAGGCCCAAATTATGTAATCAAGACTCTTTTGTTTTTTGGACATTATGAATAGTAACAACGGTAATTATCATTAATTATCTTGATTAATTAGTAATCGGGTAGTTAAGGATAATAAAATAATATAATAATAATACAAAATGACTACAACATGTGTCCTAATGCTACTGGTTGTGTCATTTCCGACCATGGTATGCCTTGTGCCAAACTTGGGGACCCCATGGAATCACTTTTGTGTGATAATGACTTTTTATCTTTTTATTTTTAAAGAAAGTTATATATAACAACGAATGTATCACTTGAGTAAAACATTTTTAATTTTTTCTACATAAACGATCTATTGGATTATCAATAGTAATTGGGAATCTAAAAATATTTCCTACATCATATTATTTTTTTTTATAATTTTTAGACATTAAATAAATTAAATTATATATGACATCATGATGATGCAGCGATTACCTCATTAATAAACGATTTAAATAAAATGAAAAGATAATGTAAAATCTAATAATTACACAAGTAAAAGACCTATTGGATGAGTATATTAAGAACCCTTATCACCTTATCCTAGAAATACCTCAATGTGGGACCTTTTAAATCCGAAACACATTTCAATATAAAGTAACATTTTCTACCTTTCCAAGAGTGCCCTCCTCTCCTCTTATAAAAGGCCCTCACCTCTACCTCCTTACCCACACTTATCAATCCATTGTCTCAGCCAAGATCTGCTCATTTTATCTCTCCACATACCTCTCTTAATCCTAGAATCCCTACCTTAGGCAGAAAGCTTTTCAAGAAACCCTTTTGGTTCTAACCAAGTGGAGTTACACGATTTTACGGTAAAGACTTCTCTAATATTCTTTTGTTTTATTTTGCTTCTCCAAAACCTAAAATCTTTTTATTCATTTCTTTTGTAACAACACAAGTATCTTAAATATACTAGGATTTTTTTATTATAAGGATTTGAGCTACACTTACACACACCATCATCTAGTGGTTAAAGAGCATACTGTTTCCGTGGATGGAGAATTTCTGCCTCACGAAATGATGATTGTTCAATATTCTTATAACACCTTAAAAGGTGGCCATTAATATGACAATATATTTATATATGATATATAATATTTTTATTTTTTCCTTAAGCTTCTGTATTATTCATTTTTGGCATACCTTTATGGTTTCAATTATGGGTAAACGCGATATCTTCATTTTATGAAGTGCGGACTACCGCCCCCTCAAAGTGATTTGACTCATTAATTCCATATGTGGGACGTATAAAGGATGGAGTTAATGATAATATATATGATAATATACAGGAATTATAATATATCTTTATATCATTATGATTCCATTCCATAAAATACGAAATAGAAATGAAAGTAGCGTTCATGCGTACGTACGGCTTACCGTCTCGATGAACGGTGCATTTCATTTCTTACCTATAAATGTTATGTAATATTATAAATGAATGTATGTACTGGATATATATGATATATATGATATCTAGATCATGAATATAACTTGGGATATAATGGATACATGAACAACCTGTAATTATAAAGATTTTATTTTGGACTCAAGTACCAATGATCGTTAAAATGGCCGTTAATAAATTAAATAATTACATAGTGTTCATGACATGTTAATAAGTTATATAAAAGTAATAATGAACTTGAAAAAGGTTCTTAAGTAAGTATAAATTAACTCAAGTTTATTATTACTGAGATTAAAGAATGATCGAGTCAAGTCAGATACGAGGTAAGGGACTTCATCTCAATCTCCTTTCATTGAGGCATATTTTGTTTTATACACAACTTTATTTTATATGGTGTATAACCCCCTTTTACTTTTACATTTATTCAAAAAGAATCTTTTTTATATGAAGCATTTACTAAACGAAAAAAGGGAATGTTTTTATTTTTCGTATGTATGCGGCGACAACGACTTCTCCGCCGTCGTGACTATTTTTTGAGTTTTGGCTTCCTCTACAAGACATAACATTTTTTTAATGGAATATAAATACCATGTTTTGCTTTTATTTTATTTTGGTATTTAAAATGGTTTTCATAATGTTTTTATTATATCAATGTGTTGTATTGATATCTTGTGATTGAAATGTGTAAATGTTATGTTTCCTTTATGCATGTTTTATGTGATATGATTATGTTATGGTTCTTGGGCTTTGTTATGAAGATGGGTGGTTCCGTGATAAACTAAGGGAGGGTGAGCTTGATATAGCTCTCCAATGCGTTGGCTAACATGAAGGGGTTAAATGTTAAGGTTTCTCTGAAGAGATTTAGGGAATATACTATGATGGGTATTCCAAAAAGTAACCATGAGGGTTACTCCCTACGTAAAAATGTTATGAATTCCTCAAGTTACCTTTATGTCTTATGATTTCTATGATTTATTCATGATTTGATGAGGTATGTTAAAATTATTATGTTTTATGAGTAAAGTATGATTTCATACATGGACTAATGTTTTCATTTCGTACTTTTATATCCCTTACTGAGCTTTTTATGCTCCTCCCAAGTTTTTGAAATATTTTTCACAGGTTAAGTGAAAGGTACATGATGTGATGATAGGGTCAAGGAAGTGTCATGAAAGAATCCATGTTTTTTTAAATATGTTTCCATTGATGGGAAAAAAATCAATACTATATTTTATGTAACCACTTTGTTTAAATGTGGAATGTAATCCATGATTTATGATCTAATTCTCTAAAACACTAAACTTGAAAAGATCCCCAATGTGTAATCTTGTAATAACTCAAGATTAAGTAATGTTTAAGGCTGGTCCTTATAGTTGGTATCAAAGGTTGGTTTAGATAACTTTAGGAGTTAGAATTCTATTAAATTATTATCCAAAAATATTTTTTTATGGTCAAATTGAAATGATATAGCATTTGAAGATTACCATGTTGCTTCATCTAAGACATGTTTGTTCAAAATGGTTTTCCGCAGAGAAAACAGGGAAACAGTGCTAGGAAGGAATACAGAAGGAAATAACTTTCTGAATCAGCATCCTGTGATGGTTGGAATTGGAACTGAACAGTTTGTTGCAGTAATGGGGCAGTTGAATCAAGCGATAAATAGTGGTGGTATCCATGCACAAGATCAGCCAGATCAACCGCAGAGGAACATGTCAGTGGTGGAAAATTTCATGAGGCAACATCCCCCATCATTCAGAGGATCATCTGACCCTGTGCTATCTAAAGGGTGGATTAAAGCAATGGAGAAGATTTTCGATGTCATGGGGTGTTCGGACAATCAAAAGGTTAGTATTGCTATTTACCGTTTAGAAGGTGAAGCAGATCAGTGGTGGTTGATGGTTAAAAATATCAGGGACGCTGATGAGATTGATGCTCTCGACTTGGATGAATTCAAAGGTATGTTTCTTGAAAATTATTTTCCTAAGTCTATTCGAATTATGATGAAAAAATAATTCTTGGAATTGAGCTAAGAGGACGACTCAATGGCTGCTTATGAAGAGAGGTTCACTCGATTGGCATGGTATGCTCCAAATTTTATCCGAGACGTTGATAGTAAAATCAACCGTTTTTACTTAGGATTAAAGCCAAAATATCGAAGGGATTTAGCTTCACGCGAGTTCAAGAGTCATGAAAAGCTTGTTCGATGTGCTGAGAAGGTGGAAATGGAGTTTGCTAATGATCAAGTTTTATATAACAACCAGTCGAAGAAGAGACCGAGGTGGTAGGATAAAAGAAATAATTCTTCAAAAAGGTCTGATGGTAAGAATACTAAGTTTCCGGTTTGTGATAAATGTGGTAAAAGGCTTGCTGGGGAATGTCTTCTGAATTATGGGAAGTGCTACCGATGTGGTAAGACGGGACATAAGGCTCGTGATTGCACTGAAAGAGATTAGGGTGATGGTAAGACCAAATTTGATTTACAGTTAGTGAAATGTTTTAAGTGCAATGAGATGGGTCACTATGCAAACGAGTGTCCGACAAAGAGCTTGAGTGATGGGAAGCAGTTAGACTATAAGCATAAAGGGGTGGTGAAATCCTTTGCAACTACATCAGTAGATGTTGGGCCATCAAATGAAGTGGTATTAGGTACTTTGTTTGTTTTTTCAGATTATTCCAGTGTGTTGTTTGATTCAGGGTCTACACATTCTTTCATCTTTGAAAACGTTTCTAGTAAAATGGAATACCATCTCTAGAAATGACTCCTGAACATGTGGTAAAAACACCTGGGGGAAATGATGAGGCAAAAATAATTTATAAGAATCTTCCTATCCTTATCTATGGAAATAACCTACCTGCAAACCTTATTATTTTACCTCTAGTAGAGATTGATGTTATCCTGGGTATGGATTGGATCTCTATTTACCATGCTAATATTGACTGTAGAGATAAAGAAGTTTATTTTTAGAAAGACTTTCAATTTGTGTACAATAATAAACCCTTACTGTTGATAACATATCAAGAGGCCGAGAAACATGTAAAAGATGGAAATGAATGTTACCTTGCACATATCGTTGAAAACAAGGGAACTGTTCAGATTAATGATGTGACAGTGGTAAATGAGTATCCTGATGTTTTTCCTGATGATTAGCTTGAAATAATACCAGATCGGGAAGTTGAATTTACTGTTGACTTAGTTCCCGATGCTAAGCCAATTTCAAAACCCCCTTATCGAATGGCTCAAATTGAACTTTTAGGGTTGAAGTAGCAATTGGAGGATTTATTAGAAAAAGGTTTCATTCGACTTAGCACATCACCATGGGGTGATCCTGTTTTATTTGTTAAATAGAAAGATGGTTCAATGAGACTATTCATTGATTATAGATCCTTTAATAACATCACTATTATGAACAAATATCCTTTACCTTATATTGATGATTTGTTTGATTAGCTCCACGGAGATCAATTTTTTTCAAAGATTGACCTAAGATCGGGGTACCATAAGTTGAAGGTAAAGGAAGCAGATATTCCGAAGACCGCATTTCGTACAAGATATGGCCATTATGAATTTGTAGTAATGCCTTTTGGGCTAACCAATGCACATGTTGTATTCATGGACCGTATGAATAGAATTTTCCATGAGTTCTTGGATATGTTTTTGGTTGTTTTCATTGATGATATTTTGGTGCTTTCTAAAAATAAAGAGGATCATGAAAGTCATTTTAGGGTTATTTTGAAAACCTTAAAAGAAAAGAAATTGTATGGGAAATTCAGCAAGTGTGAGTTTTGGTTGCAACAAATTTCTTTCCTTGGTCACATTTTTTCTAAAGATGGGATAAGTGTTGATCCAGCAAAAACAAAGGTTGTTGAAGAATGGCCAAGTCCCACAAATTTAACTGAGATTCATAGCTTCCTTGGTTTGGCAGGATATTACCGAAGGTTTGTTAGAAATTTTTTATGGTTATCTAGTCCAATGACTAAGCTAACTTGGAAGGGTTTTAAGTTATCTGGAAAAAAGAATGTGATGACTATTTTCAGGAGTTGAAAAGAAGATTGGTGAATGCTCCTATTTTGGAAATACCTTCCAGGAATGGTGAGTTTGTTATCTATAGTGATGCTTCATTGAAAGGACTTGGTTGCATCCTAATGCATAATTATCAGGTAATTGCTTATGCTTCATGATATTTGAAAACACATGAGGTAAATTACCCTACACATGATTTGGAATTAGCTAATGTTGTTTTAGCTTTAAAAATTCGAAGGCATCATTTGTATGGAGTAAAGTGTGAAATATATACCGATCAAAAAAGTTTAAAGTATATATTCACTCAGAAATAATTGAACATGAAATAGAGGAGATGGATGGAATTAATCAATGATTATGATTGTACAATTAATTACCATCAGGGAAAATAAAATAAAGTGGATGATGCTTTGAGTCGAAAAAGTAATGCTTCATTAACAATATTGTGTTTGGAAAATGATCCTTTGGTTAAGGATTTGATGAACATTGACATAGAAGTTGTTGGTGCAGGATGCCCTTCTGTTTTGTTTTATGTATCCGTGAAATCTTCTCTATCAGACAGAATTAAGCAAGCACAGAAGCAAGATAACGAGTTGTAGAAAAAGGTAGTGTTGGTTAAAAAGTGTAAGTTGCCTGAATTCAACATTATAATGTTTGTGTTTTGAGATTTGGGAAGAGATAGTGTGTGCTTTGTGATTCACAGTTGCAGAGAGAGTTGTTTTGTGAAGCACATAGTTCTCCGTTTTCAGTTCATCCAGGAAGTACTAAGATGTATAGAGATCTTTGGGAGTACTACTGGTGGGATGGAATGAAAAGAGATATTTCTGATTTTACTATGAAGTGTTTGACTTGTCTACAGGTTAAAGAAGAGTGGTAGTTACCGAAGGGGATGCTTCAGTCTTTACTAGTACCAAAGTGGAAATGGGAGAATATGTCCATGGACTTCGTTGTGGGATTGCCAAAGACACCTAGAGGTAATAATGCAATCTGGGTTGTTGTTGATCGCTTGACTAAATCTGCTCATATCCTTGCTATACGAGATACTTTTTCGCTAAATCAACTTTCCCATTTGTATCTTAAATAGATAGTCAGGTTACATGGAGTTCCTCTCTCCATTGTATCTGACCGTGATCCCAAGTTCACTTCTAACATTTGGAAAGGCCTTCAAAAGTTATTAGGTACTGAATTAAATTTTAGTACATCTTTTCATCCTCAATCAGATGGGAAGTCAGAAAGAACAATTCAATCTTTGGAGGATATGCTACGTGCTTGTTTGATGGATTATCAGGGAAGTTGGGACCAACATATTTCTTTGGTTGAGTTTTCTTATAATAACAGTTTTCATTCTAGTATACAGATGGAACCATTTGAGGCATTATATGCGAAGCGGTGTCGAACTCCAGCTTTCTGGGATGAAGTGGGTGAAAGGAAGTTAATGGGACCAGAATTGATAGAAGAGTTGGCAGAAAAAGTTCAGCTGATACAGAAACACATGAGAACAGCTCAGAGTAGGCAGAAGAGTTATGCGGACAACAGGAGGAAGGATCTCTATTTTGAGGTAGGTGCTCATGTTTTTCACAAAGTTTCATCATGGAAAAGTGTGATGTGATTTGGTAAGAAAAGAAATCTGAGTCCAAGGTTCATTGGACCGTATAAAATTTTGCAGAGAGATAGATCAGTTTCATACCAAGTGGCTTTACCTCCGAGTTTATCTCAGGTACACAATGTTTTTCAAGTTTCAATGTTACGGAAGTACATGCCAGATCTATCTCATGTTTTGAGTCCAGAGGTAGTTTAGCTGGAAGAGAATCTATCTTATGAGGAAAAACCTCTCCAGATTCTTGAACACATGGATCATGTGTTGTGGAATAAGGTGATTTATCAAGTAAAGGTTTTTTGGAAAAACCACATGATTGAAGAGGCAACATGGGAATCTGAAAATGCAATGAGAGATAAATACCCTCACTTATTCGTTAAGTAAGTAAATTACGGGGACCCAATTTTCTAAAGGGGGAAGGTTGTAACATCCCAAGTAAGTAATGAATAATATATATTTTTATCTAAGTCTATTTATGAATTATATATTGTTTTAGAGGCTTAAAATGAGAATAAATCCAATCTTAAGCATGGAATACACTAATATTTTTAAAAGATTGTTTTAAGGCCATTTGATAGAAAACCATTTTTAAAGCAAAATTTTGACAATTTTATAAGCTCTATTTGTCAAAATAATCATATTCCTTAATATTGGTACATTGAAATTTACCTTGGGTTAATATTTGGTATTTTTCTGACAATGTTCATTTTTTAATGAATAGTGAAAAATACTGCATTTTACATCAAAACTGTTTTTTCATCTAATATCATTATATGGTTAGATTATCTTTTTAATTGGTCTTAAAGAGTAATTATAATATATAATTTCCATTTAATCCAATGGTGGTCATTATAATCAATTTCACTTTGGAATTGGGCATAAACAAGTGCCAAACTTTTCATAGATATTGTTTCTAAAAAACCCGCTTTTTGTTTTGACAACGGAAATTATTTTTAAATTAATTATTTAAATTTTTGTATTTGGAATTTGGTAAAATGGATTACATATTTGGAATCATAAGGTCCAAATTATGTAATCAAGACTCTTGTTTTTTGCCATTATGAATAGTAACGACAGAAATTATCTTTAATTATCTTGATTAATTAGTAATCGGGTAGTTAAGGATAATAAAATAATATCATAATAATAAAAAATGACTCTAACATGTGTCCTAATTATACTATTTGTGTCATTTACGACCATGTTATGCCTTGTTCCAAACTTGGGGATCCCATGGAATCACTTTTGTGTGATAATGACTTTTTATCTTTTTATTTTTAAAGAAAGTTATATATAACAAAGAATGTATCACCTAAGTAAAAAAAATTTAATTTTGTCTAAATAAATAATATATTGGACTCTAAATAGTAATTGGAAAGCTAAAAAGATTTCCTACATCATATTAGTTTTTTTATAATTTTTAGACATTAAATAAATTAAATTATTTATGACATCATGATGATGCAGCGATTACGTCATTAATGAACGATTTAAATAAAATGAAAAGATAATGTAAAATCTAAGACTTACACTAGTCAAAGACCTATTGGATGAGTATATTTCGAACCCTTATCACCTTATCCTCGAAATACATCAATTTGGGACCTTTTAAATCCGAAACACATTTCAATATAAAGTAACATTTTGTAACTATCCGAGAGTCCCTCCTCTCCTCTTATAAAAGGCCCCCAGCTCTCCCTCCTTACCCACACTTCTCAAGACATTGGCTCGGCCAAGATCTTCTCATTTTATCTTTCCACATCCCTATTTTCATCCTAGAAGCCTTAACTTATGAATAAAGCTCTTCAAGAAACCCTTTTGGTTCTAACCAAGAGGAGTTACCTGATTTAAAGGTAAAGACTTCTCTAATGTTCTTTTGTTTTATTTTGCTTCTCCAACCCCAAAAACTCTTTTTATTCATTTATTTTATAACAAAACCAGTATCTTAAATATACTAGTATGTTGTTATTAGAATTATTCGAGCTACACTTACACACACCTTCATCTAATGGTTAAAGAGCATACTGTTTCCGTGGATGGCAAATTTCTGCCTCATGAAATGATGATTGTTCAATATTATTCTAACAGCTTAAAAGGTGGCCATTAAGATGAAAATATATTTATATATGATATATAATATTTTTACGTTTTCCTTAAGCTTCTGTATTTTTCATTTTTGGCATACCTTTATGGTTTCCATTATGGGTAAACGCAATATCTTCATTTTAGGAAGTGTTGACTACCACCCCCTCAAAGTGATTTGATTCGTTAATGACATATGTGGGACCTATAAAGGATGGAGTTAATGATATTATATATGATAATATACAGTAATTATAATATACCTTTATATCATTATGATTCCATTACATAAAATACGAAATAGAAATGAAAGTAGCGTTCATGCGTACGTACAGCTTACCGTCTCCATGAACGGTGCATTTCATTTCATACCTCTAAATGTTATGTAATATTATAAATGCATATATATACTGGATATATATGATATATATGATATCTACATCCTGAATATATCTCGGGATATAATGGATACATGAACAAATTGTAATTATAAAGAGTTTATTTTTGACTCAAGTAACAATGATCGTTAAAATGACCGTTATTTACTTAAATAATTACATAGTGTTCATGACATTGTAATAAGTGAAATAAAAGGAATAATGAACATGAAAAAGGTTCTTAAGCAAGTATAAATAAACTCAAGTTTATTATTCAGGATATTAAAGAATGATCGAGTCAAGTCGGATATGAGGTAAGAGACATCGTCTCAATCTACTTTCATTGAGGCATATTTTTTTTATACACAACTTTATTTAAAACGGTGTATAAAACCCTTTGAATTTTAAGTTTATTAAAAAGAAATATTTCGTATATGAAACGTTTACTAAATGACAAAAGGTAATGTTTTTATTTTTCGTACGTATGCGGCGACAATGACTTCTCTGCCGCCGTGACCATTATTTGAGTTTTAGCTTCCTCTACAAGTTATAACCTTTTTTAATGGAAAATAAATACCATGTGTTACTTTTCATTTATTTTGGTATTGAAAATGGTTTTCATAATGTTTTTATTATATCAATGTGTTGTATTGATATCTTGTGATTGAAATGTGGAAATGTTATGTTTTCTTTATGCGTGTTTTGTGTGATACGATTATGTTATGGTTCTTGGGCATTGTTATGAAGACAGGTGGTTCCGTGATAAACTAAGGGCGAGTGAGCCTGATATAGCTCTCCAATGCATTGGGTAACGCGAAGGGGTTAAACGTTAAGGTTTCTCCGAAGAGATTTAGGGAATATACTGTGATGGGTATTCCAAAACGTAACCATGAGGGTTACTCCCTACGTAAGAATATTATGAATGCCTCAAGTTACCTTCGTGTCTTATGATATCTATGATTTATTCATGATTTGATGAGGTATGTTAAAATACTATGTTTTATGAGTAAAGTATGATTTCATACATGGACTAATGTTTTCATTTCGTACTTTTATTTCCCATACTGAGCTTTTTATGCTCATCCCATGTTTTTGAAATGATTTTCACTGGTCAAGGGAAAGGTACATGATGTGATGATAGGGCCAAGGAAGTGTCATGAAAGAATCCATGTTTTTTTTAAATATGTTTCTGTTGATGGGAAAAAATGAATATTATCTTTTATGTAACCACTTTGTTTAAATGTGGAATGTAATGCATGATTTATGATCTAATTATCTAAAACTCTAAACCTGAAAAGATCCTCAATGTGTAATCTTGTAATAACTTAATATTAAGTAATGTTTAAGGCTAGGGACTTATAGTTGGTATCAAAGGTCGGTTTAGATAACTTTAAGAGTTAGAATTCTATTAAATGATTATCCAAAAATATTTTTTATGGTCAAATTTAAATGATATTGTCACGAACCGACCCTACTCGGGCTCGAGCCGCAACTACCCCAGGCCCGCCTCCATAGGCCAGGGGCTGGCGACCAGCGCCAAAGGCACAACAACTCGGGGAGGCCTTTGCCTAAGAACCTGTACACACCCATGCAGCAAACTCAATGCAACAATGCAGAGTAAAATAAAGAACAAGTAGAATGAAAAGAACAACTGCTATAAATAATCCACAGTGTGCATCGACCACTACAAGATACAAGTAATGTGCTGAAAAGGAAAAAGGGGCAAAACACGCGCCCAACCAAAAAAGGTGACACAACCCGGCAATAGGTAAACAAAAACAAACAGCTGATGGGTCTGCCACCTGGAACCCGGCCACGACCACCGCACGCGGTCCAAGCTCCCAAGCTCCTACGCTCCACCGAATTCACGCTCCACCTGTCCGTCATCTGCAAGGGCACACCAAGTGCGGGAAAATCCCAAGTAGGGGTGAGTATAAAAATACTCAGTAGGATACCCCGAAGGCTCGAGGGAGCAACAAAGGAGGTACCTAAGGGTGAGCGGTAGAGCGAACATGAAAAGTAGAGGAGTACAACTGAAAGTGAAGTAGGAGTCCAGCTCAACCCAACAAGAGAAACATAGAAGACTCATCCTAACATAAGGAGCTAGGAACGGTGAGAAGGTGCACTTCTCGTCGAACTTTCGCTGCCTATAGCAGGAGAGTAGACTCGTCCAACCATGAGAATCTAGACATGGAAAGCACATGGCATACCCCGTGCGTCTTCACCTCTCCTGGAAGGAGAGTAACCAAACCCAAGAAGTGGGTACCGGAAACAAGGTATATACATATCGGTATGCTCAACAAAAAACCAGAAAAACGCCGTAAGGGGATCGCCGTCCCGTAGCTCAGCCCAAGAAAATGAGTCGCCAATAGTCCAAAAAGAAACACCATCATCGATGCCCAGCATCCCGCACGTCTGCCCTGAACCGCAAGCCAAGGGGCTCAATCACCGCACCTTGATACTATCCTCTTTGGCCAGCACTGACTCGCCCGCATGGTTTTAGATTGCGTCACAAGAACGCGTCTCAGTGGGGAAAGCACCCCTCATACATGAGAGTTCTAGGGAAAGTCAAACCACACCTCGTCACTGCCCTGCAGTCGAGAGGTCTCCTCGAAGTCAAGCCGTTCCATCACCGACCCGTACAACCAAGGGTCCCACTCCGGTAATCACGGAGGTAAGCCACAGACTAGCCTAGTCAAGAGGTCTCCTCAAATCCATAGTTGTTCCGTCAAAGACCCATACAACAAAGGGTCCCGCTCTGGTAATCACGGAGGAAAGCCACAGACTAGCCTAGTCGGAAGGACTGAGTCTGGAATGCCGACTGGTGTCCCACTACCCAGCCCCGCCGGAGGGTAATTCATAACCGAATATCAGGTGACCCACTGCCCGGCCCTGCTGGAGGGTACACCCTAATACATCAACTGGAGACCCACCGCCCAGCCCCACTGGAGGGTAGACCATAATAAGATATAGGGTGACCCACTGCCCAGACCTGCTGGAGGGTAAACCATAATACATCATCAGGCAACCCACTGCCCAGCCCCGCGGGAGGGTAGACCTAGAATAAGTCGACCGGTGACCCACTGCCCAGCCGTGCTGGAGGGTAGACCTGGAACTAGATGACAGGCAACCCACTGCCCAGCCCCGCTGGAGGGTAGACCCTAAGAGGTCGTCGGGTGACCCATTTCCCAGTATCTGCTAGAGGGTAGACCCTAGTAGCGTCGGGTGGCCCACTGCCCAGTCTCTGCTGGAGGGTAGACCCTAATAGCATCGGGTGACCCACTGCCCAGTCTCTGCTGGAGGGTAAACCCTTGAAGTCGATGAGTAACCCACTGCCCAGCCCCGCTGGAGGGTAGAACTCAAAAATGCTATAGCCATCTCCACCGGAGGGCACAACACGGGCCAACCGAACACAAAGTGGGTATCGCACAACCACCCAACTCCAGAACAGCTCACCCAAAGGAGGTGCAGCGTCTGCTCCAGCACTGGGTGTCACTAGCACCGCTACCGGCCAATCCATCGAGAACGAAACCAGGGGAGACCACTCAACCCTGCTGGTCAAACGAGCACAAAGCCAGGGGAAATAAACTCCACCCTGCTAGCCAAACAAACGAGCACAAAGGGATCCTCTACGCCGCGAGAGGTCCAAGTACGCAAAGTAGAACACGGCACGCATGTGGGGCCCACACGACATGTGGCCCCAAGTCAAAACCCTAACCAAGCGCACAAACAGCCTTAGGTACAAACCATACGTACCTCCAAGCGCTCCCGTATACTCCCATAGTGTTGGGTTCCGGGACTCCGCAGCGGAAGCCTGTGGGCCGGGATTTTAAATTTTTCTGCTTCACCGGAGTGACATAACTTTGTCAGCTCTGGTGATCGTGTCCCGGCTTGGTCCGGGGATCTCGCAAGGTTTTTAGGAGCACAAAAATAAACTTGAACATTTACCATGTTCTGAATTGATGTGCGGGACGCCGGCGATCGTTGCTCGAAGACTCCGACGACGAAGCCCTCTAGATCGTCCACACACGCCTTGCGAATCTGCACGCGCGCCGTTTGTCAAGATCTGGGTGCTAGCGCGGATCTTCGACAGACACTTCAGCACAACAATGATCACCGCATCAAGGGAGGATACTTCGATCCGTGATGGATGAACTTGAAGATCTTCCTTGCTTGAGAGACTCTATCTCTAAGTTCCAGGAGGAGAGAGATGATCTCAATTTTGACACATGAATAGTTATGGTGGGAGAGCATCTCTCTCACTTATATAGGGAGTATTAAAACACGCGGTGTAGGTTCTCGGCCCCCCGTGTATTAGGCGTCCTCTATATAAGTGATGTAAATAATTATTTATGGAAAATAAAATTATGCCATAAATAAAATTTACAATTTATCACTTACTTGTAATATATAAATATATTACGTGATAAATTTGAGTCTTTAACACGACTCATACCTCCTACTAATATTAAAAGAACCTAGGATATTTAAATCCAGTCGAATAATATTAACACGTGTATTTACCATACAACTTGTAAATACATGTTATAAATAAATTCAACTAATTATTCTAAACTCAAATAATTAATGAACTTATTTATTATTTGGTGATCCATCGAAATTGGATAGTACTCGGACCCTTTGGCGGGGCCCACCAAGTTCTAAATTCCTACTCACAGAATAGGGCATATTTTCAAGGCGCTATCGTGTGTGACCCTCTAGGCCCTTATCTCAATAGCAGTGAATAATATCACAGACCTAGAGCGGGGTCTAGCAACCCATCGAGGCCCCTATAGAGATAAGGCAAAGTCAAAGCAACGACTGCCTTCCTATGAACATGGTCCGTGTAATATAATCTCTTTGTCAAACGATATCTCAATAAAGCATAATGCATACTAGTGTCATCATTCTTTATTTGCTTTATTTTTGTTTGTTGATTTGTCCGGACGGTCTTACCTTCGACTACCATGGCCATGGATTTAATGAAGGTGGAACCATCCTAATCAAACAGGCCCGAGATATCTCTTCCTAAACTTGGAAGCGACAAATCCTTTCTCGATCATTCAATCAATGCCATGCCATTAATGACGTACCCAATACAAACTACCTCGCCATGACTTTGTCGCCATGGTTTTCGCCTTATATCAAATGTACGTAATTAAATGACATTTATTGATAATGATCTCAAGTCAGGAGACCATTACACATGCCCATAGATAGGAACGACCAATGACACCAGAAACATGTGGTGTTCCTATTAAGCGGGTCTGTCCTCATGATCTCGTTAGCTAGAGATCATCAAGTGCGAACTTCATGAGATGAAGTCTCAATGCTTATGAGCCCCCAGCACCTGATGGTCACACATAATCTGTGACCTTTCAGAATTATGTAACTGGACCATAGGACGTTATTTTAAGATTACTGTCATGGCATTTCAGGGTTCTCATTATAGCCTGGGACCTGCTATAACCATTTTGATGCGACAGGTAATCTATGGACATTGCCATTAATAAAGTGGATGCAGAAGTATCTACACTATCATGACAAGATAAATACATGTATAAAACAAACTGAATACATGTAGCAGTAATCAAAGTACAAATCAAGTTGGGTCTAGGGCACCCACTTTCAACACTCCCACATGCACTAGAGCCAACTGCTAACAATTTTCAATCTGCTAGCCCTCACATGTGAATCATGCTTCTGCTGAGAAATGGCTTTAGTCAGGGGGTCTGCCACGTTTTCCTCTGTGGCTACTCTACTAACTGTCACTTCACCTCTTTGAGTAAAATCCCTCAAGAGATGGAACTTACGAAGAATATGCTTTATCCTCTGGTGAGACCTGGGCTCCTTGGCAAGCACCACTGCAGCAGTATTGTCACAATATACAGAAACATGGTCTGCACTGCTAGGTATAACACCAATGTCTGAGATAAAGCTACGTATCCAGACTGCTTCCTTTGCTGCATCGGAAGATGCAATATATTCGGACTCTGCTGTAGAATCAGCAACCACAGCTTGCTTTGAGCTTCTCCAGCTCACTGCACCACCATTCAGGCAAAAGATGTAGCCTGACTGCGATTTCATATCATCATGATCTGTCTGGAAACTAGAATCAGTGTATCCCCTCACAACTAGTTCCTCATCTCCTCCATACACCAGGAACATATCCTTAGTACGCCTCAAGTACTTAAGGATAGTTTTAACAGCTGACCAGTGCAGCTCTCCTGGATTAGCTTGATATCTACCCACCATGCTTAAAGCAAAGGCAACATCAAACCTAGTACATAACATGGCACACATGATAGAACCCACTGCTGAAGCATAAGGGACTCTACTCATTCTGTCAATCTCCTCCTGTGTTTGTGGACACATTTTCTTGGAGAGATTAATACCATGTGACATAGGTAACAATCCTCTTTTGGACTGTTCCATATTGTACCTTTTGAGTACCTTGTCAATATATGTACTTTGACTTAGACCAAGCATCCTTTGAGGTCTATCTCGATAGATCTTGATCCCTAGAATGTAGGCCGCTTCACCTAAGTCTTTCATGGAGAAACATTCATTTAACCAAGTCTTAACTGACTGTAAGACTTGCACCTAGTTTCCCATGATTAATATGTCATCAACATATAAAACTAGGAAAAAAATAGCATTCCCTTCAACCTTTTTATAGACACAAGGCTCGCTTTCATTTTTGAAAAAACCAAAATCTCTTATGGCCTCATCAAATCGTACATTCCATGATCTTGATGCCTGCTTCAATCCATAAATGGATCTCTGCAGCTTGCATAATTTATTGGCATTCTTTGACTTAACAAACCCTTCGGGTTGAGTCATATAGACGTCTTCAACCAACTTCCCATTTAGAAAAGCAGTTTTGACATCCATTTGCCAAATTTCATAATCATGAAAGGCTGCTATTGCAAGCAATATTCTGATGGATTTAAGCATTGCCACTGGTGAGAAGGTTTCATCATAGTCAATGCCTTGACGTTGTCTGAAACCCTTTGCAACCAGTCTTGCTTTAAAGGTATTAACCTTACCATCAATGTCCAGTTTTTTCTTGAATACCCATTTACAACCAATGGGTTTCACATCAGCTGGAGGGTATACCAAAATCCAAACTTGATTTTGGTACATGGACTCCATCTCAGAATTCATGGCTTCTTGCCATGTAGCAGCTTCTTTGCCTTCTACTGCTTCCTTGTAGGTCAGAGGTTCATCATCCTCAAGGATTATTGTGTCACCTGACTCGGTGACAAGAAAACCATAATGTTCCGGTTCTCTAACCTCTCGCGTAGACCTACGCAGTATCTATGTCTCAGGAACAATTTCTTCTTCCACTTGTTCTTGTAGAGATTGTTCCTCTACCAACTCTTGTGCATCTGGAGCATTGACTTCATCGAAGTCAATCTTTCTCCCACTATTTCCAGTAGAAATGTGATCCCTTTCTAGAAATGTGGCGTATCTTGCCACAATGACTTTTCTATCTAAAGTGTTATATAGGTTGTATCCTCTAGTTTCCTTAGGATAACCTACAAAGATGCACTTAGTGCTTCTGGATGCTAATTTTTCACTTGGTAAAGTCTTGACAAATGCCTCGCACCCCCACACACGCATGTGTGTCAGATTGGGTGTCTTTCCAAACCATAACTAATATGGAATCCCATCTGTGGCTTTAGTTGGTACTCGGTTAATGGTATATGCTGCTGTCTGTAAGGCGTATCCCCAAAAGGATAATGGAAGAGTTGTATGACTCATCATTGATCTGACCATGTCAAGCAAGGTCCTATTCCTCCTTTCACTAACACCATTCCATTGTGGTGTATAAGGAGGAGTGAGTTGAGATACTATTCCAGACTCCTTCAAATGATCAATGAAAGCTTGGTTAAGATATTCTCCGCCTCGGTCTGAGCGAAGTGCTTTTATCTTCTTACGAAGTTGGTTTTCTACTTAATTTTGATATTCCTTAAAGAAAATAAAGGAATCTGACTTATGTCGCATTAAGTAGATATAGCCATACCTACTATAATCATCGGTAAAAGTGATGAAGTATAGAAAACCACCCCTTGCCTCTACTGGAAATGAACCACATACATCGGTATGTATTAATTCCAGTACTGCATTGGCCCTTTCTCCCTTTCCTAAGAAAGGTGCTTTGGTCATCTTTCCTTGTAAACAAGCTTGACATACATCTAAGGGTTCTAACTATACCGAGTCTAGATACCCTTCTTGATGTAATTTTTGTAATCGCTTCTCGTTTACATGACCAAGCCTAACGTGCCATAGGCGGGTGTTATTTGAGTCATGTTGGTTATTTTTGTCATTGATATCCATTACTGAGTTTTCTAGTTCTAGTATATATAAACCATTGTTAAGATGTGCCATACCATAACATATGTTATCCCTATAAAAGAGACAACTTTTATTTCCAAACTTGAAATAAAAACCCTTAGTGTCTAGACATGACACAGAGATAATGTTTCTGGTAACAGACGGTACATAATAGCAATTGTTTAAAACAAGAACCAAACCAGTTGGTAAAGTCAAGTGATAGTCTCCCACTGCCAAGGCCGCCAAACTTGCACCATTTGCAGCTCAGAGATCCACTTGACCTTTTTCAATCTTCTCAAACCTACTTGGTTCCTGTATATGAATACAAATGTGTGAGCCACATGCCGTATCCAGTACCCAACTTGTAGATAATGATAGATTGCATTCAATGACAAAAATACCTGAAGCAGAAGCGTCAGCTTGCTTCTTCTTCCCAGCTCTGCAATTCTTTTTCCAGTGGCCTTTCTTGCCACATCCAAAATAGACAGCTTTCTGCTCATTACTCTGCCTCTGAATCTTTGGCTTCTTGGCAGGACGATGCATTGGTGTCTTTGGCCTTGACTTGGCTTTAGACCCCTTTGCCTTGCCCTTGTTTTTCTTGTTCACCATAAGGACAGATGTATTGGTGTTTTTCATGTCCTTATCAGCTTGGCGAACTAAAGACAAAAGTTCCGGGAGCGACTTTGTCATATCATTCATATTATAATTGACAACGAAAGTCGAGAAGCTTGAAGGTAAAGAGGAAAGAATGAGATCCACTGCTAGTTCTTGGTTCAGTTTGAACCCAAGGGCTTCAAGCCTCTCAATATACCCAATCATCTTGAGTACGTGAGGACCAGCTTGGTGCCCTTCTGCTAGCCTGCACTTATAAAGTGAACTTGAGATCTCATACCTTTCTTGCCTAGCCCTCTCCTCATATAGTTCTTGGAGATGTGAAAGCATCTTGTAGGCATCCTCTTCCTCATGCATTTTTTGCAATTGGCTGGACATGGATGACAACATGATGCATTGTACATCAAGTGCATCATCTACATGCTTTTTCCACTTATCTTTTTCCGTCTTGCTTGCTCCCTGATGAGGCTCAGCAGGAATTGGGGATTCCAGCACATATAACTTCCTCTCTTGGCGTAGTACTATGCGCAAGCGCCTGTACCACTCCTGGAAGTTATTGTCGGTCAGGATATTTTCTTTATCCAGGATCGATCGCAGTGATAAATCATTTGTGGTGTTGGTGATTGCCATTTTGAATCTACATCAGATAAACATTTAGCAGTTAGTACTTTGTCTTGATTACCTTTTTGAAATTTTATGATTAACAAATTATTATATCATTTAATGTCTCCAACTATTTTAACGAACCTTAATGGCCCTCACCATTAGATTCGGAATACTATATCGCTTGAGCATTCTAGTGGCAAGGATCCTCGAAACCTCCCTCGTAGTCTACAAGCTAGGGCTACGACACTACTTGGAGGGTTTCAAGGTAGGCGCTATGCTGGCCAACCACCTATTCTTGTGGTTCCTTGTGTAGTTGAGTAAAGTCCCAGCTTTTGGAATCTATACTTTATTCCCTCAACCTCTTGCCTCTAAAGTGATAATAAGTTAGCTAAGGCTAAACCTTGATTACTCACTTTAGTTAAGTCGACCCATTCCTCACATGGAAACGCCCCGGTAGTAAGAGGCACTCTCAACTGAGGCTGATGAGCACCCAAACAGCCGGTTTTGTTTAGATATGAGAAATGGAAGGCATTATGACTTAATATATCTTTGAGGGATTTTTTAAATTATTAATTGACGAATATAATCCCTTTTCTATTTATTATGTTCAAACTAGGTTGTCATAATCACAACTGAACATTCAAAAGAGTATTTATTCGTCGTAACTTTATGCATTTTCTCTTGTTTACTATCCTATGTGATCATGCAATAATCATGCAGTCGCATAAAAATAATAAACTATGCATAAAGTAAATCAAGCATTCCGACTGGTCTTGAGCATTCTATAATGATTGATCATTAACTGATCAATCATCACCTAGGGGGACACGTACCTGAGTCAATACAAGACTCGTGTCGATGCTGGCCCCAGTGCAAAGCCCAACTCATGTATGAACTACCGCCTCATCTTGGTGGGGTCTGCCTCTCGGATCGTCATGAATAATTACAAATATACTCGCACGCAGGCGAGGGGGTCTGGGGTACAAAATACATATAGTGCAATGGACGCGCAGACCCTTATACATATTTGAATTAAAAGACGATTCGCAGACCATCATTTATCTAATTAATTATTACAATCATCGCACGCATTGAATAAATAATAAATAAATAAATACATGCCAGACAAACACAGGTCGGTCAAAAGCTCAAGACCAGTCGGGGTAAAAGCGCAATAAAATTAAACTGCAATAAATTTAAATTATGCGAGGGTGTTTTAATAAATTAAATGAATTTGATTAAATTCAAATAATTTATTTTTATTGGTTCCATTTGTTTAATTTAATTTTAATTCTAAAATTAAATTAAATTAAACCATTAATTTAATTATAAACTTAAATTAAATTAATATTCTTGGATTAAAATAAAATCTAAACCCCTAAATTAATTTCAATTAATTTAATTTAAAGAAAAACTAAATTAATTAAAATTAATTCAGTGCCCGGTTACCTCTCGCCGGAGAAAAGTCCGGCGGGACTACGTACCGCCGCGGGATGTCGTCCTGAACCGCGGCGTGGCCGCGGCGTGACCGCGGCGTGCCCGCGGCGTGACCGCGGCGTGACCGCGGCGTGACCGCGGCGTGACCGCGGCGTGACCGCGGCGTGACCGCGACATGACCACAGCGTGACCGTGTCCCGCAACGGCTGCATCTCCGGGTAGTCCGCAACTCCGGCGAGCCGGCGAGGGGTCGGCCAGTGCGAGGCAGTCCGGCAGGAGGTGAGGCCGGAGCGAGGCAGTCCGGCAGGGGGTGAGGCCGGAGTGGCCGGCGGCTGCCGGCAGGGGCCGGTCTGGCGAGGGAAAGGCCGGTGCAGAGGAGGAGGGGCGGCGCGGTGGGGCTCCGACGCTAGGCCGGTCCGGCGCGGACGAGGTCGGAAGGGGTGGTCCGGCAGGGTTTCGCGTCCGGCGAGCGCTGGCGAGGGCCGCGTCTAGCAAGGCGGGCCACGTCCGGCGAGCTGCGGCGAGGGCCGCGTCCGGCGAGGCGAGCCGCGAGCTGCGGCGAGGGCCGCGTCCGGCGAAGGCGATCCGGGGAGGAGACCGCGTCCAGCGAGGCGGGCCGTGTCCGGCGAGCTGCGGCGAGGGCCGTGTCCGGCGAGGCGAGCCGCAAGCTGCGGCGAGGGCCGCGTCCGGCGAAGGCGGTCCGGGGAGGAGGCCGCGGCCGGCGACCCTAGGGTTTTCCGGCCTTAGGCGGCGCGGGGGAGAAGACCCGTAAGGGTCTTCCTCCCTTTTTTTTTAAACAACAAATGGACAGCCCATTTGTCCCCCCCTTTTTTTTATGACAAAAGGAGAAGACCCCATTTTGGGTTCTTTTCCACTCCCCCTTTTTTTTAAAACAAAAAGGAGGAAGACCCCAAGTCTTGGTCTCCTCCATTTTTTCTTTATATATTTTATTATTATAATATATAATAAAAATTTATTATAAATATAATCAAATATATATTATAAATTATTTTATAATAAAATAAATTTATTTGATGTTAATTCTCAATTTGAGATAAACACCAAACAAGCAAAAACACAGACGTCGATCCGATTGAAACTTTAAAATGATCGTATCTTGATCATTTGAAATCGAAACGACGCGCAGTCGAATCCGAATGAACCGTTTTAACACCCCGAAATTAAATTTAATGCAATTTAATATTTTTGACTCAGAAAAAACCTTGCGCTCCCTCTGATACCACTGTTGGGTTCCGGGACTCCGTAGCGGAAGCCTGTGGGCCGGGATTTTAAATTTTTCTGCTTCACCGGAGTGACATAACTTTGTCAGCTCTGGTGATCGTGTCCCGGCTTGGTCCGGGGATCTCGCAAGGTTTTTAGGAGCACAAAAATAAAGTTGAACATTTACCTTGTTCTGAATTGACGTGCGGGACGCCGGCGATCATTGCTCGAAGACTCTGACGACGAAGCCCTCTAGATCGTCCACACACGCCTTGCGAATCTGCACGCGCGCCATTTGTCAAGATCTGGGTGCTAGCGCAGATCTTCGACAGACACTTCAGCGCAACGATGATCACCGCATCAAGGGAGGATACTTCGATCCGTGATGGATGAACTTGAAGATCTTCCTTGCTTGAGAGACTCTCTCTCTAAGTTCCAGGAGGAGAGAGATGCTCTCAATTTTGACACATGAATAGTTATGGTGGGAGAGCATCTCTCTCAGTTATATAGGGAGTATTAAAACACGCGGTGTAGGTTCCCGGCCCCCTGTGTATTAGGCGTCCGCTATATAAGTGATGTAAATAATTATTTATGGAAAATAAAATTATGACATAAATAAAATTTACAATTTATCACTTACTTGTAATATATAAATATATTACGTGATAAATTTGAGTCTTTAACTTGACTCATACATCCTACTAATATTAAACGAACCTAGGATATTTAAATCCAGTCAAATAATATTAACACGTGTATTTACCATACAACTTGTAAATACATGTTATAAATAAATTCAACTAATTATTCTAAACTCGAATAATTAATGAACTTATTTATTATTTGGTGATCCATAGAACTTGGATAGTACTCGGACCCTTTGGCGGGGCCCACCAAGTTCTAAATTCCTACTCACAGAATAGGGCAGATTTTCAAGGCGCTATCGTGTGTGACCCTCTAGGCCCTTATCTCAATAGCAGTGAATAATATCACAGACCTAGAGCGGGGTCTAGAAACCCATCGAGGCCCCTATAGAGATAAGGAAAAGTGAAAGCAATGACTGCCTTCTTATGAACATGGTCCGTGTAATATAATCTCTTCGTCAAATGATATCTCAATAAAGCAGAATGCATACTAGTGTCATCATTCTTTATTTGCTTTATTTTTGTTTGTTGATTTGTCCGGACGGTCTTACCTTTGACTACCATGGCCATGGATTTAATGAAGGTGCAACCATCCTAATCAACCAGGCCCGAGATATCTCTTCCTAAACTTGGAAGCGACAAATCCTTTCTCGATCATTCAATCAATGCCATGCCATTAATGACGTACCCAATAAAAACTACCTCGCCATGACATTGTTGCCATGGTTTTCGCCTTATATCAAATGTACGTAATTAAATGACATTCATTGATAATGATCTCAAGTCAAGAGACCATTACACATGCCCATAGATAGGAACGACCAATGACACCAGAAACATGTGGTGTTCCTATTAAGCGGGTCTGTCCTCATGATCTCGTTAGCTAGAGATCATCAAGTGCGAACTTCATGAGATGAAGTCTCAATGCTTATGAGCCCCCAGCACCTGATGGTCACACATAATCTGTGTCCTTTCAGAATTATGTAACTGGACCATAGGACGTTATTTTAAGATTACTGTCATGGCATTTCAGGGTTCTCATTATAGCCTGGGACCTGCTATAACCATTTTGATGCGACAGGTAATCTAAGGACATTGCCATTAATAAAGTGGATGCAGAAGTATCTACACTATCATGACAAGATAAATACATGTATAAAACAAACTGAATACATGTAGCAGTAATCAAAGTACAAAACAAGTTGGGTCTAGGGCACCCACTTTCAACACATAGTATACCTCACTCCAGCCCATAGGGTATTGTGCACACGACACCCCACATCAACACGAAGGCGTGACATAACAACCCCAACCTGCCACCTCATCAGCTAAGGCACAACCAACCACATCTCGTGAACCACTTATATCACTATCCCAAGAGTGAGCGATCACACACCAAGGGCCCGCTACAAACAAGGTAGGGAGGACCGCCACTGGAGCACCTTCCATGCTCCACATTCAACAAGATCGTGCAAGAGGCTCCGTACAACCAAACGGATTGCACCGTTGTAATCCTCACAGAAAAACACGCGAGATCTACTACTTACCCGCCCGAAACGGTCAACAGGTGGAAAAGGTACTATTCACTATGACCAAACCCGTGTGGGTCCCACCCCAAGATCCCGAAACTGAACCAACGGATCACGCCACTGCGATCCCCTCAGAAAAACACACGGGATTGAGTACTCAATCGCCCAAAACGGACACCCAGTGAAAAGTGCACTATTCAGCGTAGTCGGGTCGGGTGGGACCCACACCACGCCCCCGAAAAAGGTCGGGCGGACTGCTCCATCGCAATGCTCTTAGAAAAACACATCGAAACCACTACTCGCTTGAGTAGAATGGGTATCCAGAGAAAAGATGCATCCCGGCGCACCGCACACGAGCGGTGCCACGTGGGACCCGCAACCCGGTCTCGAAACTCCACGAACGGATCGCACCGTTGCGATCCTCTCGAAAAAGCACACAAGATGGACTACGCACTTGTCCAAAACGGTCGCCCGATGATAAAGATGGAAAATCACTGTCGACTCCCAAAACGGCCCTCGTGGGCCCCACACCATCATGCCAAATTTGAGCGGGCGGATTGCACCATTGCAATCCCCTCGGAAAAACACCCAGCATCAACTGCTCGCACGCCCCGAACGGACGTCCGAGGAAAAAGTCGCTAAAAGCTGCACGCAGCTCAAAAGACGGGCCGTGGGGCCTGCGCCTCAAATTCGGCCTCAACGCCTGAAACCACCCTAAAAACCTCCGCCTCAACGCCAGGGTCCCAACGCAACTGATGGCGCTCAAAACAGACGTCGGACGCGTCCGCACCGTCCAAAACAAGAATCTCGGGAGAAATGCTCGTCTACTTAAAGACACGCCACACCTCCGCGGCACCTCGTTTCAGGAATTAAAAATTCCCAAAACCATCTCAAAAAGACCGTCTATGCGTCATGTCCGCACCGCCGTAGACGGCGCGCAAAACGGACGACCGTAGCCCGAAATACGGGTGTCCGAAGACTGAGGGGCAAGCCCCTTGGGCCGGATCGGCCCGGACCGGCCGGTCCGCCCTGCTTGGGTCGGCCCGCGCCTGCCAGCCCGGTCCGCACAGCCAGCCCGCGGCTCAGCCACGGGTCCGGTTCACCCCGCCACGGCCAGCTGGCCGTGGCTCGCTTCAGCCGATTGGCCGCCTCGCGGCCGGTTGATTCCAACACAGCGACCCGCGTTTTGCGGGTCGCGGTCGACACACAGGGGTCCCGCGCTGCGCGGCCCCCCTCTCCTCCGCTCGCCGGCACCCGCGGCCGGCTTCCGACAGCTGCCGCTGAAGCGCGCCGCCGCCTCCAAAGCCCCCGCCGACCGCCCTGTTCCGCCTCGCTCCGCCCCGCGCCGCCGCCATCTGCCGCCTTCGGCCCTCGCCGGAAATCGGCCGTGGCCGGAAAATTCCAAGGACCACCTGGAACGATCCGGTGGTTGAAATTTTGATCCGGATATCTTTCCGGAATGCTTGGGATGGGATCTACGCAACCACGGGGTTTTTTCGAGGATCCAATGGTGCGATTGATCATAAAAGAGGATTAAACGGGGAAGGGGAGGAAAACTCAAATCCGCCTACCTCGTTGGGCTTCGGCCGACGCTTCCCGCGTGATCCGCCCCGCGCCGTTGCCTCACCGGAGTTGGATCACCGGAGCTCGCCTCGCCGGAGCTCGCCGGAGCTTGCCGGAAAGGAAGAATGAAGGGGATGGGTTGTGAGGAAGAATAAGAAGAGGAAGAGGGGGGTGCGTGTTTAAATAAAAACACTTAAACACCCCGCCTGGCACGCCCCCGACTTCGCTCCCGAAGCAGACAAAAAGGAGGGCATCCCTGGGGTAAACATGACCTCCCGAGCACAACGGTGGTCTTAGAATTTAAATCTGAGACCCCGTTAAAATGTTATTAAACTTAGCACCCGAGGCCGCCAAATTACGAAAACGCCCCTGGGGCCATTTTTCACAAACGGCCCGCGGCCGCGAAACTTACACCCCTCCTAGGGTAAAAGGCACGCTACGAACTCAACGGTGCCCTAGTTTTTCCAATCCGAGCCACCGTATAAGAGATACCTGCGTTTCGCCATTAAACGAATAAATAAATTAATTAATTTATCCGTTTAACTTTCCGGGAGCGGGCGAGGGGTCCAAACATCCCGCGCCGACAAGTTTTATGTCGTTACTAGGGTAAACACCCCATTACGGACCCATCCGTACACTCGGATACCTTATCCGGATCACCATTTAGGAGTTATCGCATTTATTTAGCATGTCCAGTGTGAACGCACTGAAAATTTAATTCCGGCCACTCCGGGGCTCGGAATCGCACGCCGTCTGAAGGCGCTGCTCTGGAATATCATCATGAATATTCAAAAGTCTTTCTCAGCAAAAACTGGGTCCTTACATAATTCCCTCCTTCACGCTTTTCATCCTTGAAAAGAAAAACTCGGGAGCAACACAGGGTACAAAGCCCACACCTAGCTTCCCCATACCCAGAAGAACCCACACATAGCTCTGTGCCACCGCACACAAACCAAAGGATTGATCTGTTCACGCGAGGTCGGCCATTGCCGATGTCGTGCACCCACTCCAGACTTTGGGGTTAGGGCAATGCGTTAGGGTACCTCGCCATCGCTTTGCACGGTCTGAACCGGCCCGAAGGCCCTCAGGGGTAGCTCACCTCCCCGAACGAACCTCTACGCCGCACGCCATGACTAGAATCACTGACCGCACCTGAAACAAGGCCCGATGATTCCCTCCTTCAAGAATATCCATATGGCGAAACACCCAATGATATCTGGTCACGCAAGATTCCATAGTTGATGCTCTCTTACACGCTCAACAGGCGAAGGAGCCAACACCATCGACTAAAGGAGAAGGTCTCACGCCTTTTTCCTTACCAACTCAGGGTCACACCCGACGCCCTGTGTCACCCTGGTAACACCTCAAACAAGGAGCAGGGAGAAACGCCTTTCACATGCAGAGCCTAACAATTCTACTGCAAGAAGTAGAAGTCGCAAGGGGTACCTCTCACCATCCCGTGCTCTGCAGGATCGTAGATATCCAAAGCTCGCGGCTACCCGCGGTCCCAACCGTCATCTCCCAGAGCCTGACGTGGACTGCCTAGTGGTGATGGGGAGATCTCGTAACGTCGTCCCCCCCCCCCCACTACCAGCTCCTCCCGCTCCTCTGCTAGAACCACCTCCCTGGGTACTACTCCAATCACGGTGCTGCCTCTGCCATGGCGGTGCGCCTGCTGCCTGCCCGATGCTCCTAGCAACTCAGGTCGGGTAGTCTCGTGCCAAGTGATCTCGCCCATCACAAGCATAGCACCGGCGCTCCTTGGGATGCCCTGGTACCCTCCGGCGCCACTGTGGTGTACGACCACGGCCCGGGATCCACTCACGGAAGGGAATCCTCAACTGAGTCCCTGCACCCCTTTCGCCACAATGGTATACGACCACGTCTCCGAAACCGGCAGTGGGAAGGCCACCTGCATCGATGTCCTGTCCTCCGGTGCCTGCTAGCTACGGCAGACGTCCCGGCTCCATCGTGCCCACTGCCACTACCAACTGCAAAACATGACAGGAAGCCCTCTGTCACCAACGCCTGCTCTGGCACCCTGGCATATGTGAGAATTCCCAAGGGTACTATGACAGCACGAATCTCTCGGCGGAGACCCTGCTCAAACTTCCGCGCTCGGAAGTTGTCGTCATGGACCAAGTCTGGGTAAAAGCGCGCACGGTCTGCAAACCTAGCCGCGTACTCAGCCACCGTCATCCCTCCCTGCTGAAACTGCAGGAGCTCTTAAATCCGAACGGAGCGCAAGCAAGAGTGGAAAAACTCCTCACGGAGCAACAACTGAAATTCGTCCAACGAAAGCGACGACTCACCATGAAACTGAGTCACCAGACTCCACCAACGCCAAGCTACTCCACGAAAAAGGGTGGCTGCCAAAGCCACTCTCTGATCTGTCAGCGTCTGCACAAGACTGAAAAGGCGAACCACTGCCTCGAGCCAAACCTTTGCTGCCTGAGGGTCTGGCTCACCACTGAACCTCAGCGGTCTCTGCCGCTGGAATTCACGGAGCGCGCTCAACCTGCGCTCAAACTCAGCCTGCTCTGCTGAAACTGTCTACTGCTCAACAGGTGGGGGTACTGCTACCAGCCCACCCAGAGAAAAGGGCTCGCATGATGGGTCCTGGACTGAGGCCTCGTAGCTCACAGGGTCGTCGTCACGAACCAAAGCTGATATCTTGGCTGGCTGTCTTCGCAGAGACATCCTGAATATTATCAAGGAGTGTCGCGGTCAGATTAGCATACATGTATATACCAATACAACAACGTCGATGGGGAGCTGACTTAAGAAGGACAGTCAAAGACTCAATCCTATGTGATGCACAAACAAATTTCCCTGCAACAAGTGTCTCAGCATGCCGGGTCGACAAGCGGGTTATCAAGGTCCTGGTGAATGGATACGTCGGCCACCGCACCATCACTGGATTCCCTGGCCTGAGAGCCGCTCTCGAGACACGTTAACACTTTTTCCCTAAATCCCAACCAATTCCTCTTTTAGGAACGTCCGAACAACGTCCCAAGGAATGAACCACCTTTGATACCACTTTTTCATGACCCGACCCTACTCGGGCTCGAGCCGCAACTACCGCAGGCTCGCCTCCATAGGCCAGGGGCTGGCGACCAGCGCCGAAGGCACAACAACTTAGGGAGGCCTTTTCCTAAGAACCTGTACACACCCACGCATCAACCTCAATGTAACAATGCAGAGTAAAAGAAAGAACAAGAAGAATGAAAAGAACAACTGCTATAAATAAACCACAGTGTGCATCGACCACTACAAGATACAAGTAAAGTGCTGAAAAGGAAAAAGGGGAAAAACACACGCCCAACCAGAAAAGGTGCCACAACCCGGAAATAGGTAAACAAAAACAAACAGCTGATGGGCCTGCCACCTGGAACCCAGCCACGACCACCGCATGTGGTCCAAGATCCCAAGATTATACGCTCCACTAAAGTCACGCTCCACCTGTCCGTCGTCTGAAAGGTCACACCAAGTGTGGGCAAAGACCAAGCAGGGGTGAGTATAAAAATACTCAGTAGGATACCCCGAAGGCTCGAGGGAGCAACAAAGGAGGTACTGAAGGGTGAGCGGTAGAGCAAACAGGAAAAGTAGAGGAGTACAACTGAAAGTGAAGTAAGAGTCCAGCTCAACCCAACAAGAGAAACGTAGAAGACTCGTCCTAACACGAGGAGCTAGGAACGGTGAGAAGGTGCACTTCTCGTCGAGCTTTCGTTGCCTATAGCAGGAGAGTAGACTCATCCAACCATGAGAAGCTAGACACGGAAAGCACGTGGCATACCCCGCGTGTCTTCGCCTCTCCAGGAAGGAGAGTAACCAAACCCAAGAAGTGGGTACCGGAAACAAGGTATATACATATCGGTATTCTCAACAAGAAACCCGAACAACGCCGTAAGGGGATCCCCGTCCCATAGCTCAGCCCAAGAAAATGAGTCGCCAACAGTCCAAAAAGAAACACCATCATCGATGCCCATCATCCCGCACATCTGCCCTGAACCGCAAGCCAAGGGGCTCAGTCACCGCACCTTGATACTATCCGATTTGGGCGGCACTAACTCGCCCGCACGGTTTTAGATCGCGTCACAAGAACACGTCTTGGTGGGGAAACTGACCCTCATACTTGAGAGTTCTAGGGAAAGTCAAACCACACCTCGTCACTGCCCTGCAGTCAAGAGGTCTCCTCAATGTCAAGCCGTTCCATAACCGACCCGTACAACCAAGGGTCCCGCTCCGGTAATCACGGAGGTAAGCCACAGACAAGCCTAGTCGAGAGGTCTCCTCAAATCCATAACCATTCTGTCACCGACCCGAACAACCAAGGGTCCCGCTCCGGTAATCACGGAGGAAGGCCACATACTAGCCTAGTCGGAAGGACTGAGTCTGGAATGCCGACTGGTGTCCCACTGCCCAGCCCCACTGGAGGGTAATTCATAACCGAATATCAAGTGACCCACTGCCCGGCCCTGCTGGAGGGTAAACCCTAATACATCAACCGGCGACCCACTGCCCAGCCCCGCTAGAGGGTAGACCATAATCAGATATCAGGTGACCCACTGCCCATCCCTGCTGGAGGGTAAACCATAATACATCATCAGGCGACCCACTGCCTAGCCCCGCTGGAGGGTAGGCCTGGAATAAGTCGACAGACGACCCACTGCCCAGCTGTGCTAGAGGGTAGACCTGGAACTAGACGACAGGTGACCCACTGCCCAGCCCCGCTGGAGGGTAGACCCTAAGAGGTCGTCGGGTGACCCACTGCCCAGTCTCTACTGGAGGGTAGACCCTAGTAGCGTCGGGTGACCCACTGCCCAGTCTCTGCTGGAGGGTAGACCCTAATAGCATCGGGTGACCCATTTCCCAGTCTCTGCTGGAGGGTAAACCCTAGAAGTCGATGAGTAACCCACTACCCATCCCCACTGGAGGGAAGAACTCAAAACTGCTCTAGCCATCTCCACTGGAGGGGACAACACGGGCCAACCGAACACGGAGCGGGTATCGCGCAACCTCCCCACTCCAGAACAACTCACCCAAAGGAGGTGTAGCGTCTGCTCCAGCACTGGGTGTCACTAGCACCGCTACAGGCCAATCCATCGAGAATGAAACCAGGGTGAGACCACTCAACCCTGCTGGTCAAATGAGCACAAATCCAGGGGAAATAAACTCTACCCTGCTAGCCAAACAAACGAGCACAAAGGGATCCTCTACGCCGTGAGAGGTCCAATTACGCTAAGCGGAACACGGCACGCACGTGGGGCCCACACGATGTGTGGCCCCAAGTCAAACCTCCAACCAAGCGCATAAACAGCCTTAGGTACAAACCATACGTACCTCCAAGCGCTCCCGTATACTCCTAGAGTATACCTCGCTCCAGATCATAGGCTATCGTGCACACGACACCCCACATCAACGCGAAGGCGTGACATAACAACCCCAACCTGCCACCTCATCATCTGAAGCACAACCAACCACATCTCGTGAACCACTTACATCACTCTCCCAAGAGTGCGCGATCACACGCCAAGGGCCCGCTACAAAGAAGGTAGGGCAGACTGCCACTAGAGCACCTTCCTTGCTCCACATTCAACAAGATCGCTCAAGAGGCTCCGCACAACCAAAAAGATTGCACCGTTGTAATCCTCGCGGAAAAACACGCGAGATCGACTACTTACCCACCCGAAACGGTCAACAGGTGGAAAAGGTACTATTCACCGTGACAAAACCCGTGTGGGGCCCACCCCAAGATCCCAAAACTGCACCAACGGATCACGCCACTGCGACCCCCTCGGAAAAACACACGGGATTGCGTACTAAATCGCCCAAAACGGACACCCAGTGAAAAGTGCACTATTCACCATAGCCGGGTCGGGTGGGACCCACACCACGTCCCTGAAAAAGGTCGAGCGGACTGCGCCATCACAATGATCTCGGAAAAACACGTTGAAATCACTACTCGCTTGAGTAGAACGGGTAACCAGAGAAAAGATGCATCCCGGCGCACCGCACACGAGCGGTGCCACGTGGGACCCGCAACCCGGTCCCGAAACTCCACGAACGGATCGCACCGTTGCGATCCTCTCGAAAAAGCACACAAGATGGACTACGCCCTTGTCCAAAACGGTCGCCCGATGATAAAGATAGAAAATCACCGTCGACTCCCGAAACAGACCTCGTGGGCCCCGCACCATCTTGCCGAATTTGAGCGGGCGGATTGCACCATTGCAATCCCCTCGGAAAAAAACCCAACACGGACTGCTCGCACACCCCGAACGGACGTCTGAGGAAAAAGTCGCTAAAAGCTACACGCAGCTCAAAAGACGGGTCGTGGGGCCCACGCCTCAACTCCGGCCTCAACGCCTGAAACCACCCTGCAAACCTCCGCCTCGATGCCAGGGTCCCAACGCAACTGACGGTGCTCAAAACGGACGTCGGACGCGTCCGCGCCGTCCAAAATAAGAATCTCGGGAGAAACGCTCGTCTACTTAAAGACACGCCGCGCCTTCGCAGAACCTCGTTTCGGGAATTAAAAATTCCCGAAACCATCTCAAAAAGACCGTCTATGCGTCAAGTCCGCGCCGCCGCAGACAGCGCGCAAAACGGACGCCCGTAGCCCGAAATACGGGCGTCCGAAGACAGAGGGGGAAGCCCCTTGGGCCGGACCGGCCCGGACCGGCCGGTCTGCCCTGCTTGGGCCGGCCCGCGCCGGCCAGCCCAGTCCGCACAGCCGGCCCGCGGCTCAGCCGCGGGTCCGGTTCACCCCGCCGCGGCCAGCTGGCCGCGGCTCGCTTCAGCAGACTGGCCACCTCGCGGTCGGTTGATTCCCACACAGCGACCCGCGTTTTGCGGGTCGCGGTCGACGCACGGGGGTCGCGCGCTGCGCGGCCCCCCTCTCCTCCGCTCACCGGCGCCCGCGGCCGGCTTCCGACAGCCGCCGCCGAAGCGCGCCGCCGCCTCCGAAGACCTGGCCGACCGCCCTGCTCTGCCTCGCTCCGCCCCGCGCCGCCCTGCGCCGCCGCCGTTTGCCGCCTTCGGCCCTCGCCGGAAACCGGCCGTGGCTGGAAAATTCCAAGGACCACCGGGAACGATCCGGTGGTCAAAATTTTGATCCGGATAGCTTTCCGGAAAGCTCAGGATGGGATCTACGCAACCATGGGATTTGTTCGAGGATCCAATGGTGCGATTGAACATAAAAGAGGATTAAAACGGGGAAGGGGAGGAAAACTCAAATCCGCCTACCTTGTTGGGCTTCGCCCGACGCTTCCCGCGTGATCTGCCCCACGCCGTTGCCTCTCCGGAGTTGGCTCGCCGGAGCTCACCTCACCGGAGCTCGTTGGAGCTTGCCGGAAAGGAAGAAGGTAGGGGAGGGGTTGTGAGGAAGAAGAAGAAGAAGAGGAAGAGGGGGGGTGCGTGTTTAAATAAAAACACTTAAACACCCCGCCCGACACGCCCCCGACTCCGCTCCCGAAGCAGACAAAAAGGAGGATGTCCCTAGGGTAAACATGACTTCCCGAGCACAACGGTGGACTCAGAATTTTAATCCAAGACCCCGTTCAAAAGTTATTAAACTTAGCGCCTGAGGCCGCCAAATTACGAAAACGCCCCTGGGGCAATTTTTCACAAACGGCCCGCGCCCGCGAAACATACACCCCTCATAGGGTAAACAGCATGCTACGAACTCAACGGCGCACTCAGTTTTCCAATACGAGCCACCGTTTAAGAGATACCTGTGTTTCTCCATTAAACGAATAAATTAATTAATTTATTTATCCGTTTAACGTT
Organism: Viscum album; assembly: GCA_963277665.1. Taxonomy (NCBI): domain Eukaryota; kingdom Viridiplantae; phylum Streptophyta; class Magnoliopsida; order Santalales; family Viscaceae; genus Viscum; species Viscum album. Next base: position 1,258,745,865 of record OY728161.1, read on the forward strand.
CCGGGAGCGGGCGAGGGGTCCAAACATCCCGCGCCGACAAGGTTTCTATCGTTCCTAGGGTAAAAACCCCATTCCGGACCCATCCGTACACTCGGATCCCTGATATGGATCACCGTTTAGGAGTTATCGCATTTATTTAGCATGTCCAGTGTGAACGCACTGAAAATTTAATTCTGGCCACTCCGGGGCTCAGAATCGCACGCCGTCTGAAGGCGCTGCTCTGGAATATCATCGAGAATATTAATAAGTCTTTCTCAAAAAAAGTCGGGTTCTTACAGATATATCATTTGATGATTACCATGTTTCTTCATCTAAGACATCTTTGTTCCGAATGGTTTTCCGTAGAGGAAATAGGGAAGCAGTGCTAGGAAGGCATAAAGAAGGAAATAACCTTTCGAATCAGCATCCTGAGATGGTCGGAATTGGAACTGATCAGTTTGTTGCAGTAATGGCGCAGTTGACTCATGCAATAAATGGTGGTGGTATCCATGCACGAGATCAGCCAGATCAACTACAAAGGAACATGTTAGTGGTGGAAAATTTCATGAGGAAACATCCCCCATCATTCAGAGGATCATCTGACCCTATGCTAGCTGAAGGGTGGATTAAATCACTGGAGAAGATTTTAGATGTCATGGGGTGTTCAGATATTCAAAAGGTTAGTCTTTCTGTTTACCGTTTTAAGGGTGAAGAAGATCAGTGGTGGTCGATTGTTAAAAATATCTGGGATGCTGATGAGATTGATGCTCTCAACTGGGATGAATTCAAAGGTATGTTTCTTGAGAAGTATTTTCCTAAGGATGTTCGACTTAGGATGGAAAACAATTCTTGGAATTGAGGCAAGAGGACGACTCAGTGGCTACTTATGAAGAGAGGTTCACTCGATTGGCAATGTATTCTCCAAATTTTATCCGAGACCTTGATAGTAAAATCAATCGTTTTACTCATGATTAACGACAAAATATCGAAGGGCCTTAGCTTCACGCGAGTTCATGAGTTATGAAAAACATGTTCGATGTGATGAGAAGGTGGAAATGGAGTTTTCCGATGATCAAGTGTACTATAACAACCAGTAGAAGAAAAGACCGAGGTGGCAGGAGAAAGGACAGAATTCTTCAAAAAGGTCTGACGGTAAGAAAACTAAGTTTCCGATTTGTAATAAATTTGGTAAAAGGCATGCTGGGGAATGCTTTCTGAATTGTGGGAAGTGCTACCAATGCAGTAAGATGGGACATAAGTCTCGTGATTGCACTGAAAGAAATTAGGGTTATGTTATGACCAAATTCGATTTACAGTTAGTGAAATGTTTTAAGTGCAATGAGATGGGTCACTATGCAAACGAGTGTCCTAGAAAGAGCTTGAGTGATGGGAAGCAGTTAGACTACAAGCATAAGGGGGTGGTGATATCCTTTCCAACTAGTTCAGCAGATGTTGGGCCATCAAATGAAGTGGTATCAGGTACTTTGTTTGTTTTTCAGATTATGCCAGTGTGTTGTTTGATTCAAGGTCTACACATTATTTCATCTCTGAAAACTTTTCTAGTAAAATGGGAATACCATCTCAAGAAATGACTCATGAACTTATGGTATAAACCCTTGGGGGAAATGTTGAGGAAATAATAATTTATAAGAATCTTCCTATCCTTATCCGTGGAAAGAACCTACTTGCAAACCTTATTGTTTTACCTCTAGTAGAGTTTGATGTTATCCTGGGTATGGATTGGCTCTCTATTTACCATGTTAAGATTTAATGTAGAGCTAAAGAAGTTTCTTTTTAGAAAGTCTTTCAGTTTGTGTAAAAGAATGAACCCTTACTGTTGATAACATATCAAGAGGCTGAGAAACTTGTAAAAGATGGAAATGAATGTTACCATGCACATATCTTTGAAAACAATGGAACTGTTCAGATTAATGATGTTCCGGTGGTAAATGAGTATCCTCGTGTTTTTCCTTATGAGCTTCCCGGAATAATACCATATCAGGAAGTTGAATTTACTGTTGACTTAGTTCCCGATGCTAAGCCAATTTCAAAACCCCCTTATCGAATGGCTCAAATTAAACTTTTAGAGTTGAAGGAGCAATTGCGAGATTTATTAGATAAAGGTTTCATTCGACCTAGCACATCACCATGGGGTGCTCCTGTTTTATTTGTTAAAAATAAAATGGTTCAATGAGACTTTGCATTGATTATAGATCCTTGAATAACATCACTATTAAGAACAAATATCCTTTTCCTCATATCGATGATTTGTTTGATCAGCTCCAGGGAGCTCAGTTTTTTTCAAAGATTGACTTGAGATCGGGGTACCATCAGTTGAAGGTAAAAGAAGCAGATATTCTAAAGACCGCGTTTCTTACAAGATATGGCCATTATGAATTTTTAGTAATGCCTTTTGGGCTAACCAATGCACCTGTTGTATTCATGGACCTTATGAATGGAATTTTCCATGAGTTCTTGGATAAGTTTTTGGTTGTTTTCATTGATGATATTTTGGTTTTTTGTAAATGTAAAGAGGAGCATGAAAGTAATTTAAGGGTTATTTTTCAAACCTTAAAAGAAAAGAAATTTTATGGGAAATTCAGAAAGTGTGAGTTTTGGTTGCAACAAATTTCTTTCCTTGGCCACATTGTTTCAAAATATGGGATAACTGTTGATCCTGAAAAAACAAAGGTTGTTGAAGAATGGCCAAGACCCACAAATGGAACTATGATACGTAGCTTCCTTGGTTTGGCAGGCTATTACCAAAGGTTTGTTAGAAATATTTCACGGTTATCTAGTCCAATGACTAAGCTAACTCGGAAGGGTGTAAAGTATATCTGGACAAAAGATTGTGATGATTGTTTTCAGGAATTTAAAAGAAGATTGGTGAATGCTCCAGTTTTGGCACTACCTTCCAGGAATGGTGTGTTTGTTATCTATAGTGATGATTCATTGAAAGGACTTGGTTGCGTCATAATGCATAATGATCATGTAATTGCTTATGCTTCACGACAGTTGAAAACACATGAGGTAAATTACCCTACACATGATTTGGAATTAACCGATGTTGTTCTCGCTTTAAAAATATAGAGGCATCATTTGTATGGAGTAAAGTGTGAAATATATACTGATCACAAAATATTAAAGTATATATTAACTCAGAAATAATTGAACATGAGACAGAGGAGATGGCAGGAATTAATCAAGGATTATGATTGTACAATTCATTACCATATGGGAAAAGCAAATAAAGTGGATGATGCTTTGAGTCGAAAAAGTAATGCTTCATTAACAATGTTGTGTTTGGAATGTGATCCTTTGGTTAAGGATTTGATGAACATTGTCAAAGAAGTTGTTGGTGTGGGATTTCCTTCTGTTTTGTTTCAGGTATCAGTAAAATCTTCTCTATCAGACAGAATTAAGCAAGCACAGAAGCAAGACAACGAGTTGCAGAAAAAAGGTAGAGCTGGTTCAGAAGGGTAAGTTTCCTGAATTCAAAATTGATAATGTTTGTGTTTTGAGATTTGGTAAGATATTGTGTGTGCCGTGTGATTCACAGTTGAATAGAGAGTTGTTATGTGAAGCTAATAGTTCTCCATTTTCAGTTCATCCAGGAAGTATTAAGATGTATACAGATCTTTGGGAGTACTATTGGTGGGATGGAATGAAAAGAGATATTGCTGATTTTACTGTGAAGTGTTTGACTTTTCAATAGGTTAAAGTAGAGCCGCAGTTAACAAAAGGGGTTCTTCAGCCTTTTCCAGTACCATAGTCGATATGGTAGAATATATCCATGGACTTCGTTGTGGGATTGCCAAAGACACCTCGAGGTAATAATGCAATCTAGGTTATTGTTGATCGCTTGACTAAATCTGCTCATTTCCTTGTTATACAAGATACTTTTTCGCCAGATCAACTTTCCCGTTTGTATCTTAATGAGATAGCCAGGTTACATTGAGTTCCTCTCTCCATTGTATCTGATCGTGATCCCAAGTTCACTTCTAACTTTTGGAAAGGCCTTCAAAAGTCGTTGGGTACTGAATTACATTTTAGTACAGATTTTCATCCTCAATCAGATGGGAAGTCAGAAAGAACGGTTTAGACTTTGGAGGATATGCTATGTTATTGTTCGATGGATTATGTGGTAAGTTGGCACTAACATCTTTCTTTGTGTGAGTTTTCTTATAATAACAGTTTTCATTCCAGTATACAGATGGCACCATTTGAGGCATTATATGGGAAGCAGTGTCGAAATCCATCTTTCTAGGATGAAGTGGGTGAAAGGATGTTAATGGGACCAGAATTGGTAGAAGAGTTTGCAGAAAAAGTTCAGATAATACAGAAACACATGAGAACAGCTCAAAGTAGGCAGAAGAGTTATGCGGACAATAGGAGGAAGGATCTCTCTTTTGAGGTAGGTGATCATGTTTTTCCTCAAAGTTTCACCATGGAAAAGTGTGATGTGATTTGGTAAGAAAGGAAAGCTGAGTCCAAGGTTCATTGGACCATATGAAATTTTGGAGAGAGGTGGATCAGTTGCTTACTGAGTGGCTTTACCTCCGAGTTTATCTTAGGTACACAATGTTTTTCATGTTTCAATGTTATGGAAGTACATTCCAGATCCATCTCATGTTTTGAGTCCAGAGGTAGTTCTACTGGAAGAGAGTCTATCTTATGAGGAAAAAACTCTCCAGATTATTGACCATAGGGATCAAGTTTTTTAGAATAAGGTGTTTCATCAAGTAAAGGTTTTGTGGAAAAACCACATGATTGAAGAGGCAACATGGGAATCTGAAAATGCAATGAGAGATAAATACCCCCACTTATTCGTTAAGTAAGTAAATTGAGGGGACACAATTTTCTAAAGGGGGGAAGGATGTAACATCCCAATCATGTAATGAATAATTGATATTTTTATCTATGTCTATTTATGAATTATATAGTGTTTTAGAGGCTTAAAATGAGAATAAATCCAATCTTAAGCATGGAATACACTAATATTTTTAAAAGATTATTTTACTGCCTTTTGATGGAAAACCATTTTTAAATCAACCTATTGACAATTTTAGAAGCTCTATTTGTCAAAATAAACATATTATTTATGATTGGGACATTGAAATTTACCTTGGGTTAATTTTTGGTATTTTTCTAACAATGTTCATTTTTTAATGAATAGTGAAAAATTCTGCATTTTACATCAAAACTACTTTTTAATCTAATATAATTATATGGTTAGATTATCTTTTAAATTGGTCTAAAAGTGTAATTAAAATATTTTTTACAATTTAATCCATTGGTGGTCATTATAATTAATTTCACTTTGGAATTGGGCATAAACAAGTGCCAAACATTTCATAGATATTGTTTCTAAAAAACCTGCTATTTGTTTTCACAACGGGAATTATTTTTAAATTAATTATTTAAATTTTTGTGTTTGTAATTTGGAAAAATGGATTACATTTTTGGAATCATAAGGTCCAAATTATGTAATCAAGACTCTTTTATTTTTTGACATTATGAATAGTAATGACGGTAAGTATATTTAATTATCTTGATTAATTAGTAATCGGGTAGTTAAGGATAATAAAATAATATCATAATAATAATAAATGACACAAACATGTATCCTAATTATACTTTTTTTTTCATGGCCGACCATGGTATGCCTTGTTCCAAACTTGGGGACCGCATGGAATCACTTTTGTGTGATAATGACTTTTTATCTTTTTATTTTTAAAGAACGTTAAATATAACAAAGAATGTATCACCTGAGTAAAACATTTTAAATTTTTTCTATATAAATGATCTATTAGACTATAGATATTCATTGGAAAGATAAAAATATTTCCTACATCATAGAATTTTTTTTATAATTTTATGACCTTATATAAATTAAATTATTTATGACATCATGATGATGAAGCGATTACCTCATTAATGAATGATTTAAATAAAATGAAAATATAATGTAAAATCTAAGACTTACACTAGTCAAAGACCTATTGTATGAGTATATTTCGAACCCTTATCACCTTATCCTCGGAATACATCAATGTGGGAACTTTTAAATACGAAACACATTTCAATATAAAGTAACATTTTGTAACATTCCAAGAGTGCCCTCCTCTCCTCTTATAAAAGGCCCCCACCTCTACCTCCTTACCCACACTTCTCAAGCCATTGTATTGGCCAAGATCTTCTCATTTTATCTCTCCAAATCCCTCTATTCATCCTACAAGCCTTACCTTAGTTATAAAGCTCTTCAAGAAACCCTTTTGGTTCTAACCAAGTGGAGTTACCCAATATAATGGTAAAGACTTCCCTAATGTTCTTTTGTTTTATTTTGCTTCTCCAACCCCGTAAACTCTTTTTATTAATTTCTTTTGTAACAACACCAGTATATTCAATATACTAGGTTGTTTCTATAATAAGGATTTGAGCTACACTTACACATACCTTCATCTAATGTTTAAAGATCATACTGTTTCCGTGGATAGCGAATTTCTGCCTCACGAAACGATGATTGTTCAATATTATTCTAACACCTTCAAAGGTGGCCATTAAGATGACACTATATTTATATATGATATAAAATATTTTTATTTTTTCCCTAATCTTCTGTATTTTTCATTTTTGGCATACCTTTATGGTTTTCATTATGGCTAAACGCGATATCTTCATTTTAGGATGTGCGGACTACCGCCCCCTCAAAGTGATTTGATTCGTTAATTCCATATCTTGGACGTATAAAGGATGGAGTTAATGATATTATATATGATAATATACAGGAATTATAATATAACTTTATATCATTATGATTCCATTCCATAAAATACAAAATAGAAATAAAAGTAGCGTTCATGTGTACGTACGGCTTACCGTCTCCATGAACGGTGCATTTCATTTCTTACCACTAAATGTTATGTAATATTATAAATGCCTGTATATACTAGATATATATGATATATATGATATATACATCCTGAATATAACTTGGTATATAATGGATACATGAACAACTTATAATTATAAAGAGTTTATTTTTGACTCAAGTACCAATGATCGTTAAAACGACTGTTATTAACTTAAATAATTACATAGTGTTCATGACATGGTAATAAGTGATATAAAAGGAATAATTAACTTGAAAAAGGTTCTCAAGAAAGTATAAATTAAGTCAAGTTTATTATTCAGGAGATTAAAGAACGATCGAGTCAAGTCAGATATGAGGTAAGGGACTTCGTCTCAATCTCCTTTCATTGAGGCATGTTTTGTTTTATACACAAATTTATTTTATACGGTGTATAAACCCCTTTGACTTTTATGTTTATTAGAAAGGAATATTTTTTATACAAAGTTTTTACTAAACGACAAAATGGAATGTTTTTATTTGTCATACTTATGTGGCAACAACGAATTCTCCTCCACCGTGAGCATTATTTGAGTTTCGGCTTCCTCTACAAGCCATAACCTTTTTTTAATGGAAAATAAATACCATGTTTTACTTTTCTTTTATTTTGGTATTGAAAATGGTTTTCATAATGTTTTTATTATATCAATGTGTTGTATTGATATCTTGTGATTGAAATGTGGAAATGTTATGTTTCCTTTATGAATGTTTTTTGTGATACGATTATGTTATGGTTCTTGGGAATTGTTTTGAAGATGGATGGTTCCATGATAAACTAAGGGCGGGTGAGACCGATATAGCTCTCCAATGCATTGGGTAACAAGAAGGGGTTAAACATTAAGGTTTCTCCGAAGATATTTAGGGAATATACTTTTATGGGTATTCCAAAACGTAACCACGAGGGTTACTGCCTATGTAAGAATGTTATGAATGCCTCAAGTTACCTTTATGTCTTATGATTTCTATGATTTATTCATGATTTGATGATGTATGTTAAAATTATTATGTTTTATGAGTAAAGTATGATTTCATATAGGGACTAATGTTTTCATTTCGTACTTTTATATCCCTTACTGAGCTTTTTATGCGCATCCCAAGTTTTTGAAATATTTTTCAGAGGTCAAGGGAAATGTACATGATGTGATGATAGGCTCAAGGAAGTGTCATGAAAGAATCCATTTTTTGTTTTAAATATGTTTCCATTAATGGTAAAAAAATGAATACTATATTTTATGTAAACACTTTGTTTAAATGTGGAATGTAATGCATGATTTATGATCTAATTCTCTAAAACTATAAACCTGAAAAGATCATCAATGTGTAATCTGGTAATAACTCAAGATTAAGTAATGTTTAAGGATGAGGCCTTATAATAGTAGTTGTTGCACATAATGTCTCATGAGAGACTCAACATTACCCAATTAATTAGAGTGTTATCTAGGAATACCCATCATAACATGTTAATGAATACGATTCCACATATATAATCATACATAATCAATAATACATAAACATAAGGGTACCCTAGGAAGGAAATGGGTATCATAATCATGTCATAAAGCATAATAGATTGGTGTATCATACAATTGTCCCTAAAAGAAATGAGTTAAAAAAACATGGAAATTGATAAGGGAAAATAGTTATATATCATGGTAAGTGATTTCAAATAGAAGTGAAAACATGTAAAAAGATTATTTAATAAATTTTATCATTAAAACATATTATTGTGTTTTTAAGGAAAATACTAAAGAGATTTAAAAATTGAAAATGGAATAATATTTTATATAAACTAAGAATTTAAATTGGAAGTATTTCATAATTACAAGACTGATTTTATAAAACAATGGTGGCTAAAAAATATTGTAGAGTGCACTTTAAATTTAGTAAAAATGTTGGATGTTCCCTTAAAATGGGTTTACTTATCGGGAAGTATTAAGGACATAATCCCATAAAAGCATGTATATACCCAAAAGAGAATGATTAATAGATCATGATACAAGATTTTAGACATATAAACAAAAATTATAAGATGTACATAAATAGAGTATAGAATTTCATTTTGGTAAAAAAGGAGCAATAACAACATGAAGTAGTAATGGAGGTTCATGTATAATCCCTTACCATAATACTGATGGTGTTTTCCACTTTATATTAATGACCTGAATAATCAAATTAGGTTCATTAATTAATAATTACAGAACCCATTTTACATTTAATTTATTTAGTATAACCTTTTTTATTTCATTCATAACCCTTTTGATTGGGTATGAGGTTCGATTTCAATTTTTGGGTTTGTTTGTTTCAGGATTTCTTTACTTATATACATGAGCAGATAATCATGTAAAATGAGGATGGATTTCAATAATTGGAATTATATTTTATTATTGAATATCCATAAGGTTATATGCTTGTAAATTTAATTTGGTTACTTGGATTTAAGTTGAATCGTTATATAAGATCCAAAGAGATTGTGCCGAAGTGGTACAAGCTCCTTTTTGGCATCAAAATGTCCCATGATTTAATCCGGGTAGGGAAATATTGCCTGGTATTGTAGCTGCATTGTAGCAAGACACTGTAGCAGTACTGTTGCAGAGGTAGACTATAATAGAAATGACACTGTTGCGGTGAAGGTACTACAATAGGAACTATAGTACCGGTAGTACTGTAGTAGTCATTGTAGCAGCTCGGGTACTGTAGTAGTAATATTCACTAAAGGGTCAATTAGGCCAAAAAATGGGCTTTCAAGCCATGTATTTAGGCAACTTGGCATGGGGACTATGGGCTATGTAATGGGTCTCCCTCTACCCAATAATAAAAAAATATTTCATTGATTTAATAATAAAATGAGGCTTTGGCCCTAACCTTTAAAAAAAGAATCATTATATAAAACATTAGTGATAACATTTTGGGTTAATTGGCATTTTTTATCACAACGAATACATTTTGATTTATAAATAAAAATCGTGTTTAAAAAAAGATTACAGAACCATAGATGAGACATAATACATATATCATTCTCTACTACAACCATAATATTGGTTCCTAACCAGAATTGAATGTTGTAATAGAAATTGAAAACCCATCATCCTTGAATGTGGTAAATTAACACATCTTGGATGGTGTTTTTACTACTTGTATAAAAGAAGTGTAAAGGAGAGATAATAATAATTTAATACATTGTCATGAAAACATTCTAGTAAATATAAGGTACATTATTTTTTATAACATTTGAATGGGGGTAGGTAAGGATAGAAAAGAAAACAAAGTAACTTGAAAGGAAAGTAAATGATTTGAGAAGTATAATTTACCTCTTGAATTAATCTTCCTTGAGAGCCTCTTAAGGGGAGAGGATTTGTTCTTATAAGTAAACCAATGAATTTTGGACATGGAGGAGGTCCTTGGGAAGGGTTTGGAGTATAATTTAGGCAATAAACAAGGCTTGAGGGGAGCTAATTGAAGAGGGGAGTGTGGATGGTTTTTATAGTTATGGGGGGAGGGTTTTCTCAATATTTTAATCATTAGTTTAATATTTTTTATCTTAAATATTATTATTATTGATTCATATGATAGAGAACATTAATATTTTCATGTTAGTTATAACTAATGGTTTTTTACATGATCAGTGACTAAATAATGATGCTAAAATTCACATTTTAGCATTTATCATAAATTATCGTATTTTAATATTCATAAAAAATTCACGTATTTCAGAAATAATTCAAAAACCCACCAAATCCATTTATAAAAGATTAGAGTCCAAAAATGAACTCCATTTTATGAAAACAATATTCTAAATATGGTAAATTTAATTTTTTTAAAAAATTAACATTTACTTGAAAATACATTTTATAAAATTATATAAGATTTTATAATACTTCAAATTACTAACTAGGGTCTCATAAAATTATACTATAATCATAAGACATAAAAACAATAATTTATGAATATATTTTATGAAAATAAATTTTCTGTTTTAATTGTAAAATTGTTCATAAATTTTTAATTAAATATTTATGAAATATAAAAATACCAACACTATCATATTGTCACTTATAAGATGGATATATTTCTTTTATACTTTCATTAGTAAGGTTACTATTTACTTGGATGATTCACTATTCATAAGGGTAATGTTACTATTCATAAGGGTGAAATGACTATTCATAAGGTTAATTTACTATTCACCAAAAATTAATTTTGTCTTGTCGGACTCCAAACATCTTACTGATCATAATCATGTATGTCAGATTTTCAAAATTCATCTCACAATAGTGACAATATTATGTTTAAAGGTCACATAGTATTTATCATTCATTGGGTTTCGTTTTCTTGTGATTATATGAAAAAATTATAATAGGTTAATTTCCATTGATAAAACATTGGGTCGTTACATTTTATAAGTCTATTCAGTCTAATCGTCTTTATATAGGGTACAATAGAGACTAACCTAAAATTTAAAAATGTTCACACAGAGTTAAAATCAAAACATGCCTATATCACCATGTAAATGGACTTATATGGATAAAAATGAAACAAAAACATGTTCTATGTAGTAAAATAATCAATATAAGAAATTTATTTTAATAAAATGGACACCTATTAGAGGAGATATAAAACACACACCGTGAAGGTGATGGGGGCCATGTGGCGGCCCTATGGGCACACCACATTCCCCATGTTTTCCTAACCACATGGATGAATAAAATGTTGTGGTTTTTTATACAATGTTAGATATATCCCACCTACTAAATTTCAGTGGGTCCCCCATGTGAGTTGGTTGGTTCCCAGCCTCATGTTGGGATGTCTTGGCTAACTATCCAATAATGCTTGTCTTTCCAGGTAGTTGAGCCTAATCCATTCGAACAAGCCACATGGTGGGTATAAATCTTATCAATCCTGATGTTATCTAATTACTGGAGGAAACCCTAATGGTCACCCCCACCCCTCAAGCCCTAGTATTCCACCACGAAACAAATGATTATTGTGGATTATTCAATCACCTTTGCAGCCGACTCCTAGACCACCACCATGTATACAATAAAATACTTTCCAAAATTCCTCCTCTTTCAATATCCATGTTCCACTATTTCCTCAAAAATAATTCCTCACCATGTAACCTTTTCATTGCATTTTAATGTTATTTCTTATGATCTATCATAGACAACATCTCACCATCATCCATGTGTGGTGCCAAAATCAACTATGGATGAACATAGATCAAAAAATCATCATGAAAAAATAGATGGGATTTTCAATAATGAGGTAAAAAATCAAAAAATAAATATGACTCCTACATGAATGTAAAATTACTTTATCTTTAATTAAAAATATCAATTATGGTTCAATAATCATCATTACCAATATATAATCTTAATCGCTCGATGATGTTCTGATTATTCACTGTCACTAGAGCTCCCCCTGATTTCGATTGAAAACATAATGGGTTGTTTCCTTAAAAATTTGAGTAAGGTGGAGAGAGATAAGAGGAGGTATAAAATAAAAAATAAATAAAATAAAATTCCAAAAAAAGTCCCTCCCTATAATTGGGATATATTTTATACATCACCTAGGTAAAACCTATAATTCCAAACTCAATCACAAAGTCAAAATTTCCATCTGGAGCTCCATTTTGGAGATATTAAAATTTTAAATTGTGGAATAAATTATAATTATTTAGTTAACATTAAATATCTTGAAAAATTTTCTAGTCTCATAATCTCTCTAAATTCCTACCCAAGGATAGATTTCCCATATTGAAAATAATGAGGCCATCATTATAATTTCTCAAATAACATTAACAAATGGAAATTATCTTTATACCCTTGTTAGTGTTTGGGACTCTAAAACTAACACATGTTCTAGGTATTACACATGGGAAGACTGGGGTCACTACATACTTACAACTATTGAGACATGTTTTCCTCCTAAATTAAAATACTCTAAAATATATATAAGAACCACATAAACCAACCTCACATGGGGTGATAAAATTAAATTCCATGAGATTGTCTAATTTTAAAATCCCCTTACATCAACAAGAACCAAGAACACATCCCCACCAAAAAATGAATCCTTTTTGTCACTTGAACTAATGACACTGCCTCCTAGATTCTCGTTCTTCCCTAAAAACCAAATATCCTCAACACTAAATAGGGGAAAATCCAAAAACCTTATGTAATAACTTCCAAAATTTCATCAATAATATCCACCAAAAGCCTTTTTATCCAACCATATATTTTCCAATAATTTTAGAATAATATTTATTCTTGAACCAATTGAATATCTCATATATGTTCCATATATCAAGTAATTTCCCTTAGGTTCATCATGCACCCCATATCAAAAATTATTGAACTTGATTATTTTCATATCAAGAAAATCCAACCACATCAAACTCTACTATTTGGAACTTTGGAAAGAGAAACATGCCACATCATAGGGTCATATCATAGATTTATTATGTATTGAATACCAACAAGAAATCACATTGATAATGTTTAAACCAAAGTATAAGGATTACATAGGAGCTCCCTTCCTTCTCTCACCAAAATTTAAATGAAAAACTCCTTCAGAAAAGACCTATTTTGGATTCTTATCCACGGCATACAACTCTATCCATCCCTTTCAATTTTTTGGGTAAACATCTTCCCAAAAGATATTCATCAATAACCATTGTCATGTAGAATACTCTTCCTCATTATATAACCTAATAAAAAATGACACAACTCTCACCAAATCATTCTCCAAACCACCTCGGTATCCATATTTTCAATATGACTAATTGATGGTCCTTTGGAATTTTTTTATAGAAAAACTTATGTTTTATATCCTTAATGCTCCAAATAATCATAGCTTGGTCTAATTATAAGGACAAAAAAAGTACTACACAAGTGGATATATCCTCCAAAAATGAAATATATGAGTATATCTCTTCCATAACTTCAACTACATGGAATCTTATGAAGAAAAGATCTCCTAAAAACTCAAATTGTAGATCCCCAAAATCTTCTGAGATATTTTCCTAGGATTGGAAAGTACTCCTCCTCCATAATTATAGGACATTTAAATCTAAATAAAATTAACATAAGGAATAAATATCTTCATACAAGGAAAAAACTAAATGAATATTCTTGGGGGTATCACTACTCATCTAATGGGTCCCACTTCTATATAAAAGTGGACTAAACCCCATCTAATCCATCACAGAACCTCAAAAAAATATTGACATCCACCTAAAAATATGTTACTATGGATTATTTATTACAAAAAATATCTAAAATGAATCAAATTACACCTTACATGAATCTTAGTAAAAACCTCTCTTCCAAATATTTATCAGGAAGATGAAAAAAAACAACAGAAACATTTTTTCCCTTGAGGAGTCTCCAGTTGTACCCTAATGGACTGAAGACACAATAAGGCACTTTGGATCCTCAAAAAACCACACCAAATTAAGATAAAAACATTTTATAGTGATAACATAGGTTCCAAGTCTAATTTCCATAGATAACACCTTGAGATACATACAAAATTTCCCTATCCAATACCCTTATTTCTCACAACATCAGGAAATAATTTGGTGATCATTATCAATAACTTTCCTACTTCCCTTGAGAAAATATTTCTGTATAAATAATGCCTTGAAAACATGGGGAGGTATATCACATCTATTCAAGTCTCTCAATATTTTAATCCCACTCATCATACTCAATGTCCTTAGTATGAAAGATCCAGATAGACTACACCAACCCCTATTGATGGATCATCCTGGATATTCCCTCTCAACCATGATATCACAAAAAACATTCCCATCTATCAAACCCCTACCAATCACTAAACCAAGGTGTTGGAGCCACACAGTTTTTAGTGTATATAAACTATTCAAGGAGTTAATTTACTTCACCAGTGGTGAATATGAACCATATCAACCCTTATATAATGAGTAAAAACACAATGTATTAGGGGAATACTAACTCCCCCATAATATGGGGTCCTGCAACTCATTGGGATTGAGGGTGTATGGAACCCATCCAAACGAAAAAACAATCTATGTTCCTATTAATGATATTATGTTCTCCCATGACTATGGGTATTACAAGATCGCATGGTTATGAGACCAATATCCAATGTCATATAAAACATTACCGCTATAGGACCCACAACCTAACCAATAGTGGAGTACTGTCCCTATTAAAGTATGAAAGACTCACACCAAATTTGGATAAATGGAGTGTTATACCCAATTCCAAAATAGAGGACTTGTATCCCATGGATAGTATTATAATACCAATATAAATAGGGGAGAACCTAACCCCATGATCTCATTTGAGGAACCCATGTCATTCTAGAAGATTCCTCTGCCAATGGAGTACTGAACTTAGTGGAGGATCCTACACCCTGATTGATATCTTAAATGGGATGGTTTTATCAAATCTATAGGTAGAATATCTTTCACCTAAATTATATGGAGGGTAAGGGAATACCAACACTACCTAATGAATGATAAAACGTATGTTTTTATGAATAAAACATGGTCATTATATCTATGAATCTAAATCGTCTATTCACTAACCAAATTAAAATATTTAGAGGGAATAACCGAAATATTTTACATGACTATGAGTAATATCATTACTACCATCATCCATAATATTCCGATTTCAAACCTCTATTAAAAGAATTTACATGAGGGAGATAAAAATCCTCATTTCATGGTGGCATCATAGAATGTAATATTTCATTCAATGAAAACTTCAATGCACTCACCACTATATGATGCATGGACAAACTAACTATATAATGAATCTAATTCCATAAGAACTCATGTTAGTGAGAATATTATCAGATTCCTTGAATAGGAATTCATGGTCTTGATATCCTAGTTGGGATCCCTAGACTATAAACCAATCCAAATATCCTTCTAATATTATCTCCCCACATGTCTCAAACTAGTTTCAGGAGACAACTATCTCCAAACTCCATATCTAGTACAACCCTCTCTAATACCAATTTGACACGACTTAGCTCACGAGGTTCCCATACAGTCTATAGGTGAGCCATGTGTGCCACCCTAATCATGCTTCTAATGTGATATGAGATAGTGACTCACACCAAGAAGGAATATTTAATAATGGAAGGCCATAAAATATACAACCTTCAACATATATACATTATTATCCAATAAAATATTCAAAACTACAAAGGATTGCATATCCAAAATGAATGAAAATGTTAATTATTATATATGGTAAACATCACTGGGTATACAAGATAAATTGCACAAAAAATGGTAAATTGATATAGGGAGAAAAACCCTACAATTTAAATTACCTAAATCAACTAGGAAAAGGGAGATCACAAAATCATGCCAACTCCATATCAAGCACCATGAACAATGAATCTAATACCTTCACATGTTCTATTCCCACAATTACCACTATCAACCTATGGTTCATATGTATTAAAACAACAGGTTTTATCCCAAGTCACGTGCATGGGTGAGTAAAAAATAAATTTTCGGGCACTCTAAAAACCTAAAAAGAAAATGTGACTACAGGATGGCGTAACATCATTTAAGGAACCATATGGCCACCCAAATCAATCAAGAGGAAAATTGCAATCCAATAAAGAAGTAATTACTTCACTTCCCAATATGACCGTAACCATATATCATAAAGAAAAATAAACCAAGTATAACCCTATATTTCAACTCATACTATAGAATGAAGAATCCCTAAAAAATCTCATACATTAGAGGAAACCACCTCCCTACACATATACCCTTGGGGGAAACACCTCACTTCTAATAAAAAACAAAAACACCACAT
Organism: Viscum album; assembly: GCA_963277665.1. Lineage (NCBI taxonomy): Eukaryota > Viridiplantae > Streptophyta > Magnoliopsida > Santalales > Viscaceae > Viscum > Viscum album. The sequence continues at coordinate 1,258,762,581 of OY728161.1, forward strand.
AAAACATGGGTCAACACCACATTACTCCTCCACGATATAGTAAATCAAACCACATCAGTGAATGTGAGGGGAAAACATCCAAAATAAAAAAATTAAATCTCAAGGATCTAGATATAAATATCTTATAAAAATTGGATCATCATCAATGATACGCTCCATATAAACTAGCATTATGACTCATATTTCATTCTGGGTGAACAATTGAACTAATTTTAGAAAACATAGTTTTCGTAATTCCTCTTGGAACAACGATTATATTAACACCTCATTAACAAATTCTAGAACTGGTGAGGATCGATGTATATAATATGCTCTCGTATTGATGATAAGGAATATAAGGGATATAACTCAAAAAATTGGTGAAATACACCTTGTTCCATCTCAAAAGTGAAAAATAACCATTACTTAAGCATGATAAGACTTGATAAAGTATTTTATCCCAACAAAACTAATGTGGAAGTGGTCAAAAAACCACTAGTTGGTTCCTTGTCCTCTCAAACCATCTCTACTGGAGCAGCATACAAAAGGGGAACTTTGACACCACAAGTTCCCTAGAACCCAAATACCTAATACCAATCCATGTCTTTTGAACACCACCAACATCTCATAACCAGTGAAAATTCTTCCATAGAGGTTCTCACACCCCACCAATAGATGTCAACTAGATGGGGGGATTACTGAACCTAGTCATCCAATTCGTTTCCACTACTCGATCCTAGAAACCATCATACCTCCACCCATAATCTAAATTAGGAAATATATCATTGAATGTTCATACAAGTCATAGAAGTAAATACAAAAATCCCCATCTCTATACCCATATATCCAATCATTATCTGAACAGATGGTCATATGAAGGGGTCCCTGAGAATGTTTTTCCACCACCAATCCTAACACCAATTTGTCATTGTAAATACTAGTCTCAAATGATATATTAATGGAAGTGTACATAAAATATTATATAATCTAATAAAAAAATCATGGAAAATATATATATAATGGTTTCCTGAGATGTATAAAATATCTTCATGTTTTACTCACTTAAATATTCCCCTTTAGGATTCCATTCTATATCGAGGGAACTACTAGGAATAACCTAAACTCTAATATTGATCACTCAACGCTTAATTCAAAAAAAACATATACCGCTATATAAATGGCCTCATATAGTTATAGGTAATATATAATCACAATAAACATTGAAAAATACTAAATATAGGATATTAATTTTTAAAATTATAAACATTGTGAATGTAGACTAAAAACTGAAGAAAAAAATGCAATGGCGGGATATATAATGAGCCTCTGGGCATGACACAAGGTGCACCATGAATCCTACGCATTCATAATACATCTAGTGTAGGTATGTATTTCCATGTGTGTGGTGTTCCATCCTTGATTAGGTTAATTGAACTTCAGATGGAATGTGCCTACCCAACCCATGTTGCCTAGCAAACTTGTGGTCAAGCTCGACCATCCCCACCTACCTTGTAGAGGGAGAGGATCCGTATAATCCTGACGGTATTGGGTATATAGAATAAACAAAAATAATTCCCCATTATTTTAATTCTATACCACATTTTCCCTCTTCCCCATTACCCAACCAATACTTTTCAGGTCATCATGCCACTTGCTGTCGATGTAGTCAGATCCTCCATGGTTGTCACCCCACATACAGGTTGATCCTCACCCTAGGTTTTCCTCTATCGATATCCCCATTCCTTTTAGGATTCATCATGGATCCTAGAAACCCCATCTCACCTAGCAGATGATCTCCCATTTTTTGTCTCATTCAACATATCACGACCACCATTGCACGTTCATCTATGTGTGTGGATGAAATAACCCGAGGGATAATCCATGATCAAAAATCATCATTTAGAAATCTAAGAGGAAATTTATAAATGTGATGAAAATTAAATAATTGAATCTTTCCCATATATTTTAATTACAAATCTTAAATTCATCATCACTTCCATGGTTAAATAATCATCATCGCCAATATATGATCTTTAACCTCAACCAATCTATGATTGGATGGCCTCATCTGTGCTACTAAGATACTCTTCCCCCTCCCAAATCTGATTAAAAAATTGTGGAATGTCTCTTACCTAGATTGTGAAATGGGAAGAGATATAATGTGAGGGAGAAATAAATAACAAAATACAAAAAATTAAAAAAAGGATTGATCTGAGACTAGGAACCCAGGTAAAGATTACCCAACTTCTAGGAAAATCCCCTCATTCTAAACTCTACCCTGAAGTCACAATACACATATATAAATCTAATTAAGAGATATCTATATTCTTAGACATGATAATAAATAATTTTTAAATATTAAATATTAAATATCTCTAAAAAATGTGATCTTCTTGATATCTCACCAAATACGTACCCAAGGGTAAATGTCAAATTCTGAGAAATACAATACCATCAAAAAACATTACGAGGTTGTTCACTTTGTTAAATTACCATTCTACTATTACTAATAGTTTTTGAAATTTAAAATAAAAAATAATCAATGTCATCCGCCCTGGAAAACTGAGGTCACTAAAAAGTGTTCTATCATTGTGGAGTTTAGGTAGATAAATGAATTTTGTATTTTTTTATGTTATTTTATCGTGATATTTTTTATAATATGGGTGCCATATTTTTTAAACTATAGATTATTTTATATGAATATTTTTATCAAACTTGAACACTTGATCCCAAAAATCATTTTTTATGAAATAATTCTTTCCATTCCATGATATCCAAAATGAATTAAGAGATCTTGAATACTATATAAAATTGTTTAATTGGTTACATAATTGATTGGATAATGGATAGTATTAGTACATGTGGAGGAATTATTTTGGGTCCTTAAATATTTTTTGGAACAAAATTTCTAATGACCCACTCATTCTCATTGGCTTAACATCACAATGAGTCATTACATGGCCTTAAGCGACATCACCAATACACCAAAGGATGGAAATAAATTATGAAGGGTTTTAATACAAGTGGGGGATGATTTAAACCTTTATGAAATAAACCATTGAACCAATCAATCATAATCAAAACATTCGATATATGATGCATGAACAAGAAAAAGGCAACTCAATAACTTCATGTATCTCAAAACAACTTAAAAACGTGAAATAATGGAAGAACAAACGAGTATCAATGTAAATAGTGGATAAACTACTAAAGACTCTCAAGAGACCACAAGACTCTATATTACACAAGATCCAAGATCCCTGATCACTGAACCATCCAAATATCACAAGGTAGTGCTAAAAATGTGGGAAACGTTACCTATTCCCCTATCCTAGAAAATAGCATCTACAAAAGCACGAAAGTTCCAAAGTAGGGGTGAGTATAAAAATCAGTAGGTTTTACCCAATGACTTCCCTAATAACAGTAATAGGATAGAAAATTTATACACATTTATGTAAAATAGTTTATATAAAACAATTTACCAAAATAGCTTATAACCAAATATAAACAACTTCAAAAACCATTTGCAACGAAGTGAAAACAAAACCAAATGAAACCAATTTCAAGCAAGTTATTTTTCCAGATAAATAACTAATCAATGATTTAAAACTCATTCTTATTATCACTAGTCATACCCATTTCAATAGTTCATAATACACCCACACATGAATGCTTCCTTTGACAGTTCCATACTCATGAGCAGTCTCTCGTCCAATTACCTTGTGTCCCAATGACACACCCCTCGATCCAGGGTCATATCCCATGTACCCCAATGGTATTATTCCCATATTAAGGCCTTGTTAAGCATGAAATCACACCAACACCATTTATGAAAAATATTTCCATTTCCAAAACAAACCACTTCAATAAAATTGAACTATTATTTAAAACCAATGAAAAATCAATTTCAAAGAAAATTTTAATTTTAATAGAAAATACCCATTTATTGAAAAAAAAAACTAATCCCATTTATTTTCCATCAATCTAGAAAAATACCCTTTTTAAATCCAATGTTTTAAAACCAAGAACCAAATCACACATTTAAAATCCCCAATTTTCTATATTTCACAACCATCACTCAAAGATGGTTTCCAAAAAGTGTTCAAAAACCAAATCACAATCAATTCAACAACATGCCTTTAATTAAAAATCTTTCCAATCAGTTATACTATGTGGAGTCGAGAAAGAAGCCTCCTACCTCAAAGGTTTTGACAAAAATCACAACAAACAAAGAATGAACAATAAAACCATATCGATTCTATAAGAATCCGCCTTAAATCTCTTCTCCTACCAAGATCAAGACCAAGTCATGTCATACATGGATTCAATACACCTAGATCTACCCATAATAGGAATATATATAAGAAACTGAGAGAAGATAAGAAGTAGATCTAAGTAGATCTAAAAATCGATCAATAATGATGAAGAACGATCATATATCTCAAGAATCCAACTTCAATTCACCAAGGAAATCCTTTGGATTGCCTCCAAATTACTTGCGAGAGGTTCTCCTAACATAAAGGAAGAGAAAGATGAGTTATGTCTACTTAGGGGAAAAAATAGGCCACATAGAGGTAAAAAAGTGTGATATCCACTTTTTAGGATCTCACATAAACCATCTGCATGGTTAGTTTTCACGGTTAGACAAACCCTGCACTAATAATGCATTAGCTACTTCCTAGGAAAACCCTCACAAGGTTTCCTCGCATGGTCTCCCTAACATTGTTCCAACTGTGGTGGAGCCACTGCCTCAAGAGGACCAATAATGTAGGGTTTTGACGGACAGTTAGACAATCTGTGTGCTGCCCATGTGACTTCCATTTTACCTCAAAACTACATCCATATTTCTCTCAAATATCCCATTCATCACCCTTAAACATCATAATCATGGAAGGAATCATGTAATGGTTGTATACCAGAAATCGTGGGTACTACATACTCCCCACCATTGGTCTTTTAGTACTTGGAATGTCAGAAAAATTCGATGCTATGAAAGGGTTTTGGAAACTTCTCTTTCACTTCCTTCTCACATTCCCAAGTCTCTTCCTGAATCTCACCATACACCCAAAAAACTCACATTAGACCGATGCTTTTTCCATGCAAGACTTTCTCTTGCCTATCCATAATCTGTACTAGGATATGTATCAATGAAGCATCTGTGTCTAGGTCAACGTGATCCCATTTGATCACATGGTTAGAATCAGGCTGATACTTTTTCAACTGAGATACATGGAACAGATCATTCACTGAACTGAACCATGGTGGTAATTCAAACTGATATGATGCCTCTCTAACTCATTCAAGTAACTTGAAAGGACCAATGTATCTAGGTAATAACTTTCATTACTTTCCGAAATTATGATGTCCAAGCCTTGGAGATATCCTTGAGAAAATATGATCACTCACATAAAAGGACAATGGCCTTCGATGGTGATCTGCATAAGATTTTGAATGACTCTAAGTAGTCTTAATCCTCTTTCTAACCAACTAGTTATTCTCTATTTTTTCATGGACAAGGCTTAGCCCAGATAGTTACGTTTCACCTATATCCACCCAGCACTATGGATAACGACAAAGATGCCCATACAATTACTCAAATAGAACCATATGTATCATGGTTTGATACCTGTTATTTTATAAGAACACCACCAAGGGTAAATGGTCCTCCCCTAAGACACCTAAATCCATTACACAAGCCCACCAAATCTCTTCCAAAGTCTAAATCATCTGCTCATATTTCCCATCTGTCTAGGGATGATACGCCATGCTCATAGTCAACTGAGTCCCAAGATCTTGCTGTAATGATTTCTAGAAACAAGATGTGAACCTTGGATATATGTCTAAGACTATTGAAACCAGAACACCATGCCTCTTTACCACTTCTTAGGTATAGAATTTTGATACATCCTCCACTGTATGAGTTTCATGAATAGGGATTAAATAGGTCAAATTGGTAAAATGATCCTCTATTACCCATATGGAATTGTGTTTCAAAACCATTATTGGAAGACCTATACCAAAATCCATTGTTATTTTCTCCCATTTCATCACTAGGATAAGTAAAGATTTCAATATTTATGCTGGTCTCTGATGATCTTCTTTTACGTGCGGGCAAGTTATGAATCTGGAGATAAACTAAACCACCTTCCTTTTCATGCTGCTCCACCAATACTATGCCTTTAATTCCTTATACATCTTCTATGTACCTTAATGTACAACCCATCTCAAATATTTTTAAGCATTAAAGAGTTTTTTAACAAGCCATATGTACAACCATCCATTCTCTAAAAAAAACATAACTCCTATCGATTTTCCATCCCTCAATGGTCACCCCACTATTGAGTTTTGAACTCATAACCAGACATTCTACATCATATGTTTATGCCTCTTTGACCATATTTACCAAATCTAGAAAAAGCGTATATGAGAAGAAAATTGAAAAATTACCTCAATTTTCACATTCCACATTCATGTCAGTTAGGACTAACATCAACTTACATTCATCTAATTCCTCTTTCACTAACTCAGCGTATGAATTTCTACTCAATGCATCCCCCAAAGAGTTCCCTTTATTTTTTGTATAAATTAGTTCAAAGTCAAACATCTGGAGGTAATTAATCCATCACCATTGCCTCAAATTCAAATCTCACAGTCAAAAAATTTGTTTCAAGCTTCTCTGACTGTAAAAAGATTGAATTTCTCACCAAAGAGATAGTGTCCCCGTGTTTTCAAGGCATAGACGACTAAAGATTACTCCAAATCATGTGTTTCATAATTCATCTCATGTACCCTCAACTGCCTGGAAACATAAGTAACAATGTTGTCTCATTTCATGAGAACAAAGCCCAAAACTAATCCTGAAGCATCATAATACACCACAAACCCTTGTCCTAATTCAGAAAAAATCAAGATATATGATGATGTAAGAAGTATTTTCATCTCCTAGAAATACTTCATGCATTATTCCATCCATTTGAATGGAGAATTCGTTTTTGTCAGAGCTTTCATTGGTGAAGATAGTCATCAAGTTTCATGCAAAAAGAATCTGTAGTAACCAACTTGACCAAGAAAACATCATATCTCAAAAAAATTCTTCTGTGATTTCCACGAGATAACAACTTCTATCTTTTCAGGATCATCCAAAAATCCTTTTTCAGAAATTACATGGACAAGAAAACATACCTCTTGAATCCAAAAATCACAAATTGATAATTTTTGATACAAACGGTGATCTCCCATGATTTAAAAGACTATTTATAGGTGCCTCTCCTAGTTATAACTTGTCTTTAAATACACCAGGATTTCATCAACCAACACCACAACTAAAGAGTCAAAATATCCTTGAAATTCCTAATTCCTCAAATCCATGAAGGCCGCTGGTGCATTCATTATAACAAAAGTCATGACTACATATTCATAGTGATCATATCTGCTTCTGAATGTTGTCTTTGGAATATAATCCTTCCAAACTCACAATTGCAGATATCCAAATCAAAATTCAATCTTGGAGAACCACTAAGCTCCCCTAAATTGATCAAACAGATCATCAATTCATGGAAGTAGATATATGTTCGTTATTGTATCTTGGTTACGCATACGATAATCAACACATAGCCGAAGAGTTGCATTTAGTATTTTCACGAACAAGACTAGTTCTTCCCATAGAGATGTACTTGGTTTAATGAAACCCTTGATTTCAAGCTCCTACAACCACACATTCAATTAACTTAACTCTTTTGGTTCAATCCTATAAGACGGAAGGGAAATAGGACTGGTCCTCGGACTGAGATTAATCATAAGCTCTACTTCCCTTATAGGTGGTAACCTTGAGAAGTTATCAGGAATTATGTTTGGAAATTCATCCACAACTACTGGAAAATTAATTTCCTTTACCTCTTCCATTGATGCCAAAGTCAACACTACTAACTAATAAGAGATCATTCCCACCGTTGGTTTCGACAATCTCTTTTCCCCTTTTTTTACAATCCTCTCACCTCTGAAGTGATTCTCTATGACATCCTTAGTTGTGAAACTAAATTTTAACCTATAACAGTCAATGTGAGACTTAAACATTGTCAACCAATCTATTCCCAGAATTAAATCATGGACATCAATGTCCAACATCAAGAAGTTATATTTCAGCTCAACTTCATCAACAGTTATAACACATGATCAACACACAAGGGATTGACATTCTCTTTCACCGATAGGAGTTCGCTGTTTTAAATTAAAATCATCATTTATAACTTTAAACATAGAAACTCACCAGTATGAGAAGAAATGAAATAATGTGATACACCAGTGTCGAAGAGCACTTGCACAAGTGAAGAATTCAAAAGAATCGTACCTCTCACCATAGATGGTCCAACTTGATCATCGACCATAATCTTCTTAGCTCCATAAAATTTCTTCATCACTAAATTGTTCTCCTTGTTTCCTTGATGATATTACCTTGGTTGAGGATTCATGGTATTTTTAGAATCACTATGGCAAGCTCTGTTCTATTGACAAGACTGATTCTTTTGTCCTCACCCCATCAAAGCATACGATGCTTGTGATGAATGAGAAGTGTCTCAAGCACCAGACATTGAAGAATAACAAAAATAGATCTAAATATTCGTTATCTTGTTGTCATTATCACATGATCAAGGTTGTGTCATACAATCTCATGTTATGTGGTCATGTAAACCACATTGACAGCAACCTGCTTTTCTCTGGGGTCATGGAGGATGGTTCACTGATCCAACCGTCTGATTCCCACCTCCTCCTTGAAAATAGGTTTCCATTTTCTTCTTACTCTCAGCATATGAGTTCCCACCATTCCCTATAGTCATCATCATACCTCCTCCCATAGACCCCGAGATATCAAGTTCGGCCACAGTTGCTCTATTCACCATCTCCGTATAATCTATCATACAGAGAACTGCAATCTTCGATCGAATCTCATGTTGTAGCCCAAATTAGCAGTTGTGTGCCATCATGGACACACATGATGCAACTTCTGGTGAAAAATAAACTAAATTCATGAACTTAGATGCGTACACTATTACCAAGAGACTCTATTGTTTTAGGATGAAAAAGTACATCATTTTTAATATCTTGAACGCGTGAGGATAGAATTATTTGTTGAGAAATTCCTCATAATCATCCCATGTAAGGCCTTCATCCAATTTATCTCACACCATTAAATCCCACCACTGTCATTAAAGATCCTAAAGCATGTATATAACCAGCTTGACCATTATCTCTATAGGTGTGATGATGAAGTCAAAGATATGATTCATCTTACTGAGGCACACCTCCGCCTTCATGGGTTCAACATCACCATGAATGTTCGGTGGATTCTGCTTCATGAATTGGATGGTATGATCCTCATGCCTTGGCTCATTCCTCTGGTTTTCTATATACACAGCTCTAAAATCATATACAATACTCTGAACCAGCTCTCGGTTCATTCATGGTTCAGGTGCAACCACATTCTCCGCCACTTCTTCGGGTTTGTTTCGACGACCCCTTTGAGGTTAAATTTTCTAATCCTTCAAAAAACTCTATCAATCTCACTTTCTAGAAACTGATGGATTATCATTTCAAATTATATAACATCACTACTATAACAGTGTTATCCAAAACAACCTTTTTCCATGGTCAACTATTTTTTAAAACATTTAACATTCTTTTTTAAAATTAAACCATATTCAAATTACTAAATATCCTTGTTTCAAAATATTTCAATTGGAAACAAATTCTTAATTTTTCAAAAATTTACACCTTTCACAAAATCATATATCATTACATCAGACAAAATATTCAATCCTAGTGGGATTTCATTCCTCTAAAATTCATGTCATGCTCGTCTCATTGGATAAACCCATGACAATGAGATTTCTAAATCTTGGAAGTGTCTCCAAACACTTATGTACTCAACTCCCTGATAACTTGATGTTCAACATTAAAGGGTTAGTTATGTCCTTTTATTATATACATTTCAAGTTCCTAATATTTTACTCCTGTCTAATGTTTCATCCCAAGGAATAGACAATAATGAATTTCAACTCCAAGATCAAGAACATTAATGACCACTTGTTATGAATGGACCGAACAAGCTAATAACATGTATACCACAGAGGAAGGACTAGACTGATACCATTTGTAATGACCCACTCATTCTCGTTGTCTTGAGATCACAATGGGTCATTACTTGGCCTGAAGCAACATCCCCAAGATACCAAATGATAGATATAAATACCGAATGGTTTCAATAAAAGTGGGGGATGATTTACCCCTTTGAGAAATAAACCATTCAACCATCCAACCATGACCAAAACATTTTTTATATGATGCATGAACAAATCAATCAAAACTCAATAACTTCATGTATCTCAAAACCCCTTCAAATTGTGCAACAGAGGAAGAAAAAACCAGTATCCAAGTAAAAATGTGATAAATTACTAAAGTATCTAAAGATACCACAAGACTCCATATTCCACAAGCTCCAAGATCCACGATCGCCGAACCTGCAAAATATCACAAGGTAGTGCTAAAAACGTGGGAAACATTACCATTGGCCATGTCCTGGAAAATAGCATCTGAAAAAGCACCAATGTGCCAAAGTAGTAGTGAGTATAAATTTTTTTATATTTTATCCAATTGCTTTCCTAATCACACAACTAATATAGAAAAGTTTTCCACGTTTATATAAAATAGTTTATATAATTTTTTTTACCAAAATAGTTTATAACCAAATATAAACAAGTTCCAATAATTGTTTATGATCAAGTGAAAACAAAACCAAATGAAACCAATTTCTAGAAAGTTATTTTTCTTGAAAAATAACTAATCAAAGATTTAAACCCAATTCTTCTTATCATTTGGCATACCCCTTTTCCATAGTTCACAACACACTCACTCATACATGCTTCATTTGATAGTTCCATACTCATGAGAGGTCTCTCGTCAAATTACCATGTGTCCCAATGAAACACACCCCTGGTCCAGGGTCACGTCCATTGTTCCCCAATGGAACTCATCCCTTATTAAGGGCCCATTAAGCATGAAATAATTCCAACACCAGTTATGCCAAATATTTACCTTGCCAAAACAAACCACATCAATGAAACTAAACGTTTAGTAAAACCCAAAGCACAACCAATTTAAAAAAAATATTTAATTTCAATAAAATTTCCGCTTTTATTATAAACAACTAATCCCATTTACGTGCCATAAATAAAGAAATATCCCATTTAAAAAACCCATGTTTTAAAACCAAAAACCAAATCACTCATTTAAAATCCCCAATTTTCTATATTTCACAACCATCACTCAAAAATGATTCTAACAAGTGTTCAACAATAAAATCAAAATCCATTAAACACCACAAATTCAATTAAAAATCGTTCTAAATAGTTATACTAAGTGGATTTGATAAAGAATCCTTCTACATTAAATATTTTGACGAAAACCACAACGAAGAAAGAATGAACAAGAAAACCAGGTCGATTCTCAAAGAATCAGCCTTAGATCTCATCTCCTAGTAAGATCAAGACCATATCTCATCACACCTGGAATCCACACACCGATATATAACCATAATGGGAATAGATCTAAGAAACTAAGATAAGAAAATAATTAGATCTAAGTAGATCTAAGAAACCGTTCAAGAATGATGAAGAATGATGACATACCTCAAGAATTTGGCATCGATTCACCAAGGAAAACCTTTGTATCTCTTCCAAATTTCTTGGTCGATGTTATCATACCTACAAGAAAGAAAAATATCGAGTTATGGTTGATTAGGAGAAAAAACATGCCACTTAGAGACAAAATCATGTGAGATCCACTTTTTTAGGATCTCACTTAAACCATCTGCACGGTTAGTTCACATGATTAGACAAATTGTGCAGTAACAGTGCATTAGCTACTTCCTAGGAAGACCCTCGCATGATTTCCTCACACACTCTCCCTAATCGTGCTCCAACCGTGCTGAATCCGCTGCCTCAAGAGGACCAATTATGCATGGTTTGGCTGCACAATTAGACAAACTGTGTGCAACCCATGTGACTTCCATTTTACCTCTAAACTACTTCCAAAGTTCTCCCAACTCTCCCATTCATCTCCCTTAATCTTCGTAACCATGAAAATAATTATGTAAGAGTTACATACCATAAATCATAGGTATGAAAAAATTTATCTTAATGTTTAATATAAATTATTTTTATTTTTCTCTAATGTGAATGAACATATAATTGGTTTTTATTTAATGATTTTTAGTTTGGCGAAAAGTTTCTTTTGATAAAAACTTTTTTGATTAATTTCATTCCCCTTTGACATTTACAATTAAAATATTCTTTTTTAAAACTCACATTTTCCTAAAAAAAAATTATAAGTATTTATTTAATATTTTCAATAAAATAGTTATAAAGAAAATTCATTTTAAATAACTTATCAAATATCAAAAACTCTAATAGTAAAATTTTCTATGTAATGTTTTGTGTATAAATTTAATATTTTAACAAATTATTATACTAATTAAATGATGGTAATGCATATTTCAATAATGTATATGAAATAATGAGGTTATAGATCCCAAATTTAATGTTATAATGTATTCAGGATATAAACACACCATATTGGTTTATGGTTATTTCATTCCTTATATCATTCATGATTTGATATTTGTATACCAGGGATAGTGCCTCAGGTATAATATTATTAATATATATGAATTATTATTTAGGAAATTATTTTCATGTGTAGATAACTACTACTTTGTTTTAATAATTGGATATTCCATGTTTTCTGAAACTTTTGGATTGATACTATAATGATATATTATTTTAAACATTCTAATTTATCCATAGATTATCTTATTGGTTAGTCTTTATATTCATATAAAATTAATTTTAATTATTTTAATTTTATGTTTTTTATTGAATATGTGTTTCTTTCCAACATTATGGATATTGATCATGTCTAAAATATTATATTACTATTATAAATTTATTAAATAGATATTTATTCTAGTGATTGAAAGGTATTGAATTGAAATTCGCTAAGTTAGTATACACTTTCCTATTTTCCAAAGGGATGGTATAATAGATTTCACTAACATGGTATGCACTATCACCTTTCTAGAGGATGTTGATTATACCTTGATTTTGTTTCCTTTGACTCTCTAAATTTGATATACACTGGGTTCCCGGACTAAAGACTCCAAATAGAGACACCACATGTATTTCGATCATAGGCATGAATTATATATAAAAGGTATGTACCATCATGGTGTAGAGACTTATTAGTTATGGTAAATACTATTTTAGAAGACTTTATTATCTCATTTATTTAACACATTTTTGATTTTATACTAAATTGATTTATTGAACACATATATAAATGTGTAAACATGTTCATGCATTCACCTTAATGTATGAGTTAAGACCTTGGTAGTGGTGTCCTATTATGTATTTATTCTCACAACCATTACATTTAATATGATAGATATGAAGTTTCACATATTATATTTTAGGTATGATGGTGTATATTATAGCATGTTGTTCATTTCATTGAATTGGTATATGGTTAGCAAGTTTAGTCCCCCTGAAAATTGAAGTATGAAGGACAAATATGGCTTGATAATTTATTTTCAATCATCTCTAATAATCATTGTTTTTGTGTAATTTTTTCAATTATGAATTCATTTTGTTTTTATTTTATATACATTCATAATGATATACATTTCTTCTTCATTTATTTCATTATTCGATTATACCATGTATCATTAATACTCATGTTACACTGCCTGGTGAACATAGTTTATCTTATTTTTGGAATGTCCAATTTATGGAAGAGTCCTATAATATTTAAAAAATATATTTTCTAAATTTTTATCTATTTATAGCAATTAAATCCTTTTCCAGTATCAAACTAAAGATCATAGTTAGGATCAGGTAACACCAATTTTTTTAGATATTTATATGTTTTGTTTTCAATTTCATTTTAATCTATGAGGAGGTTGGTGTATGTTTCTTGGATAAACCATGATCAATTTCCATGTAAATAATTTATTTAAAAATGGGGATTTAGGTTAGGAACACTGATAGTCAAAATATTATACTAACCATATGACCCCCAACAAATTTTTAAGCAGTCCCAATTCTCATGGTTGGTGCATGGTTTTATATACCAAGTATCCCAACATTTCAACCCTAGGTTTAAAGATGTTTAAACAATATAGTTAGTTTTTGGTTATATATACCATCTACCCAAACTATTTGAATCATTAAAAATCCAAAAAAAATTATTTCAATACATATATCACCCCACCCCCAACCAATCATTTATATTATATTTTATACAACACTCAATCGCAAATTCCTTATCTTGTGATTTCTCAAATTTTATTCACATATAAATTCCCTATCTTCAAATATTTGAGTATTTGGGATAGGTATAGAAGGTTATTTTTCCGTATCATTGAACCTTGTCTACACCTATCATTTATCATGTGTAGAAATACAATTTTAGGGATATTATTATCATATCTCTTTTTTTCAGTTTTTTTACTATGATTTTTTTGAACCACTATATAATGGTTTAAGAGCGCAAATCTATAAGGGGGTGATGTGGTTTCTTCTTAGATACCTTGTTTAAGGTAGTTTTCTTTTTATCACTCTATTTATATCATTAATTTAAAGCCATATTATTTTAAAATCGAATGATTTGTTTTATTATAATAAATAATTATTAAAAATGTATTTTGAGTGTTCACTTGGTGTAAAAGTTGTTTTGGAATGGATGTCAAGTGTCATTCCCACAACATGTTTTTATAAAATATTTAATTTATGGTTTTTGGTTTCAAAAAGGGTGATTCTGGAATGTGTTGAGCTTAACCTAGTATGGGGATGGTATCCGTATTTATGTTCGCTATTTATGTTAACAAAATGTCTATTTAAGGAAAATGGTTTGAAATTTTTTTGTGGTTTAATGATTTCTTTGAATTTATGGAAGTTAGTGTGAGTTCGTGACATGTGGATATGGAGCCTTATTGGTTCAAAATTGGCTATTGGTGCTAAAATAAGGGCACATGGGTTATACTTCCATGTGATGACTTGTTTCAAGGGTTATGGGTTTCCTCTCATGATTTAGTTCCATTAAAATAGTCCTACTTTTACAAGGGATATATTGGGTTTTTAACATGGATTCAAGTGGATATAATTAGTGAATTCAATGGGTGAGTGGTTTTATGGAATGGATATGCGAGTTATGGTGTGGTTTGAGTTTATTTTTGAAAATAATGGGTTAAAATGGCCAATAATTATTGTGAGTTTTTTATAGAGATTATAATTGTTTCATTAAATATTTTATACCTCTCATTGATTTATATAAATTTTAAGATACCATGTTTTTCCCATGTGTCATGTGTGGGAAGACTTAAGGGGTCTGCCTATTGGGTTATATTACTGTACCACATCATATAAATTATGGTGAATAACAAGATATTATTCAATTTTATTTAAGTAATAGGAAGGCCTCTTACTTCACTGGTGGGAAATATTTATGTTATGGTATTAGTTTGGAGCTATGATTGTTTTTGTGTCATATTTTTAGAGATTGGTGTAGTTCCATATTTGGAACCTAGTATTACACATAGATTTTTCTATTTGTGTATTGTTGTATTATTTTTATTAGGAATCATATTCATATTTTTATTTCTTTTCATTCACTACAAGTTATGAAATTTTTAACCACTAGGAATTTTTTTCCAACCTTTAACATCTGTGGTATAAACATAAGGCTAATGTAATTTTCATCCTATAATAGGTTTTGGTATGGGTTGTGATGTTGAAAATGGTATCAAATTGGGCTGATCAATTATTGGGGTGGTAGACATGATGATAGGATATTTTTTTCTTGAATAATTATGGTATATAAAGGCATGAATAACTAATATATAGTGAACATCATGTTAACAAGGTGGCCTAGGTATGAAAATATTTTTGTACCACTTCTTGGAATGTTGTTATCTTATCATCCTGGTTTTAGCTGAAGAGAGTTAGGTATCATGCATGAGAACATCTACTATAAACTAGGATTTCATCAAGAAAATGATATTATATTGGAATTTCTTTTGAAATTTTAAAATTATCACCTTGTTTTATTTATTGATGTACATTGGAGAAAAAATTTACTAGATTGTTAAGTAATTACTGAGTGAAAATTTTGATAATACTTTCTATGATTGTAGAAGGATTCCACCAGTCATGATACCTTGGGACCAATTAGAGGGATCCACTGATAATATGGATTCACACAAACCACTAGTGAATCAAATTCTCATATAGTTTTTTATAAACTATTTCTATATAGTGTGAAAGTGGAATTGAACATGAAAACCATGTCACATGGACATGTAATTATAATTTTATAGTATGAAATTTTTAATATTTCAATGTTATTTCAGACTCAATGACATGGAGTCATGGCATGATTTGGATGAATGAACATAATCTTTAGTTTCCCCAAATAACTATAAAATGATAAGGTATAGATAACAATGAACGTACTTGAATGACCAAAATGGAATTGGTGGGACATATCCATCCAACTATACATCAATAGAGACCTTGTATGGGATAAATTTAAATATCTATTTAGAAAAAAATATGACCATGCACCTTTCATATGTTAAAGAAAATGGATTTCTCATATCATTGGAAAGGGGATCTCTTTTCTATAGAATACACAACTCGGTTTACAAACCTTGACTACCTTTCAATCATAGTGGTGGTATGTTACTCTCCGAAGGATCATATGTTCAATTTGGTCCCATAAAAAAAAATTACCCTAATTTCATGATATTCTTTGTCGATAATTATATATACCTCATGAATGAAGATATAATGGTTGTAAATGCATTGTGGAGATCCTTAAACTCCCATGATGGCACTAAGAATTTGAAGGAATATTAATCCCAATATGGAAGATAACTAGATATTAAATACATAGTTTTGGTTTATTTTTTTCAACATTATAACAATTAACATGGTTCATATTTATTTGGCTCTATCGAGTGTGTTTTAAATGTGGTCAAATTGTACATATCATTCATTTTTGTATCTATACTATTTGGCTAAAGAGAACTGATGCTTCTAATAAGACATAGTACACTTATGCTAAATGTGTAATATCTTGTCAAAGTTATTATCATTCACATAATAAATTTAATCATAGTGATTATATGAACACACCAACATCTTAACAATCAGGGATGACTCATTCAAAGAGAATGACCGCCATCTTTTTAGAACCAAGAAAGATGTGGCGAATATTAAAGTTGTCCCATCAACGTTGTGTGGTACTATTCTTCGGGATTCAACATTGATGGATGAATATTTTAATACCATCATTCTCCAATCATTTATTACATATCTTGTGACAAAAAATGGATGACATGTGGAAATGATGCCTCATGTGTTTAGAATCAATACACCCCATGGCAAATGAAAGAGAAATGTTTTTAAGTGTTTTGTATGTTCAATTTCCATTGACACAATCAAATTTTTATTGGATCTAAAAATGTTGGAGATGGATATCATTGATATAATTTTATTAATGGATTGGTTGGAAATAGTAAAATCACTTATTAAAAACTACAATCACCAAATGACTTTCACATATCAAGATTGATCTCATCATATTTTCAATGGATAATGGAACATTAATGTGGGAAGAGAAGGGAATATATTGATAGTGGTTTGATGCATCAATTACAATATGAGACTATAAAATTTGGGGTTATTTATGAAACAAAAATTATTTATCCTCCTAACATCATAGATTAATACCATAATATTTTCCAAAAAATATATGTATTACCACTTGAATGATAAGTTTAATTTTCTATCAACCTACTTCCTGAAATAATTCATATTTCATATACATCATATTGATTGAAACCAGCTAAACCATGTGAATCAAATGTTAAATTAGAGGATTTAAAAATAAAAGGATTTATTAAACCATGTACATATTCATGGGATTTTATAGTTTTGTCTGTAAAAAGGTTGATGGACATATTTTAAATTATGTATTCTATCAAAAACAAAATTAATTCATGATCGAAAAAGAATACCAAATTTCTTTAACTGGTTATTTTTTTGATCAATTAAATAGATATATGTGGTTATATAAAATTTACCAATGGTCGTGATACCACCATCTCTAGATTAAATAGATCTATATTCCTTATATGGCCTTTATAATTCTCTATGGACACTTTGAGTACTTTCTTATTACCATTTAACTTAAAAATATGCCAATTATTTTCATGGAACAGATGAGTCATATGTTTCATATATGCGTTGTTTTTTTTATGATATCATGTTGTACTCTTATACAAGGTATGATCATGAAATAAACAAGGAAATTGTGTTGGGCACATTGCTAGATCACAGCCTTTGTGAAAAAATCCCTATGTGTAACATATGGATACAAGAATCTTAGTTGCTTAGTCATATAATTTATAAAAAATGCATATAGTTTTACACTATAAATATTGAGGTTTTAATTTACTGGGTTCCACTAATGAATTCATTTAAGGTATATATTAGTTTAGGCATTATAGTTTATTACCACCACAATTTTCATGATTTTTCAGATCTACTCTTATTGATGACTACTTGTACATAAAGGGGTTCTCTATTCTATTGGAGAAATTATTTCCAAAAATATTTTGAGTAGATTAAAGAAAATTGTACTCCATTTTTTATTTATATATTTATATATATATATATATATATAATCCAGTGAGGGTGACAATGTTTATTATGATTAGTATAGATTATTATTGGGTTGTTTCCTTATAAAGGGAAAAAATTCCATATCTTATAACTCACAATAACTACAAAAACATTAATGAAATATCTAATTCATAATAATATATAACATATAATGGTCTATTAATTAAAAAAATGTCCCTAGAAACCCTTTGTGGGAAGATCACTACTTTCAATTATTATAAAAACATGAATAATATTTTCTCACAAAGTGACTTAAACATCCAAAAGTGATATAAATAGAGTACCTTCAAATGTTTAGATATGATTTGGATTATATGAATATAATTTAACAATTAGTGCATGATTCCTTAATTCACATATATTATGGAAAAGTGGTTAATGTAGTATGGGGTCAATGGGATTTACTAGGTGTGATCATAGGCATGCACTTTCATATCACTGAGTGGGGTGGAATTTCATTCTAGTAACTCTAATTCCTAACATGGTTAAAAAATAATGGAATCTCAATAGAGAATCCCTGATTACCATAAAATTATGTCAAACCTCAATGAAGATGTGATTATTGATGTATAAAAAGAGGATAAAATTATATCTTTTGGTTGGAGGACAAAATTGTTTTTCCTCCTTCTAACTAAGAAAAGTTTTTTCGTTGTTATCATCACTCATATTTGGTTGTCCATATAGGTATTATAATGATATTAAATGAAATAAGATACCACTTTTTTTCATCTATGAAGCATAATGTAGCATAATATATAATGAGGTTCCTCACATGTGAATATGTAATGACCGAACACCAATTTCTAGTGTTCATGTTACAATTTTTACCTATTATTGTATAAAATTGGGTTCATATTTCTATATAATTTTTCATTATCATTCATGATATGATTCATAATCATAATCCCATCTAATAAGTTATTGAAAACTCACCAGGTTTGTACACTTCATTACGTTCTATGAAACTAATTCATTTGAAGTATCAGTAATGTTATATATGTGGGATGTGGTGAGTTCAAATTGTAGTTATATTTCTATCATTTGATATAGATATCAAATATTTAATTCATGGTTTTTGAGTTCATTGAGACACATTAATGAAACATGTTTAACCTTGTGTATAACATACCATCATCAAAAATATTGGTAGTCATAGCATACAATTCAAATACTAATGGAAATTCTCAAATCATAAGTTGTGGACTAAAATGTGTCATAAGTAGTACATTTTTCCTTACTAATGTTTTCATATAAAAATAGTTATTATGTAATTATTTTTATACCCTTTTTTAATAATGTTATGGTTATCTCTGTTGATCTCCACATTATTGGATGAAGTGTGTAGAATCATATTTGATTCAAACAAGTACTCAAAAAGAGACTATTATGAAGTCATGATTTATCACTAAATGGATTATAATATAATTGGTCCATTAAAATCATATTTATATCATTATCAACTTCTTATATAATTATATTTGGTAGATCTTGTATTTTTATTAGTATATCAAAAGTTATGGAATTGTCTCCAAGGAACATAAGGGATGATAGATCTCCGGTTTTTCGGTCAATATACAATATTTAATTACAGTAGTGATGTCACCTTTAAGTAATAATAACCTACATGTTTTAGCATAGTGCATGATGATTTTAATATATCCTGGCTAAATAAGTACAATTTTTACCATTCTCACTTGGTTAGCTATTTGTATATTATATTGTAATCTAATGCAACATTTAATCACAACATGATTCACATACTAGATAGGAAAGATAAGATCTTGTGAGGATAATTCATATCTTTGGTTTGTTTTATATAGAAAAATGGTTTGTTTTATAAGGATACACGGTAATAAGAAAAAATAATTCTATAGTAATGGCTTAATAATTTTTTTCACATTTAAAACTTATATATTTACATTGATAGTAATAGAATTGGTAGGAATAATGTAATACAGACGTTTTTAGTAATTTATTTGTTTTTTCTGTGTATCTATCTTATATGGAGTGTTTTGTATTTAATTTGGGTAGTTTTATAGGGGGTTTGAGTGAATTGTTTTGGTAAAATGTGGAAAATTCCCATTTAAACTCTGTGATGGGAAATGGTGTTTTCTGGAGGGCACAAGGTTGGAACTATCTATGGGAAAACAATGTACTAACCATATATCCCACTAAATTTTTTTAGTGGCAGTGATTCTCAATATATGTGTAAGGTTTTTAAAAATTTACATCAAAACCATGAAAATCTTGGTTTTAAGAACTTTAAACTACATTATTGTTTCAAGGTTTCTCAATAAATGCATCCAAACCATGTAGGATATTTAAAGATGAAAAAATGATTGAAGTCTTTTTTTCTCCCTAAACTTCCCAGTTCTCTTCTCATGATTGGGACTCTCAATGTTAGAGGCCTCCATGGTAAATTTGGATGTTCTCATTACTATGTAGTTCCCTCTCATATAATCTAGTTGTTGTTTCTATAAAGATAAAAGGTAAGGATTTAACCTCTCCTTATACTCATTTATCTTCTTGATTTTATATGAGAGAAACCAAATTCATGTATTTTCATGCTAAAATCAGTATGGATGTGTTGTGAGGGATCATTTATTATGAATCATCATAGGAGTTTTATAAGAACCATTATCTACTATGACATGGTGTGATTTAATCTTAGTGACATTTTTTATCACCTATGCCTTTTTTAGTCTATATATTTAATGAACATAAAGGATTTTTTTTTAAAAATCATAATGACCAAGTTTATTAATCTAGAAAATTCTTATAAATCATTGTTCAGTGTTATCTTGGTGTAAAAATGGTTTTTGATTAAAGGATGTGGTTAGTTGTTTTTATAAAAAGTAGTTACATGAATCGATCACCCATCTCATGCCCTAGAGAAATTTATTAAATAAAAAAGGTTACAATACAAGGATGTAGTTTATTCCCATAATGTGTTTAATAAAATAAGTAAATTTTGGTTTTAGTTTTTAGAAGGTTTATTTTGGTATGAATTTATGTGGCTTTAAATTGTATTGATTTTACACATATTTTTATTATATTTTTAATCATTTATTTAATTAAATTTTCTCTTTTAATTACTTTCACTTTAACAATTTTATAGTATAATTTGTTAATTAATTAATTTTTTATAATTTATTTTGTATGTTTAAATTCAAATTGTTAATTATAACTTTATGGGTTCATTTTAATCTGGTAGAATAACTATTTTATTTATTTCTTTTTTTATTTTGATTAATAATATTTATTTGAATAATTTTTTAAATAAAACATAATTTTAGTTAATTTTACTATAATTTTTTTTAAATATTTTTATTTATTAGTTTAACATTTTTCAAGGAATATTAATATTTAACATGATCTCAACTGTTAATTTATTTCATTAATTTTAATATTAAAATTCAATTTATAAAATTAATTTGAAAATTATTTAATGGATCTTCTTTTTAATATTTTTTGTTTCTAAATGTAGTTTAATTTTTAATATTTATTTTTAGATTTTTGTCTTAGTTAATTAATTTTGTTTTGTTTTTTATTTTATATTTCTTAATTTCTTAATTATTCTAATTTTATTTTTTTATGATTAGAGATAAAAAAATTTCATCGCCACCCAAGTCACTGTTGGAAAAATTCCAATGGTTACACCCCTGTTGCCAAAATGTTTTATGAAATTGTGTCTCAATTTGGTACCACCAGAGAACGAGACATTATTTCACTTGAGTCACTGCCAGACCCTTGCAATGGTGACTCTCGCAAGTTACCATTTTTTCACACTGCCATCGGAAACAAGTCATCATTACTATCATCCTCTTCCATACTTATGAGTCACTGGCACCATTCCACTTCACCCCACTACTGTGACTACTCCTCATACGAGTCACAAAAACCATTGACTTGAGACATAGTCATTGTTCCCCCAGCAACGTCACACCACTAGTTTCTATATTGAGACACCGCCACATGGGGAACTGATCCCCTGCCTTATCCTCATTGAACTAACACACCATAATAATTGCATATTCATGAGTTTCTGCCACACCAAATAAGTACATCGACTCAATGATGAAGATTTCCCAATAACAGTAGCATACACGACTAACTGCCACAGATAAAAAAAACAGAAAACACATTCCTTCAACTAGATCTCAAATCCCTTCCACATATCAGCTGGTAACTCTGTCATTGCTACAAGAGTTCAAGTCGATTTCAGGGAGGAGCATTAGTTGAGACATGGATGTAGGTCGAGTTAAACCCCCACATTGCTGACTTCAATCCACCGTCTCAGATCTGGACTATCACCTCTTGAACCATGATTCATCATTCTAAAAGATGAGATTCTTTTGATCTGTTGAAATCCCAGCCGCCGCCGCCTTTTAGTGTCCCCCGTCGTCACTACTATTAGTCGCATTGCTGGAAGTGAATGTCAAACTTGAGTAGTTGTGATCGACATCTCATGGGAGAAGAAACCCACACCCCCTCATAGTAGGGCTAATAAATATAGAGATAAAGATTTATAAAATAATAACTGTAAAAAAATAAATAATAATTATAATAATATTTATCATAAATATAATAAATTTTATAAATTTTATAATAATAGAATAATAAATTATATAAAATTATACATTTTGATCAAATAATTATAAATTTATGTAAATTTAATAATAATAATAATAATATTAATAATAATATAAGATAAGAAATAATTTAATTATAATAACATTAGTACCAAAATTTCAAAAAATAAATATTTTTTAAATTTATTAAATTAATAAAATAATAAATAATTACAATAATAAATCAATATTTTAATAATTCAATTAATGATATTAATGAATTAAAGTTATTAATAAATTAATCTTTATAAATAATAATTAAATAAAATTAAATTATTTAATCTAATAGTAATAAGAAATATAATTGATAATTAAATATTTAAATGTTTTATAATGAAATTATTAATAATTGAATAACAATAATAATTTTATATTTACTTTAATAAATGTTATTTTATCAATATTTTTTTGTTAATCTACCTTTGTTTAATATGAAGTTTATTACCTAGTCAAAGGATATGTCTAAATACATAATCATCAATCTCTTGAATAAGTTCATTGGAGGGGTTTTGTTAATATGATAAGCATGTCAGAGTTAAAGACACATCTATAGTGATTTTGTGGAAGACTAGTCTAAGTCAGTGGATGATATTGGTGACTAACGGCATGAAGACAGAGGACTAAAAATGATTTGGGGTACCTATATTGAGATAGCTCATTCATTCAAGAGATCATCAAGAGGAGCAGGAGGACATCCATGAGACTTCTCGGAGACAGAGACTTGGATACATTGGAGAGTATAACTAGAGAAAAGGCACATGATTGAAATGGGGATTTCTTATCCGTTCTTTTTCAATTTCTTTACATTTTAATTGAATCATTTCGATTTACATTTTTGAATATAATTATTGGATGAATTTCATGCACTTGAGGGATAGAATTTCATTGGATTAATTTTCTACTTCATTACATAATTTTTCCATCATGAATTAGAATTGAACAGTGGGTTTGATTCCAATTATTAATTCAAAATTTGTTTTTGTTGGTTTTAATTTCAATTACATTCATTCAAAATAAATAAATGAGATTGATTTTAAGTGTATATCATCAAATTTTTAATTAAAAAAACATCAATAACTATTAGAGAGATGGTTACTAAGGATAATATCATTATTATTCATTGTTTATTGAACTTCTAGTTATGTAACAAATCATTATTTATAAACCAACAAGTTTAATCTCTTAACGAGGGAGGTAAACTATTCAATTTCAATGTTTGTGGAATCAATTTATTTTTAATCTAATAAGTTATTTTTATTCAACTACTAATATTCAATTACCCCCAAAAAATTCTTGATTGTTGTTTCCTCAATTTTCTAATATTTTTTGAACATCATCCCTTTCGTTTCCATTTTTTCATAAAAATTTCCTTTTAACAGTTTATAAAAATATCACTACTTCAATTTTCTCATCAAAAAAATAAAAAGTTAAAAAAAATCCACCCACTGTTAATAATATAGGGGTTTTTTGGGAATGTTTTTGGTCACTCAATCTATAATTTAGACTTCCCTTGGGATCAAACCTACAAACCACTACACAAAAGTTAGTAGAGAATATCAATTTGTAAATATTAATATAAATTTAATGATGATTGAGTCATGAATTTTTATTTACATACTATTGATTTATTTTTGGTGTTTTTATTCATTCTATGGGTTTATAAAATATGTATTTGGGTAAATTTACTTTGAAAAATTGATTACATTATGATAATGGCGTGGAATTGGTGTGTATTAGTGTTGGTTTATGATGTGTATGGGAAGGGAATTTTACTTTTTATTTAGATACCATGGTTTAAATTGAGACACATATATTGTACCACTATGTGATGTCTTGGGTCAGGGTTGGGGGTCGGCGAGTGGGTTTCTGATTATGAGTTTTGGTCTTTCAGTTTGCCAAAATTTTATGGGGTTCATTAGGTTAGTGTCAAGGATTCCAATGGGGAGGGTGGTTCTTTTCATGGGAGTGTGGGTTCATTTAATTGGCGTGTGAATTTTGGTTTCAGTTTACTTGTAAAAATAATCATGTAAAATGGAGGAATTCTGGTTGTGCATATTATTATATGTATTATACTAGTTTTGTATAAATTTTGTAAACCTATCTCTAACATATATAATCATGATCTAATTTTTTTCATATGAGTATCTTGTGTGGTATGTCTTGTGGAATTTCATGGGGGTTTTATACTCACCCCATACATATACATCATATAGTGTATACAATTGTCATTCAATGTGTTTTAGGTAAGGGGAAGGCCAATTAATTCTCTAAAACAATTTATTGAAGT
This sequence comes from Viscum album, assembly GCA_963277665.1. Classification (NCBI taxonomy): domain Eukaryota; kingdom Viridiplantae; phylum Streptophyta; class Magnoliopsida; order Santalales; family Viscaceae; genus Viscum; species Viscum album. Next base: position 1,258,788,272 of record OY728161.1, read on the forward strand.
TATATTCTTTGATATAGATCTATGATCTTTGAGGTTGTAGTAGTTTGGATCATGGTGTTGTTTCATTTTTGGATCCTTTTCTTTAATTCTGATTCTTTTGATTGCATATAAAATTTCAGATTTATTTTCATTTTTTTTCCTTATCATGTACCTATTTATCTATGTTAGTGTTGTTTTATCTTATCTTTCTCATGTATTATATTTATATTGTAAATGTATTTATTCTACTTTAGAGTATTTATTACAAAACCGTAAATCATCCCACAATGATATTGTTAAACCAAAATAATTAATCTCAAATATTTTGTGTTTAAGGGATTCACCTGAGTCTAGTGGAATTATGATCATATCCAAGTGATCATGATGGGTTAGGATGTTACAAGTCTCCAAACCTAAAGGATCATGGAACGTATGTGTAGTCAGTGAAGGTCAAACTCTGGATTTTTTCATGTATCTAGGTAAAGGAATTTATAATGCGAACTATAGGTGTTGTAACCATTCACCGTAAACACTTACACCTTTAAAAAATATTTTTTTAAGTGTAGGTCTAACATCCCAGTCATGTCCCTACACAGCATCATCACCCCCACTATGTGCCATTATTTTTCTATTCATGGATGAATTGATAGGCTATCTATTTTTTATAATTTAATATATACATTATATATACTTATTTACTATTTTATTAATAATATATATATATATAGTTGGGTTGTGGATTTTAGCTACCCTATAACCCAGAATTCTATTTTCACATTCTAATGGAAGAAGAATACACATATAATATATTTATATATATATATTATAACAATATATTTGATAATATTATGAATATATTAACAATAATTGAGATGGGGTGAATCATCTAATCCCTATTTATACACCCTCACTACTGAATACTTCCTGAAGTCATCCCTCCATCCCTTAAACTCATATGACATTGATCCACATGATATCAGACATGTCTTGATGCGCTGAACTCAAATCCAGTATTATCATCACAGGATTCACCACAAAGAGGGAGTTATATACTTTCAACGTTTTATATTTGATCACCCTATTAAGATATTGACTACTACAAGTGTATGGTTTTGAAAATTTTTCATATATTAAAGCATAAAAGAACTTAGGGTGTGCACTTCTTCAATCAATGTGGTAGTGGGAACTAACTGCCATACCAGCGGGGAATATTAAAAACATTTTAATGATTTTTTATTTACCATGGGGATGATTCGATGACATAACTAAAATTCCTTTGATTCTTCTCTCACATTCCCCTCCAATGTTTGGTGAGAACAAATTGTAATGGAGATGAATATCACCCAAAAATAACAATTCAATTAATTAATAGACAAATCATGTCAATAAAATTCACAAATAATAATTTTAACCACTAAATGTAATAAACCACCCCAATAAATACTATATTGTAGGGTTTATAATCCAAGTTCCAGTTTATGTGGTATCAGTATTTTTTTAATTGAGACACGTAATCATAAAAATTATATTTTCAATTTATCAATATTTTGTCTCCAAATATCACATGATAACAATAAAACCATAAATGAACACTTTATTAAAAATATATATTAATTAACCCAAATATATTTAACAAAATATTAATTATAGGAACATATAAATACACTCTCAAGTTTAATTTTGAGATGTTACATTCAATGAAAAATATATACAATAAAATATAAATATAAATATATTTATTTTTTTTATTTTTTTTGTAATGGTACCTCAATACTCCAATGAATGTAAAAAGTGAAAGATAAACAATCATTTATATTTTTGTATAGAACCTTGAATTATTCTAGCATTTCAACCTAAAAATAATAAATGGATCTTTTGGAAATAATGTTATTAATCGATAATAAATATAGTATTGTGTTGGAATTATAATCCTAAAAAAATATATAAATACATTTATGATAAAAATGGTTGTAAATTTATATTTTGAAACATCAATAACTAAGAATACAAAAATTATTAAATTACGAGTTTTTTTCTATGTGTTAAACAATCTTTAAATATAACTGGTAACCAATAACTAAATATACAGATACATTATTATCTATTATCTATATATAAAAAATCATATGAATCAATAAATATAAAATCTTATGTTTCATGAAATATTTATTTTAAAGTTAATTTATGAGTTGAATGATTGTTTTAAACTATAACTTTAAAACTAGTGATATTTTTTTCTAATTTTTTTATCAGACAAATATAATGTAATATTTTTTAATATAGTATAATAATTTAGTTTTTTTATTTAGTAAATTTATTTTATAATATAATTCAATAATCCTAGTGAATTTATTTTTCTTTTAATAAAAACCATATAATATAATTACTATTATTAAAAATCATCTTGAATTTATACATTAATTTAGAAAGGTAATAATCAGAGATGAAATGAGTTCTTTCATCATTTTTTTGAAAATATCATGTAAAAAAATTAAACATAATGTGAACAAAATTCATCATGATTGACCACTAGGGTCTTGTAATTTTATAAAAATATTTTATAAATATTTTATGAAATCAATTATTCCATTATGGGAATCTCACCACTCAAACTAACATTGTTAGTGTAAGAGTATTAATGACATCAATAATACTCATGTCACCAATCTCAAAAAAAATTATGCGTAAGAAAACAAATCATTACTAAGAAATGACTCTTATCCCTTTTCAATCATGATTAATTTTTCAACATCATTTTAGTAGAAAATAATTTTTTTAATGTGATAATAAATATTAATCCTAATATCATCAATTCAACTATTAATACCTAAATAAAATTTTAACCCTATTAAAAATTACATAAATCCTTTATTTTTATAAAATTTAATATATTTACAATTAACCCCAAATACTTATTTTAAATTAAAATATATCATTGATATATATAATCATGATCTTTGATTGTTTATATACTAGTAATAATTATTTACTACGTCATTATTTTCTATATTAGGATTTATAATAAGAACATATTTTGAAAATATAAATTGTGTGATTGATAAAGGAAAGAGGAAATTGATCATTAGTTTCTTCCAAACATAAATTCCCAAACCCATGGATGAATAATATCTCAAATATATGTAATCCTAAATCCAGTATTTCCCATTGGGGATAAAAATAATGCCTCTCTTTTTCATTACCATGTGTATAATACATACCCAAGATATATTCATGATTGTATAATTGTGTATAATAGCATAACATATAATTATTTATTCATAGAATACTTACTTCATGTTGGTATTTTTCCTCCCTTTCAAAATTTTACATAGATAGAATGTCATATACTATTATAAGAAAAATTTTCTTAACAGTTAATGGACTAACGCCATTAATATATGAAATTAACTAAGTTATAATTTTTGTATGTTTCCTGTAGACATGTACATGGGTTGTACCTATTGGGTTTGTGCTGCAAAAAAGCTGACCACTTTATTAATCTGAACTGACCAGATTGACCCAAGAATGACCCATTAATTAATGAATCCGTGAAAAATACCTGACTAAAAACATGGTTAAAATTTTGTGTCTCCTTATTTAGTTAGTACATAATCTATTATTAAATAAATAAAATTATATAAATAATTATAATTAATTTAAAATAATAGATACATATTATTGTAGTTTTTAAAAAATTATTTGAAATATAACTTAATTGATCTAGGAGAATCACATACCAAGTCAAATATTATGGCTCGATTCTGACTATATTTTTAGTTGAACCATAGAACGTGGATAATTTATTGATCATGCAAAAAAACTAGTCCTAATATAACCTTTAAATTTTATTAGTCTTATTAGGTTGGGCAGTTCATCGAACCGTGTATAACGGTAGTTTCCTCAAAACTCTAAAAAATGAATATTCTTAAAAATAATAATATTAATAAATAAAATTTTGAAATTATTTTTAACCCCAATAAATTAATAATTTATTTATGGAGAGGGAGTCTTAAGCACTATGTTTACATAGTTTTTAAAATAATTTTAATTCTACAACTCTTTTAGCAGAAAAATAATTAATTTAAGGTTATGGTAAATCCGGATTTCATCATTATAATATAGGAATATTTTTTACAAATTCAGCATATTAAGAATTCAAATATCTTTCATAAGATTAGTTTTAAATTTATTATTATAATAACATTTGTTCAATGATTTAAAAATATCTATTGTAATATAAACAATAACCATTATGTATTTTTTTCGTGATACCCCTTAATACATCGAATGTTTTTTATACTCATGGAATATGAAAATGATTTTACAATCTAATAATTCATGAAATAATAATTGATAGGGAATAATAGGAATTCCAGAATAACATCTTTCCCACGATAATTTTAAATAAATAAAAACATAATGGGTGAATTCTCTTCCTTACTATTTCCAAAAAATCATCAACAATACATAAAAAATATAATATTTATTAGTTTACTAATTTCAATGATATAATAGTTTTTTAACTCACTAACACTAATTTTAGAGAATAATGAATGGGGAATAAGGTTTATATTTTCTTCAAATTCACACAAACACTTACATATATGTATATACTAAAAATGATATTAAATTTTGAGGTTTCCAAAATATCTAATTTTTTAGGGGATATTTCTTCTTGAAAAACAATATATTCCCCTATAAAAGTAAAAATTATTAAATATTAAACTTTATTATTATTAAAAAATAACGACTAAATAAATTTTATATATCTGAAAATGTCCATGAGTGCTTAAAAATCTATTTTTTATGATTTTTAAATGGGTACTTAATATTTTTGAAATTATATCTCATCATTATCCCATATAATTTCATGATATAAAATTGGCACATTAGATGTTTTAAAATTAAAACATGAAATTACAGTAACATTCCATTTATTTTAAATATATTTAGTTACATATTAACCTATTATTTATTGATTTTGGAATTCAATTTTTGTTTATATGATACTTGTTCTTACTCTACATCATTATACTCTCACAAGTTAGTTTCATTACTGCTTGGAGTTGTTACTGAAATTGTAAAAACCACCAATTTTATAATTTAAGAGAATTTTTTATTTAAATAAATTACTAATATTAGATAATTTAGGGATATTTCATTTATTATATATATAATTTTATTGTTACTGTTAATTTTATTTTATATGGTATGTAAACATTATTTTTTGTTATGTGTCTAAATATTTTTTTCCCAATTTTTAATTGAAAAAATAAGGAATTTAGAGGTATTATGGTATTTATATAGTCATTAAACAATTATGAAGGGATCATAAAACTATAAATGTTTAAATAAATACAGCAGTGATGGTTAAAAAGATTTTTATTCTCATAAACCATGCAAAAACTTTTTACCCCATAAAACACATGTAATTTTTTTTATCCAAACATACTTAATTTTCTCTCAATAAACTCTACCTAAATGTAATCCGAAGTATATGACATTAAAAATAAATTCAAAAACTTTCAAGTCATCTATTCCTAAATTATTAATAGATCAATGGTATGAGTCTTAGATTTATTCCCTTATCTTTTACTTTCTTTTCTCCATGGATTAGAATATTTGTTATGGGGGGTTGCGACCCATTATAGAATTGTGTTTTCATATAAATATGGATTTTTGAATTTTATTTCTACGACTTTAGAGGGGATTAGTTCTTTATATGGAGATAATGGTTAAATTTTGGTGAATTATTTAAGGTATCAGGATAAACATTGTTTTAATTTTGGGGTTAAATCTATTTTTTCATTGATGTTTACTTCTGGAAAAATCAATATAATCAATTAAAAACATTTTAAAAAGGTTCATTTATATTTTTTGTTTTCATGGATAGGTATTTTTATTCTTATATATAAGGGTTTTTTGTCCATTTTTCCCTATTTAACATGATAATACTTTTTTAATTTTCAAACTTCAATATAAGAATGAACTAGAACAATGTAGAATTCTCTACAAACAAATGAACCAAAACAATAACAACCAAATTTGTCAAACGGAATTATCATGAAACATTCCACCCAAATACCAAGTAGTACCACATTGATAGCATAGGTAATAGTTCATGGAATGTGAAAGAGGTACCTAGGAGGTTTTATTCATCACGTATTCCAATCAAGGTCAGTTTGTGTGTCACTCAAAAATCTTTAATGACCTGGAATCTTACTACAATTTTTTTTCCTTTTATACAATCACATTGTTGGTGTATTATTAAACATGATAAATTGAATTAAAATAATACAAGAAATATTTTATAAGATAATTATATCATGACTAAAACTTATGTTATATAAAAATATTTTAGATTTGTGATATTTACATCATGAAGCAATGTTAACCGTTTTTCACTTATGAATTACATGGAAGGTAGTGAAGATAATGTTAGTGAATATTTATTATATGTATGACCTAAAAATAATAATAAAAATATAATATTACATCTAATTTCCTACCTTTCAATCCATTATAATATAATAATGTTTCTCATGTGTACATGTGAACTACCGCCTCCACATAGCGCTCTAAAATATATTTCATCTTATTTTTATATGGTTGGTAATAAGGATGTGATTAATTAAAATAATATATATATATATATTAACAATAATTTTTCTTAAATATTGATTTCATATTTATTTTTCTTTCATTCAACTGGTCGAGAATAATGCAAATAACACTCATGTATACGTACGACATACCGTCTCCATGAATGGTGTTATCCATTTTCAAATTCAACATTTTATTGTTTGCTATAATTGAATATATAATGAATATATAATATATTTATTTTATGGTTTTCATTCTTATGTTTATGGAACTATGATCAATGTAAAAGAACCAGAATTACCAAAATAAAACATACATGATAAATGAATCAATTATCACTTGAAACAGTGATTTTAACAAATATGTGTTAAAAAAGGGTGATAAAAGGTAATAAGTAATTCATATATGTTATTAAATATATGATTTTGGTTCTATAATAGAATTATAATAGACATTTACTTATTATATAAGATTTTCTACCATTTATGAAGGAAATCAAATAAAATATAAGGGTTTCTCATCTCGCTTTTACTTTCGTGATGCATCACAAAAATTCACCTTTTATTCCTTCGTGTAGTGTATATACTTACCCTTTAATATGTTTTATCTTGAATCCAATTATCATAATGGAATTTAAATTTTCATTTAATGAAATTCCATTCATGGGGATTATGATTCAAAAGTTAAAAAAGTGTTAAGTGATTTATGTTTTAATCTCATTTCAACCGGGATTGTATATACTCGAATTTCCATTGAAAGAAATTATTTCATCATTATCTAATAAACTAATTTATTTTTATTATCCTCAACTTTTTCATAAAAGTTTCATGTAAAAGTATAATATTCCTCTCTTTGGTACTTAAAATGATTAAGAATATGTTTTTAAAAAAATTTGACTTCATTTCTCTTTTTGGTTGAAAATCCTATTTCTAATAAATACATTTTTTCTAAACATGATTTTAACAATATCCAAATAATTTATTAGAGAACTTTTTACCCATTTAATACTATTTTACAAAAAAAAATCAATGGAATCTTCATGTAATTTTCCAAACAAATACTATTTGGATTTTACAAAAAAAAATGAAAGGAATATTTGTTTTAATGTGTACAATATGTACAAAATTTCTGATTTCATGACCATTCAATATTTTAATGATTCATTTATAATCTTGAAATTTTATTTTCAAAGAAATGTATTTATAAAATATTTTTTGAAATTTTAGTTTTAAAATTATTTTAAAATTGAAAATTTTATTTTCCTCAAAAAAAATTTTAATGAAATTTTTATTATATTTCTATTCATCAATGACATCAAACCTTATTGTACATATGATCTATAGGGGATATGTTGTATTGATACCATCCTTATTATTTCTTTGAATTATTTATGATCTGTTTGACTTGAGATGTAATTTTTTTACCAGTCAACATTTTACTCTGGATGGGTTATGATTATGATTATTGATCGGTGTGGGTATTTAAATTTCATATGTTAGTTTTTCAAAATGAAATTTTATGTAAATTATGTTTCATCCCTTTAATATTTGGAATGGATTATAATTATTAGGTGATGGGTGGTGCCTCAAATTACATATCCCATTGATGCATTTTTAGGTATCATGTGACAAATCAGTTGGCCAAAATAAATGGGGTTTTACCCATAAATTTAAACTATCATTTGAAAAATATTGAAATTTTTTTTCAGATGTCTTGAATTATTCATTCCATCACAATGAGATTAGTTATTGATCTTCCATGTTATTATTCAATTATTTTTTATATAAATTGTTAAGTTTTAGGCTCATTTGATTATTTATGTGGAACTATATGATCATCATTAATTCATGTCATATTATTATTAAGTAATTCTTTGAATAAAATGTGTTTTAGTAATTTTCATTCCATATTAATTAGACATATTTATTAATGATAGTTTTAATTTTAATGTGAATTTCAAGTTTGTATCTAGTTTACCAAGACTACTAAACTATTTAGTCTTTTGGGATGAAATTATTTATACCTTATGCTGATGTAATAAAGTAAACATCAGATCCAACATAATTTTGTTGGGATATTTACAACGAATTTCATATCTCCATGTGTCTCTTTAGAGGATCGTATTATACAGAACTAGGGTCAAATAAATTAATTCCATAACTCATAAAAATATACATAACTACAAAATAAGGCTATTTTCATTGTCTGAAAAAATGGAAATAGGGCCCAAAAATATGGTGGCAGCATACGGACATGGTTTTGAAAAACCATGGGCACTATTGCTGCTGTAATAAGGTCTAGTTGAAACAATAATTTAAAAAATGTAAATAGATGGATATTGTCACGGTTTAAACTATGGAAAAACTAGATATCACAATGGTTTAACTTTGGATATTTAATCCTTTTTCCATGGTTTAAATGATTGAAGTAAACCATCTATTCCAATGGTTTATACCCTAGAAATAACTCGATATCACCATGGTCTAACCGTGGTTATTTAAGAATACTACCACATTTTAAAAAGTGGTTATTAAGTCCTTATTCAATTGTTTATACCATGTAAATTTAATTCTATAGACATAGTTTAACAGTGAAACTTTAACCCTAATAGCAACATTAAATCAGTGTTATTAGGTACTCTATAGTCAAGGTTTAAACTGTAGAAATTTCAAGCTACATCCATGGTTTAACCATGTACATCTGAGGCTAATTCCATGTCTTAAACCATGGATATATCCTCCATATTCAATAAAAAAATAATATGTTGTGGGTTTTTAAAGTATGTATATACCATCAATATACCATGGTGTTATTGATTTGTACAATGGAAACAGTGTAACACTTGATTTAACTTACAATGGGATTGTAATATTAAGTGAAGTAGATACATTGCGAGGTCCAAACCACAGAGCCTAGTACCATGGTCATAATTTGTAAAGAGACAAAACTCATTACAAAATTGTTCAGAGTGAGAGTGTCTAAACACACATGGATGCTTGCCCAATGTCTTCATATAATGATCCCATTTCACATCCCCTATCAGTATAAGAAAGTAGATTTTCTTCATTGATGATTAATGCATTTACCAGATGTATTAAAAATGCGGTTTAAATATAAATAAAACTAGATAAATGAGAATAAATAATGTTTACAAAACATGCTAACAACTAACAAAATTATCATTAATTCAATAGGAAAATATCACAATAATGGAACATTATTGAAAATTAGAAATATGATACATCAAAGTTATAAATTGTTTATGTATGAAACATTGAACTAGCCAAATAAACTAAACTCAAATTAAAAAATTTGAACCAAATAATCTTTCCACCACTCAAATATAGTTTTGTAGATTATTATCAAATAAAAAAGATTACCTCATGTTAATGTTCCAAATGATAGAATTTAAAATAATTATTAACAACACTTAACAATTATGATAAATGTTTAGCATTGTTTCTGGCACATTCCATTAGTTTTTATCAAAAGGATTAATATCATAATCTAGTAGTAATAATTTATTAGATTGAACCTTTTTTATCTAAGATATGAAAATATAAATCATCCACCTTAGGGTTTCTTCAATCAAATGATCGAAATATCAAGATCATAACCTCTAGATACTGGAATTTACAATAGAACACACCACCACTCATATCATCATTATTTCATCCAAAAAATCATTTAACAATTAATTGGTTTTCATAACCATTAATAATTTATATAACGAATGAAAAAATAATGTTAAACTATTTTATGATGTCTTAAAATGGATTAAATGATACTATTTTACAAAATATCAATTCATCAAAGTCATTCCACTAATCATGATGCACATACAACACTAGTCATGTTATATACATTACATAATATAATTACACACCAATAAATTCCAAATAGTCAAAGAAATATATGTGGTAATTCCGGTATACCAATACATTCTCAAAGAATAATAATGATACAATGGAATTAAATGTGGAAAATTCGCTCCTTAATAATCTATAATATTATAGTATATGATTAAAAAAATATATAAATAAACACCCAGATATAGAGGCCAAATTCCATTACCTAAAACATCATGCATTAAATTTGTGTGCACAGAATGTGTTATGTATTGTGAGTGAGAACATAGTACTTAGTAAAAAACAAAAATACCTTAGTTAAGTCAAGAAGTTAGTATGTTAATATATAAATAACATTGTAATTCCAAAAAGGGATAATTACTTTCAGTACCAATTATTTCATACCATGGAACTTCATAACTCAACAAACTATAATCTGCCGGTAAGTGACCATTGCCATGGATCAAACATAGAACAAAATGGTTAGAGATAAAAATATAATAAATCCCTAAAAACAAAACATATCTCATCAGTTCTTACCCATGAAAACATATGTTATCAATTTATCCCCCCTGTATATCATGTGAAATCAATATAGAAAAAAATCCATTCTGTATATTAAAGATCACAATTTTTACAACCCAATACACAAAAATAACCTCTAAAAATTTCTCAATATACCATATTTCATGTAAAGTTTTATTACTAAACCATTATCCAATTATTATTCCTATGTAAAAATTTATGGATTCATTTACATCTTTATTTCGTATAAATTCTGCATGTAACTCACACAATAAGAAACCCTGTTAAAGAGCATCATCACAAATTATGTTTTAACATGGATTGTACATGATTTAACCTTTAAAATAAAAACCATATTCCTATTAAAAATTTATCCTACAATTTAGAAAAAAATTTAAATTTTACAAATTCTATGCTTTCATAATCTGTCTTTTAACCTGCAGTCCCGTATCAATAGTTTTGAAGTTCATATGGAAATATAGGTTTACATAAAATGGATAAAGGGATAAAATATTTATGTCAACCAAAACTAAAACCCATCATATAAAGTATTTCATATTAATAAAAATATGTTGTGGAGGGATATTAAAATTGGAAATCCATTGGATGGTGTTTATGAGCTTTCTTGGATGAATAACGTACTAAAACTTCATGAAGAAAGTCATCTACATGTGGAAAGAACTTTAGAAAATTCAAGACATAATAACTTCATGAGAATATTTTTTTGGGAGAAAAAAACAAAGAAATTATAGATTTTGGTAAATCATTCATTAAAGAGGAAAATGAGGAAATAAACATTGAATTTCCAGAATTAGGACTAACTAATTTTGGAGAAGAAAATGAATAAAGGGGAACTGAAATTCTACAACTGAAGAAATAAGCTAAAATTGAATTTTAGGAAGGGCATAAATCTAGAAAATAAAAAGGGGGTTGTATTGAGGTATAAATATTAAGAATGAGATGTAATAATTTGGACCCTTATTCATAATCATAAATGGAGCTTAAAATAGATCAAGTAACAATAACTAGCTTTAAAAGAAAATATATAGCTAAAAAAGTATCCAAATTAGTTATAAACAATTTGAACACAAAACCACAAATAAGTGGTAGATATTGGGGATACGTATTCCTAACAAGAGGTAAGGATTACCTAGTTTACATAACACCATTTTCTACATGAAATTACAGTACAAACCAAAACATAATGTTTAGAATACTTTGAAAAATGGTTGTGTAAGGAAGATGATAAAATAGAATGTTTCCATATCTAAGTGAAAAGATACATACATAAAGTGGATATACATTAGGAAAAATCCAAATTGAAATAAGATAAATAATTGAAACAGGAGAACTAGAGTAAATCTTATGTAGAATAAAAAAAGATTCTATAAATTCTAAAAGAAAGAAATTTCAATAATGATTAAAAATTGCATTAAATTAAGAATATTATCCATAAACATTAGTACAAACTATGAGTAAAAGTAAATTTGTTTATGAATTTATTTATTAATTTTTTACAATTTGAATTGAAAAAAATTAATTTATTAAAAAAAGTACATGCTAAAAATCATATTTATTAATAGTAGTTCAATAAATTTTAAGAGTTGTGATTAATATATAATTCTATGTATGTAGTTTACCAATCAGAATATGAAGAACATAGTTGAAATAATAAAAATAAATTACTCTGAAGAGTAATTGAATCTTCATCATCAAATTCTAGTAAAAAATATATCCACAAGAAAAGAATAATATTATTAATAGAAAAAACATGATTCCATTGTGCAGATTATTTATAAATGAATATCATGGTGATTGTTTCACACACAACGATATATATTTTTCATGTTATGAATGATAGTATATTTTAAATATAATTACAATATAAGAAACTGTAATATAATGAAACAAACACTCATAAGGTTAAAAAATTTATATTACAGTAAATGATAATGTGTATGTGTTCTTGTATTTATAGAAACATAAGGTTAAACATTTTCATTTTGATCCTAAATATGTCTATATATTACAATATATCTGTGATAATAAGAATTAATATTCATTAAAAATTTGAAAATGTGTATAATTTATGTTTCTGTAGATGCATTAGTGTAATAATGACTATAAACCTAAGTATATGTATGTATATAATAAATTGTATGTAAAAAAAATCCAAATAAAATGAATTTTTTATTCATTATATATTATTGTATTTTTTATAGTACTTTTATATTATAGTCTTTTTTGTCGTATGACACAACCACGCACTATCATTCACACTGAAAATGAAAATTAATATACACAACTACACAATATCCATTACAACCACACACTACCATTTACAAAATCACAGTCTCTCACAAAATCATGATATTATATCATTTATAACTAGAAAAACATTTTTAGAATGTTTTGTTTGTATTATCTGCATAGACTACAATCTGTGATAACAATGAATAAAAAATAATACAGTACACAACACTGAAATATTTTGACTATAAACTGTAATATAGTACGCTCCACAAAAATCATGTGACTACTAATTGTCAAAACATCCAAATATTTTCATAATGTTTTGAATGTATTGTATGTATTTTATGTATTTAATGTAATATATATGGACGATAATTGAAAATCTGTGATATTCTCTGAGTAACTTAAAATATCTGATTTTTTTGGAAAAATTCATACTTCACATTTATCTATGTCAATAAAAAACATACACTAATGATGTGTAAGATGTTATATGTCAAAATATAGACTAATTATGTATATGAAGTTATATGAAAAAATATTTATAAGTGTGCATCATATTCAAAAAAATATGTTGTGTTATTTATGAAATAAGAAACTACCCATTGTCTTTATTTCATGTTAAATAATATATAATAAGTATTTTGAAAGTAATTTTGTCATAAATTTTAACTGTACTTTGATAAAATAGAATCATGAAGATTAATATATACATGTATGAACAAAAAATAGTTACTAATTTGAAGAAAAAGGTACTAAAATTATTGAAATTTTAAATGGTATATATTTTTTCATTTGAATTTTACAAAAAATATAGGTACCAATTTTTTATCATTTTAAAGTACTATAATTTAAAAATGTATGAAGTATGATCAAACAGAAACTGGTGGGACCATATAAAAAATAAAAAATGGACTATATAAAAAAAATAAAATGATCAAAATATGTGACTAATTATAATTATATTTATTTTACGAATTAAATTGTAATCCTTCTATCTCTAGAGAATTATTGATTTTTTAGTGTTTCCTTATGAACATAAGATGATTTTTTGAACCATGTAATCATTTTTTATCATTTTTAATTTTACTATTGTCCACATGTGTAAATTTTTGTTTGTGATTTTCTTGATATTATGTGTCTTAATTGTGGCATAATGGATAATTTTAGGTTGAAGTAGAATACCTAATTCCAATGATCTAAAATTTTATAAATTATGGTTCCTTGAATTATATAATTAAATTCCATTGTCATGTAAAATATTATGGTGAACTCATGTTTTATCATTCATTGTTTGCAAAGAGCCCCCCTTCACAATACTATAATTTAGCCTTCTTATCCATAAAGTCTGCATTCTTATACTACCCTATAGAACTATTTTACATTAGGTTAGTTATTTCATATTATTTTTGTTAAGGATGAAGTTTATCTTGTTGTGCCTCATATAACATAACATTCATGGAATTTGGGGAAGTCTTGATTATTCTGTTGAATGAAATAGTGGAAATTTATGCTTTTCTAGCCCTTTTATTTTGTGATTGTAATAATGAACATGATTCTGACTTGGTTTAATGTAGTTCATATTCAAAGAATTATTTTTTCCCTATAAATTCTCTAAATCTTCCATGGTATATTTTGGTATGATCAGAGTGAACAATTCATCATCAAAGTTCACTACACCAATTTTAATAAGTTTATCTAAGAAAATTTCATTTATATGGAGTGTGTTGAAAATTTCCATCACATAATAAAGTTAGTAAACCTTTAATTAACCATCTATTTATAATTTGACAGTTCGCTGATACTTATTATTATATTTGTCATGTTAAACTAATATATGATAATTAAATGGAGTTATTTACATATGAATATCTATCCATATGGAAAGTTGGTATACCATAGAAAGAAGTCCCTTTTAATTTTCTAGACATAGAATTTGAGTTTTGATGAGTAACATTATTTATGGGTTCCCAATATGGAGACACAATAGGAGGAAAAGAAAGAAAGATGATACTTTGAATCCCCAATAACATTTATCATTGAAAAACTAAGGATATTGATGTTCAATAGTGGAGTAATCAAATCAAATTACTATAGATATGGAATCCTCTATAGAAATAGTAATTAACACCTTTATTGAATAGAATCTGGCCAGGATGTAATGGACATGTAAATTTTAGTTTGTATTATCATTACTCCGTCCATTAATGTGTTCCTTGGGCGACTCTCTAGGGTTAGAGTTGAATGATAATTTGGTTGATAAAACCCATGGAAGTCTGGAGGGGATAAAGTCTGCTGGAGGATTCCATGTGTCTTATATATAATTTCCTATTCAAGATTATCCCATTCTAAAAAGAAGATCATTATTGGGGTTTTGTGTCACCTATAGATAGGGGTTTATTATTTAGAAAAAACATATACATTAGGGGATTTTGCTTAAGATATCTCTACATTTGATCATTGATATCTATTAATCTCTATATTTCCTCCAGTGAGTTTCTCCTCACCTACAAGTATATCAACAATCTCAAGTATAGTATGGCTTTAGGACCCAATGATCCCTTTCCCTGTATCATTTCATAGTATACACTGATATATTAGTAAGGTAATCTCAGTAGGGGAACGTAAGTCTTCATTTTTTCATTTTCTATTATGTTCGTACTCACAGATCTTTTACCTTTTTGTGGGGAGTATTTTCAGATTAAGGGTATTCCCATATTGTCTCATTATCATGTTTTAATTTAGTGACTTTGGCTATGATGAAACCTAAAAGGGTCTATTTTATGGGAACTATCTCATTGTTAGAATTGGTGATGTATGGTGTATCAACCTGATAAAAAAATGATCATATTCATTATCTCAGCCAACTACGATGAATAAATAATTGAATGTATTCATTTCTTTACATCCCATGAGGTATTATAACTTTTCATGAGGTTGTATGTTTTAAATTTTTCCAAATTATTCAACATTTCATGTAATCCTGAGGATGTCCTACATCACCTAAATTGAACAATATCTTGGTATGAATTCTAGATTGTTAGTTATTTATGAGTGCAATCCATCCCTAGAAAAACCAAATTTTTTATGGGGTGGTTGTATTGATACCAATGACCTATAATTTACCTCTACCTAGGGTTGTAGTGTTGATGGTGGTTTGGATAAAAACACCACCCTCTTTATGGTACAACATATTATAAGTTGGTGTAAAAATTCCTATAGACCTATGGACTGGGATTTTCCTATTGATATAGTTATGGTTACAAATTCCACCACATTCCTGATCAATAAAATATTATTGAATGAGATAGATGAAGATTTGGTATGGAAGATATATTTGACATGTCCAATGTTAGTCAAGCCGGGATCTATTTTGGGGGTGGTTCGGACATAAGGGGTTTTTACATTCTCATACCTATACCCGTCACTATTTCAATGGACTCAGGAATGATCCTATGAATGGCTGAATATCAATGGTATCTCCTATTTAGATCCCATGAGGTTAGAATAAGTCAATGATCAGATCAACTAGTTGTATCTCTTTGATTTTGGGATCCATGAGAATTGAAAATAGTACATTCCTCCTATATTGGTTATTATAAGGAAGGAGTTTGAATTAATTCCTTTGAATTATCCCATCCATGAATAAGTGTGGTGAAATAAAGGGTTTCATACATTCCCCACCCTCAAATATGAATATAAGGAGAGACCTCATCTATCACAAAATAGATGGTTTGAAGTATTTTATTGTTAGAAATATATATATTTTATTAATGATTCTCATATATAAGGATCCATATTATCTACAAAATTAGAAGGTTGACTTACTTAGGTCACATATTAGGTTTTTTTATTTACTTATTGTATCTATCATATGGTCTATTTTCTCCACTAATGTGACCCAATGTTTCTCACTAATTATGGTATGTAAATTCATATAGTCTTCAACCATGTTCTTTGGAAATATAAAGAAGAAAGTGATTAATAGAAAATAAAAAACTTTTATTCTTTCCTCGTACAATTATATTGACATATAATCTATGAATTCTTTATTTTTATAGGTGATTTATCTAGATTCTCTAGTGAAATTGATTTTGTTTCCTATGGATTTATTAGGAAAGTTCATGTTTCATTGGTAATCCTCTAGTTTAGCAATGGAAAAACACTCCAATGGTAGAACATATGAGTATTTAATTTCAAAGATGTATCTCTTCAGTGAAATGGTACCAATAGTTGATAATGAGATTTTTTGTGTGGGTTCTAGGTTCAAGAGGTTTTTTTAGTATAATGGATTCTTCATAGCTACTAGGGGATCCACTAGATAGATTTTGACAAAATATTTCAGCATGAAATTTAACTCTTTAAGCATAGAGGAGCATAAATATGACATTGAAATTTTATTTCTAGAATAATGTTCTAGATTAGCTTCAATTCAAGTTCCATATTTAAGGGCTTAGTACCAGGACAGATAAATAAACATTATCAAAAGGCTTCATAGCCTTATATGGTTGAGATAGTTCCCTTATATACTAGAGAGGTTAGGATACCATGAATAAAATATATTTCCTAGCATCTAGTAAAAGAATATATTAAATATCCATTGATATAGGCTCAGTTAGTAAATTTAGATGACTAACTAATGGAATAAAAGACTCTACTGGAATTCTCAATGAAATTGAAATTGTCATAGTGGGAGGTTATCCTAAAATAGTAATGTTTCAACCATTTGAAAATTTTAGATATTTCGATTTAGGATTCTATTCTATGGTTATAGGATATATTTTAAACATTTTTAAAGATTCTAAATATCCAAAAAAGTGGGAAATGTTGACCAACTAGAGGGTTGATGTCTCATTTAAAACATATGGTCAACCTTACAATTTTTATTGGATCTTCTAGAGCTTGTAAATATTATGGACCCAATGTCGTTTGAATTCCATGATCATTAAAGAAACGTTTAGGCCATTTTTGTAGATATATATGTTGGAATAGTTAGTAAATGGAAATGAATAAATAACCAAGAGGGTTTTAAATACCTTAGGGGAACTAACATTTTCATACCTAGAAGGGCCATCCATATCACAGCTTGATGTTTTTTTTAATGGGAGATTTATTTGTTACCAAAATTCCATTCCCAATTGGAAGATGTGATTTTGTATCTTTTCCACCCATATTGATCAGATATTAACTACTTCTTATCACTAAACTCTGTTAATAATAAGAATTTATTGGTTCCTTATTGGATTTATCTCATGAGTATGATAGGAATAAAAGTAAAATTAGCATTTAGATCAACTCCTAGGGGCTATTAAAACCCTGGGTAATCGTTATTATACCTGGGATAATAAGTATTCAGCAACATAAACAATATAGATCTCTCCAAAATCATTAAATTAATGGTTATATATTAATCATTTGGTAATAAATATGAAAAACTATAAGAAGGTTGGTGATCTTTCCAAACACCTTCATGCTAGAAAACCAATAGAGTTTTGATCTATAATTTTCAAGCATTGTTGATTTCTAAAATTTGGTCCATATTTTTCATTGAATTTCTTATATATTCAAGGTTCCAAAAAACAGATCTTTCATCAATCAAAAAGAATACTATGGGTTTGGATTCTAGGGAATTTGGTGGGTCTCCATATTATAAATATTCAAATATTCCAAAACAAATAAACATATATTTTTATTGTATATGCATGAATCAATTCCCATTATATACTTATTTAGACCTTCTTATAAAATTGGTTATAAGAAAAGATCATGTTTATTATTTATATTTATATTTTAACGATGATGAAAATGTACCATCTATGAACCCACTAGTCACATCTTTAGTATATTTTTTGAAGAGGGGTTTATAGTCTTTATAGATCATGGATAAGAATAAAATATAGGATATACCTTCTCCCCTATGCCACCCACGGTGGAAGAAACTACAAATTAAAATCCAATGGGATATGAAAAAATGAAACCCTATATTTGGATGTTATATGGAATGGCTAGGATGTGTTTGAGGCCTACTAACATAACAAAGTGAAACATATTATACCATTGAGAACCATGATAATATCATAATTATAGTATATTTTCATGTGATATTTTTGATGGTTTAATAAAATAACATAACATTAAATTTACATTTAGTTATATTAATGTTAAAAAAACAAATACTTCCATAATAAATAAAATGTATATATTAAGAGAAATAACGATTACAAAAAAATTAGAATTACATTTGATGAAAGGAATTTAATGTAAAAAAATAGTTAATGAAAAATTGAAAATGGGAAATAGTATAAACATTAATATATAATGTTATGTTCATTAGTGAGTATTTTTGATCATCATTATATTAACCAACACATATGGTAAATATTAATATTGCATAAATGCAGACATGTGAAAACATATAGTAATTAATTCATAAGAGAATTTAAATACTAATTGAAAAATGATCATTTTCAGTCTTAAAAGAAAAAATGTTCATATAGGGATTCTATGACTATATTTTATAATGTATTCATAAAATAAAAATTTTCACAATAATACATGAAAAGGTTGATAGGATAACAAATATCTAAGTCTATGTAAATGAAATATACAAAATAAATGTTTTCTATTAAATGATGATCATATTTTAAAACAATGAAATAAAAAAATGAGCGGGAATATAATGACATAAAATGATAAATCTCATGTGGAAAAAAACACAGGATAAACTTTTCATAGATATTTGATTTGATGCATTAATTTATTTATTAAAACAATATAAGAAATAGAACTAAAATTAAAGTAATAAAAGGTTTTATATTGAATAAAACATACAAAAATCTAACTTTATTTAAATAGAGAGAACCAAACCACACCATGGATAAAAATGATCCCCACCATTCATTACATTGGATCTACCAACACATTAACACTATAATTTTTTCACAATAATTAACAATGAGAACGTTATCACTTATAACAATCATGTTAGTTAGAGTATATTAAAATCATAAATGTTCAATGTATACTAATTCATAACTAAAAAATATAAATTCATAAAAACATATAAATACCCTTTAGTTAAATTTATTCATGCTACTTTTCATCGATAAGACACTCTACTTGATTTCCCAAATTTTGGGCTTACACCTATAAATAATTTCAATTAAATAAAATTATATTTTATAATAATGGTAAAGAGAATTTTTTTGAAATTTATAGAAATAAACATGCCTTTATTAAATAACTGTAACTAACTAGATCATAATGATTGATTATAGTGACCAATTTGTTCACACATTCAAACACTATACAAATAGTTGGAACCAAATATTTTTTAATCATTTCTCTTCCATGAACCAATTTTCCACAGAATGATGGACATTAAAATATAATTATACAAAAAAAATAAATAGTTATAAAACTTCTTTACTTAATGAATGATAAATAAAAAAACTAAGCACTGAGGACCTATAATTGATTTAGTTTATTTATAGATTACAAATCATGATGTGACATTATAGTGTAACATAATAATGAACATCTATTAGTCAATATGATATTATATCTATATGGTAAAGAGTACATTTGACGTTTATTAATTGTTAGTTTTAAAATATAAATAAGAGTGAAGACTTTGTCTGGTAATGTAATTTAGAAATTTAATATTGGTGATTAATAGGAAAATACACATGAAGTGGAATTGGATTATTATAGAAATTAAATTTCATTTAAAAAAAAATATAATACACATAATGACGCACCATAATAAAATTTCATAGTGAAATAAAGACATATTATTTTCATATAGAATGCAAATTTGTGATACGTAATGAATAATAAAGTGTTTGTTATGATAAGTAGGAATATAGTGTACAATTTGAAACTAATAGTGAAATATATAGAATAATGTGTTGTGAATTAAAAAATAATGGAATGGATTAAAAATTAAGTTTTATATATAAATATTACCAATAAGGAAAATAAGAAATAATATTTTGAAAAATAATTAAATTTAAGTGTACTATAAAAATAATGAATGCATTGTGTATATAAAGAATGTTAGTAAACTTAATAATTTATACATAATATGTATATAAAAAATGAATAATTAATGATGGTCAGAATAGCCACATTGTAAGAGGGATAGAGTATAGGATATATAAACCATAATAAAGAAAAATTATGTAGTATTGTATAAATCATTACTATACTAAATTATTGGAACTGAACAGTTATGATAGGGAAAACAGCCCAATAGAAAAATGGAAACATAATTTTTATTTTATATTAGGGTGTTGGGGTGGAAAAGAATAATGTTTTAATTTAACATTTATTGAGGCTATTATGTAGAACTAAAAATGATATGAACCACTAAAATTCATAGTTCTAAATAAGAATAAATTTCTATGTAATAGGATTTTTAAATTTGAGTTCCATGGAATCAAATTGGGAGAGTACTTGTTGCATAATATTATCCATAATACGGTTTTTTGGATCATATTAGGAGTAAACATCACCATAATATAGAACATACAGTGAAATTAGAGAGTTTGTGGTACCAAGGATGAAGATCGTGAAATGTATACAGAGGAAAGGTTCTTGGCATGATATAATATGACTATAGACCCATCATAGGAGTAGGGGGGATATCAGTTTTGTCCTAAATTAGAGACTCAAGATAATAAGGTATACCAGTTTGGAAGGATATGTGGGATGTGGGGAGGTTTTTTTGGAACTCTGTTATTGGGGAGGTCGCATTGGAGCCTCATTGGTGGGGAGGATAGCTAGCTGCGTCGGGGCCACATTGGAAGAGGAATATTTTATAGGCCATAGTTGGGATGGATGTTTCATAATCATGTCATAGGAGTATGATCACAAGAGGTAGGATGTCAGACAAATACATTAGTGGAGGAACACCACAATAGGGAGATATGTAGAGGTTGGGGCTCGATCAAAAAGCCATGAGAATATGATAAGGGAACCAAAAATGGAATTTGAAGAAGCGAATGAACCTCACGAGAGGGTAGGAGTGATAAATGGGTATTTCCATGGGTTTTATAAATTCATGCCCTAAAATAAACTTTTTTATGGTTTAGAAAAATTATTGAAATAGATTTATTAAAACAGACTATTTTTCTAGTTGTAATTTCATATAGAATAACAAAATGCACAAAACAATTCATATAATGGAATAACTAAAATAAATTGTTACCCAACCTCTATATATGTCTAGTATAGATGATATCTTAGTATTATACTCTCTCTATGAAATAATCCAGGTTATAGTTATCCCAATCATATTCATTGAAACATAAAAACTCCGATGGAAAAACTATCAAAATAATTTGGATTGTAATTTCCACTAAAAATGATACTACTCCAATTTATTCAAAATAGTATAATTTAAGTCAATGGGGTCAAATTTTGTTGATATTTTTCCTCTAGAGTCACTGATAATAGCATTTATAGTTAAAATATTTCATACATTATCCCATCAAAGAGAAACCCCACATATTGAATACTACCCCTATATGGAATAAAATAGATGATTGATCTAAATATTATTTATCCGAGCAACATCATTTATATAGAATTTTCACAAACCATAGCTGGTGAACACTCACATATGTCCATGTCTAAAATTTATTTTTAACAAAACATTAAATTAGGTGTTATAATTTCCCATAATTATGGATTTTTTATGTTCTACTCAATAAAATGAATATAATGGGATTTTTAGAATTTTATTGGGTTGCATCAATGTCAAATTCAGTGTTAAAAAACAATTAAATGCCAAAAAAATAATCCACATTGCAAATGTAAAAAATATTTATCATGATCAACATAAAAACTATGTAAAATAGAATAATCATTCTTCAAAAGCAGTCACTAGGTTAAAAGGTCATATATGTTTTCAATATTTATTCTAAATAAGAGACTTGTTATTTCCAAAAAGGGTTAACAATATAGTGATGGTCTATAAGTGTGGAGAAACTATGGATTTTGTATCACATGCACCACATATCATGTATATCTCTACCAATTTGGATTGGATCTGTTACAACCCAAGAAAAATACCCATTAAACAATCTTGAGATAGATGACCTCATCGCCTCAATTGAATCCCTTAGTAACCAAATTCTAACAACTAGTGCCAATAGATACCACATTATCATTATGGATGTCCTTTCTCTAAAAAAATAATTACTTATTAATATATTATATTTGAGATATAATTTAAAATAAAATGATTTCAAAAAATTAAACCCATATTCAAATAAAGATTTACAATGTAGTTAAAAAAATATAACTATAAATAGGGTCATAATTATCAATTGTATACAGCTTACACATATCCATCCTATATTAATAACACCGCCAATGATTCTTGTTCGACCTATATATTGGCCCACAGTTAACATAGCCCTTAGGAACCAATATTGATGAAAAATATAGCCTTTCAATTTCCAGAATCATGTAGAAATACATCTACATGTACATCGACATGTGCAGGTGGGAGTGAGTAACAATTTAATTAGTAGTATTTTACTATATCACTCTCATGCATTCACATGTGTGATTTGTTTTAAACCAGATAACTACTTCCATTTTTGAAAAAAAAATATTATAGTTCAATAGTTCATAAATCAATTTAACAAATAATTATAAATTCTAAATATGGTTTCCAAATAGTACATATATCCTAACATATGAAATACCTTCATGTATTGTGAAATAAACTATAATTTTCTAAATTAAAGCATCATAAGAAATAACCAAATATAAAAATCATGTAACCAAATTTAAACCTATCCAACTCTTATAATTTTGTAGCTTCATTCAATCATTATCCACTCAAAATAATTTATACCAGTATTTCAAACCTTTCCATGGATATTTCAAACCAATATATATATATTTATTTCCAACCATAGAGTTACCAATTATTAGAACTTAAAACTACATTCTGGAAAAAAAATATTTCCAATAAAATATCTCAAGCTAAAAATATTCTAATCAAACTATCCAAAATTCCAATCCAATTTAATAATAAATACACCATCTGTTAAAAAAAATCATGATTATGAAAACCAAATATCATTTTTTTCATTAAAAACACAATTTTATATTTATCTTAATTAAAAAATATATTTTAAAAAATAAATTTAAAATAATTATTTGATATTTTTAAATTTAAATCATATAATTAAATATAATATCAATAAAAAACTATAGAATCTAAATCAGCTAAGGAAGGTGTAAGAACCTAGTTTTTCTATAAGGAATGGATCCTTTAAAGTTATATCTAATTATTTTTCGGTAACTATTGTGGAATCATAATCAATTCATGAATGTTTCAGGGGTTTTTGCGGCTTCTTAAGAGATAGGAATCCTATATGATTGAAGAAATCACTTGGCCACATGGTTTCCCCTAACCGAGTGAGGTGTTTTAGAGGGCTAAGATGGGTGCATGGCATACCCTAACCTTTTTCTTGGGGTCATGATCTTTTAAAAAATCACTATAATTTTTAGCGGAGATAAATTTCATGGTTGGCACAAATTTTCTCTAACCTTGAGACTAGACTGTGCATATTCCATCTTTATATAGTGAAGTTTGCTGGATTGGTGCACGATTTAGCCAACTATGGGTCCAAAACATGCAACCCATGAATTTTCTGGTGAATTTAAAATTTCTCCCTTAAAAATATATTAACTAACCCCTCCCATAATTTTCTCCTCCAGATGATACGATACCTCACTTTCATTACTTTGGGTCTATTAAAATACATTCAATCTATATTTGTTGATATCTCCTCTATCTAAACTCCTATCAATATTCTATCGGCCTCATTTGATTCATCAAGGTAAACTATTTAATCCTCTCGCTTAGTTCGTTGTTTTTATTTCTCTCAAAAACATTATTTTGATGTAGGATCATATGCCCTATTTTAAGGGTGTTGATATATTATTCTATTATCTTTTTAATCCTATCCAATATAAGGGCTAATACTAGGCAATGAGAGTTTTATAGGTACATGGTAGGTGTTATATGACATATCCTTTAAAGTATCATTGTTCTATAAATTGTTATTATTTCATCACATGGGTATCACTTGGTGTTTCTTATTTAAATCAAATTCCTTCATTAAAATCATTGTGCTCATATTCTAGATCCCCTTTAATATGTAATCACTCCATCATGGGAGGTTACAACCTCAACAGTAGCCACCCCAAGTAGGGTGATCCCTTATTTATGACATTAGTAGCTTCTTATAACAATTTGTGCCACCATTAAAGTGTGATATGTCATGAAATTGATAAGTTAATTTTTTTAATAATCGAATGGATTGTAAATAGATAAAACATGTATAAATATCGCCTGACACAACTAAGGTAAGTTCTCTAATAAAATAATGACCTTTGATATGTTAATGGAATGTATTATATAAATATATATATTAATTAGACTAATTAAATTTCTTTGAAAAATAATTGGTTCCATGTACATAGCCTACATTTTTATAATTATGAAACATAATGGAAGGAAACTAATAACTGAATTTGGAATGAATATAATAAATGGTTTCATGTCGTATTTATCATTTCCACCAAGTATGAAACACCATGTAATGACACTTTTAAATTATCAAATTTCATGATTATTACATGGAATAAATTAAATAAATAATTATTTAAAATGTGCTTATTTTATATTAACCATTAAATATTTATAGGAGTGGTTAGACTTGATCCAATCTTAGATATCCATGGGAAATACTGAATCACTTAGAGGATGTCATTTCTATTCAAGGAGCCAACTTCCAAAGGAGATACCCACCTTGGAGAATGTTCATTTCTACTAGATGATTCCAAGAAAGACACTAT
The DNA here is from genome assembly GCA_963277665.1 of Viscum album. Taxonomy (NCBI): domain Eukaryota; kingdom Viridiplantae; phylum Streptophyta; class Magnoliopsida; order Santalales; family Viscaceae; genus Viscum; species Viscum album. Next base: position 1,258,814,365 of record OY728161.1, read on the forward strand.
TGTATACCTTCACAATCATTCTGGATATTAGGATTCCTCGGATGCACTCCTTAGATCCAGCATGATGTATTCACACATGTTGCACCATGGATACACCTCACTGGGCCGAGTCATGCTTAGCATGTGCTTAACATTGACTATATCCTCAAAATCAAATATAATCTACTACAGTGGAATGCCTTGGGTGATGCCTTGTGGATTACAATCAAACCCATTTTCTAGAATATATGTTGTAATTGAGTTTTCTTAACCCCTAATTTCAAGTATGTCTTCGTTATTACATTGGATCATCTTCACTATTATCATAAATTTCGGATTCCCTGGTTATAAAATGGATTATTTTATTCAATCTCTGTAATATAAAGTGCTAATGGAAATATATTATAAAATATAATATAAAAAATTAGATGATATATATTAAAATAGAAACTGAGGCTGAAGCATGTATTGGTTTTTTACATTACTATTCTATCATTACATATATATATATATACGCACTATTTCAGTTTGTATTCACATACTAGATGGTATAGATGATGTTTTTGGTGGCCTATTGAGACTTATCTCACACCCTATCTGGGATACATCTTGTACCCAGGTAGATTACATGTATGCAATTGTTGAAAACAAAAAGTGTCCCACTTGGGACACTTGATATCAGTTTCTTTATTTAGGATAAATATTAGTGGAAAATGATAGGTCTAGTGGTTGGGATTCAGGATAGTTTTTGGATTATTTTTGTTTCTTTTATATATCATGTATTCCCCTCTTCCATGTCTACCTATTTTCTTGTTTTATAGAGACCAATCATGATATTATCTTATGTATATGATATTTTTTAGCTTTTGAGTATTATTATCTACATATTTTGAGTTGTTTATTATTTAAGGAATTCTATTAATTTTTTATTCTGTGAGTTATGATTATAATTATCATGTTTCAACTATTTAATATATTTTATTGTATTAATCCAATATGATCCACTTTGTTTATAGGGGAATTTTTCCCCAATGACACACCCTAGGCCCTTGATGTTAGTCGAAAGCATTTTACATAAGGGGGGAGATCTTGAGACCATTTGGAAAACCAGTTTAGTGCACCTTTGAGTGGATCTTGAATTAGGTTATAATAAAGTGGAATCATAGATTTTTCATTTCTTTTGTCTTACTATTTTTGTAACATATATAGTGTATAAGTAATAGTTATATTTTAGTTATAAGTCATTTTTGGGCATAGATAAACCAAATTCGAGGTAAATACCATGCTTCCTAAGAATGGAAAATTCATGTTTGGTATTTTTCTCATTACAGTAGATATACATTCACAATTGGGTGATGTACATGGGTTGTGATATTTGAAATTCTTTATCGATATTTACCATGGCCTAGTACAGAAAGGATAATTGTTACATAGATCATTATAGGCACCTATAATTCACATGACATCCATATTCCATGCCATATAGGTGCATTTCACTACTTTCATTTTTTGTGTTTCCTGGGATTATTGAGTGAGTCATGGTTATTATATATGTCTGTGCTGCTATCATTTTTTGAAATGTAAGCGAATTGGTTATTTAATGTCTAACCAACAAACTCCACAATGTTTTCCAATATAGTTTGATGGTTCTATCTTCAAAAACTAGTTTTTACCCATGTCATCTATGTACCTCTGGTCACATGAGATTCACTTTGGCTATGAGTGAGTGATTTTTATTTTCATTTCATGATGTGTACATGCCCTAAATTATTGGAATGGGTATTTAATAGGGTGATCCATAATATATTACATATTAAACACTAAGACTGAATATATATATGGGGTTAAATAAAATTAAATGGTTGTAGATTCCAGTGATAAGGTGTATGAGACCATATTCACTTGGAATGGGGATCAATTTTAATCAAACCATAATATTTGTATACAGGAAAATGGAAACATAAAATTTAAATCCTAACATAATAAAATAAAATGGTTTCTAGTAAATGAAGTGGATAATTGTAAATTACCCTTCACCTACTGGAAGCAAAGTAAATTAAATTTTAAAACATACCAATACCCAGTACTTCTAGGCACATACTTGGGGTAGTATAAATTGGATAGTGAGCCCTTATTCTTATGGTCTTATTATATTCGTGCTTCTACTTATTACAAAATCTTTTTCTAAGAGGTGTTCTTGGAATTTTTAGAGCTATGAAACCATGATGTCCCCGTGCCATGTGTCGTGAATGTGGTGATGACCACAATCCAAATATGGTGGTCTGTGAGCCTCTAGTCTTATATATAAGGGTTACACATGTGGAAATTCCTATTGTACCTGAACATGGAACTAACACTCACCTTTGAGAGGCTTCTCTGCATTTGAATAATTACATACTGGGTTATCCATAACATATACATACTATGGATAATCTGACTCATGAGTTCCAGCAGAATCATTCTCACATATTCTTGGGGTATGAAATCCCTCTGGCTACATATTCTTTCCTCATGAACACTATCAATCATCAAGAATATGGAGACACCTATAGAGAGGAGGGAAAATATTTCCACCTATATGCTACATGATTTAACTGAAAACTTGTATGATGTGATTACCCAGAATAGTCTTCATCAGGGCATTGTTTGGGATGACTTTTAGACTCACTTTTATGATTACTTTTTCCATCATATGTTGAGAGATGATTGATATAGAGATTTTATACACCTGGAGTAGGTTTATATGTATGTTATGTACTATTTAGCACATTTATAAAGTTTCAATGCATTTAAATACTTTTAACTGGTGATGAGATATTGCATGCTAGACTCAAAGGAATGTCTTTTTCATACCTATCATTTATGAGATCATGTACTATACCCTTATCACTAAGAAAACCCTGAGAGAATGTGATAGTTCTTCTCAAATAGGTTCAGTTATAGGGAAAGGAAATAGTTATTCCAATATTAGAAAGCATACATTTAAGGTTTCTAAACATAGTAGTGGTAGTCAGAGTGTCCAAAATGGTAACTCCATTATATTCCATCAGTTTGGATGATAGTGGATTCTGAACCCTCATTATGATAAACCCTATCTTGAGTGTGATGCTTGGGGTCGTATGGGAAATCATCAGATATTATATCATTCCATTCCATATTCTTATATTGGAAGAGGATCTACACCAGCTCCGCATTCAAGATCAGGGTTTTTTGTGCTATGTCAAATGGGGAGTTGGAGTATCACTGACAGGACTGGCTGAGGAGGAATTCATGATTAATGTAGCTAGAATTATAATAATAATTTCCAGTATAGCATACGTATTCAGGGAAGTCTAGTTGTCACATAGAAATATATATCAATACAAATGCATGCTTTAAATCTTATACCTGAGGGTTATAGTGAATGGCCATCTATATTATGAGGTAATACTCTGGTAGCCTCTATTATTGTATCTACATGACTCTATATAGGTGCTTCTCACTCTTTTACCTCTTTATCAACTCTAGAAAGTCTCAACCTAGAAAATTTTAAACTTCTGTGGTGTGATTAACATGGAGAGACCATTATGAGTGAAATTAGAGGTAATATTCTAATTCATAGACAAACCCCTTTATATAGGTAGTTAACCCTTAATATATGACCTCTTCATACTTGAGATGATAGGCTTTGATGTCATTCTCAAAATGTATTTTCTTGTTATGTATCATTCCTATGTGGACTTCTATCACTGTAAGGTGTCATTTACATCACTAGATGGTGGTAGCTATCTCCATAAGGGTGAGTTGAATGTTTGTGGAGATAGAGTTGGACCATTTTATAATGGGCTTTGTGGAGTGATCGTTCTAATTGCTAGTCTCTTCATGGAGAAGTAGGGAATACATTTATTGATTTTTTCTCTGAAAGTATATCATTTTAGGGATATCTTTCTCGATAATTTTTAAATCATACCTTCTAAGAGAGTGGTAGAGATTAAAATTGATCTTATACTAGGAGAATATCAATTATATATTCCTCAATATATGATAGAACCTACTGAGATCTACTATCTCAATATACAATTAGAGAACCTTGAGTTTAAAGGTTTTATCATACCCCACAATTATTCTTGGGGTTCCCCAATTCTATTATCCAATAAAGAGGATGGGACCCTTAGGCTATGCGTGGATTACTTATGACTAAACCATTATATATTTATGAAAATTTATCCAAAACCTAGAATATATAATCTCTTTGACAATCTCTGATGGGATAGGGTAATCTCAAAGATCGACCCAAGATCATGATATCTTCAAGTACGATTTTGGACTTCACATATACCTCATAGAATATTTCATAGAATGTATGGTCTTTATAAGTATCTCATTATATTTTTTGGTCTTACAAATTATACCTCTGTTTTCATGGCTTTGATGAATATGGGTCTCCACCCCTATCCAGATTCCATTGTCATGGTGTTTGAGGATGACATGTTAGTGTATTTTCATACTCAATGATACCAAGAGAAGAACCTTGGAATAATTTTTAATACACTGAGGTAGAATCATTTATATGTTATTCTTTCTAAGTTCCACTTCTATATTAAAAAGGGTCACTTATTGGGTCATATTATCTTAGAATCATGAGTATCTGTTGACCCAAAGAAGGCGAGTGTTGTGGTTTCATCGGGGAATCTGAAGAATGTGTTTGATATATATATTTTCATGGTCATGGATGGATATTATAGTCATTTAATATAGAACCTCTCATTATTTTCATCACCTCTTACTACTATTATAATGAACGGTGTGAAATCCTTGTGGTTAGAAGTGTAACACACTGAGATTTTTGTGAATAATTTTTTCAATCTAATTTAATCATTTGAACTTCACATAACACTAAATATTTTTTTTTATTATTATATAAAATCTATAAGTTTGGATTGTGTTATACGAAACACCAAGTCATCCTTGTGCTTCATGCAACACTAACTTTTCATATGTTATATACAATACCTAGATTCCACAAAACAACATTTTATTGTTATAATTATCTAAATGAGATAGGTATAACCTAGGTACCAAACATATTAATATAAATAGTAATAACTAATTTTAAAAATGTTTTTAAATAAATAAAACATATTTATAATGAACTTTATAATTTTTGTAAAGTCTTTATATGTTCATAAATTCTATTTTATTAAAGGAACTACTTTTTTGTCCTTCTTTGAACAATAGTAAAGTTAATTTTAGAAATAATTATTAATTGAATTTGATAAAATTATAATATTTTTTGAATTTTTCTTGTAAAAATTAACATAGGGTGAAATTTAATATTTTTCTGAGATGTTTCATTTTTCGATGAATAGTTAGAAATACTGAATTGTTGTTAAAATTTACATTTTTATTTAAAGAATTATTATTTTATAAATTTATTTTAATGTCAAAATGAGTCAATTAAACATATATTAATCCAATTTATGTCATATTAATAATTTTTATAGAGATATTTTATATAAAAATGTAATGAACTTTGGAACGTTCTTTTTAACCGCTTTCCCACCACGACAGCGGGAATAACATTAAAATTAATTTTCCTGTTTATCTGAATTGAATTTAAAATAATAGACACACAAGTTTTTAATTGGTATTATATGTATGTTCTAATAGTATAAACTTATTTTTTTATATTATGAATAGTAACATCAGTAAATTTTTATTTACCACAGTTAAGGGTAAATCGGGTAATTAAAGGTAGAAGTAATATTATAATGTTATAAAACTGCCCTAACAATTGTACTAATTTCATTTTATGAGTGGTTTTATAGAAAAATATAATATATGATGAAAATATATCCATTTTAATCCACTTGGGTAAGAATATGACACTTATTATATTTTATTTAAAGGTAAGTTAAAAATGTCATTCTCATATTTCTAATAACTATATCATTTGGAATATAAGGTTTTAAATATTATAAATTAAACTATAAATAGAAATTTGAGATATAATAAATTTATATTCTTCATGATAATTTATTTTTATTTTTTAGAGAAATAATCATTTAATTTAAGGCTTTCACAATGATGATGCAGTATTTGTTTAATTAAAAGAAATATCGAATAAAGGATATTTAAAATACTAAAATTAATATAATGTGACAATATTAATTAAATACACGAATTTTATAGATAAATATTACATATTAGTGAGATATGAGAAGTTTTGGTTCAAATTTATCATGTGATATGATATTTTTTAAAAGAAAAATAATTAATAGTATCAAAATTAACATAAATGATACTTTAAAATAAATAAAATTTTAATAAATGAAATATAATTCATACATAACTATAATTAAGATGAATAAATATAATACGGTTAAAAATTTCATAAATGATCCACATTTAGTTCTTTGGGAATTTTATAGTGTGTATATTAACCCTAAAGAGTAAATAATCCAAGTTGTCATTTTAAAAGTTACAGGGTTTAGCTAAGGGATAAATCCAAATGAGAAAGTTAATGGTGTGACCTAAAAACGTATAAAAATAGTCTTTTGAGAGTATTTCAACACATATGTGTATTATATTCTAAATAACTCACTTTGGAGCGATTTTTAAATGAAAATTAATTTATATTAATTTAATACTTTATGTATTTTCTAAAGTGCCCCACCTCATTTATAAAAGGGCACCTCCTTCCCCACTTATTCACATTACTTTGGTTCTTAAATCCTTGACATCCCCTTACCATTATCCATTATAAACTTCCATATTAACAATATGGAGCTTCTCGTAATCTCAAAAGACCGACTCCAGTGTCCCTAAGAGAAGATCAAGATAAAGCTCACCAAAGAAGAGGTAATCTCGTGTACCAACTCTCTGTAGAGTATTTCTTCTTCTATTTCCTATTAATGTGTTGTTTACATTATAAATTAATAATTATAGTATCAAATATATTCTTAGATAAAATTAGGATTATAGAACAATTATATTGCACCTTTTATCCATCCTGTGAAAAACAAAATAACCACACGTGCATACGTACAACCTACCGTCTTTACGTCATGGTGTAATCTATTTTTTCATCACCACTTTATTTGTATGGGTATAATGATGAAAATAATGATTATATATGATTATTATAAAATTATATTTTTTTGGCACAAAAATATACCATCCACTATAACGACCCAATGTTTTTCATTGGAAATTTTCTTCTTATATTTATGTCATAAAATAATATTAAAACACAACATAATTAACTAATAAGTGATTATTGACCTTTAAAAATAATTTTTTCACTTCTATGTTTGGAATTTTAAAATTCTGACATACACGGTTGTGCTCAAGATGACTTTTAGAGTCTAATGAAACAAATATAATTTCCGTGGAATAATAACGTACCCTTAGGAATAGTAACAAACACTTATGAATTGTAATATGACCCTTATGAATAGTAAATCATCCAAAATGAGAGTAACCTTACCCATGAATAATTAATTAAAATTTAGACATCTTAGAAAGTGACAATTTGACCTTAGTAAACGATTTGGAATTTTGTAAGTCATAAATAATTAATTATAACCAATAAATTAATTGAAAGGAAAATTTATTTTCTTAAAATGTATTAATTATTTATCAAATCAATGTCTTATAGTTTTTACATAATTTTATAAGACCCTACGTAATTTTTGAAAGCACTATAAAATCAGTTTTAATCATCAAAACTGTTTTTTAAGTAATTTATGATTTTAATTAAATATTAAACTAATAATATATAGAAAATGATTTCTGAAAAATGGACTTTATTTTTGGATTCTACACATCGAATAATGGTTCGGGTAAATTTTTGGGATATTTCTGAGATACATGAATTTTTGATGAATAGTAGAATCCGATAATTTACAATAAATGCTAAATAATTGATTAATTGAGTCATCAATGATGCTATGCTGATGTAAGCCCACTTGGTTTGGGATCACATTATAAAATTACTATTCTTGGTCATTCATGACTCAGTATTCCTTGTCTTATGGGAAATTAATAAACTAATGAATTTTATATTAAGGAAACCCCTCTCCCCTCCACTATAAAAGTAACCCTTCACACCCTCATTTACTCACACCTCTCAAGCTCCAAGACGTCTCTAAACTCTACCCAAAAACCTTCCCTATCCCCTCCCCCACGTCCAATAGATTCTGGTCTCATCAAAAGACCAAGCTTAGGCCCTTATGGAGGTTCTCAAGAGAATGATTCAAGAGGTAATTTCTCTCCCTCTTCTCCTTTAATTTTTTTCAAGTTCAAGTTCATTTCATGATCTCTCTCCACATATATTCATCAAAATGGTATTTTAACTCCAGAATTATACATATACTGTAATTTTATGATTCTAATGGGATATTATACCATCCAACCACCATTCCCTCTTCCTTTTATTTTATTAACGAGAACGTTTTTTGTGAGGTGTTAATTTATCACCTTCAAGAATGACATGCTTTCTAATTCCATTTCTACCTTCATATCTGGCCATGAAACCATTTTTATGGTTGAAAAAGAATATTATATCTGTATTATATCCTATTTAAAGTTCTGGAACTGACTTATAAACATATTACTATGTGATAAATTAAAACAACTTCATTGTGATAAAAAACGCCCAAATTAACCCAAACAATCATCATTTAATTATTATCTAATGATTCCTCCACATGGATATCATTTAACTCATTATAAGATCATTAAAACTCCTGTAATATCATTAATGACATTTAATATCATTTCTGTATGTTTACCCATGTTCTACCCGAACATCAATTTATGAATACAAATGAACCACCCAAGAAAAACCATAAAAATGAACATCTCCGAACAATGTTTTAAAACTATATAAGTAATAAAAAGGAACATAAAATGACATAATGAAACCATAATGAACCATATTAATGTATAAAAGGTTCTTTAATTTCAAATTAATGAATATAATGTCATTATACAGGACATTAAAGACAAGGAAGAATTAGGATACAAGGTAAGGGGAAATCTCGAACACAATTTTCTTCCTTCGGGTTCTCCCTCTTTCACTCCATTTTTAATATGGTTACTCCTTAAAGATCATTTTTTCATCATTGTCTTTAATTTTCTGGGATATACATGTTTTTCACTAGTTTTTATGTCAAACAAAATGTTTTCCAAATGAACTCCTCTTTTAAGAACACCCCTTTTACTTCTCACTCAAAGTGGACGGTTCTTGTAACATGTATGTTATTCCCTCTTTATTTTGGGAACCCAAAGCTTATGAATATGTTATTATGAGATGAAACCCATTCCATTTCATGGGTTAGTTATGTATATTTCTTATATGTGTTCTATGTGGCAATCATGATGATGATAATGTTATGATTTGATGGGCGCGCCCGGAATTATATAGCGCAATATGAATGTTTCAATGTGACGGGTGCACTCAGAATTATAAAGCACTCCAATGCATTGGGTAAAGTGATGAATATAATGAGTAAATGTGAAATGATGTGTGAACAAGATTATAGCTTGGTTCAAATTTATGTGTGGTAGTTAACCACTAGGACATGATGTTTCATTTTTATGCGTTGCCACATTTCAAGTCTTTTATTTATACTCCTCTCGTGATCATGATCTTTTGGCTATGTTATGATTATGGTCAAACCATGCTATATTGTTCTTATCTATCCTTTTATTGGGATTCTATATCACCCTTTTTGATGTATATCCTCAGGTGGCTATATTTACTAAGGAGAGAACAAGTGCCAATAAGAAGCTAGAGAAGAATAAATTAAATAAATGTTTATGCTTGATGTTGTATTTGTTATGTGTGGTCCTAGTTTTCTCAAGACACTAAACCTTTATATCCACTATGTGCAACACTATTATTTTTTTAATCTTTAAAATGATGTAATAGTAATGTAAAAAAAGGCTCGGGTCACTATAGTTGGTATCAGAGGCAAGGTTTAGTTAATTTGCGAATTAGGATTATTGAACCCTAGAGAAAACCTATAGCATGAGACTAAGTACAAATATCTACACAAGAATATTTACATACGGATCCCATATGTTATGTTTTTATATAAATTGTTTAAAGTAATAATTTATTCATGACTTGTTTACTTATGTTTTTTTCTAACCTTTTGTATTTTAGAAAATGGTGGGAACCAGGAGAAATCAGGCCAACAACTCATATGAGGGCCAATGCAACGATTGTCCGAACGACATCCCCATTGATTTGGGAGGTGGAGTTAAATACTTCATGGTGACACTTACCCCATTATATTAGGCTATGAACAATAACCATAATAATGGGGAACTTCCACCTTCACCAAAGTGGTAGAAACTGGCTATCTAATGTTTTATGTGGAAACGACCACCGACGTTTTGTGGATCTTCAGATCCACTAGTTGTGGAACAGTGGGTTAACTCCATGGAGAATATATTTTCTGTTCTTCACTATTCTGAGACGGAGAAGGTTACCCTATACATTTATCATCTAGATGGATATGTTGATCAATGGTGGGCTTTGATTAAGAACACCAAGCCAAGGGAGGAAATTGAAGAGATGCAATGGGAAGACTTTAAGATATTGTTTGTTAAATAGTACTTCCCAAAAACTCTTCACACGAAAATGGAGATAGAATTCATAGAGATCAAGAAAAAATATGGAGAATCTTTCACAACCTATGAAGAAAATTTCACAAGGATTTCAAGGTATGCTTCGGGTTTTGTTGTCAACAATGATAGAAAAATCGATAGATTCTTTAGTGGATTAAAACCACACCTTCTAAAGGCTCTTGCAATTCGAGACTTTAGGAGCTATGAAGAAGTTGTTAGGTGTGCTCTCAAAGTGGATATGGAGTTTTTATAATGGTCCCATGGCTATAGTGATATGAAAAGAAATGTGGAGTTTCAAGCTGGTGGATCTAATGACAAAGGCGGGAAGAAAAATAAACGACCCACATGCCAAAAATGTGGGAAGTTGCACCATGGGAACTGCCTCAAAGGGACGGGGAAATGATTCAAGTGTGGGAAACAATGACACCATACTCAAGAGTGTCAAAAAGACACGAAAAGTAAGGAGAATTTAGCCAATGAAAGGAGAGAACCACTCATGGTTCAATGCTACAATTGTAGGGAGCTAGGGCACTATGAAAACTAGTTCACTAAACCTCGATCTATCGAGGGTAATTAGTGTCAGAAGCCACCAAATCCAAAGGAAAAATGGAAGGCTTATTCCATAACTACTTTGGAGGTGAAGCATGATAATGAAGTCGTACAGGTCACACTTCATATTCACTCAATAATGGAAAAAGTCTTATTTGATTCTGGTTCTATGCATTGCTGTATATCTTTCAAGTTTGATAGAACTATAGAATCGAAGCCCCGAAACCTTGAAGTAGAGATATCTGTAAAAACACCGAGTGGTACAATCATTTCAACCCAAGTGTTTGACTCTTCTCCCATTGGTGTATGTGGGAAGATTCTTCTGGAAAATCTCATAATACTTCCCATGGTGGAATTCGACGCTATAATGGGAATGGATTGGATCTCGTTATATAACGAACATATCAACTATCGAGAAAAGTAAATATATTTTCATATTCTGAACCATCCCATGCTCCTCGAAAAATTCAAGGAAGATCATGAATATCCTTTGAAAAATCCTATATTGGTGTGGGTGTTGATTCCCTAGGAAGAAGCATACCTCTCCCAAATGGTTGAGTTGAAGTAAAGTTCCAACCTTGAAGAAATTCCCATCGTGAGAGAATATGACGATGTATTTCCTAGAGAGTTACCTGAAATTACCACAGATCGTGAGGTAGAGTTCTCAATTGAACTCATGCCCATAACTACTCCAATCTTGAAGTGTCCCTATAGGATGGATCCTATCGAACAGGAGGAGTTAAAGAAGCAGGGGTAAGAGCATCTAGACAAAGGGTTCATATGCCCTAGTGCATCCCCTTGGGGTGCACTAGAGCTCTTTGTGAAGAAGAAGGATGAAAAAATGTGGTTGTGTATCGATTATTGGGAATTCAACATGATCACCATAAAGAACAAGTATCCTCTCCCAAGGATTGATGACTTGTTTGATCAGTTAAGAAGAGATTAATACTTTTCAATGGTGGATCTTCGTTCTGGCTATCATTAGGTAAAGGTGATGAAGGAAGATATTTAAAAGACTGCCTTCCATATAAGGTGTGGGCACTATTAGTTTTTGGTGATGCCCTTCGTACGTACTAATTCCCCTGCAATCATCATGGATTTGATGAATAGAGTCATTAGACATTACCTCGACAAATTTGTGGTAGTGTTTATCAATGATATTCTCATCTACTCCAACAGAAAGGAGGAACATGAAGAACATATAATACTTGTGTTGGCGACATTAAGAAATGAGAAGTTGTACGCCATGATCAGAAAGTGTGACTTTTGGATGAAGCAAGTCACATTCTTGGGGCATGTGATCACAAGTGAGGGAATTTACGTGGATACTTCAAAGACAAAGGCAATTGAGGAATGGACCAAGCCCTCTAGTGTCACATAAATCCATATTTTTCTTAGATTAGTTGGGTACTTTTGATGTTTTGGGAGAAACTTCTCATGATTGTCAAGCCCGCTAACTAATTTAACAAGGAAAGGGGTAAAGTATGTCTTGACGGGAGAATTTGAGGGAAACTTTAAGGAGCTAAAGAGAAGTCTGATCACCGCACCTATACTCACACTACTGAAAAGTGGAGAAATTTTTGTGATATATAGTGATGATTCAAAGAAAGGCTTGGGTTGTGTACTCATGAAAAATGACAGTGTGATAGCTTATGCCTCACGACAGTTGAAGATCCATGAGCAAGACTACCTGACACATGATCTAGAGCTGGAAGCCGTAAGTTTTTCCTTGAAAATATGGCGGCACTACCTTTATGGTGAGAAGTGTGACATATACACTGATCATAAGAGCCTAAAGTATATATTCACAAAAAAGGAGCTCAACATGCGTCAAAGAAGATGGTTAGAGCTAATCAAGGATTACGATTTCTCTATTCACTATCATCCTAGAAAGGCGAACAAGGTAGATAATGCTCTAAGAAGAAAAGAACATGCTACTCTATCCATGCTGCGGATTGAGAACAACCCTATCTTCTTAGATATTCAAAGGATGGATTTGGAAATCATAAGGGTATGGGATACATCCTACCTTGACCAAATTATTGCACAACCATCCATCTAGGAGAATATTAAGGATGCACAAAGGGATGAAGTGGAGATACAAAAGATGGTGAATGCAGTAAAGGAAGGGATGTTGCAAGAGTTCCAATCAACGATGATGGTGTGATTCGGTTTGGAATGTGGCTTTGTGTGCCTTCATCACCTGGGATAAAGAAGGAGCTATTGGATAATGCACATAGCTCAACTTTCTCTATCCATCCTGGGAGTACCAAGATGTACCGTGATCTCTGAGAACACTTCTGGTGGGATAACATGAAGAAAAAGATTGCGGAATATATATCAAGGTGCTTGGTATGTCAGTAAGTTAAAGCTGAGTGACAAAAGAGCAAGGGTATGATGCAGCCATTGCCTATACCCATGTGGAAATGGGAAAATATTACTATGGACTTTTTCATGGGTCTCCCGAAGACTTCAAAGAGAAATAATGAGATATGTGATGTGGTTCACCGAATCACCAAGACTTCACATTTTATCGTTATTCACGAAGACGTATTGCTTGAACAACTTGAAAAGATATATGTGAAGTAAGTGGTGAGAATACACAGTGTTCCACTCTCAATTGTCTCTGACCATGATACAAGGTTCACATCTATGATCTAGAGGAGCCTTCAACATACTTTGAGTACTGAATTAAATTTCTGCATGGACTATTACCCCCAATATGATGGCCAGTCTGAAAGGACTATTCGGATTCTTGAAGATATGCTAAGAGCCTGCTCTCTTGAATTAAAAGGTGGTTGGGATCAGCATCTCCCATTGGTTGAGTTCTCATACAACAATGGCTTCCACTCAAGTATCCAGATGGCTCCATATAAAGCTCTGTATGCAAAGCGATGTAGAACTCCAACCTGTTGGGATGAAGTTGGAGAAAGGAAGCTACTCGGACCCGATCTTGTTCAAGAGATGACAGAAAAGGTTTAAGTCATCCAAAAACACATAAAAGATGCTCAAGGTTGGGAAAAGAGCTATTCTGACAACCGTTAATGGGACTTGGAGTTTGACGTTGGAGATAAAGTCTTCCTTCAAATATCTCCATGGAAGAGAGTCATGCGATTCGGGAAGAAAGGGAATCTAAGCCCAAGGTAAATTGGCCCCTTTGAGATTATTGACCATATTGGAGTTGTGGCCTATCATCTTGCACTTCCACCAAATATGGCTCAAGTTTATGATTTTTTTCATGTATCGCTACTGAGGAAGTACATACCAAACCCCTCACATGTACTAAACTCAGAGGTGGTGCAGCTGAAAGATGATCTCTCCTATGAGGAGTAGCCTATAAAGATTCTGGATCAGAAAGATAAGGTTCTACGCAACAAGACAACCCATCCTTTCAATGTGTTGTAGAGGAACCATAAGTTTGAGAAAGCAACATGGGAACCAGAAGAGTAAATGAAGGAGAAACACCCTCACCTGTTTGTGTAAAGTGAAATTTCGGGGGCGATATTTCTTTATGGGGAGGAATGTAACGACCCAATGTTTTTCAATGGAAATTCACTTCTTATATTTATTTCATAAAATAACATGAAAACACAACATAATGAACTAATAAGTGATAAGGGATCTTTAATCATAACTTGGTCACTTCTGTGTTTGAAATTTTAAAAATCTGACCTATACGGTTTTTCTCAAGATGATTTTTGGAGTCTAATGAAACAAAAATAATTTTCAGTGAATAGTAACATACCCTTAGGAATAGTAACATACCCTTATGAATATTAATATGACCCTTATGAATAGTAAATCATCCAACATAATAGTAACCTTACCCATGAATAATTAAATAAAATTTATACATCTTAGAAAGTGAGAATTTGACCTTAGTAAACGTTTTGGAATTTTGTAAGTCATAAATAATTAATTATAACTAATTAATTAATTTAAAAAAAATTCTTAAAATTTATTCATTATTTATCAAATAAATTTCTTATAGTTTTTAGATAATTTTATAATTCCCTACGTAATTTTTGAAAGCACTATAAAATCAGTTTTAATCTTAAAAAAAATTTAAGTAAATTGTGATTTTAATTAAATATTAAATTTATAAAATTTATAAAATTATTTTTGAAAATGGACTTCATTTTTGGATTCTGCACATTGAAAAATGGTTGGGGTAAATTTTTGGGATTTTTCTGAGATACTTGAATTTTTGATGAATAGTAGAATCTGATAATTTACAATAAATGCTAAATAATGGATTAATTGAGTCATCGATGATTTTCTTATGATGTAAGCCTACTTGGTTCTGGATCACATGATGAAATTACAATTATTGGTTATTCAAGACTAACTATTCCATGTCTTAGGGGAAATTAATAAACTAATGAATTTTATATTAAGGAAACCCCTCTCCCCTCCACTATAAAAGCCACCCTTCACACCCTCATTTCCTCACACCTCTCAAGCTCCAAGCATTCTCTAAAATCTGCCCAAAAATCTTAACTAGACCCTCCCCCACGTTCATGATCTTCTGGTCTCATCAAAATACCAATCTTAGGCCTATAAGGAGGTTCTCAAGAGAAGGATTCAAGAGGTAATTTCTCTCCCTCTTCTCTTTTAATTTCCTTTCAAGTTCATGTTCATTTCTTGATCTCTCCACACCTATATTCATCCAAATGGTATTTTAACTCCATTATTATACATATAATTTAATTTTATGATTCTAATGGTATATTATATCATCCAACCCCCTTTCCCTCTTCCTTTTATTTTATTAAATAGAACGTTGTTTGTGAGGTGTTAATTTATCAACTTCAAGAACGACATGATTTATTCTTCCATTTCTACTTTCAGATCCAGACATGAAACCATTTTTATGGTTGAACCAGAATATTTTATATGTATTATTTCCTATTTAATGATCTAGAACTGACGTATGAACATATTACTAAGTGATAAATTAAAACAACTTCATTGTGATCGAAAACCACCGAAATTAACCCAAACAATCTTTATTTAATTCTTTTCTAATGATTCATCCACATGGATCTAATATAATTAATTATAAGATAATTCAAACTCTTGTAATATCATTAATGACATGTAATATCATTTGTGTATGTTTACCCATGTTCTACCCGAACATCAATTTATGAATACAAGTGAACAACCCAAGAAAAACCATAAAAACGAACATCCCAGAACAATGTTTTTAAACTATATAAGTCATCCAAAGGAACATAAAATGACATAATGAAACCATAATTAACCCTATTATTGTATAAAAAGTTCTGGAATTTATAATTAATTAATATAATGTCATTATAGAGGACATTAAAGAGAAGGAATCATTCTGATACAAGGTAAGTGGAAATCTCAAACCCAATTTTCTTCCTTCTGGTGCTCCCGCTTTCACTCCATTTTTGATATGGTTACTCCTTAAAGATCATTTGATCATAATTTTCTTTACTTTTCTAGGTTATAAATGTTTTCACTGGTTTTTATTTCAAACTAAATGTTTTCCATAAGAACTCCTCTTTTAAGAACACCCTTTTACTTCTCACTCAAAGTGGACGGTTCTTGTAACATGTATGTTATTCCCTCTTTCTTTTGGGATCCCAAAGCTTATGAGTGTTTTATTATATGATAAAACCCATTCCATTCAATGGGTTAGCTATTTATATTTTTTATATGTGTTCTATGTGGCAAGAATGATGCTGATAATGTTATGATGTGACGGGTGCACCCGGAATTATATAGCGCAGTATGAATATTTCAATGTGACGGGTGTGCCCAGAATTATACAGTGCTCCAATAAATTGGGTAAAGTGACGAATCTCATGACTAAATGTGAAATGATGTGTAAACAAGATTTTATCTTTTTTCACAAGTATTTGTGGTAGTTAACCACTAAAACATGATGTTTTATTTTTATGGATTTCCACATTTTAATTCTTTTATTTATGCTCCTCTCATATTCATGATATTTTGCCTATGTTATGATTATGATAACCCCATGCTATATTGTTATTATCTATCATCTTACTAGGCTTCTATCTCACCCTATTTGATGTATATCCTCAGGTGGCTACATGTACTAAGGAGAGGACAAGTGGCAATAAGAAGCTAGAGAAGAAGAAATTAAATAAATGTTTATGCTTGATCTTGTATTTGTTATGTATGGTCCTAGTTTGACCAAGAAACTAAACCTTTGGATCCTCTATTTGTAATACTATTATGTTTTTTATCTTCAAAATTATGTAATAGTAATTTAATAAAAGGCTTGGGTTGCTATATCCACTTCCTTACTTCATAACAAATAAGGGAATGATATCGTGGTGTGGGCGTACGTACAACATACCGTGTCCACAAGGTGATGAGATTAGTCTTTCACATTAACCATTCAAGAATGATTAAAAATGTCTATAGTAAATAAATTTAATATATATGAAATAATTATGATATTTTAATTATATATATATATATATATTTCATTTACCATCTTCCATTCAGGATGATAAAAAAATGGAAACAACATTTATGCATATATATGACTTACCATCTTCATGAATGATGTATTCCATTTCATATATCTTTATTATATATATATATATAATAATATACTAAATATATATGATATATAAATCATATTTTACATTCTTTATATAAGTGAATCATGATCTAAGTAAGAATACCAAGAATTAAAAGTCATAACACATACGATAAACAAAGCAGTAATTACCCAAAAAGTTTTGTTAACATTTTATTGTTTGTATTGGGTAATATAAAGTCATAATTGAATCATATGTGATATAATAAATATTATTCTGATTATATAATCAGATAATAATTTTTTTTAAACCACTATATAGTAGTTTAAGAAACATACATAGGGAATCAGACTTAAGGTAAGGGAATTTTATCTCACCTTTACTTATCTGAGACACATTCCTCATACACTACTTGTTTCTTATACATATTTTATATACTACCCATGAATTTATTTATGAGTCTTAACCATAATATTAGTTTATTTTAATATCCATATATTTTTCTTTCTATCCTAGGTCATACTAATCTAGTGATTAAAGATATGTTAGTGTTAATTTCACAATCTCAATATTATCCAAGATTGTTTATACGTAAATATTTTCATGTGTATATTTATCTTCCATGTCATGATTCTTTAAATTACATTCCAAAATATTTTTAGTATTCCTCTATAGTTTTTATGCATGTATGACTTCTTATTAAATGGTTAGAAAGGAATCCTTTTTCATTTTCCTAACGAGGTAATTTTTTAACTTTTTTGGAAAAACTACATGGGAATGTTTTTTTAGTTTATATAAAATGAAGTGATTTTTATGCTTTCATGATGACTTATTGGCTTGAATCTTTAATTATAATCTTAAATAGTTATTTTCGATGAAATTTTTTCTTTTAAAAATGTGTCGAATTTTATGAAAAGAAAACAATTTTAATAAAGAAAGTATATCTTCTTCAATAACTATTTGAAATTTTTTCATGATTGCTTTATATGTTTTCTATGTGATTTCAATGAATGGGGGTTTGAAATTTTTTTCTACTTTAAAAAGGTATTTCTAAGGGAAGTTTATGTTACAAGTGGACATTGAAAATATTTCCCCTTCTAAGACGACATAATTTTTTATAGTTCCAGAATTCCATTTATATTATTTCTATAAATTGTTTATGTTATGATAGAATTATGTTTATGAAACCCACTTATTTTCACAGGTTATTCTTTTGATGAAATTATTATGTTACCTGCATCTTTTCCATAGGTTATGATATGATTACATTTTTATGATACCCATTTCAGTTTGTGGATTATGATATGATTTTTTATGATATTGTGGAACATGTACATATGATTTTATTATGAGATGGATGAGACCTATATCTTCCTATGATGCATTGGGTAAGGATTTATATCTCATGAGTTAGATTAATATGGTCTTCGGAGTGATCCTTGACTACTAAGATGTCCATGGGAGTAATCCATGAATACCAATATGCTATGTGGAGTGAACTCATACTTGTAATATGTCCATGGAAGTGAAACATGACTACCAAGATGGAATGGGAAATGAATCCATTCTACCAAGATAGCCTTGGATTTGATGCACAGACTATTATGGAAATAATTATTATATACTTATATTTCCTCCACTATTCAATGTTTTATTCCCATGTTATGATTTCGTGGCTCATGTTATTTATTTTCTTAGGATTCATGTCTTAGAGCTGCAAATATCCTTATTCCATGTCTCCTGATTTTGATATTTGATATGCAGGGTATGATCTTATATTGTTTTGATCATCTTATCATAACCTTATTCTCATATTTTGCTTATGTATCCCTTTTTTTACCCTTACTAAGCATTTTAGATCACCCATTTTTATGTTTCCTTTCCCCAGGTTATAAGAAAAGGTTTTAAGTGAATGTTTTAAAGGAAAGGAAATTTTTGTGAAACATTGAATATCTTCTACCAGACTAGACATTTGTGTTCCATGTTTCCAATGTCACCAAACTAATATGGTCATTGGGATTGTGTTTTTATAGTGTATTAATTATTTTGATCAAATTATGTAATATCCATGTATGAATATTTTGGGATGTTATAAGTAGAGTTCAAGAAGTCGTTTTAGTAACTAAAAGGAAGCCCTACTTCGATGCCTATTCTGATGCTTCAAGAGCCTGATAGAGACTATATAGACTTTCTATGATGCATTAGGTATCGTCCTGGTGTAGTACTAATGCGGGATGAAATATTCATTTCATGAAGATCATGCCATTTGAGGCCATGTGAGATAAAATACCTAATATATGACCTCATTCTAGTAATAGTTGTTCATGCCTTACACTACTAGAGACACTAGATTATGGGTGAGAACTTTGTTGTTTATAAATAATATAAGATACTAAAATATATATATATTTTTATCATGAATTGAATATCATATGGTGAATAGCGTTCAGATACATTCATTACTTTGAATTTTATCTTGCCAATATACCTAGAAAGTTCAATTCAGTAACAGATGTGATGAGTCAGAAAACATAAGTACAGCTCGTATAGGAAGCCAGTGATAAATTGAAATTGATGGAACTATTTTTGTAGATTCATATGATGTTATAAGAGGGTCATGAGTATTATTATATTTTAGCATTGACATTTTCCTATTACCTCTAAGATAGTGTAAAGAAAAGGTAGTTTGTAGATCCTAAAGGCTTGGTTCTCTATGAGAGTATTTTATATAAGGACCGACCTCTATACTGGATAGTTTATGGAGATGAAATCCTATGTATATGTGGAAATATCTGGGTTCCTACATATATAATAGAAGAACTACTGTGATTGTCCCCCACTTCTCAGTTGGAATTTTATCCAGGTATCTCCAAGATGTATCAAGATATGTGATGCCAGTATTAGTGGCTTAGTATGAAACTTCAGATAGAAATTTTTATCACTAGGTGTTCCACCTGTCAGCAAGTGAAGGCATACCACTAGGGACCTGTTGGAATTTTATAGTCATTTCTAGTCCAAGAATGGAAATGGGGAGATGTTTTTAGGAATTTCTTCAACGAATTACCATGGTTACCTTGAGGTAGAGACATGGTATTCACAGTCGAGCATTGACTGAATAATGTAACCCATTTCCTTATTATCTGAGAGATACTATCAACTGATGAGCTTGGAATGATGTATGTTTGGGAGATCATATGGCTACATCAGGTCCCTTATACTATTATTTCACATAGGGATACTATTTTAACAATGAGGTTCAGGAAAGCTGTAGAGATATCTATGGGTATACATGTTCTTTTGAGCATATCTTTTCACCCTAAACCTGGTGGATGGTTAGAAAATATGATATAGGTTTTAGAGGACATGCTCTGAGAATGCGTCCTTAATTTATATAGTTCTTGGGAGAATCATATCCCTCTCGTTGAGTTCACCAACAATAATAGATTTTAGATGATGATTCAGATGGCAATTCATGAGGCCTTGTATGGTACGTCGTGTCGTTCACCCCTATGTTGGTTAGTGTTAGGAGAGGCATTGCTACTGGGTCCCTGTATCGTACAAAGGTCCTTAGTGAATCTTATGCTAATTAGTAATCATATTTATACTACTCATTCTGTAGATAAATCTTCTACTGATCTTTATCAATGACCTCTAGAGTTCATAGTTGGGGGATCATGTTTTCTTATGGGTTTTTCCTAGGCTTTAGACTAGATAAATAAAAATACAAGGGAAGTTTTATACTCATTATATTTATCCATTTGAGATTCTAGATAGAGTTTGGATGGTATTATACCAATTTTTATTACCTCATAGGTACCATTCCATGCTTGACATCTTCCATAATTCACAGCTTCACTGTTATCTTGCCAAATTATCTCATAATTTTATCTTGAGGAGGTTGATTTACGAGTTGATTCTTCATTTGAGGAGTATCCTATACTCATTATTGACTACATCGAGAAGGCTATCTATGGACGGTATATTCCACTAGTATGATTTCTATGGAAACACATACACCTATAGTTTGACACATAGGAATGGGAGGCTGATCTATATGATCAATAACTATAGTTGTTCTCAGAAAAAGTTTTTCCATCCTTGGAATTTGACCATGGGGATGATTTACTTTAGGGGGGGAAGAATATAAGAAATCCAATTTTTTATGAGGTACATAACCCTGTACGGTTGAAGAAATCACTAGGCTACAAGGTTAGTTGAAACCGTGTTTCCCAGCCTACACTGTTTTCCCAAAATAATCTGGGGAATTTCAGAGGGCCGAGGAGGGTCCACATATTTAACTAAACAAGTTCCCATGGGAATTCTCCAAAGATAAATGTATTCAGTTTTTATCAGAGATTAATTTCATGGTTGTTACATGGTTTCGTTAACCATGTGGAAAAACCATGTGGTTCCCCTCTTAAGGTAGTAATATTTTCAAGATTGGTGCACATTTTGGATATCTTTGTGGACAAAAAATGTGAACCATGAATTTTTGGGTGAATTTATGGTTTCTCCAAAAAAAATTAAATTATCCCTCATATAATTTTCTCATCCAAGGGATAGGATACCTCCCATTCTTCAACTTAGAGATCTCAAACTCCCATCAACCTAGGTTTCTTGATATCTCATTCATCCGATGTCTAATCAAGCTTTTGTTGGTCTTGTTGGATTCCTCCATGTAATCTATTTAATACATAGGCTCAATATTTCATTTTTCTTCCTCTGGATGATTCTATTTTCATACATGCTCATATTTACTATTTTCAGTGTGTTTATCATTTCTTCCATTTCTTCTAATCTAGGAAAAACTAACGGATGATACGACTATATGAGAGTTCAATGGGTATATGTTTTGTGGTCTATGAATTATCCCTCAAATTATCATTACTTTATAAACTATCCTCATTGTGTGCACTCCAGTTTCACTGTACATTTCTTATTTAATTCATATTACATGATTATAATCATTGTTATTGAATTATATGTCCCCTTCTATATGTAATCATTCCATTATTCGAGGTTATAATCTCAATGTCGACCACACCAAGTAGGATGATCCATAATTTATTCCTATAGTAGCTTGTTATGACTATCTCATCCACCATTCAGGTGTGAAATAACTTTAACATGGAAAGGTAAGTCTTTTAATTAAATGAATGAATTTTAAATGTCTATCACATGTACAGTTATCACATAAACCTTTAAAGTTATGTGTTCTAATTAATAAATAAACCATTGAGATATAAATGAAGAATACTATATATATATATATATATATATTAATTGACCTAATTAAATGTATTTGAATACTAATTGGTTTCTTGTACATGGACCTCATTATCATGGTGGTGAATGGTAAAATATTGATCATAATAACTGAATATAGAATGAAGGTAATAAATGGTTGAATGTCATATTTATCCTTGTCAACTATTATACAAGGGAATGAACCTTGTGAATTATAAAATGGATTGATTATTTTTTTAATAAATTAAATAATGAATTCTGTATAAGGTTCCTATTTTATATGGAAGTTTTAATCTTTATAGGAGTGGTAAGACTTATGCCAGCCTTGGATTCCTAATAGAATTCCTTGACCACTTAAAGGACACCATTCTGATTCAAGGAGTCAGTTTCCAAGGAAGATAACGACCTTGGAAAATAGTCCTTGTCTGCTAGAGAATGACTAGAATGATGGTTTAGGATCCCTTCACTATATTTCTATAAATTAATATTCCTTGAATACTCTCCTTAGATCTATCATGATGTCTTGGATACACCTTATTGGGCCCAGTCATTCTAAGCACATGCTTACCTTAGATGAGATCCTTAGAGTCAGTTAGTATATATTATGGTGAAACGCCTTGAGAAATGCCCCTTGGATTAAACATAGACTCTTTTTCCAAACTGCATGTTTTCAGTTAGTTGGAATGACCCCTGAGGTCAAGGATTCCTTGGTTATTACCTTTGATATTCTTCACTATTATCATCCTTATAGGATTCCTTTCTTATAACATGGACCCTTTTACATTGTATCTATTATATACAGTGTGATTAAAACATACTATAAACTAGACCCTAAATAATTAAATGATACATATCCAAACACCATATGATGATGATGAAGGTATAGGATGTTTACATTAATTTTTTGTCTTTACTTCCATATATATATATACCTATACACTATCTTAGTTTATATTTATGGACTGGGTGGTATGGGTGTTGTTGATTATAGCCTATAAATATTTATATCAAAACCTATCAGGGATGTAACTAGTACCAAGGTAGATTACATGTATGCAGTTGTTGATGAGGGGAAGCATCCTACTTTGGACACCTGATATTACTTAATTTCATTAGGATGGATCTTGATAGAAAATGACAAGGCCAGTGCTCAGGATGATGGATCTTTTTTGGATTCTTTTTGTTTCTCTTGTATATTATGTATTTTCTAGTTCCATGTATAAAAGTTTACCAGTTTTATAGAGACGCGACATGACGTCATCTTTTGTAAATGATATTTTCATATTTTTATTATTTTTATTATCTATATATTTTGAGTTGTTTATTATCGAGGGATACTTCATGTTTATTTTTGTTTCTTGTTCTATGTATAATTATCATTATTCCTCTATTTCATCTATGTTATTATATTTATCCACTACACTCCACTATTTTTTTGAGAGAATAGTATCCCTAAGGACACACCTCATGCCCTCACTACTAGTTGGCAGCTTCTGGAATATGGGGAGGTGTGGTTGAGGACATTTGGACCATCAATTTTAGGAACCATTGTGTGGTACCAGTATCAGGATGTCACATAAAAATTATGGGTCACTTGACTTAAGTGATTTAGTTTTAATTACTTTTAAGTACTCAAGATGATTAATTTAATAAAGAAAACCATCTTGATCTGTGATCTGAATTCACATAAGCAATAGTTATTAAACCCAAAAAATTAATCATTCAATATAAGTTTGTTTTTGATTTGCTTGTTCACATTCGATAAAGCCTAGTTATAAACCGGTATGTCCCCTAAGTGACTCTTAGGATCATATTATATGGACATACCATTAATAGTAAGTCCACTATACCCTTTTCCATTTCCCTATGTAACAAAATTGTTATGGGGTATAGGATAAGAATGATAATAGGTGATATACAAAGAGTGTTATATCCCTTATTCCATTTGAAAGGTCCCCATTCCAAATATCATATGTCTCTCACTCTCTTCTTTCAGAGAGATATAATGAAAATTGAAGTTTTAAAACCTAAAAATAAATTATCTGACATTTAACCATTCTCTTAACAATAAAATAACAAATAAGAACTTAACTTTATAATTTTTTGATAATCTATCCAAACCATATTCTTTTATCACATATTTCAATGATTCCATGACCAATATTTGAAAATTAAAGAGGGGTAAAAGAGGAGAGTATGCATAAATCATTCATGCATAAATATCTCTAATTATACATATAAATACATTTAATTCACTCTATTGAAACCAACATCTATCACCCCTAATATTTCAATTTCATTCCATTATTAGTATTTTAATTTCCTCTATGGTAATATTATGGTGTCAACATTCACAAATCCTTTATTTTTGAAAAATATCATTGTAAAAACACACCAATAAATACTATATTATATATATATATATATATATATTAACACCATGAAATTATCTCCACATATATAATTTAAACTCTAAAAATATTGATTGTTACAAACCTGCACGACCAGTTGGATCCCACTGTCAGGAAAATCTATTTGGAATGGACCAAATTTCTAATCATGGATGGGAGTAGCAAGCCATAATAGGTGGGTTGCCAGCATATGTAACCTACCACAAATAAGTCATAGTAAATCCTTCAAGAAAATTGTCGGCATAAACTTTCATTCTCCTTTCTCGAAATATTTCACCACCATCATTGGGGATGGTAATGAATAGTTAATGGATCAGTGCTATAGAGATATTTATACTTCAATAAAGGAATAGGTCACAATCTAGCAACATTCTACAACACATAGAAAAATAAATTTGTATTAGATGACTATTCATATTGATGAAATCTGAAAAAAAAATTAAATATTATATTATTTGGAAAAAAATAATTTAAACTGATATTCAATATATATTTATTTTAGATCATATTATGGATTTTTTAATTTATAAATACATATAATTAATAATAAAATTTTCATGAACCATGCATAATTTCATAATAACTATTTTTAACATTTCATTTTTTATAAAATAATTGTACAAAAATAAATAAATCTCTAATTATCCAGAAGTAGTGAATAATTAGACATTGGTTCTTAGTAATCCTACTATTGTACAAATTAGGTTTAATGGGATTAATATGACTTATTCATCATAATGGAATTTATTTAGAAATAAAAACACCCAATGTCTCCATATAATAATAATTGAAACCTAGAAAAAATTTAAATGGTCAACTATTGTAAAACATGCATAACTCTCACAAATGATCCCATCGTTGAATCTTAATATTCATTCTATATGGTTTATAAATAACACTATAGTTTTAAAAAAAACCTCTATCCTCTGAGTGTGGTACACCAAATGTGTATACTTATTCATAACATGTGGACCTTAATATGTTGTAGTGGTGCTAGCATCATCACTATTGTAAAAAACATATAATGGAAAAAGATTTAATCTTGATACTTTTTTTAAATCTATTGTACATAACATGGGGGATACCACCGATTTATATATCCATCATTGATGGGATTAATTTTAAAAATGGCTATATTCAATGTATAGATATTAATTTATTCCTGCTAGAATTATTCATTGAATTCTATCAATGATTTATATACCTTTAATATTCTCATAATGGATTCCATTTAATCCACTCATAATGGATAATAATTGATGAAACCTTATGGGATGATTCATGTACCTAAATTTAATATATATTTTAGCATATATCCTTAAAACATCCACTTTTAGTAAAATCACATAAGGAATTTATACTAGTCATCACAAATATTTATGAATCTATCCAAAAAAAAATTTGATAAATTTCATCATACCACCTTTATTTTATAATAAACACATTATCCAAAACTTAATCCTTATCTACATCAAAATCAGGTTCCCTTGCAGGACTTAGTAGCATTGAAATAATATGAAATACCTATTTTATAGTTGTATGAAATGTTCGACCACATGCAATGAATATGTGTTACTCATGCTATTATTATTATTGGTGTGATCTCCATCAAACATACTCATATCTCTAAACATACATTTTCACTACTAGATGTATCATATATATCATATATGTACAAATATAATCCTTTTGTCTAGGACATGTAGTATACACTAGACCTAAAACATGTCAATATATTATTTGATGACTCATATTTTCATGATTCTATAAAATAGACTGACAATGTTTTCAAATCCCGAATATTTTATATACATTTCCTTTAAAATAAACTTGAGGAGTTGGAGAGCTTTTTATACACAAATCCCCATGTATAAAGGAACTATGATATTATAATCCATTGTAACAGTAATTAAATTTTTATATATGATTAGTAAAATCCATATAATAAAAAAACATATAAAGTCATTAAATAATTTAAATTTATTGATCAATTCATAATAAATAATCACTCAATTTTTAGTAATGTCATTTTATAATTCAAAGATATTTTCTATTCATAAATGATTTCTATTTCATTTTGTGAATAAAAATTATAATTAATTTATATCACCTTTTCAAAGTATATTTTAGTAAATTAATATCTTTTTTCAAATTATCATGTTAATATTATCTTAGGGTGATTTTTAAGGACTTTTCTAAAAAGATTTACTTTTCAGTGAATAGTGAAAAATATCAATCGTTGTAAAATTGTCATTTCTTTTCATATATAGGTGCCATTATGATTTTAATTTTATATTAAATTAAAATAATATAATTTTAATAATAAATAATATAATTATTTATACATGAATAAATATGAGACATTATTTTGGTATAAGCACATTTTTTGGGCTAAAAATCATATTTTTCTAAAAACCATTTTTATACATGAAATGAATTTTTATATTATTATATTAAATTAATATATATTTATTAATGGTTTTATTGATATTTATATATTATATATTCAAATATATAATTTCATATTTAGATTATGGTTTTTACAAAATAATGAATAGAAGCACATTCAATTTTATGCTTAAAAATTAATTTTTCTAAAATGGGTTTTCATTGTGTTTTACGTGCTTATTAAAATTTAAATTATTCTGATTATAAAAATTCAGTATAGTATAATTAATTATGTTTTTCATCATAATAAATAATTTAATTTAATATTTCCAATTTAATTTTTGGTCATAATGAATAGTAAAATTAGTAAAATTCAGTTTCCACATTTAAGGTTTAAACAGGTTTACCAGGGGTTAAGAAAATAAATAAGGGTAGGAATGAAACCAAAAATTGTATAATTAATATTTTTTGAGTATATTTAAACCTTATATTATCTATAAATTAAGTAAATGTCCATTTATATAAGAATTCTCTTGAATGTGACCATATATTATTGAAATCTTTGATGTAATTTTATGTGTGTCCTGCCCTTCGCTTATAAAAGGGAACCTCTCCTACTCCCTTATTCAAAAAATATTTATTCTTATAGCTCAAATAATCCCTAATAAAAAACCTTCCATGATTCCTAACATTAATACTAGATATTTTTGTATTCTTATAAGACCAATATTTCAATTCTTAATGTGTAAGACACAGGAGGTCTCTCGAAGAATATGTATAAATAATAACCAAGATAATTCAATATTATTTCTTCCTCTACCTTATATAAGCTTATTATATCAAAAAAATAATATTAATAAAGTATACTAAATATAATGACATGTTTTATTGATGATGGAACAAACATTTCCTACCTCTTCTTCATCTAATGGGTGATGAAAGTGTTGCTTCTGTGTATGTGTGGACTACCACCTCCACATCAAGATATGATTAATTTCACATCATAATCATTAATGTTTGGTTATTATGATGGAATTGATTTATACATGTGATATATTAAGGATTATTAAATGCAGAATTATTATTTACCTTTATTTCATACCATCTGTCAAAAAAATGAAAAAATTACTGATGTGTATGTAAGGACTACTATCTCAACATAGAAAGTTAATTCATTTTTCATCACCAAGTTATATGAACTGTAATTAATATGTATATAATTATTATATATTACATTTTTATTATTATTAAAATTATATATAATAAATAACCATGATCAAAGTGAAATGACAATAACTGCTGAATAAAAACATACATGAAAAATGAGGAAGTTAACACACAAAATGATAATGATAATAAAGAGGTAAGAGAATCTTGAAATTGGAGCCCTTGAATTATTACAATCTAAAGTGGCTAAGGGTGTGGAGAAAGAGGCATGCCAGGATTCCCCTCACAATAATGATGAACCAAAGGCTTGGGAAAAAGAAGTCCTAAAGCAAACTGGCAAATCTGTTGAGGCTATGATTTCCTTTTAGGAGGCTAATAAAGAATTTCTAGTTCAAGAGTTATTATCAAATGAAATAGGAGATCCCAATTCAGGTAAATTTCAAGGGAAAACCTGTTACCCCTAAAACTTCTCAGGAACATAGAAAATAATATATGATAAATTTGGAAGGGATCTAGAATAAAAGTTCTTAAGAGTGCACTCCTGGAAGACATTAGAGGAAGTGGAAAAATTGAATAAGTCGGGATTGCCATGTGGGATTAGTGAAAAACGCAAGAAATGGTTAAAATTGAATCTTTTGGTTCTTTAGAGGAGATATAATATATCTTACATTACCAATAATTAATTTCAAAAGGAATTATCATTCATTCTATTCAGTATTGATGAATATCTAATCATCAATACAAATATCAAGTTTAGGGAACTTTCATGAAAGTTGATTATGGTTACCTTTAACAACAACAGGTTCACTAGGATTAGTTCCAGTGACCCACTTATCCTCATATTTTTTCTCATGGTTTTTGGTTCAGTGGAGTTTTGGTGTTGGTTTTGTTTGGGATCCCACTTTATCCCTTAAAAGTGGTTGTTGTTTTTGAAAATAAAATAAAAATTGAATTGGAGGGAGACATATTCAATTTTTACATCATTTTCCCTAATTTTCTTTATATAATTACTCATTTATTGGTTATATCATTAATTTAATTTTCTTAATGAAATTTATAGTTCCATTGTGTGTTATAACTTTCTGAAGGTTCATGATTCAAAAGTAACCAATGCTTTTAGGGTTTTGTATTAAAATCACTTTTTTTACCAACAATGTTCACACTTATAATCCAAATGATAAAATTATATCATATACCTCCTTAAATATTATCTATTTTATTCTATTATAGTTATTTTAATACATTAAAATGTTTCCTTTTATTTTCCACTCATTATGTACTCACGAGGAAAAAATATTTTTTTATGGAAACCTGACATTATTTCCCTCTTTAGTCAGTAATCTTTTATTCCATGACTATATTTTCATTAAAATGTTTTTGAGATGTTTTTTAATATTATGCAAATATTTATTAAATTTGTGTTTACCATTTTTTACTTTATATACAAAAATTAATGGGAACATCTTATCATTTTCCAAATGTGTTTCTTTTGACTTTATTCTGAAAATGTGAATTTAATAATTTTTTAATGTACATCAAAAATATGGATTTTCTCAATATCATGAATAAACATTTCATAGAATATTATATTAAAAGTTTTTAGGGTTATTTTAAAATAAAACATTTTCATTAATATAATTTAAAATTTAAGATTTTAGATAAGTTCTTTCAAAAAAAAAGTTTATTTTCCTCGATAAATATTCTAGTGATATTATAATGGTATTTTCATGTATAATAATTTACATTGTTGTGCATTATTATTTACTCGATATATGATCTTATTTTATAATATTTACTATTTCTATCAATTATTTTTATTATGGTGATAAATTATTTATAAAAACTATTTTCATTCTATGGGTTATTATTTGATTAAATAATGAATACTTTATGATCTTGTAACACCCATATGTATGTATTATGATTATGTGATGGGTGATACAAATATAGCTCACGATGATGGGTGGGTCCTTTATTTCCCTCTAATGTAGTGGGTAAAGATGAAGGTGTTGAGAAAACCCTAAGATATGACATAGTTAATAAACTTCTAAGAGATGATGGTGTTGACTAGATCAAAGTAACTCCTAAGATATTGTTGGAAGTAACCGGGTGGGCATTTCTGTTATGGGAATTTCTCCACAAATATATTCTTGAAAGTGAACTATGAATACAAAAGTTTTTTTATATTATTATGTGTATGTTATAAACTTATTTCGTATGCTTATTATACGTTATCATAGATCATGATTGGTTGTTTATTATTATATACACTTATTTCATATGACTATTATTATAATATATTCTTTTAAAATTAGTTTCTTTAATGATATTTGAATAATTGGGTAGGATTATTGTTAGTCATGATCATGTTACCATACCCATTTTCTTATATTATAGTCACCTATGATCAATGATTTATGTATCTTATTTTTAACCTTATTGGGTGTCTAAAATCTCTATTTCTTATTTTTCTCTTCCACATGTTATAATGAATTTTTTTAATGTATGATATTTCTAATATGGGTTATAGTTGTGAAAAACATAATGGGAAATGATGTAGATATTTTATGTATCATTTTTTATGTATACATTCTTATAATTACAGTAAACCTTTGCAATTATTGAATTAATCATGATTATATATAGAATATTCATCAAATAAGACATTATTTTTTATGTGTTATTTGGGTTCTTATTGATGGTAACTGAGAAAGGTTTTGTTATTCTTGAATAATTGGATGAGAAAACATTATTGAGAAAGCATAGGATAATCATATGTTTAGAATAACATCCTGAGTTAATATAAATAAATGAATACAGTTTTCCTATCAAATGAATCCTTGTCTAGAGACTATCATTTCTGTATGGTTATAATTATAGAAACATTTGGGTAACAACTCTAAATGGGGTGGTTAGTGTAATTACATAATTTCCACTAATTCATGATGAGCAAGACTAATATTTAACACCTAGTTGGACACTCCAGGGGGAATGCATTGGTTAATTAACATTTTATTTATAAACCCTTATAATGGAATTAAAGATATTATGACTATGGATTACCTTCGTTAAACCTAAATTTTCAATTATTTATAAGAAGGTTTCATGATTTAGATATCCTATGAATTATTTTTCATTTTTTTATGATTTATCACTCTGATTATTATGACACAAATTATTCAATTTAGTTTTTCTATTGGATTTAAGATATAATGATAATGTTGAGGTGGTAATTGGTACTCTGAAATATTGATGTAACCTATTTGAGATTAGTTATATGAATTTAATTATATAAGGAAAAGTATATGTAATGTTTATTCATATCCTCTTTGATTAGATTTTGAATTAGTGGTAAAAAATCATAATGTAATGATGATCGCATATCAAGTCTATGATTCTTCTTATATTGAAGTGTGTGAGAATGAACTACATATAAATCGTGTTATTCTTACACTATTTTAATTTAATATGATTTTTAGCATATATTGGATTTATTTTTATAAATTTCATATCAATAATTGAGGAAGCTAATTCAAATTCCATATTCAATAACAACCTATGATTGTATATTGATGTGAAGATAAATATGAAATTCCCATTGAAATTACATACATTGCATGGGACTTTATTCCTATTTAAAATGTTTATTTATCTTAGAAGGTTGGGGTGAAACTCAATAGCTAAGATATCCCTTATTGTACGGTAATTTATTAATGTATTTTCAAAATATTTTCCTAGTATTCCTCTAAATCATAACGTTTTTTTCAATTGAACTCATACTCGATGCTACCCCAATTTTAAAGACTCCAGGTAGAATAGCCTCAATTGAGTTATAGAAATTAAAGAAGGAACTATAGGAAACATTTGATAAGGGACTCATTTCCCTAGGTGAATCACAATGGGGTTACCCAATTCTTTTTGTTAAGAATAATGATGGATCAATGTGACTCAACATTTATTATCAAGTACTTAATAAGATCACGACCAATAATAATTTTAATATGGCTCGTATTGATGATTTGTTTCAATAATTACATGGAGATAAATATTTTCCCAATATTTATCATAAATATAAAAACTATTAGTTTAGATTCAAAAGTGAACACACACCCAATACATATTTTTTATTTGAGGTTTGGAAACTATGAATTTATAGTCATATCATCTGGTTTTACTAATTACCTTATTATCTTCATGTAATTAATGTATTTTTTATTTAAATATTATGTCTACTTGATAATGTTATTATTTATAAATGATATTTTTTATATATTCCATGATTAAGGAAGAGCTAGAATATTACACGAGGTTTATACTAAAGTCACCAAGCAAGGATAAGTTGTATGATAAATTTACTATGTGTGAACTTTGGATATAGAATATTTTATTTTTTGGTGATATAATCTCAAGAAAGGGTATATCCGTGGATCCATCAAAGATTTAAGTTATTGAGTATTGTCTAAGACCAACCACTAAGATTGAGATCCATATTTTTCTAGGATTTGATATATATTATTAATTATTTGTACAGTATTTCTCATGGCTATACAATCATATCACCATGTTAACTTGAAAGGGACTTATGTACCTTTATACTGATGAATGTGAAGAAAACATCAAGGAACTGAAGACTAGGTCAGTCATTGCATCTCTTCTAACACTACCATACTACAGAGAAGGGGTTTTGATTTATAGTGTTCTATTGGAAAAGTTATTGGAATGTGTTCTTATGCATAATGATATGGTGATATCTTATGTCTCACATCAATTTAATGTTTATGTGAAACATTACCCCCAATTCATGTTTTTTATTTATTATTAATAATAATTTTATTAATGATATAGAGGACTTATGTTTATGGAGATATTTTGGACATACATAGTAATCATAAAATATTAAACCATATATTAACCCAAAAATATATGAATATATTCCATAGAATATGGTTGTAGTTGACTAAATATTATAACATCTCAATTAATTACCGCCCTAAAAAAGAACAAGGATGATGATTGTTTGACTCAAAAAGATTATTCTAGATTATAAATGATGATTATCATAAAATATCCAATATTTATGTATATTTAGAGGATATACCATGACATTTTAAAGGAATGGGAGAAATAGTATCTTTCATAAATGAGTTTTCAACCATCTATCCATTTGATGATTAAAGTGGAATATAAGGAGGATATAGATCTAAAAAATATATTAAGAAATGTTGTTGATTTATACCATTATTTTTATTAAATAACAAGGTTCAAGAATCATGTATGTTTCCCATTAATAATAGACCTGAAGATAGATCTATTAGAATAAGTTCAAAGGTCATAATTCTCTTTTCATATTATAAGTATGAAGATGTATTGATATCTGAAAGAGTTTTCTTTGTGGGAATAAATGAAGAGAGATATTGCAATGTATATATCTTAGTGATTACTATGTATGAAAGATAAGGTCTAGAGATAAAATTCTAAGTGGATGTTATAATCATTACCCATACTAGAATGGAAATGGGTATAATAACATTGGATTTTTTCATCGGACTCTTCAAAATGTCTAAATTCCAGAATTCTATTTGGGTTGAAGTTGATAACCATATGAAGTCAGATTAATTCATTATTATTAGATAAGATATCTATCTTGAATAGATTTTGAGGATATATAATAAAAATTGGTTATGATTCGTGTAGTACCTTATTTTATTATATATGATCATGATATGAGGTTTACCGTGAAGTTATGGTGAATCTTAAATAAGTTATAAATACATAGTCATATTTCAGTACTACATATAATCCTTGGAAATATGGTCAATTTCAGATAACCTTTCAAACCCCAGATCATATGTTGAGATCCAATTTTCAAAAAAATTATGGTGGTTGTGATCAATATCTTCTTCAATTAAAATTATATTATAAAAATATCTTTCACTTGAGTATTCAGATGGCTCCTTATGAATCCCTCTATGAAAATATGTGAAAAATTATAATATGCTATGATGAAGTTGGAGAAAGAATGATATCGGGACTTGAACTAGCTAAGGAAATGATATATAAGATTACATACATTCATTATAACATTAAGTTAGATTAGATTAAATAAAAGTTTTATGATTACAATCATAATCAACATTTGGAATCTGAATATTTTTAGAAGGTGTTCCATTAAATTTCTCCATGGAAGAAGGTTATGATATTTGGAAATA
Organism: Viscum album; assembly: GCA_963277665.1. Lineage (NCBI taxonomy): Eukaryota > Viridiplantae > Streptophyta > Magnoliopsida > Santalales > Viscaceae > Viscum > Viscum album. The sequence continues at coordinate 1,258,849,483 of OY728161.1, forward strand.
AGGGAAATATCATATATTGATATATTTTTCCCTTTAAGATTTTTTATTGAGTAGGGATTGTAGTAAATTTAGTGGTGCTTCCACCAAACCTATCTCATTTACACAATTTCTTCCATGTATCTCTTTAGAGGAACTACATACCTAATCCTTAACAATTATTGAAAATAGAGTTTGTACTCCTGGATGATTATATTTCTTATAAATAAAAATGGGTAGAAATATTGGATTGTATAGATAATGTTCTATGTAATATGTCTACTGACATGATTAAAGTTCATTAGAGGAATCAAAAATTCCAGGAAGAAACATTGAAACACAATGATTCAATTAATTAGATATATCCACATTTTTTAATATAAAATTGAAATAATTTTGAGGGAAAATTTCATTTTTAGGGGGTATAATATAACACACTAAGATTTTATATGTATATCCTATGAAATAAACTTTAGGAATTTGATATCTTTCTTTACATCCATCCTCGAGCCTAATTGAATTATACTATAATACTCCATTATATAAGTAGAAATAAAATTGGATGGTGTGAGTATAAATCATTGTATTATCTAAAATATGTATAATGTTTTTAAAAAATATTAATTTATTCATTATTTCAAAATAAAAAAAGGAATCAAATGCCAGTAAAGTCAATTTATACATAAAAAATATGTTTTCATCAAAAATGGGTTTTATTGTATTTTTTCACAAAAATTATAAATAATTTATAATTTTATTTTATATTATATGAGGAAATAAATTTAATTTTTTATATAATCATTTAAATGTTATCTTAGTGTTAATTTTAGGATTTTTCTAGAAAGTTATATTTTTAGTGAATAGTGAAAATATTGATTTTAGTAAAACAATAATTTTTATTCATGTAAAAGTACCATTATCTTTTTTAATTTTGTCTTAAACTAAAATAATAATCATTTAATATTAGATAATTATATTGACTACATTTAAATCAATATTATACATGATTTTCATATATCCTCATTTTTTGTCTTAAAATGAACACTTCTGTTGACCATAGTAGATTAAAATAATTTATATTGATTAATGGATGTAATTAAATGAATATATTATATATTAAATGATATGTTTTAACAATCATTTATATTTTTTAAGTAAATTAATGAAATTAAATTCATTTTTTTTTCTTAACAACGCATTTTCTTGTGGTGGGGATTCATTGTGTTTTTCATGCATAATTAATATTAAATTCTTCCTGTTATAAAAATTTCGTTTGGAAAAATGGGTTCCATATTTTTATTCATCAGAATTATTATTATTTAATTCATTCAAAATAATTATTTTTGTAATGAATAACAAATAAATGTGTTAGTATGGTTAAGGTAAAAATGGGTTTACTAGGGGGTTAAACCCAGTGATAAGGTTAAGAATGTTACCCAAAGTTTTATTATTATTATTATTTTATGATATTCCAAAAATATATTATATTATATTATAAAACGTTTCCAATTTTATCCACTTCCACATGAATGTGGCATAATAAAATTGATATATATTACGAAATTTCATATATCTTTCTCCCCTCACATATAAAATGTAACCTATTATCCTCCCCTCTTAACAAAATTATAGCTTTATAGATCCTGCAATAACAAATCCTATACATTTAGAGATTCATTCCTTTTATCATAGATCATAAATTATTCTCCAAATACCAATATTTCAATGTATGAGTTGTAATCTAAAATAGATCACTCAAATTAGAGGTTTAAATCCTTACCAAGCTCTTTCAATTTTATTTCTTCTACAATCTATCTAAAAATATTGTATCCATAAAAAATGATTACTATAGTATTATAAATATACTTATATTTTATTTATTTATTTCTAAACCATTTCTACATCTTCTTTATAAAATGGGATATGAAATTGTCGCTTCTATGTAGGCGTGGACTACTGACTCCACGTAGCACTATGATTCATTTTCGATCACCATATTTAAGGATATGTTATTATGATGGATTTAATGAATATATTTGATATTTATGATATAATAATGATGTTTTAAATTTTTATTATTATATATGTTTATTTTTCCATATCCATCCAAAAAATGGAAGTATAACTTGTGTGTACGTACGGACTACTATATTAACGTAGTGATATAATTATGTTTTCATCACCACATTATATGAATAGTTATATATATGTATATAATAAATATATATGAAATTTAGATAATTAATTTTTGTCTTGTAATGAAGGAACTAGGATCAATTTTTTAGGACCATAACTACCAAACCAAAACATACATGAAAAATGATGTAGTTAACACCCAAAATGATGATAATAATGAAGGATTGTTAATGAACAGATGATAATATGTCTTAATAAAACCATTTAGGGTATTATAGTTATTAATATGCTTATTTTAAAAAAATTAATAAATTTTAATTTATTATAAATGAGGGTAGAGTGAATATGAATAAAGATGGACTAAAGGTAGGGGTTTCTCATCTCACTTTTGTTTCTATGAGACATATGACATATTCACTACTTGCTTCATTAATGTGGTGTATATACTACCTCATTTATATTTTATATCATGAATTTATTTATATTAATGGTATTTAAGGATTCATTTTAATTTATTCCATTCATGGGGTTATGATTCAAATGTTACCAAAGTTGTAGGGTTTTTATGAAATCATATCTTTTTTAACGTGTTTTTTTATTCTTAATTATCCAATGAAGAAATTTTGTAATCAATATATCTAAAATATTTTTTATTTTATTATCCTATTTATATTTCAATATATTTATTTTTTCATTTTACTATATTTAAATAATAAATATATTGAAATAAATATTATAAGGAAATCTGACTTTACTTCTCAATTCGATCGGTAATCCTTTCTTCCAAATCCATAATTTCTTTAAAATGTTCTTATGATAGTTTATAATATTGTCCAAAGATTCGTTAATGAATTTTTTACCCATTATTTATTTTCTATAAAAAAATAAAATGAATCTTCTAATCATTTTCCTATCTTGGTACTTCTGAATAATTACCTAAAATGTGACAGAAATAAGTATTGCAATGTTCAATACATGAAAATATTTTTCTTGCAATCATAAATATTCTTTACCTTGAATATTTCTTTACAAATTTTCATGTTTCTTTACAAAAACATATTCCTTAATATTTTGTAATTTTTTATATTTTAAATAAGTGATTTCAAATGAATATTGCATTTTCATAAAAAAATGTTATAATGATATTTTAAAGTCATTTTCATCATTAATAATTTCCTTTTATGTTTTTTATTACTTAATGGGTATAGGGTCCACTTTTACCATGTTTATTATTTCTTGGTATGCTTACGGATTATGATGATAATATATTTATGAAACCCATTTTTTTCTATGGGTTATTCTTTGATGAAATGATAAATGTTTTTTGATCTTATGCCAATCATATAAATAAAGTATTATTATATAGTGGGTGATATTTATATATATCATGATGATGTGTTGGTACATTATATCCCTTCCCATGCATTGGGTAATTATAATAGCGATGAGAAACTCTTATAAGATGAGGGAGTTAATAAACTCCTAAGAGATTATAGAGTTAAAGGGATTAAAGATACACTTAAGAGAATTTTTTAAATGAGATGGTATGCCTTTAGATTATTGGAATTAATACACAATGATTTTATTGGGAGTGATCCTTGATAATATATATGATTTTCAATTCTTATTTGTATTCCCCAAAATTTTGTATTATGATTATAATGTGTTCCTGTAGATAATTATTGATTATTTATGATTCCACACACTAAGTAATTATGTATATTATTGTGGAAAATAATTCTTCAATTATTTACAGTTAATTATATTTTCCTTTTTAGGTATGATTATTATAAGTTTAGATTATATTCTCATACCCTAATGTTTATATTTTTCTCACTTATGATCATTGATTAATATCTTTTAGGTTTACCCTTACTGAGCATCTAAGCTCACTCTTTCTGATGTTTCCCTTTCCTATGTTATGGGGAAATGATTTTATTACTATATATATAATAAGGTTGTTTTTTATGAATAACAAAATTAGAGATGATATAGATCTCTTACGTACCAATTTTTTTTGTATCCAATTTTTCCAATGAAACTAAACATTTATAGTTCTAGCATGGATCATAATGATATGTAATGAATATTCATAAAATAAGATGTAATATTTATGTAAAAAATGTTTTGGATTCTATAATGATTATGAATACATCACATTTCATTAACTTACTGATAAGAAAATCAAATGACTCTTATCCAATTTTGGAAACACACCAAAATTGTTTCAACTAAGCATGGTCATCCATTTTATCAATCTAATTCAATCAAGGTCCATATGTATTTACTTTCTATACAAGTGGGAAAATATCATTTTTAATTCCCTCCAATCAATGAAAGGATCAACAAAATAATGAACTACCCCCTAATCATCTAAGCCCATATTTTTACTTCCAAAAGTAGGGTTGAAAAGTATGAAGTTTATCATGTAATATATGTTTCCAACCATAGGTAAGATGAATTGATAATAAAAATGCAATGCAAAGTATATTAGTAACAATATAACATTCTATGATACATTGGTGGGTTAGTGTAAGAAATAATCCTCTATTAATGAAAAAGTGAATTTATTCTTTATATATCTTATATAACCCTTTGTAATGAGTAAAAGAGACTATACAAGTAATGCCACAACCCCACTTACCAAGATTCGATGCATTATTAAATAACATTGGAATGATATAAGGAAACATGTCCCAAAAGACTGATCAGTTTATTAGCCTTGTAAGTACTAGATATATATATAAGTTTTACATTACATCATGAAATGAATAAAACAACAATATGTACCCTTTTTTAATGCACTGATATCCTTTGTCTTATCCCTGCAGTTTATTCATAATATACTTTTTCACATCCTAGGAATGATAAAACATAAGAATGGTGTGAGCTTAGATGCTTGGTAATGATAATAATATAGAAGAAACTATTATAAATACGCATAAACATTTAAGGCAATGTATAAGACTAAAAAAATCCTTTGAAACAAAAACTTCAGAATAATGTAGAAAAGATAAATCAAATAATGTCATTTACTTATTCGCATGGATATTATATTAGTCGAATATGCACATGTAATATCCATAGCTAATTTCATTATGATAGAATGCATAATTTTGGACATCATAACCACATAGTAAATACAACATTCCAATACTACAAAGAATATTTTTTAAAAGCCTTGTGAGAAGACACTAGTTTGTCTCATCAGACCTCCCGATGAATCGGGGAGCTATAGTGGGCTCCACCCATCACTTACTAAGTCTAATGCATTCCTCATATGATAATGTTGAAACATTATATAAACATTCATAATAAAACAAGAATACTAAATGTAAATACATTAACCATAAACCTTTAATGGTATAAAAATATCACATCCACAGTCAAACATATAAAAAAAACTTAAATACAATATGAATGATTTTATCATAATAAATCAACTTCAAACAAGCGTAAAATCTAACAAAGGATGTTTGCAGAGATGAAATCAATCCAAAAACTATTTGAGTGAAATATATCTTTCCACTTTTTAATAATTTAAATGTAAAGAAAAAATTTATTTTGAAAATATTCTTATAAGCTTGTAAGGGAAGCTTCTAAGGTGTTATAACGGTGGAAAATAGCCTCACCCGCTATATAAGTTAAAAAACAATCTTTCCTTAATTTTGTCAAAAATTCCATAAAGTACCTTGTTTGGAAAATGAAGGAAAGATTCATTTCAAAACATTTTATAAAAATTAAAATGAGGGAATAAATGACTTTAACCATAGTCTAGTAAATAATAAAAAAATGTCCTGAAATATATTTTTAAGAAACACAGATGTGGATGATAAAGAGGTCCCAGTAGATACTTATGTATAGACAACCTCAGATAATAAATAGATTGAAAAATTAACCATAACCTTTTACTTTTACATGGTTAAGGGAACATTAACCTCAAATATAATAGTGAAATATTTGTTATAAAATTCTAAAATAACCACATACATAAATATTATATCTCATATGATCTTCTAATATTGTTTTCTTAATGATATTTCAGCAATATCATCATTTAGGGTGTAAATTGATACGTTTTCCTTTATAATTTTTATAATTTATGTACTATTTGTTTAGGATAGGATGTATTTGATTCATATCCACAATGATATTATGTTACTAAACTTGTTTTTAATCATAAATTGAAATTTATTTTTCAATGGTTACAATGGGGAATGAATCTCATCGCGTTCGTGGAGACGGTAATCCGTACGTATGCACGAGCGGAAATGTCATTCTATTGAGGGTAAAATCATATGTATTTGGATGGTATATTATATATACATAATAATTAACATATTATATTTATTATTTACATCAATTATACTCATTATTATACCCATGAAAATATTGAAGTGTTGAATGACAAACTACACCACGACGTAGAGACGGTAAGCCGTACGTACGCACGTATGGTGACTTTGTCTTTTTTGGATGGATAGAATAATTAATATGGTTGTACCATATTTATAATAATATCAAAATATTTATAAGGTACTAGAGGAATTATTTTTATATGGTAACAACAAAGAAAAAGGAAGTGAAAGAAGAAAAGAACTTTGAAATATGCGATGAAATAATTACCTCTTCTTCTCGTGCTTCCTTTCGATTTGATCAAAAGGGCACATAATATTGTAATTATGATCAAATTAAGGCCTATAGGGAGATGTGAGGGTATTTGGGAGGTCATTTCAGTAGGGTTTGACCGAGCCAAATGGATTTGGAGGTGTGATTTTTAGATAAGGGAAAGTACCCTTTTATAAGAGAGGTGAGGGTCACTTTAGAAGAAGCTTGAAATATTAATTTTTTATAAAGTGATTTTTGGTTTATAATGGATCAAAATGGATTTATTTTATAGATAAGGTGGAGAGGGGTCTAAATATTCTCAAACAATAGGTTTTAGGAAAGTTTAGGTCACCATATTAACCTTATATTTTAGATTAACCTCTTAGTTAAATAGTTTAACATTTACAATGTCTTCATGAATTATTATAATAAATGGATAATAAATGTAATATAAAAAGTATAGATAACCCCAAGTGATTATTTAATCATATATCTATCAATATATAAGTTTTTTGTCCAATCTTTATATTTTTAGTAAAATTATTTCATTTAAAAATATAGTATTTTTTAAAAAACTCATTTATGTCAATTTTGACACTATTTAGTATTTGGTTTCTGTGAAAGTAAAAAAAAAGCTTGATTTATTCAAAATAAATACATTAAACCAACCCTAAAATGTCATATTAACTTATAAAATTCTTCTATGGCCTCAAAAGTCTTAATTTATATTTATTGTTATATTTATAATATCATTTATTTGATTCTTTCATTAATAAGGAAAATATTGTATCATTATTGTGTCATTAATAAATATATTTATTTTATGTCTAGAAATTATAAATAAAATATAAAGATGTAGGAAATAATTTTATAATTATAATAACTATTTATAGTTGAAGAGATCAATTATATGACCTCATATATAAAAAATTTAGAAAAAGATGCAGGCTTATGTTATTTTAGTCTTTACTTTACATTAATTAATATAAAATGTTGTTATATCTCCCATGTAGCTCCATTGGGTCCCACAATCGACCCAATGATGCCCATGATCGGGAATGTATCATCCAATAGAGTTATTAAATGTTTTAGGATAATTTTAATATTATTATAATGTTATTATTTACTCTTATTTACTGGATTTACCCTTTAAGCATGGTAAATAAAATATTTACTGAAACAAATATTCATAATGTCTAAAAATAAAAGTTTCCTATTTTCAAAATTTGGAAATAAAAATTCCATATATGTAATCCAAATTTCCATATTCAAAACATATAAGATTTAGAAATTAATTTAAAATTAATTCCCGTTGTTAACACAAAAAAGCGGGTTTTTAAGAAGTAAAAACTATCAAAAGATTGACATGTGTTTATGTACAATTTAAATGTAAGATTACATCCAATGACCTAAATTATATAAAATGATAAAAATATAATATATTTATACATAATAACCACTCAAATGAATAATTTAACACTATAAATTATTTCGATTAAAAAAGTTGTTTTTAATTAAAATTTAGTGTTTTCACTATTCCTCAAAATATGAAAGTTATCAGAAAAGTACCAAAAATCGATCCAAACTAAATTTGGATTGCCTTCTTCTGAAGAAGATTTTAATTTCATCAAGATTAATATATAAAAGTTTTAAATATTGTATTTAAGAAAAGGTTCGTCATTAAGAGGCTGAAAAACATCATTTTTTAAAAAAATCCTTCTTTTATCTAAAAAATTGATGTTATCATTATATTATGTCTAAGAAACAAAAAAGGTGAAGGTTAAAATTATATGGGATACATATAAAATTAAAATGTTTTTATTAATTTTCATAACCACTTTTTAAATAGCTAGTTTTATAGGTCGTGGTGCGCTTGAACTCGGTGTTACGTACATCACACGCTATTTTATTATTCAAAGAGAAACATATCATGGAGGCTTGGGGTGTTACATTATTCCCTACTTAAATAAATTGTTTCCTCACAATTTGAAATTGTTATTCAAAAATAAAAGGTTAAAAAATATATAATACGTTTGCGGAAACCCACATCGGAAATCGGGTTAATAAAATTTATTCTTAATAAGAGGGAAAGGGAAATGAAAAAGACACCACCAAATTAGGATTTAAAATAGGAGGATATTGATTGAAATTATAATTTGATTAAAAAAGTAAATATTTATATGGTTTTATTGAGGTCATCAATCACAAATAAGTGAATTGAAAATTGAGGGCCTCATAGCCATAAATCAATGATGATTTAAAATATCTTCAGTTCAAAAAATCATAAGGTATTCAGGTAGAAAAAAGTTGGTTTTAAGATCCTTTCCCTATATTTTAAGAATTAATTTCTTCATAGAATAAGAAAAAAGAATACATGACTGGTAGAGTTACATACTTTAATTAATTTCTACGACAAACTCATCTTTCACTCCAAACCATAATAGAACTCAAAAATATTCTATCTATCCTAATCATATAAGGTTCCAAATATAAACATATAAAATTTAAATGAATAAAACTATTTTGTAATAGCTAGGGACATCTTGTAGGCTTGTGGTAGGTGATAGAGCCTTTTCGCACATTGGTTGTGGTTTTGATTCTTACAGTTTTGTCTGACGTGACAGGTTATCGCCTGACCTACAAGTTGTCCTTTTTCTAAAACTATACTTTTATAATATTCCAAAAATAATGTTAAAAAATGTTTCAACCTTAAACAATACTATCCAAAGTTCAACTTAATCCATTACAACCTTTATAGTTATTCAAAATACTTCTATCCAAACTCTCTTTAAAAGGTCTGTAAATTTAAAAATCAATTGTAACATCAGCTTCTTCAAACAAATTAATGTTTCTCTTGTTGTCACAAAAGGAAAACATGATTTCCTTTATCATATTAAAACCTTAAGGAAGACTAAAAGTATTGAAGTATAATTTTTATATATATCACATTATTATTATAACTATAATATCATTCTTGAATCCAAAAACACAAATACCTTAATTATTCCACTTAAACTGTAGTAACAGTGTATTCTTGGCCTTGCTCCCTTGGCCTTTTCGGAGGTAAGTTTCCTTGGAGCTTAGGATATTAATTTGCATAATTCCCCCTTTCTCTATAATTATAGCATTCGACATTGACATCCTCTTTCTTTCCCTTGCAATCACGATCCTGATGAGATTTTTCTCTACATTTGTAACAAACTCTTATTCTTTTAAGGCAATTATCGGGGTATTTCTTCCCCCAATTATCACATGAGGGAAAATCCTTATTTTCCTTTTTCCCTTTATCTGTCTCTTGCTCCACCGTTCTCTTCTTATATTGCTTTACATTAATGTCATAAGACATAGAGAATTCATTTTCTGTCTTGATAGCACAAGAAACTATATCTTCATATGTTGGGAAGGATTATGAGACTAATGATTGATGGAGAAATGGTTTTAAAACATCAAATAATCGATCAATATTACTCCTTGGGTTACATATATAATTTGTTTCATGCCTTGCTAACATTGTAATGTTAGCTTCATACATTGCGACATTCTTATCCTCATTTTTCCTCAGACATAGATGTAACACCCCAGGTAAATAAAGAATATGCCATTTTTATATTTATCCAAATTTTTGAAGAAAATGTTAATATTAATTTAAAGTTAATGCTATGCTCGATGGCGTACCCAATACACAAAAACAAGTTTCTTGGAAATCTTACGTTGCACTCTAATAATAAAATAATATTATTTTAAATGGTAGTTAACGCCTAACTGTTGTAATGGCAGGAATGAAAATAACTAACTAAAAAATGATTATATATGTTTGTCAAATATTTTTACTTTTATCCAATAAATGTTAGAGGCTTAAAATGCGAATGAATCCAATTTTAAGCGTAATTATTCTAATATTCTTTAAAAGGTAAATTAAACTTCTTTTGATGGAGAACCCTTTTTAAATCCACTTTTGACAATTTTATATGTTATATTGGACTAAATAAAATCCTTCTTTAGAATCAGGACATCAAAATTTACTTTGTGTATGTTATTGTTATTTTTTCGATAAAGTTCATTTTTAATGAATAAGTGAAAAATGTTGTATTTTAATTCAAAACCTCTTTTCAATCTAATTTATTTATATGATTAGATCATATTTTTAATTGGTTTTAAAGTAAAATTAGAATATAGTTTTACTATTTAATCCAATGGTGGTCATTGAAATTAATTTCACTTTGAAATTGGACTTAAATTACTATCAATCTTTTAATAGATATTATTTCTTAAAAACATGCTATTTGTTTTGAAAGTGGGAATTAATTATTAAATTAATTAATGCAACTTATATGTTTTGAATTTTGTAAAATAGCCGTCATTTTTGAATTCGGAATATCAAATATAGCTTAGGGTGAATTTTTGGTATTTTTCTGAAAAACTTCAATTTTTGATGAATAGTGAAACCACTAAGTGGTAGTTAAAAAACTGATTTTTCGATTAAATGAAACTTTACCACTTCTGTGATTTGAATTTCAAAAATCTGACATACATGGTTGTCATTTGGATATAAAATTTGGTTCAATGGGATTAAAATAATTTTTTAGGTGAATAGTATTTTTTAAGGTTTATTAATCGCGATTAAAGGTAATTAGTGTAATTTAAGGTAAATATAATGATATAATAATATGAAATTACCTTTAAAATTGTCCTACACTTATTGGATAAGTCATGTAAGACCAAGAAAATCCATGGGTCAGCTTGGGGACCCCATGGGACCACTTGGGTAAGAAAATGTCATTAATAACTTTTTATTTAAAGTTAAAATAAAAATGTCACAAACATGTTTTGTTTTACTAAAGCAATTTTCACATGGGGTTATACAAGTCATATTTTTTACTATTAATTTTCATTAGAAATCTAAAACTATTTCCTATATCATGATATTTGTTTAATAATTTTTAGACATTAAATAAATAAATTTATTTATGACACCATGATGATGCAGTGATTACCTCATTAATGAACGATTTAAATAAAATGAGAAGATAAGGTAAAATCTAAGACTTACACTTCTAAAAAACCTATTTTATTTGTTTATTTCGAACCCTTATCAACTTATCTTCGAAATATATAATTTTGGGACCTTTAATATCCAAAAATAATTTTATAATAAAGTAACTTTTCAAGACATTCCAAGAGTGCCCCTCCTCCCTCTTATAAAAGACCCCCACCTCTACCCCCTTACCCACACCTCTCAAGCCTTTGGCTCGACCAAACTCTGTTCATTTTATCTCTCCAAATCCCTGTCTTCATCCTATAAGCCTTACCTTAGGTATAAAGCTCTTCAAGAAACCCTTTTGGTTCAAACCAAAGGGAGTTACCTGATTTAAGGGTAATGTCTTCTCTTATGTTCTTTTGTTTTATTTTATTTATCCAACCCCCTAAACTCTTTTTATTACTTTTTTTTGTAAAAAACCAGTATCTTCAATATAAATGGATGTTTTTATGAGAAGGATTCGAGCTACACTTACACACACCTCCGTCTAATGGTTATTGAACATACTGTTTCGGTGGATGGCGAATTACCGCATCACGAAAAGATGATTGTTCAATCTTCTCCTACCACCTCTCATGGTTGCCATTATGATGGAACTATATTTATTTATGATATATATTATATTTATTTCCTCTATACGCTTCTGTATTTTACATTTAAAACATACCTTTATTCTTTTCATGTTGTGAAAATGAGATAAATTCATTTGAGGAAGTGTGGACTACCGCTCCCTCAAGTGATGTGACTCGTTCATGCAATAAATGGAATGTATAAAGAATGAAATTAATGAACTTATGTGACCTATATAACATATATATCATAATGTAATTATAATATATATATATATATCTTATTTATTTTTAATTTCATTAAATACGAAACATAAATGATAGTAGCGTTCATGCGTACGTACGGCTTACCGTCTCCATGAACGGTGCATTTCATTTCTAACCTCTAAATGTTATGTAATATTATAAATGAAATTATTTACTGGATATATATGATATATATGATATCTACATCATTAATATTATTCTGTATATAATGGATATTTTACCACATGAACAACTTGTAATTATAAGATGTTTATTTTATACTCAAGTACCAATGATCGACAAAACGACCGCTATTAACATAAATAATTACATAATGTTCATAAAATGGTAATAAATTATATAAAAGGAATAATTAACATAAACAGGTTCTTAAAAAAGTATAAATTAAATATAGTTTATTATTCTGGAGATTAAATAACGATCGAGTCACATCGGACACGAGGTAAGTGATCCTACCTATCTCCTTCTTTTTAAGTAAATTTTTTTATTTCGTTTCTTTTAAGCTCCTTTTTCTTAGTTGGGGGATGTTATTTTATATTCATATTACTTTAATTTATATTTTCATATTATGAGATACCCTATTCTATTTCATCAATCCATTTTTTGGAAGATTAGAGTGGTGTCGTTAGGCTGCTGAGTTTTCGTAAGGGGTTTTTCATCTCACTTTTATTCCCGTGAGATTTATGCTACATTTTCCACCATTTACATTGAGTGGTTTATGTAATTCCAATTATTCTAATATTTTTGTAATATATTTTTTTATGAGTATTTACATAAATGTTTTATAGTACTTTTTTTATGGGGTGTATGTTTCCAAAGTTACCCAAGTCGGTAAGGGAACCTTCCACCCTCCTATTTTTAAAAGACTTCTTTTTCGTTTTGTCTTTTCAATTACATCTTCTTATGTTGGGATATGTTCTTATATATCCTTATTGATATAAATTGTATGTCCATGTGATTAGATACCCTTTATCTCTCTCATCAACTCTTTTTCTAAAATTTTATGTGACGCCATTACGCTATCGAATTTTTGCAAGGGAACTTCTTAACCCAATTCCAATTATTTGGGTTAAACCTCTACTTATTGATTATGTCATGCTATGAATATGTGTGGATGACATATGATTGTTTTATACTTAGTATCCACTTATATTTAGTTTATTTATATTTTTCACACATAATTATGTAATTTCATTATCCTTACTCTAATGGCATGATCCTTGATTGGGATTACATCTCAATTTCTTCTCATTGAGACATTTCTTAATGATATGCACTTTTATTATTTTATAAAGCGTATATAAAGCCCCTGTGACTTTCCACATCCATATTATGTCTATACTAAATTCATTTAAATGTTTTTAAAATGGTTAACTTTCATGTGGATTATAATTTAAATGTTCAAAATGGAAAAGACTCTTTTATTGAAACATTGTTTTAAATGGTTTTAAAGATTTATTCTTTTAAACATTTATCTTCCATGTCCATGTTTTAAAAATGGTTTTAAGGAATTATTTATAGGGACATGAATGTTTTAAAATCCTTTAAAAAGTTTCGAAGTGTTATGGGACACTTTGATTCTAAAATCTCTTTTAAATGTCTTCTTTTAATATTTTCAAAGTATAAAGGGATATTTCTCTCATAGAGTTTTAATGATTTTATTAGATGTTTTTATTTATATATCATGATGTGATATCTTGTTATTGAAATGTGGAAATTTTATATTTCTTTTATACATGTTTTAAGTGTTATGATTATGTTATGGTTCTTTTGTAATGTTTATGAAATTGGGTGGTTTCGTGATAAACTAAGGGTGAGTGAGCCCGATAAAGCTCTCCAATGCATTGGGTAACGTGAAGGAGTTAAATGCTAAGTTTTCTCTGAAAATATTTAGGTAATATACTTTGATGGGTATTCCAAACTTAACCATGAGGGTTTCTCTCTATGTAAGAATGTTATGAAAGCCTCAAGGCACCTTTATGTCTTATGATTTATATGAGTTATTCATAAATTTTATGATTTAATGAGGTATGTTAAAGTGTATATGTTTTTTTGAGTGTAGTATGATTTCATTGATTCTTATGTATACATGGAATAATGTTTTCTTTCTGTATTGTTATAACCCTTACTGAACTTTTTATACTCATCCCATGTTTTTGAAATGTTTTCCAGAGGATTTAATGTGGAATACGGTCAAGGATGGGAGAAAATGAAATTTCATGATGTCTAAAACATGGAAATAGACATGACTATTTTGTTCAAGAGTTTATATTTTGTGCAAAAAAAATGGAAACTGAGTTGATGTTTCTACGTTGTAATCTTTGAGATGTAATAGTTATGTCTTAATTCTGTAAAACTCTAAACTTGAAAAGAACCTCAATATGATTTATTAATTTATTTCAAGAATATGTAATGTACTAAGGCCGGGTCCTTATAGTTGGTATCAAATGTCGGTTTAGTTAAATTTAGTGTTTAGAGTGTTGTTTAAGCATAAGTGAAAAGTTATGTATAACCACAATGGTTATTATATTAGATAGAGTCATTGTTATTTATGAAAGTTGGAATGAGTTTGAGATAACTTGGATAATTATATCTTAGGTTTTATCTTCCTCTTTAGTATATGATGATTTTTTTGATATGCTCACACTGACCTTTTTGGTTTTAGTAAATGGATTGATATAGCAGGCACCAAAGTGACAATGGGTTTGAAGGAAACTGTGGTGGCTCTCTGATTAAGAGACTGGATGAAATGGGAGATTCAATGAGAAATATTGTGGTTATTCTAAAACAACTATAAGGAGTCATGATCAACCACTTGAACCTTGGTGACTTCTCTAATTCATCATGTACGAGAGAACCAACTCGATGTGGATGTTCGGGTAATAATTATAAAGGTAACCATTAGGGTTTATATGATCCTTACTTTTGAGGTTATTATGGGTTACCATATGTTATGATGGAATATGAATGACCTGAGATAAATATGAGGTTAAATTATGTTATGGTTATTTTTGAAGATTTTATCGCCTTTTGGGGAATGTTATAAGAATTTTGTAGTTTTGAAAAAAGGACAACACATTGACTGTGTGACAACCTGTTACGTCAGACGAAGTTGTGGGAATTGAACCCACAAACAAAGTGAGACTGATATTTATCACCTACCACTGGACTACATGAAGTCCCTGGTCAGTTTGAGAACATATTTTTAGTTATATGATCTTATAAATCTAGAATAAGTTTATTTTGGGTTATTTATGGAAATTATTAACCTATCATGGAGGATATGTGTTTAGGTTAATTACTTTTCAGTATGAGACGTTAAGAGCAACAGATGATTGGAGATAAATGTTAAGGTTTGTCTTGGAAGACTATGTGATTAAATCCATCATAGATTTGGGTTTAAATATTAGTTTCTATTACATTGAATAATTTTATGGATATATGTTTATTGAATGGCCTTTGTTGAACTTTGGGTATTTTTTGACAAATTTTGGAGATTAAGAATAGATTTTTTTATAAAGGATTATCCTTTTTGGGTATTATATGATCATGTACTAACATTTTTTGTTTTAGTTTTGGTTAAGGTCTAAAACATGGGAAATATATTGTTCTATTTTTGGATTAGGTGATTCTCAAGAAGTTTATTATAGTACTCTTAATGTGAACAAGTCTTCCTAAATACTAATCTTTTGGAGAAAAAATGAGTTTGTGTAAGAAATCTAGTAAATGTTGAAAGTCAACATGACAAGAAAGTATGTTTCCTTATGATTTAGTTAAGATCATAAATAAATTCCTCAATGAAATGTAACTTAAAACTAAAATGTTTTCTGTTAACTTTTCTTACCGGGGAATCAAATACCGTTTAACCCATCACAAGTTTGTGATTTTCTGCTGGTTAACTTTCTCCTAAACATGTTTTCTATCACTCTCCATCAGAACATGAACCTTTGTTTTTTTCTTCCATATACATGTTTTTATGGAATCCTATTATGGGTTAACTCGTGTGACCTTTGTACTTCTATTTATTTTAAAGTGATAGTTTTACCGACTCTTATTCCGATGTGGGACTTTCAATGAAGTTTCCGAGCCCAATTTTAAAATTGCGAGGACGCAATTCCCAAAAGGGGGGAAGGATGTAACACCCTAGGTAAATAATGAATATGGCATATTTATATTTATCCATATTTGTGAATAAAATTTTTATATTAATTTAAAGGGAACGCTATGCTCGATGGCATACCTAATACGCAACAACGAGTTTCTTGGAAATCTTACGTTGCACTCTAATAATAAAATAATATTATTTTAAATGGTAGTTAATGCCTAGCCATTTTAATGGTGGGCATGAACAGAACTAACTACAAAATGATTATATATGTTTGTCAAATATTTTTACTTTTATCCAACAAATGTTAGATGCTTAAAATGCCAATGAATCCAATTTTAAGCGTAATTATTCTAATATTAATTAAATGGTCGATTAACCGCCTTTTGATGGCGAACCCTTTTTAAATCCAATTTTGACAATTTTATATGTTATATTGGACCAAATAAAAACCTTCTTTAGAATCGGGACATCAAAATTTACTTTTTGTATGTTTTTGTTATTTTTTCGATAAAGTTCATTTTTAATGAATAAGTGAAAAATGTTGTATTTTAATTCAAAACCTCTTTTTAATCTAATTTATTTATATGATTAGATCATCTTTTGAATTGGTTTTAAAGTGAAATTATAATATATTTTTACCATTTAATCCAATGGTGGTCATTGGAATTAATTTCACTTTGAAATTTGACTTAAACTACTGTCAATCTTTTAATAGATATTGTTTCTTAAAAACATGCTATTTGTTTTGACAGCGGGAATTAATTATTAAATTAATTAATGCAACTTATATGTTTTGAATTTTGTAAAATAGACATCATTTTTGAATTTGGAATATCAAATATAGCTTAGGGTGAATTTTTGGTATTTTTCTGAAAAACTTCAATTTTTGATGAATAGTGAAACCACAAAGTGGCAGCTAAAAACTGATTTTTTGTTTAAATGAAAATTTACCACATCTGTGGTTTGAATTTCAAAATTTCTACATACATGGTTTTCATTAGGATGTAAAATTTGGTTCAATTGGATTAAAATAATTTTTTTGTGAATAGTAACTTTTAAGTTTTATTAATCGTGATTAAAGGTAATTAGTGTAATTTAAGGTAAATATAATGATATAATAATATGAAATTACCTGTACACTTGTCCTGCACTAATATTATAAGTCATTTCCGACCAATACAATCCATGAGTCAACTTGGGGACCCCATGGGGCCACTTGTGTAAGAAAATGACAATAATAACTTTTTATTTAAAGTTAAAATAAAAATGTCAAGAACATGTATTATTTTACTAATGAAATTTTTATATGGGGTTATAAAAGTCATATTTTTTACTATAAATATTAATTATAAATCTAAAAATATTTCCTACATAATGATATTTTTTTTATAATTTTTAGACATTATATAAAAAAATTTATTTATGACACCATGATGATGCAGTGATTACCTCATTAATGAACGATTTAAATAAAATGAGAAGATAAGGTAAAATATAAGACATAAACTTGTCAAGAACCTATTTTATTGGTGTTTTTAGATCCCTTATCACCTTATCCTAGAAATATATAATCGTGGGACCTTTAATATCTGAAAATCATTTTATAATAAAGTAACTTTTCAACACATTCCAAGAGTGCCCATCCTCCCTCTTATAAAAGGCCCCCACCTCTACCCCCTTACCCACACCTCTCAAGCCTTTGGCTTGACCAAAATCTTCTCATTTTATATCTCCACCTAGAAGACTTACCTTTTGAAGAAAGGTCTTCAAGAAACCCTTTTGGTTCAAACCAAATTGAGTTACCCAATTTAAAACTAATGTCCTCTCTTATGTTCTTTTGTTTTATTTTGATTCTCCAACCCCATAAACTCTTTTTATTCCTTTATTTTGTAACAACACAAGTATCTTCAATATAATAGGTTGTTTTTATGAGATTTATTCGAGCTACAATTACACACACCTCCGTCTAATGGTTAAATAACATACTGTTTCCGTGGATGGTGAATTACTACATCATGAAACGATGATTGTTCTATCTTCTCCTACCACCTCTCATGGTGGCCATTATGATGGAACTATATTTATTGATGATATATATTATATTTATTTCCTCTCTACTGTTCTATATTTTACATTAAAACAAACCATTGTTCGTTTCATGTAGTGAAAATGTGATTATTTCATTTGGGGAAGTGTGGACTTCTGCCCCCTCAAGTGATGGGACTCGTTCATGCAATACATGGAATGTATAAAGAATTAAATTAATGAACTTATGTGACCTATATAACATATATATTATACTGGAATTATAATATATATATATATCTCATTTAGTTTTATTTCATTAAATACGAAATAGAAATGAAAGTAGTGTTCATGCGTACGTACGGCTTATCGTCTCCATGAATGGTGCATTTCATTTCTTACCTCAAAATGTTATGTAATATTATAAATTCAAGTATATACTGGATATATATTATATATATGATAGCTACATCATGAATATAATTCTGGATATAATGGATATTTTTCCACATGAACAACTTTTCATTATAAGAAGTTTATTTTTGACTCAAGTACCAATGATCGACAAAACGACTGTTATTAACTTACATAATTACATAATATTCATAAAATCGTAATAAACAATATAAAAGGAATAATTAAATTAAAAAATTTTCTTAATAAAGTATAAATTAACTCTAGTTTATTATTCAGGAGATTAAAGAACGATCGAGTCAAGTCGGACACGAGGTAAGGGATCCTACATATCTCTTTCTTTTTAAGTACTCTCTTTTATGTCGTTTCTTTTAAGCTCCTCTTTCTTAGTTGGGGGTGTTATTTTATATTACTATTACTGTACTTTATATGTTCATATTATTAGAGACCCTATTTGATTTCATCAATCCATTTTTTGGAAGTTTTAAGTGGTTCCTTTAGGATGCCGAGTTTTCGTATGGGGTTTTTCATCTCACTTTTATTCCTGTGAGATTTATGCTACATTTTCCACCATTTACTTTGAGTGGTATATGTACTGCCCATTATTCTACTATTTGTGTAATATAATTTCTTTTATTATTATTTACATCAATGTTGTATAGTCTTTCATTCATGGGGTGTACGTTTCGAAAGTTACCCAAGTCGGTAAGGGAACCTTTCAGCCTCCTATTTTTAAAAGACTTCTTTTTTGTTTGGTCTTCTCAATTACATCTTCTTATGTTGGGATATGTTATTATATATACTTATTGCTGTAAATTTTATGTCCATGTGATGAGATACCATTTATCTCTCTCATCAACTATTTTTCTAAAATTTGATTTGACGCCGTTAGGCTATCGAATTTTTTCAAGGGGACTTCTTAACCCAATTCCAATTCTTTGTGTTAAACCTATACTTCTTGATTATGTCGTGTTATGAATATGTTTGGATGACATATGATTGTTTTAAACTTATTATCCACTTATATTTAGTGTATTTATATTTTTTACACATCATTATGTCATTTCCTTATCCTTACTCTAATGGCATGATCCTTGATTGGGATTACATCTCAATTTCTACTCATTGAGACATTTCTTAATGATATGCACTTTTATTCTTTTATAAAGTGTATATACAGGCCCATTGACTTTCCATATACATATTATTATTATTATTCTAAAGTCATTTAAATTTTTTGAAAATGGTCTACTTTCATGTGGCTTATAATTTAATTGTTCAAAATGGAAAAGGAATCTTTTATTAAAACATTGTTTTAAATGGTTTTAAAGATTTATTCTTTTAAACATTTATCATCCATTTACATGTTTGAAAAATAGTTTTATGGAATTATTTATAGGTACATGAATGTTTTAATACCATTTCAAAAGTTTCGAAGTGGTATGGGACACTTTTATTCTAAAATCTATTTTAAATGTCTTCTTTTAATATTTTCAAAGTATAAAGGGATATTTATCTCATAGAAATTTAATGATTTTATTAGATTTTTTTATTTATATATCATGATTTTATCTCTTGTTATTGAAATGTGGAAATTTTATGTTTCTTTTATACATGTTTTAAGTGTTATGATTATGTTATGGTTCTTGGCCAATATTTATGAAATCAGGTGGTTCCGTGATAAACTAAGGGCGGGTGAGCCCGATATAGCTCTCCAATGCATTGGGTAACGCAAAATAGTTAAATGCTAAGGATTCTCCAAAGATATTTAGGGAATATACTGTGATGGGTATTATAAACGTAACCATGAGGGTTACTCCCTACGTAAGAATGTTATGAATGCCTCAAGGTACCTTTATGTCTTATTATTTCTATGAGTTATTCATAAATCTTATGATTTAATGAGGTATGCTAAATTGTTTATGTTTTATGAGTGAAGTATGATTTCATTGATTCTTACATATACATAGACTAATGTTTTCTTTCCGTATTGTTATAACCCTTACTGAGCTTTTTATTCTTATCCCATGTTTTTGAAATGTTTTCCACAGGACTTAAAGTGGAATACGGTCAATGATGGGGGTAAGGAAATGTCATGATGTCTAAAACATGGAACTAGACTTGACTCTTTTGTTCAAGAGTATATATTTTGTGAAAAAAATGGAAACTGAGTAGATGTGTCTACCTTGTAATCTTTGATAAGTAATAATTATGTCATAATTCTCTAAAAATCTACACCTGAAAAGATCCTCAATGTGAATTATTCATTTAATTCAAGAATATGTATTGTACTAAGGCTCAGTCCTTATATGAGAAATTTCTTTTCCATATCTACTCGATGGTCACAAGGAATGTATTTTTCTACAAAAACCACTTTAAACTCCCTCTATTAAATATTTGATACTTCTTCATATTCATTTGATTTTTTAATTAATGACCACCACTTATATGCATCTTTTGTGAGGTGATAAACTGTTATGACTACTTTTTCCCTTTGGTTACTCCCAAAATCATGAAATATATTTTCTAATGAACTTATCCATTTCTTAGCTACAATTGGATTTTTAGTCCCATTAAATGTAGGTGGTTGTTGCCTCATGAAGCGGTCTAACATTGATCCTCCGCGTTGTGGATCAGGGTGCTCTATATGGGTAAGGTTATTATTTATATCCTGAGTGAGTTGTCCTAGTATGGTTATAATTTGTTCAGAACATGTTATATCACCAGCTCCACAATAATTATCTTGATTAGGTGGGAAATCCCTACATGGATTATGTGCATTGATACAGTTTCCATTCCTTCCACTAGGAACCATATAGCGACCCGAGTCTTTTCTTACATTAATATTACATCATTTTAAAGATAAAAAACATAATAGTATTACACATAGAGGATCCAAAGGTTTAGTGTCTTGGGAAAACTATGACCATACATAACAAATACAACATCAAGCATAAATATTTATTTAATTTCTTCTTCTCAAGCTTCTTATTGGAACTTGTCCTCTCTTTAGAACATGTAGCCACCTGAGGATATACATAAAAAGGGGTGATCTATAATCCCTGTATGAGGATAGATAATAATAATATAGCAAGGGTTGAGCATAATCATAACATAGGAAAACGATCATGAACCTGAGAGGAGCATAAATAAAAGACTTAAAATGTGGCAATGCATAAAAATAAAACATCATGTCTTAGTGGTTAACTACCACACATACTTGTGAACCAAGCTAGCATCATTTTCACACATCATTTCAAATTTACTCATGAGATTCATCACTTTACCCAATGCATTGGAATTCTGTATAATTACGGGCGCACCCGTCACATTTAGACATTCATATTACGCTATATAATTCCGGGCGCACCCGTCACGTCATAAAATTATCATTTATCATGCATTCCAAAATGAACATATAACATAAATGAACATAATGAACCCATGAAAACGAATGGGTTTCATCTCATAATAATAAATTAATAAACATTGGGTTCCCAAAAGAATGGGGGAACAAAAAACATATTACAAGAATTGTCAATCTTGAAAGAGGTAAAAGGTGAGTTCTTGAAAGAAGAGTTCTTTTGAAAAACATTTGGTTTTTCATAAATACCAGTGTCAAATATTTATATCCCATAAAATTAAATATAATTATGAAAACAATATTTTTAAGGAGTAACAATATCAAAAAGGAGTGAAAGAGGGAGAACCTGAAGGATGAAAGTTGGGTTCGAGAATTTCCCCTTACCATGTATTTGAATGTTTCCTTCTCATTAATGTCCTGTATAATGACATTATATTCATTAATTAGAAATTACATAACCTTTTATACATTAATAGGGTTCATTATGGTTTCATTATGTAATTTTATATTCTTTTTGATGACTTATAGAGTTTAAAAACATTGTTCGGGGATGTATGTTTTTATGGTTTTTCTTGGTTGGTTCACTTGTATTCATAAATTGAAGTTCGGGTAGAACATGGTTAAATATACAGAAATTATATTACACGTCACTAATGATATTACAGGATTTTGGATGATCTTATAATGAATCAAATTATATCCATGTGGATGAATCATTAGATAAGAATTAAATGATGGTTATTTGGGTCAATTTGGGCTATTTTTCGATCACAACGAACTTGTTTTAACTTATCACATAGTAATTTGGACATAGGTTACTTACAGAACTTTAAATAGGAAATAATACATATAAAATATTATGGTTCAACCATAATAATGGTTTCATGACCAGATCTGAAGGTATAAATGGAAGAAGAAAGCATGACGTTCTTGAATGTGATAAATTAACAGCTCACGAACAATGTTCTCTTTAATAAAATAAAAGGAAGAGGTAAAGGGGTTTGGATGATATAATATCCCATTAGAATAATAAACCTATAGTATATTTATAATAAAAGAGTTAAAAAACCATTTGGATGAATATTGGTGGGGAGAGATCAAGAAATGAACTTGAACTTGAAAGGAAATTAAAGGAGAAGAGGGCGAGAAATTACCTCTTGAATCCTTCTAATGAGAACCTCCTTAACGGCCTAAGATTAGTGTTTTGATGAGACCATAAGCTCTTGGACGTGGGGTATGGGCTAGGGAAGGAGTTTGGGCAGAGTTTAGAGAAGTCTTGGAGCTTGAGAGGTGTGAGGAAATGAGGGTGCGAAGGGTGGCTTTTATAGTGGAGGGGAGAGGGGTTTCCTTAATATATAATTCATTAGTTTATTATTTTCCCCTAAAACAAGTAATAGTGAATCTTGAATGACCAAGGATAGTAATTTTATCACGTTATATCGAACAAAGTAGGATTACATCAGCAGAGCATCATCGATGACTCAATTAATCCATTATTTAACATTTATTTTAAATTATCGGATTCTGCTATTCATAAAAAATTCATGTATTTCAGAAAAATCCCAAAAATTTACCCCAACCATTTTTCGACGTTTAGAATCAAAAAATGAATTCCATTTTACGAAAATAATTTTCTAAATATTATTAATTTAATATTTAATTAAAATCATAATTTACTTAAAAACAGTTTTTAAGATTAAAACTGATTTCATAGTGCTTTCAAAAATTACATAGGGTCTTATAAAATTATCTAAAAACTATAAGAATTTGATTTGATAAATAATGAATACATTTTAAGAAAAGACATTTTCCTTTAAATTAATTAATTAGTTATAATTAATTATTTATGACTTACAAAATTACAAAAGATTTACTAAGGTAAAATTGTCACTTTCTAAGATGTCTAAATTTTATTTAATTATTCATGGGTAATGTTACTCTTATGTTGGATGATTTAGTATTCATAAGGGTCATATGAATATTCATAAGGGTATGTTAATATTCTTAAGGTTACGTTACTATTCACCAAAAATTACTTTTGTTTCATTAGACTCCAAAAATCATCTTGAGCACAACAGTGTATGTCGGATTTTTAAAATTCCAAACACAGAAGTGAAAAACTTATGTTTAAAGGTAACTTATCACTTAATAGTTCATTATGTTTTGTTTGCATGTTATTTTATAACATAAATATAAGAAGGTAATTTTCATTGAAAAACTTTGGGTCGTTACACACCATTTCTAAATAATGGTACACACTAGATTAGTTTATGAATCCCAATACATAATTAAAACTTTTAAAACACTTAACATAATTTAAACTATTTATGGATATAATCCATAATCATAAAAAAGTTTTCTTTGAATAATTATTTACTCATTAATACTTTATAATTTTTTTTAAAGAAAATGTGAATTATCCTAAGCATATCCCTCAGGATTGTCGTAACCAAGAGTGCAGCAAGTCCTGTTGTCATGTACCAGGATACCTTGGGTCAAGGCCGAAACTCCTTGTCGGAGTTTTCACTCCCAGGTACATCGATTCCAAAGCCGCCTCTACCTACTCGTATCCATATAGGGACATATTTATTTGAAAATTCACAAAATAACTACATTACCAAAATTTTAGGAATTTTATCTATACTAATCCTCAAAGTCTATCATAGAGTAATGTTCTCTAATCAGAGTTTTTCTAAATCTAGTTTCTAGTTTTGTACTAAACATCCTCTGATACCAAATGTAATGTTGCAACCCTAGTTACCCAAAGTCAGTGAATTATTACATAACATTGGCATTATACAAGGAATCATATCATGAAAAAGCGATCAGTTTATTATCCTTGGAAGTACTAGATACATGCATAAGTTTTACATTACATCATGAAATAAAGAAAAGAACATTGTGTCCCCTTTTTTAACACGCTCATATCCTTTGACCTATCTCAACATGTTATTCATCATATACTTATTCACATCCTAGAAAAAATGAAACATAAGAAAGGGGTGATCACATATTCTTAGTGAGGATAACAATATAGCGGAAACTATCATAAATAATCCTTAACATTTAAGGGAATGTATAAAACAAAAACAAAAGCCTTTTAAACTTAAATGTTGTAATATTAGGTCAAAGATAAATCAAATAATGTCATTTAATTTTTCAAATGGATATTCTATTAGTCTAATAGACACATGTAATATCAATAGCTAATTTCATAATGATAGAATGCATAATGTCGGACATCAAAACCACGTAGTCAAGGCCTCGTGCCCAGACTGCATATAAAATTTTGTCAAGGCCTTATGCCAAAACACAGGTTGGTCTCATGAGAGCTATTGATGCATCGAGGATATATAGATGGTTCCACCCGTCACTTACTAAGAATAATGCCTTCCTCATATGAAAAGGTTGAAATATAATATAAACATTTATATTAAAACTAGCATTCTAAATGTCAATAATCTAACCATAAACCATGAATGCTATAAAAATATAATATCCATATTCAAAAATATCACAAAACCTTCATTACAATATGGAATATTGTATCATAAAAAAAATAAACTTCAAACATGCGTAAAATATAACAAAGTATGTTGACATAGATGAAATAAATCAAAAAACTATTTGAGTGAAATATATATTTCCACTTTGAAATCATTTAAAAGTAAAGAAAATATTTATTATGAGAATATTTTTATAGGATTTTAAAGGATGCTTCAAAGTTTTTTTAATGGTGGAAAATATCTGCACCCACTATATAAGTTAAAAAACATTCTTTCTTTAATTTTTTCGAAAAGGTCATAAAGTACCTTGTTTGGAAAACGATGGAATGATTCATTTCCAATCATTTTATAAAAATTCAAACAAGGGTATAAATTACTTTAACCATAGTCTAGGAAATTGTATAAAAAATTATGAAATTCATTTTTAAGAAACACGGATGTAGATGATAAAGAGGTCCTAGTTGATACTTACGTATAGAGAACCTCAGATAATAAAGATATTATAAAACTAACCATTACCTTGTAATTTTACTTGGTCGAGGGTACATTAACCTCTGGTATAATAGTGAAATAGATGTTATTAAATTATAAAAAGAACCACATATGTAGGAACCTGAATCGTCTGTTCAGGTGTGTTTTTTTCTGGTTGTTTTTAAGAAAAAGAGGTGTTTCTGGAAATATCAAGAGTACATGTCATGTACTTATAAGTACATTTCGTGTACCCATTTTTTATAGGAGATCATGTACTGGCTATGTAACAGCCGAGTACATGGCCATGTGGGGTGACCTAGATACCACCTAAATTGGTGTCCTTTTAAGGCAAGTACACACCATGTACTTTTAATGAACACTTTGTGTACTTTATTTTTATTTCATTAAAATGACCGGGGTCACGTCTAATTGAAAGAACCCCCTTCTTCTTGACCTGTCTCATCCAAGAGCATCCATATCCAGCAATTATTATCTAAGCCACCGAATCTCCATCTATTATCTGAATTGATCACCATTGATTGCAATGGAATCTCCACGGTAAGTTCTTCCTTCTTCTAGAGCCTCATTTCCTTATTCCTCGTCTTTCGTGAGTTATCCCCAATTGAATGATTTTAGAATTTTTGTAGATATAAAACAATCTATGGTAATAAAAGGCCTGAGGCACACATATATCGATTGTACAATGCTGAGGTAGGTGTTTTCTTCCTTTCCGTAGTTACACTTTGAGTTATATGTTCAAAATTACCCAATACCCTTGTTTGGGGTATTGCATGTTTATAGTTGTTAGCCTTGTCATTTCCTATTATGACTTGTGTTCTTGAGTAGAGTATTTATGATTGTAAATAGAGTTATTTACCTTTCTATGGATGAGTTTCCCATGGTTACTTGATTCTGACCGTTTGGTCTAGCTTTGACTATTAGGATGCTTTGTTTTCCATGCCCAGTATTGTTAGGTTAGAGTTATTTTATCTAAAAATCTATGAGATGTTGTAGAATATTTATTAAATTAGTTCTTTAGGATTACTCTGGATGCCGCATATCATTTTTTCACGATTGATTTACATAGGTCTGTGGGAAACTGGTGTAGTGGACCATAGGGAGAATGGACACTAAGGGATTCTCCATAGTGTTTGTTTACATTCACGTTACGAGACCATAGGGGGGATTTAATTTGTTCTCCCTTAGAGTGTATGTAGTTTTCTCATTATAAGAACACATGGGTAATTAAAAGTTTATTTCTTCCTTAGAGTGTCTATAGTTACTGATATGAGACCATAGGGGGAACTGATGGTGTGTTCTTCCTCATAGAGTATTTTTCTAATGCTAAACTAGAGGGGTTAGATTGTAAGTAATTACCTTAGTGTTTCTTGTGTTTTATTAGTTTAACTATAGGGGTAAGGCATTGATTACTACCCATAGGGTTACTTTTTTTGTGATTATTTTCTTACTTGATCTATGAAAATTGAATGCATTTGAATCTGTACGGTTGTTTTCTTTTAAGTACTTCCTTTTTTACTGCTTCATTTTTCTTATTGTTTGCCATATATATTCACTGACTATTAGGAATATATCTTTGGGTGATTGCCTACTGGGTTTCATCATACACCCTATTTGGGTCTTGCTTTTGGTCCCAAATAGATTATATTGTTGCAGGTATAAATAAGGAATTTCACCCTACTTCTTTAGGTACTTGATTGTTGTAGAGCTGGAGAGAATGGGACCAAGATGAGGCTTGTAATGTTTCTAGAGTTTATTTGTTTCCTTGTACATTGGTTTAGTAATGTATTCCAGCATTGTGACTTGTTTGGAATATTTCCTAGAAATATGTAACAAGCGTCATTTATATTTGTGCTTCAGTTGTTTATTTCATCAGTCTTCTGCTATATACTATTGTATTGTATTATTATTTCTTCTGCTATTATTATCTGTTTATTTCCACTAAGTTACTTTTCTAATGAGGGCATAGTTTTCCCAATATCACACCTAAGGCCCTCACTGCTAGTTGGCAGCCTCTAGTGTTTAGGGAGATGCGCTTGAGGCCATGTGACAAATCAGGTACGGGGAACCTCTGGGCGGCTTCTGGAATTGGGACCTTACAAAGTAGTATCAAATGTAGGTTCAATTCTTCTTGACATACTGTTTGGAACCTATAGTCAGGGATAGGATGGAATAGTTACTTGGTAATAAGTTGTGCCTAGGAGTCTCTAAATCGTGTACAAGGAAAAGTTAATTTACCTATTATACTGGGATTTTTATGCTTTTGCAATTATTAAAGTTGATTTTATTTCATCGTTGGGTGAATCACCTGTTTTGTGATGTTATTGTTGATATAATTAAGGTTCTAGATCTATTTTAACCCTATGAGATGAGGGCATGTCATCTCATGCATCATATAATAACTTTATAGAGATCACATGTCATGCATTCTTTCTATGCCACTTAGGGTGCATTACTGATTGCATGTTGTTGTGATAGATGTTTTTCTTGATATGCATGTTGTTGTGATAGATTCCTTGATAAAATACATGATATTTGATTGGATATTGGATTGTTTAAGGTTTAGTTTGAATTATCACCAAACATTGGTTCTTGAGGTGTTATGTCCCCTCATTGATTGGAATTTGGTGGAACATAGCACTATTATGCATGTATATGACTTTTAATAGATGCCAATATTTGATTCTCAGGGAGTATGGGGCCTCACGAATTAGAATTTGGAACTTAAATGTTCGTTTCAGTGTTTTTCTGGGTTCCGAAGTAGTTTTTGAGACATACTATCTGGAAAACCCCATAATACATGGCGTGAAATGATAAGTACACACAATGTATCCTTCTATTTGGGAAGGGACTTTTTTTTAATTACACGCTTTGTACTGAATGTACATGTCATGTAGTCTCTAACCATGTCATTGGTTGTGTGGGCAGAGACATGGGGTTGGGAAATCTTTGGTTGGACACCTCGTGTACCAGATATACATTTCGTATTATAGAGACTAGGTATTTGGCCATGTGACAAACGACACGGGTGGATGAAAAATCAGGAAGTGCATGTCGTGTGCATGTTTAGAGTCAGTCGTGTAACCGGTCGTGTGACTAAAAACACAGGTCGGTGAAGTTCCTTCTAGTACACACTTTGTATGGCACAAAAACTTCATGGTGTCTTATTCTAGGGTAACCGTGTGGGTTAGTCATAGAGAAGAACTCGGGTAGGGGAACATGATTCAAGTACATGTTGTGTCTTGGAAGAACACACTGTGTGTATGGGGTGTTACATGAAGAGGGTTGGCAGGAGTACACGCCCATGTGAAGGCTTAAGGGAACATGTTGTGTAGGGGTTATACACACCTTGTATCGATGTTTGAAAAAACTTGAATGCTTTATTTCTCATATTCCCTTCTTTCACTTCTGTATTTTAGTTCGAGATAATCTTGAAATAAGTGTGTGCTTGACCATGTAAAGTCATTCTACGAAGATGTACTCTAGTTGTATGCCAGTTATAGGACAATGATTAGACACCAACCATAGCTGATCAAGGACTACAAGTAGATCCTCCTATAGTGACAATCATGCCACCGACTGTTATCCCAGATTCAGGTGTCGGTGCACCTTTCTGAGAGGGATTTATAAGGATCATGCAGACCTTCAGGGGTGCACCACATCATTCCCCATCTATGGAAGAATTTATGGGGTTTTTGAATAGCTTCATCCTCCCACCTTCATAGGGGAAGGAGGACCTCAGGCTGAAGATTCATGGTTAGAAGCCACACTATCTATCTTCGAGCATCTAGCGACACCTCCAGATAGTATGGTGAAGTTCACTATGTATATGCTTCCAGATTTTTACAAGAGATGGTGGGATGTGATCTCATAGGCGGGATGCCAGTAGGTTATGTCTTGGGATGAGTTACGACATGCATTATATGACTACTTTCACCCGGAGACTTTGAGGGCTGATTGAGCCAGAGAGTTCATGAGTCTGGAGCAGGGTGCACATTCAGTTATAAAGTATTTTTCTTACTTCATAGAGCTGCAGAGCTTCACACCCATCCCAGGAGATAATGAGTTATTTCTTGTGATAAATTTTGAGGATGGTCTTAGGCATGACATCTGACCTCTGGTGAACATATTTAGGTTGACTTCCATCACCTCTATATTCAACCAGGCGTGGATCACACAGCACAATCTGAGGAATTCTGGATTTGTGATCCTGGGAAGTTCGGCATCCAGAGTTTGTAACCCTCAGACTGACAGCAGGAAGAACCATTGGGAGTCTATATATAGAGATTTTAGTAGGAGGGATACTTATTTTGGTGTGTAGGTGGTAGGATACCAGTTCGGTAATAGCGGGAATATGAAGCCACATTTCCCGAGAGACCCATTCGAGTGATTATCTTACAGCCATATGGGTCATATTCTGTGGTTATGTCAGTTCTTCTCACCAACAGCTGGTGATAGGAGGTCTTCAATGACTCTGCGTTCAGAAGAAGCATCACCAGTTTCTCGTCATTCTGGAAACTGTAGTTCTTCTGGCCGTTCAGGCCTAGGTGGAGGTTGTAGTTATGGTGGTCGTTTGGAAGGATTTCAACGACCAAAGGTTGGTTCAGCCCAGGCTCGTTAGGTAGGGTCACTGGGCCATAGTACATGACAGACCTTTGTAGTGGAGCATACCCAGCTGGAGCAAGATCCCAGACCCTCTACAGTTCGAGGTACGATCCTAGTTGCCTCAGTTTTTGATTTTTCTCTTTTTGATACAGGGTCTTCCCATATTTTAATATTTGTTGCTATTGTGGAGATCATTGGGTTCTGTATCATTACCTCTACTGATATCATGATGCTAGACACTCTGTTGTGGAATCTAATGACTAGTGTACGTCAGTGCAAGGAGTTCCCTCTTGAGGTTGGTTGTTGTCATTTCTCATGGGATCTCTATGTCTTATAGATGACAAGATTTGATTTCATTCTAGGAATGGACTCGTTAGTACCCTTCCTTATTTTGGTTGATTTCTATCATCGTAGGGTGAGTTTCACATCACCAAAGGGAGGATCGTTACTTCATAAGGGTGAATGGGATGTCCATGTGAGAAGATCAGGACTCGAACATCATGGGATGGGGGGAATTACAACCTAGATTTCTAGTCTATATCTAGATGAAGAAGGGACTTCACTGTTGTATATTCATTGTGTGGCTGATCATTTCAAGGATGTCTTTCTAGAAGAATTTTTATGTTTTCCTCTGAAGAAAGTGGTGGACTTTTCTATTGATCTTG
The DNA here is from genome assembly GCA_963277665.1 of Viscum album. Taxonomy (NCBI): domain Eukaryota; kingdom Viridiplantae; phylum Streptophyta; class Magnoliopsida; order Santalales; family Viscaceae; genus Viscum; species Viscum album. The sequence continues at coordinate 1,258,881,253 of OY728161.1, forward strand.
TTCTAGGAGTGGCCCTGGAGTCCATTCCCCCTTATAGGATGGCTACACTAGAGTTACAGGGGCTCAAGAAGCAGTTGGAGGAGTTACAGGCAAAGGGTTTCATCCGACCCAGTACTTCTCCTTGGGTTTTGCTGATCCTGTTTGCAAAAAAGGAAGACGATACCCTTATAAATTGTGTGTATTATCATAATATGAACCTGTTGATAGTCATGAACTGATATCACATGTCTAGGAATGATGATCTCTTTGATCAGCTTCGAGGATCCTAGTTGTTCTCTAGGATTGACATGAGATCTAGTTACCATCAGTTGTGCATTAGACCATCTGATATACCTCTTATAGGCTTTCGAGAAGGTATGGCCTATATGAGTACGTGGTTATGTCGTTCGGTCTCACGAACATGCCTGTAGTTTTCATGGCACTGATTAATCGAGTGTTCCATCCATACTTGGATTCTTTCATGGTGGTTTTGGTGAATGATATCTTAGTGTACTCTCACACTCCACACGACCATGCTACCCATCTTGAGATCATTTTGAGAACACTGAGAGAGCATTAGTTATCTTCTATGCTCTGAAAATGCCACTTTTGGATAGACCAGATTATCTTCTTGGGTCACGTTATCTCAGAGACAGGAGTATCAGTGGACCCAGGGAAATTGAGAGCAGTAGTTTCCTGGAAGAATCTAAAGAATTTATTTGAGGTATGAATTTTCCTAGGGCTTGTTGGTTACTACAGATGCTTCATACATTCCTTTATACGCTTAGCATATCCATTGATGAGCCTAACTAAGAAGGGCGTGAAGAACATGTGGTCAGATTCTTGTGAGTCAGACTTTCAGAAGATGAAGGGGAGGTTGACTTCAGTAATGATACTATTATTTCTAGATCCAGGAAAGAGTTATACTCTTTACTGTGATGCATCAGGTATCGGGCTGGGAGCAGTGCTTATGCTGGGAGAAGGAGTTGTTGCGTACAGGTCTAGGTAGTTGAGGGCACATGAGAGGAATTACCCGATGCACGATCTGAGGTTTTCTGTAGTTGTTCATGATTTACTCTATTGGAGACACTACCTATTGGGAGAAAATTGTGTGGTTTTAACTGACCACAAGAGTCTCAAGTATATCTTCACTCAGCACGATTTGAATCTGAGACAGTGAAGGTAGGTTGATTACCTTCAGTCTTCTGACTTTAAGCTTGCCTACACGCCTGGTAAATGCAATAAAGTGGCTAATACATTGAGAAAAAGGACCCAGATATATGCATTTTAGGAGTCCAATAGTGAGTGGTAGCTGATGGAACTATTCTATGAGATTCATTTGAAGGTTCCCGATATACCGGGGCAGATGTTTCTTTCTTTTGTAGTTGTTACCTCTACCCAACTTGATCGACTATCAATGAGGCAACTATTAAATTTTTAAGGCCTTGTCCTAAAGGTGGGTGTGTCAGGAGAGGGCCCTATTCGTGGATGGACCGTAGGTGAGGATGAGATCTTGCATTTTCATGGGCTCGTGTGGGTACCAGAATACATACGCAAGGAGATGATGTGGGACTTTAATTCCTCAGTTTGGGCAGTTCATCCTGGTGTCACAATGATGTATTGAGATCTACACTCTTAGTACTGGTTTCCAGGTATGAAGAGAGATGTTGTTGGGTTTGTCATTATGTGTTCTACCTATCAGCGGGTGAAGGAAGAGCATCAGTGACCAACAAGGCTTTTGTAACAGTTACCCATTCCCGAGTGGAAGTGGAATGATGACACCATGGACTTCGTGATAGGTTTACCGAGGTCACCTCAATGGAATGATGCAGTATGGGTTTTCATTGACAGAATCACGAAGTTTTATCACTTCTTGCTTATCAAGGAGACATTCAGTGTTGACGAGGTGAGAAAGTTGTACATATAAGAGATTATACGTCTACATAGGGTTTCACACTCCATTGTTTCAGACAAGGACACACATTTTACTTCTCCGGTCAGGAAAGGACTATAGAGGGATTTGGGTACATAGGTACTTTTGAGTACAGATTACCACCCCCAAACAGACGGATAGTATGATCGTACTATTTTGGTGCTGGAGGACAAGCTTCGAGAATGCTTCCTAGACTTTGGAGGTTCTTGGGAGAAGCACATACCTCTTATGAAGTTTTCCTACAATAATAGTTATCAATAAAATATTTAGATGGCACCTTATGAGGCTTTTATGGTAGTCCATACGGATCACCCTTAAGTTGGCTGGAGGCAGGAGAGGCAGCTATGCTGGGACCTCATCTTGTCCAGGAGACCATAGAGCAGATATAGTTGATTTGAAAGAGGATGTCTATTGCTTCGTCACGACAGAAGTCTTATTCTGATCGATGGATATGACCTCTAGAGTTTGAGGTTAGAGATTAGGTTTTCCTATGTGTCACACTGAGTATGGGACCACTACTAAAAAATCGGGCATTAGCGACCCCCATTGGCGGTCGCTATAGGCCTATAGAGACCACCCAGCGACTGCCATTGGCGGTCGCTTCAACTTCATCGCTATAGGTGGCTGAAATTCCGGCCTTAAGGGACCGCTTGGCGGTCGATACCCTGGGAAATTTTTTTAAAAAAAATTCCTACTGAAACAAATATATATATATATATATTAAATAATATATATATATATATATATTAAAGAAAATATTTATATATATAATATTAATTAAAATATTTTAAATATATATGTATATATAATATGTTTTAAATATTTTAAAATATATATATATATTAAAGATATATATATATATATAATATTAAATAAAATATTATTCATTTTTTTAATGAAATGTACGAATTGTGTTTTTTTTCTTCACGGTGAAAAATCAGAGATAAAACAAGGTAAAAATCATAAAAAAGGGAAAAAAAACTTCAGACAACATAAATATCAAGATCGTCATAAACAATAAATGATAAATGTGCTTCAAAGATCCGAGCAGGTCCATCTATTTCAATCTTTTGCTTCAATAAACCTACAATAAGACAAAAAAACAATAAAACAAAACAAACGTAAATTGGACATAATTATTCAGTTATTATATACATATAATAAAATTAAATCTAACATCAAATCATGGTGCTATAATAATTTAAAACCCACAATTTAAGAAATTCTATCATCTCAGGTCATTCGGAGTACGTTTGCACCGAATTCGACCGTCTCACGCCGTTTTTGGTGTTTTATGACACCGGAAACACTTTTCTAGTCACCTCTGCCAAACGACACATCCGATTGACGTGCCGTCAGAATGAACATTTCAAAAATCACACAACGGCTGTTGTCGTACGGTTTCATGGAATTCTGAGGTCATTCGGGTGATTTTGACCCCCCCCCCCAACGTGCCATTTTAGCGCGCGCCGAGCTACTGAAAACGACACAATCGGGCATACCATGCGCACTGCACATCCCATGGGCATTCTGTCTCCTCCTACACGTCACGAATAATATTCCTAATGTTTTCTTGCGGTTTCAGGTCATTTGGAGCACATTTTCTCTGAATTCGATAGTCTCGCGCCATTTTTGGTGTTTTATTACACCGGAAACGCGTTTCCGGTCACCACCGTCAAAGGACACCTTCTATTGACGTTCCGTTTACATGACCATTTCAAAAATCACACAACAGCTGTTGTCGTATGGTTTCATGGCATTCTGAGGTCGTTCGGGTGGTTTTGAACCCCCAACACGCCATTTTAGCACGCGCTGAGTGGCTAAAAATGACACAATCGGCCGTACCGCACGCACCGCACATCCGATGGGTGTGCCGTCTCCTCCTAAACGTCATGAATAATATTCCTAATGTTTTCGTGTGGTTTCAGGTCATTCGGAGCATGTTTGCTCCGAATTCGACTGTCTCACGCCGTTTTTGGTGTTTTATGACACCGGAAACGCATTTTCGGTCACCGCCGTCAAATGACACCTCTGATTGATGTTCTGTTTGCCCGAAAATTTCAAAAAATCACACAACGGATGTTGTCATATGGTTTCGTGACATTCCGCGGCCGTTCGGGTGGTTTTGACCCCACAATGCACCATTTTAGCGCGCGTCGAGCTGCTGAAAATGACACAATCGGTCGTACTGCGTGCACCGCATGTCCGATGGGCGCACCGTCTCCTAATACACGTCACAAATAATATTCCTAATGTTTTTGTGTGGTTTCAGGTCATTTGGAGCACGTTTTCTCAGAATTCGACCGTTTCACGCCGTTTTTGGTGTTTTATGACACCGGAAACATGTTTCTGGTTACCTTCGTCAAACGACACCTCCGATTGACGTGCCGTCAGCACGACCATTTCACAAATCACACAACAGCTATTGTCGTATGGTTTGATGGCATTCCGAGGTCGTTCGGGTGGTTTTGACCCCCCAACGCTCCATTTTAGCACGCGTTAACCTGCTGAAAATGACACAATCGGACGTACCGCACGCACCGCACGTACGATGGGCACGCTGTCTCCTGTTACATCTCACGAATAAAATTCCTAATGTTTTCATGTGGTTTCAGGTCATTCGGAGCACGTTTTCTCTGAATTCGACCGTCTCACGCCGTTTTTGGTGTTTTATGACACCGGAAATGCGTTTCCGGTCACCACCGTCAAAAGACACATCCGATTAATGTGTCTTCTGCCCGACCATTTCACAAATCACACAATGGCTATTGTCGTACGGTTTCATGGCATTCTGAGGTCGTTAGGGAGGTTTTGACCGACCAACGCAGCATTTTATCGCGCACCGAGCTGCTGAAAACGACACAATCGGCCGTACCACGCGCACCGCATGTCCGATGGGTGGTATGTCTCCTCCTACATGTCACAAATAATATTCCTAATGTTTTCGTGTGGTTTCAGGTCATTCGGAGCACGTTTTCTCTGAATTCGACCGTCTCACGCCGTTTTGGGTGTTTTATGAAACCAGAAATGCTATTCTGGTCACTGCTATCAAAAAACACCTCCGATTGATGTGTCGTCTGCCCGAAAATTTCACAAACCACACAACGGCTGTTGTCGTACGGTTTCATGGAATTCCGAGGTCATTTGGGTGGTTTTGACCCCCCAATGCGCTATTTTAGCGCGCGCCGAGCTGCTGAAAACGACACAATCGGTCGTACCGCACGTACCGCTCGTCCTATGGGCATGTCATATCCTACTACATGTCAAGAATAATATTCCTAATGTTTTCGTGTGGTTTCAGATCATTCGGAGCACGTTTGCTCCGAATTCGACCATCTCACTCCATTTTTGGTGTTTTATGACACCGGAAATGTGTTTCCGGTCGCCGCTGTCAAACGACACCTCCGATTGATGTGATGTTGGCACGACCATTTTACAAATTACATAGTGGATATTGTCATACGGTTTCATTGCATTCCAAGGTCATTCTGGTGGTTTTGACCACCCAACACGTCATTTTAGCGCGCGTCGAGCTGCTGAAAACGACACAATCGGCCGTACCGCGCGCACCTCACGTCCAATGGGCGCGCCGTCTCCTCCTACAAGTAAAAAATAATATTCCTAATGTTTTTGTGTGGTTTCAGGTCATTCAGAGAACATTTGCTCTGAATTCGACCATCTCACGCCGTTTTTGGTCTTTTATGACACCAGAAACGTTTTTCCGGTCACCGCCATCATACGACACCTCCGATTGACGTGTCGTCTGAATGACCACTTCGAAAATCATATAGTGGCTGTTTCCATAAGGTTTCATGGCATTCCGAGGTCGTTCGGTTGGTTTTGACCCACAACGCGACATTTTAGTGTGCGTCGAGCTGCTAAAAACGACACAATCAGCCGTACCGCACGCACCGCACGTCTGATGGGTGAATCGTCTCCTCCTACACATAATAAATAATATTCCTAATGTTTTCTTGTGGTTTCAGGTCATTTGGAGCACGTTTTCTCCGAATTCGACCGTCTCACGCCATTTTTGGTGTTTTATGACACCAAAAACACGTTTCTGGTCACCACCATCAAACGAAACCTCCGATTGACGTGACGTCTACCCGACCATTTCACAAATCACACAACGGCTATTTTCATACGGTTTCATGGCATTCCGAGGTCGTTCGTGTGGTTTTGACCCCCCCCCCCCCCCCCAACGCGCCATTTTAGCGCGCGTCGAGCTGCTAAAAACGACACAATCGGTCGTACCACGCGCTACGCACGTCTGATGGGCACACCGTCTCCTTCTACACGTCAAAAATAATATTCCTAATGCTTTCGTGTGGTTTCAGGACATTCGGAGCACGTTTTCTCCGAATTCGACCGTCTCACGCCGTTTTTGGTGTTTTATGACACCCAAAACACGTTTCCAGTCACCGCTATCAAACGACACCTCCGATGGATGTGTTTTCTGCCCGACTATTTTAAAAATCACACAACGGTTGTTGTCGTACGGTTTCATGGCATTCTGAGGTCGTTTGGGTGGTTTTGACCCCCCAACGCGCCATTTTAGTGCGCGCCGAGCTGCTGAAAATGACACAATCGGCCGTACCGCGCGCAACGCACATCCGATGGGTGCGCTGTCTCCTCCTACACGTCACGAATAATATTTTCTAATGTTTTCGTGTGGTTTCATGTCATTCGAAGCACGTTTGCTCCGAATTAGACCATCTCACGCCGTTTTTGGTGTTTTTTGACACTGGAAATGCGTTTTCGGTCACCGCCGTCAAACAACACCTCTGATTGACGTTCTATTGGCACTAACATTTCAAAAATCACAAAACGGCTGTTGTCGTATGGTTTCATGGCATTCTGAGGTCGTTCGGGTGGTTTTGAGCCCCCAACGCGTCATTTTAGCGCGCACCGAGCTGCTGAAAATGACACAATCGGTCGTACCGCGTGCACCGCACTTCTTATGGGCACTCTGTCTCCTCCTACATGTCACGAATAATATTCCTAATGTTTTCATGTGGTTTCAGGTCATTCAGAGCACGTTTTCTCCGAACTCGACCGTCTCACGCCGTTTTTTGGTGTTTTATGACACCAGAAACGCATTTCCGGTCACCTCCGTCAAAAGACATCTTTGATTGACATGATGTCTACCCTACCATTTTACAAATCACACAACGGCTGTTGTCGTACGGTTTCATGGCATTCCGAGGTCATTCGGGTGGTTTTGACCCACCAACGCGCCATTTTAGCGCGTGCCGAGCTTCTGAAAATGACACAATCAGTCGTACCACGCGCACCGCACATCCGATGGGTGCGTCATCTCCTCCTACACATCAAGAATAATATTCCTAATGTTTTCATGTGGTTTCAGGTCATTCGGAGCACGTTTTCTCCGAATTCGACCGTCTCATGCCGTTTTTGGTGTTTTTTGACACCAGAAACGCGTTTCCGGTCACCGCCGTCAAACGACAACTTCGATTGACGTGCTGTCGGCACGACCATTTCACAAATCACACAGCAGCTATTTTCGTACGGTTTCATTGCATTCTGAGGGCGTTCTGGTGGTTTTGACCCCCCAACGCGCCATTTTAGTGCGCGCCAAGCTGCTGAAAACGACACAATCGGTCGTACCGCGCGCACCGCACGTCTGATGGGTGCGCCGTCTCCTCCTACACATCACAGATAATAATCCTAATGTTTTCGTGTAGTTTTAGGTCATTCGGAGCACGTTTACTCCAAATTCGATTGTCTCATGCCGTTTTTGGTGTTTTATGACACTGGAAACACGTTTCTGGTCACCGCAGTCAAACGACACCTCTGATTAACGTGATGTCTGCCTGACCATTTCAAAAATCACACAACGGTTGTTGTCTTACAGTTTCATGGCATTCTGAGGTTGTTCGGGTGGTTTTGAACCCCAAACGTGCCATTTTAGCACACGTCGAGCTGCTGAAAACGACACAATCGGCCGTACCGCACGTCCGATGGGCGCGTCGTCTCCTCCTACAAATCCCGAATAATATTCCGAATGTTTTGGTGTGGTTTTAGGTCATTTGGAGCACGTTTTCTCCGAATTCGACCGTCTCACGCCGTTTTTGGTGTTTTATAACACCAGAAACGCGTTTCTGGTCACCGTCGTCAAACAACACCTCCGATTGACGTTCCGTCGGCACGACCATTTCAAAAATCACACAGAGGCTGTTTTCGTACGGTTTCATTTCATTATGAGGTTGTTCGGGAGGTTTTGACCCCCCAACGCGCCATTTTAGCGTGCGCTGAGCTGCTGAAAACGGCATAATCGGCCGTACCACACGCACCGCACGTCCAATCTGTGTGTCCTCTCCTCCTACAAGTCATGAATAATATTCCTAATGTTTTAATGTGGTTTCAGGTCATTCGAAGCACGTTTGCTCCGAATTCGACCGTGTCACGACGTTTTTGGTGTTTTGTGACACCGGAAACGCGTTTCCAGTCACCGCCGTCAAACGCCACCTCCAATTGACGTTTTGTCTGCCAACCATTTTACAAATCACACAACGGATATTGTCATACGGTTTCATGGCATTCCGAGGTCGTTCGGGTGGTTTTGACCCCCCAACGCGCCATTTTAGCGCGCCCCGAGCTGCTGAAAACGACACAATCGGTTGTACCGAGTGCACCGCATGTCTGATGGGCGCGTCGTCTCCTGCTACATTTCACGAATAATATTCCTAATGTTTTCGTGTGGTTTCAGGTCATTCGGAGCAGGTTTGCTCCGAATTCGACCGTCTCACTTCGTTTTTGGTCTTTTTTGACACCGGAAACGCGTTTCCGGTCACCGTCGTCAAACGACACCTCCGATTGTCGTGCTGTCGGCACAAAATATTCACAAATCACACATCGGATGTTTTTGTATGGTTTCACTGCATTCCGAGGTCGTTCTGGTGGTTTTGACACCCCAAAGTGCCATTTTAGCGCGCGTCGAGCTGCTGAAAACGACACAATCGGACGTACCGCACGCACCGCACGTCCGATGGGCACGTCGTCTCCTCCTACACGTCACGAAGAATATTACTAATTTTTTCGTGTGGTTTGAGGTCATTCGGAGCACGTTTGCTCTGAATTCGACCGTCTCACGCTGTTTTTTGTTGTTTTATGACACCAGAAACGCGTTTCCGGTAACCGCCGTCAAACGACACCTCCGATTGACATGCCATTGGCTCAACCATTTTACAAATCACACATCGGTTGTTGTCGTACGATTTCATGGAATTCTGAGGTCGTTCAGGTGTGTTTGACTCCCCAACGCGCCATTTTAGTGCGCACCGAGCTGCTGAAAACGACACAATCGGCCATACTGCGTGTACCGCACGTCTAATGGGTGCGCCATCTCCTCCTATATGTCACGAATAATAATCATAATGTTTTCATGTGGGTTTAGGTCATTCGGATCACATTTTCTCCGAATTCGACCGTCGCACGCCGTTTTTGGTGTTTTATGACACTGGAAACACGTTTCCGGTCACCGATGTCAAACAACAACTCCGATTGATGTTCCGTCTGCCCGAACATTTAAAAAATCACACAATGTCTGTTTTCGTACGGTTTCATGGCATTCTGATGTCGTTCGGATGGTTTTGACCCCCCAACACCCCATTTTAGCACGTGCCGAGCTGCTGAAAACGACACAATCGGTTGTACCGCGCGCACCGCACATTTGATGGGCGCACCGTCTCCTCCTACACATCAAGAATAATATTCCTAATGTTTTACTGTGGTTTCAGGTCATTTGGAGCATGTTTGATCCGAATTCGACCGTCTCACGCCGTTTTTGGTGTTATATGACACCGAAAACTGGTTTCTGGTCACCGCCGTCAAACGACACCTCCGATTGAAGTGTCGTCAGCACGACTATTTCACAAATCACACATCGAATGTTTTCGTATGGTTTCCTGGCTTTCCGAGGTCGTTCGGGTGGTTTTGACCTCCCAATGCGCCATTTTAGCGCGCGCCGAGCTGCTGAAAACGACACAATCGGCTGTACCGCGCGCACCACACGTCTAATAGGCACGCCGTCTCCTCCTACAAGTCACGAATAATATTCCAAATGTTTTCGTGTGGTTTCTTGTCATTGGGAGCACGTTTGCTCTAAATTCGACCGTCTCACTCCGTTTTTGGTGTTTTATGACACCAGAAACACGTTTCCAGTCACCACCGTCAAACAACACCTCCGATTGATGTGTCGTCTGCCCGACCATTTCACAAATCACACAACGGTTGTTGTCGTACTGTTTCATGGCATTCCAAGGTCGTTCGGGTGGTTTTGACCCCCCAACGCGCCATTTTAGCGCGCGTCGAGCTGCTAAAAATGACACAATCGGGCGTACCGTGCGCACCACACATCCGATGGGCGCGCCGTCTCCTCCTACACATCAAGAATAATATTTCTAATGTTTTTGTGTGGTTTCAGGTCATTCGGACCGTGTTTGATCTGAATTTGACCGTCTCACGCCATTTTTTGGTGTTCTATGACACCTGAAACGCGTTTCCGGTCACCCCGTCAAAAGACACCTCCGATTGACGTGCCGTCAGAACGACCATTTCAAAAATCACACAGCGGCTGTTGTCGTACGGTTTCATTGCATTCTGAGGTCGTTCTGGTGGTTTTGAGCCCCCAACGCGCCATTTTAGCGTAGGCCGAGCGGCTGAAAACGACACAGTAGGTCGTACCGTGCACCGCATGTCCGATGGGCGTTCTGTCTCCTCCTACACATCACGAATAATATTCCTAATGTTTTCGTGTGGTTTCAGGTCATTCGGAGCACGTTTGCACCGAATTAGACCGTCTCACTCCGTTTTTTGCTGTTTTATGACACCAGAAACGTGTTTCCGGTAAACGCCGTCAAACGACACCTCTGATTTACATACCGTTGGCTCAACCATTTCACAAATCACACAGCGGCTGTTGTCGTACAGTTTCAAGGCATTCTGAGGTTGTTCGGGTGGTTTTGACCCACCAACGCGCCATTTTAACGCGCGTCGAGCTGCTGAAAACGACACAATCGGTCGTACCATGTGCACCGCATGTCCGATGGGCGCGCCGACTCCTCCTACATGTCACGAATAATATTCCTAATGTTTTCGCGTGGTTTCAGGTCATTCAGAGCACGTTTGATCCGAATTCGACCGTCTCACGCCGTTTTTGATGTTTTATGACACTGGAAACGCGTTTCCGGCCACCGCTGTGAAACGACACTCCGATTGACATGTCGTCAGCACGACCATTTCACAAATCACACAGCGGCTATTATCGTACGGTTTCATTGCATTCTGAGGTCGTTCTGGTGGTTTTGACCCCCCAACCCGCCATTTTAGCGAGCGCCGAGCTGCTGAAAATGACACAATCGACCATACCACCACGCACCGCACGTCTGATGGGCGCGTCATCTTCTTATACACATCACGAATAATATTCCTAATGTTTTCATGTGGTTTCAGGTCATTCAGAGCACGTTCTCTCCAAATTTTACCGTCTCACGCCATTTTTGGTGTTTTATGACACTGGAAACACATTTTCGGTCACCACCATCAAACGACACCTCCGATTGACGTGTCGTCTACCCGACCATTTTACAAATCACACAACAGTTGTTGTTGTACGGTTTCATGGAATTTCGAGGTCGTTCTGGTGGTTTTGACCCCCCAACACGCCATTTTAGCGCGCGCCGAGCTGCTGAAAACGACACAATCGGCTGTATCGCGTGCACCGCACGTCCGATGGGCGCGACGTCTCCTCCTACACATCACGAATAATATTTCTAATGTTTTCGTGTGATTTTTGGCCATTCGAAGCACTTTTTCTCCGAATTAGACCGTCTCACGCCGTTTTTGGTGTTTTATGACCCCGAAAACACGTTTTCGGACACCGCCGTCGAACGACACCTCCTATTGACGTTCTGTTGGCACTACCATTTCAAAAATCACACAACGACTGTTGTCATACGGTTTCATAGCATTCCAAGGTCGTTCGGGTGGTTTTGACCCCCCAACGCGCCATTTTAGCGCGCGCCGAGCTGCTGAAAAAGACACAATCAGATGTACCGCGCGCACCGCACATCCGATGGGCACGCCGTCTCCTCCTACACATCATGGATAATATTCCAAATGTTTTTGTGTGGTTTCAGGTCATTCGGAGCACTTTTTCTCTGAATTCGACCGTCTCACGCCGTTTTTGGTGTTTTATGACACTGAAAACGCGTTTCCAGTCACCGCCGTCAAACGACACATCTGATTGATGTGTCGTCTGCCCGAACCTTTCAAAAATCACACAACGACTGTTTCCGTACGGTTTCATGGAATTCCAAGGTCATTCGGGTAGTTTTGACCCCCCAACACGCCATTTAAGCGCGCGCTGAGCTGCTGAAAACGACACAATCGGCCGTACCGTGCGCAGTGCATGTTCGATGGGCGAGTCGTCTCCTCCTACACGTCACAAATAATGTTACTAATTTTTTTGTGTGGTTTCAGGTCATTTGGAGCATGTTTTCTCCGAATTCGACCGTCTCACGCCGTTTTGGTGTTTTATGACACCGGAAACGCGTTTCCGGTCACTGCCATCAAACAACACCTCCAATTGATGTTCCATCAGCACGAACATTTCAAAAATCACACAACAGCTGTTGTCGTACGGTTTCAGGGCATTCAGAGGTCGTTCGTGTGGTTTTGACCCCCCAACGCGCCATTTTAGCGCGCGCCGAGCTGTTGAAAACGACTCAATCGGCAGTACCATGCGCACCGCACGTCCTATAGGCGCGTCGTCTCCTCCTACACGTCATGAATAATGTTCCTACTGTTTTCGTGTGGTTTCAGGTCATTTGGAGCATGTTTTATCTGAATTCGACTGTCTCACGCCGTTTTTGGTGTTTTATGACACCAGAAATTCATTTTCGGTCACCGCCGTCAAAAGACACCTCTGATTGACGTTCCGTTTGCCAGACCATCTCACAAATCACACAATGGCTGTTGTCGTACGGTTTCATGGCATTATGTGGTCATTCTGGTGGTTTTGACCCCCCAACATGTCATTTTAGCGCGCGCCGAGCTGCTAAAAACGACACAATCGGCCGTATTGTGCGCACTGCAGATCCGATGGGTGCGTCGTCTCCTCCTACACATCAGGAATAATATTCCAAATGTTTTCGTGTTGTTTCAGGTCATTCGGAGCACGTTTTATGCAAAATCTACCGTCTCATGCCGTTTTTGGTGTTTTATGACACCCGAAACATGTTTTCGGTCACCGCCGTCAAACGAAACCTCCAATTGATGTTTTGTTGGCACGAACATTTCAAAAATTACACAATGGCTGTTTTCATACGGTTTCAAGGCATTCCAAGGTCGTTTGGGCGGTTTTTACCCCCCAACTGGCCATTTTAGCGCGCGCTGAGCTGCTGAAAATGACACAATCGGCCATACCGCGCGCACCGCAAGCCCGATGGGTGCAAATTCTCCTCCTACAGGTCAAGAATAATATTCCTAATGTTTTCATGTGGTTTTAGGTCATTCGGAGCACGTTTGCTCCGAATTCGACCGTCTCATGCCGTTTTTAGTGTTTTATGACACCGGAAACGCGTTTCCGGTCACCGCCATCAAATGAAACCTCTGATTGATGTTCCGTCTTCCCGAAAATTTCAAAAAATCACACAACGGCTGTTTTTGTATGGTTTCATGGCATTTTGAGGTCATTCGGTTGTTTTTGACCCACCAACGCGCCATTTTAGCGCGCGCCGAGCTGCTGAAAACGACAAAATCAGCCGTACAGCACGCACCGCACATCTGATGGGCGCGCCGTCTCCTCTTACATGTCACGAATAATATTCCTAATGTTTTCATGTGGTTTCAGGTCATTCGGAGGACGTTTTCTCCGAATTCGAATGTCTCACGCCGTTTTTGGTGTTTTTTGACACCAGAAACACGTTTCCAGTCTCCGCCGTCAAACGACACATCCGATTGACGTGTCGTTAGCACGACCATTTCAAAAATTATACAATGGCTGTTGTCGTATGGTTTCATAGTATTCTGAGGTCGTTCGGGTGGTTTTGAACCCCCAACAGGCCATTTTAGCGCGCACCGAGCTATTAAAAATGACACAATTGGTCATACCACGTGCACCGCATGTCCGATGGGCGTTCTGTCTCCTCATACACGTCACGAATAATATTCCTATTGTTTTAGTGTTGTTTCAGGTCATTCGGGGCACATTTGCTCTGAATTCGACCATCTCACGCCGTTTTTTGGTGTTTTATGACACTAGAAATGCGTTTTTGGTCACCGCCGTCAAACGACAGCTCCAATTGACATTTCGTCTGCCCGAACATTTTAAAAATCACACAATGGCTGTTGTAGTACGGTTTCATGGCATTCCGAGGTCATTCGGGTGGTTTTGACCCCCAACGCGCCATTTTTGCGAGGACCGAGCTGTTGAAAACGACCCAATCGGTCGTACCGCGCACCGCACGTACGATGGGAACGCCGTTGTCTCCTACACATTACGAATAATATTTCTAGTGTTTTTTTTGGTTTCAGGTCATTCGGAGCATGTTTTCTCTGAATTCGACCGTCTCACGCTGTTTTTGGTGTTTTATGACACTAGAAACGCGTTTCCGGTCACCGCCGTCAAATGACACCTCCGATTGACGTTTTGTTAGAACTACCATTTCAAAAATCACACAACGGCTGTTTTCGTACGTTTTAATGGCATTCTGAGGTCGTTCGGGTTGTTTTGACCCCCCAACGTGCCATTTTAGCGCGCGCCGAGCTGCTCAAAACCGACACAATCGGCCGTACCGCGCGCACCGCACAACCGATGGGCGTACCGTCTCCTCTTACAAATCGCGAATAATATTAAAAATGTTTTCGTGTGGTTTCAGGTCATTCGGAGCACGTTTCCTCCGAATTCGACCGTCTGACGCCGTTTTTGGTGTTTTATGACACCGAAAACGCTTTTCTGATCACCGCCGTCAAACGACACCTCCGATTGACATGCCGTCTTCCAGAACATTTCACAAATCACAAAAAGAATGTTGTCGTACGGTTTCATGGTATTCCAAGGTTGTTTGGGTGGTTTTGACCCCCCAACGCGCCATTTTAGCGTGCGCCAAGTTACTAAAAACGACACAATCGGCCGTACTGCGCGCACCGCATGTACGATGGGAGCTTTGTCTCCTCCTACACATCACGAATAATATTCCTAATGTTTTCTTATGGTTTCAGGTCATTCGGAGCACGTTTGCTCCGAATTCGACCGTCTCACGCCCTTTTTTGGTGTTTTATGACACCGGAAACGCGTTTCCGGTCACCATCGTCAAAAGACACCTCCGATTGACGTGCTGTTGGCACGAACATTTCAAAAATCACACAACGGCTGTTGTTGTACAGTTTCATGGAATTCCGAGGTCGTTCGGGTGGTTTTGACCACTCAACGCGCCTTTTTAGCGCGCTCCGAGCTCCTAAAAACGCCACAATTGGCTGTACCACATGTACCACACGTCTAATGGGCGCTCCGTCTCCTCCTACACGTCACAAATAATATTCCTAATGTTTTCGTGTGGTTTCAGGTCATTCGGAGCACGTTTTCTCCGAATTCGACTGTCTCACGCCGTTTTTGTTATTACACCGGAAACACGTTTCTGGTCAATGCCGTCCAACGACACGTCCGATTGACATTACGTCTGCTCAAACATTTCAAAAATCACACAACGGCTGTTGTCGTATGGTTTCATGGAATTATGAGGTCGTTCGGGTGGTTTTGACCCCCCAACGCGCCATTTCAGCGTGCGCCGTGTTGCTGAAAACGACACAATCGTCTGTACCATGCACCGCACGTACGATGCGCACGCCGTTTCCTCCTACATGTCACAAATAATATTTCTAATTTTTTTGTGTGGTTTCAGGTCATTCGGAGCACGTTTGCTCTGAATTCGACCGTCTCACACCGCTTTTGGTGTTTTTTGACAGTGGAAACACATTTCCGGTTACCGCTGTCAAATGACACCTCCGATTGATGTTACGTCAGCACTACCATTTCAAAAATCACACAACGGCTGTTCGCGTACAGTTTCATGGAATTCTGAGGTCGTTCGGGTGGTTTTGACCCCCCAACGTGCCATTTTAACGTGCGTCGAGCTCCTGAAAATGACACAATCGGTCATACCGCACGCACCGCACATCCGATGGGTGCGACGTATCCTCCTATACATCACGAATAATATTCCAAATGTTTTCGTGTTTTTTCAGGTTATTCGGAGCATGTTTGCTTGGAATTGGACAGTCTCACGCCGTTTTTTGTGTTTTATGACACCGAAAACGCGTTTCCAGTCACTGCCGTCAAACGAAACCTCCGATTGAAATGCCGTCTGCCAGACCATTTCAAAAATCACACAAAGACTGTTATCGTATGGTTTCATGGTATTCTGAGGTCATTCGTGTGGTTTTGACCCCCCCAAAGCACCATTTTAGCGCAGGCCGAGCTGCTTAAAATGACAAAAATCGGCCGTACCATGCGCACCGCACGTCCGATGGGCGCGCCGTCTCCTCCTACACGTCACGAATAATATTCCTAATTTTTCATGTGGTTTTAGGTCATTCGGAGCACGTTTGCTCCGAATTCGACCATCTCACGCCATTTTTGGTGTTTTATGACATCGGAAACGCATTTCCGGTCACCGCCGTCAAAAGACACCTCCGATTAACGTGCCATCTACATGACCATTTCACAAATCACACAACGGCTGTTGTCGTACGGTTTCATGGCATTACGAGGTCGTTCGGGTGGTTTTGACACACCAACGCGCCATTTTAGCGCGCACCGAGCTATTGAAGACGACACAATCAGTCGTACCGTGCGCACCGCACGTCTGATGGGTGCTCCGTCTCCTCCTACACATCACGAATAATATTTATAATGTTTTCGTCTGGTTTCAGGTCATTCGGAGCACGTTTGATCCGAATTCAACCGTCTCACGCTGTTTTTGGTGTTTTATGACACTAGAAACACGTTTCCGGTCACCCTGTCAAAAGACACCTCCAATTGATGTGCCATTGGAACAACCATTTCACAAATCACACATCGGCTGTTGTCGTACGGTTTCATTGCATTCCGAGGTCGATCTGGTGGTTTTGAGCCCCCAACGCGCCATTTTAGCGCTGACCGAGCTGCTGAAAACGACACAATCGGCCGTACCACGCACCGCATGTCCGATGGGCGCTCCGTTTCCTCCTACACGTTAAGAATAATATTTCTAAGGTTTTCGTGTGGTTTCATGTCATTCGGAGCACGTTTGCTCTGAATTTGACCGTCTCATGCCGTTTTTGGTGTTTTGTGACACTAGAAACATGTTTCTGGTCACCGCCGTCAAATGACACCTCCGATTGACGTTCCGTTAGCACTACCATTTCACAAATCACACAACGGCTGTTTTCGTACGTTTTCATGGTATTCTGAGGTCGTTCGGGTGGTTTTGACCCCCCCAACCTGCCATTTTAGCGTGCGCTGAGCTGCTCAAAACGACACAATCGGTCGTACAGCGCGCACCACAAATCTGATGGGCGCGTCGTCTGCTCCTACACATCACGAATAATATTCCAAATGTTTTCATGTGGTTTCAGGTCATTCGGAGCACGTTTTCTCCGAATTCGACCGTCTCACGCCGTTTTTGTTGTTTTATGACACCGAAAACGCGTTTCTGGTCACCGCCGTCAAAGGACACCTCCGATTGACATGTCGTCTACCAGAACTTTTCACAAATCACACAACGGATGTTTTCGTACGGGTTCATGGTATTCCGAGGTCATTCAGGTGGTTTTGACACTCCAACGCGCCATTTTAGCGCGCGCCGAGCTGCTAGAAACGACACAATCGGTCGTACTGCGCGCACTGCACGTACGATGGGCGCTCTGTCTCCTCCTACACATCACGAATAATATTCCTAATGTTTTCATGTGGTTTTAGGTCATTCGGAGCACGTTTGATCCGAATTCGACTATCTCACGCCGTTTTTGGTGTTTTATGACACCGGAAACGCGTTTCCGGTCACCGCCGTCAAAAGAAATCTTTGATTGACGTGCCGTCTTCCCGACCATTTCAAAAATCACACAACGGCTGTTTTCGTATGGTTTCATGTCATTTTGAGGTCATTCGGGTGGGTTTGACCCTCCAATGCGCCATTTTAGCACGCTCCAAGCTGGTGAAAATGACAAAATCAACTGCACCGCACGCACCGCACATCCGATGGGTACGCCGTCTCCTCCTAAATGTCATGAATAATATTCCTAATGTTTTCGTGTGTTTTCAGGTCATTCGGAGCACGTTTACTCCGAATTCGACCGTCTGACGCCGTTTTTGGTGTTTTCTGACACCAGAAACGCGTTTCTGGTCACCGCCGTCAAACGACACCTCCGATTGACGTGACGACAGCACGAACATTTCAAAAATCACACAACGGCTATTTTCGTACGGTTTCATTGCATTATGAGGTCGTTCGGGTGGTTTTGACCCCCCAACGCGCCATTTTAGCGCGCGCCGAGCTGCTAAAAACGACACAATCGGCCGTACCGCGCGCACCACACGTCCGATGGGGGAGACGTCTCCTCTTACATGTAACGAAAAATATCCTAATGTTTTCGTGTGGTTTCAGGTCATTTGGAGCACGTTTTCACCGAATTTGATGGTCTTACGCCGTTTTGGGTGTTTTATGACACCAGAAACACATTTCTGGTCACCACCGTCAAAGGAAACCTCCGATTGACATGCCGTCTTCCCAACCATTTCAAAAATCACACAACGGCTGTTTTCGTATGGTTTCATGGCATTCTGAGGTCATTCGAGTGGTTTTGACCCCCCAACGCGCCATTTTAGCGCGCACCGAGCTGCTGAAAACGACACAATCAGCTGTACCGCGCGCACCGCATGTCCGATGGGTGCACCGTCTCCTCCTACACATCACGAATAATATTTATAATGTTTTCATGTGGTTTCAGGTCATTCAGAGCATGTTTTCTCTGAATTCGACCGTCTCACTCTGTTTTTGGTATTTTATGACATCGGAAACGTGTTTCCGGTCACCGCCGTCAAACGACACCTTCGATTGACATTCCTTCAGCACTACTATTTCAAAAGTCACACAACAGATATTTTAGTACGGTTTCATGGCATTCCGAGGTCATTCAGGTGGTTTTGACCCCCCCAACGCGCCATTTTAGCGCACGTCGAGCTGCTGAAAACGACACAATCGGCCATACCGCACGCACCGCACGTCCGATGGGCATGTTGTCTCCTCCTACACAACAATAATAATATTCCTAATGTTTTCGTGTGGTTTCAGGTCACACGGAGCACGTTTTCTCCGAATTCGACCGTCTCATGCCGTTTTGTTGTTTTGTGACACCGAAAATGCGTTTCTGGTCACCGCTGTCAAACAACACCTCCGATTGACGTTCTGTCTGCCAGACCATTTCAAAAATCACAAAACATCTCTTGTAGTACGGTTTCATGGTATTCTAAGGTCGTTCTGGTGGTTTTGACCCCCAATGCGCCATTTTAGCGCGCGTCGAGCTGTTAAAAACAACACAATCGGCCGTACCACGCACACCGCACGTCCGATGGGCGCGTCGTCTCCTCTTACATGTCACTAATAATATTCTAATGTTTTCATGTGGTTTCAGGTCATTCAGAGCATGTTTGCTCCGAATTCGACTGTCTCACGACGTTTTTGGTGTTTTATGACACCGGAAACACGTTTCCAGTCATCACTGTCAAAATACACCTCCGATTGACGTTCTGTCTGCCCGAAAATTTTAAAAATCACACAATGGCTGTTTTCATACAGTTTCATGGCATTCTGAGGTCGTTCGGGTGGTTTTGACCAACCAACGCGCCATTTTAGCGCGCGCCGAGCTGCTGAAAACGACACAATCGGCTGTACTGCGTGCACCGTACGTCTGATGGGCGCTTCATCTCCTCCTACACATCAAGAATAATATTCCTAATGTTTTCATGTGGTTTCAGTTCATTCGGAGCACGTTTGCTCCGAATTCGACCGTCTCACGCCGTTTTTGGTGTTTTATGACACCAGAAACGCGTTTCCGGTCACCTCCATCAAACAACACCTCTTATTGACGTTCCGTTAGCACGAAAATTTTAAAAATCATACAGCGGCTGTTTTCGTACAATTTCATTGCATTCTGAGGTCGTTCGGGTGGTTTTGACCCCCAAACGCGCCATTTTAGCGCGCGCCGAGCTGCTGAAAATGACATAATCGGCCATACCACGCGCACCGCATATCCGATGGGTGCGCCGTCGCCTCCTACACGTCATGAATAATATTCGTAATGTTTTCGTGTCGTTTCAGGTCATTGGGATCACATTTTCTCCAAATTTGACCGTCTCACGCCGTTTTTTGTGTTTTGTGACACTTGAAACACGTTTCCTGTCACCGCTGTCAAACGACACCTCCGATTGACGTGTCGTCTACCCGACCATTTCAAAAATCACACAACGACTGTTTTCGTACAGTTTCATGGCATTCTGAGGTTGTTCCCGTGGTTTTGACCCCCCAACGCGCCATTTTAGCACGCGCCGAGCTGCTGAAAACGACACAATCGGCCGTACCGCGCACACCACACGTCCGATGGGTGCGTCCTCTCCTTCTACATGTCACGAATACAATTTCTAATGTTTTCGTGTAGTTTCAGGTCATTCGGAGCACGTTTTCTCCGAATTAGACCGTCTCACGCCATTTTTGGTGTTTTGTGACATTGGAAACGTGTTTTCGGTCACCACTATCAAACGACATCTCCGGGGTGCGGGGAGGGCTTTCCGAGGTGCGGGGAGGCATTCCGGGGTGTGCGGGGGCTGTCCGGGGTGCGAGGAGGTTGTCCGGGGTGCGGGAGGGCTATCCGGGGTGCGGGGAGGGCTCTCCGGGGTGTGGGGGGGCTGTCCGGGTGCGGGGAGGGCTGTCAGGGGTGCGAGTAGGGTTGTCCTGGTGCGGGAGGGCAGTCCGGGGTGCGGGGGGCCTGTCCTGTGTGCATGAGGGCTGTCCGGGGTGCGGGGAGGGCTGTCCGGAGTGCGGGGAAGGCTATCCGGGGTGCAGGGAGGCTGTTCGGGGAGCGAGGGGGATGTCGGAGGTGCGGGGGAGGGCTGCCCGAGGTGCGGGGAGGGCTGTCCGGGGTGCGGGGAGGGCTGTCCGGGGTGCGGGGAGGGCTGTCCGGGGTGCGCGGGGGCTGTCTGGGGTGCCGGGAGGGCTGTCCGGGGTGCGGGGAGGGCTGTTCGAGGTGCGGGGAGGGCTATCCGGGTTGCGGGGAGGGTTGTCCGGCGTGCGGGTAGGGCTGTCCGGGGTACGGGGGGGCTGTCCGGGGTGCGGGGGGGGGGGGGGGGGGGGGATGTCCGGGGTGCGGGGAGGGCTGTCCGGAGTGCGGGGAGGGCTGTCCGGGGTACGAGGGGGGGGGGGGGGGCTGTCCGGGGTGCGGGGAGGGATGTCCGGAGTGCGAGGAGGGTTGTCCGGGGTAGGCGGGGGACTATAAATAGTGAACTCAGCTCATTCATCAAAAAAAGTTTAATGGTTTATATTAGGAATAACATGTTTTTTTCAAAAATATTACAGAACATGCAATTCTAAAAATTGAAAATTAAATGAATAAAAAATATCAAAATCAATAATCAGTTTCATGGTAACTTCTCAATTCGTGCACACAAACATTGCATGAGGCCAAAACACACATGATACCCCCAAATCACAAAAAAAACTCACTAGAAACCGAACATGAATATCAATAACAACCCCACCATTAAAAGCAGAAACACACCTCGTGAATATGATGCGTCATGCGTGTTCATCATTGACCTCCATCCGGTGGGCCAGGGGGCTACAACAAATAAACATTATGAATATTTTCATAACAAAAATAATTTAAACTAAATAAATAAATACAGTATAAACCTACGTCGTTTGATCCCCGGGACCATCACCTGGACACACATATTCCCGCAATGCTCTAACCTCAGCAGCGAATTGCGCATTGGCAGGGTGGGGGGGGGGGGTGGGGGGGGGGGGATGAAGACGGAGGAGACAGTGGTTGGAGGGGTGTGGGGGGGGGAGGGCGTTAGGGGTTCTGGGGGGGAGGGACGAGGGGCGGAGGGCCGAGGGCGGAGGTCGGAGGCCGGAGGGGCTGGAGGCCGAAGGCCAGAGGGTGGCCAGAGGGCTGCCCGAGGGATACCAGAGTGTTGCTGGTGGCGGGTGGTGGGAGGCCCGAGGTTAGAGGGAGGCCGAAGGTTGGCCGCAGGGTGGAGGGAAGCCAGAGCCAGAGGGCAGAGGCGGAGGAAGCCCAGAGGATATGGAGGGAAGGGCGGAGGGCGGCCGGAGGGCGGGGCGATGAAGGGAGGCCGGTGGAGGGCGGAAAGAATATGGAGGGCATGGTGGAGGGCGGAGGGCATCCAGAGGGCATGGTGGAGGGCAGACGGAGGGGGGAGGGCGGCCGGTGGAGGGCGGAGGGTGGCCAGAGGGCAGGGCGGAGGGCGGACGGTGGGTAGAGGCTGGCCAGAGGGCGGAAGGGCGACGGGGAGGGCGCACAACGACGGGGACGGCGCACGGCGGTGGGGTAGGGCGCGCGATGACCGGGGATGGTAGTGACGGGGTGGGCGCGCAACGACGGGGACGGCACGCGACAACGGGGAGGGTGGAAGGGTTCAGGGGGGGCACCGAAGCTGGGTTTCTGTTTAGGGAAACCTAGCGACCGCCATAGGCGGTGGCTATTGGTTACCTATAGCGACCGCCAGTGGCGGTCTCTATAGGTAAAGTGGCTCAAAATCACATATTTCTAGTAGTGGACATAGGAGGATTAGGAGACAGGGCAAGCATTCACCAAGATATGTTGGGCCTTTTGAGGTTTTGGAGAGAGTCAGGTCTGTGTCCTATCAGATGTAGTTACCTCAGAGGTACTAGGCTATGCATGATGTTATACATGTTTCTCAGCTAAGATGTTAATTCTCATACTTGTCTCATGCATTTCAACCCTAAGAGGTTGAGTTGGAGGTGAGAAGAATCCTATATATATTGTTGATTGCAGTGAAAAGGTTCTCTGTGGCTGTTCTGTTCCTCTGGTATGAGTGATATGGCAGCATGGGTGAGTACAAGATAAGACTTGGGAGGGGGAGGTCGATGTATGATCACAATGGCTAGAGTTGTTCGAGGATTCTTCTTATACACTGCCTTGCTAGGGAAATTTAGGGATGAATTTATTTAAGGGGGAAGCTTGTAAGAACCTGGATCTTCTTTTTAGGTATGTTTTTCATTTATGGTTGTTTTTTAGAAAAATATGAGTTTTTGGAAATTTCAGGAGTACATGTTGTATACATATATGTACATGTCGTGTACCCGGTTTCCATGGGTGACCGTGTACTGGTCTAACGGTCGTCTATAGGGCCATGTGTGGTGACCTGGAGACCGCCTAAAACGGAGGTTGGTTAAGGAAAGTACACACTATGTAATTTTAAAGAACACGATGTGTACTTTCTTTTTATTTCAGTAAACAGACCAGGTTCGCGTCTAATCAACAGAACCCCCTTCTTCTCGACCTGTCTCATCCAGGAATGTTCGTAGCCAGCAATTTTTCTCCGATCCCCCGACTCTCCATCCTTTCTCTGAATCGATCTCCATTTATTGTGTTGGAATCACCACAGTAAGACCTTTCTTCTTCTAGAGCCTCGTTTCAGTATTCCTCCTCTTTTGCGAGTTATCCTCAGTTGAATGTGTTTAGTGTTTTTGTATATATATGGAGTTCTATGGAGATTCAAGGCATGAGGATCATTTATATCTATTGTACAATGATGAGGTAGTTTTTTGTACTTTTATGTACTTAGTCATTGAGTTATATGTGAAAAAGTTCCCAATACCCCGGTTCGGGGTGTTGTGTGTTTATGGTTGTTTGCCCTATTATTTCCTACTATTCCTTTTGTGTTGGAGTAGAGGATTTATTAATGTAGATAGGGTTATTTACCTTGATATGGATGTTGTGCCCATGTTTTCTTGATTTGGACTATTTGGTCTAGCTTCGCCTGTTAGGCTGCTTTGTTTTCAATGCCTAGTATTTTTATAATGGAGTGATTTTATCTTACCTAATGTGAGATGTTTTATACTATTTATCCAAGAAGATCTTCATGTTTACATTGACTGCCAAATATCGTTTGTGCATGATTAATTTACACAGGGCTGTGGGAACCTGGTGTAGTGGACCTTAGGGAGAATGGATACTGAGGGCTTCTCCAAAGTGTCTGTTTACTTTCACATTGCAAGACCATAGGGGGGATGGAATTTGTGCTCCCTCATAGTGTCTATAGTTTCTTTATTAAGAGACCACATGGGGACCTGGATGTTAACTACTTACCCATAGTGTCTATAGTTACCAATAGAAGACCACAAGGAGAATTGACGGTGAGTTCTTCCTCAGAGAGACTTTTACTAAATCTTGACTAGAGGGGTTAGACAGTGAGTACATCTTATAGGGTGGCTTGTGTTTGATTAGTTAAACCAGAGGGGTTAGGCTGTGAGTACAACCTAGAGGTATACTTGTTTGTGATTATCTTCTTACTTGATATATGAAAAATGAATGAATTTGAAAATGTAGGGTTGTTTACTTTTGATTACTTCCTTGTTTACTGCTTCATTTTTCTTATTACCCTCCTTATATATTCACTGACTATTAGGCATCGATATTTGGGTGGTTACCTAATGGGATTCATCTCACAACATATTTGGGTCATGATTTTGGGCCCACACATATTATATTGTTGTAGTTATAGATAAGGGAAAGTTCCCTTCTTCTTCATGTACTCAATTGTTGTGATGTTGGAGAGCATGGGACCAAGCTGAGGCTTGCAATTCTATTGGATTTTATTTGTTTTATTGTACATTGGTTTAGTACTATATTCTAGCATTGTGACTTGTTTGGATGATTTCATAGACATATGTAACATGCATCATTTATAAATGCTCTCTAGTGTTTTATTTCTTTATTTTTTTATTGTTCACTATTTTATGGTATTATTATTGATTTCTCTATAGTTATCTCTTTATTTCCAATGTGTTCCTCTTCCAACGAGGGAATATTTTCTCCACTATCACACCCAAGGCCCTCACTGCTAGTCGGCAACATCTGGTGTTTGGGGAAATACGCTTGAGGCCATGTGACCAACCAGGTATGGGGCACCTCTGGGCGGCATTCAAAACCAGGATGTTACAACATACATAAATATGATATCATATATGATCTTCTAATATTGTTCTGTTAATGATATTTTAGTAGTATCATCATTTCGGGCGTTAACTGATTCATTTTCCATTATATGTTTTGTTATGTAAGTATTATGTGTTATGGATGGTATGTATTTGATTCATATCCATAATGATATTATGTTCTTAAATATTATTTATTAATCATAAAATAAAATTTATTCTTGAATGGTTACGATGGGGAATGAATCTCATCATGTTCCTGGAGATGGTAATCCGTATGTACGCAAGAGAGAAAATATCATTTTATTGATGGTGAAATATTGTGTAATTGGATGGTATATCATATATACATAATAATTAACATATTATATTTATTATTTATAGCAATTATATTCTCATTATTATGCCCATCCAAAAAATGAAGTGTTTAATGACAAACTACACCACGACGCGGAGACAGTAAGTCGTACATATGCACGTATGGTGTCTTTGTAATTTATAGGATGGATGGAATAATGAATATAGTTTTATAATTTTTATAATAAAATCATAATATGTAGAAGGTATTGGAGTCATTATTTTTTTTATGGAAACAACAAATAAATAGGAAGCGGAAGAAGAAAAGAACTTTGAAAGAGGTGATGAAAAAATTATCTCTTCTTTGAGTGCTTACTTTTGATTTGATCAAAAGGAATACATAGGTTGGATTTTTTATCAAAGTAAATCCTCTAAGTCAAAGTGAGTTTAGTTGGGATGATATTTGATTAGGTTTTGTCCGAGACTAATGGCTTTGGAGGTGTGATTTTGAGAGAAGGGGAAGTACCCTTTTATTAGAGAGGCGAGGGTCACTTTAATAAAAGCATGAAATATTATATTATTATAAAGTCATTTCCAGTTTCTAATGGATCCAAATAGATTTATTTCATGGATAAAGTGGTTATTGGTTTAAATATTCTCAACCAATAGGTTTTAGACATGTTTATGTCACTATATTAAACTTATCTTTTAGATTTAACTTGTAGTTAAATATTTTAACTTTTTTTGTGTCTTCTTGAATTATTATTATAAATGGTTAATAAACCTATTATAAAAATTCCAGAGAACCCCAGGTGGTTCATTAATGATATATCTATCATTATATAAGTCCTTTTTTTAAACCTTAAATTTTTAAAAATATTATAACATTTAATAATATAGTATTTGTTTTAAAAACTCATTTATGTCGATTTTGACACTATTTAGTATTTGGTTTTTGTGAAAGTCAACAAATCTTGATTACTTTGAACAAAATAAATAAAATAATAACTAACATGTCATATTCACCTAATAAATTCGTGGATGGCATAAAAAATCTCAATTTACATTTATATGGATATTAATAATATCATTTATTTGATTCTTTCATTAATAAAGAAAATACTGCATAATTATTGTGTCATAAATAAATATATTAATTTTATGTCTAAAAATTATAAATAAAATATCATGATATATAATTATAGATGGTCTCCCATGATCATTTCATGTGAGGACACTCCCGCTTCCTAGGTCTCCCATGGCGTGAAGACCATGGTCTCTGTCTCCTTCCCTCCCCCTCCTGAGAGGGGGAGGGGTTGCTCGGGCTCTGGTTCCCCCCTTTCTTTCTCTCCGCTTATAGATCCGGTGATGCCTTCGCCCTTCCCTGCCATTGACCTCGCCCCCAAAGTCCCCTCTTTTGTTGAGGGTTTCCCTATGCTATCGATTTCTGGTCGGGATTTCACTGACGCATCAGACCAGCATAGGTACTCTCTGGTGGCTCGCTTTTGTCAGAATCGACCATCCGTCGATGACTTCGACCAATGCATCTCTGATTCATGGGGTCTGAAACATCACGCGATTGTTGGTCTACTGGACCCCTGAAACCTTCTCATCTGTTTCGAGTCTGAGGACGACCTCATAAATGCCTGGACCGACAAAAAACGCTCCTACAATAGTGGACGATTCTTCCTCTTCTGATGGTCTTTCGACCTCAATTTGAGGCTCGATCATTCAACAACTCCAATCTGGGTAAGTTTCCCCAGCCTTCCACTTCCATTTTAAAACCCCTCAGTACTCTCGATGCTTGGAAACCTGGTTGGCATGTTTTTATGTTTCAACAACCAATCACGATCCCTCTGCCACCCTATTTCTCCGCGCATCTGTGTGGAAATTGATGTTTCCAAACCACCGGTTGACTATGTGAGGATTGAAATTGAAAATGAATACTGGATTAGACAGAGGGTCTGTTTTGATTCTTGGATTGATTTCTGCTCGTCATGTGGTCATCGGGGTCATCTCCAAGAGGCTTGCAGAAGTGCTGCAGTCGGACAAGGATTAGTTCACATAGCCCCTGTTTGTAATGTAGAGGGAGCGGGTATTGAAACTGTGAAATCTTATGCGGCTGTGGCGTCTCTACCCTCGCATAACAGAACAGTTTTGGCTGAGGTTAAAAGCATTAACAACATTTCATCTCTTGAATGTGTGAAGGGGTCCTAGGGGATTTCAGGTGTTCATGGATCATCCATCCAGGTGCTCAGATATTTAGGGTCCAAAGCACCCAGTTTAGGGACTACTTCATGTTGACAGATCCCCAGTTCAGTCCCTCCGAGACTGAAACATGGCTCTCTCGGGTCTAATAAACCGACTTTGACTCCAACTCCAACTCCTATAGATATCAAATCGATCCCGCTTCAAAACAAGTTTTCCATCCTAACAAATGGTTTGGATGGGGCAGAGGATCAAGGGGGATGGACAACGGTGAGTCATAGGAAGGACAAGAAAAAGGATCCATCCCCTATTGAACCATCTTCAGAAATTGAGGCAATGTTATCTGAGTCCCCACAGTCTCCCTTAGAGAATGAGGGGGATGATAAACTCAAGTGATTCTCACATAATAGACTGTAAAAAGGAAAACTAAAGCTTGTCGATGTCGGAGAATATCCAGTGAATTTTGGGAGAAAGACCAAGACTCGAAAAGATTATTCGTACCTTCCAAAACCGATGACTACTCATTTAGTTGGCATGGGTATTAAATTTAGGGAGCCTGCTAAGCCTACCCAAGATGGGGACGAGTGGGAGGTTGCTTGTAACAAGGTCGTGGAGTATAATGGTGACGTGGTTTAGAATCCTAATCGGTTGGTTGATCCGGTTTCTATTAATGGTGTTCAGAAGGAGGCAAGGAAGGAGAATGCTGACCTAAATCTTCTTCTACACTATTAGGAAAGGATAGTGGATGGAAATTTTGAAATCAATGTTTCCAAGGAGGAATCAGATTTAATGTACGAGAGATCAATCCAACTTGATCTTAACGAATAAAAAGCCGATTGGATTGACAAGCAAGACTAGATTTTCGCTCGTGGAATCAATGAGAGGAAAATAAATGTGGAAGAATACATTCATACTTGGGACAAGTTGGCCTACCAATTTGAGGATCGCATCAAAGACGATGTAGATACAAAGGTAACATCTATCTCCTAGAGCATACATAGGATGATTAATTCAAATGTTTTAAAGTTTTTTTGGAATAGTTCGATAATTTCTTATGAGGTTTTAATTGGGTATGTAATGTAATATTTTTGGGCTCTGTTATTGAAAAAAATGTATTTGGAGAAAATATCACGATGTAAAAAGTATTTTGATATTTATATTTAATATTTATAGTTGAAGAGATAAATTATAAAAATTCATATAAAAATTGTTTTACTAAAAGATACATGTCTGTGTTATTTTTTTCTTTACTTTAAATTAATTAATATACAATGTCATTTTCACTCACAAGTGGCTCCATGGTAGGTTTCACTTTGAATAATAAAATAGCGTGCAATGTACACAACACAGAATCTTCCAAATACCAAGAGATTATAACTAACCCTCATTATTCTGTTGAGATAATAATATTGATAATATATTATATTTATATGTAATTTAAGACACTTATCTATGTGAAAATATAATAAAATACTCCCAATAAGTTATTTTAATGACAAATATCTATGAGGTAAACTTGTTTAAATAATGGACAAACTTTTGAATTTTATTCATAAAATTTTACTCTCTAAAAATTTATATTTAAACACCTTTACTCCATGACATATATATGTTATGTTGATGATTTTTATTGAATACTAAGAACTATTTATAAATACATCATCATAATTATTTGAACCATTTCCAAAACACCATTTCATTCTAATCCTTTTTGGTAAATAATGTTACTATTTACATTACTCATTTACCAGTACATCCCAAACACATTTTAGGATAAATTAATATCCACTTTCTTACAGTATCATAAATAGAGCTATTTACATTTCTATTTACCATTATACCCTAAAACCTTTTTAAGTTATTAAGTGTAATTCACTTTTTAATTTGAATATAATAATCCATCTTCAAACAATGATATTCAAAAAATAAAACTCTTTACATTATTCATTATTATAGAATATCATAAACGCATTAGTTAATTAAGTGAAAATCACTATAATATTAAACTGGTATAATCCATTATTTTTTAAATATCATCTTTACTAATTTCAAACACGCTACCACTAAAATCTTCAATACCAAATTATTCTCATAATATCTTTCTACGATTCAATACAAACATATTTGGGTTTAGAAAATAACACTTATTTCCTTTTAATATGAATATTTAACTAATAAAATATTGTTTATATATCACATATGATATTTTATTTAATTGGACACTTTTATTGAAAAAGGAGATTCTATTCTTTAAACAATTCCACTACTTGGTGGGAATCACATTTCATCATTTTTAAAAAATATTTGGACAAACACATTATCCTTGATAAAATAGTTATATCTCTATATACTCCTCAAAAAATGTTATAGAATCTAATTAATAATAAACTATGGGTATTCAATTAATCATATCAAGTTTTCATAAAAAATATTTTTAACCAAAAACACCTCCTATAATATAAAATGAGTTGGATGAAGATACACATACATTACTTAGATTCATTTGATCTTGAAAAATTATATTACATTCAAATCTATAATATAGAAACAACTTTCTTAATTTATTGAATATAAACTATAATATCTGTCATTTATTACCTTGATTTTGAACTCTTGTATATTTAATAAATATGTAATATATATATTTGGTTTTACATACCCTTAAAAATCAAGGATTCATTTTATTTAAGACGTATACCAATCAAAGATATTTTATTGGGTTTCCAAAACTTGTTCAGTTATTTAAGATAATCCCATCATATATAATCATTACTCATTCTTCATATAAACCTCAATTTTAAAATAACAAAAAATTTATTCTAAAAAAACCTTGTTGAACATTCAAAATATTCTTTTTCTAATTTTAACTTTTACATCCTTGTATTGTCTATAATGTACCTGAACATAATCATCATTATTTCATTAATTTACTCCCAACACTTGATAACATCATGTAATAGTTTCATGAATTCATTTATTTTTTATGAACTATTTCATATATGAAAAATGAAATTAATTTATTATATGAAACCTTCCTTAAGGAAACCTCATTTATTTATAATTTATTATCATAATCAATCATATTATTTCAATTATTGGAGAATAAAATTACTTATATACTTTTAGATTAAGTTATTTTGAAACCCTAAGGGAATATTTCTATAATTCAAAAAAATATAGGTTCAAAGAAACATCCCAAGTGAACCTGAGGAGATATGGTTTCCCAGGTGAGGGGAATGACCCTACTGGGGAAGTAGATTGGGGAGAATCAAGATGGAAGTGGATGTTGGGTTTGTAACTCATGGA
Organism: Viscum album; assembly: GCA_963277665.1. NCBI lineage: Eukaryota > Viridiplantae > Streptophyta > Magnoliopsida > Santalales > Viscaceae > Viscum > Viscum album. The sequence goes on from OY728161.1 coordinate 1,258,912,237, forward strand.
TTCTTCTTATGTATCCCAAATATTTTGGAATAAAAGGCCGTGTATTTCAGAATGGGATGGGATTACACCTAAGGAGGGGTCCATAAAAACATGTGGTTGTGGATTAAGAGTAGAAGTTTTCCTTAGAGTGATTATGGTTATTGGGGATTACAAATAAGACTATCCCATAGAGGAGATGGGATGGATGTCATGGACCATATTAACCTATAATCCCACATGAGTCATTTTCAATGTGAGAAATAAGAGGAAGCAACAGACATGATTCTCATATTGTGAAGAAGCGTTAACAAGATACAGTGTGGGGATTACATATGGAAGATACCCAAAGATGATGTCATTACCTGTGTGGAGGATATAATTATAGGTGAGGAGGATCTCATTCTATATTATGGTTGTCCATGTGGATACCATCCCCTTCCACTCACACGTGGAGTATCCTGGGTTTATTGCATATGGTAAGGTCACAGTTTAATGTAATGTGTTTAGGACATTGGGATAAAGTGTTTTTATGCAACATAGATCATATGTGGGTACTCACTCCTCACCCCATGGGATTACATAACTATAGTTGATGCACCCTTAGGTGGGGCATCGGTTTGGCAATGCTAGGGTGTAACATTGAGGAGGAGTGTATAGTCATGAGGTCTATGTTAGCATTCTTTTTTTTTTGAGAAAAAATAGGAGTTAGCATACCTATGCTGATAATAAATAGGTAATTGGGAGTCCTAGGTCATAGATGAAGTGGAGTGTGCCAAAATAATTGGTAAAACATGTCACAAAGGGACTTAAGGTGTGTCTGAACTACTCCTAGAGGGGTGTGGGGGATCTGGGAACCCAAACATCATGAAGAGGTATAAAAAGATGGTAGAAAAGCATGGTTAAGAACATTATATGTGTTTAACAAATATTAGGGCATCCCAGAGTGGGGCTTCAAAAAGTTCAGGTGCATTACAGAGGTCATGGGGCTTTGCGAAGGAGTATGCTTCACGAAGCCTGGTGACCCTGCCTCAGGATGAAGTCCTTGTTTATGGGAGAAGTACTTCATGTAGAATGAATAATTCATGAATCCTATATTTCGTAAAGAGTCCTTCCCTATTTGTGAAGGGCATAGGCCTTCACATAAATAATATACTCCTAGGGTGGAGGCTTTCAAGAACATAATAAATGGGGTTTCTTGAAGCCCAAGTAACTTGTATGATCCACTTTTTGTATGTTTCTCAATGCTCAGGAGGTCCAAAAGTTGGGAGAAATTTGGAAGTTGAATGGTTGGGTCACCATCCCAAAAATGGTATTCGAAAGGGGTATTTATAGGCATGGGGTTTCGTGATGTTTGGAAACAGATCGTGGAGAATTTTCAGGAATCATGAATGGGAATGACTCTATTAGACTCATGAATTAACACTGTTAGAATTTTTCATGGCTAAAAAGTGTTTTTTGAGTCCCAATGGAATACCATAATGGATACACATGTATATGAAGGAGATATGGGGAGATTTGTGAGCTACAACTATTCACGAAGCAGTAGATTATCATGAAATTGTATTCTTTAGAGGGTTTTGGGATATTTTGGATTGGATTTACTCTAAACTGACCTTTTATTCCTTGACTATTCCTACAGAAAGTATTTTAGAACAAAAAAATGCCCCCAGCCCTTATAATGGTCTCCAACAGGAAAAAGGAGGGTCATATCTTGAGTTATAATTTCAAAAAATTGATAATCTAATCACTTTCATGAAAATCATTTGTGAGGCTCACTCAAACTCGAGTGGTCGTATGTCTACAAATAGAGGATTGGGGTCCCTCAAGATCATTAGACCTGGATAGTAAGAAATTTTTTTTCTCTCTTTTTCTGAATCTCTTCACCTATATGAACTTAATCTGTGAATGATACTTTTGTGAATGGGACTTCGGGATTTTGGATCCATGAAAAATGGTTAGCGAACCATCCTTCGGGAAACACATCTTCATGAAGCATGCCTTGTGAGTGATATCCTTTTGAAATGATCACTACAAAAAGGATTTCTGAATGTACTTAACCAACTATAGTGAGAAAAAACTTAAGTACCAAATCCAATGGGTGCTCCATAAGTCAAGGAATATATAGCTCGGAGAGAATACATGGTGAACAACATCATATTAATAGAGATAATCTAATGAAACTTGGATAATTAATCACTTTTGGTGCTACTGTCAGAGACTCGAAATGAATATCCTTTATGTAAGATGTTTCCATTTTATATATTTGTTTTGAGGGAGGATTTCTTCATCCTAGAGGCATGAAGAGGGGAACCAGCCTACTGGTTTAGAGGCTATTGGAGAAATACTAGTTGAAGAGGTCTGATGGAGGCCATATATGAAAGGACCATGCTCTCCTGATTGTAGAAAATCATTATATCCACATAAATAATATCAGTGGGTAGAAGTTGGAGGATAAGGCATCCCCACCGTAGCATCAGGTAATCATCAAGCTGGGTTTGGGGGACCTGCTCAAGGGATAGAATGATGGATGTGATATGTACTTGGGTGGAAACATCATAGATGTGTGGACTTAGGACTATAGGGAATGTGCATCATGTGCTTAATTTGAGTAATTTCTAAAGTGGGTTGTACTTTATTAAGTGTCATAGTCTTCATGGTCCCATGTTTTCAAGCTTCAAGAAATAATTCTTCAGATTTTGAAGAGATATTCACTAGAGACCAATACTTTCTACTTGAATCACAGAGAGTTTAGCATCTACCTATGGGGAATTCACTAAATATTTGGGATCCTGATCTTGGGGGTGATGTATGATTAATTCCTCTCTACGTAGAATTTATGGGGATACCTAGAACAACTTTTTTTCCCTAGTGAAGTAACTACAAGATATGGTGTAGGTAACCACAGAAGTGAATCTAGGGATATGTGATGTTCCATTCAAGATATTGTTTGTATATTTATTGAATTAACCTATGACATATCAAGAAGAAGGAGAGATTCTATTAGAGAAGTTTCCGACATGGCCATGTACATTCCCCGAGGGATACTAACGAAACAACAAGGTCTCAAACTGGTGGATTATGGAGGCATATATAGTGGATGTTGTGCAGATACAATGTCAATAATGAGGCTCATCCCACAGTTAGGTGGTCGAGATTGATCATGAAGATCATTTTTGTTTGGATTCTCCCAGTGAGGTACATTCACATAGGGGTGTGGTCAAAATCTACACAATGTTAGTGATTTTGGCAATGAGGAAGTGAATTAATTTTTCCATCCTATTTCTAGTGAAATTTTACTTGGTACCTAGCCACATTAGTGAGGGGAAGACATCACTACTTGTGTGTAGGCCTTTCCACTTTCTTTATAGTTGGGTCTCTACACATATTGAAGGCTATTAGTATTCAAAAACCATGTCCCCACACTCAATGAAATTTTATCTAGAAATATTTAATATTGTAGGAAGTCGCCCATTCAATTTGTGTTTAGGGAAAGTGTTGAAGATAGTTGGGCTGGTGGAGCACTTCATGTTTCATCTATTCCCCTTACCGATATGGGTGGTTAAATATGATGGAACATGAACCATGAAGAAAATATCATAGATTCTATCCATTCAATGGGTGTACTTGTATAATGGGTCAATTATGAGTCATTATTTAAATCATACAGTACACATAGTTCACAAGGAAATTCAGGTTTCTATAGATATTGACTATGAACATGTACTCAGAGGTGCGTCATGAGTGTCAAACTTTGGTGACGTGGTATTTATGGTAAAATTTCACATGTGAAGATATAAATATGCATAACAAGTTTCTACCATTGGCTTTTGTGTATGGGATTACTCAAGATTATGGGATGAGTTGGGAGAGCACATATCCTGGGATTATGCGGAGGTAGAGGTCCACCTAAGATAATGAATGGGTTGTCCCTCAACCATGGGGTTGAGGTTAAATGGTGATTGGAGGGTATCATGATGGAATATCTACTCTAGTGGATATGAAAATAGTAGTGGGTCTATCAGTTTTTGAGCTTGGACATGAAAGAGGCGAAGTGAAAGGAGTAGCAGTCCTTGGCCCAACATCCTTGGGAACAGAACCCAGGAAGAGGGGGAGCCATTTATATCATCCCATTGGACATTTTTCTAGGATACTGCAAAGTGGTTATGCCACATTTACATTCCCAGTGATTTCATTTTTTTCAAAAGCATGGACCAATTGGGACGCTTGTAGGAAGTTCACCTACACCCACTAAATGTGGCAATATCTCAATAGGTATGAGATATGAATTAATGAGATTTTTCATGAAAAATATTATTTCCTAGCGTCTTGGGAGGAGAGGATGCATTATGTGGTGGAGATAAAGGACCTATTGCATTCTCATTTAACTACACATCCACTAACTGACCAAGTATAATTTTTGATGAACAAAACCTAACCCCTAAATTGTTAGAAGATGAACTGGATGTGCGTTATCCATTGCACGAGGAGTTAGGAGATTCTTAGGGAATATATGCTTATCAATGATATCCTATGGGAGTAATTGCTACTACCAAACAAGTAACTATATAGATCTTATGTACATAATATATAACTTATTTTATAGAATTGTTGTCTAACTATTTTTTCTACTTGCATGGGAATGATGCATGGAAGAGGTAGAGGTACGATATAGAACGAAAAGGAGGAATAAGGTATCCTAAACCCATTAAGGGGTGTACATGGGGTCCCTTATTCATGTATTGGTTATATGTAGTCAATAAACGACACCAACAAATGGGGAAATGGCTATGGAAGGAACCATGCTCAAAGGGATACATGTGAAGATTCAGTAAATACTCATTGGAGTATACAATTCGTGTATGTATCTTTCCCCATCCGCCTATTTTAATCCTTACATTACCTTCCTCTTTATAGATATCATATTTTGATATGGTAGTTTGAACAATGCTTATGACTCGATCATTAGTCCCAACACTCACATTTGTTGTGCCTAAGGTTGAGGTGGTGATAGTAGATGTTTCTCTCCTAGTGGATATGGTCGTAGATGCCATGGAAGTGGGGAATACATAAGAGGTTCCATATGAGGGGAATTTTGATAAAAAAAACCATCAATGGATGGGGTCGAGATAGTTCCCACAATAGGGTTGGACTAAGGATGTTTTCTGTTTGAGGTGATAATATATGTGACAATAGAGGTGGATGTTGGAGGAAAAAATGGGATGGGGTAAGAGGTGTCGATGTCAGTGGAAGAGGTAGCCGAGAAGGATTTATTGGGTGTGCCTTCCCTAAACTCTCCACCAGTGGAGGTCATAGTAGTTGAATCTGATGTTTCCCCACTAGTAGGGGAATCCAAGGCATCTTGGATGATGGTTTCCACCTCTGTGATACCACAAGTGGAGAGGGTGATGACAAATCTCTTTAGAAGATAGTGCTACAACCGCTCACACCTGAGGAGATACACATAGATGATTTATCCGATACCATACTGGTGATCTTATCCCCTTACTGTCCTGCACTGCCGGAAGATTTTTAATATTCTATCCTAGAGTTAACTCATGATAATTTTGTTATCCATTACAAGGCATGGAGGAACATGCATAACATTTTCACCCATATCCAAATAAATGAACAACCACAGTTGGTGGGATATGTCATCAATTGGTTAGTTAGTCTATGGGAAAGTGTAGGGGACTCTAGAAACCTTCATATGATATCTAGGGAGAAGAAACTTGTGGAATGTATGTAAAATATTTGGCCTAGAATAAGTCAAAATTTGAGAGATCCCAAGATATCTAGAAAGAAAAAAATAAATCACTCATCTAGAGGGGATGGAACAGGAACATTCCATGATCAATACAACTCGTGTTGAGATCATTTATAGTCTGAGGGTCTAACTCGTAGTGGTTGTTTATTAAGAGGTCGTGGTAAAGAAGTAATAGGATAAGTTTCAGGCTATGTAGGACTAGAATCATATCAAGATAGAAGATGATTACTCTAAATCTGAAAATGATTAAGAAGTCCTAAAAATGAGATAATGAATCCTAGATACCTCCAAGAAAAGGATGGCCGAGCTTGAGTTCGAAATTATTGAAGTAGAGTTATAAAGGACTAATTCTATATATGATAAGCTCTAATTTGTGTATGACCCTCTAAAACATTGGTTTTCATATGTTTTTTGCTCAAATATATTTCCTTGTTTTACTATCTTACTTATATCATATTTATGAGACAACTAAGAGTTGATCCCTATGATCACATTGGTCATGCCTGTTGTGAGAGGTAGGGGACCTCCATGTCATTTATATTTATATGATAGTTATATACAATCATTGAGTACTTGGGGTTTGTTATTATTGACTGAACACTGAGAGTGTTTAGAATGAGAAGGGCTATAACTAGAGGATGAGGCCATCAAAATAGTTTACTTGCTTTTCAAACATGCTCTAGTGCAAGGGAAGTATAATGTCAGGGTGATTGATTTTTACCCAAAAAAAGGTTAATGAGAAGTGTGAATCATAACATCCAATATCAATAACACAATGAGGGTAGGATTGAAATACAATTTTACTACTAACCATGTTAGAAACATAGCATCTGTAACATTATCTTAGAATGGGGAAAACTAACTAAGGTCGACAAACCAGGTTTGGAATAAAGAACCAGTTTTAAATTATCCTTAAAAATCATCCAAGGCATTGGGCTAGGATGGTAGGTGATCCATTGAGGAATGAGACCATTCTATTAGGATCTCAAATAATACATAGAGGAGGATGAAGATCTAAATAAGCGGCACGTAAATCATGGAAATGAAGTGAAAGAATGTTTGAATGATTTCAAAAACTAAAAATGTGAAAGATGTGGTGGATGACCGAAACTAGAGGAGAGGACCTCTTAAGAGAGGACCTCTCAGGAGAGTTCCTAGGATGTTTTTCACTTTTATGTATTACTATGAGGTTGATATCATGTATTTTAACATCATGTATTGAGGATTATGAATGCTACAATTTAACATAATCTAATGAAGACATGTCTCAGAGTTTATTGTAATTTGATGTGGAAATTTCACAGATTTTAATGTCATATTTTTGGGACCATGGAAAATGGTTTAACGTTGTGTTGCATGGACCATGGGAAATAATTTTAATGTTATGACACATGAAATTAGAACTTAGATTAAATTCGTGATGCATTGATTGTAGAAGCTTCTATTCTAAGAGTATTTGTGCAGCATGAAGGACTTAAACCCGACATGAATGTGCCAAAATAGGCTTATGTACCACACGTGTTTTATGAGGAATATGGGACACATTTTAAGTTGGAATATCTTAGACCATGAAAAATGGTTTAAAGTCATGTTAGTTAGACCATAAGGGATGATGATATTCTATGTTCGTAATTCTCATACTGTGGGATCATATTTTAAGGTAACAATTTTTGGACTAATTTCACTACATAGAGCCATATTACTGGGACTAGGACTTCTATTTTATAGTTATATAACTCATAAAACGTTATGATCCATGTAGATATGTGTAGTGAGGTGAGTTGAAAAACCTTATGTGAATGATGCCCATGGAGGCCCAATTCCACACCACACATTCCTAGGAGAATTCAAATGTAGTTTAACACCATAACACTTGGAAAATGACTCCTAGTTTAAGGTCACAATGTTTGGAAAATGGGATCCATTGTGTAGATCGACCACATTGATCCATACCCTACCAGAACTCCTAAGCCCATGTAATAAATGCTCAGTGTGGGAAACAAGGAATAGTAAGGGGTTCTCCATCCATGTGGAAATGCACATTAAAGGAAAGGAGATAACTAGTAGAGAATTTACCAGTGACATTGACATGCTTAATCGATTTGAAAAAATGAACAAAGGGGAAACACCAGTGGTGTTGGGATTTAACCAAGATATAGGGTGGTGGAATGGAAGTAATTCATGACATTGAATGCCTATATAAAGGGGTGACTTGTGAGTAGGGATCGACTTTTGACCATGTTCAAAACATAGGGACCATAACAATACCTTTCAAGAATGGGTTGGGAAAATGTAGGATCAATTTTTTACCATGTTAGAAACACATGATATGTTGTTCTATATTATAGATATATTAGGGCATTGGACCAGGATGGGAGCTGATCCTTGGATAAATTCTATCACCATTAGGGGATCTAAATGGATTTGAAGGATTATATAAATCCAAACTAAGAAAGAATCTAGGTGTGGAAATGAAATGATTGAAAGTGAAATTCAAATCCATGTTTTGATAATAGTTAAATGTTTTATTATATAGACCATGGATACTTGTTTTAGGTCTTAGATCTCAAATTAAGAGATCTTAGTTTATGGTCAAAAAATATAGACCATAGGTTGTGTCCCAAAAAGGGATATACATAACATGGCAGAGTGATAATACTGACATGAATGAGGTCCTAAGAGGCCCAATTCCACACCACAAATTCTAGAGAAGAATTGTACACAATTTAATGTCTTGATGATTGGACTGAGAGAGACAGTTAGTTTGAGGTCTTAAATCTCAAACCAAAATGGTTCCAAGGGGATGAAAGATTCAATGAATTTTCAATCAAGAATGAATATGATAATTTTGAGTGGTGATACATACCCCATATGTATTATAATCAAGAAATACATATTTACGTAAGTTAAAAAACATAGTTTAAGGTCATAAGGTCTAGAACATGATAGACAATTTAGAGACATGTTGTTTAGACTATAATGGAAACATTCACTCCAAGGGTATTTAAATGGCACAAATGAGGTAAAACTAGATCTGGTTGAGGATTAGAAGGATCATTGACCACATACATACCTTAAAACGAGTTGCATATAGTTTAATCTCATATTTCTTTGATCATAACAGATGCCAACGGGCTAAAGGGTTAATGAAATTGTAGTTGGGCCCAAAGATGAGAAGTCTGTGCATTGCTACATATCCCATAAGGAATGGATTAAATCCGTACATAGTTCTAGAACATGGTGTAGAAAGAGACCAATTCTGAAAGGGGTGATACTCTACAACGATGGAATTGGTGCATATCACATTTATCACAAGGCATACCATATTCGAAGAATGGGGTATTATTTGTTAACCATCCCATACATATCATATGAGGAATCCCAATTTAAAATGGGGTAAAAATTATATTTTATTAATATTTAAGAGGCATCCTAGTTTTAGACGGGATATGATTTTAGTTTTACATCATGATATTAGGGCATATTCTCTTAGTCTAAGGTTATGGAGTTTATACATTTTACCAATATTTTAAGGTCATATTACCTGGACCAGTGAGAGGGTTCTTCTCAAACATGTGTGTGAAGTGTGATGGATTGATAAAATGACATGAGGGATGGGTCCTCGGAGACCCAAAACTACACTATATATTATGAAGAGGACTCACATATAGATTAATGTCATGATTCTTAGTCTTAATTTGAACAATTTAAGGTCATTTTACCTGGACCATAAGATAGTTATTAGTTTAATATCATTAAATATTGTACCCTGGAAATAGCTAGTGCCTCTTGTAGATATGTGTAGTTCGGTGTTATGACAAACCTAATGTGAATGAGGTCCAAGGAGGTCCAACACAACACAACATAGTTCACAGAGGACTCCCATACTGTTTAAAGTCTTGATGTTTGGACTTGTTGTAAACAGTTTATGGTAATGTTTCTTGTACCATATGTTATTTTTTTAAGTTCATAATTTTGAGACCATATGGGATCTTAGTTTATGGTCAAAGAGATTGACCCATGATGGGTGAATCTCCACCGAAAAGGATATGTGGGGAATTACTGGAGTAACCTCGTGTGAATGAGAAAAAATAGGCATGTTCCAGATAACAACTTTTTTAGGAGACTTGTACAATGTTTAAAGTCATGATGTTGGTATTTTTTATCTCAGTTTAAGTTCATTTTGTTTAAACTTGAAAGTATAATTGTTTCATAGGAATATGCATAGGGTGGTGGAGAAACAAAAACCAATGTGAATGAAGGCCTAATAGGCCTACCACTACCTAATAGATCCTAAATAAAACCCATATACAACATAAATTCATGATTCTTGGAATGGGATTACTATTTTATGGTCATGAATCTCAGACCGATTGGAAAAACTTTAAGTTCATGTTTCTTGGAACAAGCACCCAGTTTAACATCTTATACTTGGGATGTGGACATGTAGTTTAATGTCATATAGTAATGATGATAGTTGTTACATAGTTTAATATCATGAAACTAGGATTCTAGTTCCATCATGTGACTTAATATTTGAGAAACTTGGCTTTGTATAGAGGATTAATGTTCTCTCCACCCATTGTTACCAAAGAGTAATCACTACTGGAATAGACCTTGTGAATGATATATGGCCCATCCCAATTGGGCTCCAACATCAATAGCTTCTTTCTTGGTATAATTGGCATTCTGAGATCTAAAACCATGTCACTCGAGTGGAAAGAGTGGAAGAAAACCTTCTTTTTTAATTTTATTACTATAATGTTCTAGTTCCTTTAATGATTGTGCACGACCAGAATCCCATTCTGTTCAAGGGATTCCAGTTTATCTAGAAAAACTTCTATTATTATTTCCATAATCTATTATTCATAGATAGATATTAAAATTTATTAAAACTTAACATCAATGGGAAGGATTTCATTTTTTCCATGCACCAGAAAATATGGATTCACCTGGGTGGAATTATGAGTCATAATCTAATAATCCCATAGGTATTTGGAGTTATTTTATGGATATAATTTTCTATTTTTTCCCACAATATTTTTAAAAATTTTAGATAGTGTCTTATTGAACTCCACAATCTATAAATGTTTCTGTATATTGTAACATGATGTATGGTTGGACCAGATGATATATTTAACATACAACATCTTCATCTCAGTAGCCCGAAAGTTTGTAATGTTATCAGTGAGAATCATGTGAGGAACTATGAACTGATGCATGATGTATGTCAAAAAATTTGATCAAAGATCGGGCTTTGACTTCCTTGATGAAAATTGAGTCTCGGAGAATAGATTTTTTGTGATCAAAATGAACATGTACTAGAGTTCTACCTTTGGTCAGTACGGTTCCACAACATTGAGTCCCCATACTGTAAAGGGACAAGAATACTAGGATATATTTAGGATCTACATCAATCAATAGAAAAACATGGAATGAATCTGACATGAATCACACCTATTGGAATTCTGGATCCATTCATAGATCACAGTGGTCCAGAAGTAGCCTTTTCGATGAATATGGTGGGAGAGCTTCAACCATGCTTGATGAGAACCACAAGATCTAGTATAAAATTTCTATCTAACTGAAGTAGTTGTGTCTATTTTGATACAAAATAGGAGGGTTCCATCATACTCACATCTATAGAGAGGATAATAAAGTTTGGGGATGCTCTGAAAGGTGAATTGCACAACATGAAAACAGAGTCAGTCACACTCGGGTCATTCTAATGGTACGATACCATGTTGCAGTTACTTGATGAAAGGTGTTATAAAATAATAAGTTTACTATATTGTGTTGGGACTCAGGGGTCATGTTGTGGAATCACAAATGGCCAACTGTTTTACCAACTATCCATCATCATCATATGGAATAATGGTAGTGATGAATCTCTGGTGAGCCAAATGAAATAACAAATCATCTTGGTCAATATTTTGAAGAGTGGTATCTAGACTGACCAAGGAACCAACATGACCATTATATGACGGGGGAAATGAGTAAACTCTAGTAGAGAAGAGAACTGGGATGTTATATACAAAGCATGATTAAGTAGGGGTATGAGATTTTTATTTCTAACATTATCATCACCATTTATTTTTTTGATGGTATACATGAAGTAACCCTTCACATGGAAGCATGGGAAATTAGTCTCAAGGGCCAGCTCGGGAATAGTAATGATAGATTGATACTCTTCCTCATTGTTGGTGCAGAGTTCTGACAATATGAAAGAGTAGGGTAGAATAACCTATATAGTGGCCCTCAATTTTCAATCATTAACATTACATAACATTTGTGGAATACAAAAAACAATACAAAAATAGACGCATGAAGACCGTACTAGTCTTGTTCCTTTAGAAACATGGGAACATAAACACAAGTACATATCTGAGCTACACCATCTTCCACTGGGTTCTTATTGACTTTCACCCTTCCTAGACATATCAAACAAAGTAAATATCATCATAACCTTAGGGAAAGGAAACATAAAATGGGTGAGCTCAAATGATCAGTAACAGTAAATAAGGGTGACATGTAAGATTAAACATGAGAATAAGGGTATGATAATATGATCATAAAAATAGAATATCATACCCAATTTATCTAATATCATGTTTGAGGTTATAGAATAAATATTTTTAGTTAATAATACATGAATTATAATTAAATAAAGAGCATAATAATTGAAAAAATAATGTTGGAAGAAAACATGAAAGTGTGGAAACCACATAAGCATATAATGATTCCCATATTAGGAAATAAATCACTTCCAATACCATCTTAGTAGTATGGGTTCACTCCACATACTATCATAGTAGTCATGGTTCACTCCCATGTAAATCATATTAGCATGAGTTCACTCTTCATGCCATATTATTATTAATGGTTCACTCCCATGGCAATCATTGTAGTCAAGGTTCACCCCCAAGACCATCTTAGTTTATCTCATGAGATATAAATCTTTACCCAATGCGTTAGAGGGTGTTATAGGTACCAACCATCACATAATTAAACTATACATACATGTTCCACAAGATCATAAACTAACACATCATAAACTAGGAAATCAAATGTGTATCATAAACATGTAAAAATATCATAACTAGTTTAAAGAGATAGGTTTCATAATCATTTCAACATAACTCATGAAATGAAGTGGGTTTCAAAAGAATATAACCCATAAAAGAGATTTGGGATTCATAAGAATCATGAAATCAAAAAAAAATATTCCATTCAAAGAAATAATATGAATGAAAAATTGAATAATTTCCCAATAAATTAATGAAAAATTCCAATGTATGTCATATTATATGGGAAATAATTTTAAATGATCATTTAAAAACATTTCTTTATGAAAATATTCTTTCTTCTTTAAAAAATTATTTTTATAATATAAAACCTTTTGAAAACCATTTTACTTGAAAATATATTTGAAAACATCTAATGGAAGTTTTAAAAACAATAAAACATTTTTAAATTCATTTTTCCTTGAAAATGATCTTCAAGGATCATTTGAAATCATTTTTAAAACATTATTGAAAACATGGTTTTTAAATATAAATAGATTTTTGACCGAAGATAGAGATGGTCATATTTTACTCAAAAAAACATTATCTTAAGTAAAAAAGAGTGGTAAAAAGGTACTAATAATATAAGATATCTTGAATAAATATAGGATAATGAAACTCATGAAATTTCTAGAGATATGGATCAAAAGATTTAATCAATGGAATCATAAACAAAAACAATCTCAGAAAGTGGTGAGATTGTGTCAATAAACTCTTATAACTCGATAACATGGGATCATACTCAACATGAAAGAAAAGTAAATTAAATGAATCATAATATATCATGAAAATAAATATATTCTTGACATTACATGTAAAATTTAAGTATATAAACCTCAAAAATATATTTTAGGTGCATAACAATATATGAATCTCAAAGAAGGAAAATTCAGACAAAACTATTTAATCGATTTGGAAATTTTTTAAAGTTAAACCCCATTAAAGAAGGATAATCAAATGGGCATGTGAATATACTTAATTTTAATTAAAATATACATATAATACAATCATGGTAAGTACCTACATTACACAAAAGGAAAGTGTGTCGAACATAACTTGTATCTCACATAAATTAAAAGTGAGATGAAATCCCCTTACCTACTGTCTTGACTCTCACCGTAATCATGCAAGATTATTATATAATAAATATATGTTTATTATAAATATTTTATAGAATAATTTTCTTATATAAAATTCCATATATTGGTTTATTATGACCGTATATTACCTTCTTTTTAATGATCATATGTTAATGTTTCACTTTGGGTAAAATTTGCTTTGTTCTTTGCGTGTTTCTTAATTTGTTATATATTTCTCACTTAAACATATATAATGATTATATAATGTTACCCATGATATAAATATCAGGTATATAATATATATTCTTAATATAATAATCTAATTAATATAGGATTATGAAATGGAATACATCGTTCATGGAGACGGAGTCATACAAACACATGAATGTTGTTTCTGTCTTTGATGTCGTATTGGAAGAAAGAATGTAAATGAAATATGTATATATATGTATGTATATATAAGTATAATTATTTCATTATCATGACTATATCATATATATCAAATAATTTACTATACCCTTCCTTAATACATTTCATGTGGTGTGTGAACGAACCACGTCACTTTGAGGGGGTGGTAGTCCACACTTCCTCAAATGATGTTATCTTATTAAGACCAAATGGAATGTAAATAGATGTGTATTATAAAATTAATACAAAATATTAAATATGTAATAAATAAAATATATTACATATATAAATATAGTTTCCATCATAATTTTCACCATGATTGGTGGTAAATGAAAAATGAACAATCATCATTTCGCAAGGCAGTAATTTTCCAAACACAAAAATGGTATGTTTGATATCCATTAGATGAAGGTGTGTGTAAGTATATTTTAAAATATTTCAATAAAAACATCCTATAATTTTTATTATACTGGTTATGTCACACAATATTAGAATAAATAGAGTTGAGGGGGTGAAAAAGGAAAATAATGGAAAAGAGGTTGAAAGAAGACGTTACCGCTAAATTGGCAAACTCCTTTTGGTTTGTGCCAAAAAGGATTCATTGAGATGATTTATTACCTAATGGAGGATTAAAGTTTGATGGGTGGATTTTATGGAGTATAATTATTTGTATATTGGCCAGAATTAAAAGATTTTATAGGAGTGATGAATGGGTATAGGTGGTGGCCTTTTATCGTGGAGGTGGAGTGGCACACTTGTAAATATTTGAAGATAGTATCCCACTGACATTTTTCATGTTGAATGTGGATCAAATAATAGACCATGGTATATAAAATTGAATATAGGGTCAAAATATAGACATATAATGGGTTTTTGAATTGTTTTTAGGTCGTTTTGGGTCTTAAATTTAAGGTCTAGTACTTTATTAACCTATTTTTTCTCTTAATGGATTAATTAATTTTAATCAAATTCACTAATACTTTTCATCAAAAACAATTTTTACCTCATTATATATTATAAATTATTATTATTAAAAATATGGAATCTATTTTTCCAAATTTTAATCACATAAGTGACATAAATTAATTTAAAATTAATATTGTTTTCGAAATGACGCTACCAGTTTTAATGTAAAAATGATCAAAAGTTTGCTTTGTCCTTATATATAATTTCTTTGTGGAAATGGTTCCAATTTAAAAATTGGATTAAATGATAAAAATATTATCTAATTAAATTTTAAAATAAAATTAAAATGTATTTTAACCTTATAAATAAATTTAACAAAAAATCAATTTCGAAAAAAACCTGTATTTTTCACTCTTCATCCAAAAATGAAGTTTCTCAGAAAAAACCCAAAATTTCACCCTAAGATAATTTTGACATTCTAAATTATAAAATGAGTTCTATTTTATCAAATTAAATTTCTAAACATGTCTAAAATTAATTTTATAATAAGGAAATTAAAAGCACTATTTTTAGACATAGAAGTACTTTACCAAAATTCATATCCATCAATATCAATATGTTTTATTTATATAAATAAACTATAGAAAATATTTTAAAATTAATTATTAATAATCATATAACTAATTTTAATTTATATGTTATTATTATAATATTTAAACAATAAAATAATATTTCATAGATACTCAGTGTTGTGTGCATCGTATACCAACTCAGTGTTGTGTATACTATATGCCAACTCAGTGTTTCATATGAAAAGTATGTATAGTTTGAATGGAATATTAAAATTAGTGCATTGAATGTTGAATATTATAATTTATTTAAAAAATGGTCCATCAAAACTCAGGGTTTGACATTCTACCTGTAATGAACCGAAATTTAGAATAAATTTTGTTTCTTAATTTTGTGTGTTATTTTATTTTATTCGCAACAAAACTATTTAATTTAATAAAATGGGTATAATTAAAATGGGACCATTGGGTTTATACTATTAAATGACAGTTGGAAACTAAATTTTGTGATTATTTTCTATAAATACAGGTGATCATGGTTAATTAATATAGACAGATGATTTGTTGGCCTCATCTGGTAGTCTCGGGCCAATCAAAGCCCATATAACGGAACTTGGGAAAGAGGTAGCACCACTGGGATTTGTTCTGGACCAAACCCAAGCTGAACTTCATCGTGTGAAGTAGGAATAGAATCGCCTTCGTGAGAAGTTCAAGCTGATTGAAATCACCACTCGGGCAATGTTAGCAGAGCCGCCCCAATATTCTATCACCTTAGCACACCTTACACTTAGGTCCTATGTTGGTGTTATAAGGGGATATGTAACGAGACCTTAGTGGCATTATGTCATCCTTTGATATAAATAAAAATTGTGATTTCTTTTTATGGTGAAGTTTGTGAATTTTCAAATGTCCAGATAAATATAGGATGTATATTATTGATGAATTTTCAAGAAAAAAGATATTTTGAAATATTTATGTAAACCTTAAATAATTAATAATGTGAAATGATTTTCAAAAAATGGTCTTCTACAGTTGTGTTCAGTAAGAAATTTAGTGTCTAATAAGATTAACTTAATTTTTGGTGAATAGTAATTTATGAATAGTGATTTTACACTTAGGATTAGTAATGTGACCAAATGGATTAATAATACCACTTAAAGGAATTATTAATATAATTTAGGCACCTTGATTAAGTAATTTGATTCTATAAAATAGGTAAATAACTATTTTAGAAATTATTGGTTAAGTATTAGTTTTTTCAGGTGAATAGTGTGTTTTATTTAAATATTTAAAATAAAAATATTTAAAATGTTATTTTCATAAAATAGAGTTCATTTTTGAAATCTGAGCATCGATATTTGGTTAAGTTGATTTTTTTGGGATTTTTCAAAAACAGTTGAATTTTTAGCGAATAGTGATTTTATTTAAAAATTAAATTAAAAATACAAAGATAATTATTTTCATAAAATTCAGTTCATTTTTGAATTCAGAACATCAATATTAGGTTAAGGTTATTTTTGGGGATTTTTCTGAAAAAATTGAATTTTCATTGAATAGTGAAAAACAGTTTTTAGTTTCGGGTGTTTAATGACATAATTAAGGATGTAATAATTATGAAATTATTCTGGTCTACTTATGAATAGTAAGATAAGGTATGAGGTGTCCCAAGTGGACAATACCATTGGAAAATACCATGGTCAAGTCCATGGTTTTTCCAATACCACCGATGAGGTGTCCCTTTGCCATTAATGACTTGTCCCCTCACTTCTCCTATAAATACCAATCCTTTCCCCCATCCTTTTCATTTCCAAATCCTCCTTAATGAAGTTCTGGTCTCCTTACCTCCCAAGGATTCCTCTCAAAGTTCCCTTAAGGCTCCCAAGGTTCTTACGATCAATCTTTCGAAGATACTCTTCAAGGTAAGGGATTATTTCGCCACCCTCTTTTAAGTCATGACTTCCTTTATGTTGTGTCTTATATTTTCCATCTCTTTATGTTGAGGGTATGCTATTATATCTTCTTATTACTTCCCATTTCATGTCCAAATTATGAGATACCCTTTTTTCTCTCATCAATTTGTTTTCTGATTTTTTTTGTGATGTCGTTGGGCTGCTGAATTTCTCGTAAAAGAAATCACATCTTCTCTTTTCTTTCATGTTTATTTTTCATTTGGTATGTCATTAAAATATCCATACCATGATCTTATTCAGTGCCCATACTATATTAGGAATTATTTATGATTGGGAGACCCTTGTCCCCTCCCTTTTCAATGTTTTCTAAAACCATGTTATATAGCTGTTATACTGTAGAAATTTCATCTCAAAATTTCAATCTCTTTGTCTCAAGAAATTACCTTGTTTATTTTTGGGAATACCCAGACCTATTTAGTTTCTATTGGTGTTCATAAATATATAGATATAATATATTTGATTCTAGAATGGACATACATATAACCCTCACTCCCTTTCCATGGGTTATAAATGATATAGTGATCTTATTTTTAAGAACTTATAAAACATCACGATTTTGAAATGAAACCCATTTTTTATTCTCTATGGGTTATTTATGAAATGTTGAATATGATCTATGTGGCTCAAATTTAAGTAAATACATATTAAGGGTGTGCCCTGATAGCGATCTAATGTATTGGGTAAATATTTAATCTCTAGAGATGACAAGTGTCACGATACCTTGGTGAATAACCTTGGTAATTTTTATGACACCTTGGGGATGGACCTTGGTGATATATTCATGAATGTCTAAATGAAATGTTGTAGCCACATATTCAAGTCATGTTTCAAGTTATTTTCATTATGATATGACTATACTTTCATTTCTCATATCTTTATGTTTTCATTCATGTTCTTATTGATATCACAAGTACATTGATTCCCTTGTTTACCCTTACTAGGCCTTCTGATCACCCTTTTCCTTTGTTGTATGTCTCCAGGATATGAGATGCAGTAATTTTACATAGGACGAACCTATGATAAAACCTTAAAAGTGGTTTAGAAGAATTTTTTATGTTTTTTTCATGTATTATGTTCCTAATTTCCAAGACACTAGACTTTAAAGATCCTCTATTTGTAAAATGTAATGAAAAGTTATGTAATAAAAATTAGGGATGTCATAGTTGGTATCATAGGGTAGTTTAGTTATTTATAGAAATTTGGATATGAAATCTTTAGGAATAACCCTATAAAAAAGTTTAAATATAGGAAATCTTCCTGGTATTTTTTTCAGTATTGAGTAAGTGGTTTATCAAGAAAATACATCCCTATCTAAATACGAGTTGGTAGATGTGGCTTTGGCACAGATGTACATAGGGGTAAAACCCGAAAACACTACTTTGAGCTAGACTCGAACGGGAACTGGTACATGACAACGGACCTTGATGCACTCTTGGTTACGACACTCCCATGGGATATGTTTGGTTAATCTCAAGCTTTTTATGAATCATTATGAAGGAATTATAGAAAAATGTAATTGTCTAAGCCTGATGTTTTAAGACATAAAATCCTTTTTAGTTAAAAGATTCATAAATGAAATAAGTTTCTCACGAAGGATTTATTTTTTTAGAGAATGTCCCCATCATCTAGGAATACGTTGACATTTTTCCTAAGGTGTTACTCGGACCTCCCCCATAAAGAGAGGTAGAGTTCTCCATTGAACTCGTTCATGGATCTCATTCGATGTCAAAGACCCCCTATAAGATGGAAAATTTGGAGCTAGAGGAAGTAAAGAAACAAATAGAAAATCTTTTGGAGAAGGGGTTTATCCGACCAAGTGCGTCTCCTTGGGGAGAACCAGTTCTCTTTGTGAAGAAGAAGGATGAATCGATGTGGCTATGTATTGATTATAGAGATCTGGATGGGATCACAATGAAGAATAGATAACCTCTTCCAAGAATTGATGACTTATTTGACCAAATTCATGGGGCTCAATTCTTCTCTAAGATTAATCTTTATTCTGGTTATCATCAATTGAGGATGAAAAATGATGATATTCCAAAAACGGTCTTCTAATCAAGATATGGGAATTATGAGTTTGTTGTTATGCCCATCGGACTAATGCACCTGCTATTTTTATGGATCAATAATAAGTTGATTTTGGGAAACTTATATCAAATGGATATCCTTTTTATAGAAAAATGATTTGGTGATGAAATGATAAAGGTTATTTTGGACGATGTTTTCTCTTTTGGAATACTATATGCATAAGGGAAAAAAATACTACAGGATTTAATTTCTGGAGGAATAGTTGAATTTTTTTTCTTAATAATATATATATTTATTGTGGACATATAGTGATTTGTGTTATTTCTGGAAAATGATTAACCTAGCATAAGGAATATGTGATTAGGTTAATTACACTTTAGTATGAGAATTTAATATTAGTCGATGTTATTTGGAGATAAATGTTAAGATTTATTGTGGAAGACTACGTGATTAAATCCTTCTGAGTTTTGGGTTCCAATCTTGGTTTGAATTATTCTGAAGAATATTAAGGGTGATTGTGTATTGAATAGTATTTATGGAACTTTGGGTACTTTTTTGTTGAATTTTGAAGATTAATAGTAAAATTTCTTTTTATAAAAGATTATCCTTTTGGGGATTAAATGATCTCATACTAACCATTTTAGTTTTAGTTAATGACTAAAGACTAGGGGAATATATAGTTCTTCTTTTGTGGATTATGTGATTTTCTATAAGATGATTCTTGTGCTTTTGATGAGACCAAGTATTTTTGAATGCTCATTGTTTGGAGAAAAGATTATTCTTGGTAGAAACTTATTAAAGTATGAAACTCTACTTGAAGGTTAGTATATTACCTTATGTTTTTATTCTATATAGTAAATGAATTCCTCAATATTATGAAAAGGAACGTAAAACAAAAATGTTGTTGGTTTATGTTTCTGTAACGACCCGAAATTTTTTAAATAAATTTTGTTTCCTAATTTTATGTGTTATTGTTATACTCAAAAAAAATGTTTTATTTGATAAACATGATTATAATTAAAATGATATTAGTGGGTTTTGACTATTATATAACCATCGGTCAATATGACCGCTGTGAACAAAATGTTTTGATTATTGTCTCTAAATATAAGCAATCTTGGTTAATTATTATAGAAAGAAGATTCGATGGACTCACCTAGTAGTCTTGGACCGATCGAAGCCCATCTAACAGAGCTTGGGAAGGAGGTAGCACCACTGGGCTTTGCTCTGGATCAAATCCAAGCCGAACTTCATCATGTGAAGCTGGAACGGAATCTTCTTCGTGAGAAGTTCAAACTGATAGAAATTACTACTCGGGCAATGTTGACTGAGCCGCCCCAAGCTTCTATCACCCTAGCACACCTTACTCTTAGGTCCTATGCTGGTATTATAAGGGGATATGTAACGAGACCGTAACTACCTTGTGTAATCCTTGTTTTAAATAAAAATTGGGATTTCTTCTTATGATGAAGTTTATGAATTTTGAAATGACCGGATAAATATAGTATGCATATTTTTGATGAATTTTAGAAAAAGGATATTTTAAATATGTTTATGTAAACCCTAAATAATTAAAAATTTGCAATGATTTTCAAAAAATGGTCTTCTGCAATTATGTTCAGTACTAAATTTAGAGTCTAATAAGATCAACTTTATTTTTGATGAATAGTAAATTATGAATAGTGATTTTATGATTAGGATTAGTAATATGACCAAATGGATTAGTAATCTCACTTAAAGAAAGTTTTAAAATAATCTAGGCACCTTGATTAAGTAATGTGATTCAATAAAATAGTTAAACAACGGTTTCATTAATTATTATTCAAGTATTAGTTTTTTTGGGTGAATAGTGTTTTTTAATTAAAAATTTAATTAAAAATAATTAGAAAATTATTTTTATAAAAATGACTTTATTTTTGAACTCAGAGCATCGATATTATGTTATGGTAATTTTTGGGGTTTTTTCTGAAAAAATGAATTTTCGATGAATAGTGTTTTTATTTAAAAATTAAATTAAAAATATTTAGAAAGTTATTTTTATAAAATGGATTTCATTTTTGAAATCAGAGCATTGATATTTGGTTAATGTGAAATTTTGGGATTTTTCTGAGAAAGTTGAATTTTCAGTGAATAGTAAAAATACAGTTTTAGGGTTTCAGTATGTTTAATGACATCATAACGGTGTCATGATGATGTCATGAGATCTTTTGAGGGTGGGCCGGACAAGGGTGATGAATTATTGTTTTGGGGGCCCCATGTGGCCTAACTCCATGATAAATGACAAGGGAGAGCACATGGGTTTGAGAAAAGCACATGTGAGGTGTCCCTTGGCCATTAATGCCTTGTCCCCTCACTTTCCCTATAAATACCAAGCCCTCCTCTCATCCATTAGACTCCCCACTCATTCCCAAAGAATTTATGGTCTCATTACCTCCCAAGGAGTCCTCCCAAGGTGCCCCCAAGCCCTCAAGGTCCCAACCTTTGAGCTTTAAGAGTTACATTTTAAGGTAAGAGATCCAATCTTTCTCTTTCTTTTCGAGAAATCTCTTTTATGTAATTTCTTTTATGCTCCATGTTCAAATGTTAAAGGGTGTTCTTTTATACTCCTCTTACTTCCCTTTTCATGTTCATATAATGAGATATCCCCTCTTACTCTCATTATTTTAGTTTTTTGAAGTTTTAAGTGGCGTCGTTAGGCTGCCGAATTTTTTGTAACGGATTCTTTCTCCCTTCTCATTTTTCAAGATCTATTTTCATGTAAAGTATTTCAAGTTCATTTTTATTATGTTGGGGTATGATCTCTAAATTTAGCATACTGATCTTTTATGATCATATGATGATAGACCCCATTTGATCTCTTCAATTCAGTATTTTGATGTTTTAAGTGGTGCCGTTAGGCTGCCGAATTTTTAAGTGGTTCTTCACCCTTCTCGTTTTGAAGTTCTACTTTCTTGTCAATATTTTCAAGTTCCTTTTTGTTATGTTGGGTTATGATCTCTATATCTATCATACTGGACTCTTATGTTCATATGATGAGAGACCCCATTTGATCTCTTCAATTCAGTATTTTGAAGTTTTAAGTGGTGCCGTTAGGCTGCCGAATTTTTAAGTGGTTCTTCACCCTTCTCGTTTTGAAGTTCTACTTTCATGTCAATTCATTCAAGTTACTTTTTGTTATGTTGGGGTATGATATCTATATATATCTGTACTCTTATGTTCATATGATGAGAGACCCCATTTGATCTCTTCAATTAGGTATTTTGAATTTTTAAGTGGTGCCGTTAGGCTGCCAAAGTTTTTAGGGGATTCTTTCACCCTTCTCATTCTTTTCAAAGTTCTACTTTCATGTCAAGTCTTTCAAGTTCCTTTTTAATTATGTTGGGGAATTATCTCTATATCTATCATACTTAACTCTTATGTTCACATGATGAGAGACCCTATTTTATCTTTTCAAATCATTCTTGTTGAAGTTTAAGTAACGCCGTTAGGCTGCCGAACTTTCATAAGAGAAATCTAATTTTTTTTCTTCCTTCCATGTTTTTCATTTCAAATGGTATGTCCTTGAAATTTCATTACCATGATCATGTATCCTTCTTATTCTGTCCATGTACTATTTTATGGGTCATTTATGAATGTTTTACCCATTTTACCTCTCTTTTAATGTCTTCTAAAACCTCGGAACATTGCCGTTATGCTGCAGAATTTCTGTCTCAAAATGTCTATCTCTTTTTCTAAAGTTCTTTTATTTTATTAAGTGAATACTCAAAGCTATTTCTTATAAAGGGGTATTCACATATATACCAACATTTTCTATTTTAAATTCTGGGATTTACATACATGAGACCCACCTTCCTTTTCTGTGGGTTTTAAAGTGATATAAAGATCATGTCTTTAAAGCAGTTTTTAAAAAAGTTATGATTATGAAATGAAACCCATTTCCTTTATGCTATATGGGTTATTTATGAAATTTTTGATGAATATATATGTGGCTCACATGATAATAAAGGCAAATTTAAGGGTGCTCCCTGATAGCGCTCCAATGCATTGGGTAATGATGTAACCACTAGAGATTACAATTTTCATGATACCTTGGTGAATAACCTTGGTAATTTTAAAATGACACCTTGGGGATGGACCTTGGTGATATGTTCATGATTGTCTATGTTAAATGATGTAGCCACATCTTCAAGTTATGAAAAAGTTTTATTTTTATTATGATATGCCTCATGATTTCATTTTCATGCCTTAAAGTTCTTTTCATGACTTTATTGATGTATCTCAAGTTCATATGTAAAATGTTTCACTTGTTTCCCTTGCTGGGCCTTCTGCTCACCCTTCCTTTTGATGTATGTCCCCAGGTTATGGGATGCAGTAATGAGCCTAGGGTGAACATGAGGAGAATCCTTTCAAGTGTTTAAGAAGAATGTTTTTTTTTGTTTCATGTTTTATTTTCCTTGTTTCCAAGACACTAAACCTTAAAGATCCTCAGTTCCGTGTAATGGAATGAAAAGTTATGTTATAAAAAGACGGGATGCTATAGTTGGTATCAAAGGATGTTTTAGTTATTTGTGGAAATTAGGATATGAAAACTCTAGGAGGAACCCTATAGAAAAGTTTAATATAGGAAATCTTCCTGGTATTTTGGTGAGTATTGAGTAAGGGGTTTCCAAGCAAATACATCCCTGTCTGGATACGAGCAGGTAGAGGTGGCTCTGGCACAGATGTACATAGGGGTAAAACCCGAAAACACCGCTTTGATCTAGACTCGAACGGGAACTGGTACACGACAGCGGGCCTTGCTGCACTCTTGGTTACGACACTCCCGGGGGATATGCTTTGGTAAATTCATAAGCTTGGTATGAACCATTGTTAAAGGAACAAAGATAAAATAAAATAAAGGTTCACATAATAATATATGATCATTCATAACCTAGATGGGAACCTAGGAGATCACAAGTTAGGGTATACCTTTCATATAAAAGTTATCCTTATATGCTTTCAGTTCCTTTTCATGATTATTAGCTAAGTACTTAAGCCCCTAATTATGCTTTCTCTTCTTAGTTAATGGTGGGAAATGGAAGAACATGTTCCGACTACCAATGTGATAGGAAATGCGACGATTTTCGTATTAATATGACAAGGATGATTAGGGGATTAAAATATGATTATTATTTTGGAAGACGTTCATTATTTTGGGAACCATATTTGATCGAGGTAAATAGATTACTACGGTATTTTCATTGAGGAGTAAGGTTGACTTATATTTTGAAGAATCGATGAATTTAAGGTGAACTTATAGTAATTTAGGTTACTTATGGGAATGACTAACCTATCTTGGGTAAAATATTTTTAGGTTAGCTACTTTTTTTATAAGATGTTAGGAGTGGTTGATGTTGTCTGGAGATGAACAATGAAGTTGTTTTGGAAGACTATGTTATCAAATCCTTATTGTATTTGGGTTTCAATCTTAGTTTGGTTTGTTTTGAGGAATTTTAAGGACCGTTATTTATGGAATGGTCTATGATGAACTTTGGGTAGTACCATGGAACTTTGATGATTTAAAAGTAGTTTCCATTCCTATGTGATTCTTTCTTTTTGAAGAGTTGTTTTACCTTAACCTTTCTATTTTTGGGATAATGTTTAAAGATAGAAGAAATAGATAGTTAATCTTTTGTAGATTATGTGATTCTATAGAAGATGATTCTTGTGCTTTTATGAGACCAAGTGTTTTTGAATTCTCATCATTTAGAGAAAAGATTAGTGTTGGTAGGGACTTGTTAATGGATGAAACTCTACTTGAAGGTAGGTATATTTTCTTATGTTTTTGTTCTATGTAGTAAATGAAATCCTCAAAATTATGAAAAGAAACGTAAAACAAAAATGTTGTTGGTTTACGTTTCCTACTAGGTAATCAAAGACTGTTTACACACATCATAATTTGGGGATTTTATCATGGTTAACTTTCTCCTAATCATGTTCTCTATCACTCTCCCTCAGAACTTGACCCTTTGTTTTCTCCTCCATGTCCATGTTTTCCTACATGGAACCCTAGTGTGGGTTAACTCGGGTGACCTTTGTACTTCCCTTTCTTTATTTTAAAGTAATAGTTTTACTGACTCTTTTTCCGATGTGGGACTTTCAATGAAATTTCAAAACCCAATTTTAAAATTGCGAGGACGCAATTTCTTAAGGGGGGAAGATTGTAACGACCCGAAATTTTTTAAAAAAATTTTGTTTCCTAATTTTATGTGTTATTGTTATACTCAACAAAAATGTTTTATTTGATAAACATGATTATAATTAAAATGAGATCAGTGGGTTTTGACTATTATATAACCATCGGTCAATATGACCGCTGTGAACAAAATGTTTTGATTATTGTCTCTAAATATAAGTAATATTGGTTAATTATTATAGAAAGAAGATTCGATGGCCTCACCTAGTAGTCTTGGACCGATTGAAGCCCATCTAACAGAGCTTGGGAAGGAGGTAGCACCACTGGGCTTTGCTCTGGATCAAATCCAAGCCGAACTTCATCATGTGAAGCTGGAACGGAATCGCCTTCATGAGAAGTTCAAACTGATAGAAATTACTACTCGGGCAATGTTGACTGAGCCGCCCCAAGCTTCTATCACCCTAGCACACCTTACACTTAGGTCCTATGCTGGTATTATAAGGGGTTATGTAACGAGACCGTAACTACCTTGTGTAATCCTTGTTTTAAATAAAAATTGGGATTTCTTCTTATGATGAAGTTTATGAATTTTGAAATGACCGGATAAATATAGTATGCAGATTTTTGATGAACTTTAGAAAAAGGATATTTTAAATATGTTTATGTAAACCCTAAATAATTAAAAATGTGTAATGATTTTCAAAAAATGGTCTTCTGCAATTATGTTCAGTACTAAATTTAGAGTCTAATAAGATCAACTTTATTTTTGATGAATACTAAATTATGAATAGTGATTTTATGATTAGGATTAGTAATATGACCAAATGGATTAGTAATCTCACTTAAAGAAAGTTTTAAAATAATCTAGGCACCTTGATTAAGTAATGTGATTCAATAAAATAGTTAAATAACGGTTTCATTAATTATTATTCAAGTATTAGTTTTTTCGGGTGAATAGTGTTTTTTAATTAAAAATTTAATTAAAAATAATTAGAAAATTATTTTTATAAAAATGACTTTATTTTTGAACTCAGAGCATCGATATTATGTTATTGTAATTTTTGGGGTTTTTTCTGAAAAAATGAATTTTCGATGAATAGTGTTTTTATTTAAAAATTAAATTAAAAATATTTAGAATTTTTTTTTTATAAAATGGATTTCATTTTTGAAATCAGAGCATTGATATTTGGTTAATATGAAATTTTGGGATTTTTCTGAGAAAGTTGAATTTTCAGTGAATAGTAAAAATACAGTTTTAGGGTTTCGGTATGTTTAATGACATCATAACGGTGTCATGATGATGTCATGAGATCTTTTGAGGGTTGTCCGGCCAAGGGTGATGAATTATTGTTTTGGGGGCCCCATGTGGCCTAACTCGATGATAAATGACAAGGGAGAGCACATGGGTTTGAGAAAAGCACATGTGAGGTGTCCCTTGGCCATTAATGCCTTGTCCCCTCACATTCCCTTTAAATACCAAGCCCTCCTCTCATCCATTCGACTCCCCACTCATTCCCAACGAATTTAGGGTCTCATTACCTCCCAAGGAGTCCTCCCAAGGTGCCCCCAAGCCCTCAAGGTCCCAACCTTTGAGCTTTAAGAGTTACATTTTAAGGTAAGGGATCCGATCTTTCTCTTTCTTTTCGAGAAATCTCTTTTATGTAATTTCTTTTATGATCCATGTTCAAATGTTAAAGGGTGTTCGTTTATACTCCTCTTACTGCCCTTTTCATGTTCATATAATGAGATATCCCCTCTTACTCTAATTATTTTAGTTTTTTGAAGTTTTAAGTGGCGCCGTTAGGCTGCCGAAATTTTTGTAACGAATTCTTTCTCCCTTCTCATTTTTCAAGATCTATTTTCATCTAAAGTATTTCAAGTTCATTTTTATTATGTTGGGGTATGATCTATAAATTTATCATACTGATATATTATGATCATATGATGATAGACCCCATTTGATCTCTTCAATTCAGTATTTTGAAGTTTTAAGTGGCGCCGTTAGGCTGCCAAATTTTTAAGTGGTTCTTCACCCTTCTCGTTTTGAAGTTCTACTTTCTTGTCAATATTTTCAAGTTCCTTTTTGTTATGTTTGGGTATGATCTCTATATCTATCATACTGGACTCTTATGTTCATATGATGAGAGACCCCATTTGATCTATTCAATTTAGTATTTTGAAGTTTTAAGTGGCGCCGTTAGGCTGCCGAATTTTTAAGTGGTTCTTCACCCTTCTCGTTTTGAAGTTCTACATTCATGTCAATTCTTTCAAGTTCCTTTTTGTTATGTTGGGGTATGATATCTATATCTATATGGACTCTTATGTTCATATGATGAGAGACCCCATTTGATCTCTTCAATTCGGTATATTGAATTTTTAAGTGGCGCCGTTAGGCTGCCGAAGTTTTTAGGGGATTCTTTCACCCTTCTCATTCTTTTCAAAGTTCTACTTTCATGTCAAGTCTTTCAAGTTTCTTTTTAATTATGTTGGGGAATTATCTCTATATCTATCATACTGAACTCTTATGTTCACATTATGAGAGACCCTATTTGATCTTTTCAAATCATTCTTGTTGAAGTTTAAGTAACGTCGTTAGGCTGCCGAACTTTCATAAGAGAAATCTAATTTTTTTTCTTCCTTCCATGTTTTTCATTTCAAATGGTATGTCCTTGAAATTTCATTACCATGATCATGTATCCTTCTTATTCTGTCCATGTACTATTTTATGGGTCATTTATGAATGTTTGACCTATTTTACCTCTCTTTTAATGTCTTCTAAAACCTCGGAACATTGCCGTTATGCTGCAGAATTTCTGTCTCAAAATGTCTATCTCTTTTTCTAAAGTTCTTTTATTTTATTAAGTGAATACTCAAATCTTTTTCTTCTAAAGGGGTATTCACATATATACCAAAATGTTCTATTTTAAATTCTGGGATTTACATACATGAGACCCACCTTCCTTTTCTGTGGGTTTTAAAGTGATATAAAGATCATGTCTTTAAAGCAGTTTTTAAAAAAAGTTATGATTATGAAATGACACCCATTTCCTTTATGCTATATGGGTTATTTATGAAATGTTTGATGAATATATATGTGGCTCACATGATAATAAAGGCAAATTTAAGGGTGCGCCCTGATAGCGCTCCAATGCATTGGGTAATGATGTAACCACTAGAGATTACAATTTTCACGATACCTTGGTGAATAACCTTGGTAATTTTAAAATGACACCTTGGGGATGGACCTTGGTTATATGTTCATGATTGTCTATGTTAAATGATTTAGCCACATCTTCAAGTTATGAAAAAGTTTTATTTTTATTATGATATGCCTCATGATTTCATTTTCATGCCTTAAAGTTCTTTTCATGACTTTATTGATGTATCTCAAGTTCATATGTAAAATGTTTCACTTGTTTCCCTTGCTGGGCCTTCTGCTCACCCTTCCTTTTGATGTATGTCCCCAGGTTATGGGATGCAGTAATGAGCCTAGGGTGAACATGAGGAGAAGCCTTTCAAGTGTTTAAGAAGAAAGTTTTTTTTGTTTCATGTTTTATGTTCCTTGTTTCCAAGACACTAAACCTTAAAGATCCTCAGTTCCGTGTAATGGAATGAAAAGTTATGTTATAAAAAGACGGGATGCTATAGTTTCCTACCGTTTAATCAATGACCGTTTAACACATCATATGTTTGTGATCTTCTTGTGGTTAATTTTCTCCTAATCATGTTTTCTATCACTCTCCATCAGAACTTGACCCTTTCTTTTCTCATTCATTTCCATTTTTTCTTTCATGGAATCCAAGTATGGGTTAACTCATGTGACCTTTGTACTTCCCTTTCTTTCTTTTAAAGTAATAGTTTTACTAACTCTTTTTATGATGTGCGACATTCAATGAAATTTTCAAGCCCAATTTTAAAATTGTGACGACGCAATTTCTTAAGGGGGAAAAATGTAATGACCCGAAATTTTGAATAAATTTGATTTCCTAATTTTGTGTGTTATTTTATTTTATACTCAACAAAACTATTTCATTTAAAAAAATGAGTATATTTAAAATGGTACTGTTGGGTTTCGACTGTTATATGACCGTTGGAAACTAAATTTTGCAATTATTGTTTATAAATACAAGTGATATTGGTTAATTAATATAGAAAGAAGATTTGATGGACTCATCTGGTAGTCTCGGGCCGATCGAATCCCATATAACAGATCTTGGGAAGGAGGTAGCACCACTGGGATTTTCTCTGGAGCAAACCCAAGCCGAAGTTCATTCTGTGAAGCTGGAACGGAATTGCCTTCGTGAGAAGTTCAAGCTGATAGAAATCACCACTCAGGAAATGTTAGCCGAGCCGCCCCATGATTCTATCACCTTAGCACACCTTACACTTAGGTCATATGCTGGTGTTATAAGGGGCTACGTAACGAGACCTTAACTGCTTTATGTAATCCTTTGATATAAATAAAAAATGTGATTTCTTATTATGGTGAAGTTTGTGAATTTTCAAATTTCTGGATAAATATAGGATGTATATTATTGATAAATTTTCAAGAAAATGGATATTTTGAAATATTTATGTAAACCTTAAATAATTAATAATGTGTAAGGATTTTCAAAAAATGGTCTTCTAATGATGTGTTCAGTAAGAAATTTAGAGTCTAATAAGATCAACTTAATTTTTGGTAAATAGTAATTTATGAATAGTGATTTTACACTTAGGATTAGTAATGTGATCAAATGGATTATTAATATCACTTAAAAAAATTATTAATATAATTTAGGCACCTTGATTAAGTAATGTGATTCAATAAAATAGTTAAATAACTATTTCAGAAATTATTGGTTAAGTATTAGTTTTTTTCAGGTGAATAGTGTTTTCTATTTAAATATTAAAATAAAAATATTTAGAAAGTTGTTTTCATAAAATGGAGTACATTTTTGAAATCAGAACATTGATATTTGGTTATGGTGAATTTTTGGGATTTTTCTGAAACAGTTGAATTTTTTGTGAATAGTGATTTTATTTAAATATTAAATTAAAAATATTTAGAAAATTATTTTCATAAAATGGACTTCATTTTTGAATTCCGAGCATTAATATTAGGTTAAGGTGATTTTTGGGGTTTTTTCTGAAAAAGTTGAATTTTCGGTGAATAGTGAAAATACAGTTTTTAGTTTCGGGTGTTTAATGAAATCATTAAGGATGTAATAATTATGCAATCATTCTGGAAGACTTATGAATAGTAAGATATGGTATTAGGTGTCCCAATTTGCAAATACCATGGGCAATCCCATGGTTTTCCCAATACTGCCGATGAGGTGTCCCTAGGTCATTAATGACTTGTCCCCTCACTTCTCTTATAAATACCAAGCCTTTACCTCATCCTTTTCATTTCCAAATCTTACTCAATGAAGTTACGATCTCCTTACCTCCCAAGGTTCCCTCAAGCCTACCAAGGTCCCGACCATCAATCTTTCAAAGATACTCTTCAAGGCCAAGGATTCTTTCGCCCTCCTCTTTTAAGTCATGACATCCTTTATGTTGTGTCTTATATTTTCCATCTATTTATGTTTAGGGTATGTTATTATATGTTGTTATTACTTATCATTTCCTTTGTAAATGATGATATAACCTTTCTTCTCTCATCAATTTTTTTTATGAATTTTTATGTGACGCCGTTAGGCAGCCGAATTTCTCATAAAAGAAATCGCATCTTCTCTTTTCTTTCATGTTTCCTTTTCATGTGGTATGTCATTCAAATATCATTGCATGATCTTATTCAGTATACATACTGTATTATAAATTATTTATGACTTGGTGACCCTTGTCCCCTCCCTTTTTAATGTTTTCTAAAATCATTTTATATAGCTGTTATGCTGCAGAAATTTCATCTCCAAATTTCTATCTCTTTCTCTCTACAAATTCCCTTGTTTATTTATGTGAATACCCAGAACTATTTCGTTTCTATGTGTGTTCATAAATATATATATGATATATTTGATTCTGGAATTGACATACATATAACCCTCACTCCCTTTCAATGGGTTATAAATTATATAATGATCTTATTTTTAAGAACTTTTAAAACGTCGTGATTTTGAAATGAAACTCATTTATTTTATTCTCTATGGGTTATTTAGAAAATGTTTAATATGATATATGTGTCTCACATGTAATTAAATATATATTTAAGGTGTGCCCTGATATCTCTCTAATGCATTGGGTAATTATTTAATCTCTAGAGATGGCAAGTTTCACAATAACTTGTTGAATAACCTTGGTAATTTTTATGACACCTTGGGGATGGACCTTGGTGATATGTTCATGAATGTCTATATGAAATGTTGTAGCCAAATATTCAATTCATGTTTCAGGTTCTTTTCATTTGATATACCTATACTTTCATTGATCATATCTTTATTTTTTCATTCAAGTTCTTATTGATATCACAACTACATCTATTCCCTTGTTTACCCTTACTGGGCCTTCTTCTCACCCTTTTCCTTTGATGTATGTCTCTAGGATATGAGATACAATAATTTTACATAGGATGAGCCTATGATGAATCCTTATAAGTGGGTTATAAGAATGTTATATGTTGTTTTCATGTATTATGTTTTTAATTTCCAAGACACTGGACTTTAAAGATCCTCTGTTTGTAAAATGTAATGAAACGTTATGCAATAAAAAGGCGGGATTTCATACTACCCCCCTTAAATGAAATTTCTCCCTCGAAATATATCACTTAAGTAAAAAGAAATGAGGATACTTCTACTTAATCGTATCCTCAAGTTCCCACATAGCTTCCTCTAATTGGTGATTTCTCCAAAAAACCTTGACTAGGTGAGTGGTCTTGTTTCATAGAACATTCTCCGATCAGTACATAATTTCAATAGGTTTCTCCTTGTAAGAAAGTTCTTGGGCCATCAGAGTGACCTTGGAGTTCAATACATGTGAAGGTTCTGGTATGTACTTCTTCATGAGGGAAACATGGAACACATCATGGGCTTGATAAATATTTCAGGGATGAGCCAAGCGATATTCTACCATCTTGATATGATCCATAATTTCAAAATGGTAGATATACCTAGGGATTATATTATCTTTCTTCCCAAATGTCAAAACATTCGTCAAAGGTGATGTTTGTAGAAACACATTTTCACCAACATAAAATTATAGATCACATCGACGGTTATCGGCATAAATTTCTTCAATTTTTGAGCTACCATGATATACTGCTAAATGTTTCTAACCTTATTGAATATTTCTTCAGTGATCCTACGTCCTAATTGATTTATTTATACGACCTCATCACATAACATTGGAGATTTTCATTTGTTCACATAGAGGGCTTCATAAGGTTCCATATGAATGTTTGAGTGAATGTTGTTATTGTAAGAAAACTCAACTAGATGAAGCTATTGATCCCAAACACCTCTGAAATCCAGAGAACAAGATATCAACATTTCCACTAGTGTTTGAATTGTTATTTTAGATAGACCATCTGTTTGAGGATGATAAGAAAGGATGAAACTCAATTCTATATCAAGTGATTTTTTAATACATCACCAGAAAATTGAGGTATACCTCAGATCTCAGTCTAATACAATAGAATGTGGTACCCCATGAAACCTTACAACTTCTTAAATGTATATTCTAGAAATCTGATCAAGAGATAAATATTATCTGATAGTAATGAATGAGCTGAATTATTAAGGTGATCAACTACCACCCATATAGCATTAAAACGTTGAGCATTTTTGGGTATTCCAATTGAAAAATTCATAGTAATGTTCTCTCATTTTTATTCTAGTATGGGTAATGGATGAAACATCCCTTTAGAAATTTGTTGTTTAGCCTTAACTTTATTGAATATAAAACAAATAGATACAAACGCTATGGTATCACTCTTCATGCCATCTCACTAGAAGCATTATTTTAAGTCCCTATACATCTCTGTACTTCTAGGATGAATATAGAATGAAGAACTATACGCTACCAATAATAGCTCCTTCTTCAATTCTTGCAAGGAAGGAACATATACATGATTCTTAAACCATATCATTCCATCCCAATCAAGGTTAAACTTAGGATCATTTATAACCTTCTTTTTTAGTTCTTCATCTTCATTATGAACCTCCCAAATCTTTACATGGAAATAGGGTTGAAATATCATTTGAGAAAGATTTGATTTTTCTCTTTCTTTCAGGATTTCCAGATCCATCCAGTAAAAATCCAAAAATATTGGATCTTTTGTGATACTCATCATAGATAAGCTAGTATTACATTTTCAACTCAAATAATCCCCCACCTTGTTCACATTCCTAGGGTGGTAATGTATTGAGCATTCATAATACTTTGTCAACTCTAACTATCTTCTCTAGTGCATGTTCAACTCTTTCTGTATGAATATATATTTTACAATTTTATGATCAGTATATATATCAAACGTTTCCCCATAAAGATAATTCCTCCATATCTTTATGTAAAAAATTACTACTGTTAACTCAAAATCCTAATTTGGATAATTTTTCACATGAATCAACAACTATCGTGAGGAATATGCTATAACCATGTTATTTTTCAAAAGAACACATCCCAATCCCTTCATGAATTCATCACTATAAATTAAAAATCCTTCTCCACTATAGGGTATCGTAAGCACAGGTGCACTGACAAACCTTCTCTTGAGGACCTTGAAATTTTCCTCACATTCATCTATCTAGAGAAACATAACAACCTTCTAAGTTAACATGGTAAGAGGATTTGATAATCATGGGAAATTCTCCCTAAACCATCTACAATATCTAGCTAATCCACGAAAACTATGGATCATAGTCACTGTGGTTGGCCGAGTCCATCATTAAATAGCTTCAATCTTTGATGGATCTAATACTATACCGTCTCTTGAGATTATGTGACCTAAAAATGAAACCATGTGCAGTAGAAATTAAAACTTTCTAAAATTTTCATATAAATTCTCCATTATTAGGGTCTTCAGTACAATTATCAAGCGATCTTCATGATCTTCCATTCTCTTTTAATATATAATAATATCATCTATAAATACTACCTCTAACTGGTCGATGTAATCTCTAAAGACTCTATTCATTAAATCCATAAAGATAGAAGGGCCATTAGTGAGACCAAAAGGCATCACTATATATTCATAGTGACCAAACCATGTATAGAATGTCATCATGGATATATCCTACTTAATGACACTAAATTGATGATATTTAGAATGAAGGGAAATCTTAGAAAAGTATTGATCTCCACAAAGTTGATCAAACAATTCATCAATACGGCGAAGAGGATACATGTTCTTGATTGTGATCTTGTCCAACTCTCAATAATCAGTGCAGAGTCACATTGATCCATATTTCTTTTTCACAAAAAGAACAAGTTCACCCCAAAGGGACACACTTGACTGAATTAATTCATTATAATGTTTTCCATGGATTTTCGTCTTTAATTATTACCAATCAATCGAGGCCATTCTATAAGGTGTCTTTGAAATTGGTTTGCAACTAGGTATAACTTCTATAGAGAACTCAACTTATCATTTTGGTCAATGACTAGGAAACACTTCAGAAAAGATATCCACAAAATCCTAAACAATAAGCATATCATCGATGTCAAACTTCTCCCCAACTTCTTGAGATAAACAACTCTTTTTAATGGGAATTAAGACCCATACACTAGATGTAATCTCCATAAGAATTTTATACTTATCGTCACATTGATGTATGATCATAAGAGGGTCTGAAATATCAAATGTAACTTCCATTATTTGAAATTTGATGAGGGATTTATACAAAGAAATCAATTCCATGCCTAAAATAACATCAAATTCAACCAATGGAAGAATGACAAGATTTATAGGATTCACATTCCCACAAAAATCATCTGGAGAGTATTCATATACATGAGATGAAATAATCTTACCATTATGGGATTAAACTAATAATTCCACCTATAATTGTTTTGGAAGAATCTTAACACCCATATTAAATTATTTAGATATGAAAGAGTTGGTTGATCCAGAATCAAATTTGACATTAGTTGTTCTAGAGTGGCTGGTAAGTGTACCTTTCTTCATGTCATTTTCAAACCCCTAATCAGATATAGTGATTGCATGAGATTTCACCTTGTCACTAGTCTTGAGAGGTTACTAAAAACCATAAACATCACCAAACATTGGGTTAGGGTAGTAGTTATCATAATGACCATTCTCCTTACACTTATTGCATTGAATCGTGGGAGGTGCATTCTATGTGGATTTTTCCCTATTGGCGTTTTGAGAAAAATTCTTCCCATCACCTCGGCAATCATTTTTTTGATGGTCATTATTTATGAACTTAAAACATTTATTAGACACCTTAAGGCAATTTCCTCCATTATTATTACCGTAATTAGATCGTAATGGAAAGTTCATCATCTTCTCTCTATGGTTTTTCAAGTTTCCATTAAACTTCATCTTTCTCTTCTCATCAAATCCATTATTACGTGACTCCAACCTCTATTTCAACCTTTATTCAACAACACAAAATCTCTTCATAGCTACTAAACACTGTTCTGGCCAACACCCTTATGAGACTTGGATTTAATCCACTAAATAAACTTTCATCTTTACTTTCAGTTTGGGTGATAATTATCTAACTGTACCTCACAAGTCTTGTGAAAATATCCTCAGAGGTACCAACCGACTCATCATCTCTTTTCTTCAACACATGAAACTCATTATCAATCTTGTAATTAATAATTCAAAGAAATTACATATTGAAAACAAGTTCTTGAACTTTTCCCAATCCATTGATTCAATCTCATCATGCTTCCTCATATTCTTTATATGAGTTCACCATTGATCTGCATTTTCTTCTAGCTGATAAATAGCTAGATTGACTTTGTCATGCTCCGAACACTGAAGAATGGAGAATATCTATTCAGTGGTACTAATCCATTGTTTAGAAACAAGTGGACCAGGAGAACCTCATGAAAGAAGGTGGATGTTACCTCATTAATACTCAATAGAATTTTGTTTCCTCCTTTGTTCATTTTGATTTCCACCATGATTCATAGCTTGTGAAAGTTGTGTGAGCATAGAAACAAGGTTTTTCATTCATTCCCCAATAGAATTAATTTTATCTGGATAAAAATCATTGCATTTTACATCATAATCACCATTAACATAGTTCTGTTGGGTTCCATCAATTGACTAAAACCCCAATAATAGAGTAAGAAACTATTATCAAAATTATGAACCACATAATCATGAAAAATATCATATAGGATGTCTAACTTATGATGTCATCCTAAATATATGACACCATAGGTTTAACATAGGTTGTTCATATTCAACTTATGTTTAAATCCTTTATAATGGTTCATGAAAAGATTGTGAATTCCTAAAGCATATCCCCCGAGAGAGTCAAAATAGGTGTGCATTAAGGCCCATTATCATGTACCATATTACCCCGAGTCAGGCCTAGAATGTGTTTTTAGGGTTTTCTCCCCTAGGTACTTCTTTGCTAGAGCCACATCCACTTGTAGTATCCAGACATGGATTTATTACTATGAAACCACTCACTTTATCCTTCACCAAAATTCTAGGACATTTTTCAATACTTTGAGTCATCCCATAACATATCCTTAGACATATCCTTAGGGTTCTCACCATGGTTATATCATTCTAGTTTCCAATTTTTAACAAAAAAATCCCTTGATACCAACTATAACACCCTTAAATTTTCAATCATTAACATTACATAACTTTTTGGAATACGTAAAACATTACACAATGAGATGCATGAAGACCATACTAGTCTAGTTCCTTTGGAAACATTGGAACATAAACACTGGTACATATATGAGCTACATCATCTCCCACAACATTCTTCTTAACTAGCACCCATCATAGACATATAAAAAATAGTACATATCATCATAACCTAGGGAAAATGAAACATAATATATGTGATCTCAAATGCCCAATAAGTGTATACAAGGGAGAAATGTAAGCATAAAAAGGAGTATAAGGGTATAAGAGTGTGATCATGAAAATAGAAGATCATAACCTACCTATCAATGATCATAATAGAGATCATGGTATAAAGATTGTAAGTTCATAAGACTTTAATCATAATGATATAAAAAGAACAATACATGATATAATAATGCTGGAATAAAACATTGAAGTGTGGAAAACACATAATCATATAATTACTTCTATAGTATCCAACACATCAATCCCAAGACCATCTCAGTAGTATGGGTTCACTCCCCATACTATCATAGTAGTCAGGGTTCACTTCCTTTCCCATCGTAATAGAATGAGTTCACTACTCATACCATATTAGTAGTAATGGTTCAATCCCATAGACATTATTATAGTCAATGTTCACTCCCAAGAACATATTAGTTTATCTCATTTGATATAAATATTTACCTAATGCATTGGAGGGAGATATAGGTCCCACCCATCACATAATGAAATCATACATACATGTTCCACAAGATCATAAATAAACATATCATAAACCATGAAATGAAATGGGTACCATACACATGTAAAAATATCATAACTTTTTGTAAGAGATATGTTTCATAATAAATTCAACATATCCTGTGAGAAGAAGAGAGATTCAAAAGAATATAATCTGTGAAAGAGATAAATGCTTCATTAGAATCATGGCATCAAGAAATGAATCCATTCAAAGAAAGAATGTGAATGGAAACATTGAATAATTTCTCCATAATCGAATGAGTAACAACAATGGATTTTATATTATTTGGTAAATAATTTTGAATTGTATTTTAAAATAATTTCTTGAGTAAAATATCTTTTATTATATGAAAAATGATTTTTATAACATAAAACCTTTTGAAACACTTTTTCTTTGAAAATATATTTGAATATTTATACAAGAATATTTTAAAATAATAAATCTTTTTTAAAATACTTTTACTTGAAAAATTATCTTCACAAATATTTTTAAATCATTTTTATTTTTTTTAAACATGTTTTTTGAATTGAATATATTTTTTATCGAAGAGGGAGATAGTCATATTTTACATAAAAACATTATATTAAGTACCAAAGAGTGTAAAAATGGTATTAAAAATAGTGAATATCATGAATAAATAAGGGAGAAGTAAAATCATTAATATTCTTGATAGATTTATCATAATATTTCATCAAGGGAAGAATAAGCACAAACAATCCCGAAAAGCGATGAGATTGTCACAGTAAAATATTATAAATCGGTAACATGGGATCATACACTACATATAATAAAAGAAAATTAAATATATCTTAATATATCATTAAAATAATTATATTAATTACTAAACATGTAAAATATAATTATATACACCTTGGAAAAGAGTTTAGGTTCATAACAAAACATGAATCTCAATGAAGGAAAATTGAGACCAAACTGTTTTACCAATTTGATAACTTTTGAAAGTTAAACCCCATGAAATAAGGATAAAAAATGGGCATGTGAATACACAAAAATTTAATTAAAATAAACATATAATACAATAATGGTAATTAAATACACCACACAAAATTAATGAGTGTTGAACATAGCTTGTATCTCACTGAAATGAGAACTGAGATGAAATCTCATTACATTGTGTCTTAACTCTCTCCATACTCATAAAAGATTCATATATAATAAATATATTTTTTATAACTATTTTAAAGAATCATATTCTTATAAATAATATCATATATGGTTTTATCATGACCTTATATTAACCTTTTGTTAACAATCTTGTGTTAAGGTTTCACTTCTGGTAAAATTCTCTTTATTCTTCGCATGTGTCTTAATTTGTTATATCTATAGTCCTTATACTTAGAGAATGATTCCAAAATGTAAAAAATGATATAAAGATAAGTTATATATATTTTATGTGTTTTATAATAATATATATAATATAGGAGTACAAAATGGAATACACCATACATGGAGACGGTAATCTGTATATACGCATGAATGTTTTTTCATTCTTTATTGTCGTATAGAAAGATAGTATGTAAATGAAATATGTATATATATGTCTGTATATATGTATGTATGTATATATATGTATAATTATTTCATTGTAATTAATATATCCTATATATTATATATTTTCACTATAACCATCCATAATACATTTCATGTGGTCTATAAACAAATCACATCGCTTTGAGGGGGCGGTAGTCCACACTTCCTCAAACGAGGTTATCATATTAATATAAAATGGAAAGTGTAGATATCTGTTTTTTAAAATGAATTAATAATATTAAATACATAATAAATAAAATATGATACATATATAAACACATTTTATATCATAATGTCCACCATAATTGATGGTAAATGAAAAATGCACAATCATCATTTCGTGAGGCATAAATTCTCCATACACAGAAATAGTATGTTTTATATTCATTAGATGGAGGTGTGTGTAAGTGTTGGTCTAAATATTTTCATAAAAATATAATAGTATAAGTAGGGTACTGGGTTTTCACACAATAATTAAATATATATAGTTTAGGGGGTAAAGAAGGGAAATAAAGGAAAAGAGATTGAGGGAAGATGTTACCTCTAAATGGGAAACTCTTTTTGGTTTGTTCCAAAAGGCTTCTGTGATGGTATTTATGCCATAAGGGAGGAATCAAGGTCTAAGTGATTATTTTTTGTATGCTAATAGGAAGATATTTTTCTATATTAAATGTTTTGAGATGTGTAAGGAATGGGTAGAGTTAGGGGCCTTTTATAATGGAGGTGGAGTGGCACTCTTGTAAATATTTTAAGAGAGAATTACACCCACATTTTTCATCTTGAATGTGGATCCAATAATGTACCAATATCACTAAAATTGATTATAGGGTTTAAATATGGATATAAAATGGGTTTTGGATAAGTTTCTAACTCGTTTTGGGTCTTAAATGGAAGGTTTAGTACTTTATTAGCCCAATTTTTCTCTTAACCAATGTAATTAATTTTAATCACTTTGAATAATATTTTTGGTAAAAAACAAAGTTTAACTTATAATAAATTATAAATTATGTTGATTAAAAATATGGAATCCATTTTTATAAATTCTAATCAAAGACATTTCATAAATAAATTTAAAATTAATCCCGCTGTCAAAACGTCATTATGGGATTTAAAATTAAAAAGAATCAAATTTTTTTAGTATTTATATACAATTTAAATGTGTAAATGGTTCCAATGAACAAAATTGGATTAATATGTTAAATTATT
Organism: Viscum album; assembly: GCA_963277665.1. Classification (NCBI taxonomy): domain Eukaryota; kingdom Viridiplantae; phylum Streptophyta; class Magnoliopsida; order Santalales; family Viscaceae; genus Viscum; species Viscum album. The sequence continues at coordinate 1,258,953,442 of OY728161.1, forward strand.
ATATAATTAATCTTTTAAATCAAATTAAAATATATTTTAAACTTATAAATAAATGAAATTAAAAAGCAGTTTCGAATTAAAAACTAGTATTTTTCACTATTCATCCAAAAATGATGTTTCTTAAAAAAAATCAATAAAATTAAACCTAATATAATTTTGGTATTATAAAGTAAAAAATGAGGTTTATTTTATCAAATTAAATTTTTAAATTTGTATAAAATTTATTTTATTTGGACATTAAAAGAAGTATTTTTAGACATATAAGGACTTTACCAAAAATCATATCTTTCATTGTAAATATTAATTATTTATATAAACCTTGATGGATTTTTTTGGGAAATATCTGAAGTCGAGTTGTAGAAGGATCACATCCCAACATCTCAACTGACTTGTCAACTTCAGGTGATTTGGGATATACTTTAGCAGGCCGACTTAGGAAACAATATGTATCTCTATATGCTTTAAATAATGCCACAACTTATACACTAAGAGAATCATTGTGAGGAATCTATTTTCGATGGGATAGTATCTGGTCTCTTTATCAAGGATTATGTGGGTGAGATATTATAAACTACTCTATCTTCATTAACTGTTCATCTAGGAAAAAAGAGCATCAAGGGATCATTCCAAGGTGACATATAGGACAAGAGAATTTCTATAGATGGGTGGTATAAAAAATGGAGGTTATATAAAAAACTTCTAAATTTAATTAAAGTTAGTCCAGAACTATTCATCCCTCTAGTAGATGGTTCCTTTATTCCTCAGACAATAAAATTGAATATTCTTTTCATATAAATTGGTGATGAATCAAAATATGCATTCTAAGTGGCATTAAAGTCCTCAAAGCTCCCATAGGCTGCTCAAGGGAGGAATCTAGCTAATGTAATTTATTTTCTCTGGGTTGATCTCAATGCATCTGTATCTGATGGTGAAGGTGAGAAACTTCCCAGATGTAACCCCGAATACAAAATTCAAGGGCATTATCTTCAAATGTTTGGAACATAGGAATCTAAAAAATTTATCAATATCTCAACAATTTTATTTATGATAGAAATATTTGACCACCAAATTGTCTGTGTATCATTATACTAGCATCTTGAGGTTTGGTTTGAAGATATTATGTGTGTCTTGCTGATAATTGGCTCCCATATTCTTCTGATCTAAAGGAATTAAGAAATAGAAAAATGTTCCTTGTAGTGCTTTAGAGGATGTATAATCCTCATATTTGGGGGCCAACTGGATCCTATTTGACCTAGAATATCTATCCATGAAGGAGAGATCCTAGAAGCTAGTTATGTAATCGATAAACATCTTTGTAACTGGAAGGGGACAACCATTCATCAGACAATGGTGATTGAGATCCCAAAAGTCAATACGGATTCAGATTTTCCCATCCATCTTTCTAATTGGAATGTTGTTGGGTATCCTTTTGTGGTACTATGAATCTTTGGTAATGTGGGATTTTATATTCTTATTAAACTCAGCCTCAACCATGGCATGGTGAGAAGGGTTTATTTTCTTGGTAGATTTCTTCTTCTTACGATGAATGCCCAGGACAATAAGAAAGTTGATGAATACTTGAGGGTCTAGTTCTGGAATCTCTTTATAACTCTATGGAAACATATCATGATGTTTCATTAGGAAAGCCACATAATACTGCTACTCTTCCAGATTCGTGGTTTCACTCATCTATATTGGTCTCTGGTCTATCTTAGTATAAATGTTCACCTAAATGAACTCATCAATAGTGGAAGATACACCCTCTTAAAATACAAGATGAGTGTCTTCAAAATCCTCTCAATCATCTGAGGAATGGGAATTAGTGGGAGGAGACATTTCATCCAGGCTTAATGATTATAGGGGAATTATGGTACCTTATTTTGTGGATACAAAATCCATGTTGGTGGGACTATGGTTCTGCTGAGACCATGGTGACAGAGGATATTGAGCCAATCCTATCTAGCATTTGACCACGAGGTACATTCTTGATATCAAAGAAATGGTTGTTGGTAAACTTCATTCATTTAATACCTACTCTATAAAATAGGTGTTAATGTCATGAAATGATGTCCATAGGGTGAACATCTCGGTACTTTATAGGGGTAGATGAATATGGTATTACCCGGGTCTGGACTATATAGGTGTACAAGGTAATCATCCATCATTACTTTTACATAGGTTCACGACACCTATTTCTCCTAGAAATTAAAAATAAACGTCCCAAATCCAACATATTGGCCTCTAGTCGATGAATCGAGAGAACAAAATCATCTTCCAAATATACCCATGGACTAGTTGAAAAAGTTCTATGCTCAACCTCATTGGTATGATATTACATTCCCTCTCTCTTGTAATTGTCTTCAACCAAGTATAGGGCTTCAAAAGAATCAAAAGGAGATGCATCAACCTTAAGAATGATTACTCGACCCTAATGGGGGTATATGAGGAATTTTTGATATGAAGATGGGACTTTTGCATGCAGATGGATCTATAGACTACCAAACAATGCATTATAGTTAGTATCCTATGAGACAATCATGAATTCATCACTGACTACCATGAATCTAAATTGGGTCATCAATCGGATCCTTCCACACGGTCTATACTCTATCCTATCATAACCCTTAATATTCAAATTAGAGGGACTCAAATATACTTATTTAATCCCAACATGCATAGTTTTTTTGTCAGGGTTAGGTTGATCCCAGAACTCGTGTCCACCAGGTAGTAGAGGATTTACATTCCATTAAACTAGCATGTGGTGTACATTATTCATATGTGCCCCTTCATGAGGGATCCCTCATATTCTCTAGGGAATAAAATAATGGATTATCATTCTAATTTCCCAACATCCTTTTTCTTGAATGTCTCTACGGACGTTACCTCTAATTCAAATTGGATGGTGATTTTCATGGATTCTGTGAGGGCCTCACTCATTTCCTTAGATTAGTGGAGGGCCTAAAATATGAATAACATTGTAGGTATTCTATTGAGGTTATTCAGAACATCGTACCTCCATGCTAGATGCACATTTCTAGCTATTAGGGGTTTCTCTTAGGCTGTAGGCATAATGGGTGGTTCCAGATATACCAGTGGATCTGTATGGTGCTGGTAATATCCTGCTTGTTATCTGCTAACATGCCATGTATTACTATTGGTTAACTATCGACTGGGTGAGGCTTCAGTTTAGATAGACATGGATGATCACAGTTCAGTTGTGGTTGTTCCACCTGGTAAGTTCACATGCTCATCTAGGATGATGCATCTAATGAAGTGGATTGATGAGGATTGTGCCTGATGGGATCTATGCAAAATATGTTTTCTAATATTGATAGGATGTACTAATTTTCATGGTGTGAAGGCCTAATTATTCTATCAGCTTTTATGCCATAAACCATTCCTTTGATTTCATTGGAGGAACTCATCTGAAAGATTTATAGGGATCTCCTCATCATATTAATGTGTGAATCAATCAAACAACTTGATAGATTTCACAGAGGCATACTCCTTCTCATCATCAGAGGTGTCTTCTAATATGGGGATAACCCTAAGGATGATTCCCAACACTAAAGGAATAAAATAGATATGGTTAGAAGATAGATTTGGAACCTGTGGGGGACTCTTCTTTCACATTCTCCATCAGCTCCAACTCTTTTGAGATCATGAGGGTTGCGATGTGGATGCAAAATTTTCAGTCAGAGGAGTCATAGAATCATCATAAGATTCAGGTTGGCCAAAGAGGATATAGATGAAACCATGGGAATAATAAACTACCATGAAAGTAAATCAATAATAATACTTTTGATTTCTATGGTTGGTAACATGCTTCCATTCACCTCTACCCTTGGTGTCACTGTTGGGATCAGAGGAGTTTTGTACCACCTTTGTCAGGACATTAGCCAGCCTAACTGCACATGAGCCTTAGCCCAGTTGGCAAGGTCTCTGATGGTGCATCCAAGCGACCAGGGATCAAATCCAGGCGGAGGCAGAATTTCCGAGTACTGTAGCAGTACTATAGCGGGATTGTAGAAGAACTGTAGCGGGCACTGTTTGGCACTGTAGCAGCCAGAGATATGCCCCCGTTTGGGCCTTCGGGCATCAGATTTGGTCCCTGAGTCCTTCATTGGCCTTCAGGCACCCAAGCTTTCGGGTCAGATGGGCCTTCGAACTATTCTAATGGCCTTCGGTCCACCTGCAGATACAAACCAGACCAAACAACAAGGAACAAGCTCTACAAGGAGGATGAGCAAAGGAGCTTTCACCACAACAGGAGCTAAACAGATTGCAAGAATGAGAGGGTATGGCACCTGCCATTGGGACAAGCCTGTGCATGCACGGGAATGCCTAGTCGAACAGCCATGCGGAGGTGAAGAGCTAATTTCAAGATGAAGATGCTAGGGAGGAGCAGTTCCAAGTTTTTAGTCTAGGTTGCATGTAATGTTTGTGCCTACGGGAAATGGTTTCTCTATGGCCTATGGGCATGTAATAGGGTTCCACCTCATCCCTTGAAAAATAGATTATCTAAATAAATAAAAAATAAAGGCCTTCGGGCTATTGGATGATTACCCATCCTAACCAAACTGTTATCGACATGGTCCTTGATACAATCCTTGAACAAATATAATTGTGTAATGGTATTTCCAAGGATCATGTGTTAAGTAAAATGGTTGGGGCAATCAGTACGCTCAGATTCGTGGTGATTCTTACACTATGGAAGATTAAAAATCCCCTACTACAAGGAATTGAGGAAATAGTTGGGAACTTGTGAATCATAAGGAATAGGTTTAGTTCCCCTTTTCTAGGAAAGGGAATCTTGGATACTAGCCCTGATGAGAGGTTGTATCCTGAAGAGGGTTTGGATCCACATTATCTCATCTAGGTGGTTGTGTTTTACAGGTCATCACTTAACAATTTTGTATTGCGAGTGGAAGAAACAGTTAGGACTACATCATGTGGCATGACTCTATTGGTAAAGGGTCCAAAAGCTCTAATATATTTGGGGGCTCTACATTCACAGAGGTAGAAGTATCTTCCTTCATGGATCTTCTTATTGAAGATTTAGGGGTAAATCGACGTTCTTTATTAACCTACTAAAAATCTTCCTGAAAATAATAGTCCTTGTCAAAAAGTCATAGAACCCTCCTAGGAAGTTATATGTGATGAGGGTAGGGACTATATCAGTCTTGATGTTCCCCATAAACATTTTAAATATATTCTCTTGATTCGGCGACATATCAAGCAAGTATGTGATGACTTCCCACTGAGAAAAAAATCATTGACACGCTCATTAGGAATTTGCTTGAACTTGAATAGGTCATCAATGATTTTCATGAATGTGGGGGAGCTGAACATTTAGAGTTACGGTCTATGAAGATATTCCCAACCAGTGAATGACCCAATAGCCAATTGGATAGGCTATAAGAAAACAAACCCTTCAAATTTCTATACAAACCATTTAATATTAGTGGCCTCCTACTATTATAGGGTTCCAAACATATACCCAAACCTCAAGATGAAGTGGGAAAAATGATGCAGTGGGTCACCAATCCTGTTGAATGGATAAAAATTGGGGTTAACCAAATCTGTAAGTGCTCACATATCATCCACCCATTCTAGATATGGCTTAACTTCAGGTAGATTCAGCACCTCTCATGTCACTAGGGATTCAAGGTTAATAGTGAGAGTGGATGTAAATTTTTTTTTTTGGGGGGGGGGGGTTCCTATTATGATGAGGATCCCTGACCACTCATGTGTTACTAGGATCATCAACATGGTAGGAGTTCTCAACAACTTGTGGAGTGGAAATTCTTTCATCCTGAGTAGGATGTTTACATTGTTCAGGTAGTTTGTTCGAATCATATCTCAGTTGATTTCAATACACTCCTTCCTCTACTCTTTCTTGACTTGTAGGATCATCAAGATAGACTAGTGGAATGTTGCCAAGAATGACGTGATGATACCCTGATAGGGGAGAATAGTATTCTATCAAGGAACATTATAATCTGAGTACCGCTCAGTAAATAGATCCTCGATGATACTTATTTGAACTAGGACCTACTAGAGCGAAGCAGAAACCATGGGATCAACATCTATCTTCAGTGTGATATTAGACGAATCATAGTTCTCAAGATGTCCCTTTCCCTTATTGGTATACCAATTAGTCGGAAACAAGGTTGAGGGATACCCTATTCCAAACACCTAACTTTGATTTCAATCAAGAACACTTGTGTGAGGGTCTACCTGATATCGCACTGCCCCAGGGGGAGGGTTTTCTCTATCAGACCCTGTATTAGTTATCTGATTCTTGTACAACTCAAGAAAACCCATGTTTACTGAAATGATACCCATAGGGAAATCCATAGTATCAATGGTTTTTTAGGATATCGTAGGATAGGGTTGAAGTGGAGAGAAACATATTGTCCCCATCCCTAGATCTTCACTTGTATAGATGTCTATTCCATGATTCTATAAAGCACTATGAGGCTCTTGATGCATCTCAGTTGGGGTGACTGGTGGTATATAGGTGACGTAGGGTGTTGATCCACTAGGAGTACATCCAATTAAACCATTAAAATTTTCTAATCAATGTTTTGGAAGTGATATTGACTTCTAGGGTAAACTAACTAATGACTACGAAGATGGTACAACATTTTCCAAATAGTCTAGTAGAAACATGTAGCCTGGAACACTGTGAGGGTCTCAAAAATGTCAAAATGTGAAGATATATTTGGATAGTACACAATGGATAGATAATTAGTATCTAGAGTCTCCCACAGTCTCTATTTCTTCGAATTTATTCCATTCTCTTGATCATCCAAAACAACAATCTGTACTTGCTAAAAGATTTGTGGAATCACTGATGTAGATCGGTGAGGTGGCTTGTTTGATGGTATTGGATCCACTGTGTGGTTTTTCTGTTTGCTACATGTTGGGTCATCTATTGAGTTTGGTACCAAATGCATTATCATGTCCTTAGAGGACTCGGTGTTCACCACTACCTCATGTGAAATGGCAGCAACATTATTCAGTGGATCCCCAGCTCACTCAAAGTCTGAGGAAGTACACTACACAAAAACATATCTCCATGATATGGGGTAGTGGTGGAGAGGGAAACTAGTGATGATGGAGATAGTTGAACCATAATCCCCTATAAGGAAGCTAAATCCACCACCACTTGCATGTACCCATGGAGGGATTTGAGTATCTTCTGGATTTCACCTTCTAGGATGGTGAACCTCACCTATCAGGGTCCTTCCCCAAACTCTGATGCTGATGATTGGGGTGATGGATCCATCCTGGTGTCTCATACTCTCTCAAAATCCAAGAGGTTTATGGGGTTGGAGATGAATTGAAACTTACTAGGATTTTTCCTTCAGTGGTGGTGGTACACCTTTATACCTCTGGATAGTCCTTTAGGGTAGGGTAATTATTTTTCATATAGAGTACCTCTATTCAAGTTGGTGCTGAAGCCATGAGAACCTCCACCCTGGATAGTTAGGATATTGGGAGGGCCTCTATATCGGTTGTTGTCAGAGAGGGGTGGAACTCCACATTGAATAATGAAGGAGGGGAGGAAATCCACTCTAGCTATGGATGAAGTAAGGAGGGCCTCTTTTTTGTCAATGTAAACATGGGTAGGGACACCAAGTTGACCCATATTAATGGATAGGATAGTAACTCCATGATGGGAGGTTGAAGAAAATGGAGTACCTACATAGTAATAAAAATGTAAATAGGGAGGAACTCCATGTTAAGGTGTTAGAATATTATGAATACCGTAACAATGGTTTATAAAGGTGTAGTGAGGACCTTCACATTGATAGGTGGAAACATGGGGAGTGCCTCTATGCTGGTTTTTAAAGCATTGTGGAGGACCTCCACTCTGGTTGGTTGTGGCACAGTGATACCTTCATGTTGGATAATGGTGACAGTATAAGGAGGAACATTGTACTGATTCACAATGAAGAGGGGAGTACCTTATCTTTTATCACTTATGGTGGAAGTAGGACTTATGCGTGATTTAAGAACATCGTGAGGAGGACCTTCGCACTAATTGGTTGTGACACAAAGAGGGCCTCTATGTTGACTACTGGTAACAGCACGGGGAGGACCTTCATACTAGTTTATAAAATCACATGGAATATCTTCACTTTGATAGGTGGGAACATGGGGAGGGCCTCCACATTTACTATTGATGGAGTAGTGAGGAACTCCAATCTGATTATTTGTTGCATGGGGAGGACCTCTGGGGTGGATGATGGTGATAAAATGGAGAGGATCATTGTATTCATTATTGATAAAGTAAGGAGGGCCTTCACGTTCATCAATGATATAGTGGGGAGGAACTCCAATTGAGATATGAATGGAATGATAAGGAAATTCACAAGGATTTTCTAGGACTTGGAGAGTTACTCTGTGGTGATTGGTGTTAGTAAGATGGGGAGGACCTCTATAGTGGTTATCGATGGAGGGAGGACCTCCACATGAACTTGGAAAAACATGAGGAGGACCATTGGGATGATTATTATAGTGGTAGTACCTCTTCCTGGGTTGGTGATTTCACAAAGAGGACCACCGTACTAAAACCAATTATTAAGGGTAGTCCTGTAAGGGTTGTTGGTAGATCCAGTGATTGATAGAGTCAGCCCAACCTACTTATGAAGTGGCTAAGGTCTCGATCCCAATCGAGCATGGATGGATACCTACTCGTCTGTCATAAGAATATAGTGTAATTTTTTGGTGGTGGAAGGGTCCACTATATCCAAGGAAGATTAATCCCCTTATCGTGAATTATCTAGGGAATATTCTTGTAACACCCCGAGATTTTATGAAAAACATTCTTTTTAATTTCATTAATGTCTTGTGTTATACGCTACACCAAAAGGAGCTTTCACAACACACATCTCTGACCTGGATTGAATTACACGCAATCACGACCTTCAACGATAGCGTGTGTTGCACGCAACACCATGTTTCGCTAAACAACGATATGCTATTAAAATATTACTAAAACTAGCCGTTATGAATAGCAATAACCACTTTTTGAAATTTTGTAAATTTTAATTTTCAAAATGGACTTCATTTTTGGATTCGGAATATCGAAATTAGCTTAGGGTGAAATTTCGGTGATTTTCGGATAACTTTCATATTTTGATGAATAGTGAAAATTATTAAATTTTAATTAAAAACAATTTTTTCAATCGAAATAATTAATAGTGATAAATTATTAATTTGAGTGGTTTTAAAGTATATTTAGAATATATTTTTACAATTTAATACAATGTTGGTCATTGGATGTAATTTCACATTTAAACCAGACATAAACAAGTGTCAATCTTTTGATAGTTATTATCTCTTAAGAACACGCTATTTGTTTTGAGGACGGGAATTAATTTTTAAATTAGTTAATGCAACTGATATGTTTTGAATTTGGTAAAATAGACATCATTTTTGAGTTCATAATATCAAATATATCTTAGGCCTAATTTTTTGTATTTTTCTGAAAACTTTCAATTTTTGATGAATAGTGAAACCACTAAGTGGTAGATAAAAAACTGAATTTTTCATAAAACGTAATTTTACCGCTTCTGTGAGTGGAATTTAAAAAATACTAGAGAGACGGTTGATGTTAGTAAGTAAAATGTGGTTCAATTAGATGAAAATAATTTTTGGTGAATAATAACTTTTTACTTTTATTTACCACGGTTAAAAGTAAACAGGGTAATTAAGGGTAAAAATGATATTATTATTACCCTAACACATGTCAAAATTCTATTGGATAAGTGTAATTAGACCAAAATAAATCTTAGGAATAAAATATGACCATTTAGGCCCACTTGGATTAGATTAAGACATTTATTATTAATTTATTTAAAGAAGCGTTAAAATAGTTAAAATCAATGTTTAATAAGTAAATTATTCTTAATGAAGGGTTATACATAAGATAAATTCAAATATAAATACTAATTAGAAAGATAAAAAGATTTCCTACATAATGATATTTTATTTACAATTTTTAGACATTAAATAAATTAATTTATATATGACACAATGACGATGTAGTAATTACCATAATAGTGAATTTTTTTAATAATTGATATTATAAATACCCAATAAAATATAAATTGAGACTTTTTATGAATTACACTAATTTTCTAGGTTAATATGACAAGTTATTATTTATTTAATTAACTTTTTTCGAACTTATCATTCTGTTATGATTTTCACAAAAATCAATTACTAAATAGTGTCAAAATTGACATAAAATAGTTTTTAAAACAAATATTATATTATTAATTGTTATTTTATTCCTAAAAATCTAAGGTTCGGCCAAATGACTTAGATAAGGTTATATATATTAATAATAAACAACTTGGGGTTCGTTTGGCTTCTTATAGTAAGTTTATTAACCTTATAGTGTAAGAACACAAGAAGACCCGGTAAAAGTAAAATTATTTAACTTAATGTTAAATCTAAATGATAAGGTTAAAATAGGAAACTAAACCTGTCTAAATTCTATTGGATGAGAGGATTTCGACCCATACCCACCTTAGCCTCGAAATAAATAAATTTGGAGCTATTTAAAACCGAACGTGACTTTATAATAAAATAATTGTTTTAGTTATTCCAAAGGTTCCCCTCTCCTCCCTTATAAAAGGACACCTCCTCCCCTTATTCCTCAGACCACTTGGAGCCTTCAAGCTCGGACAACCCCTGCCAAAATCCATTCTCCACTTCCCTAGAATAATCCTAGTGGTCCTGGTCTTCTTCAAAGACCAATCTTAGTTCCCTAAGTGGAGGATTCAAAGAGGCGTTTCAAAGAAGAGGTAATATCCATTACCGATCTTTTCAATTTATTTCTTCTTCAACTTCTTTTTAATTATTTGTTTCATGAAAAAGTAATAACATCAGTATTACTTACATACTGATATGTTATTATAAATATGAAACAACCCTAATTCACATTCTATCCATCCTACGGAAAAATGAAATCACCGCGCGTGCGTACGTACGGAATACCGTCTCCACGCCGTGGTGTAATCTATTTTCCACCATCACCTTACAAGGATGGGTATAATAGTGTAATGAGTAACTATATATGATTATTATAAAGTGATATTGATTCTAAAATAGTATACATATACTCCAATACAATTCCACGATCATAGGAATGATATCATCACTCGTGTGTACGTACGGAATACCGTCTCCATGATGTGATGCGACTCGTTCTACATGATCTTCATTTCATAATGATTATATAAATGAATTGAATTAATGAATATGATATATATTACACTAATACCATTCTGGAAATGAGGTATCTATAACCTAAATATAAGAATAAGAATTTATTCGACAAAACACGCATAAGAACAAAAAGTTATAAACACCCAAATAACAAGTAGCAATGAAATATTACTACTAAGAATCTAGGAATATGACCATATATGATATCATAAAAATAAGTATGATTCTGGAATAAGTCAATAACATTATTTAAATCATTATACAGGAGGTTCCGACACTTACAAAGCAAGTCGGACCTAAGGCAAGGGAATATATCACAATCTCATTTTATCCGAGATTGTTTATACTTTGGTATTTACTGCGGTGTATTTTATCATCCACATCCATGTTTCCTCAATATGTAATATTATTTCCATCCACGAACAATTGTTTAAATCAAATTTTTCCCTTTCGGTGAGTTTTTATTAAAATATATGAAAGGAATATTTTGTCATTTTTCGTACAAGGTACTTCTTGACTTTTCCGAAAAAAGTACGAAGAATGTTTTTTTTAACTTATATGGCATGAATGGATTTTTAAAACATTATTTCCAAGAAGATTCCTTTAAAAGTTTTTACGTTTATTTTTAATCAACTTATTTTAGTTTAAAATTGTATGACATGTTAAGAAAGGAAAAGTGTTTTTGAAGTAGAAATGATATTTTCCTCAAGAATGAAGTTCAAGTGTTTTATCAAAATTATTTTCCATCTAAGATAATAAAGGGTTCTGTTTTTATCCCTATTATTACATTGATTTGATTATGTTGTGATGGAATTATTTTTATGAATTCCTTTATCGTATATGAATTGTTTTATGATGTCATTATGTTTAAGATTCCCATTTTTATTACATGGGTTATGTAATGATGTATGATTTATGATTTTTGTGGCACACATAAGAATGGTTTCATTAAGAGATGGGTGGGACCTATATCTACCTCCAATGCATTGGGTAAAGATTTTATATCTCATGAGATAGAAATGGCTGGAATGGTAGGTTATACCGGTTCAGTGAAACAGGACTGAAACAAGGGTGACTCGGTTCAGAAAGGAACTTTGTCCACTAAGATAGTCTTGGAAATGAGTCTTGACTAACAAGAAATGATTCTCTATGATTATGTGTGTATGCCACAAAGTTTCATGTTTTATGTTATGATTATTGTGATTACATTTCACTGCCATGATTTATCCCATGTTATGAAATTATGATCTCTTTCGCAGGTTAAGATTTCCAAAAGTTATGTGCTTATGTATATGATGTGATTGATATTTCTTTTGATTACCCTTACTGAGCATTTGAGCTCACCCTTTTTTATGTTTTCTTTTCCCCAGGATATAAATAAAGGTTTTAGGTAAAAAAAGGAAGATCTTTATAGGAGATGTTGAAGATCTTTCACCGCGATTAGAAGATTATATTCTGAGTTTCCAAAGACACTAAACTATTACGATCCTTGTGTGTGTGTTTGTTATGTACTAAGTATTCCGAAAAAGTAATGTAATGTTCATGTACGTTAGGCTTCGGGTCTCTACAGTTGGTATCAGAGGAAAGGTTTAGTCAACATTTGGAAACTAGGATGCGAAAGCGTTAGTGAGATCCCTAGAGATATTTCTAAGGTATGTCTAGGGATGTACCTAAGGATAAGTATACGTATAGGATATAGTCCTAGTACTATGGTAACGATATTAGATTAAACCAAAGATGTTAGATATTGAAGTTACACCCCCTTTATTATAATTTTTATCTCTCACACTATTTTTTTTGGGTTTTAGATGATGGCTGGAACCCGAAGGAACCATGTTGATCAATACAATGGACAATGCAATGATTTTCCTCCTGAACAAACAAATGTTATGGGATATGGAGTACAAAATATTATTGCTATACTTACACAAGCTATGAATCATTCTGGACTTCTAAATGAGCAGAGAAGGGAACAATATTCTATCGAGTCCTTTATGAGGAAATGTCCACCTTCTTTCAGTGGGACTTCCGATCCACTTTTTGCTGAACAATGGATCAATACCACTGAAAAGATATTTTCAGTTCTTCAATGTTTTGAACATGATAAAGTCATCTTAGCAGTATATCGTTTGGAAGGTGAAGATTATCAATGGTGGAATCTTATCAAGAATACGAGGCCAAGAGATGAAATTGAGTCCATGGAATGGGATGAGTTCAAGAATTTATTTTTCAATAAGTACTTCCCTCGTATTCTTTGAACAAAGATGGAGAAGGAGTTTCTCAAACTAAAGAAAAAGGATGAGGAATCCGTTGGTATATACGAAGCAAATTTTACAAGACTTGCAAGGTATGCATCTGGCATTATCATCAAACCTGAAAGTAAAGTTGATCGATTTTTTAGTGGCTTAAAACCAAGTCTTCGAAGGGAATTATCTATAAGAGACTTCAGTTTCTATGAAGAAATTGTGCGTTGTTCTATCAAGGTAGAACTGGAAGTTTGTGTTACATATCCATCTCATGGATTTGACAAGAAACGAAAGATGGAGTTTCATGATGATCATAGAGGAAAGAAAGTTCAATTTCCCCTATGTAAATCATGTGGGAAGAGGCATCAAGGAGAATGTTTCAAAGGAACTGGAAGATGCTTTGGGTGTGGAAAAGAAGGACACAAAGCAAGTAAGTGCAAAGGAAAAGGTTCAGTTAAAACCAGGGATGATGATGATGGTATTACTATGACATAAAAAATGGTTAAATGTTTTAAATGTGGAATGTACGGGCATTATGAAAACCAATTCCCTAAGGGAAAGTCTCATGAAAAGAATCAGTATAGTCGTATGGGTAGTATTTATGTTGATGATGATGATGAGACTACAAATGATATGTGAGATGAAAGAATTGTTGAAGCTCGGTCAATGGTTTAAGAATGTTGTGGAATGATTACATGTTTATCAAGTGTAATGTTGTATAAGTAATCTCATGGTACTATGGAATAAAGAGACATCTAAGGATTGTTACACTGTTGTCTTTCCTTATGTTTTGAAAGTATGTGATGAATGGTACCAGTATTTTTGGAAAGTAGATGATATGCGCATAATGAAGGGATAAGGAGAAAATTAAATGTTTGATAGTATTCATGAGCTCATGAATGATATAAGGAGAAGGTTATATCATGGTTTGAATATATAGAATTTTTTGATTTTGGTATGTGGAAAGAGTTAACTTTTGACAGCATTCATGTTTTCACTAAGGTTCAATGGGTATTCATTCTTCAAGAGAATACATGATTAAGGTATTCACATGTTTGTAATTTGACCAACAAGATATATCTTATGATATATGGGGGATAAATGATGGCATTCACATGATTGTTCTGTGACATTTCAAGTAATCATTTTCTTTATACTATGAGCTTGGACCGAAGTATTTTAGATAAGCCTAAAGATTAGAATGGATTATGTTTGACATAAGTTAGGATAAAACGTTTTTCGATATTATTGATGGGATGTTATAGTAATATAGCTTTAGAAAAAGGACAATCTGCAGGACGGGCGACAACCCATCGCGTCAGACAAGGCCGTGGGAATCGAACCCACAACCGAAGTGCGACTGGCCTTTATCGCCTACCACTGGCCTACAGGAAGTCCATGTTTAGTAGAAACTAGTTTTATTTTATTAAGCAGTATTATATATGAAGTATAAGTCCATTTTAGGAACCATATATGATTAATCTCACTAAAGAATGACTTATATATATTTAATAACTTTTGCTAACCTTTTGTTTGAGACAGATGGAATGAACTGTCATACTAACACTTCACGAATAACAAATTCAACTTCATTTATTAAAGAGATGAAGTGGAAATTGTTCAAGGCACGAACAATAGTGATATTGTACCAAAATAAAGTAAGTATTTATTCTAATTCAAATTCTTCAACTTTAGGGAAATGATCTTGAAAACCAAAAATGTTTTCCTAGTGCTCTTATATCTGATTAATCAGATGGTACATTAGATCATCACAAATTTATGGATTTGTGATTGCTAGATTTTCCATAGCCATGTTCTCTACCACTCTCCATCAGAACATGATGGTTAGATTTCGCTTCCATATCCATATTTTCACCTATGTGGAAACCCAGTGATTAGTTTATTTGGGTAACCGTTACGTTTCATACTTTGGTTTTTAAAGATTGGTTTTGGTATTCCTTTTTATGATGTGGGTTTCGATTAAAGAAACTTTCGAATAGTAAACCACTTATAACCTCGACGAATTTCGATGGCGAAATTCATTTTAAGGGGGGTAGAATGTAACCCCGAGATTTTATGAAAAATATTCTTTTTAATTTCATTAATGTCTTGTGTTATACGCTACACCCAAAGGAGCATTCACAACACACATCTCTGACCTGGATTAAATTACACGCAGTCGCGACCTTCCACGATAGCGTGTGTTGCACGCAACACTAAGTTTCACTAAACAACGATATGCTATTAAAATATTATTAAAACTAGCTATTATGAATAGTAATAACCACTTTTTGAAATTTTGTAAATTTTATTTTTCAAAATGGACTTCATTTTTGGATTCGGAATATTGAAATTATCTCAGGGTGAAATTTTGGTGATTTTCGGATAACTTTCTTATTTTGATGAATAGTGAAAATTATTAAATTTTAATTAAAAACAACTTTTTCAATCGAAATAATTAATAGTGATAAATTATTAATTTGAGTGGTTTTAAAGTATATTTAGAATATATTTTTTACAATTTAATACAATGTTGTTCATTGGATGTAATTTCACATTTAAACCAGACATAAACAAGTGTCAATCTTTTGATAGTTATTATCTCTTAAGTACATGTTATTTGTTTTGACGACGAGAATTAATTTTTAAATTAGTTAATGAAACTGATATGTTTTGAATTTGGTAAAATAGACATCATTTTTGAGTTCATAATATCAAATATAGCATAGGCCTAATTTTTGGTATTTTTCTGAAAACTTTCAATTTTTGATGAATAGTGAAACCACTAAGTGGTAGTTAAAAAAACTGAATTTTTCATAAAACATAATTTTACCGCTTCTGTGAGTGGAATTTCAAAAATCAGAGAGACACAGTTGATGTCAGTAAGTAAAATGTGGTTCAATGAGATGAAAATAATTTTTGGTGAATAGTAACTTTTTACTTTTATTTACCACGTTTAAAAGTAAATAGGGTAATTAAGGGTAAAAATGATATTATTATTACCCTAACACATGTCCAAATTCTATTGGATAAGTTTAATTCGACCTAAAACAATCTTAGTAAAAAAATATGACCATTTAGGCCAACTTGGATTAGATTAAGACATTTATTATTAATTTATTTAAAGAAGGGTTAAAATAGTTAGAATCAATGTTTAATAAGTAAATTATTTTTAATATAGGGTTATACATAAGATAAATTCAAATATAAATACTCATTAGAAAGCTAAAAAGATTTCCTACATAATGATATTTTATTTATAATTTTTAGACATTAAATAAATTAATTTATTTATGACACAATGATGATGAAGTAATTACCATAATAGTGAAAGTTTTTAATAATTGATATTATAAATACCCAATAAAATATAAATTGAGACTTTTTATGAATTCCACTAATTTTCTAGGTTAATATGACATGTTAGTATTGATTTAATTAACTTTTTTCGAACTTATCATTCTGTTATTATTTTCACAAAAATCAATTACTAAATAGTGTCAAAATTGACATAAAATAGTTTTTAAAACAAATATTATATTATTAATTGTTATTTTATTCCTAAAAATCTAAGGTTCGGCCAAATGACTTAGATAAGGTTATATATATTAATAATAAACAACTTGGGGTTCTTTTGGCTTCTTATAGTAAGTTTATTAACCTTATAGTGTAAGAACACAAGAATACATGGTAAACGTAAAATTATTTAACTTAATGTTAAATCTAAATGATAAGGTTAAAATAGGAACCTAAACCTATCTAAATTATATTGGATGAGAGTATTTCGACCCATCCCCACCTTAGCCTCGAAATAAATCAATTTGGAGCTATTTAAAACCGAACTTGACTTTATCATAAAATAATAGTTTTAGTTATTCCAAAGGTGCCCCTCTCCTCCCTTATAAAAGGACACCTCCTCCCCCTCTTCCTCACACCACTTGGAGCCTTAAAGCTCGGCCAACCCCTGCCAAAATCCCCTCTACACTTTCCTAGAATAATCCTAGAGGTCATGGTCTTCTTCAAAGACCAATCTTAGTTCCCTATGTGGAGGATTCAAAGAGGCGTTTCAAAGAAGAGGTAATATCCATTACCGATCTTTTCAATTTCTTTCTTCTTCAACTTCTTCTTATTTAGTTGTTTCATGACAAAGTAATAACATCAGTATTTTTTACATACTGATATGTTATTATAAATATGAAAAACCCCTAATTCACCTTCTATCCATCCTACGGAAAAATGAAATCACCGCGCGTGCGTACGTACGGAATACCGTCTCCACGCCGTGGTGTAATCTATTTTCCACCATCAACTTACTAGGATGGGTATAATGGTGTAATGAGTAACTATATATGATTATTATAAAGTGATATTGATTCTGAAATAGTATACATATAATCCAATACAATTCCACGATCATAGGAACGATATCATCACTCATGTGTACGTACGGAATACCGTCTCCATGATGTGATGCGACTCGTTCTACATGATCTTCATTTCATAATGATTATATAAATGAATTGAATGAATGAATATGATATATATTACACTAATACCATTCTGAAATGAGGTATCTATAACCTAAAGTGAATAATAAGAATTTATTCGACAAAACACGCATAAGAACAAAAAGTTATAAACACCCAAATAACAAGTAGAAATGAAATATTACTACTATGAAGCTATGAATATGACCATATATGATATCATAAAAGTAAGTATGATTCTGGAATAAGTCAATAACATTATTTAAATCATTATACAGGAGGTTCAGACACTTACAAAGCAAGTCGGACCTAAGGTAAGGGAATATATCACAATCTCATTTTATCCGAGATTGTTTATACTTTGGTATTTACTGGGGTGTATTTTATCATACACATCCATGTTTCCTCAATATGTAATATTATTTCCATCCACTTACAATTGTTTAAATCCAATTTTACCCTTCGGTGAGTTTATAGTAAAAGATATGAAAGGAATCCTTTGTCGTTTTTCGTACGAGGTACTTCTTGACTTTTCCGAAAAAAGTACGAAGAATGTTTTTTTAACTTATACGGCATGAATGGATTTTTAAAACATTATTTCCAAGAAGATTCCTTTAAAAGTTTTTAAGTTTATTTTTAATCAACTTATTTTAGTTTAAAATTGTATGACATGTTAAGAAAGGAAAAGCGTTTTTGAAGTAGAAAAGATATTTTCCTCAAGAATGAAGTTCAAGTGTTTTATCAAAATTATTTTCCATCTAAGATAATAAAGGGTTCTGTTTTTATCCCTATTATTACATTGATTTGATTATGTTGTGATGGAATTATTTTTATGAATTCCTTTATCGTATATGAATTGTTTTATGATGTCATGATGTTTAAGATTCCCATTTTTATTACATGGGTTATGTAATGATGTATGATTTATGATTTTTGTGGAACACATAAGAATGGTTTCATTAAGAGATGGGTGGGACCTATATCTCCCTCCAATGAATTGGGTAAAGATTTTATATCTCATGAGATAGACATGGCTGGAATGGTAGGTTATACCGGTTCAGTGAAATAGGACTGAAACGAGGGTGACTCGGTTCAGAAAGGGACTTTGTCCACTAAGATAGTCTTGGCAATGAGTCTTGACTAACAAGAAATGATTCTCTATGATTATGTGTGTATGCCACAAAGTTTCATGTTTTATGTTATGATTATTGTGATTACATTTCACTACCATGATTTATCCCATGTTATGAAATTATGATCTCTTTTGCAGGTTACGATTTCCAAAAGTTATGTGCTTATGTATATGATGTGATTGATATTTCTTTTGATTACCCTTACTGAGCATTTGAGCTCACCCTTTTTTATGTTTTCTTTTCCCCAGGATATAAATAAAGGTTTTAGGTAAAAAAAGGAAGATCTTTATGGGAGATGTTGATGATCTTTCACCACGACTAGAAGATTATATTCCGAGTTTCCAAAGACACTAAACTATTACGATCCTTGTGTGTGTGTTTGTTATGTACTAAGTATTCCGCAAAAGTAATGTAATTTCCATGTACGTCAGGCTTCGGGTCTCTACAATTCTTGATGTTTATGTTGGATGTTCCAGATTGGGGTCAGTGGAGTGGGTGTGTAGTCAACCTATTCTTCGACCTGAAGGACTGTCCATTGCTGGCACTGATGGGTCCTAGTTGAATCCATTCGTGGTGGGTCTTGGGTGATATTCATTTCCATGGTAACTTGGGAATCCACCACCTCATTGGTGTTGGGGAGTGATTAATAGTATTTCTCCAGGAGGAGGATCCCAAAGTGGATCGTTGTTGGAATAAGGATGGGTCCCTCCCTATGCGGCCATTTGGGGTAGCAATGTTGTTGTGGTGCTGAATCCTCTAGGTCCGGACGAGTCATATACCCTGTTTTAATGACCACCTTCTACTCATACTAATGTAGAAGAGTGTACATCACCCTCCTTTGGATGATCTCTGAGGCTGATATGGGGTGTGGGTGCCAAGTAGCTGAGGTCACAATGGAAGTAGTGGTGGAGGTGGTGAAGTGTGGGATTGCAACATTAACATTTCTCATGCCCTATGCCTATGATCATTGAGTGGTTTGTCTCTTATGGTTAGGGTCCTGTAAAGAAATTATGTAACACCCCATGATTTCATAGTAAGTTATTCTCTTTAAATAATTCAATCGCTTGTTTTACACGCAACATTGAGTTTGAGCGCACCACGACTTACAAAACTAGCCGTTCAAAAAGCGGGTATGAACAATATTAACTAAATTTTGAATTTTATATACTCCATATAATTTTAAAATCTATATTATATTTTTCTTAGAAATAATATAAGAATAAATTCATTTTTTCAGATAAAAGAAATATTTTTAAAAAAATTAAATTTTACCCCCTTTAATGGAGAACCCTTTTTAAAACCAATATTTGACACTTTTATATGTTCAATTTAATGAAATTAAATTATTATTTAGAATAGAGACATAAAATTTTATTTTGGATAAATTTTTTGGTACTTTTCTGATAACATTCATATTTTTATGAAAAGTGAAAAATTCTAAATTTTAATTGAAAATAAATTTTTTAATAGAAATGATTTATAGTGTTAAATTATGCATTTGAATGGTTTGGAAGTATAATAAGATTATATTTTTTCATTTAATACAATGTAGGTCATTATAAGTAATTTCATATTTAAATTTAACATAAACACATGTTAATCTTTTGATAGTTTTTACTTCTTAAAAAACCTGATTTTTGGTTTTGGCAATGGGAATTAATTTAAATTTAATTAATGTTACATCTATAGTTTTAATTTGGTAAAATTGAATTACTTTTTTAATTTTTAATATCAAAATTATCATAGGGTAAATTTTTGGTATTTTTCTGAACACTTTCAATTTTTGATGAATAGTAAAAAACACTATGTTATTGTTTAAAAACTGACTTTTTATTTAAATATTTATTTATTTAATTTATTTTAAGTTAATATATATAAATAATACCTATATTAGTTCAATTTGATTTGTTGGAGTCATTTTTAAAATAAAATTAGATGTATAAAATTTTATTGAACCTTTTCACCGTCTTTTACCCACCTTCTAGGAGCATTTGAAAATTTGCCTAAAACATAATTTTACTGCTTCTATGATTTGAATTTAATAAATCCAAGAGACACATTTGAAATCAATAAGTAAAATGTGGTTCAATTAGATGAAAATATTTTTTGGTGGATAGTAAATTTTGACTTTTATTTACCAAGGTTAAAATTAAATAGGGTAATTAAAGGTAAAAAAAGATATTATAATTACCCTAACACATGTCCTAATTAAATTGGATAAGTTTAGTTCGACCAGAAAAAACATAGTAATAAAATATGGTCCTTTAGGTCCACTTGGATTGGATTAGGACATTTATTCTTATTTTATTTAAAGAATAGTTAAAAGTGTTAAATTCAATGTTTAATAACAAAATCATTTTTAATATTGGGTTACACATAAGATAAATTCGACTATAACTATTCATTAGAAATAAAAAAATAATTACTACATAATGGTATATTATTTATAATTTTTAGACATTAAAATATGAAATTTATTTATGACGCAATGATGATGCAGTAATTACCTTATTAATGAATGATTAAAATAATTGATATTATAAATATCAAAATAAATGTAATTTGATACTTTTGATGGATTCCACTAATTTTAGAGGTTATTATGACATTTTAGGATTGATTAAATAACTTTTTTTTGAATTAATCATGATGTTAAGGTTTTCACAGAAACAAAATACAAAAGTGTGTCAAAATTGACCTAAATGAGTTTTTAAAATATATATTATATTATTGGTTGATATAATATTCCTAAAAATATATGGTTCAGGAAAAAGGCTTAAATAATATTATATATGTCATTAATGAACCACTTGATGTTCACTTGGAATTTTAGAGTATGTTAATTAACCATATAGTGTAAGAATACAAAAAGACACTGTAAAAGTTAAACAATTTAACTAATAGATAAATCTAAAAGTCAAGGTTAATATGGTGACCTAAACAAGTATAAAACCTATTGGTTAAGATTATTTATACCCATTCCTACCTTATTTTTAAAATAAATCTATTTGGATCCATTAGAAACCGAAAATAATTTACAATAAAATAATATTTCAAGGTTTTCCTAATGTGACCCTCACCTCTCTTATAAAAGGGTACTTCCACTTCTCTTAATTTCACACTTCCAGAGCCATTTGGACCAGCCAACCCCTGACCAAATATCCTCCCAACTACATTAACTTAATCCTAGAGTCATCCCATTGATCATAAAGCCATCATAAGGATCCCTTTTGGTCAAATAAAAAAGAATCACCCGAGGAAGAAGTAATAATTTCACCACCCAATTTTGAGTTCTTTTCTTCATCCACTTCCTCTTTCATTGTTGTTTCCATACCAAAATAATAACTCCAGTACCTCCTACATAATGTGATGTTATTATAAATATTGTACAACCATATTCGTTATTCTATCCATCCAATAAATGACAACGTCACCATACGTGCGTGTGTACGGCTTACCGTCTCCAAGTTGTGGTGTAGTTTGTTATTCAAAAACGTTATAATTTGGATGGGTATAATAATGAGTATAACTGATGTAAATAATAAATATAAAATTTTAATTATTCTTTATATATGATATACCATCCAATTATATACTATTTCACTACCAAAAGAATGATATTGTCGCTCGTGCGTATGTACGGATTACCGTCTCCACAACCCGATGAGATGTCATTCCTCATCGTAAGAATTCAAGTCTAATTTTCATTTGATGATTAAAAATAATTTTTAAATACTTTATATCATTCTGTATATGAATCTAATAAATCCTATCCATAACTAAAATGACTTATATAACAAAACATGTAAAGGAAAAGGAACCAGTAAACACCCGAAACAATGATACTACTAAAATATTATTAACAAAGAATAATTAGAAAAACATATAAGATATCATATTTATGTCTTTGGTTCTTGTATAATTTAATAACAATTATGTATCTATTATATATGAGGTTAAATTACCCTTGACTAATGAAAAGTACAAGGTAAGGGGCTTCTTATCTCACTTTTAATTTCGTGATATTTCCATTGTTCACCACTTATTTATTACATGTGGTGTATTATTTACTGCCAATTGTTATATATTATCATGATTCTATTTATATTCATGGTATTATGTGATTCATTTGGTGGTTATTAACTTTTTGTCTTACAACTTTATTGATTTCAATGTGGTAAGAGTTTTTCATCTCACTTCTTATTCCCGTGAGATTCATGCTATATTGCCACTATTTCTTTTAGTATGGTGTATCTACTGCCCATGATTGTATTCCTTGTGTAATATACATTAATTTATGGGTATTTACATCTTTATTAAAAGATACATCTTTCATTGGGTGTATTTTTTGTAAGTTATCAAATCTGGTAAGGGAATTTTAAATTTCAATTTCCAATAATTGGGCTTTACACATACTTTATTGATTATTTTACTCGAATATTATGTGTGGAATCACTATTTATTATTTATATAGTAATTTATACTCCCATTTATATAGATATAACTTTGATACACATAGTCACTCCATTGATAAATTCACATTCCATTGACATGAACTTGTTAAGGGTAATCTTAACTCAATTTCTATTCATTGAGTTAAACATCCAAGTCATTGGTTTTGTTTTTACAAGAATATGTGTCAATGTCCTATGATTTATTTACACTGAATATCCAATAATATTGAGTGTATTTTTATTTTTCACACATAATTATGTCATTGATTTATCCTTAAACTAAGGATACGTTCTTTATAAGGTATTTTATCTGAACTTACTTTCCATTGAGACTTCTTTGTTGTTATGCACCAATTCTCTTTTATTTGGTGTATATAATATACATTGACATAGTATATCATGAATACCTTTATTCTCAAGATATTATAAATTTTCCATTACCTCAATTATTTGTATTCAAGCCTCTCTCATTTGGTTATGAACTCTAACTAAAATATCATTTTAAATGTTTTATAAATTTATTCTTCTAAATCATTCTCATTAATGTACATGTTTTAAAAATGGTTTTAAGGATTTATTTATATGGACATTAAGGTTTTAAAAATAAAATTTCTTTTAAAAATTTCAAAGTGTTATTGGACACTTTGATTCAATAATCTATTTTAAATAGCTTCTTGATAAAAAGTGATACTTTTAAATGTTTTCAAGAAAAAGGGGGATATTTCTCTCAAATTGTTTTGATGATTATTTCAATATCCTTCATTGTTCCTAATTGAGGTTAATTTATTATAATACAATCTTACATATTGTATTGAAAGAATTATGTTTGATTTTGGATGTGCTATTTTAAATCATTCATGCTTTGGGGTTAAAATATTGACATTTCGTATGCTAGTTTTAATACGAATGTTTAGATTATGTTTCAACCTTTTCATATGAGGAATTAATTGGACTTAAAAAGTGATGGGTGGAGCCCTCTATAGCTCCTCGATGCATCGCTATGTCTCATGAGACAAACTGGTGTCTTGGCACAAGGAATTTTTTAAATCTTATTTGTAATTTTGGAATGAGGCCTTGACTATGTAGTTATGATGTATAGAATTATGCATTACATCATTATGAAATTGGATATTGATATTACATGTGATTATTAGACTAGTATAATATCCATGTGAATAAGTATATGGAATTATTTGATTTATCTTTTCCATATTATGCTGAACATTTTGTTTAAAAGGCTTGGGTTTTAGTCTTATACATTTCCATAAATGTTTATTCTTATTTATGATAGTTTCTACTATATTGTTATCCTTACTAAGAATCTGAACTCACCCATTTCTTATGTTTAAGATTTCCCAAGATGAAAATAAGTATATTACGATTAACCTGCAGAAATAGGCTAAGGGATATGAGAGTTTTAAAAGGGGAAACAATGTTTTTTTCATGATGTAATGTAAAACTTATATAAGTCTATAGTACTTACAAGGCTACTAACCTAATCAGTCTTTCGGGACATGATTCCTTGTATCATGCCAATGTTATGTAATAATGCACCAATTCTGGGTAACTCAGGTCGGGGCATTAAAGTTGGTTTCAGAGGAAGTTTTGTAAAAACCTTGGAAACTAGATTTAGAAAAACTCTGATTCTAAAACACTAAAATAAGATAGACACTGATGATTAGTATAGAAGATCATCCAAAAATTTTGGTAATATAAATATTATTTAGGTTTTACAAGAAATACATCCCTGTATGGATACGAATAGGTAGAGGTGGATCTAGAATAGATGTACCTACGAGTGAAAACTCCAACAAGGAGCTTCGGTTTTAATCTAGGGTATCCTTGTACACGACAACATGCCTTGCTGCACTATTGGTTACGACACTTTAGGGGGATATTCTTAGGATAATTTACATTTTTTTTACAAACCAATTTGAAGGATTTTAACATAAGATGAAAATAAATAAACTTGGTTAATAATAAGGTGTTTTTGGTTGAAAATAAGGCGTTATGATATTCTCGGAATGATTTTATGACTCGCACTATGCTTTTTTGTGTTAGTCAATGGCTGGATTCCAAGGAAGTCATAGTAACATTGAACATGATGTACAAGGTGGGCACAATGGTGGAAATGAGCAAAGAAATTTAATATTTATAGGTGTAAAATATATCGTGTTCAAGCCAAATCCATTTTCCAAAAATATAGTCAACAATATATATATTAACCAACTCCTAGACTCAACAAAGAAAATAAAGGTGTTGAATGATAAGAGCTCCAGCAGTGGAGACCATAGAGAAAAGAAAGCTCAATTTTCATAATGTAGGAAATGTGGAAGGAGACACCTAGGAAAGTGTCTCAATTGAAAAATAAATTCTTTATGTGTGGGAAATAAGGATTTGAAGTAAATAATTTATGAGGAAAAATTAAGAGTACTATGGAAGAAAATAAAAATGATCCCAAGAATACATTTATAGTCATTTTGCATAAATATAGGGGACATCATCATTACCCGAGTGAATGCCCTATTCTATATGATAACCACTTGGTCAAGGAAGAACCTATGTGGAAATAAATGGATGGAGAAATGTTTAAAATTATTAGTGATCTTTGTTGATGGTATTAATTTGGAAGACTTTTCTCTTGTATGTGTAACCATTTATTTTCATAGGTGAAAATTCTATTTGAGGAAGAATTATCTTTTCTTTTGTGGATATAGTTATAAAGAACCATTTGGGTTTATATGATCCTTGAATTTTTGGCAATTACAGGTTATTAATTTTTGGGATGAAAATTCGAGGTATGAGATAATGTTTGTGGTTAAATTATGTTATGGTTATTTTCATGAATTTATCTTATTTTGGGAATTTTATAAAAAATAGTTTTTGAAAAGGGACAACATGCATACTGTGTGACAACCCATCACGTCGGAAAAAGCTGCGGGAATCGAGCCCACAAAAAGAGTACGATTGGGATTTATCCACTACCACTGGACTACATGAAGTCCCTAGTTAGTTTGACTAATTATTTTTAGTTAAATAATTTTATTGATCAATAATAAGTTGATTTAGGATCTTATTTCTTATCAAATAGATATACTTAGTATAGGAAAATGATTTGGTGATTAATTGATAAATTTTATTTTGGAAGATGTTCTCTCTATTGGGAACACTATATGCCTAAGGAAAATAGAATACTATGGGATTTTATTTTACGAGTAGTGGAGGATTCTTGTCTATGTTTTTATTGTGGATTTATAGAGACTTTGGTTATTTATGGAAATGATTAACCTATCATAGAGAATGTGTGATTAGGTTAATTACTTTTAAGTATGTGACTTTAAGAGTAGTCGATGTTATTTGAATATAAAATTTAATGTGGATGACTACATAATCAAATTAATCTATGTTTTCTATTTCAATATTAGTTTGTATTGTGTTGAGGGATTTTATGGACAATTGTTTATTTAATGGTATTTATTGTACTTAGGTTATTGTTGGTCTAATTTTAGAAATTATGATTAGTATTTATTTCTCTAAAGGATTATCCTTTTTGGGGATCATCTGATCTTGTACTAACAACTTTGGTTTTTTTAATCTCTAAAGACAAGGAAAATATATAGTTTATCCTTTGTGGATCATGTGATTCTCTAGAATTTGATTCTATCACTTCAGGTGTGACCAAGTCATCTAGAATACTCATCGTTTGAAAAAACATATGATTTAGTTTTAGAAATTTATTAAAGGATGAAACAATACTTAAAAAGAAATTATATCTCTTTATGTTATTAGTCAATCTCATAAATAAATTCCTCAACTTTATGAAATGGAACTTAAAACAAAAAAATGTTCTTCGTTTACTTTTACTACTGGGAAACTAATGAGCATTTATCCCATCAAAATTTTGTGGTTTTCTTGTTGTTAACATTCTCATGATCATGTTTTCTATCAATCTTTATCAAAACATGTCACTTATTTTATCATCCATATCCATTTTTTCCTATATGTAATCCTTGTATGGTTTATATTTGGTGACCATTGTACTTCTCTTTCTTTATTTTAATGTGATATTTTTATTGGCTCTTTTTCTGATGTGGGACTTTCAATGAAGTTCCGAAGCCCAATTTTAAAATTTCCAGGATGCAATTTCCAAAAGTGGGGGAAAATTTAACAACCCATGATTTCATTGTATGCTATTTTCTTTAAAGTAATTCAATATCTTACGATACACGCAACATTGATTTCGAGCGCACCACGACATATCAAACTAGCTGTTCAAAAAGCGGTTATGAATAGTGTTAACTGAATTTTTTATTTTATTTACTCTATATATGTAGAGACCCAATCTTGATATACATGGAAATTACATTAATTATGCAGAATAAATAATAGAAAACAAAAATAGACACCAAAGGACCGTAATAGTTTAGTGTCTTTGGAAACTTGGAATATAATCTTATAATCTTGGTGAAAGATCTTCAACATCTCAAATAAAGATCTTCCCTTTTTTTTCTTACCTAAAACCTTTCTTTATATCTTGGGGAAAAGAAAAGATATAAAGGAACATCAATCATGATAAAATAGCATGGGAATAAAACATTTAATTGTGGAAAACCATTAATCACATGATATGATTTCTATACTAGCCAAGGCATTGCTGTCAAGACCATCTTAGTGGACAAAGTCCCTTTCTGAATCAATTTCACTCCTCATTCCAGTCCTGTATCACTGAATCGGATTAACTTACCATTCCATCCTTGTATATCTCATGAGATATAAATATTTACCCAGTGAATTGGAGGGAGATATAGTTCCCACCCATATTATAATGAAATCATTCTTACTTGTGCCACAACATAAACATAAATCATTCATCATAACCCAAAGAATAAAAATGGGTTTCATAAACATCATCCCATCATAACACATTCCATATAACACAAATAGATATCATTTCATCATAAGAAAAGTGAAACCATGTAAATCATTGAGATATTATACTTGAAACATACAAATATGAAATAATGTCATCTTAGTTGGAAAATGGTTTTGATAAAACACATGAAAAGAATTCTTGAGGAAAATATCATTTCTTCTTAAAAATCATTTTCTTTTCACAAAATTCCATGCAATTTTAAAAGAAAATAATTTTATTGAAAATAACCATGAAATCTTGTAGAGTAAACTTTATGAAAATAAGGCGTTATGAAACCGTAAAAATCTTTCTATGTCATATAAGTTAAAAAATCATTCTCCTCGTAAATTTAAAAGAAAAGTCAAAAAGTACCACATATGATAAACAAAAGAAAGATTCCTTCCATAAAACAAAGTAAAAGTCAAAGAGGGGTAAAAATGACTTTAAACATACATGGAATAATATTAAACACTTTATGAAAAACATTTTTTATGGACATGGATGAAAAATATAACCCTAGTAAATATTTACGAATAAACAATCTCGAATAAGAATGAGATTGGAATAATTATCCCTTAACTTAGGTATGATATGCTTCATACATATCCAAACCTCCTGTATGATGATTTAAATAATGTCGTTGACTTATTATAGAATCATTTTCATTTTTATGATATCATATACGGTTCACTTATGATCTTATATTACCCGTTCTTTTATAAATTTCATGTTAAAGCAGCATTTTGGGTAAAATCCTTTTATTTATTGTACGTGTTTGGACTTGTTGTTCTTGAAATTATTATTCCTTATATCATCAATTACTTACTTCCAAAATGTAAATAATGATTTATATATCATATATATTCAGTATATATATATATAATAGATAGATAAATGAAATGAAATACACCGTTTATGGAGACGGTAGGCCATACGTACGCATGACCGTTGTTTTCCTTTCCTTATATACTTGAATGGAAGTAATTAGATGACATATATATATATATAAAAATCCAATAGATTTATCATGTCATATATTTCATTATTATTCATTATATATACTTTATAATCATTCTTTAATGGTTATCATGAAGAATGATTCTCATCGCGTCGTGAAGACGGTAATCCGTACGTACGCACGAGCGATGATATCATTCCCATAATTATTGAATTGAATTGGGGTGGATGATATAATATCTCAAAATCATTATGATGTTATAATAACTATATATAGTTATTATTTACACTATTATACCCATCCATGTAAGGTGGTGGTGGAAAAACTAATTACACCACGACGTGGAGATGGTATTTCGTACGTACACATGCGCGGTTATTTCGTTTTTCATAGGATGGATATATGGTGAAATGGGGTTGTTTCATATTTATAATAAAATATTATTATATTAGTGATACTAATTTTATTACTTTATAATGAAACAACTAAAGATGAAGAAGTTGAAGAAGAAAGAAAACATGAAATAATCGGTAGAATAGATTACCTCTTATTCGACGCACCTCTTTTAAGCTTCCTCTTAAGGGAATAGAGTTGGTATTTTGAGAAGACCAAAACCTACAGAATTTTTCTTGGGAAGTGGAAAAGAGAAATGGGTAGGGTTTTTCCATGCTTGAAGGCTCAAAGTGTTGTGAAGAGGAGATGGAGGAGGTGCCCTTTTATATGGGAGGAGAGGACCACCTTTGGAAACCTCAAAAATATTAATTTATAATAAATCAAATCCAACATTAAAACCTTAAAAAATGACTCATATTATAAGATTAGATGAGATAGGGTTGTAATCTAATCAACCAATAATATTTAGACATGTTTGAAATTTATTTTAAACCTTATCAACTTGATTTATCCTTATTAAATTTATTTAATCTTATTTATGGTAATAAGATTCTAAATTTAAAATTGTTATAAATAATTACTTATGTGTTCTTAATTGTAAATAATTTGATAATTTATGACATTTTAGACCATAAAAATTTTATTTTATAATTTTTAAATATTTAGATGATTTTTAAACAATTTTATATTATGTTATTTTTATAAAATAACAATAGTTTCAATTTTGAAACTATTTATTTATTTGAATTTAAATAAAATACACACATAAGATATGTTTGAACTAAAATATTTAATAGATTATTAACATGTAATATTGATCTAGAAAATTAGTGGATCATATTAAATAGCTCATACAATATTTATTTTAATATTTTTAATACCATTTATTTGATATTTCAATCAATCAAATAATTTCAACATCACTATTGTGTCACATTTAATGATATTTATTTAATCCATAAAATTCTAAATAAATTTACATGATGTGTATAATTTTATTAGCTTTCTTGTAGACTATTTATGTTCTATTTTTCATGAATTTTACCACTAAATTAAAATTATTATACTTATAAGATTTAAGAGAGAGACATGTTGTCACTTTCTTTGATTTTAATAATAATTAAATTATTTTCTTGGTAAAAAGTCCATAATATTAATCTATTCCGACCCTTAGGTGATATGAGTCTACTCTTAGTCATCCAATAGAATTTCGGTAGGTGTTAGGGTAATTTTATAATCTTATTTTTACCTTTAATTACCTGATTTACCTTTAACTACAATAAATTAGAATTATCGTAGTTACTATTCATAATATCAAACAAAAAAAATAACCTATTTACATAATTTGGACCAACTAAATTCAAATATTTAATCCATTTTTAAAATTTCAAAACACATAAGTTGCAGTAATTAATTTAAAATTTATCCCATTGTTAAGAAAACAGGTTTTAAAAGTTAAAACATTGCCAAAGATTGAAATGTTTTTACCTATGAAATAAACGTAAAATTAATGGTAAGGACATAAATTATATTAAATGGTAAAAATATATTCTATTTATAATTGAAAACCGTTCAATATTATAATTTAATCATATAAATTATTGTGATGAAAAAAGTTGTTTTTAATTAAAATATAGCATGTTTTTACTTTTCATTAAAATATGAAAGTTATCAGAAGAATATGAAAAATTTATCCAAAGTAGATTTTTATATCCTTATCCCAAAGAAGAATTTTATTTTTTCAAATTGAAATTATAAACATGTCAAAAACTATATTTAATGTGGGTGTGCCATCAAAAGTCATCAAAACTGTAATTTTTAAAAAATACTTATTTTACCCGAAAAATTTATTTTGTTCTCATAACATGTTCTAGAAAATATTTAAGATGATTAATAATGTTATAAAATTCAAAATTTAGTTAATAATGTTCATAACAGCTAGTCCATAATAATGTTATAACAATATATCGTTGTTTAGTTAAACACAATATTGCATAGTACACACACTATCAAGGAAGGTCAAGATTGCGTGTAACGCAAGCCAAGATAGTGTTGTGTGTAGTGAAAGATTCCATTGATGTTTCGTATAACATAAGACATAAAAAAATATACTTCTCATAAAATATCGTGGTGTTACATTCTACCCCCCTGAAAATAAATTTCTCCCTTGAAATTCGTCACTTCGTGACCAACAGATGAGGATACCTCTCCCTCATCATATCCTCAAGCTCCCATGTAGCTTCTTTTAATTGGTGGTTCCTCCATTAAACTTTCACCAAGCGAGTGGTCTTGTTTAGTAGAACATTTTCGCTATGATCCAGAATCTCTATCAGCTGTTCTTCATAAGAAAGATCTTGCTCCAGCGGTACAATTTCTGAGCTTAGAACATATGGAGGATTGGGTATGTACTTTTTCAGGAGAGATACATGGAACACATCATGAACTTGAGAGAGATTTGGTGGAAGCGCCAATCGGTAAGCTACCTTCCCAACACGATCCAGTATTTCGAATGGACCGATATACCTAGGGCTCAACATTCCCTTCTTTCCAAATCTCATTACTCTCTTCTAAGGAGATATTCATAAAAACACTTTATCACCCACTTCAAACTCTAGGTATTTTCTTCGGTTTTCAGCTTGAATTTTTTGCCAACTCTGAGATGCTCTTATGTGTTGTTGAATAGATCTGACCTTTTCTACCATCTCATCAACAAGATCAGGTCCTAATAGCTTTCTTTCCCCAACTTCATCCCAGCAAGTTGGAGTCCAACATTTCTTTCCATAGAGATCTTCATAAGGAGCCATCTGAATACTGGAGTAAAAGCTATTACTATAAGAAAATTACACCAAAGGTAGGTGTTGATCCCAACCACCTTTGAAATCCATATATCAAGCTCATAACATATCTTATAGAGTTTTAATTATTCTCTCAGGCTGACCTTCTATCTGAGGATGATAAGTAGTGCTAAAACTCAACTCTGTATCTAAATTGTGCTGAAGACTTCACCAGTACTATGAGCTAAACCTTGGATCCCAATCAGATATAATGGAAAGTGATACTCCATGCAATCTTACCACTTCCTTCACATATATCCTGGCAAGCTGATCCAGAGAGAAATATTCTCTAATATCAATGAAGTGTTCCGACTTTGTAAGATGATCAACTATAACCCAGATAGAATTATTGCCTTTGGATGTTTTAGGAAGTCCAGTGACAATTTCAATAGTGATGTTTTCCCATTTCCATTCTGGTATGGGTAATGGTGGTAACATCCCCTTAGACTTCTGTCTCTCAGCTTTAACTTACTAACAAACCAAAAATCGAGAGACATATTCAGCAACATCTCTTTTCATGCCATCCCACCAAAAGTACTCCTTCAGGTCCCTATACATCTTCGTGCTTCCATGATGATTAGATAATGAAGAACTATGAGCCTCATCCAGTAGCTCCTTCTTTAATTCTGGGATGGGAGGAAAAAAACCCAATTCCTAAGCCTTATTATCCCATCACAATCAAGGTTGAATTCTGGTACATTTCTCACCTTCTTTTGTAACTCTACATCTTCTTTTTGTGCCCCTTTAATATTCAAATGTATAGATGGTTGAACATTCATTTGAGAAAGATAAGATTTTTTGTATTGACCCAATGTTTTTCAATGGAAAATTACCTTATTATATTTATGTCATAAAATAACATGAAAACAAAAAATAATGAACTACTAAGTGATAAGTGGCCTTTAAACATAATTTTTTCGCCCCTATGTTTGTAATTTTAAAAATCTGACATACACGGTTGTGTTCAAGATGCTTTTTGGAATCTAATGAAACAAAAATAATTTTTGGTGAACAGTGACCTACCCGTATGAATAGTAACATACCCTTATTAATAGTAATATGACCCTTATGAATATTAAATAATCCAACATAATAGTAACATTACCTATGACTAATAAAATAAAATTTAGACATCTTAGAAAGTGAAAATTTGACCTTAGTAAACGTTTTGATATTTTGTAGGTCATAAATAATTAATTATAATTAATTAATTAATTTAAATGAATATTTATATCCCTAAAATGTATTCATAAATTATTGAATAAATGTATTATAGTTTTTAGATAATTTAATAAGACCCTACATAATTTTTGAAAGCACAATAAAATCAGTTTTAATCTTAAAAACTATTTATTTAAGTAAATTATAATAATAATTAAATATTAAATTAATAATTTTTATAATTTTTTTTTAAATGGACCTAATTTTTGGATTCTACATGTCAATAAATGGTCGGGGTAAATTTTTGGGATTTTTCTGAGATACTTGAATTATTGATGAATAGTGAAATACCGTAATTTACAAAATAAGCTAAATGAGCTAATTATAGGGTCATGTGTGATGTTATGCTGATGTAATCCCACATGGTTCTGGAATACATTATAAAATTACTATTCTTGTTCATTGAAGTCTCACTATTCGTTTTCTTGTGGGGAAATAATAAACTAATCAATTTTATATTAAGGAAACCCCTCTCCCCTCCACTATAAAAGTCACCCTTCACACCCTCATTTCCTCACACCTCTCAAGCTCCAAGACTTCTCTAAAATATTACCAAACACCTTCCCTAGCCCCTACCCCACGTCCAAGAGCTCCTGGTCTCATCAAAATACCAAGAATAGGCCCTCAAGGAGGTTCTCAAGAGGAGGATTCAAGAGGTAATTTCCCTCCCTCTTCTCCTTTAATTTCCTTTCAAGTTCAAGTTCATTTCTTGATCTCACTCCACCAATATTCATCCAAATTGTGTTATAACTCCATTATTATACACATACTGTAATTTTATGATTATAATGGTATATAATATCATCCAACCCCTTTTCCCTCTTCCTTTTATTTTATTAAAGAGAACGTTGTTCGTGAGGTGTTAATTTATCACCTTAAAGAACGGCATACATTCTTCTTCAATTTTTACCTTCAGATCTGGCCATGAAACCATTTTTATGGTTGAACCAGAATATCTTATGTGTATCACTTTCTATTTAAGGTTTTGTAAATAACCTATGGACATATTACTCAGTGATATGTTAAAACAAGTTCGTTGTGATCCAAAAACCGCCCAAATTGACCCAAATAACCATCATTTAATTCTTATCTAATTATTCATCCACATGGATCTAATTTGATTCATTATAATATTATACAAACTCTTGAAATATCATTAATAACATGTAATATCAGTTTTGTATGTTTACCCATGCTCTACTCAAACTTCAATTTAATAATACAAGTGAACCACTCAAGAAAACCATAAAAACGAACATCCCCGAACAATGTTTTCAAACTCTATAAGTCATCCAATGGAACATAATATGACATAATGAAACAATAATTATCCCTATTAATGTATAAAAGGTTATTTAATTTCTAATTAATGAATATAATGTCATTATACAGGACATTAAAGAGAAGGAGGCATTCGAGAACAAGGTAAGGGGAAATCTCGAACACAATTTTTTTCCTTCGAGTTCTCCCTCTTTCACTCCATTTTGATATGTTTACTTATTAAAAGTCATTTGTTCATAATTATATTTACTTTTATGGGATATACATGTTTTCACTAGTTTTTATGTCCATCAAAATGTTTTCCAAAAGAACTCTTCTTTTAAGAACACCCCTTTTACTTCTCAATCAAGGTGGACGGTTCTTGTAACATGTATGTTATTCCCTCTTTCATTTGGGAACCCAATGATTATTAATGTGTTATTATGAGATGAAACCCATTCCTTTTCATGGGTTCATTATTTTAATTTATGTTATATGTTCATTGTGTCAAGAATGATAAATGATAATGTTATGATGTGACAGGTGCGTCCGGAATTATATAGCGCAATATGAATGTTTAAATGTGACGGGTGCGCCCGAAATTATATATCTCTCTAATGCATTGGGTAAAGTGATGAATCTCATGATTAAATGTGAAATGATGTGTGAAAAAGATGCTATATTTTTTCAAATGTAAGTGTGGTAGTTAACCACTAAGACATGATGTTTCATTTTTATGCATTGCCACATTTCAAGTCTTTTATTTATGCTCCTCTCATGTTCATGATCTTTTTCCTATGTTATGATTATGCTCACCCCATGATATATTGTTCTTATCTATCATCTTACTGAGATTTTATCTCACCCCTTTTTATGTATATCCTCAGGTGGCTACATGTACTAAGGATAGGACAAGTTCCAATAAAAATCTAGAGAAGAAGAAATTAAATAAATGTTTATGCTTGATGTTGTATTTGCTATGTATGGTCCATGTTTACCCAAGACACTAAACCATTAGATCCTCTATGTGTAATACTATTATGTTTTTTATCTTTAATATGATTTAATAGTAACTTAAGAAAAGTTAGGGTCGTTATATTTGGTATCAGAGGCAAGGTTTAGTTAATTTGGGAATTAGTATTTGTGAACCCTAGGGAAAACCTACAGCATGAGACTAAGTACAAATATGCACACAAGAATATTTACATAGGGATCCCATATATTATGTTTTTGGTATAAATTGTTTAAATTAATAAGTTATTCATGACTTTTTTACTTATGTTTTGTTCTAACGTTTTCTATTTTAGAAAATGGTGGGAACTAGGAGAAATCAGGCCAACAACGCATGTGAGGGCCAATGCAACGATTGCCCGAATGACATACCCAATGATTTTGGAGTTGGAGTTCAAAACTTCATGGATATTATTACCCAATTATCTTAGTTTATGAATAATAACCATAATAATGGGTAACGTCCTCCTTCAACAAAGAGAGAGCAACTGGATATAAAATTTTTTATGTGGCAATGAGCACCGACGTTTAGTGGATCTTCTGATCCACTAGTTGTGGAACAGTGGGTCAACTCCATGGAGAAGATATTTTCTGTTCTTCACTATTCTGAGATGGAGAAGGTGACTCTAGCCGTTTATCGTCTAGATGGAGAAGCCGATCAATGGTGGGATTTGATTAAGAACACCAAGCCAATGGAGGAAATTGAAGAGATGGAATGGGAAGACTTTAAGATAATGTTTCTTAATAAGTACTTCCCACTTACTCTTTGTACGAAGATGGAGAGAGAATTCATAGAGCTCAAGAAAAAATAAGGATAACCTGTCACAACCTATGAAGTGAATTTCACAAGGCTTCCATGGTAAGCTTCGGGTTTTGTTATCAACAATGATAGAAAAATTGATAGATTATTTAGTGTATTAAAACTACACCATCAAAAGGCTCTTGCAATTTGAGACTTTGGGAGTTATGAAGAAGTTTTTTGGAGTGCTCTCAAAGTGGAGATGGAGTTTGGAGAATGGTTCATGGCTATGGTGATAAAAAAGAAAGATGGAGTTTCAAGCTGGTGGATCTAATGGTAAAGGTGGGAAGAAAAATCAACGACCCAGATGCAAAAAATGTGGTAAGTTGCACAATGGGATCTGCCTCAAAGGGACGGGGAAATGCTTCAAGTGTGGGAAAGAAGGACATCATGCTCAAGAGTGTCGAAAAGACACAAAAAGTAAGGATAATGTATCCGATGAAAGGAGAGAACCACTCATGATTCAATGATACAACTGTAAAGATCTAGGGCACTATGAAAACCAGTGCACTAAACCTCGAGCTCTCAAGGGTAATCAGTGTCAGCAGCCAACAAATCCAAAGGAACAAGTGAAGGCTTATGCCATCACTACTGCAGAGGTGGAGCATGATAATGAATTTGTACAAGGTTCAATTCCTATTCACTCAAAAATGGAAACATTATTATTTGATTCTGGTTCTATACATTCCATTATATCTTTCAAGTTTTCTAGAACTATATAATCGAAGCCCCGAAACCTTGAAGTATAGATATCTGTAAAAACTCCAAGTGGTGGAATCATTGCAACCAAAGTGTTTGACTCTTCTCCTGTTGGCGCATGTGATAAGATTCTTCTGGAAAATCTCGTAATACTTCCCTTGGTGGAATTCGACGCTATAATTGGAATGGACTGGCTCTCATTATATAGAGCGCATATCAACTATCAGGAAAAGGAAATATCTTTTCATATTCCGAACCATCCCATGATCCTCTACAAATTAAAAGAAGATCATGAATCTCCTTTTAAAAATCCTTCAATGGTGTGGGTGTTGATTCCCTATGAACAAGAATACCTTTCCCAAATGGTTGAGTCGAAGGAAAGTTCAAAACTTGAAGAAATTCCCATCATAAGGGAATACAACGATGTATTTCCCGAAGAGTTACCCAGAATTCCCCCAGATCGTGAGGTAGAGTTCTCAATTGAACTCATACCTAGAGCTACTCCTATCTCAAAGTGCCCCTATAGGATTTCTCCTATCGAATCGGAGGAGTTAAAGAAGTAGTTTCATGAGCATCTGGACCAAGGGTTCATATTCCCTAGTGCATCACCTTAGGGTGCTCTAGTGCTCTTTGTAAAGAAGAAGGATGGAACCATGCAGCTGTGTATTGATTATCGGGAACACAACAAGATCACCATAAAGATCAAGTATCCTCTCCCAAGGATTGATGACTTGTTCGACTAGTTACGAGGAGCTCAATACTTCTCAAAGGTGGATCTTCGTTCTGGATATCATCAGGTAAAGGTGAAGAAGGATGATATTTAGAAGACTGCCTTCCATACAAGGTATGGGAACTATGAGTTTTTGGTGATTCCATTTGTACTAACTAATTCCCCTGCAATATTCATGGATTTGATGAATAGAGTCTTTAGACATTACCTCGAAAAATTTTTGGTAGTGTTTATCGACGATATTCTCATCTACTCCAAGAGCAAGGAGGAACATGTGGAACATCTAAGACTTGTGTTGGAGACATTATGAAAGGAGATGTTGTACGCCAATTTCAGAAAGTGTGACTTTTGGATGAATCAAGTAACGTTCTTGGGACATGTTATTACAAGTGAGGGAATTTATGTGGATCCTTCAAAGACAAAGGTGATTGAGGAATATCTCTGGCCCTCTAGTGTCACAGAAATCCGTAGTTTTCTTGGATTAGATGGGTACTACCAACGTTTTGTGAGAAACATCTCACGGTTGTCAAGCCTGATAACTAAGTTAACAAGGAAAGGGGTAAAGTATTTCTAGACAGAAGAATGTGAGGGAAGCTTCAAAGAGCTAAAGAGAAGGATGATCAATGCACCTGTAGTCACAATACTGAAAAGTGGAGATTGTTTTGTGATATATAGTGATGCTTCAAAGAAAGGCTTGGGTTGTGTACTCATGCAAAATGATAATGTGATAGCCTACGCCTCACGAAAGTTAAAGATCCATGAGAACAACTACCCAACGCATGATCTAGAGCCAGAAGCCGTGATTTTTGCCTTGAAAATCTGGCGGTACTACTTTTATGGTGAGAAGTGTGACATATACACCGACCACAAGAGCCTAAAGTATATATTCACACAAAAGTATCTCAACATGCATCAAAAGAGATGGTTAGAGCTTATAAAGGATTACGATTGCTCTATTCACTATCATCTTGGAAAGTCGAACAAGGTAGCTGATGCTCTAAGAAGAAAAGAACCTGCTACTCTATCCATGATGCGGATTGAGAAAGACCCTATCTTCTTAGATATGCAAAGGATGGATTTGGGAATCATAAGGGTAGGGGATAAATCCTACCTTTCCCAAATGATTGAAAAACCATCCATCCAATTAAAGATTAAGGAAGCACCAAGTGATGATGTGGAGATACAAAAGAGGGTGAATGAAGTAAATGAAGGAAAGTTGAAATAGTTCCATATCGACGATGATGGTGTGATTCGGTTTGGAACGTGGCTTTGTGTGCCTTCATCACCCAGGATAAAGAAGGAGCTGTTTGATAATGCACATAGCTCAACTTTCTCTATCCATCCTAGGAGTACCAATATGTATTGTGATCTCCGAGAACACTTCTGGTGGGATAACATGAAGAAGGAGATTGAGGAATATATATCAAGGTGTTTGGTATGTCAGAAAGTTAAAGATGAGTGACAAAAGTACAAGGGTATGATGCAGCCATTGCCTATACCTATGTGGAAATGGGAAAATGTTACTATGGACTTTGTCATGGGTCTCCCGAAGACGTCAATGGGAAATAATGCGATATGGGTTTTGGTTGGCCGACTCACCAATACTGCCCATTTTATCGCTATTCGGGAAGACCTCTCACTTGAACAAC
The DNA here is from genome assembly GCA_963277665.1 of Viscum album. Lineage (NCBI taxonomy): Eukaryota > Viridiplantae > Streptophyta > Magnoliopsida > Santalales > Viscaceae > Viscum > Viscum album. Next base: position 1,258,993,478 of record OY728161.1, read on the forward strand.
TTGCAAATATATATGTGAATGAAGTGGTGAGACTGCATGGTGTTCCACTCTCAATTGTCTCTGACCATGATCTAAGGTTCACATCTAAAATTTGGAGGAGCCTTCATCATTATTTGAGTACTGAATTAAATTTCATCACGACCTATCACCCCCAAATCGATGGCCAGTCTAAAAGTACTATTCAAACACTTGAAGATATGCTAAGAGCCTTCTCTCTTGAATTCAAAGGTGGTTGGGATCAGCATCTCCCATTGGTTGAGTTCTCATACAACAATAGCTTCCACTGGAGTATTCATATGGCTCTGTATGAAGATATTTATGGGAAGTGATGTAGAACTCCAACCTGTTGGGATGAAGTTGAAGAAAGATAGCTACCTGGGCCCGATCTTGTTCAAGAGATGAAAGAGAAGGTTCAAGTCATCCAGAAACACATCAAAGATGCTCAAAGTCGGCAAAAGAGCTATGCTGACAACCGTCGAAGGGACTTGGAGTTCGACGTTGGAGATAAATTCTTTCTTCTAATATCTCCATGGAAGAGAGTCATGCGATTCAGGAAGAAAGGGAAGTTAAGCCCAAGGTATATTGGCCCCTTTGAAATCCTTGACCGCATAGGAGCTGTGGCCTATTGGCTTGCACTTCCACCGAATATGGCTCAGGTTCATGATGTGTTTCAGGTATCAATACTGAGGAAGTACATACCAGACCCCTCACATGTACTAAACTCAGAGGTGGTGCAGCTGGAAGATGATCTCTCCTATGAGGAGCAGCCGGTAAAGATTCTGGATTGGAGAGATAAGGTTCTACATAACAAGACAACCCATCTTGTCAAAGTGTTGTGGAAGAACCACAAGTTTGAGGAAGCAACCCAGAAACCCTAAGAGGAAATGAAGGAGAAGTACCCTCACCTTTTTGTGTAAAGTGAAGTTTCGGGGGCAAAATTTCTTAAGGGGGGAAGAATGTAACGACCCAAAGTTTTTCAATGGAAAATTTCCTTCTTATATTTATTTCATAAAATAACATGAAAACACAAAATAATGAACTACTATGTGATAAGTGACCTTTAAACATAATTTTTTCACCCCTATGTTTGGAATTTTGAAAATCTGACATACACGGTTGTGTTCAAGATGATTTTTGGAGTCTAATAAAACCAAAATAATTTTTGGTGAATAGTGACATACCATTATAAATAGTAACATACCCTTATGAATAGTAATATGACCCTTATGAATAGTAAATAATCCTACATAAGAGTAAAATTACATATGAATAATAAAATAAAATTTAGACATCTTAGAAAGTAAAAATTTGACCTTAGTAAACGTTTTGATATTTTGTATATAAGGACCCGACCTTAAAACATTACATAATCATGAATTAAATGAATAATTCACATAGAGGATCTTTTCAGGTTTAGAGTTTTAGAGAATTAGGACATAACTATTATATCTCAAAATATTACAAAGTAGACACTTCTACTAAGTTTTCATAAAATAAAAACTCTTAAAAAGAAACATGTCTAGTTCCATGTTTTAGATAACATGTCTTTTCTTGATCCCATCCTTGGACCTATTCATCTTTAAGTCCTGTGGAAAAAATTTCAAAAACTTGAGATGAGCATAAAATCCCAGCAAAGGATACACAAAGAAGGAAAACTGTTAGTTTTTTCAAAACAACAAGTAAACCATGAATACTTTATCAATGTAATATTTTTCACCTTTATGAAGTAGTAAATACCCTTCACTGAATAAAAGAACACTACTTATCCTTTGTAACAAAAATATTACCATAAACCCATATAAAGAACACAAAACATATAAAGGTAACTTGGGACATAAACATACTTAAATGGAATAACCATACGGTCGACTTCAACACATATCACTACATTGAATAGCCATACGACCAACTTACATACCCAATGCATTAGAGGTTATAACGTAACCACCCGTCTAGGTATTCATGGAACCACCCATCATATGGTTTATCATGTAACGACCCGTCAAATGTCCAAGTACCATTATAAAATCATAAGACATAAAACAAATATAATGGAAAGAAAACATTTCCACATTTCGATCACAATATATCACATAAATATTTTGACATAACAAATCTATTTTCAAAACCAATTTCAATACCAAATTACATAAATGTTTATATGGTATTTATTTATATTTAAAAAAATTACAGCTTGTTGAGGAAGCCAAGGATCAAATAATACTCACGGTGGTGGAAAGGTCGTTGTCACCGCATACGTTAAAAAGAAACATACTTTTTGTCATTTAGTAAAATACTTTGTACAGAAAAGATTCCTTTTGAATAAAATTCCAAATAAAAGGGGTTTATACACTATATAAAATAAAGTTATGTATAAAACAAAATATACCCTAATGAAAGGAGATTGATATGAAGTCCCGTTAAAAGATGTTATCCTTAGATTGAGGATAAATCAGTTACTTAATTATGTGTGAAAAATATAAATACACCAAATATAAGTGGATATTAAGTGTAAAACAATCATATTCATTCACAGATATTCATATAATGAAATATTCAAGGAGTAAAATTTTAACCCAAAGAGTTTAAATTGAGTTAAGAAGTTCCCTTGCAAAAATTCGACATCCTAACGACGTCACTTTAAAAGTTAGAAAAAGAGATGATGAGAGAGAAAATGGTATATCATAACTTGGACATGAAATTTACATCAATAAGGATATAGAAGAACATATCCCAATATAACAATATGTAAATTAAAAGACCCAAAAAAAAGAAGTCTTGTAAAAAGAGGAGGGTGAAAGATTCCCTTACCGATTTGGGTAACTTTAGAAACGTACACCCCATGAAAGAAGGGTCATACAATGAAGATGTAAATACCCATAAATTAAATTATATTACACAAAGAATAAAATAATGGGCAGTACATACACCGCACAAAAGGAAATAGTGTCAAATGTAGCATTAATCTCATGGGAACAAATAGTGAGATAAAAAAACCCCTTATTAAAACTCAGCAGCCTAACGGCGCCACTTCAAACTTCAAAAATGGATTTATGAGATAAAATAGGGTCTCTAATAATATGAACATAAAAATTAAAGTATGATTAATATATAAGAACATCCCCAAACATAATAAAGATGATCTTAAAATAAATTACATAAAAGAGAGTACTTAGAAAGAAAGAGAGAGGTTGGATCCCTTACCTCAAGTCTGCCTTGTCTTGTTTGTTTATTTATATTCCTGAATAATAAACTTTTGTTAATTTATAATTTCTTAAGGACCTCCTTTAAATTTTATTATTCATTTCATATCACATACTATAATTTTATAATAATTGGTTAATAATGTGAGTTCATATCTAACATTTTTGTCGATGTTCGGTACATAAGTAAAAATAAAACTTGTTGGAAAAGAATTTTCCATGTAGTTATAAGTAAATCATCTCCAGAATAGTATTAATTATCTAAATATAATATATATCCAGTATATATTCATTTTATACTATTCCATAACATTTGGAGATAAAAATAAATGAAATGCACCGTTCATGGAGATGGTACACATGAACGCTACTTTCATTTCCTTGTCACATTAATGGAATTAAAATTAGACGAGATATATATATATATATATATATATATATATATTATAATTAAATTATAATATATATGTTATATAGGTCACATAATTTCATCAATTTCATTATTTATACATTCCATGTATTGCATGAATGAGTCACATCATTTGAGGGGGCGGTAGTCCACACTTTCTCAAATGAAATTATCGCATTTTCACAACATGAAAAGCATAAAGGTATGTATTAAATATAAAATACATAAGCATATAGAGGAAATAAATATAATATATATCATAGATAAATTTAGTTCCACCATAATTTCAACCATTAGAGGTGGTAAGAGAAGATAGAATAATCATTGTTTCGTGAGGCAGTAATTCGCCATCCACGGAAACAGTATGTTATTTAACCATTAGATGGAGGTGGGTGTAAGTGTAGATCGAATACTTATCATAAAAAAATCCTAGTATATTTTAGATACTGGTTTTGTTATGAAAGAAAGTAATAAAAAGAGTTTAGGGTGTTGGAGAAACAAAATAAAACAAAAGAACATTAGTGAAGACTTTACCTTTAAATCGGGTAACTCCCCTTGGTTGGGACCAAAAGGGTTTCATAAAGAGATTTCTGCCTAAGGGAATGATTATAGGATGAATATAGGTATGGTTAGAGATAAAATTATCAGAGTTTTGCTGATCCAAAGGCTTGAGAGGTGTGGGTATGGAGGTAGAGGTGAGAGCCTTTTATAAGAGGGAGGAGGGGCACTCTTGGAAAGTCATGAAATGTCACTTTATTTTAAAATGATTTTAGAATTTTAAAGGTACCAAAAAGATATATTTAGAGGATAAGGTGATAAGGGTTCGAAATACATCCTTCCAATAGGTTTTTGAAAATTTTATGTCTTATATTTTACATTATCTTTTCATTTTATTTAAATCGTTCATTAATGAGGTAATCGCTGCATCATCATGGTGTCATATATAAATTAATTTATTTAATGTCTAAAAATTATATAAAAAATACTATGATGTAGGAAATATTTTTATCTTTAAAATTACTATTTATAGTCAAATATATGACTTGTATAACCCCATGTAAAAAATGTTTTAGTAAAACAATACATGTTTGTGACATTTTTATTTTAACTTTAAATACAAAGTTATTAATGTCATTTTCTTACCCATGTGGCTCCATGGGGTCCCCAAGTTGACCCATGGATTTTATTGGTCGGCCATTACTCATAAAATATGTTTAGGACAAGTGTAAAGGTAATTTCATATTATTATATCATTATATTTACCTTAAATTACATTAATTACCTTTAATCGCGATTAATAAAACTTAAAAGTTACTATTCACCAAATAATTATTTTAATCCCATTGAACCAAATTTTACATCCTAATGACAACAATGTATGTAGGATTTTTGAAATTCAAATCACAGAGGTGCTAAAATCTCATTTAAACAAAAAATCATTTTTTTAACTACCACTTAGTGGTTTCACTATTCATTAAAAATTGATGTTTATTAGAAAAATTCCAAAAATTCACCCTAAGCTATATTTGATATTCCGAATTCAAAAATTATGTCTATTTTAAAAAATTCAAATCATATAAGTTTCATTAATTAATTTAATAATTAATTCCCGCTATCAAAACAAATAGCGTGTTTTTAAGAAACAATATCTATTAAAAGATTGAAACTAGTTTAAGTGAAATTTCAAAGTGAAATTAATTCCAATGACCACCATTGGATTAAATGCTAAAAATATATTCTAATTGAAATTTAAAACCAATTCAAAAGATGATCTAATCATATAAATAAATTAAATTAAAAAGTGGTTTTGAATTAAAATACAACATTTTTCCCTAATTCATTAAAAATGAACTTTATTGAAAAAAATAACAAAAACATACACAAAGCAAATTTTGATGTCCCGATTCTAAAGAATGATTTTATTTGGTCCAATATAACATATAAAATTTCCAAAAAGTGTATTTAAAAAGGGTTTTCCATCAAAAGTTGGTTAATCGACCATTTAAAGAATATTAGAATATTTATGCTTAAAATTGGATTCATTTGCATTTTAAGCCTCTAACATTTATTGGATAAAAGTAAAAATATTTGACAAACATATATAATCGTTTTTTAGTTAGTTCTGTTCATACCTGTCATTACAATGGCTAGGCATTAACTACCATTTTAAATAATATTATTTTATTATTAGAGTGCAACGTAAGATTTCAAAGAAACTCATTTTTGCGTATTGGGTACGCCATAGAGCATAGTGTTCCCCTTAAATTAATATTAACACATTATTCAAAAATATGGATAAATATGAAAGTGCCTTATTATTTATTTACCTAGGATGTTACATCCTTCCCCCCCTTTTGGGAATTGCGTCCTCACAATTTTTAAAATTGGACTTTGAAACTTCCTTGAAAATCACACATCAGAACAAGAGTCATTAAAACTGTCAATTAAAAATAATGAAAGAGAAGTACAAAAGTAACATGAGTTAACCCATACAAGGATTCTATGTAGGAAAACATGGATATGGAAGAGAAAACAAAGGGTCATGTTCTGATGGAGAGTGATAGAAAACATTATTAGGAGAAAGTTAACCCAAATAAAATTACAGACATGTGATAGGTTAAACGATATTTGATTTCCCAGTAGGAAAAGTTAACAGACAACATTTTAGTTTTAAGATACTTTTCATTGTGTAATTTATTTATGATCTTAACTAAATCACAAGAAAACATACTTTCTTGTCATTTAGACTTTCATCTCTTACTAGATTTCTTACACAAACTCATTTTTCCTCCAAAAGACAAGTATTTAGGATGACTTGTTCACATTAAGAGTGCTGTAATCAACTTCTGGAGAATCACCTAATCTAAAAAAAGAACTATATATTTCCCATGTCTTTATACCCTTATCAAAACCAAATTTTTTAGAACAAGATCAAATAATCCACAAAAGGATAATCCTTTATAAAAAGAAAATCTATTCTTAATCTCTAAAATTTTTCCAACAATACCCAAAGTTCAACGAAGACCATTTGATAAACAAATTGTCCATAAAATTACTCAAAGTAAACCAAACTAAGATTGAAACCCAAATATTCAAAGGATTTAATCACATAGTCTTCCAAGGTAAAAATTAACATTTATCTCCAAATAACATCAGTTGCTCTTAAAGTCTCATATTAAAAAGTAATTAACCTAATCATATATCCTCCACGATAGGTCAATATTGTCATAGATAACCCAAAATCAACTTATTCTTGATTCATAAAATTATATAATTAAAAATAATTTGTCATACTAACCAGGGACTTCATGTAGTTCAGTGGCAGGCGAAAAATACCATTCGCACTTTGGTTGTGGGTTCGATTCCCACAGCTTTGTCCGACGCGACAGGTTGTCACACGGTCTGCGTGTTGTCCTTTTTACAAAACTATATAATTATTAAAACATTCCCCAAAAAGAGATAAAATCATGAAAAATAACCATAACATAATTTAACCTCAATTTTACCTCATGCCTTTCATCTTCCATCCTATAGTAACCCACAATTACCTCAAAAGTATGGATCATATAAACCCTAATGGTTACCATTATAATTATAACCTGAACTTCCACATCGAGTTAGGTATCTCATACATGATGCATCAAAGAACTCACCAAGGTTAAAGTGTTTATCATTACTCCTTGATAGTTGGTTTATAATAACCATGAGATTCCTCATTGAATCCCCCATTTCATCCAGTCTCTTAATCAAAGAACCACCACAGTTTCTTTCAAACCCATTGTTACTTTGGTGCCTGCTAGATCCATCCATTTACTAAAACCAAAAATGTCAGTGTGAGTATATCAAAAAAATTATCATGTACTAATGAGGAAGATAAACACTATGATATACTTACTCCTTCACTTTATCTAAAACTATGACTCTTTCTAAAATCCTAATACTTATGGTAATGTCACTTATGCTTAGAGAATACCCTAACCAATAAAGTTATCTAAACCTACCTATGATACCAACTATAAGGACCTGGCCTTAAAAAATTACATAATCATGAATTAAATGAATAATTCACATAGAGGATCTTTTCAGGTTTAGAGTTTTAGAGAATTAGGACATAACTATTACATCTCAAAAGATTAAAAAGTAGACACTTCTACTAAGTTTCCATAAAATAAAAACTCTTAAAAAGAAACATGTCTAGTTCCATGTTTTAGATATCATGTCTTTACTTGATCCCATCCTTGGCCCTATTCATCTTTAAGTCTTGTGGAAGACATTTCAAAAACTTTGGATGAACATAAAAAACCCAGTAAAGGATACAAAAAGAAGGAAAACTGTTAGTTTTTCAAAACAACATGTAACCCATGAATACTTTATCAAAGTAATACTTTTCACCTTTATGAAGTAGTAAATAATCTTCACTGAATAAAAGATCACTAATTATCCTTTGTAACCAAAAGATTACAATAAACCCATATAAAGAACACATAACATATAAAGGTAACTTGGGATATAAACATACTTAAATGGAATAACCATATGGTCTACTTCCACACATATCACTACATGGAATAGCCGTACGACCGACTTCCATACCCAATGAATTAGAGGTTATAACGTAACCACCCGTCTTGGTATTCACGACACCACTCGTCATATGGTTTATCACGTAAGCACCCATCAAATTTCCATGTACCCTTATAAAATCATAAGACATAAAACAAATATAGTGGAAAGAAAAAATTTCCACATTTCGATCACAATATATCACTTAAATATATTGACATAACAAATCAATTTTTAAAACCATTTTCAATAGCAAATTACATAGAATAGTATATGGAATTTATTTAATTTTAAAAACATTACGGCTTGTTGAGGAAGCCAAGGATCAAATAATACTCACAGCGGCAGAAAGGTTGTTGTCACCGCATACGTTAAAAAGAAACATAATTTTTGTCGTTGAGTAAAACACTTTGTACAGAAAATATTTTTTTTAATAAAAGTAAAAGTCAAAGGGGTCTATACACCATATAGAATAATGTTTTGTATAAAACAAAATATACCCCAATGAAAGGAGATTGAAACGAAGTCCCGTTCAAAGACTGTATCCTTAGATTAAGGATAAATCAATTACTTAATTATGTGTGAAAAATATAAATACACCCAATATAAGTGGATATTAAGTGTAAACATTCATATTCATATAATGACATATTCATGGAGTAAAAGTTTAACCCAAAGTGTTCAAATTGAGTTAAGAAGTTCCCTTGCAAAAATTCGACAACCTAACAACATCACTTTAAAATTCAGAAAATGAGTTGATGAGAGAGAAAATGGTATCTAATCACTTGGAAATGAAATTTACATAAATAAGGATATATAATAACATTTCCCAAAATAACAATATGTAAATTAAAAGAACCAACAAAAATAATTCTTTTAAAAAGAGGATGGTGAAAGGTTCCCTTACCGATTTGGGGAACCATTGAAACGTACACTCCATGAAAGAAGGGTCATACAATGAAGATGTAAATACCCATAACATAAATTATATTACACAAATAATACAATAATTAGAATTAAATACACCACACAAATGGGAATAGTGGAAAATATAGCATGAATCTCACGTTAACAAAAAGTGAGATAAAAAATCTTTTATGAAAACTCGGCAGCCTAACGGTGCCACTTAAAACATCAAAAATGGATTTATGAGATAAAATAACATCTCTCATAATATGAACATAAAAATTACAGTATGAGGAATATAAAATAACATCCCCACACATAAGAAATATGAGCTTCAAATAAATTAAATAAAAGAGAGTACTTAAAAAGAAAGAGAGAGGTAGGATCCCCTACCTCAAGTTTAACTTGTCTTGTTCGTTTCTTTATATTCCTGAATAATAAACTTTGGTCAATTTATAATTGCTTAAGGAACTCCTTTAAATATTATTATTCAGTTCATTCCACATATTATAATGTTATAATAATTGGTTAATAATGTGAGTTTATATCTGATGTTTTTGTCAATGTTCGGTACATGAGTAAAAACCGAACTTGTTGGAAAAGAATTTTCCATGTAGTTATAAGTACATCATCTCCAGAATAGTATTAATGATTTAGAAATCATATATATCCATTATATATTCATTTTATACTATTCCATAACATTTGGAGATAAAAAGAAATGAAATGCACCGTTCATGGAGACGGTAGGTCGTACGTACGCATTAACCCTACTTCCATTTCCTTGGCATATTAATGGAATTAAAACTAGATGAGATATATATATATATTATAATTCCAGTATAATATATATGTTTTATAGGTCACATATTTCCATCAATTTAATTCTTTATACATTCCATGTATTGCATGAACGAGTCACTTCACTTGTGGGGGCGGTAGTCCACACTTCCTCAAATGAAATTATCGCATTTGCACAACATGAAAAGCATAAATGTATGTATTAAATATAAAATACAGAATCATATAGAGGAAATAAATATAATATATATCGTAAATAAATATAGTTCCATCCTAATGGCCACAATTACAGGTGGTAGGAGAAGATAGAACAATCATCATTTTGTGAGGCAGTAATTCGCCATCCACGGAAACGGTATGTTCTTTAACCATTAGATAGAGGTGTGTGTAAGTGTAGCACGAATATATCCCATAAAAACATCATAGTATATTGAATATACTGGTTTTGTGACAAAATAAAGTAATAAAAATAGTTTAGGGGGTTGGAGAAGAAAAATAAAACAAAAGAACATTAGGGAAGATTTACCTTTAAATCGGGTAACTCCCCTTGGTTTTAACCAAAAAGGTTTCTTGAAGAGATTTTTGCCTAAGGGGAGGCTTATAGGATGAAGATAGGGATGTTTAGAGATAAAATGATCATATTTTTTCCATTACAATGGCTTGAGAGGTGTGGGTAAGGAGGTAGAGGTGGGGGCCTTTTATAAGAGGGAGGAGGGGCACTCTTGGAAAGTCATGAAATGTCACATTATTTTAAAATTATTTTAGGATTTTAAAGGTCCTAAAAAGATATATTTCTAGGATAATGTGATAAGGTTTCGAAATACATCCATCCAATATGTTTTTGACAAGTTTATGTCTTATATTTTACATTATATTTTCATTTTATTTAAATCGTTCATTATTGAGGTAATCGCTGCATCATCAGGGTGTCATAATTAAATTAATTTATTTAATGTCTAAAAATTATAAAAAAATAATATGATGTAGGTAATATTTATATAATTCCAATGACTATTTATAGTCAAATATATGACTTTAATTACCCCATGTATAAATTGTTTTAGTAAAACAATACATGTTTGTGACATTTTAATTTTAACTTTAAATAAAAAGTTATTAATGTTATTTTCTTACCCAAGTGGCTCCATGGGGTCCCCAAGTGGACCCATGGATTTTCTTGGTCGTACATGACTCATACAATAAGTGTAAGACATGTTTAAAGGTAATTTCATATTATTATATCATTATATTTACCTTAAATTTCACTAATTACCTTTAATCGCGATTACTAAAACTTAAAAGTTACTATTCACCAAAAAATTATTTTAATCTTATTGAAACAAATTTTACATAATAATGACAACAATGTATGTCAGATCTTTGAAATTAAAATCACAGAGGTGCTAAAATTTCATTTAAATGAAAAATCAATTTTTTAACTACCACTTAGTGGTTTCACTATTCATCAAAAATTGATGTTTATCAGAAAAATACCAAAAATTCACCCTAAGATATATTTGATATTTTGAATTCAAAAATGATTTCTATTTTACAAAATTCAAATCATATAAGTTGCATTAATTAATTTAAAAATTAATTCCCGCTGTCAAAACAAATAGTGTGTTTTTAAGAAACAATATTTATTAAAAGATTTACACTAGTTAAAGTCCAATTTCAAAGTGAAATTAATCCCAATGAACACTATTGGATTAAATTGTAAAAATATATTCTAATTAAAATTTAAAACCAATTCAAAATAGGATCTAATCATATAAATAAATTAGATTAAAAAGATGTTTTGAATTAAAATACAACAATTTTCACTTATTCATTAAAAATGAACTTTATCGAAAAAATAACAAAAACATACACAAAGTAAATTTTGATATCCCGATTCTAAAGAAGTTTTTTATTTGGTCCAATATAAAATATAAAATTGTCAAAAGTGGATTTAAAATGGTTTCTCCATCAAAAGGTGGTTAATCAACCTTTTAAAGAATATTAGAATATTTATGCTTAAAATTCGATTCATTCGCCTTTTAAGCCACTAACATTTATTGGATAAAGGTAAAAATATTTGAAAAACATATATAATCATTTTTTAGTTATTTATTTTTATTCCTGCCATTACAAAGGCTAGGCATTAAGTACCATTTAAAATAATATTATTTTATTATTAGAGTGCAACGTAAGATTTCAAAGAAACTCGTTGTTGCGTATTGCGTACGCCATCGAGCATGGCGTTCTACTTAAATTAATATTATCACTTTATTCACAAATATGGATAAATATTAAAATGTATTATTGTTTATTTACATGGGATGTTACATCCTTCCCCCCTTTTGGGAATTGCGTCCTCCCAATTTTTAAAATTGGACTTTGAAACTTTCTTGAAAGTCCCACATCGGAACAAGAGTCAGTAAAACTGTCACTTTAAAATAAATAAATAGAAGTACAAAGGTCACCCCAGTTAACCCATACAAGGATTCTATGTAGGAAAACATTGATATGTAAGAGAAAAAAAGGGTCATTTTCTGATGGAGAGTGACAGAAAACATGATTAAGAGAAAGTTAACCACAAGAAAATTACGAACTTGTGATGGGTTAAACGGTATTTGATTCCCCAATAGGAAAAGTTAACAGAAATTTTTTTAGTTTTAAGTTACTTTTCATTGTGTAATTTATTTATGAGCTTAACTAAATCATAAGGAAACATAATTTCTTGTCGTTTAAACTTTCATCTCTTACTAGATTTCTTACACAAACTCATTTTCCTCCAAATGACGAGTATTTAGGATGACTTGTTCACATTAAGGGTGCTATAATAAACTTCTTGAAAATCACCTAATCTATAAAAGAGAACTATATATTTCCCATGTCTTTAGACCCTGACCAAAAACAAAATTTTTAGGACATGATTAGATAAGGCACAAAAGGATAATCCTTTATAAAAAGAAAATCTATTCTTAATCTCTAAAATTTGTCCAACAAAACCCAGAGTTCAATGAAGACCATTCGATAAACAATTTGTCCATAAAATTTATTAATGAAAACCAAACTAAGATTGAAACCCAAATATTTGAAAGATTTAATCACATAGTCTTCCAAGGTAAAAATTAACATTTATCTCCAAATAACATCAGTTGCTCTTAAAGTCTCATATTAAAAAGTAATTAACCTAATCTTATATCCTCCATGATAGGTCAATATTTTCCTAGATAACCCAAAATCAACCTATAATTGATTCATAAAATTATATAACTAAAAAGAATTTGTCATACTAACCCGAGACTTCTCGTAGTCTAGTGGTAGGCGAAAAATACCAGTTGCACTTTGGTTGTGGGTTTGATTCCCACAGCCTTGTCTGACGCGACGGGTTGTCACACGGTCTGCGTGTTGTCCTTTTACCAAAACTATATAATTCTTAAAACATTCCCCAAAAAGAGATAAAATATTCAAAAATAACCATAACATAATTTAACCTCAATTTTACCTCATGCCTTTCATATTCCATCATATAGTAACCCATAATTACCTCAAATGTAAGGATCATATAAACCCTAATGGTCACCATTATAATTATTACCTTAACTTCCACATCGAGTTGGTTCTCTTGTACATGATGCATCCGAGAACTCACCAGGTTTCAAGTGATTATCATTACTCTTTGATAGTTGGTTTAGAATAACCACAAGATTCATCATTGAATCCCCCATTTCATCCAGTCTTTTAATCAGAGAACCACCCCAGTTTCCTTCAAACCCATTGTCACTTTGGTGCCTGCTAGATCCATCCATTTACTAAAACAAAAATTGTCAGCGTGAGTATATCAAAAAAATTATCATGTACTAATGAGGAAGATAAACACTAATATAAACTTACTAATTCACTTTATCTAAAACTATGACTCATTCTGAAATCCTAGTCATTATGGTAATGTCACTTATACTTAGAGAATACTGTAACCTATAAAGATATCTAAACCGACCTCTGATACAAACTATAAGGACCCGGACTTAAAACATTACCTAATCATGAATTAAATAAATAATTCACATAGAGGATCTTTTCATGTTTAGAGTTTTAGAGAATTAGGACATAACTATTACATCTCAAAATATTACAAAGTAGACACTTCTACTAAGCTTCCATACAACAAAAAGTCTTAAAAAGAAACATGTCTAATTCCATTTTTTAGATAGCATGTATTTCCTTGATCCCATCCTTGGCCCTATTCATCTTTAAGTCCTGTGGAAAACATTTCAAAAACAAGGGATGAGCATAAAAATCCCAGTAAAGTATACACAAAGAAAGAAAACTGTTAGTTTTTGAAAACAACATGTAAAACATGAATACTTTATCAAAGTAATACTTTTCACCTTTATGAAGTAGTAAATACTCTTCACTGAATAATAGATAACTACATGTCCTTTGTAACCAAAATATTACCATAAACCCATATAAAGAACACATAACATATAAAGATATCTTGGGACATAAACATACTTAAATGGAATAACCATAAAGCCGACTTCCAAAGATATCACTACATGGAATAGCCATACGACCGACTTCCATACCCAATGCATTGGAGGTTATAATGTAACCACCCATCCTGGTATTCACGACACCACTCGTCATATGGTTTATCATGTAACCACGCATTAAATGTCCAAGTACCATTATAAAATCATAAGATATAAAATAAATATAATGGAAAGAAAACATTTCCACATTTTGATCACAATATATCACTTAAATATATTGACATAACAAATCCATTTTCAAAACCATTTTCAATACCAAATTACATAAAAGAGTATATGGTATTTATTTACATTTAAAAACAATACGTCTTGTTGAGGAAGCCAATGATCAAATAACACTCGTAGTGGCGTAAAGGGCGTTGTCACCACATACGTTAAAAAGAAACAAACTATTTTTCATTTAGTAAAACACTTAGTATAGAAAAGATTTTTTTTGAATAAAAGTAAAAGTCAAAGGGGTTTATACAACGTATAAAAGAAAGTTGTGTATAAAACAAAATATAACCCAATGAAAGGATATTGAGACGAAGTCCCGTTCAAAGACGGTATCCTTAGATTAAGGATAAATCAATTACTTAATTATGTGTGAAAAATATAAATACACCCAATATAAGTGGATATTATGTGTAAACAACCAGATTCATTCACACATATTCATATAATGACATATTCAAGGAGTACCTATTTAACCCAAAGAGTTGAAATTAAGTTAAGAAGTTCCCTTGTAAAAATTTGACAGCCTAACAGCGTCACTTTAAAATTCAGAAAATGAGTTAATGTGAGAGAAAATGGTATCTCATCACTTGTAAATAAAATTTACATCAATAAGGATATATAAGAACATATCCCAACATGAAAATATGTAAATTAAAAGACCCAACAAAAAAATTCTTTTAAAAAGAGGAGGGTGAAAGGTTACCTTACCGATTTGGGTATCTTTCAAAACGTACACCCCATGAAAGAAGGGTCATACAATGAAGATGTAAATACCCATAAATTAAATTATATTACACAAAGAATACAATAATGGGCAGTAAATACAACACAAAAAATTAAATAGTGGAAAATGTAGCATGAATCTCATGGGAACAAAAAGTGATATAAAAAAATCCCTTATGAAAACTCGGCAGCCTAACGGCGCCACATAAAACTTCAAAAATGGATTTATGAGATCAAATTTGGTCTCTCATAATATGAAAATTAAAAGTAAAGTATGAGGAATATAAAATAACATCCCCAAACAGAAGAAAGATGAGATTAAAATAAATTACATAAAAGAGAGTACTTAAAAAGAAAGAGAGAGGTAGGATCCCTTATCTCAAGTCCGACTTGTCTTGTACGTTTCTTTATATTCCTGAATAATAAACTTTGGTCAATTTATAATTTCATAAGTTACTAATTTAAAGATTATTATTCAGTTCATATTACATATTATAATGTTATAATAATTGGTTAATAATGTGAGTTCATATCTGACACTTTTGTCGATGTTCGGTACATGAGTAAAAATCGAACTTGTTGGGAATGAATTTTCCATGTAGTTATAAGTACATAATCTCCAGAATAGTATTAATGATTTAAATATCATATATATCCATTATATATTCATTTTATACTATTCCATAACATTTGGAGAAAAAAAAAATAAATGCACCGTTCATAGAGAGGGTAGGCCGTACGTACGCATGAACGCTACTTTCATTTCCTTGGCACATTAATGGAATTGAAACTAGATGAGATATATATATATATTATAATTCCAGTATAATATATATGTTATATAGGTCACATATGTTCATCAATTTCATTCTTTATAAATTCCATGTATTGCATGAATGAGTCGCTTCACTTGAGGGGCGGTAGTCCACACTTCCTCAAATGAAATTTTGGCATTTTCACAACATGAAAAGCATAAAGGTATGTATTAAATATAAAATAACAAAGCATAGAGAGGAAGTAAATATAAATATATCATAAATAAATATAGTTCCATCATAATGGCCACCATTAGAGGTGGTAGGAGAAGATAGAACAATCATCGTTTTGTGAGGCACTAATTCACCATCCACGGAAACAGTATGTTCTTAAACCATTAAATGGAGGTGTGTGTAAGTTTAGCTCGAATTATTCTCATAAAAACATCATAATAAATTTATGATACTGGTTTTGTTACAAAATAATGTAATAAAAACTGTTTAGGGGGTTGGAGAAGCAAAATAAAACAAAAGAACATTAGGGAAGACATTACCTTTAAATCGGGTAACTCCCCTTGGTTTTAATCAAAAGGGTTTCTTGAAGAGCTTTATTCCTAAAGGAAGGCTTATAAGATTAAGATAGGGATGGGGAGAGATAAAATGATCAGATTTTGGCCGATCCAATGGCTTGATATGTGTGGGTAAGGAGGTAGAGGTGTGGGCCTTTTATAAGAGGGAAGAGGGGCACTCTAGGAAAGTCATGAAATGTCACTTTATTTTAAAATGATTTTCGGATTTTAAAGGTCCCACAAAGATATATTTTGAGGATAAGGTGATAAGGGTTAGAAATAACCACATATAATAGGTTTTTGAAAAGTTGATGTCTTAGATTTTACATTATTGTTTCATTTTATTTAAATCGTTCATTAATGAGGTAATCGTTGCATCATCATGGTGTCATAAATAAATTAATTTCTTTAAGGTGTAAAAATTATAAAAAAAATACTATGATGTAAGAAATATTTTTATCATTCCAAATGACTATTTATAGTCAAATATATCACTTGAATAACCCCATAGAAAAATTGTTTTAGTAAAACAGTACATGTTTGTGAAATTTTTATTTTAACTTTAAATAAAAAGTTATTAATGTCATTTTCATTCCCAAGTGGCTCCATGGGGTCCCCAAGTTGAACCATGGATTTTTTTGGTTGTCCATGACTCATCCAATAAGTTTAGGACAAGTTTAAAGGTAATTTCATATTATTATATCATTATATTTACCTTAAATTACACTAATTACCTTTAATCGCGATTAATAAAACGTAAAAGTTACTACTTACCAAAAAATTATTTTAATCCCATTGAACAACATTTTACATTATAATGAAAACAATTTATGTCATATTTTTCAAATTCAAATCATAGAGGTGATAAATTTTCATTTAAATGAAAAATCAGTTTTTTAACGACCACTTAGTGGTTTCACTTTTCATCAAAAATTGATGTTTATAAAAAAATACAAAAAAATCACCCTAAGCTATATGTGATATTCCGAATTCAAAAATGATATCTATTTTAAAAAATTGAAAGAATATAATATGAATTAATTAATTTAATAATTAATTCCTGTTGTCAAAACAAATAGCGTGTTTTTAAGAAACAATATCTATTAAAAGATTGACACTGGTTTAAGTCCAATTTCAATGTGAAATTAATTCCAATGACCACCATTGGGTTAAATGGTAAAAATATATTCTAATTGAACATTAAAACCAATTCAAAAGATTACCTAATCATATAAATAAATTAGATTAAAAATAGGTTTTGAATTAAAATGCAACATATTTCACTTATTCATTAAAAATGAAATTTATCGAAAAAACATAACAAAAGCATACAAAAATTAAATTTTGATGTCCTGATTCTAAAGAAGGATTTTATTTGGTCATATATAACATATAAAATTCTCAAAAAGTGGATTTAAAAGGGTTCTCCATCAAAAGGCGGTTAATATAACTTTTAATGAATATTAGAATATTTACGTTTAAAATTGGATTCATTTGCATTTGAAGCCTCTAACATTTATTGGATAAAAGTAAAAATAATTGACAAACATATATAAGCATTTTGTAGTTAGTTCTGTTCATTCCCGCCATTACAATGGCTAGGCGTTAACTACCATTTAAAATAATATTATATTATTATTAGAGTGCAACGTAAGATTTCAAAGAAACATTTTGTTGTGTATTGGGAATGCCATCGAGCATAGCATTCACCTCAAATTAATATTAACACTTTATTCACAAATATAGATAAATAAGAAAATGTCTTATTCCTTTTTTACCTAGGATGTTACATTGTAAGTCATAAATAATTAATTATAATTAATTAATTAATTTAAAAGAATATTTATTTCGCTAAAATTTATTCATAAATTATTTAATAAATGTCTTATAGTTTTTAGATAATTTAATAAGACCCAACATAATTTTTGAAAGCACTATAAAATCAGTTTTAATCTTAAAAACTGTTTTTTATGTAAATTATAATTTTAATTAAATATAAAATTAATAATACGTAGGAAATTATTTATGAATAATGGACTTCATTTTTGGATTCTACATGACGAAAATGGTTGGGGTAAATTATTTGGGATTTTTCTGAGATACTTGAATTATTGATGAATAGTGAAATACCGTAATTTACAAAATAAGCTAAATAAGCTAATTATAGGTTCATATGTGATGTTTTTCTGTTGTAATCCCACTTTTTTCGGGATTACATTATAAAATTAATATTCTTGGTCGTTCAGGACTCACTATTCCTTGTCTTGTGGGGAAATAATAAACTAATCAATTTTATATTAAGGAAACCCCTCTCCCCTCCACTATAAAAGCCACCCTTCACACCCTCATTTCCTCACACCTCTCAAGCTCCAAGCCTTCTCTAAACTCTACCCAAACACCTTCACTAGCCCCTCCACCACGTCCAAGAGCTTATGGTCTCATAAAAAGACCAAGCTTAGGCCCTCAAGGAGGTTCTCAAGAGGAGGATTCAAGAGGTAATTTCCCTCCCTCTTATCCTTTAATTTCCTTTCAAGTTCAAGTTCATTTCTTGATCTCTCTCCACCTATCATCATCCAAATTTTATTTTAACTCCAGTATTATATACATACTGTAATTTTATGATTCTAATGGAATATTATATCATCCAACCCCCTTTCCCTCTTCCTTTTATTTTATTAAAGAGAACGTTGTTTGTGAGGTGTTAATTTATCACCTTCAAGAACGACATACTTTCTTCTTCCATTTCTACCTTATAATCTGGTCATGAAACCATTTTTATGGTTGAACCAGAATATTTTATGTGTATTACTTTATATTTAAAGTTCTTGAAATAACTTATGGACATATTACTAAGTGTTAAGTTAGAACAAGTTCGTTGTGATCCAAAAACCGCCCAAATTGACCCAAATAACCATCATTTAATTCTTATCTAATAATTCATCCACATGGATCTAATTTGATTCATTATAAGATCATCAAAAATCCTGAAATATAATTACTAACATGTAATATCAGTTCTGGATGTTTACCCATGTTCAACCCAAACTTCAATTTAAGAATACAAGTGAACCACTCAAGAAAACCATAAAAAATGAACATCCCTAAACAATGTTTTTAAAATCAATAAGTCGTCCAAAGGAACATAATATGACATAATGAAACCAAAATGAACCCTATTAATTTATAAAAGGTTCTGTAATTTCTAATTAATGAATATAATGTCATTATAAAGGACATTAAAGAGAAGGAGGCATTCGAGTACAAGGTAAGGGGAAATCTCAAACCCAATTTTCTTCCTTCGGGTTCTCCCTCTTTCACTCCATTTTGATATGTTTACTTCTTAAAAGTATTTTGTTCATCAATATATTTAATTTTTTGGGAAATAAATTTTTGTCACTAGTTTTCATGTCCATCAAAATGTTTTCCAAAATAACTCTTCTTTTAAGAACACCCCCTTTTACTTCTCAGTCAAGGTGGACAGTTCTTGTAACATGTATGTTATTCCCTCTTTCTTTTGGGAACCCAAAGCTTATGAATGTGTTATTATGAGATGAAACCTGTAAAGACCCGTAAAATTCAAGAGAAAGTTTTTCTAAATTTTCTTTGGAATTTTACAAGAGCGCGGTTTCAGACGGCACCCGATTCCGAGGCCCGGAGTGCCCAGAATCAATTTCTGAAGTTTGGCTCGGGTACGTTCAGTGAACGAACGAGCGGGAATTTCTAACTTTTGATCCGGTGCTCGAAATTGAAATCTGAGGACACCGATGAACTCGCAGCGCCAATATTCGCTTAAGGAGACCTTTTCCGAGATTGCATTTATTTCGGGTTGAGAGTTAGTTTTTAGGAGTTTAGAACAAGTTAAATAAAAATTGTGGATTACAAATTTTTATTTAAACTTGTTGGTTATCTTCTCACAAAGGAAGATAGGGGTGGGACCCACACCCACTTAACCTCCCTTGAGAGGATTAAGTGTGGTGGGGCCCACACAAAACCCAACCTTCCATCTCCTCTCAAAACTCCTTTAACCCCTCTTTAATTGTTTTGACAACTTAGCTTATTAATGAGATTGAGTTGTTTAAACTTTTTCAAACCTTTGAAATTCAAAAAGGTTTGGTTGAGTTAATAAAATAAGCTCTTAGCTTATTTTATTTGGTTAGATTTGTTTAGCCATCTTGAGAGGTTTGAGAGCTTTTCTTTCTTCTTCAAACTTTGACGAAGAACGCTAAAGCTTTGATGAAGAACGCTCAAGCTCCGACGAAGAACGCCGCTCCTCTCTTCTTCGTCTTCCGTGTCAACGAAAGGGAACACCGCTTCCTCCTCGGACTTTCTTCGTCAGCATACGAAGATTCTCCAACGACGTACCTCTTCGGACGTACCTCTTCGTCATCGGATTTGACGAACGATTACCGCGACCCCCGACCTCCGCGACGTTGTCTTCCGCGGGACGTTGAGAAATCTTCGAACCTATACCCAAGGTAGGGGTTGTTGTTATTTGTTTATTTATTTATCCTTGTTCGTGGTTCTAGCATGACTAACGTGAGGATATTTAAATTGTGTTATCATTTAATGTGAGGGGTCCGGACCGCATGAACACGGCCGAACCCCCTCCTTTGTTCTTGTTGATTTATCTTGCGGGTATAAACAAGATGGCGTGGTGCCGTCGCACCACGCAGATAATCGCACGATTATATTGCGCGGCGCCGTCGCGCCGCGCCGTGGAAGGATCATCAAGAACGCGACGCCGTCGCACCGCGTCGAAGGGAATCGAAGATGCGGCGGAGGGGCGCGGTGCTGTCGCACCGCGCCGGACGATGAACACCGCGGCCAGTTCCGGGCCGCGGCGAGATGGGAAGACCGGCGGCACGCCGGGCCGCCGGCGTTGGAAGCCGGAGAGGGGACCGGTTCCGGTCCGTTGAAGAAAAACAGGCCGGTAGATGGCCTGCCGGAAGGTCAAAGGCCGGGGGAATTTAATTCCCCCGGCCAGCTCTAAACCCCCCCCCCCCCATTTAATTGAGGGGGGGTGGTTTCCTTGAGGGGGGGCAGGCGTCCCCCCGGTTCCTCCTCAAAGCGGGCCCCCAGGAGGGGAGCCGTTGATTGACAAAAAGGTGCGGCTATGCCGCGCCTCCATTTTGAAGAAGCGGGGGCTTAGCCCCCCGCGCGCTGCCTCTGTGCGGTGCCAGGCCGCTGCGCCGCCAGGCCGCCGCGCCGCCGCATCGCCGGCCGGCCGGTCGGGCCGGGTCGGCCCGGACCCGGACCCCCCGTTTCGAATCAGTTTCGGTATTTTGGCCATATCTTGAGCCACGGACCTCCGATCGACGAACCGTCAACGGAATTGAGATCCTTGGATCGAGACGGTCGATTCGGTATATCACACTTAATGTTTCGGAACACTTTGGTTTGACCGGGTTGGTTCGTTCACGAAATCAACCGGGCCTTCGGAGCGGAAACACTCATATCTTGAGCTACGGACGTCCGATTGACGTGCCGTCAGCTTTGTTGTGTTCCTCTTAGTGAGACGGATCTTTTGGCATACTCCGCCCATGGTTTGGACATAGGTGGAGTATGGTCGGGTTGGTTTTTCCTTAAAAACCAACCGGGCCCCGGGGACGAAAATGCCAATAACTCTCAGACCGGGCGTCCGATCGACGCGCCGTCTGTTGCGTTGAGTTCCTGTTGACGATACGAAACTTGTGGATACATCAACTCTGGACTTTGTGACAGTTGATGTATCTGCCTCTCGGCTCGTGGAGCGGACCCTCTTGTACGAGTTTGCTGTGTGCGGGAACCCTAGTGCTGGCTGCGACTGTGACTACTACTGCTACTGCTACTGCTACTGTGACTGCGACAACGACAGTACAGAGATCTTGTGTGGATTCGACGACGACGACTACAGCACTCAGCGATCCTACGTGGATCAGTGCTACATGTCCTGTGTCGGCCCGATCCTGTGTGGGTCCAATCCTGTGTGGGTCCTTGCGCTCAGCGGTCCTGTGTGAACCAGCACCTAGAGGTCCTACGTGGGCCCGATCCTGTGTGGGTCTTTTGTGGGGGTTAGTTACCTATCGATCCTTCGTGGGTCCGACGACTTAGATGGATCAGAGATCAAATTTATCATCCTTTGAAGAAGTATACCTGTGTGAGCTGAATCCTGTTGCTTTCCTGTGTGGAATACGTTTACTTTCCTGTGTGGACTGAGTTGTACTTGGGCTCGGAGGTTGGAGCGTATTTAAAATTGATGACTTAGGTATATGTATGGGCATATACCTAAGCAGTGTCGGTTGTTACTTCGTGATTGTTCCTTTCTTCGTGGTTTATTTTTTGTAGATTTGAGAGACCTTCAGGGGTCTCGGGGTCCCTAATGAGTAGCTTATACTCACCCCTGCACGGGCTTTGCCCGCACTACGTTGTGTTGGTTGCAGACGACAGACAGCGTTGACCTTAGCTGAGGCTTACAGAGCAGGATGGTACCTAGAGGTGGACCACTGGGCAGGACGTGCTCGGAGCAGACGACGGGACCCGTGGAGCAGTGGAGCTATCTGTACCCACCCTTCAGGTGGGATTACCAGTGGACACCTCGGTGTAGCGGCTTTTACTTTTCAGTTGCTGTTTTCCCTTTCGAGTTGTACTTTACTTTCAGTTTGGGTTTGTATACTGGCCCATTTACTTTTCCGCACTTTCAGTTGTACTCTGCTTTTGCTTAGTGTTTACTTTCCGCTTGCTTACTCTGTGGTGTTTGTTTACTTTTCAAAGGCAATGCCTTCCCTTTTTACCGAGATTTACGCCTTGGTGCTAGTCGCCAGCCCCTGGCCTATGGAAGGCGGGCTTGGGGTAGTCACGACACGGACCCCGAGGGCGGCTCGTGACAAATTGGTATCAGAGGAGTTCAGTTCTACCGCGAACTCTGATCTTTTCTATGTGAAGCAATAATGTTTAGCGTATTGAGTGTGGTTATCAGTCCAGGGAGTCCAGAGTTGGTGCGACGGCCGACGTATCCGTACACCAGGACCCTGACTTCTGATTTCCGACTTAATGCACGAAAACATTGATTGCGTGTGTGTTTCAAAGTTTTCTTTGTGATTACTTATATCAGCTCACCAGGTATACTGTTCTGACCGTGGCGCACCTGTTTCCTTTTCAGGATGGCCCCACGACGGCAGCCAGCTAGGGTTCCGAGAGTCGAGCGTGACGACAGCCCACCGAGTGATGAGGCCTCGGTGCAGGGCCCTTTTTCAGCAGTGGCACCGGCGGTAGCACTACCCGCCGAGCCCCCGATGCTTCCAACGCCAGCCACTGACGATGCACGTCGCCTCAGCGCACTGCATGAGTTTCAGCGCCAGCGACCGCCCAGGTTTCATGGGGAGACGTATCCCCAGGCAGCAGAGGACTGGCTGGAGGCAGTAGTACGTGTGTTTAGGCTAGTGAGGACACCAGCAGACCTCATGGTGATCCTCGCTGCGAGCCTACTACATGCAGCAGCAGGAAGATGGTGGAGCTTGATGCTTCAGGTGCACGATGAGGCATCTCTACTTTGGAAGGACTTTGATAACCTCTTCTGCTCGGAGTTCGTCCCAGCCACCCTTCGTGCGGTGCGTATCCAGGAGCTTCTTCAGCTGCGGCAGGGCAGCATGACGGTCGCTCAGTACTCGGCAAGATTTACCGATCTCTCGCGCTACTCGACCGACATGGTATGTGACCCATTTTTCCGGGCCCGGACCTTCGAGCATGGATTGCGACACGAGATCAGGGCATCGCTGATCTCCCTCAGCATACCGACTCAGACAGGAGTACTGGAGCGGGCCCTTCTGATCGAGAGCTTCCTTGCTGAGTCTACACCAGCGCAGTGACCCACCGCAGGGCGGCACGTGGCAGAGTCATCTGCAGCAGGCAGTCGACGAATGACTCAGGGGTCCAGACAGACCAGACCTTCGGGTAGACGACCTCAGGGCACTGGCTCAGCAGTGCGGGGTACACAGCGTGGAGCCAGTCTTTCGAGAGGCAGACAGTGCTACTCGTGCAGCGGGCAGGGCCACATGGCTTGTGACTGCCCGACCCGCCATGCCGAGGAGCAACAGTCAGTTGAGGGACCACCGAGGCAGAGGCAGAGGGTCGACCGTGGTGGTTCGCAGGGAGGAGGCGGACGAGGAAGAGGAGCTGGACGAGCAGCTGGTAGTGGGCGACGCTTTGAGGCTCTCCCACCACCACCACCAGGAGGTCCACCCCGACCACAGGGAGCTGGCGGGCAGAGATAGGCACAACTCCAGGCAGCAGAGGCCTACGATCACGGCGCACCCGAGATGATTCTAGGTACTATCTGTGTCTATTCCACCCTTGCTGCAGTTCTTATAGACACAAGAGTGAGTCACTCTTTCATAGCTGCTGCCCTTGTTCGGAGCTCGGAGATTCCGACAGAGCCGTTGGCTCGATCCTTACGACTAGAGACTCCTACGGGAGCAGACTCGACGATTACGCACTGGTGCCGGCAGTGTGAGCTTACTCTAGGAGGCGAGAGCTTCGGCTGGGATCTTCTTGTAGCAGCGTCGAGGCCTTACGACGTCATCTTGGGCATTGATTGGCTATCTACGGTCCATGCACAGATTGACTGTTTTAGGCGCAAGGTGCGATGTGTACGCACCGATGGGGGCAGGTTCACCTTCACCGGCGAGAAGGGAGCCTTTGCAACACAGGATGGACTTCCGCGTAGGAGAGGACAACCCATTACTCATCAGTTAGCTAGCCTCATCCTTGGAGCAGTTGACGTGCGGAGTCCTGGTTTTCCTACAGTGGTGGATCAGTTTGCGAACGTTTTTCCCGACGACGTTCCAGGGCTACCTCCTCGCAGAGAGGTAGAATTGTATATTGACTTGTACCCCAGGACAGCCCCGATATCCACTCCAGCATATCGGATGGCCCCCGCCGAGCTTCGAGAGCTACGGGTACAGTTGGAGGACTTGCAGGGCAAGGGGTTCATCCGACCCAGTGTTTCACCCTGGGCTTCCCCGATATTGTTCGCCAAGAAGGCGGACGGGATCTTGCGACTTTGTGTTGACTATCGTCGCCTGAACCAGGTGACAGTGAGGAACAAGTATCTGCTACCGAGGATTGATGACCTCTTTGATCAGCTCAAGGGAGCACAGTGGTTCTCAAAGATAGACCTCAGGTCAGGCTATCATCAGCTCAGAGTCAGAGACGAGGATGTGCGGAAGACGGCCTTCAGATGTTGGTATGGCCACTGTGTGTTCTTGGTTATGCCTTTCGGTGTAACCAATGCTCCAGCAGTGTTCATGGCTCTCATGAACAATATCTTTCAGCCATACCTCGATCGGTTTGTCGTGGTCTTCATCGACGACATTCTGATTTACTCTACGACTGAGGAGGAGCACGCCTATCACTTGTGAGTTGTACTAGACACACTTCGAGAGCACCAGATTTATGGTAAGCTCTCGAAGTGCCAGTTCTGGATACGTGAGGTCCACTTCTTGGGAGAAGTTATCTCTGAGGCGGGAGTTGCAGTGGATCCCGCGAAGATTGAGGCTGTGTTAGCATGGGAGACACCCTGGAGCGTGACTGAGGTTCGGAGTTTCTCGGGACTAGCTGGATACTATCGGAGATTCGTGCCAGACTTCTCTAGAGTTGCGGAACCACTCACAGCTTTTACGAAGAAGGGGAAACCTTTCGTGTGGTCAGACAGATGTTAGCAGAGCTTCCAGAAGCTGAGGCAGAGATTGACTAGCGCACCTATCTTGAGGTTTCCTGAGGAGGGAGTAAGGTACGTAGTCTACTGCGATGCATCGGGGACCGGACTCGGATGTTTTCTGATGCAGGAGTGGGCAGTGATCGCCTATGGATCACGTCAGTTGAGGCCGCATGAGCAGAACTACGCTACCCATGACCTGGAGTTAGCAGCAGTGGTCTTCGCTCTGAAGACATGGCAACACTATCTGATGGGCGAGCGCATTATAGTCTTTTCCGATCATCAGAGTCTCAGGTATATCTTCTCGCAGAATGACCTGAACCTGAGACAGCGGCGATGGCTTGAGTTCCTCCAGGAATATGACTTTGAGATAGTCTATACTCCTGGGAAGGGGAACGTAGTAGCCGATGCCCTGAGCAGGAGGACGGTCATTCAGCTACTTGAGGAGGCGACAGAGCAGCTAGCCTCTTTGTAGATATCATTCGTGGATAGAGATGGAGAAGCCTTCCTCCAGTCTCTCATAGTCACCCCTCCACTACTGCAGCGGGTCAGAGAGGCACAACGTGAGGATGCTGACTGTGAGACACGGCGTGCACAGATATCCTCGGGACAGGCACCTGATGGTTTCTCCCTTGGAGCAGATCACGACATCCTTTTCAGAGGACGTACCATGGTACCAGTCGCTTTGCGAGAGGAGGTGCTGAGAGAGTTTCACACTTCTCCTTTGGCGGTACATCCTGGAGTGGTGAAGATGTACCAAGATCTCAGACGACAGCACTGGTGGCCGGGCATGAAGAAGGCTGTAGCAGAGTTTGTTTCTCGATGCCTCACCTGCCAGCAGGTGAAGGCAGAGCATCAGGTACCAACAGGCTTGGTACAGCCCTTGGAGGTTCCGGAGTGGAAGTGGGACGGCATATCTATGGACTTCGTGACTGGACTTCCACGCACTTCCAGAGGTCACGACTCCATCTGGGTGATTGTTGACCGACTCACCAAGTCGGCACACTTCTTACCCATCAGAGAGCAGGGCTTAGTGGAGAGCTTGGGACGTCTCTACGTTCAGGAGATTGTGCGGCTCCACGGTGTGCCAACATCTATCGTCTCCGATCGAGATGCTCGCTTTACTTACCGGCTTTGGAAGGGGTTACAGGAGGCGTTCAGGACACAGCTACGTCTGAGCACAGCCTTTCACCCTCAGACGGATGGTCAGACGGAGAGGACCATTCAGACTCTCGAGGACATGCTCCGCGCATGTGTCATCGACTTTGGTCGTAGCTGGGAGGACCACCTACCCTTGGTGGAGTTTGCGTACAACAACAGCTACCACTCCACCATCGAGATGGCACCGTACGAGGCATTGTACGGCCGACCTTGTAGATCTCCTTTGTGCTGGACAGACCCTAGAGAGTCAGCACTGGTGGGACCGGAGATGGTCCAGGCCACGACAGAGAAGGTCCAGGTCATCCAGGATCGGATGAGGATAGCTCAGAGCCGGCATAAGTCATATGCTGACAGGAGGAGTAGGCCACTGGATTTCGAGGATGGCGACCACGTCTTCTTGCGGGTCTCACCTCGACGTGGTATTCAGATATTTGGCCGAGGCGGCAAGTTATCTCCGCGCTTCATCGGACCCTTCCAGGTCCTCAGCAGGATTGGTGAGGTGGCTTATCGCCTGGCTCTACCACGTCAGTTGCACCGGGTGTACGACGTCTTCCACGTATCTCAGCTGAGGAGATACGTGCATGACCCGACGCACATCATTGACCATGGGGAGCTTGACGTTGATGATGGGGCGACTTTTACGGAGGTCCCGGTGGAGATAGAGGATCGACAGGAGCGGGTCCTGCATGGGCGATCGATTCCTCTTGTGCGCATCAGATGGCAGCACGGGAATCTCCAAGAGAGCACATGGGAGCGGGAGGCTCAGATGCGTGCTCAGTACCCTCATTTGTTTCCCTAGTTTTTGTTGTATCTTTACGGGGACGTAAAGCCCTGAGGTGGGAGTAATGTAAAGACCCGTGAAATTCAATAGAAATTTTTTCTTAATTTTCTTTGGAATTTTACAAGAGCGCGGTTTCAGACGGCACCTGATTCCGAGGCCCGGAGTGCCCGGAATCAATTTCCGAAGTTTGGCTCGGGTACGTTCAGTGAACGAACGAGCGGGAATTTCTAACTTTTGAACCGGTGCTCGGAATTGAAATCTGAGGACACCGATGAACTCGCAGCGCCGATATTCACTTAAGGAGACCTTTTCCGAGATTGCGTTTATTTCGGGTTGAGAGTTAGTTTTTGGGAGTTTAGAACAAGTTAAATAAAAATTGTGGATTACAAATTTTTATTTAAACTTGTTGGTTATCTTCTCTCAAAGGAAGTTAGGGGTGGGACCCACACCCACTTAACCTCCCTTGAGAGGATTAAGTGTGGTGGGGCCCACACGAAACCCAACCTTCCATCTCCTCTCAAAAATCCTTTAACCCCTCTTTAATTGTTTTGACAACTTAGCTTATTAATGAGATTGAGTTGTTTAAACTTTTTCAAACCTTTGAAATTAAAAAAGGTTTGGTTGAGTTAATAAAATAATCTCTTAGATTATTTTATTTGGTTAGATCTGTTTAGCCATCTTGAGAAGTTTGAGAGCTTTTCTTTTTCTTCAAACTTTGACGAAGAACGCTCAAGCTTTGACGAAGAACGTTCAAGCTCCGACGAAGAACGCCGCTCCTCTCTTCTTCGTCTTCCGTGTCAACGAAAGGGAACGCCGCTTCCTCTTCGGACTTTCTTCGTCGGCATACGAAGATTCTCCAACGATGTACCTCTTCGGACGTACCTCTTCGTCATCGGATTTGACGAACGATTACCGCGACGCCCGACCTCCGCGACGTTGTCTTCCGCGGGACGTTGACAAATCTTCGAACCTATACCCAAGGTAGGGGTTGTTGTTATTTGTTTATTTATTTATCCTTGTTCCTGGTTCTATCATGACTAACGTGAGGATATTTAAATTGTGTTATCATTTAACGTGAGGGGGTCGGACCACATGAACACGGCCGAACCCCCTCCTTTGTTCTTGTTGATTTATCTTGCGGGTAGAAACAAGATGGCGTGGTGCCGTCGCACCACGCGGATAATCGCACGATTATATTGCGCGGCGCCGTCGCGCCGCGCCGTGGAAGGATCATCAAGAACGCGACGCCGTCGCGCCGCATCGAAGGGAATCGAAGGCGCGACGGAGGGGCGCGGTGCCGTCGCACCGCGCCGGACGATGAACATCGCGGCCGGTTCCGGGCCGCGGCGAGATGGGAAGACCGGCGGCACGCCGGGACGCCGGCGTCAGAAGCCTGAGAGGGGACCGGTTCCGGTCCGTTGAAGAAAAACCGGCCGACAGATGGCCGGCCGGAAGGTCAAAGGCCGGGGGAATTTAATTCCCCCGGCCAGCTCTAAACCCCCCCCCCCATTTAATTGAGGGGGGGCAGTTTCCTTGAGGGGGGCAGGCATCCCCCCAGTTCCTCCTCAAAGCGGGCCCCCAGGAGGGGGGCCGCTTATTGACAAAAAAGGTGCGGCTATGCCGCACCGCCATTTTGAAGAAGCGGGGGCTTAGCCCCCCGCGCGCTGCCTCCTTGCGCCGCCGGCCGGCCAGTCGGGCCGGGTCGACTCGGTTCGGGTCGACCCGGTTCGGGCCGACCCAAGGGGGGGGGGTCGGGCTAGGTCGGCCCGGACCCGGACCCCCCGTTTCGAATCAGTTTCGGTCTTTTGGACATATATTGAGCCACGGACCTCCGATCGATGAACCGTCAGCGGCATTGCGATCCTTGGATCGAGACGGTCGATTCGGTATATCGCACTCAATGTTTCGGAACACTTTGAGTTCGTTCGGGTTGGTTCGTTTACGAAACCAACCGGGCCTTCGGAGCGGAAACACTCATATCTTGAGCTACAGACGTCCGATTGACGTGCCGTCAGCTTTGTTGTGTTCCTCTTATTGAGACGGATCTTTTGGAATACTCCGCCCGAGGTTTGGACATAGGTGGAGTACGGTCGTGTTGGTTTTGCCTTAAAAACCAACCGGGCCCCGGGGACGAAAATGCCAATAACTCTCAGACCGGGCGTCCGATCGACGCGCCGTCTATTGCGTTGAGTTCCTGTTGACGATACGGAACTTTTGGATACATCAACTCTGGACTTTGTGACAGTTGATGTATCAGCCTCTCGGCTCGTGGAGCGGACCCTCCTGTACGAGCTTGCTGTGTGCGGGAACCCTAGTTCTGGCTGCGACTATGACTACTACTGCTACTGCTACTGCTACTGTGACTGCGACGACGACAGTACAGAGATCCTGTGTGGATTTGACGACGACGACGACTACAACACTCAGCGATCCTACGTGGATTAGTGCTACAGGTCCTGTGTGGGCCCAATCATGTGTGGGTCCGATCCTGTGTGGGTCCTTGCGCTCAGCGGTCCTGTGTGAACCAACGCCTACAGGTTCTACGTGGGCCCGATCCTGTGTGGGTCTTTTGTGGGGGTTAGTTACCTATCGATCCTTCGTGGGTCCGACGACTTAGATGGATCAGAGATCATCTTTATCGTCCTTTGAAGAAGTATACCTGTGTGAGCTGAATCCTGTTGCTTTCCTGTGTGGAATACGTTTACTTTCCTGTGTGGACTGAGTTGTACTTGGGCTCGGAGGTTGGAGCGTATTTAAAATTGATGACTTAGGTATATGTATGGGCATATACCTAAGCAGTGTCGGTTGTTACTTCGTGATTGTTCCTTTCTTCGTTGTTTATCATTTGTGGATTTGAGAGACCTTCAGGGGTCTCGGGGTCCCTACTGAGTAGCTTATACTCACCCCTGCACGGGCTTTGCCCGCACTACGTTGTGTTGGTTGCAGACGACGGACAGCGTTAACCTTAGCTGAGGCTTGCAGAGTAGGACGGTACCTGGAGGTGGACCACTGGGCAGGACGTGCTCGAAGCGGACGGCAGGACCCGTGGAGCAGTGGAGCTATCTGTACCCACCCTTCAGGTGGGATTTCCAGTGGACAGCTCGGTGTAGCAGCTTTTACTTTTCAGTTGCTGTTTTCCCTTTCGAGTTGTACTTTACTTTCAGTTTGGGTTTGTATACTGGCCCATTTACTTTTCCGCACTTTCAGTTGTACTCTGCTTTTGCTTAGTGTTTACTTTCCGCTTGCTTACTCTGTGGTGTTTGTTTACTTTACAAAGGCAATGCCTTCCCTTTTTACCGGGATTTACGCCTTGGTGCTAGTCGCCAGCCCCTGGCCTATGGAAGGCGGGCTTGGGGTAGTCACGGCACGGACCCCGAGGGCGGATCGTGAAAAAACCCATTACTTTTCATGGGTTCATTATGTTAATTTATGTTATATGTTCATTTTTTCAAGCATGATAAATGATAATGTTATGATGTGACGGGTGCGCGTGGAATTATATAGCGCAATATGAATGTTTAAATGTGACGGGTGTGCCCAGAATTATACAGTGCTCCAATACATTGGGTAAAGTGATGAATCTCATGAGTAAATTTGAAATGATGTGTGAACAAGATTCTATCTTGGTTCACAAGTATGTGTGGTATTTAACCACTGAGACATGATGTTTCATTTTTATGCATTGCCACATTTCAAGTCTTTTATTTCTGCTCCTCTCTTGTTCATGATTTTTTCCTATGTTATGATTATGCTCACCCCATGCTATATTATTCTTATCTATCCTCTTACTGGGATTTTTTCTCACCCCTTTTGATGTATATCCTCAGGTGGCTACATGTACTAAGGAGAGGACAAGTTCCAATAAGAAGCCAGAGAAGAAGGAATTAAATAAATGTTTATGCTTGATGTTGTATTTGCTATGTATGGTCCTAGTTTACCCAAGACACTAAACCATTGGATCCCCTTTGTGTAATACTATTATTTTGTTTATCTTTAAAATGATGTAATAGTAATGTAAGAAAACTTAGGGTCACTATATTTTTCCCCTTCCATTATAATTCCAAGATCCATCCTTTGTAAATCCATAAATATTGGATCATTTGTGATCCTCATCATAGATAAGATATCATGGTCTTGTCAAATTAATGTGTCTGCCACCTTCTTTGATTTCCCAAGGTGGTAATGAATTGAGCAGTCGTAATACTTAATCAGCTCCAACCATCTTCTTTGGCGCATATTCAGCTCCTTTTGTGTGAAAATATACTTTAAACTTTTATGATTAGTAAAAATATCACACCTTTCACCATAAAGATAATGCCTCCAAATCATTAATGCAAATATTACCGTAGCTAACTCCAAATCATGAGTTGGGTAATTTTTCTCATGGATTTTCAACTTTCATGAGGCATAAGCTATCACCATATCATTTTTCATAAGAAAACACCTCAATCCCTTCTTGGATGCATCACTGTAGATCACACACCTTTCTCTATTACAAGGAAGTGTGAGCACAGGTGCACTGGATAACCTTATTTTCAACTCCTTGAAATTATCTTCACACTCCTCCGTCCAAAATAACATAACTCCTTTTCGAGTCAACCTGGTGAGTGGATTAGATAACCTTTAAAAATATCTCAGAAAATGTCGATAATATCCATCCAGACCAAGAAAAATTCGGATCTCAATTACTGTTGTTGGTATCGACCATCTTTCGATAACCTCTGTTTTTGCTGGATCCACAGATATCCCCTCTTTTGAGATTATGTGACCCAAAAATGAAAATTTTTGAATCTAATATTCTCACTTGGTAAATTTGGTATAAAGATTCTCCTTTAATAGGATCTTTAAAACAATTCTCAAGTGATCTTCATGTTGTTCCTTTCTATTTGGATAGACAAGAATATCGTCTCTAAAGACTACCACAAACTGATCAAGGCAGTCTCTAAAGACTCTATTCATTAGATCCATGAAGATAGCATGGGTATTAGTAAACCAAATGGCATCACTCTAAATTCATAGTGTCCATACCTTGTATGAAAAGTTGTCTTTGGTATATCCTCTTTTTTGACCCTTAATTGACGATAGCATGAACAAAGATCAATCAGGAAAATTATTGAGCTACGCGTGATTGGTCAAATAAGTCATCAATGCATGAGAGACGATATTTTTTCTTGATAATGATCTTGTTAAGTTCTTGATAATCAATGCAGAGTCTCATTGATCCATCTTTATTCTTAACAAACAGAACATGTGCTCCCCAAGGTGATACACTAGGGCGTATGAATCCCTTATCAAGATTCTCTTGGAGTTGATTCTTCAATTCCTGCAACACAATTGGGGCCATTCTATAATGTGTCTTTGAAATGGGCATAGCACCCGGTATGAGTTCTATTGAAAACCCAACTTCACGATTTGGTGGATGACCTGGAAATTCCTCCGGAAGGACATCATCAAACTCCCATACAATGAGAATATTCTTAATCATGAGTTTCTCTCTAACCATTTGAGATAAATAACCTTAATTTATTGGAATCAAGACCCATAATATGTAAGAAATTTCCACTAGAAGGTTATATTAATCATTGCATCGATAGATGATAGTAGATTGATCGGGAATATTAAATGTGATTTCTCTTCTTTGGAATTTGATATAAGCTCTGTATAAAGAAATCCAATCCATAAAAAGAATCACATAAAATTCCACTATAGGAAGGATCACAAGATTTGTAGGAAGCACTTTACCACAAACTTCAATTGGAGAAGAATTATAAACTTTTTATGCAACCATTGTGCCATTAAGAGTTATCACAGATAACTCAACATCTAATTGTTGAGGTAGTATAACGATACCCATGGGAAATTCTTCCGAAATAAAAGAGTGGGTGGATCCCTAATCAAATAAAACATTTGC
This sequence comes from Viscum album, assembly GCA_963277665.1. Lineage (NCBI taxonomy): Eukaryota > Viridiplantae > Streptophyta > Magnoliopsida > Santalales > Viscaceae > Viscum > Viscum album. The sequence goes on from OY728161.1 coordinate 1,259,027,714, forward strand.
TACTTTAGAGTGGATGGTAAGTGTAACTTTCACCACTTCTTTATCATACTCCATATCGCCGATAGAAATTGCATGTGACTTTCCTTTGTCTTTTGACATAATAGTTTGTTGACGTCAATCATCATCAAAAACCCTTGGATTGGGGAATTGATTGGAATAATGCCCCATTTCCTTGCACATGAAACATTGAAGTGTAGGAGGTGCATTATCTATATCCCTTTCTTTATTCGCATCATTAGACATATTCTTCCCATTATTTTGACATTCAACTGCCCGATGACCTTCTTTTCCACACTTAAAACATTTACTTGTCCCTTTAATATAATTCCCTCCATGTTTCTTTCCACAATTTGAGCATAAGGGAAAACTCATCTTCTTTTCATTGTGGTCTTTAGATTTCACTTTTAATTTCATTTTCCTCTTCTTATCAAACCCATATGACTGATAGATTACTCTAATCTCCATCTCAACCTTGAGAGCACATCGAAAAATTTCCTCGTAGCTATTGAAGTCCCTTATGGATAATGACCTTCAAAGAATTGGTTTTAAGCTACTAAAGAATCAATTTATCTTACTCTCAGGTTGGATAATAATTCTAGAAGCGTTCCTTGCAAGTCCTGTAAAATTTGCTTCGTAGGTACCAACCGATTCATCATCCTTTTTCTCCAGTTCAAGAAACTCCTTCTCCATATTTGTTCGAAGAATATGAGGGAAGTACTTATTGAAAAAATAAGTTCTTGCACTCGTCCCATTCCATGGATTCAATATCATCCCTTTGCCTCGTATTCTTAATAAGATTCCACCATTGATCAGCTTCACCTTCCAAACGATATACTGCTATGATGACGTTATCATGTTCAGAACATTGCAGGACTGAAAATATCTTTGTAGTGGTACTAATACATTGTTCAACCACTAATGGATCAGAAGACCCGCTGAATGAAGGTGGATGCTGCCTCATGAAGGATTCAACGGAATGTTTCTCCTTCCTTTGCTCGTTTGGAAGTCCGGAATGATTCATATATTGAGAAAGTTGTATGAGCATGGCTACAAGATTTTTCATTCCATCTCCCATAATGTTTGGTTGCTCAGGGGGACAATCATTGCATTTCCCGTCGCATTCAGCATTAACACGGTTCCTTCAAGTTCCAGCCATTGACTAAAACCAATAAGCATATTGGGAGAAACACTAATCATAATAGGAAAACCACATAATAAAGAATAAAACTTCACACTTTAGGTATTATCATAGGTTTTTCATGGCCATTTCTAAAACACTAATATTGTTTTCTATGTTTAGACATATCCCTAGGGTTCTTACAAAGTCTTTCACATCCTAGTTTCCAAAGGTTGACTATACCTTTCCTCTGATACCAAATATAGAGACCTAATAATGACATACATGGACATTACATTACTTTTGCGGAATACCAAATACATAACAAAAACAGACACCAAAGGACCGTAATAGTTTAGTGTATTTGGAAACTCAAAATATAATATTCTAATATTGGAGAAAGATATTCAACATCTCCCATAATGGTATTTCCTTTTTTTCTTACCTAAAACCTTTCTTTATATCCTGGGGAAAAGAAAACATATAAAGGGTGAGCTCAAATTCTCATTAATGGTAAGCATGAAGAAAATAAAACAAACCATATACATTTGAACTTCAAAACATGAACATAAAGTTTACACATAAAGATATTGAGTTGTAAAATAAATCTTGGTAGTATGTAAGGCATAGGTCATAAAAGAACATCAATCATGATAAAATAGCATGGGAATAAAATATTTAATTGTGTAAAACCATTAAGCACATGATATGATTTCCATAATAGCCAAGGTATTTCTGCCAAGACCATCTTAGTGGACAAAGTCCCTTTCTGAATCATGTTCACTCCTCGTTCCAGTCATGTATCACTGAATCAGATTAACTTACCATTCCAGCCATGTCTATTTCATGAGATATAAATCTTTACCCAATGAATTGGAGGTAGATATAGGTCCCACCCATTTCATAATGAAATCATTCTTACTTGTGCCACAACATAAACATAAATCATTCATCATAACCCAAAGAATAAAAATGGGTTTCATAAACATTATCCCATCATAACATATTCCATATAAAACAAATTGATACCGTTTCATCATAAGAAAAGTGAAACCATGTAAATCATAGAGATATTATACTTGAAACATACACATATGAAATAATGTCATCTTAGATGGAAAATGGTTTTTATAAAACACTTGAAAATAATTTTTGAGAAAAATATCCTTTCTTCTTAAAAATCATTTTCTTTTCACAAAATGCAACACAATTTTAAAAGAAAAGAATTTTATTGAAAATAACCATGAAATATTTTAGATTAAACTTCATGAAAATAATGCGTTATGAAACTGTAAAAATCCATTCATTCCGTATAAGTTAAAAAAACATTCTCCTCATACTTTTAATGGAAAAGTCAAAAAGTACCACATATGGTAAACAAAAGAAAGATTTATTCCGTAACATAAAGTAAAAGTCAAAGAGGGGTAAACATGACTTTAAATATACATGTAATAATATTAAACACTTTATGGAAAACATTCCTTATGGACATGGATGAAAAATATAACCCCAGTAAATACTTACGAATAAATAATCTCGAATAAGAACATGATTGGAATCGTTATTCCTTACCTTAGGTCCGATATGCTTCATACGTATCCGAACCTCCTATATAATGATTTAAATAATATAATTGACTTATTAAAGAATCATATTCATTGTTATGATATCATATATGGTTCACTTATGACTTTATATTACCTGTTCTTTTGTAAATTCAATGTTAAAGCAGCATTTTGGGTAAAATCATTTTATTTATCGTACGTGTTTGGACTTGTTGTTCTTGATATTATTATTACTTATATCATGATTTAATTACTTATAGAATGTAAATAATGATTTATATATCATATATATTCAGTATATATATATATATAATAGATAGATAAATGAAATGAAATACACCGTTCATGGAGACGGTAGGCCATACGTACGCATGAACATTGTTTTCCTTTCCTTATTGACTTGAATGGAAGTAAGTAGTTGAAATATATATATAAATAAATTTAGTAGATTTATCATGTCATATATTTAATTATTATTCATTATATATACTTTATAATCATTCTTGAATGGTTAACATGAAGAATGAATCTCATCACGTCATGGAGACGGTAATCTGTACGTACGCACGAGCAATAATATCATTCCCATAATTATTGAATTGAATTGAAATGGATGATATAATATATCAGAATCAATATGATTTTATAAAAACTATATATAGTTATTATTTACACCATTATACCCATCCAAGTAAGGTGGTGGTGGAAAAACAGATTACACCACGGCGTGGAGACGGTATTCCGTATGTATACACATGCAGTGATTTAATTTTCTGTAGGATGGATAGAAGGTGAAGTGGGGTTGTTTCATATTTATAATAACATATAATTATATTAGTGATACTTATGTTATTACTTTATAATTAAATAACTATATAAGAAGAAGATGAAGAAGAATGAAAACATGAAAGAATCGGTAGAAGAGATTACCTCTTCTTTGACACACCTATTTTAAGCTTCCTCTTAAGGGACTAGAGTTGGTATTTTGAGAAGACCAAAACCTCCAGAATGTTTCTAGGGAAGTGTAAAAGATAAATGGGTAGGGATTGTCTGAGATTTAAGTCTCAAGGTTTTGTGAAGAGGGGATGGAGGAGGTGCCCTTTTATAAGGAAGGAGAGGGTCACCTTTGGAATCCTCAAAAATATTAATTTATAATAAATCAAAACCCACATAAAAACCTCAAACAATGACTCATATTAGAATATTATATTATATAGGGTTGTAATATCATCAAAAAATAAAATTTAGACTTGTTTGAAATTTATTTTGAACCTTATCAACTTGATTTGTCCTTATTTAATTTATTTAATCTTATTTGTGGTAATAAGATCTTATGTTATAAATTGTTATAAATAATTAATTATGTGTTGTGAATTGTCCATAATTGGATTATTTAGGACATTTTCGACCATAAAAATTTTATTTTATAATTTTTAAATTTTTTTGTGATTTTTAAACAATTTTATATTATGTTATTTTTATAAAATAACAATAGTGTCAATTTTGACACTATTCATTTATTTGAATTTAAATAAAATACACACAGAAGATTTGTTCGAACTAAAATATTTAATAGATTATTAACATTTTATATTTATCTAGAAAATTCGTGGATAATATTAAATAGTTCATACAATATTTAGTTATATTTTTAAAACCATTTATTTGATATTTCAATCAACAAAATAATTTTAACATCACTATTGTGTCACCTTTAATGATATACATTTAATCCATAAAAATTCTAAATAAATTCACATAATGTAGATAATTTTATTAGATCTCTAGAGACTATTCATGACTGATGTTTTATGAATTTTATCACTAAATTAAAATTATTATACTTATAAAATTTAAGAGAGTGACATGTATTCACTTTCTTTGGTTTTAATAATAATTAAATTATTTTCATGGTCAAAAGTCCATAAAATGAATCTATTTAGACCCTTAGGTGATATGGGTCTACTTTTAGTCATCCAATATAATTTTTTCAGGTTTTAGGGTAATTTTAAAATCTTATTTTTACCCTTAATTACCTGATTTACCTTTAACTGCAGTAAATAAGAATTACCGTAGTTACTATTCATAATATCAAAAAAAATAAAAGTAACATATTTACATAATTTGGACCCACTGAATTCAAATATGGAATCCATTTTTCAAAATTCAAAACACAGAAGTTGCAGTAAATAATTTAAAATTTATCCTGTTGTTAAGAAAATGGGTTTTGATAGTTAAAATATTGCCATAGATTGAAATGTATTTACCTATGAATTCAATGTAAAATTAATGGTAATGACATACATTATATTAAATGGTAAAAATATAATATATTTATACTTTAAAACCATTCAATATTATAATTTCACCATATAAATTATGGCGATGAAAAAAGTTGTTTTTAATTAAAATATAGCATGTTTTTACTATTCATTAAAATATGAAAGGTATCAGAATAATATGAAAAATTTATCCAACGTAAATTTTTATATCCTGATACCAAAGAAGAATTTTATTTTGTAACATTGAACTTATAAACACGTGAAAAACTAGATTTAAAGTGGGTTCCCCATCAAAATGCGGCAAAACTATATTTTTTGAAAAATACTTATTTTACCCGAAAAAATTATTTTGTTCTCATACCATCTTCTAGATAATATGTAAGATGAATAATAATGTTATAAAATTCAAAATTTAGTTAATACTATTCATAACGTCTAGTCCATAATAATATTATAACAATATATCATTGTTTAGTGAAACTCGGTATTGCGTACTACACACGCTATCAAGGAAGGTCGTGATTGCGTGTAACGCAAGCCAAGCTAGTGTTGTGTGTCGTGAAAGATTTATTTGATGTTGCGTATAACATTAGACATAAAACATATAATTCTCATAAAATATCAGGGTGTTACAAAATAATTTTAGAATCCATATTATGTGTTTCTTAGAAAAAACATAAGAACAAATATATATTTTTTCAGATAAAATAAGTATTTTTCAAAAAATTAAATTTTATCACCATTTAATGGTGAACCCATATTAAAACCAATATTTGACACTTTTATATATACAATTTATTGAAATTAAATTCTTCTATAGATTCGTTATATAAAAATTTATTTTGGATAAATTATTGGGACTTTTCTGATAACATTCATATTTTGATGAATAGTGAAAAATACTAAATTTTAATTGAAAACAATTTTTTTAATAAAAATAATTTATATTGTTAAATTATGAATTTTAATATGTTGTAAGTATAATAAGATTATACTTTAATCATTTAATACAATTTTGGTCATTATAAGTAATTTCACATTTAAATTTGACATAAACACTTGTCAATCTTTTTATAATTTTCAGTTCTTAAAAAAACCTGCTTTTTGGTTTTGAAAATGGAAATTAATTTTTAATTAATTAATGATACTTCTCTATTTTAAATTTGGTAAATTGGAATTCATTTAATTATTTGTATTATCAAAATTATCATAGGGTGATTTTTTGTTATTTTTCTGAAAACATTAAATTTTTTATGAATAGTGAATAACACTATGTTATTGTTTAAAAACCGACTTTTTTATTTAAATAATTATTTATTTTAAGTCAATATAGATACTAAATACCTATATTAATTCAATTTGATTCATTGGAGTCATTTTTATAACAAAATTAGATGTATAAAATTTTATTGAACTTTTTTACCATCTTTTACCCACCTTCAAAGAGAATTTGAAAATTTGCATAAAACATAATTTTACCACTTTTGTGAGTTGAATTTAAAAAATCAGAGAGGCACGGTTGACATCAATAAGTAAAATATGGATTAATATGATAGAAATAATTTTTTGGTGAATAGTAACTTTTCACTTTTATTTACCACGGTTAAAAGTAAATATGGTAATTAAAGGTAAAAATGATATTATAATTACCCAAAAACATGTCCTAATACTATTTTATAAGTGTAATCCGACCATAATAAAACCTTAGGAATAAAATATGATCCTTTTGGTCCACTTGGATTAGATTAGGACATTTATTATTATTTTATTCAAAGAAGAGTTAAAAGTATTAAATTCAATGTTTAATAAATAAATCATTTTTAATATTGGGTTACACATAAGATAAATTAGACTATAAATATTCATTATAAATATAAAAGTATTTACTACATAATGGTATTTTATTTATAATTTTTATACATTATATATTTAAATTTATTTATGACATAATGATGATGCAGTAATTACCTTATTAATGAAAGATTAAAATAATTGTTATTATAAATATCCAAATAAATGTAATTTGAGACTTTTGATGCATTCCACTAATTTTTTTGTTTAATATGACATTTTATGGTTGATTATAAAATTTTTATTTGATGTAATCAGGATGTTATGATTTTCAAAAAAACCAAATACTAAATAGTGTCAAAATTGACCTAAATGAGTTTTTAAAACAAATACTATATTATTGGTTGATATAATATTCCTAAAAATATATGGTTCAGAAAAAGGGATTAAATAATATTATATATTTCATTAATGAACCATTTTAGGTTCTATTGAAAGTTTATAGTAAGTTTAATAACCATATAGTGTAAGAATACAAGAAGACACAGTAAAAGTTACACTATTTAACTAATACTTAAATCTAAATTATATGGTTAATATGGTGACCTAAACATGTGTAAAACATATTTCATAATAGGATTACGACCCATACCCACCTTTTATTTGAAATAAATCAATATGGATCCATTCTAAACTGAAAATGATTTATAATAAAATAATATTTCGTGGTTTTCCTAAAGTGATCCTCACCTCTCTTATAAAATGGTACTTCCGCTTCTCTTTATTTCACACCTCCAAAGCCATTTTTCTCAGCCAACCCCTACCCAATAATTTTCCCAACTACTATCACTACATTCTAGAGTCCTTAATTTGATCATAAATCCAATCTAACATGCCCTTTTGATCAAATCAAAAGGAAGAACTCGAAGAAGAGTTAATAATTTCACCACCCTCTTTCAAGTTCTTTTATTCTTCCACTTACTCTTTCTTAGTTGTTTCTAGATTGAAATAATCACTCCATTGCCTCCTAAATACTATTATGTTATTATAAATATGTTACAACCATATTTATTATTTTATCCATCCTATAAATGACAAAGTCACCATATGTGTGTATGTAAGGCTTACCGTCTCCACGTCGTTGTGTAGTTTGTCATTCAAAAAACATAATTATTTGGATGAATATAATATTGAGTATTACTAATCTAAATAATAAATATTACATCTTAATTATTCATTATATATAATATATCATCCAATTATATACGATTTCACCATCAAAAGAATGATATTGTCGCTCATGTGTACGTGCATCTTACTATCTCCACGACGCGATGAGATTTCATAACCCATCATAACCATTCAATTATAATTTTAATTTGATGATTAAAAATAATGTTTAAATACTTTGTATAATTATTTATATGAATCAAATACATCCTATCCCTAACAAACATGACTTACATAAAAAAAATATAATGGAAAACAAATCTGTTAACACCCGAAACGATGATACTGCTAAAATATAATTAACAAAGAAATATTAGAATATAATATATGATATCATATTTACTTATGTGTTTCTATTATAATTTAAAATCAATTATTTAAAAATTATACAGTAGGTTAACGTACCATCAACTATGGTAAATTACAAGGTAAGGGGCTTCTTATCTCACTTTTAATTTTGTGAAATTTCCATTATTCACTGCTTATTTTTTACATGTGGGGTATTGTGTATTGACAACTGATATATATTATAATGATTATATTTATATTAATGGTATTCTGTTATTCATTTGGTGGTTATTAAATTTTTGGTCTTACAACTCGATTGATTACAATGTGGTAAGGTGTTTTCATCTCACATCTCATTCCCATGAGATTCATGCTATATTGCCACTATTCCCATTTGTGCAGTGTATGTAAATCTAATGATTGTATTATTTGTGTAATATAAATTAATTTTTGGGTATTTACATCTTCATTGTATGATACTTCTTTCATGGGGTGTATGTTTCATAAGATACCAAATCATTACGGGAATCTCACATTTCAATTTCCACTCATTGGGATTTACGCATACATTATTGATTATTTTACTCCATGATTATGTGTCAAAATCATTATTTATTATTTATGTAGTAATTTTAACTCCATTTTTTTTGGATATACCTTCGATACACATAATCACTCTACTGATAAATTCACATTCCATTAATATGAACTTGTTAAGCGTAATCATTACTCAATTTCCATTCATTGAGTTAAACATCCAAGTCATTGGTTTTGTTTTTACAAGAATATGTCTGAATGTACTTTGATTGGTTTACACTAAATATCCAATCATATTTAGTGTATTTATTTTTTTCACACATAATTATATCATTGATTTATCCTTAACCTAATGATATGGTCTTTTTAAGGGATTTCATCTCAACTTACATTCCATTGAGACTTCTTTGTTGTTATGCGCCAATTGACTTTTTGTTGGTCTATATAGAGTACTTTGACATAGTATATCAGGAATCCAATTATTCTCTTGATATTATAAATTTTCTATTACCTCAATTATTTTTATTCAAGATTCTCTCATTTGGTTAGGAACTCTATCAAAAATATCATTTTCAATGTTTTAAGAATCTATTATTCTAAATATTTCTCATTAATTTCCATGTTTTAAAAATGGTTTTAAGGATTTATTTATATGGACATTAATTTTTTAAAATTAATTTTAATTTTAAAAGTTTCATAGTGTTATGGGACGCTTTGATTCAAAAATCTATTTTAAATAGATTCTTGAAAAAAAGTGAGACTTTTAAATTCTTTCAAGAAAAAGGGGGATATTTCTCTCAAAATGTTTCGATGATTATTTCAATATCCTTAATTGATCTCTATTGAGGTTTATTTATTATAATAATATCTTCTATATTGTATTGAATGAATTATGTTTGACTGTGGATGTGCTATTTTCATACCATTCATGGTTTGGGGGTTAAACTATTGACATTTCTAATGCTTGTTTTAATAAGAATGTTAAGATTATGTTTGAACCTTTAAATATGAGGAATTCATTGGAATAGTAAGTGACAGGTGGAGCCCCCTATAGCTTCTCGATGCATCGGTAGATCTCATGAGACAAACTTGTGTCTTGGCACAAGGCCTTGAAAAATATTATTTTTAGTCTTGGCATGAGGCCTTGACTATGTGGTTATGATATTCGGAATTATGCATTCCATCATTATGAAATTGGCTATTGATATTATATTTGATTACTCGACTAGTAGAATATCCATGTGAATAATAAAATGGAATTATTTTATTTATATTTTCCATATTATGCAGATGTTTAAGTTTAAAAGGCATGTGTTTTAGTCTTATACATTGTCTTAAATGTTAATTATTATTTATGATAGTTTACACTATATTGTTATCCTTACGGAGCATTCGAGTTCACACCTATACTATGATTTATTTTTCCTAGGATGCGAAGAAGTATATTATGATAAACATACAGGAATAGGCTAAGGGATATAAGAGTGTTCAAAGGTACACAATGTTGTTTTTTTTATTTCATGGTGTAATGTAAAACATATGTTTGTTTCTAGTACATCCAAGGCTACTAAACTGATCAGTCTTTCAGGACCTGATTCCTTGTATCATGCCAATGTTATGTAATAATGCACTAATTCTGGGTAACTGGGGTAGGGGCATTACAAATTAGATCCATCCATTAATAAATGTGTAAGGAAAACGATGTACAATTTTCCATCCTCGTCCAATATTCTGAAGGTGGAGAGGGATCTTTACTGGTAATGTCATAGATAGGGGAATTCTCAACATTTACTTCCCCAATTACGGGTGAGTTATATGTTGTTCCCAAAATTTTATTAGGTGGACCTATCACCAGATATCAGGATTCAGTGACATGCTAATCTACTGATATCTCGAGCTCTATGAGTCTCCATGTTTATAAGTAGAGTTTCACATTCAGTTCACCATTTCTATTTTGTATGCATTCATCAGGGCCCCCTCCTGTGTCTTATTGTGTACTAGAATTCTTGTTACCCTATATTCCTACATTCTGAAGGATGGTTACTTTAATCACATTCATCAGTGTTGTATACTCTTTGATCAAAATGTGATGATGGTATGTTGATTTCACTTTCAATGGATTCCTCTTTGGAACTCGTCGCCTAGTATGGGTCTCCCTCATAGAGTTAATTCATGTTCAGGAAATTCATTCCCAGTTTCATCTCTTTATGGATTGTTGTTAATTATAATACTTATATATGGACATTATATTTTGGTCTTGATAGGGAAGAAACCTTTGGTGAGGAGAGTAGTGATGTTGGGAATCACTGGCATGTCTGGATGTTGGGAACATTGGTCAACTGTGTTCTTCATTGTAAGAGGGAATATCATGGATTCATCATAGGCATGGAACACATGGCATCCCATGTTTATCACGAGGTATCTAACACCAAAGGAATATATCTTCCAAGACTTTCACCTCTTGAAACCCATGTTCTACATGACATAGTTGACGCCATAGGTTTATATCTTACAAGGATTTCACCTTAGGCATCCCATGTTTTAAAATATGTATGTATTTTGGGTAATAATTTTAACATCTTATGGAGGCATAATGAGGAATTATTATAACATATTATGGAGATGTATTTGATTAATTATGACTCCTCATGGAGGGAGATCAAGGAGGAGCATCTCAAGGTGTATGATGACACACCTGGAAGTTTATTGATGGATGGATCAGAATTACTTGTGGAGGAGGATCCAGGTGTTTTTCCCATAAATGGAAGATGTCACAACATAAAGGTTGAGTATAATAACCCTTGGGGGAGATTAGGGAGGTACTCCCCTAATAGGGATTGTATGAAAGGTTTACTATTGGATGGATAATAATTCCATGGGAGGTGGATCTAGGATGTGTGTCCCATAATGGGAATATGTCACACCATAAAGGATGTTCAGAACACCCAAAGGGTTGGATCCAGGAGGTACATCCCAATGGGGGATCACCTAAAAGGTTTACAAGTGGATGGATCAAATGAAAGTGGAGGTTGATCTAGGGGGTGTTTCCCAAAAAGGGGTGATGTCACACTATGAAGGTTGATCAGAACACCCCTAAGGGTAGATCAGGGAGGTATATCTCTAAGATAGAGAACCTAAAAGGTTTATCAGTGGATAGATCAGAACTCTAGTTGTGGTGGATCTAAGAGACTTTACTTATAAATGGAATGTTTCACACATTGAATGTTGATCAGAACACCCCTTGGGGTGGGTCAAGTAGGTACATCCCTTGGAGGAAGAAACTGAAATGTTTATTGTTGGATGTTTCAAAACACCAAGGGAGGTGGATCCAGGAGGTGTTTCCCTTACAAGGAAGATGGCACACAATGAAGGTTGATCATAACAACCCTTGGGGAGTATCTGGTAAGAACACCTCTAGGGGGGATAACCAAAAAATGTTAATAGTGGATGGATCAGAACACCAGTGGAGGGGGATCTTGGAGGTGTGTTCTATAAAGGGATGATGTCTCACCATGAAGGTTGATAAAAAAACCTAATGGGGCTGGCTATGGAGGTATGTTCCTAGGAGGGAGAACCTAAAATATTTACTGGTGGATGGATCAAAACACCAATGTAGGTGAATCTAAGAGGTGTGGCTCATAAAGTGAAGATTTCACACTGTAAAGGTTGATTAGAACACCCCTTAGGTGGATCAGGGATGTTCACCCCTAGGAGGGAGAACCTGAAAGTTTTACCAGTGGATGGGATTGAACCTCGTAGAGGCATCCGATGTAACCTATTTAGAATACGTGGATCAAAACCCACATCGTTAAATGTTGTAGATTAAGGTTGTGTGACAGGACTATTTATTGCAGTTTAACATCATGAAATAAGGACACATGTGTTGCGAAGGGAGCATCGATATGATTGGTGTGGGGATAATTCATGGAAAATTCTCACTTCAATCGTATTTCTCTTGGTTTGACAATTTAGGGATTACTCATCGATGTTGTTCGAGGTGCCCAGAATAGATATGGTCTCCTAGGTGAGGGTCATGTTCCTTCCAGGGATTTATCCTATAGAAAATTAGGATGGATTCAGATGTTGATCTTGGACCTTAGGGAGGCTTCCAATGTATCCCAGTTAGTTGGGAATAAAATCCCACATAATTTGGAATGGTATGTGGATTACACCTAAGGAGTAGGGCCCTAGAAACATGTGTTTGGGGCATACATGTGGAAGTTTCCCATATATTGAGTATAGTTATTGGTTAATACACATAATATCGGACCATGGAGGAGATGGGGTGGATGGCATGGTCTTTACTAACCTATATCCCATCATGAGTCATGTTTGGTATGAGAAATAAGAAGAGTCATTAGACTGGATTCTCACGTTGTGAATGAAGCATCATTGATATATTTTTGGGGGTTTACGCATGGAAGATGGCTAGGATGATGTCATTCTAGGTGATGAGGATATCATTCCATGTGAGTATGATCACATTCCCTATGAGGGTAGTTGATGTGGAGACCATTCCTTTCCACTCACACATAGAGCATGCTGGGATTAATGCAGATAGTAAGGCTATAGATTAATGTCATTTATTGAAAACATTGGGACTATGAAGTTTTTCATCATGCATCTCAAATATGGGGGACTCACTCCACTTCCCTGGGGATTACATGACCACAGCTCAAACACCCTTGGGCGGGGAACATATTTTCAAATTCTAGGGTGCAACGATAGGAAGGATGGGATACTCACGAGGTCCACATTAGCATTCCTATGTTGAGAAGAAATATGTGTTTGCATGACCATGATGAGAATAAAAAAGTGGTTGGGTACCTCAGGTCACACTTGAAGTGGATTGGGCCACTTGAATGAGTAGAACAGATCACATAGGGACTCGAGGTGTGGATGAACCAATCTTGGATGGGAGTGGGGGCTCTGGTCACTCAACCTTCAGGAAGAGGTATCAACAAAAGGGAGGTAGCATGGATAGGGATAAGATAGAGGATTCAAGAAACTTAGGTACTCATAGAGAGGTTATTTGTTATTCTAAGTTGCTTTCTGGAGGTCATGGGATTCCTAAAAGGGTAGGCTTCATGAATCATGGTGACCATTCATCAGGATGAAGTCATGGTTCATGAGAGGAGTTATTTATAAATGTTGAATGCTTCATGAATACTCAAGTTACTCTTAAGGCCTTTTTCATTAACAAAGGGCATAGTAATTTGTGAAAGGTATCTAATCCTAGGTTGGATTATCTAAAAAACACCTTTAGGGGGTTTCATGAAGCCCATGCACCTTGGATTATCCATTTTGGTATGGTTCATGATGCTCAGGAGGTTCATAAGTTGGGATAAATTTAGATGTTTAATGCTCTGGTCACCATCCCTAAAATAGTTAACTAAGGGGTTATTTATAGGAAATGGGTTTCATGAATATTGGAAGTGGTTCATGAAGATTTTATAAGCATTGTGAATGGGTGTGACTCTATTGGACACGAAAAGGAACACCATAAATTTTTCATGTGGTTGTGAGGTGCCTTCAGACTCGTAGAAGAACACTATCAAGAATTCATACATTAAGAATGTGGACTTATCAAAAAAAGATATTTGTGATTTCCATCGATTCATGAAGCATAAGTTCATCACAAAAAACTATTTTAGAGGATTTTTGTGTAGTTTTGTCTTCAATTTACTCTAAACCAGCAATTTATTCATCAACTATTCTCATGGAACATACATTGGCTCCATCAAATATGTCAAAAACAAGATAACAAATGATAAATCTAGGGGGAAGTGACTATAGAATGTGACTAACTAGAAATAAAATCAAACATTTCTTATTACTTTCTTTCCTTACACAAGATAATCAAGTGGCACTCCACTGTGACATGAAACATCCATGTTGGGTGATCAAGTTTTTGAAAAGTGTACCATTGGATGGATTTTCACATATAGTATTTTGCGGGGGTTGTATTTATCAATGTTTCACAAATTTAATATAAATTATATTGATATTAAATTTATAACTATTTCATCTCATGAAATATTTAAATTATCATGTTTTATTCATTTTTCTGTATGCATGCTTCAAATGATTTAGTTTTTAGAATCTCTATTACATCCACCAAATTAATGTTTCCATGCCACTGGTTTTTCCCTGAGATCCCATCTTGGGTTGGAATGGAATTTTATGGTGTTTGTGGAAACACCTTTATGTCAAACACATATCCACACCCATTTAGTTGGTTTCCAATAGGGTTTATTCATGGAACTATAAACACACAATGGTTCTATATCATTGATGACTTAGGGACCTTTAATCCAATAGTAGGTTATCATTAGGGAATTTGGAGAATGGAAGTAAATAACTCACATAGATCTAGAGGTTGGAAGGTCAGGATCATCAAAACCTTTTGAAGGGAATTATTGACTACTGTAGGACTCTCTTATAAGTTTAAGACATGTCCATAAATCATTTATTAATTCCCAAGTCTGATGAGGGTCACCCTTTAATTAACAATCAATTATTAACATGTATGGAATTAAGAATCATCTATGTATTTTATATTCTTCATCGATGGAGATGTCTATATGTATTTGAGGTTCTCAACCAATGGTGCCATATTTTTTCCAAATTAGATATTCTATCATTATCCAGGGAGACATAATTTATTTTAATGGTTGGATAAGTCCCATGATGTTGGATTCCTATGTATCATTTTGAAAGGAATCAGAACCACCATAATTTGGTGACACTTAATAGGGAACATCATACATTTTTAGGACATGAGATAAAGACCAAACCATGTAGTATAATGTAATCCAATAAGGATATCTAAGAGAAAGGTTCATAGAAAATGATTTATATGAGACTTATGCGAATGAATACTAGGTAACATAGAAGGGATATGGATTCATAAGTTTAATAAGACTTTATGAGGAATGTGGCCTAGACAGAATTAGAGTTCATCTGGGGTATTGGATTTGGACCTCAAGGAAGATTCTTATGTATCCCAATTGGGAGGGAATCAAATAATTCATAGTTTTGTTCTGAGGACCCATGCCTATGGAGGACCACTGATGAGTTCTCTTATATGGGATGCGGCCCTTTGAGATTATTCAATTTTAGGGCTTAAACTATATAGGAGGATTCCTTTTGAGGTTGAATTTCATGGATTACACCATATAAGAGGATTCCCTGGTGATTTGGTAGGTTTGGTTCAGGCTTATTCCTCAGTAGGATTCCCATGATTATTTAGGAATTACACTTTTAATGATCCCAATAGGGTGGGGATTGTTCATATTTCATTATTATTTCTAACAACAAAGCCCAGGTGATTCATGCTTGGTGTGAGAAACAAGAGGAAGTGATAGATCTCAGAGGCCACACAATCTTCTTTGTACGCTGGTGGATAATGAAAAAACCCAAAGGGAGAGGGAAAGAGAGTTGTATATAGGACTTTTTCTCTTCCATAAATGTACATTGGAAAAAATGGAGAGATAAAGGGATTTGAGGTGCCCATATCCCATCTTATTTTTGTAATTGGTATAGTAACATTCAATGATCTATCCAACTATGCCACATGGGTATAAAGAATAAAGGAATGAAATAGACGATGTCTTGTAATAAATCTTAGGGGTTACTCTAGGAGGGATATCCTATAACTGGATCATGGGGAAGAGTGGAGGATCTCATTCCATGCCAATGGGGAAAATCAATCGGGATCTTTACCCTCCCCTCTTGGAATTGGTGTACATGGGTATTATAGATGATGATGGAAGGATATGGTTTAAGAAAACATATATGAGAATGGTATATTCCTTAAACTTATCTAAAGGTTATAATCCTCATGACTAATGTAATTAATACCCACATGCACCCCAAGGACCCTACCTATCTAATAGGACAAGTGTATGACACCTCTGACTGAAGGAATGAATTTCCAAATGGGAGAAAAATTGGTGCGATACTTACCATGGATTTGTAAGTCTATAGGATTTATTGTAGGTTTCTATTTGGCCCCCTAGACATAGGATCCAAAGGAATAGGATTCCATCTATTGATTTCTATAATATGGATCAAAAGGAGGCTCGTATAGGACTTGGCTTGATGAGAAAAGTTTTTTCATGCAGGAGCTAGGTAGAGGTAGAGTTACTTCACATGGGGGGAGGGAAGTTGGACATAAAGATTCCATGGGAAATTTCCCACTTGGGAAAAAATGCTTGGGAGAGGCTTTATCATAAGAACCATGGGTCTCCTCAGGTATCCTTGTATGGTCCATGTACGCATCTCTGATTCAGTAAGGGGCCTTCACACAAGTGGTTGTACACTAAGGGGAAAAGGGTCCTCACACAAGTGTCTTGTGTTTTAAAACATAGAGGGACTTTGATACCACTATCCCCCATAGTTACAACTTTTCATGGGTTGTAGAGGCAAACCTGAGTTATTTTTAGCACCTGGGTGAAGGGTCTGTGTGACCAAAGATTTAGGGATTCTTCCAATTTTCCAGTTGGGAAATGAGGGTCCTTATGTTCCTATTTATAGGAAAATAGGGGACCCTTGTCAAAGGGGGTTGTCTTCATAGGTACCTAGAATCTGTTCTTGGTGTAGGTTCCTCATGTAGTGGTGGATATGTTTTATGAACGTATAGGGTGGGTGTACGTAGGTTCCTCACCCAAGGGTGGTTTTTTTATCTATGATGTGCAGGATGGGCTTGCACTAGTCTCTTTATGCATAGGATATGTGCACACATGACCACCTAGTAGAACCACATTGAAACACCTTCTACTTCATACCATGGGGGATTCACCCCTACACCCATTCTTGGGATCACTTCCTGACTTTAGTCTCAACCTTTCGAGATGATCCCTTCAATACCGTCACTGATCACCAGGAAAAATATAGAGTTGAAAAATGAACATTTCAATCCTAGTCTAGGAAATTTTGTGATGTGATACATGTAAATCTAGTCCAATCTTTCTTCCAACATAAATATTCATTTCTACAAAAAACTCAACATTTTGTGTCTATGTGAGGTTACCATCTTTATTTTTTTATAAATGTTCATGGAAGACAATTAATGGTGTCAAAAAAAGCACCGCATTAGAATTAGATTCAATTAAAATGAAATAAATATGGTTATAAGGTAACTTTAGGGTACCTTGACACATTCCAACATCAAATGGTGGGAATTAAATATATCTAAACTATGGAATCATGTTCTAATTTTTCCTAGTGTCATTGGGCATAGTGCATGCAGTTTCACTATTAATAGGTTTACATGAAAAAACATAAAAAAATTGTGTCTTCTTATATCCTTGCCCAATTTTTTCCAAAGTAAGTTATTATGGAGACATAGTGGGTATGACTATTATTCTGATTATTCCACATTTTTTATGTTTTCAGGATAACAAGTTTTGTGTCCTTTATCCACTATCTTCTTGATTATTTCCTAGATCTGGTAGTGCATAGGAACAACGAGATTACACTCATCTTTTTCTAGAGCTCCATTTGTGGTTTTTCACTTTGGAAAAAGTAGTGTCACTTTTTGGGGGGATTTTACTATGGTGAAACATTAGCTAATGTGGATGGTGTTTTATGTCAAACAAAATTGACCATATGTTTTTAAATGATGACCCAAACAAGGCTTATTATCCAATAATGTTATGACATTATTGAGATACCCCAATGGGAATTTTGAGTAATGATTTTTTTATTTCTAAATCCAAAACATGACACGGGAGAAGTATGTGAGGAATGGAAATGGAAAAAGAATGAAAATTGGTTTATTAAGCAATATTGGTTGGGATTATCGAGAGAGAGGAGGTCTCTCTTAATGAGGAAATGATCATTGAATGAGAAACCAATTTTGTGGATGACATTTTGAAAAGAGAACAGGAGTCTGTTACTACATTGGAAAACAGTGCTATCCTCTGGCTGACATGCCCATTTTGTGCGTGACTTATGCAATGCTAACTTGGGTGTATTGGTACAATGTTTGGAAAATTAGTTCTTGGTAATTCCAAAATTCATTTGCTGAAGGATGAAGGTAGTTAATGGAAATTTAGATTTCCCCAGATACTGAGTCTCATTTGTTGAAGAAAAATGCCTAAATATGGAAGTGACATTATAAGTTATTATTACCCAATAATGGGGTAATAGGTTTCGAAAATTGATGTATCCCAAACATAGGAAATATGCTTCCTTTATTTTAAGGTCATACTACTAGGACTATAGTGTTATGGAAATGATGAGTAATATGAGGCTTATCGAACTATGGTTGTTCTATCATACTTCGGTCATGAGGGATGAAATTTCAATCAAAGGTCTTGGGAGTTCTCAATTTAGGAGAAGTGACATTGGGGAAGAATATGAGGTAATACCATGGACCATGGTCAAACAGTGGGTTTTGGAATGATTTTTTATGGATTATGGAGAATGAAAAGGCTTTTTCTGAGGATAAAGGTATCACTGGTTGACAAACCAGTTATGTGGGAGACTATGAAAATCCAAATGGGGAATGTTAATGCATAGTAAAATAGTTTCATCTTGTGGATAAAAACCCTGTCATGTGGGAAACATATGAAAATACAACGGGGGAATGGTTCTTCATAGTTAGATAGAGGATTCCTCGGGTATTAGAAATTCTATCACAGGTAACTGAAGAAATATTTTGAGGATCTGAATGTTTCTAACATAATAAGTATGACATGTGTAGAGGATATATTAGACAAAAAACAGAACATTGATTTATATTGATCATGAATTGTAGAGTACCTTGCATAGATCTAACTCATTTGTTTGAAGTGACATCTCTGTTTCCTTGGTGGACCCCTAAATAAGGGAACCTAAATTAAGATCTCACGTATTGATCGTTGTTTTTGTATAGGAGAGGGGGAATTTTTCTTTACCCTGTGGTTGGGACTATGAGCTGATCCCTAGAAGTCATTACATATTTGAATTTAATATTAATCATGTCACACATAGTTCTTAGGTAACCCATGCAAAGGGAAATAGCCATGCAATTTAACAACATGATTTAAGAAAAAATACTACTTGATGTGAAAAAAATTATATTGTTTCTAGACCAGGGGAGAGGACTCCAGATTCAATATGTATCTTGGTGGGGAAATAATGAAGAAAAACATAGTTCTTGAATGGATTCACCACACTGATTCGATTTATATGTGAAGAAATGTGGGTTTGGAAAACATGCTAATGCAAGGGGTGAGACACAATATTGAATCCCTTTATGTAGATCTAACTCATACATAGATGTGTGTAAGATATTAACATATTATAGCTAGACTAGGATGTAGGATTCTAGTATCACTAAGTATCTCATATGAATGATAATCTATACATTTTGGGAATAAATCCCTCAAGGCATCATTGAATCATTTTTGGGTTGGTCATGTTTTTTGATAAAGTGGGATGTGATGTTTACTTTTTTCACATGGTGAGTTTTGAAGTTCAGTTTTTTAACAAAAGGGGAATACATAGTAATTTTTCTGGTTCAAGAGATTTTTAAAAAAATACATGATTGATAAAAGAACTTAGACAAAGGAAAGGATGATCTAGAGGGGTTGAAAAAAGAGAAGATACAAGGTGGCGCTGTTTTCCAGTGTTTAGCATATTTTTGGGCATAAAATAGAAAAATGAATAGATGTGTTCTTGGAAAAGGAAGTTGTGCTAAATATTAGTGGTTTGCATGTTATATAGGATTGGAATTTCTTTTCAAGAAGTTTATCAAGACCAGAAGCTCAAAAATTGGCAAAAGCATGAGGTGCGTGAAATATTGGAGCAGTGCGCGAAATATGTTATTGTGTGGAAGATGGGTTTCTGCACTCAAAAATGATTACACGGTCAAGGGGGGTTTTCATGAAGCGTTCATTTTTGCCTATAAATATGATTTGAACCTCTCATTCAGGATAGCTCAAGACTTTGAGAAGATCTGTTCATTGATGCACGTAAAAATAATGCAAAGAATGTTGCGTGAAAAATTTGGTTTTGTACGTAAAAATTGATGTTGTGCATAAAAGTTAACATTGTGTGTAAAATGATGGTGGCATATAATTTTAGGCGTTTCTTGAAATGTGTTGTTTGTATTTTGTGCAAAAAGAGATATTTTTCACGTAAGGAAAGGGAATTACGCGCAAAACGCAGTAAGGGCTGCACGTAAAATATGATGTAGCCCGGTTCATTTCTGTGGCAAAGTGAGATTCGTCTATAGGTGAAAGATGTACTTCAATAGAGATTATATCAATAGTTAAAGATGAAAAATTCATCCATGATAATTGAAGATACCTACAATTCTATAAACGGTGAGTGGATCTTCTGAAGAAGCAGTTAGATCACTTCAGCTGAGTGAGAAATGAGTTTTCATATTATAATTGGTTGTAAACTAGAAGGTACAATGAGTCCTCTTCAAAATTTGTAAACAGAAGTGTGATTATAGTGGATTTGGTACATCAGAACATTGCTGGTGTATGCTCCTTGTACGTAGCCGAGTAAGAGTGAACCATGTAAAAATTGTTGTGTCATGTGCATGAATTAATTTTTTTTACACTTTTCTATGGGAAAGTGATAGAAGATTGTTTTTATTAATAGTGAAACAAGATCTAGACAGGAAGAGGTTTAAATATTTCATAACCTGATTCTCCCTCGTCTCATGGTATTTGACCTTATGGGAATAATAAACATAAATAGTTATTAGGGGAACCATGTAGTTTAAATTTATGCAGTAATGAAATCTAATGTTCCTTTTAAGATCTTAAAGTTAGGACCATGATAACCCCAATGTAAATTGATGTGTCTTATTTATGTAGGGATTTTATTTTCAAATAGACATAGTCCAAGATGATATATTCTCATTGTGAGAAACAATAAGTGTAAAAAAGTTCATTCCACGACATAATTTCAACACATGTGACATATATGGGCATTTATGTTTTTTGGTGGCTACGTTGGGATATATGATCAAGGTGTCACTACATATCTCATTAGAATGAGAATAAATCCACTCATATTTATTGAAAGGTTCCCTATGTAGGAATGACTCGTACAAACAGAGAGGGGGATTTTTGTGTGTGTTATCGACAAAATCAGGCTCATGAATCTATGCATCACTACGTATCTCATTGAAATGAGAATCAAGACACACATAGTTCTTGAAAGGTAATGCAATTTATTATCAAGAAATGAGAATGATATTCATGCAGTTGAATTTCTTATAGTAAGGATGTGGTTCACCTGATGTGGGAAGGAAAAGGAATTGAATCTTGGCCTTAAATTATAGGTACGAGCATCACAAGGAATCCTTTGATGACTGGAATCATGCCACACATAGTTATTGAAAATATTTCCTCACATCAATTAGGTTTTGATGTAGGGAAAGGGGACTCTGATGTCTTCTAGAATTATGATGGGCCCACAACATGAGTTATAGGAATCACTAAAAATATCTATATATTAGAATAATTCAATACATTATTCTATATATAAGGTGTAGTAGGATACAAACACCAAGAATTTCGACCCGCTCTAGCAAGTATTAAAATAATATTTTGATTTATTCCATGCAACAAGGATATGAACCATGAATTTTTACATCATTTGGAAAGGAATTTATCATAAAGTTTGACTTATTGTTACTTGTACAGTATAGTATGACTTTTTAAGGTCGTGTGACAATTTCTAACTTCATAGTTTAAAGTTTTTCATATGATACATATACTATGTAGTTTAGTATCATATAGACATGATGACTTGATACACATTTTAAAGTCTATCTACTTGGGATATATGGTGTTGTTCATTTTAACATTCTACTACTAGGATTATTTTCATGGGATTAAATGAGATATTTTTCTAGAAACCTTGTATTTTTTTTGGTCATATTAAGCTCTCCATATGTTGAGATTAAAGAATAAGCTCTGTTATAATGGAACTTGTGTATGGAGTAAGGTCCTTCCAACTTTGGCTCTATATTTTGAGGCTTCTTTCTTGTTATCATTGGGGTTATGAGGACCAATATGAGTTCTCCATGGATGAATGAACAGAGGGATACCTTCTTATTAAAATCTCAAATTATCTGATTTTGATAGTCCTCCAAGTTATGCATGGTTTGATATATTTTCTCATCAATTCACTCCAATTAATCCAGTAATTTTGAGGATTTCTCATCCATGGATAGCATGTCATATATTGGAATATGGAGTGATGACAATTGTACCTTAATGGGAAGGAATTCTTATGTCCTATATATAATTGAATATCAGGTTTCCCATGTGGCAGTATAGGTTGTGGTTTGGTATCCTCACAAGGAATTTAAGAGTTTATTTGGAAAATGCTTATTATAAATATCCACCATATTTTGTAGTATGTTCAATAGGGTCTTGTTAAGGTCCTATATCAGTCTATTATCTACTGCATGATAGTGTGATAATTAGTTGGATTAGATGTTATATTCTTGATATAGATTTTCCACTATAGCAGAATAGAAATTGGTTCCATTTTAGGCCAGTATATTATGAGGGATACAAAATATTGTAATGTTGTTGGCCTTCACAAATTTGGTGATTCTTTTAGCCTTTCCATCCTTGAGGGTATTTCCTTAACCCATTTGGAAAATAAATCGGCAGTAGTTAAGATATATTTTAACACCTTGTCCATAGCTAGAGTGTATGGTCCAACAACACCCATTACCCATATTGAAAATATCCATGATTTTTTGGATGTATGTACCAAATCTAGGTGTTGATGGATGATGTTGGAATTCACTTGGCAGGAATTAGACTTCTTGGTGAAATCTTAGAAATCTTTTATCATAGTGGTCCATTATTACCCAAGCCTTTGGATTTGATAGGAATGCTTGAACCCTGAATGGTGGGAACCACAGTCTCCTATGTGTTATTATTTCATGATAGAAGTAGTCTCTGCTCTGTTGATACATCTATTAATGACTCCATAAAAGCCTCATTTATAGAGGACCTTCTAGTGATATGGGCCATCATAAATAGTGAAGTTTGTTACTTGTCATCATATTTTATCTTTCCCAACTCAGTCAAATGGTAGTACTCCATTTAGAAGGTACTCTATGATGTGAATCATCCACACAGTGGTAGGACCATAAGGTTTAGGGACAAGAATGATTTCATTAATTTCTTCTGTTTTTAGGTGAACCAAAGGTGATACCATTTGGTGATTAACAATACTCCTGACTATTTCATCGTGGTTTGGATTTTCCAAACTCATATCTATGTTTTCTAATGCATCTGACTTGGCATTATGAGATTATACGATGTGGGTCAATGTTTGCTCTGAGGGGAATTCTACTATTAATCCTCAAACATGGTTAATCGAGAGGATTAACTCTTCTTTTCTAATGGCATAATCCCCACTGATATATTTTATTACCAACTCTTAATTCCATTCCAAAACTAGATAGACAACTGGTATTTAGAGTACCAATTCTAGTCATGGAATGATGGATTGATATTATACCTCATTGTTTATATAGCATTTTGATAAGTGAAAAAATTAAGGAAAAACTACTTTTTCTAGAGAGATAACCATGAACCCTAACCCAAATTTACTGATATTAGGGTCTTCAATTCTATTTCCCATTGAACTATGAGATGCACCATCGAAATATATTTCTCATATTTAGGGGCTGTCTTGAATAAAAAAACTTTCTTCATCTGAAAATTTAGTGTTTAATGATGTTGTTTATGTAGATGGGTGTCATGCAATAAAATCTTTCAAATCCTAGAATTTTACTACTTTGGAGGATTGAAATATATATCAAACTAAAGCAGAATATCCTCCCACCATTCCCAACATCCTATAAACATAGGAAGTATGAGGATTTATTTGAGTGGGATATTATGACAGACCAAATGGACCTCATGATGCTCTTGGTAGTTCCTTAGTTTCTGAACCATGAAGATCAATGCTAGTCAACTTTTCCTGATATCGTAATAATGAGTCTCAGTGTCGATCATAGTTCAACTAAGATAATAATAGCTATTTTAATTTCCAAAGGCATTTTTTCACAAGGAAAGTGCCTAGTGATTACTCTATGGTCATCTCATATAAAAAGAGTTGTTTTCCTTCAATGGGTAGAAATAATATGGGTGGTCTCAAGAGATATTTATTATGGTCTTTAAATTATTCTTGATAGTCAATATTCCATTGATACACAAAACCTTTATTCATCAATTAGGTGAAAGGAAAACACATTCCTATGTGGTTGGAAATAAAGCGCCAGATATTGGCCAAGTGCCCCTATGTCTTCTAAACTATTTAATAATTCCAAGATGTGATATAATAAGGATATAATGTTTATTCTTAGGGTTTAATTTCATATCGGGATGAATTTCAATGAAGATGAGTAACAATGTCAAGGTTACCCTAAAATCCCCTTTCAAGGGGTTCATCTTCATTTTGTGTTGTCTCAGTTTTTCAAGGATTGTATCAAGATCATCCAAATGGTTAAAATGATGTCATGAATTAACCAATAGGACATCAATGAAGCATTTGAAAAACATTCCCAGGAATGGTTTAAGGATGTGATGCATGTTATGTTGGTATGTAGAACTGTAATTCATCAAGCCAAAAGGCATTACCTGATAGAATAATTCTCCCTACGAGACCTTGAAGGATATTGGTTATTCATCTTCTAAGGAAATATGAATTTGTTTTGACCCTGAATAGACATCCATGAAATAAAGGGCTTTATAATGAAATATTGTATCAATTATTAGCTTTTTTATTGGAATAGGGAATGAATATTTTAGATATTTTCAGTTGAGATCTCGAAATTCAATGTAAAGCTAGATTTTCCCATGTTTTTTATTTATTAGGATGACTTAATCTAGTCACTTTAGTTCTAAAATTATAGAATGATGTTGTAATTAATGTTTTTACTAGTTCAAACTTAATTTTGGAGGTGTGGGTTTGTTGTCCTTTAGGATTACTATTTGTATCCATAGTAGTATTATGGAAAGACCAAGTGATGGGTGGCCACCTTTGGATCAAGGCCTGGAATCTCTATGTAATTTTGGGTGACCACATATTTGTGTTACTTTTGAAAGGAGGTATATACCTCTTATTTTTCATATTCCATGGATAAACTAATAAAAGTGGGCTGTGTATCTTATTTTTTTCCCATATTTATTTCTACCATTTCGTCAACTATATTAGAGACACCATTCTCAAATGTCAGAGGGACATCCCTATGGGATTCCTACTCCTCCTTGTCCTACTACTTTTCATCTTCCGCCTTATCCTTTATAAATATTGGGTAGGATTTAACATTTAGACATTCAGATTGTAATCCAACCACTTCCAAATAAATTGATGATGCAAGGTCATTTTGAAGCTCTGAATAAGAAATATGAGGAATAAAATGAATATATTAATTTTCTATCAGTGGAATGACAACCTATTCAAGACCATATGATGAGTTAGGGATATATTGAAGATCAGGGGATGGAATGAGGGAATTGTAACACAATATTTCATCACTACTTGTATAATTGATAATTTCTCTAACTCTTATGGGTTCAGTTATCATGACTAATGTCATAGATGTTGTTGAACTTGTGCTTGAACATAGACTTACATATTTGATTTTATTGATGGTAATAATGTACTCTAAATTGAGTTTCTTTAAAGTATAAGATATGATCATATTCATACCATTTAGGTAATTGATTCATGTGACATCACCAATCATGGGTTGTATCCATTCCCTCTGGTAAAATCCAACATCAATATATTATGATTCATATGATTTAATGAGGCCTTTCCACCATGAAATTTCCTAATTTTTAGATTGATAAAATATTTGAGTAAATGGTGGTATAATGAGGGAATATATACATATTGAGGTAACCAAGGTCTTCTTAGTTTAATGTTGGAGTTTGTGTCTTTCCGACAACCATTAATTCTGAGTTAGACATGAGATCCCCAAATTGAGTTCTGAGTTTTTTTCACTAAGATTCCTTGGGGAATTATTATCATAACCATGTAGTGTTAGAGATTAGGGAGTAATTGGGATTCATTAAAACCTAATTAAAAAAATTTTTGTACTAGAACGAGGTGGAATTCTAATCCATTATCAATGAATGTAATCAAATATCAATTTAAATTATATTTTCAGATACATATGAAGGTCGGACGTGTCCCTTCAAGATGGAATCTTGGTCCTAGTCTATAAAATAGATGATAATGGGGAATTATATAGGATCATTATCTTCACGATATACTTCTATATTAGAAGTATTCATTTCGAATTCTGGAGGGATTGGAAAAGGCCTCTTTGTGTGCCACTATGAGGTATTTTGATGGACTCAAGGTATCCAAGATTTAAAACATGTCTGTCATCAGGGATAACTATTTTTGGATGTCATAATTCTATACTCATATTTTGTGCCTCCTAATAGTAGGATTCTCTTTCACATGTTCTTTATGAATTGATGTATTGAATGTGGACATATCAACCTTTGGAGAAAGAGTTGAAGGTGCTTCGGCCCTTGGTGGATTAGGTCAATTGGGTCTACCTTCACACCGAGGATAATTAAGTGATGAAGTCCCCTATATTTGATCTTCAAGGATTATCATGTTATGTAAAACTCTGAAATGTGTTGGGGGAACATTCTTTCTCCTTTTAAGATCATTGGAGAGAACTTCCATGAATTTCGGTCACATAGACGGTTCGAGGAGTGATGCCATTATAGTATTATCTCCTAGAAAGACCATGTATTCCCCTTAATCCTCATTTATTTCATTTCTTCCTCTTCCTAAGAAAATATTTTCTTGAGTGCAAGGGGATAAACCTCTCTTATAGGTAGGACATGCACAATCTTACCCTTACAACTTTCCTTATTGGATGATATTTGGGGAGATAATGACGAATTTGTTTATGATACTACCCAAATTCATGGCAATACTCTGGTTCAGAGTATTCACTCCTCTTTAAATCATTCCTTTGTGAACCATATTATGAACTGAAACTTCCTCCTTAATCTCCCTTGAATTGGTATAATGTTTTGTTGGGTCTTTAGGGGTAGTGCTAATGAAATTCACATATGTGTAATGAATTTAAGGAACTTCATTAGTATATTGTGAGAATTATTTTTTATATGCCCTTTATAAGGATTCATCCAATTATTTTCTAGTTCTCTTGTCACCATTTAGTGGATGGTAATCTAAAGTTAATATCTAGATAGCTTGGTTTCATGTGTCCCTAATGAGGGTATCGAATCACGAAATGAGACAAATTGGTAGGATTAACATTGTGGTACCCCTTTTAATTAAGAGAAGTCTAAATTTGTCTTAGGAGATGGTTATTGTAATGAAAAATCCCCCATATCTAAGGGATGAGGCTATTCCATTTCCACATTCACAACTCTTCAAACCTAGTTTGATGGCCTCAATGGTTTTGTTAAAAATCCCTCATTCCTACAGGTTGGGTTTTCTATTAAACTACTATGGTGGCTACTTATGTGGATGCCCTTATAATTTGATGGAGTTTTGTTCAATCATGGGTTGGGTTTATAATTTGGGTTTCACCTAAACCACATTCTTCCAAAACCCTTTGGATTTTCTATGATATTTTCATTATCTGATGACTAGCATCCCTTAATCAAGAGGCCTTCTTTATATTTTCAGATTCCTAATGAAAAGGTCTTTCAATATCTTGATCTCTTCTAGACTCGTGTCAGTGAGAGCTAGTCATGGATTATTTTTGTAGATCATATAGTTGATTTTGAATAGATTCCATGTGTTGAAGTCAACCTAAAGCAATGAAATTGCATGTAACACCCTGATATTTTATGAGATAGATTCTTTTTAATGTTATTGATGTATTGTGTTATATGCTACACCAAGATTAGCTTTCACTAGATGAAAAACCGTATTATCATGTAGTATATGCAAAAAATTTCTTATCCTCTGTTACAAATAATTTCATGTTCTTTTGATGGAATTCATTTCACGTAAGATCGAGTATAAGGGAACAACTAAATGTTATAACCTAGTCATTATAATGATGGGTATTAATAGTATTAACTTCATTATTAAAAACAATTTAAATGAAAATAAGTGACTCTATAAAATAATAAAATTACTTTTGATGGATTATATTCATTTTATATGTTTTCTATACATAGAATAGTAACATATTTAATTTTTTTTAAAAAGAAGTATTTTTCAAAAAAATATAGTATTGCCACCTTTTGATGTCACAATAATTTTAAATCTAGTTTTTGACAATTTTATATATTCTTTTTAAAAATAAATAATTTTTCTATGGAAGCAGGATATAAAAATTTTCTTTGGATGAATTTTTGATATTTTTTTATAAGTTTTAAATTTTGATGAATAGAAAAATTATACTAAATTTTTATTGAAAACATCTTATTTTATTTAAATAATGTATGTAACTAAATTATATTATTGAATGTTTTTAATTTTTAAATAGAATATATTTTTATCACTCAATATAATTTATGTCATTATCATTAATTTTACATTGAATTCATGTGTAAATACATTTCAATCTTTTGTAATGTTTTAACTTTCAAAAACCCATTCCTTCTTCCGACACCAAGAATAATTTTAAATTTATTACTGAAAATTCAATGTTTTGAATTTTGAAAAATAGATTACATATTTTGAATAAGTGGGTCCAAGTTATTTAAATATATTTATTTTATTTATGGGCATTTTGAATAGTAACTTTAGTCATTTTTATTTATACGGTAAAATGGTAAATTGGGTAATTAAGGGTGACAATACTATTATATAATTACGCAAAATCCTGTCTTAATATCATCATATAAGTGTGTTTCGACCAAAATAAACCTTCGATCCA
Organism: Viscum album; assembly: GCA_963277665.1. Lineage (NCBI taxonomy): Eukaryota > Viridiplantae > Streptophyta > Magnoliopsida > Santalales > Viscaceae > Viscum > Viscum album. Next base: position 1,259,057,399 of record OY728161.1, read on the forward strand.
AATGGTATCCATTTTAATTAACTTGAATGTGATTAGGACATTTAATTTATTTTATTTAAAGAATAGTTGAATATTTCTCACTCAAATTTTAATAACTAAATAATTTTTATTATATGGTTATACTAAATGTAATTTTTATTATAAATAATAATTTCAAATGTAAAATGTTTTAATTTATCATGGTATCTTATTTGTAAATTTTAGTAAATAAATAATTACCTTAATATCTTATACATTAATTGTATAGAAATTACTTAATTGATGAAAAATCAATAATATTGTTTTTATTAAAATAATAATACCCATTAAAAGATCCAAAAACATGAAATAATATAATTAGTCTAGTATTTATTGACCATAATCATCAAAGTGTTGATTTATGGATCATTTGGATCATTATAGAAGATATTATGACACTTATAATATATTATTTAAAGTGATGTTAAAGTTGTCACCTTCATAATTTAATAAGTATAAAATTTTAAATTTTGTATTTTCCAAAAGATAAATTAGACTGCATGTATTATTATGAAATATAGTATATTTATATTCATCATAGTATTTTATTTTTAATTTTTATTCATCATATGATCATGTTAAATAATTACAAAAACGGTTGTAGTAATTATTTTATTAATAGAAATATAAAATAAATGTTATTAAAAATATTAAGGTAAATATAATTTAGGATAATTAACATGTATAATAAATTTTCTAGAGGACCTTCAACTCCTAGAAATATAATAAAATAGTTGGTTCAAATTTATATTATTATATTCATATTTTTAAAAATCAATGAATTAAATAGTATCAAAATTGGTACTATTGATTGTTTATCAAAAAAATGTTTTTTATTATTTAAAAAATATTAAGCATATTTTATAAATATATAATAATTATTATATAATATATAATTATCTAATTTATATATTAATGGTCTACTTTACATCAAATAATTAAATATTTCACACTTTAATATTGAATTATATGTTACCCTAGTTAAAAAGTTAATAGAATAACTAAGTGTTAATTAAAAAGATAAAGATTAAATTGATTGAAATATTTGTCAAAAATTTATTTATTGATGATATTAAAACCATATATAATCTCATATTTGAAATTGGGTCATTTTGGATGTTTTTTGGTAGGATTTTACTTTAATATAAATTATTATTTATGGAGATTCCAAAAGTTACCCTCACCTCATTTATAAAAAGAAACATCCTCCCTCACTTCTTCACAAAAAATTGAGCCTTCAATATTGGCCATAACCTAACCTATTCCATTCTTTAATTCCTTAGTAAAATTCCATAGGATCTAGTCATATTCATAGACCAACTCTAGTTCTCTAAGAGGATATTTAGACGAAGCACATCAAAGAAGAGGTAATTTCCTCTAACGATTCTTTCAAACATCTATCTTCTTATAATTACTCTTCATAAGTTGTTTAATTATAAAGTAATAAATAAATTATAAATTATATACTAATAATTTATTATAATTATGTAAAAACCATATTCCACCTTTTATCCATCCTACAAAAAAAATGAAATCATCATGTGTGCGTACGTACGGCTTACCGTCTCCATGTTGTGGTGAAATCTGTTTTTCACCTTCACCTTAATTGGATGTGTATAATGAAGTAAATGATAAATTTATATTATTATTATAAAATTATATGGATTATGAAATATTATACACCATCAATTTCAGTAACATCCAACAATTATGGGAATGATATCATTGCTTGTACGTACGTACGACCTACCGTCTCTACAATGCGATGTGATTCATTCTACATGATCTTTATTAAAGCATGATTATATAAATGAACTGAATGAATAAATAGGGTATATATTATGTCAATATAATTTTTTAATGGTATATCTATGACCTAACAAGTATAACCTAAACTTATTTGACAAAACATGCATAATAACATGAAGCACTTAATATCCAAATAACTTGTAACAATGAGATGTTACAAACAACCAAATGATAATATGATCATATATTAAATCATAAATATGACTATGATTCTGTAATAAGTCAATGACATTATTTAAATCATTATACAAGAGGTTCAAATACATACAAAATATATCAAACTTAAGGTAAGGGATAATTTTTCAATCTCAATATTATTCGAGATTGTTTATACATAAGTATTTATTGGGGTATATTTATTATCTATGTCCATGTTTCCTAGATATATAATATTATTTATATTATTATATTATTTTTTAAATTCAATTTTACCCAATGAGGGATTTTTATTAAATGTTAGGGAATAAATATTTATTCTGTTTTCCTTATGAGGTACTTTTTTACTTTTCTCGCAAGAGTACGAGAAGAATATTTTTCTAACTTATATTTCATGGATAGATTTTTATTCTTTATTTATATAAAGATTCCACTACAAGATTTCATGTTTATTTTTCTACTAAATTTTTTCCTTTTAAAATTGTGAGGCATTTTGAGAAAAGAAAATGTTTTTGAAGAAAAAAGGATATTATCCTCAAGAATTAATTTCTAGTGTTTTATCAAAATTATTTTCCATCTAAGATGATGCTCTTTAAATAGGTTTATGTTTTTATCCTTATTATTACAATGATTTTATTATGTTAATGATGGAATGATATTTTATATGGATTATGTTATAATTGTACGATGTTTAAGAAACCCATTTTATTTCTTGGGTTATGCTATGATGAATGATTTAGGTTTGTGTGGAACATGTAAGAATGATTTCTTATTGAGAAGGGTGGGACCTATATCTCCCTCTAATTCATTATGTAAAGGTTTATTTCTAATGAGATAGAAATTACTAGAATGGAATGTAAATCTGGTTCAGTAATATAGGGCTGAAACAACAAGTATATCTGGTTTAGTAATACAGGGCTAGAATGAGGAGTGAACTCAGTTTAGTTATAGACTATGTCTGCTATGATGGTATTGTTTATGTGCCTTAGATAATATAGAAATTATTTTCTTTTCTTATGGTTCTTCTAAATGTTCATGTTTTATTCCAATTATATGTTATCATGGTTAATATTTCTTTAAGATTTATGACTTATGAATGTCTAAGATTTATTTCATGACTCAAAATTTTGATATTCAAAATTTATATTCATGTTTTAAAATTAATATGTTCATATATTGTTTTCTTACCCTTACTGAGCATAAAAGATTATTATTTCTTATGTTTACATAATTCATGTTATAAATAAATCATTTAAGTAGGAGCACTATAGGGTAATATCTTTGTGGGATATGATTAAGATCTTTCACATGTTAGAAGAATGTATTCCATGTTTTCAAAGACACTAAACTATTACGGTCCTCTAACATGAATTTAAAAAATGTAATGAATATTCATCTAAAAATATGCAATATTCATATACATAATGATTGGGTTTTTATAGTTGGAATCCGTGGAAATGTTTAGTTAACCTTTGGAAAATATTTTTCAAAAACATTAGTTATATCCCTAGAGATATTTCTAAGGTATGTGCTAAGGATATGTATAATTATAGGTTATATTCCGAGAAATATGGTAACAATCAAGAATTACCCTGGATTAACCCTAAGATGTTAGGGTTTAAAAATAAACCCCAATAATTATTTTGTTTTCCTATTTTTATTTTTCCCTCTCACACTATTCATTTTGGGTTTTAGACAATGGATATAACCCAAAGGAACCATGTTAATTATCAATTCAATGGGAAATGAAAATATTTTCCTCCTGAACAAACAAGTGTTATGGGTGATGGAATGAAAAATATTATTTCTATACTTACACAAGTTGCAAATTATTCCGGACTGCCAAATGAGTAAACAGAGGGAACAACATTCTATAGAGTCCTTCATGATGCAATGCAAACCTTTTTCAGTGGGTCTTATGATCCACTTTTTGCTAAATAATGGATTAGTACCATTGAAAATATATATGCCATCCTTCTCTTTTTGAAACATAAAAATTTTATTTTGGATGTTTATCATTCATAAGGTGAAGGGGACCATAGTTGGACTCTAATCAAGAATATGAGGTAGTAAGATGAAATTGAATCTATGGAATATGACGAGTTCACAAAATTATTTTTCAATAAGTACTTTCCTCGTATTCTTTGAACAAAAAATTGAAAATTATTTCCTTTAGATTAAGCAAAAGGATTATGAATCCATTGATTCATATGATGAAAATTTTACAATACTTTTAGGGTATTCTTCTGTCTTTATCATCCAACCTGAAATTAAAGTTGATTGATTATTTAGTTGATTGAAACCATGTCATCGAATGGTGTTATCTATAAGAGACTTTAGTTTCGATGAAGAGATTTTACATTGTGCTGTCAAGGTAGAAATAGATGTTGGTGTTAAATACCGATCTCATTTTTTTGACAAGAAATTAAAGAGGTATTTCAATGGAATATCTCAAAACAATGGTGAAAAGAAGATTAATGTTTCCTTAAGCTCAATGTGTAGAACGAATCATGGTGGAGGCTGTTTTAAAGGGACTAGGAAATGATTTATGTGTAGAAAATAAGGTCATCAAGAATTAGAGTGTAGAACTAATGAGAAAAATATAGCTAATGAGGTGAATATAGAAAAGGATACAAAGAATTAATCACCCACCCTTCAATGTTACAATTACAAGGAAATTTTGAATTATTTCAATCAATGCTCTAATTCATGGGTTATTGATGATAATTTACATCAATGAACTTTTAAGGCCAATAAAAAATGAAAATCACATATGATTACTATTGGTGATGTTGATTATGACAATTAAGTGGATGAATGATTGAGTGTTTATGTAATGGGATTCTAGAATAATGTTATAGAATATCTTTTATAATATTTTTGAATATTAAAATATCTATGTATTGGTCCATTTTGGTTCACTATAAGTATATGGTACAGGTAACCATAAAAAGTTATTGAAATGTTTTTGTAAAGAACATGATATGTGAATAATGAAGGGATAAGGAGATAATGAGATATTTGATAGTGTTAATGACCTTATGAATGATATAAGTACTGAGTAATATCACGGTTTGAGTGTATAGATTTTTTGGTATTTATGGTGTGTATAAGGAGTTAATTTTTTATAGAATTCATGTTTTCACTAAGGTTATATAGTAATTGTTGTTATTACCATGTTTTAAGAGAATACATCATTAAAGTATTTACATTTTTGTAATGTGACAACCATGAACTTCCTAATGAGTTATGCGAGATAAATGATATGATGATTTAGTTCACCTCTTTCTAAAGTTGTATATTTTCAGTTTTCAGAATAATCGTAAGGTTAAAAATTTATGGATAGAATATGTTATACTCCAATTGATGTTTGTTAGATTAATTTATTATCTCAATATAGGTGGACTTATGCATATTTGATAACCCGTGCTAATCTTTTTGTTGAGATAGATGGAATGACCTATCATTATATTTATGGATCTCATGATCTGCTAACACATTAGGAATAACAAATTCAACTTTATTTCATTTAATAAGATATGAATTGGGAATTGTTCAAGACATAACCAATGGTAAGAATGTATTGAAATCAAGTAAGTATTTTTTTCATGTTCTCCAACTTTAGGGAAAGGATATTGAAAACCAAAAATGTTATCTTTGTATCATATTATCCGAGGAATCATATGGTCACTTAAATCTTTACATATTTATAGATTTCTGGTTGTTGATATTCAGAAAAAAAATTTCTCTATCAATCTCTATCAGAACATTATGGTTATATTTTTCTTCCATATCAATGTTTTCGCATCCCACCTATGTTTTTCTAAATGGAAACCCAGTGATGAGTTACATTGGGTAACCTTTATGTTTCTAACTTCCTTTTTAAAATGATGGAGATAAACATATGTATTATAGGTTCTTCATCAATGGTAACCTTTTATGTACTCATTAGGGAATATTTTGTTGTTTTATTATGATGCTAGTTTTGAGACACACTATGGGCTACTCTAGAGTGTATCATCATCCATAGAGGTGGGAGTTTTTATATGTTGGGATCGAACCCATGAGATGGGATTGTTATATATAACTATGAAATGAATTAAAACCCACATATTATAGTTCCACATAATGGGGAACATCATACCAATTAAGGTCATTTGATAAGGACCAAACTGTGAAATTTAGCATCATGTGGGAAGGATGTTTAGACAAAAGGTGCCTTGTCAAAGATTGTTGTGGGACTTATTTCAAAGAATCCTAGGGAACCTAGAAGGGAATGTGATTCTCAGGATAAATAATATTATAATGTTAATGTTTCTGATAGCAAATTAGGGTTAATTTGGTGTATTGGGTTTAGACCTTGAGGAGGATTCCTATATATCCCATTGGGATGTGAAAAAATACCTCATAGTTCAGTTGTGAGGACCCATCCCTATGGAGTAATTTCGAAGGTTTTTCTCACAATGGATAAGGGTATTTTAAAGGATTGAGTTCTGTGTATTACACCAAACAGGGGGATTCTCTTTTTGGTTTATTTTTTGGTCTTACTCTATATAAGAGGATTCCTTCTTGATATAGGAGGATTGGTTTGGGATTATTCCTAAGGTGGATACCCATTTTTATTTGGGCCATACACTTGTAATTATGCACATAGGTTGGGGATCATGTGGATTTCATAATCATTTCCAACCACTATGACCATATGAGTCATGTTGTGTTTGAGAAACAATAGGAAGCGATAGATCCAGGAGGCCACATAATCTTCTTTGTCCACTGGTGGATGAGGAAAAAACCCAATGGGAGAGTGAAAGAGAGAGGGCTCAAGAACTTTTTCCCTCTTGTCACCGTACTCTGGGCCTAATGGGAGAGAGAAATGGAATTGGTGATCCAATCTCCCTTCTTATTTTTATAACATGGATAGTCACATTCGATGATCTATCCATCTATGGACCATTAGTATAGAGAAGGATGGAATGATGTAGGAGAAATCATGTAATAAAGGTTAGGGGCTTACTCAAAGAGGGATTCCCTATATTTGGTTCTTGGGGAAGAGATGAGAATCTTATTCCATGTCAAAGGGGGAAATAATGTTTTATATTCACCCTCCACACCAATAAATGAAGCCCCTGCTTCTTAGAGATGATGTGGGAAGGACATGGTTCTAGCCCTCAAATCCAATAGAATAAGATCCCTAATACTTCCCTTAGGGTTGGGGTCTATGTGATCAAAGGATTCCATACCCAAACACAACCTGAAGACCCTACCAATTAGGTAGGACAAGTGCATGACACCTATGACCGATGGAATGCATATTCAAATGGGAGACACATTAGTGTGACTCTTACCATGGGTTTCCAACTCTAGAGTCATCGATGGATGTTTCAATTTTTCCACATTACGAAAGGTATTGCAATGAAGAAGATCCCTATCATCAGTTTCTTGAGTTATGGATCCAAAAGAGTCTTACATATGTCCTTTATTGATTTTCAATGGTGCTTCACATAGGTTTTGGGAGGATATGAATGTGATTCACATAGGGGGTATAGGTCTGTTGGAGATGGAGATTCATCAAAAAATGGACTTCTTAGAAAATAATACATAGGAAAGCAATTAGCCTAGGAAACATGGGTCTCCTTAGTTATCATTGGACGGGTCTCATGTAGGTCCCTGATTAGGGAAGGGACATTTTTACAAGTGGTTGTACAACAAGGGGAAAGGGTCCTCGCACAAGTGTCTTCTATTTTAGACCCTAAAACAACTTTGATCCCACTATACCCATTAATTATGTATTTTATCAAGATGCATAGGGAATGCTAATAGGTTTTGGAGGACCTGGAAGAAGAATCTGTATGACCAGAGATTTAGGGCCTCTTCGTATTTTCTAGTTGTGAAAAAGAAGAGCATGTGGATCCTATTTATATGTAAATAGGGGACCCTAATCGATGGGGGATATCTACGCATTCACCTAGTGCAGATTTCGGGAACAGGTTCCTCACATGGGGGTGGCTTAAATTTCTAATTTGCACAGGCTTGGTGGGCATAGGTTCCTCGTGCAGGGGTGGTTGCGTCTTCTGGGATTCATAGGTTGGGCATGCGCTAGTCTCTTGGTGCAAAGACTATGTGTACGCAGGACCACCTAAGAGAACCGCATGGGTGAACCACCTACTACATACCATGGTAGTTGTGCTCCAACTCCCCTTTTCTTGATCATTATTGGGATTTGGTTTTGGACCATTAGTTCAGTCCCTTCTCAATCATCAATGATCCCCATGAAAAATAGATCGTCACACAGTGAAATTTTTGGGGCTGATTTAGGGCGTTTTGGGTCTCTGATACAAAAAAATACAGTTTTCTCTCTCTTCTAGCATAAATAAGCATTTCTAATCATAATCATCAATTTTCTGTCAATGTGAGGTTCACATTTGGATTTTTGTAAAATGTGTGTGGAATACATTTCATGGTGTTAACAACCTCATTAATTTATAACCATTTACATAGCCCATGTTTTTTGTTACTCACCCAACACTAGAAATCATGTATTTCATAAATATATAAATGAATCCTACGATTATAGTATATGAACTATTAATGTAAATCCATAAAAGTATATGAGATTAAAAATCCCCATATGAGTAAGCTCAGAGTGATTAATAGTTAACTTCATTTACATTTCTGAGACAAGGCATTAGCCTTTAGTTCGGTAGGCAGTCTAACCCCATATCGTTCTCCCTAGGGAGACATTACATAATAGATAATTCAATTCATAATAATTATATCTTCAAATATGTAAAAACTATACTCAAATGGCTAAATATGAGATAATAACTCTAAAAACAATCCAAGGTCAAGGGAGATACAATCTAGATATTACTAATTCATACATGAAAGGTAACATAGGGCTCTATCTCGTAGAATCATTTTATTGTATAAAAATTACATTAGAAATATTCACAATATAAAACAATTATATACAATGAAAATTTAAGGAATTAAATAAATAAATAAACATTCTATAAATTCAAACATGAGAATAGCTTACGAACATTTCATCAATTAAAATCATACAATAAACATTTTATAATTATGCTAAACATTATGAATCTCACATAATATTTGAAAAAACACTTTTAAATATAATTCCATATGAACTATTTCTTATTTTATATTATATGGAATTTAAATGAAAATATATTATATTTTTTGTATTATAAATTTTATAATTCAAATAATATTATTTAAAACAATTACATAATTTACATATCTTATAATTTATATTATTCAAACCTTTAATCATATTAATTATCAAATAATTTTTAATGTGGTATCAAAAATTTCATTAAATAAGGACTTTCTTTTTAATTTGAAGATTTCAAATTAAATAATTATGAATAATAAATAGTTAAAAAACACCATTAAAATTTATCATTATTTAAGTGATTTATAAACTCTTTTATTGATCATTTATAATTATATATAAACACGTTATTTAATGATTTCAAATATTACATATAATTTAATTCCTTTTAATTATGATTTATAATTCATTAGTAAACCATATTAATTTGAAAATGATATTCATAACATTAACTATTTAATATTAAAGGAATATTTTTAATAAATGATTCAAAAACATTCAATGCATTTAATATAATCCTTTTATAGTTAAAAATTTATAAAACCCCCTTTTATAAATATTTCAAACATTTAATAATAATGAATGAAATTTTTTATATTCTAATTAATTATGAACTTTTCATAGTATATAATATATGGGTTTTTCCATTAAATATTTGATATTATATATAAACTATTTTATAATACAATTACTTTTACAGATTTTTTGAACATTATTCAAATATCATATATTTAAATATTATTTAAACCAAGATTAAATAATCATCAAAACTATTATTCATGTGGATAAAATAACTTCTCAAAATAAGGAACCTTTTAATTTGAACAATTTCAAATTAATGATTATGAAGATTTCACAATTTACATATAAAACCTTTATATATTGGCTTTATTCTTCAATTTATAAAGACTACAAATTACCCATATGATTTCTAAATAAAAAATTAATTTTTAGGTCACAAGTCATGTAATATAATTAGGTAAAATGTATTTTAAATATTAACATTTAATATTTAGTGTATTTTATTAATAAATGTTTCAAAAAAATTAATACAATAAATAATAAAATATTAATAATCATATAATTTAAAAATATCATCATAATACCTTTTAATATGATTTATAAACACTTTTTAGAATCATATATATTTCAAAATTATTTATCAATTAACTATACTTGTTTTATAGTAAATAAATTTATAAAACACTTATATATTTTATAAATATTTCAGAATATGTTTTACATTATTTTTAAACAATTTTTTGATAATATAATTCTATTTATAATTTAATTTTTTTGATAATTAAATACTTTATTTATTTATAAAAAACTAAGAAACAAATATGATTTTTTTCATGTTTAATTTAGTCTGGTTTACCGATTACATTTAGGTAGAGTAAAATGATGTCTGTTTTTCTACATTTCTTTACTTCATGTGTGATTTTAAAAATTTAAAACATGGATGGTTCTCTAATACCACTTTTAGGTTACTAATGGGATCATTAACATTTATTTATAATAGTAGAAATTACTTAAAAACCAAAAAATCCATGAACTTCGTGTAAGAATAAGTGAAACTGAGCAAAACGATTAATGAAGAATTACCATAAATATTCATACCTCACACTAAAGATACATATACTATGTCTTGGTCATTATATGATATCATTGATAATGATTAAAATTGTATAATATGAATTCCTCTTTCCTTGAGGGTGGCACACCGACATTCAGATCCACATTCATAATGGGAGGACCCTGATACATCAAAGGCATTTTAGAACCTTCAATGTTGTTTCAAATGGGGTAATGGGAAGGAGATATAATCATGATTATTTATTGTAATCATTTGTTCCCAAGATAAGGGATCCCATCCTTTTATATAACCATCATTTATGTGTTTCATTTAATGTAACACATTTCTCATATTCAATGTATCTATATATGTTTATTCTAATTGGAATTATTCAATAAATTCATTAAATGATTAAAATCCATTTAATCCATTCATAATTGATTCTATTTAATCCATTCATAATGGATTATTACCAATATAAAACATGTGTAATGATGCATGGGCCTAAAATTAATAAATATAATAGTGCACATCCAATAGTATCATGTCATTCACAGCCCTTGAAGTTATCACATTCATTGTTATTTTTCCATCCTAGATCCTGATAATGGTTTATTTCATCCCTAATAGATATACATCTTCTTGAATAATATTATGATTATGTAAAACCATATAAGGATTAGTCTGTAAATTATTTTCAATTTTTTATCATCAATAGGCCTTTTTATTGAGGATTTCATATTGTAGGACTCCTCGTGTATTAATAATGTTTAAATTATCACAAATAATATTCAGTCTATAAACCATTTTAGCTTTATGTAATCTATCTCACATCAAATGCACAATTTTTTAGGAAATGATATCCAAATATCTTAATTTATGTACACTCATTTTTGTTACTATATTCTATCTGTTGATCTACTTTATAATGAATTCTCTAAAAAATTATTTAGTTTAATCAATTCAATAAATATCACTACATAAGTCTGAATACAGATATTTTCCTAATTCTGAGACACCGTGAACAAGAAGACACCGTGACATCCAGACACCATGACCGTGACACACCGTGAATAACCAGACACCGTAAACTTGACACAGTGAACAAGACACTATGAACCAGACACAGTGAACAAGACACTCTGAACCAGACACCATGAACAAGACACTATGAACCAGACACCATGACAACTAGACACCATGACACCCAGACACCATGAACAACTAGACACCGTGACATCGAGACACCGTGACGACCAAACATCGTGAACTTGACACCGTGAACCAGACACCATGAACTAGACACTGTGAACGAGACATTGTTTCCATGACATATTGTGACATTGTTTCTTAATATATTTTGTCATCTCTCAATTTAATCTCCAATGGTGATATTTGAAGATTTTAAATGCACTAACATAATTAATATTTCGTTATAGACATTTCATCTGACAGTACGAGGTATGAGGTGAAGAATACATGCAACCTATCATATCAAACACATGTAATCCAAGATAAAAGAGTAATGCGGCCCAGAAACAAGACATGTGTGGCACGATACTAAAAAGTGAAAAAAGTGGGTGGGTGTGAGAATGACAACAAATAATGCACTTAGAGAATTATTTATTAAATAATTGTCTCATGAAACTCAAATCTTCTGGAGAACACCTGAAGCTCCATTGAATCCCAGAATCGAGAACATCTTCTCACCGCCAGGCATCACTAAGAACACAATCCAGATCCTTCTGACATGAGACACTTTGTTTTCCATACGAGGACTTGATTTTCACATCTGCATCAACTCAGAAGTTCATAGCTGCAATGATTAATATTCAAAGCATTTCTAAAACTATCTCAATATTTATTCTTTGTTGTGTATCATTTATCTATCTTTAGATTTGTGTGTGTATCTTTATAACAACACACTCTTTATCCTCCATTAAACTGAAGGATACAAGGTATCCATACTCAAACATCATTTTACACTTGTGTATACCCACAGATATGTGTGTAAGAGGTCCTGGTGTGGCATACTTGTTTTTCCCATGAAGAATTGTGGAAGAGGTCACTGTATAACCTAGAAGTCATGTGTTCTATTGTTTAACCCTGATCCAGGGTGTGGATAAAGTTTACTTATATAAACTTCTTTGTGTAAGGTGATCACCAAGTGGAGTGGATTAGGTCTTGGATTGATACTGAACCACTTTTTCTATATCTGCTATGCTTCTTAATTTAGTATTCTCTGTTTTACTACTTTATTAAATAATTTAGAAATCACTAAATTCAATTTAATAGTTAATCTTGGAAAGAAGTTATAATTGTATTGTCTTAGTAGAATAGCTTCAAAAGTAATAATAATAACTGACATTAAGATTAATGAGAAGTAATCAATCTTCTAAGAAGTTATTTAAACATTTAAACCTTCATAATCATAATAATTTGATAAACTAGGCTGTATTTACCCTTATTAGGAACACTATTTAAGAATAATTTTTAACTAGAAATTTTTATAGATACTAAATCCCCCCTCTTGAGTAATCTACTCCGACCAACATTCGGTATCAAAGGGTGTTTATTAAGACTTTGTTTAACCTTATTAAACTGTGATTTTTGTTGTACTTTAATGATCTGTAAATTTTTGTTAATTATAAATTTCTAGCTCTCTCAAAGTATTTCTGTATTATGGATAATATATTAGAATGTTCTATAACCCAGAGACCACCATTCATTAATAGAACCAAATTTTTTCAATGGAAAATTAAAATGAAAATGCATTTAGAGAGTATGGGTTTTGAAATTTGTTCTTCCATTATAGATTAATATAAGATTCCTGCTACTGATAGAATCACATGGGATGAACCTATCAAAATTGCCTACAATAAAAATTTAAAAGCTATGAATGTCTTATACAGCTCCTTAAGAGATGAATAATTCAATAGAATTTATGCTTGTAAAACTACCCATGAAATTTTGGATACCATGTCTGTCTCACATGAAGGATCATATAGTGTTAAGGAAATGAGACTTAATAGTTATAATATTAAATATGATAAATTTAAAATGAAACTTGATGATCCTCTATTTGACATGTATCTTAGGTTCAATGAGAATGTCAACACAATGATTTATCTTAGAAGATAATTTACTGCCAAGGAACAAATCATGAGAATTCTCAGATATCTACCTGAAAGATGGAGAAGAACCTCTGTCTCTATTAGTGAATAGTGCGACATCAGCAAGCAACCTGTAAAAGAACTCATTGGGAAACTGATGATGTATGAAGAAGATATGAAATTCAACAAGGAAGAGGAGGATGAACCAAAAATGAAATCCATTGCATTCAATACCACCACATCTAAACACAAAGAAAAAGGGAAATTGGAAGCTTCTACAGAAAGTTCAAGTAGTGAAAAATCATCCCCTGATAGTGATGTGGAGATAGCTCAATTATCTAGATTATTCAAGAGATTTTACAAGAAGAATAAATTTTTATGAAAACCTAACTTCAAGAAAAAATATGACCAAAAGAAATTTGGCAGAAGGATTGGAAAAAAAGTGAAAAGACTGATCAGATTGTCTGCTATGAATGTAAGAACAAAATACATATCAAGGATGAATTTCCAATGGTCAAGTACACAAAGATATATGAGTACAAGGAATGGAAGTATAAATAGGAAATGAAAGAAACCTGGAGTGATTCTGAAGATTGTTCAAGAGACTCAGAAACATCACATGATGAACAAGATAGAAAATCCAATATCTTTATTATGACAAAAACATATGAGGTAACAATGGACTCTCCTATACACAATTCATACTATTCTATATATGAGAGTGACTCTGAAAATATGACTAATTAAGAAATGTTTGAATATTATAACATGCTTCAAGAAACGTGAAATGAATTAAATGGAAAATATAAATCCTTTAACAAACAGTTTGCTCTTACTGTGACTGTTAAATCTGAACTCACAACTGAAAAAGAGAAAAATTCTCAACTGCTCAAAGAGATTAACGAATTAAAAATGTCTAATGATCAATTGAAGAATGACCTAGACAAGTTTTCCAATGGAAAAAATACACTTACTCAAATTCTAGGTAAACAAATTTCCCCTAAATACGACACTGGAATTGGTTATCAACCTAGAAAAAGAAATCTTGGTAGAAAAAATTTTGTACCTAAATCTAGGACATATAGTTTTACTCCCAGTTCTAGACACAAATCAAATAATTCAACTTATGATACACTTTTTACTGTTTCTAGTTTTTCTGGACCGAATAATGTTTATTTTTCAAATACATTACTTAATGATTATAGAAAACCTATGAGGAAGATATGGGTTCCTAAATCACTTATTACTAATATTACAGGACCCAAACAAGTATGGGTACCAAAATCTGTTTTTGCTTAATCATTTTGTAGGAAATCTGCTTAAAGAGTTCCTGTAAAATTTTATGGTACTTGGATAGTTTATGTTCAAGACACATGATAGGAGACTACTCATTCTTCATGAACCTAATAAAAATAGATGGAGGATATGTCACATTTGGTAATAATGCCAAATGAAATATTATAGGCCTCATCCAAATCGGTAACTCTAACTCAGTTTTAATTTCTAAAGTATTGATTTTTTATGGATTAAAATATAATCTGATTAGTATCTCATAATTATGTGATGATGGATTTCATGTTTGATATGAAATTTATTCTTGAAATGTATTTAATTCTAAAGAAGAATTATTATTTTCTGCAATAAGAAATGAAAATGTGTACTCTATTAACATAGATTCCTTAGCTTCTCAAAATGCTTCATGCTTAAGTGTATTTCATAAAGAGTCTTGGCTCTGGAATAGGAGACTAGGACACTGTAATATTCACTCTCTTAGAAAGAAAACTAGAAAAATATTAGTTAAAGACTTACCCAAAATTGAGTTTCCAAATAAAAAAGTGTGTAATCACTGTAAAAAGGGAAAACAACACAAAATTTCCTTCAAACCAAAGAAAGAAGTGTCAAATTATCAACCTCTAGAACTTGTTCACATGGATTTTTTTTGGACCATTTAGATTTTCTAGTTTAAATGGGAAGCACTATGTTTATGTTTGTGTAGATGAATTTTCTATGTATTCTTGGACCTTCTTTCTAGCTCACAAAACTGAATAATTCTCTTATTTTACTAAATATTCCAGGTCTGTGGAAAATCACAGTGGACATAGAATTAAATCCTTAAGAAGTGATCATGTTTGTGAGTTTAAAAATCAATAGATTGAATCCTTTTTCTCACAAAATGGTTATAGTCAAAATTTCTCTACCCCTAGAACACCTCAACAAAATGGAGTTGTAGAAAGAAGAAATAGAACCCTGAAAGAGATTACTACAACAATGCTTAGTGAATATGACCTACCTATTTATTTTTGTGCTGAAGCTGTCAATACAACATGCTACATAATCAATAGAGTGTTTATTAGAACTATTCTTAAAAGGACTCCTTATGTGTTATGGAACAATCGAAAACCCAAGGTTAACTACTTCAAAGTTTTTGGTTGCAAAGTCTATATTCTTAATACTATGGAAAATCATGAAAATTTTGCATCCAAGAGTGATGAAGGTATCTTTTTAGGATATTCCATGTCTAGTAAAGCCTATAGAGTGTTCAATAAAATAACTAAATGTGTGGAAGAATCTATCCACGTCAAATTTGAGGAAACAGATCCAAATGAGCCTAAAACCATTCTAGAAATCCAAGAGGATTATATATCAAATATGAACATTAATTCAAAATCCTCAAACCGTTCTGCGAAAGAATCTGTAAAATCTACCATTCCTGTAAATTCCATAGACTCAAGTCACAATGAACCTGAACCAGTTAGTGAACATAAAATCACTAGTCCCTCCTTTTCTAGAGCTGTTAGAACTCTTAAGAACCATCCTTCAGATGCTTTTGTAGGAGACCTAAACAAAAGACCTCAAACTAGAGCTTCTCTTAGAAATCAGGTTGAACATCAAGTCTCCTTGCCACAAATTAAACCTAAAAACATTAATGATGGTATCAATAATGAATTTTTTATGATGGCTATGCAAGAAGAACATAAAAAATTTGAAAGGAACAATGTTTGGAATCTTTTTGAATGACCTAAGGACACATTCACCATAGGAAATAAATGGGTGTTTATAAATAAGGTAGATGAAGCTGGAAACATAGTTAGAAACAAGGTTAGATTGGTTGCACAAGGCTATAGCCAAGAAGAAGGAATTGACTATGAGGAGACCATTGCACTAGTATCTATACATGAAGCCATCAAGATCCTACTTGCTTATGCTACACATCTAAATTTCAAACTATATCAAATGGATGTTAAGAGTGCATTCTTAAATGTGTATATAGCTAAGGATGTATTTGTTGAAAAACCCCCTAGCTTTAAAAACCCCCATTTTCCAAATCATGTTTTTAAATTATCAAAAGCTTTATATGGTTTAAAACAAGCTCCAAGAGCTTGGTATGATAGTTTTGGTACTTATCTTATTTCCAAACGGTTTACAAAAGGAATAGTTTATCATACCCTTTTTATCAAAAGAATTTATAATGATGTTTTAGTCATTAAAATCTATGTATATGACATTATCTTTAGATATTCAATAAATTCTTTATGTGTTGATTTTTATAAAATGATGCAAAATGAATTTGAAATGAGTTTAATGGGTGAACTAAAATTCTATCTCAAATTTCAAATCTTCAAAATAATGATGGTATTATTTTAACTCAATGTAAATATACTAGAGATCTTCTAAAATGTTTTGGATTGGACAGAATGAAAAGTAGTGAAACTCACATGAGTACCACTTGTAAGTTGGATCTTGATGAAGATGAAAAATCTATTGATCAAACCACTTATAGAGGAATGATTGGAAGTTTACTCTACTTAACTGCTAGTTGACCTGACATTATGTCTACTATGTGTTTGGGTGCACGTTTTCAAGAAAATCCTAAGGAATCTCATTTAAATGTTGTAAAGATAACTTTCAAATACCTCAAGTATACACCCAACCGAGAAATGTTCTATTCTAGAAGAGAATCATTTGAATTAGTTAGTTATTCTGATTCTGCCTTCGGTGGATGTAAGTTAGATAGAAAAATAACCTCTAGAACATGTCACTTTTTAAGCATGTAACTAGTATCATGGTGTAGTAAGAAACAAAATTCTTTTTCATTATCCACTACAGAAGATAAATATATAGCTACTAGTAGTTTTTGTGCACAAATATTGTGGATGAAATACACATTACTAGATTTTGGATATCAATTCAAGCATGTACCTATAAATTATGACAACACTAGTGCAATTAACATATCAAAAAATCTTATTTCACATTTGATGACAAATCATATTGAAGTAAGACATAACTTTTTGAGATATCATTATCAAAAGGGTGATATCACTTTGGAATTCATTGGTATTGTATATATGCTTGCTGAATATATTTACCAAACCATTAAATTCTGAAAGAATATACTACATCATACATGAACTAGGCATGATAAATCTTAAGTAAATGTCTTACTATTTTATTTCTTGTTGTTTTATATCTTACTATTTCATGTTTATGGTCTCAAATTTATTATTTCGTGATTACTGTTTGACCGTCACTGTCTCGCCGTAAGGATCAGTCATTTTCTCACTGTAAAGACTTGATATGGTCTCACCGTAAATATTCATTATGATTTTTATTTACAAAGTAAAAACTATATCGCGGTAATTATTCATTTCACATTTTTATTTTCCCGTACTTTTACTTTTGTGACATTTGGCATTCCTAAATGATTAAATAAAGGAAGTGTCACTTATCCTTCACTTGAGCATTACTCTATTCACTCAATTTGTAACCCTTCTTTAATCCTTCAACCATTCTCTCTTTCGAACCTTTGGTGAATGACCAGGATGAAACTTTCATCATCGTTGACTCCTAAGAAATGTATCTCAGAGAAGATGAAGAACAAAACTAAGCTAGCACCCGAAGGTCCCCTAAATCTAAATCTCATGAACCGAGTAGTTATACCTGAGAATGAGGTATGCCCTAAGTGTATCCTCTCATGTAAGTCTATGGTTTTGAATGTTTTAAAAGATAAAGGCTAGATAGAATGGTTTTTGAAGGAAGACATACCTATCTACCCAAATCCAGTGGCTCAATTTTATTTGAATGTTCAGTTCTCATTTGATTTTGAAGATGGTTATGTTGTGAGAAGTTGGATAAATATCCATAAATGCTCATTATCTTATAGGATATAGGATACAAGCCTTAGGATACCTCATGAAGGCATCTATGATGATTATTATAAAGGACATCCAACTTCTAGTGAATTCATTATTTTTGAAGATGCTATGAAAAGCATAACCGGAAATGGATCTAAGAGGAGAGCCACTGCTGCTGAACTGGATGGAGAATCTAGACTTCTATTTAAGTTTATATAGAACTTGATTAGCCCCCAAAAAGGTGATTTTTCTGTACTAAAATATCCGGATGTGTTTCTAATTCATGTTATGAAAAATGTTTATAAGATCAGCCTTTGTAAGTATGTCATACACCATATGTGTGAGCTAATCAAAACCACATCCAAGTCAAACTCCCTGCTTTATTCATAGCTTACCTCAGCTATGATTCATGCTAAAGGTGCGGTTGGACCTAATGAATAAGTTATTAAGGATTGTGAGTTTTTACTTTCAGAATTCATTATCAAGAGGAAGAAAATCAATTAGAATCCTTGGGAAAAGTCATGGGTGGAACACAATGATAGTATTTATGAAAATTTCAATCCAGTGGAACATACCATATGACCAAAAGATATTTCTAATCCTAGTTTGGAACTAGATGATGTTTTAGAGTATTCTAAAGAAGAAGAAGAAGAGGATATTGTGCCTTCCATGGAAACTATTTTTTATAAAGAAGATAGTAATCTTGTCCCTCATGTAGTAAGTGAAAAGGATGTCCCTGCTTCTAAAGATGTTGTTAATCTAGAAGATCAACCTGAAGTTGAAACATAATTTGTTGTCAAAGAAATCAAAAATAATGCTATGGAAGATCTTATAGAAGAATAATTAACTGTTATCAAAGAAGATGACCTTGAGGAACCCCCAGTGGAACAATCTATTCCTGAAGTCATTCCTTTAGATGAGGAAAGGCTGGGGCTGGCTTTTTAGAAAGATAGACATGAAATGAGAGAGGAACTAAGAGATGAATTCATGGAATCAAGCCCCTAATCCTCTCAGTCTTGAGAAGGATGCAAATGTTGAGGTGGAGAGACCCCCAAATCTGAAATATATTGAATTACCAAACCCAATTGAGACAAGCCCTGTAGGAACATGGTATAAATTACCTAGCTTTTATGATGTGAATGACTCCCAGGAAGTCTCGGTAAAAGGCCTTGAACATTCCACTATGTTTCAACTGAAACCTGTCTCTAATATTTCCCCTGAAAAAGAAAATGATCCTGTATCAGTCCCTATCGTTGAACCTTCACCAGAACAACCATCCTTGGTGAGTAAAGATTATCTGAAAGAATTTTGAGCTACCCTTTTGTCTGGAGTTGAAAACTCCTGAATAACCAACCATCTCCTGTAACAAATCTAAGTGAGAGATATGCCTCACTATTGTTGGAAAACTTTATTTGGAAGATTAAACCCAAAATACTTCATGAGATTCAGGAAGTCAGAGTTGAAAACATACAACTTAGTGATGAAGTGATGAATCTATGAGGTATGATTGAAGACATGCAAGAAGTGATGAATTCGATATCATAGCTTGTTTCTCATCCCGTGGAGCCTGTTGTTCCTCAAACCCCATAGAATGATGTCTCTCTAATTCAACCTCATTTAGATTACTTAGATGAAAAGTGGCAGAAATAAAAAAACATATTGTGAAAGAAATGCGATAGCTTGTTGTCAATCTTAACAAGCTCACTGATGAGTATACATGGTGCCTTCAATAAGTGATAAATCAACTGAAATCTCTCACCTTATATGTCACTGCTTCTAAGGAATCTGGATAATCATCTCAATCATCCTTATAATGTGACCTTCTCATAACAATGGTCAAAGAAGAACTTCATACTGTGTATAGTGGTTTTAATAAAGATTTTCTATCTGAGGTTATCAAGAATAGTGAAAGAGTTCTTGATCTGGTTCAAATCCATTCAAAAATTTCTAATTATGAACAGAAAGAAATTTCCAAGAATGTGTATTTCTACTTCAACCAAATCTTTTCAATAACTGACATGACCAATCAATTTAAATATCTTGTATAAAATCTGAGGATTCCTCCTGTTACTCAAGATTTCAAGATTCAAGTCCAAAAGCTCACAGAGTTCACTTGTCTATTGGATAAGTTTATGGAAAACAAGGATGACTTTGAGAAATCTATGGAGTATAGTGGACAGATCATTACAGATTTATCAAGCGTCTGAGGCCCTATCTTCATGTATAAAGTACATCCATTTTTTCTCCTGTGGCTTCACCTCTGAGACCTGGTTAGCCTACATTCACCTCTTCCCTAGCCTCCACTTCTATGTCTATCAGTCAGGTACTGAGTCAAATCAGGCATATGATCCTTTATCAATAACTTCCTGGGTCCTCTACTGCACCTACTCTGGCTCCCTCTATTTTTGAAGGTCTTCCTTTACCTTTTCTATCGACCATCTCACTCCCTTCTTCTACTTCAACCTCTGCTCCTATGGCTTCCTGTTCTATTGTTTCTACTAAGGGAAAAGAGAAGACCTGCCAATGAAGAAGTACAATGCTTACTCTTTTTATAGGAATATTGTTACATTTGTTTTACTTTTTTTAATTCCCCTCTTTTTATCTAATACATTATGCCCTTTTCTTGTATGTTTTTTATTTATTTTTCTTACTACTTTTTGATAATCCCAACAGGGGACAAATATAGGAGAAAATATAGGAGAAGAGAACACTCACTCTATATTTGTTATAAGAAAATTCGAACTATGTTGTTAGAACAAATATATACTCTAAATATACATGATTTTTGATCATCAAAAAGGGGGATATTGTTGGATTCTTCATGTATTAATCAGGTTTTAATGATCATAAATCCTATTCCATATATAAACCATATTAACTCCATGTAATCTATCTCACATCAAATGCACATTTGTTTAGTAAAAGCTATCCAAAGCTCTTAAGTGTTGTACACTCAGTTTGGTTACTATATACTATCTTTTGATCTACTTTATAATGAATTCTCTGACAAATGATTGAGTTTAATCCATTCCATAAATATCACTGCTTAAGTCTGAATACAGATATTTGCCTAAGTCTAAGACACCATGAATAAGCAGACATCGTGACATCCAGACACCATGACCATGAGACACCATGAACAACCACACACTGTGAACCAGTCACCGTGAACAAGACATCGTGAACCAGACAACATGAATAAGACACTGTGAACCAAACACCGTGAACAAGACACCCTGACAACCAGACACCATCACATCCAGACACCGTGAACAACTAGACACCATGACATCGAGACACCGTGACAACCAGACACCATGAACTAGACACCATGAACCATACATTGTGAACTAGACACCGTGAATGAGACACCATTTCCATGAAATACTATAACACCATTTCTTAATATGTTTTTTCATCATTCAATTTAATCTCTAACGGTAATATTTAAAGATTTTAAATGCACTGAAATAATTAATATTTCTTTGTAGACATGTCATCTGATAGTACGAGGTACGAGTTACAGAATACATGCAACTTGTCAGCTCGAACACATGCACTCAAAGATAATAGAGTAATGCAGCCCAGAAACAAGACAAGTGTGGCACAATAATAAAAAGTGAAACAAGAAGGTGGGAATGAGCACGACAAAAAAGAATACACTTAGAAAATTCTTAAAGAAAGAATTTTCTCATGAAACTCAACGTTGCTGGAGAACACACGAATCTCAATTGAATCCCAGAATCGAGAACATCTTCACACTGTCAAAAATCACAAAGAACACAAGCCAGATCTGTCTGAATTGTGACACACTGTTTTCAATATGAGAAATTGATTTCTTCATCTGCTTCATCTCAGAAGTCTAGAGTTGAAAAGACTAATATTCTGATCATTTTTAAAACTATGTCAATATTTCTTCTCTATTGTGTATCATTTTACTATCAGTCGAGTAGTGTGTGTATCTGTATAAAAATACACTCTGTCTCCTGGATTAAACTGAAGGATACAAGATATCCTTACTCAAATATCTTTTTACACTTGTGTATACCCATAGGTAAGTGTGGAGGAGGTCCTTGTCTAGCCTAGTTTTTTGTTCCCACGAAGAACTATGGAATATGTCCCATGTGAGACCTGGACAATCCTTTGTACTGTTTTTTATCCCTGATCTAGGTTGTGGATCAAGTTTATTTATTTAAACTTCTTGGTGGTAGGTGATCACCATGTGGAGTGGATTAGGTCTCAGCTTGAAAATGAACCACTTGTTTCATATCCTCTGTGCTGTTTAATTTAGTATTTTCTGTTTTACTACTTTACTATATAATTCATAAATCACTACATTCAATTTGACAGTTAATCTTATAAAGAAGTTATAATTGTCTTTTATAAGTATAACAGCTTCAAAATTAATATTAATAACTGATATTAAGATTACTGAGAATTAATCAATCTTCTATGAAGTTAGTTAAATAGTCAAACCATCATAACCATATTACTTTGATTAACTGGGATGTATTTAACCTTATTAGGAACACTGTTTAAGAATACTTTTTAACTAGAAATGTTTATAGATACTCAATTCACCCCCCCTCTTGAGTAATCTACTCCGACCAACACATATTTCATCACTTAACTTTATATACATCAAATAACATTTTTTAAAATTATAATTTATTATTTAATTCAATATAATAACTATATAATATAATTGAATTAAAATAGATGAAAAATTCCCATTATGTATTGTTATTCCGAAAAATATATAGAACTGTCAAATGACATAGTTTCCCTTTACAGTGTAGCCTTTTCATTTTTTATCATCAACCACAACCTATTCACTTCTCACTCCAAGTCATAATCTATTAATATGAAAATTTTCTATTCTAATTATTATATTACATTAATTATATCTATGATGGAAAATATCCACTCCTCTTACATAATTTGATTAGTATAACACCTCGTATAACTGTTAGAATATATTTGTTATTTAATTTTTGATTTATTTTTGTGTTGTAGATTTTTGGGATTTTATTTAGATATTTGCGATGTTTTTGGGTGTTACATAGTTTTTTCATGATTAAAAGTCCCCATATGTATATATCGTGTGATAGTCCTCTAATTATTTATTGTGTGATTTTCATGGTTATTGCATGGTTTTCCAAACCATATGGGGTTTTCCAGCAAACCACATAACTTATTTTATTCTTGGGGTGACAGGTATGGTTTGTACATATTTTGGAGCAATGTTTCATCCAAACCAAACATGTACCATGTGCTTGTACAATGGAAGACAAAAATCTGATTCATAGTTTATTGAACCATGTGAGCTTCCAAGATTTCACTTAAAAGTGAAATTACACTTATACAGTAATTAATTTTAAGTCCCCCCTCTCTACTTCAACTAGTTTGTCCAAACCACCTTAGATACCTATGTGAATATCCATCTCCCTACCTTCAATTTTGGGTCTCATCTCTAGATTTCAAGAGGTTTCCAATGTATTTCTTCTCCTTTTTTTCTAATATTCCTCTACCACCTTCATTTCTCCCATTACTCCTAGGTTTCTATTTATATTGAGAACTATAATTTACTATTCTAAGAGATTTATGGAATCAAATTGATTCCCACCTATAGTTTTTTTTATTTAGGGCCTGTAGATACTGTTTCGTTGATCATTCTAGTGTTCTCTATAGAATGTGACACATTTTGAATTTATTCAATCCATTTTTATATAGGTGTTTCTATGAAATTCCGTTATTTTTTTTTAATTCATGAGATACATGGGTTTTATAAATTCATTTTTAATTAAATTATGGATATGTATGAATGATTGGGTTGATTTAAAAATAATTTCCACTTATTTCTGGCTTGGAATAATGTTTTTTCTCATGGATTATTTATTTCATTTTGAAACAAATGCTTTAGAATTCCAAGACGCTTTTTGAATTTGATTATGACAATCTTTAAAATGGTTTTGATAAAAATTCAATTCTCTCTACCTCATTTTAATTTCTTTAAAGGAATCCAGCCTTGTTTTAAAGTATGTCTTATAAAAAATAAAGGGATGTTGGTTTCAATCAGTTTGTAAATAATTATTTAAATGTGGTGATTTTGAGAAAATTAAAGTGACCTGGCTCTCTAGGTCTGATTTTCCCTAAAGGACCATTTTTTCACCTTATGTAAATGAGTTTTACAAAATTATATGGCCCTCCTTACCCCCTTACGGTAGACCCAATTTTTAGGGGTGGTACTTTATATATTTCGTGATTAGGTAAAATATAAAAAGAGTTTGTTTCTTTATAGAGAATTGGTGGTGAAGGAGAGTTATTTTTTATTCTTAGAAATCATTTTAATGATTATTGTTAATTATTTTCTGACATCCAATTTTTTTTGGTCATGGAAACCTTGATAGGTATATAGTATGTCTATATTTATGTTATACTAGATATTCACAAGAAAATAGTTTTCAAATACTTGTGATGTATTCCAAGTCTAGTGGGGAGTTCCCCCGATGTTCCAGGGTGAAGGCTGGTTTAGTAGCTTGTGATGTTTGAAAACAAAATATGTTGGCTGTTGGTTCTGTGTTTGTGTTAAACTATAGTACTTTCAAATATTAATACCTTGGTAGTTTTCAATGACATGTATTCCTGGTTTGGTATTTTTTAATAAGGGATTTATATTCCTTTATTGATTATATTCCCATTTTGAATGTTTTTTACTTTCTTTGTGCTCAATAATCTTATGGTGCCTCTATGTCTTTTCCTTCCTTTCATCTATGGGATGGGGAATTCTTTTAAAAAAAGGTATAAAGGTTACTTCATAATATTACGTTAAAATTGAATAAAATATTCAATTATGGATGACTTAATAAAAGAATTTTTAAAAATATGATGAAAGGATGTTTTGTATAGATTTAATAGAAGAAAATAATTATATAATTGTATTGAATCAATTTTAAATGGTTTTATTAAAAAATAAAAAATTTATAGTTTTCATTATTAAAAATAAATGACGATTTTTCTTGGATGACACTATCAAAAATTGAAATCCATATATTCTAATGATTTCTAAACTAGAATTTATGACATGTTTTATTAAAGTAATTAAATATACTCTATACTGAGATCTTACTAGCCTTATTTTCTCAGAGACTATTTTTTGTGTTTGTTTGGTTTTAATGTTTATATAGGTTCTAGGAACTGTTTTAGTTTTTTATCACTTCCTCATGTCACCAACGAGTGATTTGAGATATGGTGACTAATTTTGGATTTCATGGAGGTGATCAGGAAGACTGGTTTATGTGTGTTCTATTTTGAGATCTGTTTTATTGGATAATATAGATCCTATTTTATTTGTATAATATTTTTTCTTAGTGTACCTTATTATGTATTCTATTTTGGATGTTGTTTTATGTTCATATAAATGGGTTGGATCAAATTCATTGATTATGGATTGTTTGGTTTGTTTATTTTGGTTATGATCATTGATTTGTTATGGAAATCCAATGTATATATGGTTCATGCCATAATTTCATAAGAATATTGGATGCGAGTTAACTCTTATTTTAGGATGGGTCTATTCCCAATGTTCTTCTTTAATTCCCATGCACTATTTGTCATACTAGGGGTTCTACAAACTCCCATAGAACCTAGTAACAAGCTGGGTTGTGTAATGGGTTACTTCATCCAAGACTAGTTCATTCAAAAAAGGTTTCAAACAATGTGTTCTTTTTAAGGGAATATTTTCTTGATGTTTCCCTATTTTTATTTTGGGATGTGTATCAACAGTTTAGAGATAGGGATGTCAGGACATAGGTCAAATCTATACAGGAGTTTATAAATATCTAGCATACAATGAAACATGAGTTTTCAAAGGTATTAGGGACTAGAGAAATAGATTTTTTTCCCTTTACTAATTGTGATTTATTTGGTTTCTTAATGATGGTATTTTGATCCCCAATGAGTTATATATGTGATTTTGGGGGTTCTGTAGAATTTTAGGGAGAAAATAAATGAAAGACAAGAACTGTATGATTATATACCAAGGTATATTAAACCATACGGATCCCATGAATTATGGTTCTACGGAATTAATATTGTCCTTTTTAGGGTTGGGAAATTGGACATGAAACTGCATAGCCAAACCATGCACAACTTGGCTTCCCTCCTTGTTTTTTTGTTTCAACTTCTTTTAATTTTAGATTTCTCTAGAAGTGGTTTCCACATATTGGTGATGAATTTAAGAGGGGTTTCATTAGGTATTTAATTATTTAAATAATGTATTATTTTGACATATGGTACTATAATTTGTTTATGCGCAGTTTTTAATGGATTTTTTCATAAGGTAGAGCTGATTTTCATACAATTTTTAATTTTCAAAATGGATATGTTCTAATATTTTTAAAATGATATTTTTTACTTCACACTCCGTGTTTTATGAAATTGTAAATTTTATTATTTAAATTAAAAAAATGTTTTGGAATGAATTTATATTTATTAATGACTGTTTTAAAACATTAGCATAAGAGAATCGATATTTAAATTGTTAATGAAGTTGTAAAATGGTTTAAAATTTTAATTAGTATTGAAATGATATTGTTAGTTTTTAATGTAAGTGAAGTTTTTTTGAAATTAAAGTGTGTTTTTAAGTAAAGACATTTCAAGGAGTCCCATTTATATTTTATCTGTATTTAAATTATAATAAAATTATTAAATGGTTTCATTGATTTTTAATGTGTATCTCTATTTTTGGATTTTCCCCTTTGTTTATGATTGGATAGTTTCATATAAATTGTGCAGAATGAATTGATTTTATTTCATATATTTTTTTATTTATAGTATGACTCTAAGAATGGTCAATAGAGAAATTATAATGCTTATCTTTGAGGATTATCCTCATTATGAACCATCTTGTCTCTTGGAGTATATCTTTTATGTTTTAGGATCTACCTAGATTCAAAATAGAGTTGAATATTAATAACCTTCCCTGCTTATGGGAAACATCTTGAGATTTTCTCAAGGTGTTTTTTATTTAGTATATCAATCCTTATATTATGAAATTAGAGAAATATCTTCAATTATTGATCCTCTATCAGGGTGAGAAAATGGTGAAAGATTTATTGATCATTTCTTGGATTGTTTTCTTTTTCTTCTAATCGAGTTTCTCAAGAATCCTAGAGATTTCATTTCATCTATGGGGTATTTGTATTGACCTTAAATTTATATTAGGTATTTTATTTTTTAGAGTTTTATTAACATCTATTAGAAGATGTAATCTAATATGTGATGAGCTGTGGATTTTAAATTTGCATCAAAGGATTTGTTCATTGGTCGATGGAAAAGGGATTTTATTTGATTTGGTTTAAGGTGTTGGATTGTTTTAGTGTTAATTTTTTTTGAATATATAATTGATAAATGATTTATTTTGATCATTATATTTATTTTGGGATGTATTGTTGATCATTTATTATGTGTATTACTTTTTTTGTGGACATGACTTGTTTTGGTGAAATATTATTTCTTAAGGCTTTAGTTTGTGGTGTTAACCTTGTTGAGGACGATAAATTGTAGTTTGAACAAGGTATATCATTGGGTCCATTCTCAAGTAACTAATAATGGTTTTTATTTATGTTATTTATCCAAGATTTTGTGTTTTATTTGATGTCATTATCATGAGACAGTAACCTGAGGTTGAGTTCAATGTCCACCCTTATAGAGTGTTTACCCATGGTGAGATCCCGTATTGTTTAGTCATAAATATTGGTTGTGGATAATTTACTTTAATGTTTTGTTTATGAAGGTATTTTTTGATTCATTGACGTTATTGGTGAGATAATCTCATTTTTTTACTATTTGGATGATCTTTGGGTTGTGTCACATTAGAACTTTTCTTGATTGTTTCTTGTAATGGTCAGTTGTCATTCCTAGATGATGTTATCTTTGGTGAGTTTTCCATTAGAGAAGTTTTTTAGATTCAATTATCTATTTTATAAGAATTAAAAATCATGGGGAGATCTATAATATGTATTAATTCCATTATAGCTCAAGGGTAGTTTTTGTTTACTACTATGTTTGAGGATTTTAGTTATGTTTTTGGAGAATTGTGGTTGGATTGGTTGGTAATGGATCATGGTTAGTGTTCAACTATTTGTTATAACCCTTATAAATCCTTCCCCAAACCACCATCCACTTTGTTGGGGTATTGAGGTTTCATCCATTTCTCACCTTCAATCTTAAAAAAAGTACATTCCAGGGACAAAAGGTGGCATGGTGGGGAGATTGAATAACCCTGTGTCACTGTTATAATGTATTTATTATTTAATTGTTATTTTATTTTAGTTTTATGTATTTTTTATATTTTAGTTTGTGATATTTGTTGATTTTATGGGTTTCATACAGTTTATTAATGGTTAGTAATAATAGTATATTAATTTTTTGACTGGTTGCACCCAAATTTACCCTACTGGTAAAAGTGGTCGATGTAGTACATGTAGGAGTCGAATCCACATGGACCGAAGAAGTAACCTTGAGACACTATGATTTTGTGGAGGATGGGCTGTGAAGTGGCCAACATTGGTTTTGATTTTGGATGGTTTTAAAGAACACTAAGAAACAAAAGTGAATTAAATTCAATGAAAATGGGTTTATCATAGGATTATGCTCAGGGTGGATTGAATGAATTTGACTTATTTAGGAAATTTTGGTTTTATTAATTCTTGGTGAATCCATTCTTCAAAAATAACACTAGCTTCATCATTTTTTGGTTTCATGCTTAATAAACAAAATTAATAATCCACTATACACTTATAGAACCAAATTCATGATGTCTCCAAGGTATATGGTCATTTAGTACTTGAATTTATCTTGCTCAAACACAGTGAAGATGAAGAGTAGAAATTACTGAAGAATAGAAGTCTTAAATTAATTAGCCAATTGACAACAATTCATTCATAAAATAACATTCAATCCAACCTTTTCATCCTCCAACGATCAACCAATTAAAGGGTCATCCCTAAATTGATGGTATACTCTCAATGCGAGGTGGAAGATGGCTAACAATAATTAGATTGAAGAAATTAAAACCGCGGAAATAACGAGCACTCCTCCGTGTGTGTGAATGAAATTCACACCTATGTGTGACCTAATTCACAACAACACAGTGATATCACTATGCTTTGTGATAATAAGGTTTTAATAAATGAAATGGAAAATATATAAGATAATGAAGATGATTAAGAATATAAATATTCAAAAAAGAAACTTACAGGGAAATGGAAAACATTACAATGGAAATTTGGAAGCATAACCTTACAATGAAAGAAGCAACACAAGATGAAAGGAAAAATATCAGATGCCTATTACCTTCACCACCATCTCCTTATATAGGCATATTAGGAGCCTTAGTTACACCTCCCAACAATCAATTCACCCCCAACAATTAAGAGAGTCAAATGTAGGGTGAAGAATCAAAAGGAAATTGACATTACAAAGTTGACCACAAAACCATCAAGATTCGTCCACCATTTTTACGTGTGAATTTTTTATCGAATCAGGACAAATCCGTAGGAGTCATAGAAGTGAAATATGCTCTTACATATGTCCTCTAGTTTCTATAAAAATATCAGGATATATAGTGTAGCCTTTTATAATTTATGGTCGAAATGGTGGGACTACTTTATATGCATTTATGTTGGGCCCATCATTTAAATCTCAAATTTAGATCCCATTATCAACATGAAAAATTCAGAATTAGCTCCGTCCACAGTTGAATAAAATGATCACCATATTTTTATCTTTCTACTATAAATATTTGAGCTTCATTGGGATTGGTTTGTGGGCCCCACATTTGTTTGATGGGCCTTAGGACCATTATGCTTTTTCCAGAAAATTTCTGCATTCAGGAGAAAAAATATCCATCTTCCCTTGGTATTCATCCATCATACCTAAATGATAAAATGTTCCAAATAAAGTGATGAATAATATACCAAAATAGAAAATTAAAATGATGAAAAATGTATTTTTGACAAGAAATTTATTGAGTAGGACCAAAATGACATTTTAAGCATGAATTTCCCAATGATGGGAAATGATGTACAATTTCTGAATTGGAATAAATTGATGTTTATGAACTTTGAAACATATTAATATTATGATATTAACAATGAATATTAGCCACTTTCAGTGACTAAAAACATCCCCAATGTGAGTTTTTCTTGTCCTGAGCAAAATATATTACAAATATGAAATTTGATTCCCCTTTTCCAAAAACATTTTAATACACATTGCTCACCCAAAGACCTCAAACCAAAAAGAAATTATGAAACCCATCAAAATCATTTAAAACAAGGTAGTTCCATAAGAATATCTCAATCCCAAGCCCATTCCTTTGTTCAAATTCATCGCCACATTTCATCTAATTTCAATTAAGCAAGATAAAGTTTTGTGCATCACAAAAGATATGGGGCCCATTTTATTGTTCAAGGGGAAAAATGGAAGCGCTAGGTTGTAATCACATTAAACCTTAAGATGAGTATCCAATTATTTTTGAATTTTTTGTTTATTTGCTTTTTTTAACCATAATAGATATGAAAAGAATAACTCTGGGCAAGACAACTATGGAGTCATGATCCCCAAGTGTTGGACGCCACATATATTGTCAATTCCATGCTCTACAATAAAGATATAAAGCCTAGATCTAGGAAAGATAACTATAGAGTCATGATCCCCAAGTGTCAGATGCCACACATTTGGAAAAAACATTTCTCTCTGTGTTCATTATTTTTTTCATTTTTTTGGATACTCTAATTAAACTAAAAGTGACCCCAGAACCCTATGCTATAATGAAAGGGACCCAAGAACTCAAATTTACACCCAAGATCCACTAGACGTGAATTGTGGCATTTTTATTAAGAGGATGAAAATGTAAACATTGAAAAATCACATTGGACAACCGCACTTTCCAATAACTATGATCATGAACTTAAACATGCATTAAAATCAGAATCAAGGAATGTAAAATTATTTGATATCCAATTTCGGAGTTTTCAATGTGTGTTATCATGTTCAAGGTTACTGGAATTTTCCATTCCCTGCATGTTCTTATTAAAAAAATCATTTTTATTTCATCTTCCCCCAACATAAAATAATACTATCCCCAGTGTTTAAATAAATGAAAAGTTATTAGCGGGTAGAAGAGGTGTTCAATGAGGAAATTGAAAATGATAAACATGGAACAAATTCACCTGGTTTTTTAAGTTGAATCTCATGATGATCTAGATTACCCCTTTGATCTCTTGGGGGACGTAGGCACCTCCCTGATTGAACATGTATCACCCAAAATAGTTCATGAACAATACAAAGAAGACATAACAAAAAATATAATGATTTATTTAATCCCAAGTATCATCATTTTTATGGTTTTCCCTGTATTTTATTTTATTTTTTAATTTTAAAAATCAAATTGATGATACATTGTCTTCTTTATATTTTCTGGGTAAGGTATTACTCAAATATCACATCGCGTGACATGGATGAATATGATTCTCCCATTTCATACCCATCCTTACTCATAAAAGAAGAATGGGTCAACAATCTATTTTATTAAATACCTACAATAACATAAAATAAAATAAAATAAACTGATGATACATTGTCTTCTTTTAAATTTATGGGTAAGGTATTACTCAGGGATCAAACCGCGTGACACAGATGAATACATTACTCCACATTCATACCCATCCTTACTCATAAAATTAGAGCTGGTAAACATTATAAAAAAACAAAATAAGGAATAAGGAAACAAAAGATGTTTCACAATGATTGGAAACATGAAAACCATGGGTTGCCTCCCGTGTAGCGCTTTTGTTTAACATTGTTATCCTAAATAGACCCTAAATCTATCTATTTTATCTGGTTCATATGTTGGCTCAGTTAACTCTTCATTTGTTTCTTGTTTATTGAAGGATTCAGTGAATGGTTTTAACCTATGACCATTGACTTTGAATAGATGACCACTTGTGGGATCCTGAATCTCTATTTCCTCATGAGGGTACACATGATGCACTAGGTATGGACTAGACCATCTAGACCTTATCTTTCATGGGTGTAGATTACGTTTTGAACTATAAAAGAGCACTAATTTTCCCGGTTCAAAGTGTTTTACTTTGAGATTCCTATATTGGTAGGCTTGAACTCTAGATTTATTGATCTTTGAATTTTCATAAGCCTCCATCCTAATTTCCTCGAGTTCATTAAGATCTAATTTTATTTTTGTTTCAGCCAATGATATTTCAAAGTTCATTTTTTTATTTCCCAAAAGGCCTTATGCTCAATTTCAATAGGTAAATGACATGCGTTTCCATAAACCAATCTATACGGTGACATACCTAATATAGTTTTGAAAGCAGTTCGATATGCCAAAAGGCATCTAAGAGTTTCTCGGACCAATCTTTCCTAGAGGGATTGACAGTTTTTTCAAGAATTTTCTTAATTTCTCTATTTTCCAGCTCAGCTTGACCGTTGGTTTGAGGATGGTATGCAGTGGAAAATTTATAAGAAATACCATAATTAGACATGAGTGAAGACAAGGGGCGGTTGAAAAAATGGGTTCCACGATCACTGATTATAGCCCTCAGAATTCCAAATCTAGAAAAGATAAGATCTTTTAGGAATAGGATCATAACTTGATTATCATTAGTCTTGGTGGGAATGGCCTCAACCCATTTTGATATGTAATCAATAGCTAAGAGGATGTAGAGATATACCCAAGAGTTTGGGAAGGGTCCCATGAAATCGATTCCCCAACAATCAAATATTTCAATCACTAAGATGGGAGTGAGTGGCATTTGATTGCTTTTTGGGATGGACCCTAATTATTGACACCTAGGATAGCTTTAACATAATGTTTATGAGTACCTTGAGAGGGTGGGTAGAAGAGACCACACTGAAGATCCTTAGTAGAAGTTTTCTTAGATGAAAAGTGACCTCCACATGCTTCACTATGATAGAATTTAAGGATGGACTCTTGTTCATATTCTGGGACACGCCTCCTAATGACTTGGTCAAGGCAGAACTTAAAGAGGTATGGATCATCAAACATATAGTTCCTGACATCAGAAAGTAATTTACTTCTAGCTTTAGTCCCTAAGAATTTTTGAATGACTCTTGTAACTATGAAGATGGCTATGTCGACATACCAAGGGTAGTCACTCATAGAGTATAAGTGTTCATCAGGGAATGAATCAGACACATCAAGGTGAGATGATTTTTCATTAAATTCTATCCTAGAGAGATGTTCAGCTACAACATTTTCAACACCCTTTTTATCCTTGATTGTGAGGTCAAATTATTTTAATAGAATGACCCACCTAATCAGTCTAGCCTTAGCATCTTGTTTCTGGAAGAAGTATTTCAGCATAGAATGTTCAGTGAAGACAGTGATGGGGGATCCTAAGAGGTAGGACCTAAAATTTTCTAAGGAAAACACAACATCAAGTAACTAATTCTCAGCAGTGGTGTAGTCGATTTGGGAATCATTTAAGGATTTCCTTGCATAAGCAATGTCATAAAGAGTTTTCTCACATCTTTGTCCTAAGACAGCACCTACAGAAAATTCACTCGCATCACACATTTGTTCGAATGGAAGGTTCCAATTTGGAGACTTCATAATGGGAGGAGAGGTGAGAGAGAATTTGAGGGTTGAGAATGAACCCTCACAACTTTTTGTCCAATCAAATGGAGCATCCTTTACTAGGAGAGCACAAAGGGGATGTGAGATTGAACTAAAGTCCTTGATGAATCTTTTATAGAAACCAGCATGTCCTAAAAAAGACATAACTTCCATAACAGTTCTAGGTGATGGAAGGTGGAGAATGATGTCAACCTTTGCTTTATCAACTTCAATACCCCTAACCAAGACTAGATGTCCTAGAACAAGTCCTTCCTTTACCATTGAATGGAATTTTTTCCAGTTTAGGATGATATTTTTATCTTCACATCTAGAAAAAACTCTATATACATTCCTAATACATTCGTCAAATGTATCCCCAAAGACAGAGAAGTCATCCATGAAGACCTCAAGAAAATCCCCTACCATAACTGAGAAGATTCCCATCATGCACCGCTGGAAGGTTCTAGGGTCATTGCATAACCCGAACGACATGCGTTTGATGGCAAAGGTACTGAATAGACAGGTGAAAGTAGCCTTCCCTTGATCGTATAGGGATACCTCAATCTGATTGTACCCTGAGTACCCATCTAAGAGACAATAGAACTCATGAACTTCAACTATCTCAAGGACTTGGTCAATGAATGGTAAGGGGAAATGGTCCTTCTTGGAGAATGAGTTTAGCCTTCTATAGTCAATGCAGACCCTCCATCCACTACTCACCCTAGTTAAAAGAATCTCTCTATCCATATTGGTTATCACTATGATTCCTGCTTTCTTGGGAACCACTTGGATTGGGCTCAACCACTCACTCTCAGCTATAGGATAGATGATACTTGCTTTTAACAATTCCAAAAGTTCCTTCCTTACTACCTCAATGAGATTAGAATTGAGTCTTAGTTGATGTTGATGACATGGCTTTGAATCATATTCTAGAACAATCCTATGAGTCCCTATTAGTGGGATAATCCCAGGATTATCAGACATGGTCCAACCAATGCCTCTCTTATGATTCTTAAGGACATATAAAAGCATCCTCTCATGATTGGCTTCAAGAGAAGAACAAATGACAATAGGTTGTGTTTTATTGTCCCCTAGAAAGGCATACTTGAGTGCAGCGGGAAGTTTTTTCAATTCAAGATCAGGTTGGTTCAGAATTTCCACAGAATAATGGGACGTTGGATCAAGATTGATTTTGTTTCCTAGGGTTTTAGATAGAATTGAATCCCCATGTGTAGAAATTTCAGCTACATGATTGGTTTGATCCGATTTAGGGAAGGAAGTTTGATTGGTCTCCCTGAAAGTGGTTTTTTGAAAGGATTCACTAATTATTGGACCTATGATTTCATCATTGGAGCAATCTAAAAGTGATTATAGCCATGGAGATAAACTTCCTTCATGTGAAAAAAGAAAATTAATCTCTTTCTCAATTAAACATTCCTAGAATATCCCTTGATGTTCTATGGATTCTTTATCAACGCATCCAATCATGTTCACTTCATGAATATCCTCATTATCCCCTATTTGTGATCTTTCATTATAGATGTTCAAGTATAGACTCATGTTTCCAAAGGAGATGTTCATGTTCCCATTTCAGACTCAGATAACAGAGTTGATTGTTTAAAGGAAGGGATGACCCATGATGATTGGGGTTTGTTCCTTATTGCCTATGGTTGGATTGCTCTCAAAGACAATGAAGTCAGTAGGGTAGATGATGTTTCAACCTTTACGAGAACGTCTTTTAAAATACCCTTTGGAACTTTAATGCTACAATCAGCAAGTTGAATTGGGAACGATGTGGGTTAGAACTCTTCTAGGCCTAATTGGCAGTACACAGTATAGGGGATGATATTGACACTGGCTCCTAGGTCACATAAGGCTTTGATAACATTGTTCCCTCCTAGTTCATCATTGATGTAAGGGAATCCTGGGTATTTCATCTTTGGTGGAAGGGTTCCTTGGATTGTTGTGCTAATATTTGCTGCCAGAAGGACATGGTTCTTATGTGAGAATTTCCTTTTAAATGTGCAGAGGTACTTTAAGTATTGTGAGTATGCAAGAAAGGTTTGAATAGCATCATGGATTGGAATGTTCAACTTGACTTGTAAGAATATTTCCCTCAATGTTTCACTAAATTCAGGATTGGTTTTCCCCCTCATGCATTGAGGAAATGGTGCAGGATGTGGGGTTTTATGTTGAAGAGATTTTTCTTTCACATTGTTATCAGTATCTTCAGTTTGATCTTGTGGTTCATTTGAATTTTCATTTGAGTTTGAAGCTTCTCATGGTTTCTGAAATATTTTTTAGGTTTTTCAATTTATTTCCCACTTCTTAGAACAACCACATACTTTACTTTTTCATGATTTGTTTGAGTACAGCTTGACTCCCCCCTTAAATTTGAGGAGGGTACTACCTGAGTAGGCATGGGTGTCTTTCCAGTTTTTATGGTTTGAATTTCTTTTTTAATCGATGAGAATTCTGAGTTCATTTTGTCCATTTGGTTGAACAGTTGTTCTAGTAGGCTTTGTGGCACAATTTGGGTTGGTTCTTGTGCTTGTTGGTTTATCCCAGGAGGATGCTTTGGTTGTTTTATTATATGTTGAATGGGTTATTGGATAAGTTGTTGATATTGGACATAAGGATGTTCAAATTGGACCAGTTTTTCTTGGAATTGATTATGAGGTTGAATATTTTGTTGAGGGTATGGGTTGATACATTTTTGTTGTTTTAGTTGTTGATTGTCCTTCCAACAAAAGCATGGATGGTCATTATACCTTAGATTGAATGTGTTTGGGAATTGTGTATTTTGAAAGTTCATTTCATTAACTTCTTCTGGTGGTCCTCCTAAAAGAACATCCTTGATTGAAGGAATGGTTGGGCAATTATCAGTCTTGTGGTCATGTTTGTCACAAATTGTACAAACAAGCTCTACAGTTTGGGTTTTGTGGACCTTCCTAAGATCAATATCCTCAACTTTCCTCGTGAGTCCAGCAAGTTTTGCGCTAAGGTTTTATTCTTCTCCAAGATTATACATTCCACCAGATTTGGGTAGCTTCTCATAGTATGGTGATGTTACCCATGTTTGGTTTTTTTTTCAGCAAGATTTTCTAGATACTCGTAAGCATCATTTTGGGCTTTGTTTTTGAATGTTCCATTACACTTCATATCAATGAATTCTTTGTTTCTGGGACCTAAACCTTCATATAAAATTCTCACTTGATCTGGGATTAAGAAACCATGGTGCAGTATTATGTTCAATGTGTCCATGAATATTTCCCATGGTTCATAGAATGTTTCTCCCTCTCTTTCAAAAAAGTTTTGTATGCTCTTTTTAAGTGTAATTGTTTTGTGATGGAGGACATATTTTTTATAAAATTTTCGTTGAAGTTGGTCCCAAGAGTAAATGGATGTTGGTCTCAAATTGTTTAACCAATTCTTTTCTTGGTCATTCAAAGAAAAA
Source organism: Viscum album (assembly GCA_963277665.1). Taxonomy (NCBI): domain Eukaryota; kingdom Viridiplantae; phylum Streptophyta; class Magnoliopsida; order Santalales; family Viscaceae; genus Viscum; species Viscum album. The sequence continues at coordinate 1,259,095,462 of OY728161.1, forward strand.
TAAAAAAGTCTCATTTCAAAAGATTCAATTTGATTTGGAGGTCACATGGTCTCAACAATGTCATTAAATTATTTAACATGAAGGTAAGGAATCTCAGACTCCATCCCATGAAAGGTTGGAATGTGGTTCAGGACATGGGGTTTGAAAAAATATTGGGAATATCCTATGTTATCATGCCCAATAAATGAGGGTGCATTGTTCTAGGTTGGTGTGAGGTAGTCATTCATGGTCGGGGTGGCAAAAATTCCCAAGTTAGGTTCTTGCTCATTATTTTGGTTCCCTCCCTGGTTTATGATTTGGTTTTGTGGGAGATTCTCCATTGTATCAAACTCAACTTCTGAATCTGGAGTATTGGGAATATTTGGATCTAATGTAAAGAGACCTCTATGATTTCTTGACTCCCCAGCCCTAGGACTATCCACCCTAAATAATCTATTTGAGTGATCGCGGGTGTAGGCGGACATGCGCCAATAGAAAAAAAAGAGAGAAAGGGAAAAGATAAGATAATTTGGGTGAGAATATAAGAATGGGGGTAAGAAAAGAAGGTTTTTTGTCTATGGAACTTACTAGTCCCCGGTAATGGTGCCAAAAAAAATTTTGAGCCCAAATTTACCCTACTAGTAAAATCGGTCGATGTAGTACATGTAGGGGTTGAATCCATAGGGACTGAAGAAGTAACCTTGTGACGCTATGATTTTCTGGAGGATGGGCTGTGAAGTGGCCAACTTTGGTTTTGATTTTGGATGGTTTTAAAGAACAATAAGAAAACTAAGTGAATTAAATTCAATGAAAATTGGTTGATATTAGGATTATGCTCGGGGTGGATTGAATGAATTTTACTTATTTAGACAATTTTGGTTTTATTAATTCTTGATGAATCTATTCTTGAAAAATAACACTACCATCATCATTTTCTAGTTTGGTACTTACGAAACACAATTTCTAATCTCCTATACACATAGAGAACCAAATTCATGATGTCTCCAAGGTATATGGTCATTTAGTACTTGAAATTAGCTTGCTCAAACACAATGAAGATGACGAGTAGAAATTACTGAAGAATAGAAGTCTTAAATTAATTACACTATTAACATTAATTCATTCATAAAATAACATTAAATCCAGACTTTTCATCCTCCTAAGATCAAAACATTAAATGGTTATCCCTCCATTGATGGTATACTCTCAATGGTGTGCAGAAGATGGTTAACAAGAATTGGATTGAAGAAATTAAAACTGTGGAAATAACGAGCACTCCTCCGTGTCTATGAATGAAATTCACACCTATGTGTGAACTAATTCACAAAAACACAGAGATATCACTGTGCTTTGTGATAATAAAGTTTTAATAATTGAAATGGAAAATATATAAGATAAATAAGTTGATTAATAACATAAATATACAAAAAATAAACTTACATGGAAATGGAAAACATTACAAAGGAAATTTTGAAGCATAACCTTACAATGAAACAAGCAACACAAGATGACAAGAAAAATATAAGATGCACATTACCTTCACCAAAATATCCTTATATAGTAATATTAAAAGCCTTAGTTCCACCACCCCAACAATAAATTCAACCCCCATAAATTAAGAGAGTCAAAAGGAGGGTGATGAATCAAAAGGAAATTGATGTTACAAAGTTGATCACAAAACCATCCAGATTCGTCCACCGTTTTGACATGTGAATTTTTCATCTATGAATTACTAATAAGGAGGGGTCATAGAAAAGTAATATTATTTTCCATATGTCCTATAGTAGATATAAAAATTTTAGGAAATTTGGCGCAGCCGTTTGGATGTTATGGTCGAAATGGTGGGACGACTTTATGTGCATTTATGTCGGGCCCATCATTTAAATCTCAACTTCAGATGCCTTTATCATCATAAAAACTTCAGAATTATCTCTGTCCATAGTTAAATAAAATGATCCTAATATATTTATCTTTCTACTTTAAAAATTTCAGCTTCATTGGGCTTGGTTTGTGGGCCCCATATTTGTTTGATGGGCCTTAGGCCCATTATGCTTTTTCCAACAAATTTCTGCATTCAGGTGCAAAAATATCCATCTTACTTTGGGATTCATCCATCGGACCTAAAATATAAAATCTTCCAAATAATGTGATGAATCATATTACAAAATATCAAATTAAAATGATGAACAATGTATTTTTCAAAAGTAATTTATTGAGTGTTCCAAAATGTCATTTTAAGCATGAATTTCCCAATGATGGGAAATGAAGTTCAATTTCTGAATTGGACTAAAATTGATGTTTATAAAATTTAAAACATAATAATATTAAGATATTGACAATTAATATTAGCAACTTTCAGTGACTAATGAGTGACAGTTTTATAATTCTTGATAGTGTGATTCTTTATGGTTGGTGAAAGGTTTTATATTCCACGTGGTGTCATCAAGAGGTTTACAAGTATTTGTTCTGCCTTTTTCTTCTCTTCCTCATCCTCGTTACATTCTCCCATTTCTCATAGGTTTAACTTTCTCTTCAGAACCTAATTAATTGCACATAAGGATTTAGGTTTTTAAGTGGATTCTAACAAAGTGTTTTAATTTCCTAGGACCAGTATAGGATGTTTTCTTGCTTTTTGCGTGTTCTACATCGAATTTTACACATTTGGACTAGATTCTATCTTTATTATGGTTTTTTGTTTATATTAAACTCCATAATTCATCAATTCATGAGATGATTGGGTTTTTGGAATTAATTTTTAATTAAATTATGTCTGTATATGAACTCTCTGGTTGTTTTAAAAATCCTTACCATGTAGTTTTTTCTTATCACAAAGTGTTTTCTCATATATATTTTTTTGTTCCAAAAAAAAATTTTAGCTAGTAAATCCCCTTTATAAAAATTATAATGACATTCATGAAAATGGAATTGATGGAAATTAAAGGGTTCCAACATAGATTTTGTTTTTTAATAGTTTTGATTTTTTTTAAATGGAAGATTAAGAAAAGGATTTTGGTTTTAATATTTTTTAAAATAATGTTTTTAATTGGTTTATTTTTAGAAAATTAAATTAAATTGGTACTCCATGTAATATTTTATTTAAATTCTCATTATCCACCTTATGGAAAATATTTTTATGAATATTCTATGACCCTTTACATGCTACAAGTGAATCAACACTTCATAGTGGTGGTGATTTATATATGTGGTGATTGGGTGGTGGATGAAAACGGGATATTTCTTGTTTGGGATGTAGAGGTGAGGATGGGTTATTTATCATGAATTATTATGTTGGTATTAATCATTATTAATATTTTGGTAAAAATCACATTTGTTTTGGTAATGGTAACTTGGGTTTCTTGCATTGATTGGATGAAACATATGTGTGAAATTGGTCTTTTGATTTTAGTAACGTCTAGGGTTACCTCAAATTATTACCTGTGGGGTTTCCCATGTTACTTATTCCCCGGTTGGAGTTTTTATATGAGGGTTTTTATTTCATTATTATTTTTATTGTGCATGTTGACTTTTTTTGTTGCACTCTATGATCTTTTGGTGCCTCTATGTTTTATGTTTCTTCTCATTTATGGGTAAGCGTGTTATTTAAAAATGGTTTTAATGGTTTTCTTAGAAATTTTGTATAAAATTTAAAAAAAATATATAGATGAACTTTAAAATATGTTTGAAAGGTGTTTTTTATTGTTTTTTATAAAATAAAAGGGTTTCATTTAGGTTTTGAATCATTTTAAATGATTTTCTTAAGAAATGAAATGGGTTGGATTTTATGAATAAAAATTAATGGTGATTGTTCATGGATGAATCCATAAAACTTGTAAAGTCATATTTTTTAATGTATTTTAATCTATTATTCATGACCTATTTTGTTAAATTAATTTATATACTTTTTTTTGTTGATATCATACTGGGCATGTTCTCTCACACCCTACTATACACTAATATATGTTTCTGTAAATTTATCATTTTTTATGTAGGATTTAGGTTCTATATCACTTTTTTATCACTTCCTTGTGTTGGAAATGGGTGAGTTTAGATATGTTGAATAAATATGTTTTTTAGAGAGGTGTTTAGGTGGCCTGGTTAAGGTTCATTCTATTTTGGGATGGTTTCTATTTGACAAAATGTACTCTATTTTATTTTAATTTAATTGTCACTTATTGTTACTTATTATGTATTATATTTTGGATGATTTTTTATGTTAATATAAATGCCTTGGATCAAATTCAATGATTAAAACTCAATTGTTTTGTTTATTTATTTTGGAAAAACTCAATGATATTGCATAGATACCCAATGTATGGACGGTCCATGTCGTACTTTTGTTAGAAGATATATTATTTGATAAATTTTATTTGAAATTGAAACCTTTCCCAAAGTACTTCACTGATTCCCAAACACAAGTTTCTTACTGATGGGGATTTGGAACGCCCTTTGGGATTAGTGATGATTTAGGTCGGTGGACATATTAGGTTAGTCCAATATGGTTTTTTAAAAATGTCATCAGGGCCTAAGTTCTTGAGATTTCCTTCTTGTTATTTGGGTATGTATCTTAGTAGTTTGGATTTTAGGAAGCCAGTAATCAGAAAAAATATATAGGGGAGTTCCTATAATATCATCCATATGATGAACCTTGAGTTTCCATGGGTCGTCAGGACATGAGTCTTGTATTTTGATTTCATTCTTCACTAATTGTGATGTATTTTTATGGGGAATGTTTATATTTGGATCCAAAATTAGTTATGAAAGCTATTTTGGTGTTCCTATGAATTTTGGGTGAAAGTGGATAAGGAATGGGAGCTTCATACATAGATCTAATGTTCTGGTACAATATGTGGATCCCATGTCTAATGGTTCTGAGTAATTCATAGATTTTGTCACACGGTTGGTACAAATCCCATAAAACCATGATCCAAACCACTCACAACATTAAATACCTCTAAATATTTTTATTTAAACCTATTTTTATTCCTAATTGATGTAAAATTTGATACCTATTATTATAGTTTAATTGAAGATGGATTTAATTATGCCTTGATGTGTTAAAATTAGTTTTTTGTTTGACTTATGGAACTACACATTGTTTATTCCAAATTTTTTTAAAAGGGTTGCTTCATATGGGGTATTTGTATTTAATAGATCTTTTTATTTCAAAAACTATTTTGGTGTAATCTTATAGAAAAGATATTTTTATTTCACATTGAGATTTTTATGAAATGGTTAATTTTTGGGGATAATGAGATTTTTTTAATGTAATTGGATTTTCTTATGATTTTGTTAAAATTTTAGCATGATCTAAACAAAATTTAAAATTTATAACGAAGATAAAAAATTGTTTCAAATTATAAAAAGTGGTGAAATAATTTTATTAGTTTTTAAATGGAAGTAGAATTTTATAGAAATTAATGTTTGTTTAGGTAAATGAATAAAAATATGATCCTATTTATTTTATAAATGGATTTAAATTATAATAAAATTGAAAAATTATTTTATTAGTTTTTAAATTTAGGGGATCATTTTATAAATGTTCATTTTTTTAAATTAAATAACTTTTGTGATGAATTAATGGTGTATTTTTTCAATGGATTTATATTTTTGGATGTGTCCCTTAGTTTGTGATGGCTATGTTTTATTTAAATTGTGTGGTGTGAATTTATTTTTTGTCATGTAAGTTTTTATTGATAATTTTTACCCAAAAATTATCCAAAGATAAAGTAGAAGGGTTGTCTTTGAGAATGATCCCCATGATAAATGCTCTCATCACTTGGAGTAGGTATTTTTAGTTATAGGATCCACCAAGTCTTTGATTATATTTTTGTAATCAGAACCATATCTACTTATGTAACTTGTCATGGAAATTTAATAAGGAGGGGTTAATTTACTAGTTCTTTCTTGAGAAAATGAATTTGGAGAAATATTTTTAGCTCATGATCTTCTATCATGGTGAGATAACTGTGAATTATTTAATAATTGTTCCTTATAGTGGGTGTCCTTTTCTTCTAATATAGACCTTGATATCTGCTTAAATACTCATTTTATAGAATGGGGTAGTTTTTTACCTCAAATTCATGATGGGAGGGTTTTCCTTCTTCATTTCTATGGTTTACCATTGCAATAGGGAATATTTTTTGTGATCAGGTTTGGATTTTGAATCATGATCAGTGGTTTCATGGTTGGGTTGATGATTTTTTTTATTTGATCTGGGTTAATGTGATGGATTTTTTTAGGGTTTAATTTTTATGTATTTATATTTTAATATGGATTTTTGGCTCTTGATATATGTCTTCTAGGATGCCACATTATTTATTTCTTTTGGATATTAGTTTATTTTTTAATATTCCTTTTTCTATTTGTTAAAATATAGTGTCATGAGGTTTCTCTATGTTTGTATAACCATGTTGAGGTTGATAATTAGTGGTTTGAACATGGTAAACCTTTGGGTCTATGAATGGGTAACAAAAAACATGGTTGATTTTTGGAAATCACCTGAGGGTGTTGGTTTTTCTGGGTTCACTGTGAAATGGTAACCTGAGGGTACATCACAAGTTCACTATTATATGGTTATGAAATGAATTTAGATACCACATTTTTTCATATTGTAGATTAGTTGTGGTTTTTTTCCTTTTTATCTTTAGTCAGGAAGGTGTTGATGGATTCCTTGATGGTATTGTTGGTATCATTTTGTTTTTTTATATTTGGATGCTCATCAGTTTGATTCTCTTATGATCTTCACTTTTATTTTTAATGCAATGGTTAGTTATTATTGGTGGATGAGTTTATCTTATTTTAGGGTTTTAATATAGAAACCTTCTCCCTTCATTTCACCATTTTAAAATGATTTAAAAATGGTTGGGATACCTATAATGGATCTATGTTTCTTTAGATATTCTAGTTAGGTGATGTTAAATGGTGTGTTTGATGATATGGATTCAATTATTTTGAGAATTTTAATTATATGGGTTAATAGGGGATGATGCTTAATGGTCACCTAAATGTTTGGACCCTTCTAAAAGCATCCCTAACCTACTAGACTCTTGGTATACATGTATAGTTTTAATCATTACTTCACCATGTATTTTTGATCAAGGACATTCTAGGGGGAATAAAGTGGAATGGTTGGGAGATCATAAAACCCCATTTCATTATTATAATATGATTATTATTTATATTTTGAATAACTTCATATTTTTGGATTTATGGGCTTTTATTTTTTAATTTGGGATGTTTTTGGGCGTCGTATGGTTTGTGCATGATTAATAGTAACCATATTATAATTATGAAACATTAATTTAATTAATTATGGTGTGATTTTTCATAGTTGGTTTATAGTTTTATTATATGTGTGGGTTCTTCTAGTGGACCATATATCATTTTTTCTTAGGGTGATGTGCGTAGTTTTCTCACTATTCAATGTAACTTTGCGACAAAACCATGTAGGTAATTAGTGATTGTCTAGTGGATGCACAAGGTTGGAATATGGTTTTCAAAACCATGTTTCCAAACCTTATGAGATTCCCTAGTTTCTCTTAAAATTGGCATTTATCTTATTCCATTTATAAATTTTATGTTTCACATCCCTTATTCTCTTTAACTTGTTCGGTCGAACCTCCTTGGAGACCAAGGAGAAGCTCAATATAATTACCTTATATTTTATCTCATATTCTCTAGATTTCAATACTTTATAGTGTATTTATTCATCCTTTTCTATCTCTTCCTCTACCTTTTTATTTTTTTCCCATTTCTCATAGGTTTCTTTTTCTCTCGGTAACTTTAATTTTCTATTAAGGGGGATTTAGGGTTTTGGGTTGATTCAAACTTTGGGTTTTGACTGTCTATGACCCATATAAGGTGTTTAAATTCTCCTTTTTGTGTTCTCTAGGGAAGGTGACACATTGTGACTTGATTCCATCCATTTTTACATAGGTGTTTCTATATCACTCTTTTACTTTCTAATTCATGTGAATCTTGTGTTCTATAAATAGATTTTTAATTAAAATTTAGCTATGTATGAACCCTTAGGTTGGTTTGAAATTATTTCCATGTATTTTTGACCTAAAATCAACTGATTTCTCAAGTATTTTGGGTGTTCTTTTGAGATAGATGTTTCATTATTCTAATTCCCATTATAAAAATTCATATAAGATACTTTAAAATGTTTTTTATAGAAATTAAATGGTTTTATACCAATTTTAGTTTTTCAATGGAAGAGAACCTTATTTTATAATGGTATTTTTATTAAAAATGAAAGGGACAACGATTTTAGGAGGATTTCAATGAATGATTGAAAATTATGGACTTATGAAAATAAATGTTTTTTGGAATTATAGCTCATATATTCCTTAAATACTGATATGGGAGCTTATGGGAAAATGTTTTATGAAAATATTTAGAACCCCAGTGGGATTCTTTCAGTCTTCCCCCTTTTAATTGGTTCATTTGGTATGTGGTGATTTGGTGATGGATGAAAAGAGGATGAATCTTACGAGGGTGTCAGCGGTGAGAGTGATTTATTATTCATGATTAGTAATTCCTTTATTAGTCAATATTAATTATTTTCTCACCAGAAGTTTTCTTTTGGTCATGAGAACATGGGTAGATAAAATAGAGGCCTATGTTTTTTCTATATAAAATAGTTTAATTATACTATTGTCACCCTAGTTGTGATGTATTCTAAGGCTAGTGGGGAGTTCCCCAAATGAGGCTAGGTTCATGCTAGTCAGGTGGATTTTGTTGCTTGGACACATCGTATATTGGTAGTTTGTCCAGTGTTTTCGGTTAGTTCTTAGATTATATCATGTTAGGACCTAAGGAGTTTCAAATGAAATTTATTTCTGGGTTGGTGATTCAATATAAGGGAATTATATGAAATTATTTTTTGTATTCCGCTTATTCTTATTGTCTACTTTGATTATGATCTATGATCTTATGGTGCCTCCGTATTTTATTCTTCCTCTCATATATAGGGGAGGGTGATCTTTAAAAGTGTTTCAAAAGGTTTTTTGAATGTTTCTTTTAAATAGAAATTAATGTTTGAATATGGATGAGTTTTTAAGTGATTTCTTAAAAATATATCAAAAATGGGTTTTATATGGTTTTCATAAATGAAAAAGGGTTTCATATAGGTTTTGAAACTTTTTAAAATGGTTTTATTAGAAAAGAAAAAAGGATATTATTAATGATTTAAAAGGAATGATATTTTTTATTGGATAATAACCCCAAAAGGAGGAAAAAATATTGTTTGATGTATTTTAAACTATCATTCACGACTTGTTTTATGAAAGGAATTATATAGACTCTGTTGTGAAATCATACTTGGCCTACTCTCTCAGACCTTGAATATAAAATACTACGTGTATGTGTGAGGTTCCCATGTTTTATATAGGATCAATGTTCCATTTTATTTTGTATATCACCTTCTCAGATCACTGATGGGTGAGTTGAGATATGGTTAATAATTGTGGGTTATATGGATGTCTTCACGCAGTTTGTTTTAAGTTTTGTAAAATCCCATCTTTTTCAGGGAATCGTTATTTATATTTTTTTAAACTTATTTATGATCATTAAATTATTGTTTTTTCAATGATAATCAAGCCTTTGTTATGTATGGGTTATTCTAAGGGGAGTCGTAAATGGGACATAAAATATTACTATATAATTAATTCGCATCATGGTTGGTAATTTATTAAATGAATTAATCTTCGTAGACAACCTAAAACCCACAAAATGCATAAATTGTTATGGGTAGACCCTATAAACCACATTTATATCTATAATAGATATGGGAAGGATCCTAAAATAAAATCTCATGGTGTGAATTAAGTTCACAACGTGAAATGTTTTTTCTTGTATCTTAAGTTCAAGGATAATGATTTTTTGTTTTCATGGGAGACCAAGGAATTAAAAATTTGAAACCCACATTCGCATAATGAATTCGGTGTTCCCAACACAACTTTTAAACATCATGTACTTATGTTTCTGGGACCATACACTCCTATAACTTTAACTGAGGCCCTTATATCAAAAATCTAGTTGTCCTCTTCAAGCTAAAATAAATACCTCATCGGATCATGGTGTTTGGAACTGATAGATTGTATTTAAGCATTTCAGTTCTTCTTCTCTGTCCAGACCAATCAGTATTCTATTAGGGATCCCTTCTTGGTTCAAAAAAACCATACCTCTCTCTGATGTCTTATATTGAAATCACATTTTTTCTTCATTGATGGAAAGGAATGAGGAACCTTACTATACCGTGGATATTGAGGAATTTATAGATATTATTTATTTTTGAGGGGTGTGGTCTAGAACTACACCATAATTTTTTATTCATATTTTTATTATGTGTAATAGGTATTACCATGTTGTCATTCCAGGTGCATTACCTAACTAAATGAATAACATCTTTTTTATAAATACTTATGTTAGACATCCCATGGAACACATCATGTCCATTAGCTTTGAGACTGGGACTTGTAGACACCTGTGAAGAGATATAACCTTTAAACTAGATTGAAACTTGGTTAGGTTTAACATAGAACCCTATCATAAATTTTAAAATGTTTGAGAATTGAATTAATATTGAGTGTTTTCATAACATAAAAATTAATGTTAATTATTTTAAATATAATCACATGGAAAATTAGTTAATTAGATTATAACACCTTAACATGATAAAATTATGAAATATGGATACATTGGCATGTGAATGAATTTTGGGATAAATTGATAAAGTAAACAGAATTGTTACAATTATTATGATAACTGGTATCTTGGATTTTTGGAATGTAAATAGTTTGTTAAATGGTAATTACATGAATTGACCAGTAAGGATTATTTTTCATGTTTGATATTTTGATAAATAGTATCATTTTGCCTTGTTGTAGTTATATTTGGTTACTTGATACATACCATCATTGATTTAACATGATGTTGGAGAATATCCTAATATATTAAGATATATGGTCACCTGATGTTTACCATTGGTGATTCCTCATATGTAGAAGAATCCACCTGTATGAAATTATTTATTTTCACATAGTTTTAAAGTGATTCATGGGGACACATTAGTGGATCTACAAAGGTAATTTTCATAGATCCTATAATGAAATTATATTTTTTTCCCTTGGTTTGGAAGTGTTCCATGGGAACATGTAAGTCACTCCAGCGTGGGTAACTTTTATAGAGCCCATTTTTATTGGTCACATGAGATATGTCATGGTAGATTCATCTTACCCAAGAGAATCTACCAAATACATGGATGATTCAGCTAGATGCAGGAGGATCGAACACTTGATAGAGATATCTAGAATTATACCGAAGCAGGTAGGGATTATTTTTCTTTCAAACTTGTTCTGGAGAGTTGGAATGTTTATTTGATGTTATGAATTAACTTATGAATTAAAACCTCTATTTATCATATAATTTCATGTACTATATATATCTATACTAAATTGTTTATACATCTTGTGGGTCAACAAAATAATTTGTACTCACACCCACTTAGTGCATTGTTTATTACATGTATAGTACTAATAGTTGTAGTTATGTACAAGGTAATAGAGCCTTGCGTTCATTTACTACTTGCTGCATGGGTTGGATATTTGGTATGGTATAGAACTATGGTTTGGGATTGGGGATTTTGGAGTCTTTACTTGGAGTTTGTTATTATTATTTAATTCATATGAATTTAGTATGTCATTTTTCTATATTCATCCTATCATTACAAGTTGGTATTATTATTTGGTCTCTTTGGTTTTTCACCTTTATTACTGTATAGTTTTTGGTTTATTATTAATATGACTCCCAATATTTTTCAACTCTATTAGAGAGTTTATAATCTCCCCAAAATGTTCCCTAAACCCTCCCTACAAGTCAATAGCCTAAAGCGTATGAGGAGGTATGCATGAGGTCTAGTAGTTATCTGACCCAGTCACGTGAGGGAGTACTTGGTGGGGGATGTCACAAATTGGTATAAAGGGATCTTTATTTTTTATTTCATAATATTGGAAGGTATACATGAGACAATTATGTGTCAGGTATTTGAAATGAGCCCATTCATGGGAGTATATGACTCATGTGTGGGGGAAAATGAAAATGTTGGGCAATAGGATTGTTGTTCATGTTATTTTCTTGTTACCTTTTGATGTTATTTAACCTTGTGTGGGTTAATTTTTGTGTGATGTTATTGTTTTAATATTTGGTATGGGATTGTATGTTTATGTATGAATCATGGTAGGCATGTAGGGACACATGTTGACATACATTGTTCATACAAGCAATGTATTTATCACATGTAATTTGTCTACCTATGTAAGATGTGAAAAGAGATCCACTGATTTATTGAAGAAAAAGGAATGAAAGAAACTATTATGTTATTATAATTCCCTTATAAATAAAATTTTAGAGGAACATTGAGTTAATTTTTTTTTCTGTTTTTATTCACCCCTTTTGTGGTTGATCTTGTTACATGACCAGTTATTTAAGAAGTATGTCGGACCCCATAGAGAAAATGAATCATTGTCATCTTCAAATTGAGAATCAGGGGAGTATTAATCACCACACTCGTAATGTATCTATGTTTGAACTTCCTACAACTCCAGAGAACCAGATGGAAGGTCATCTTAGTGATTCATTTATATAGGTTTGGGAGGCTATGGAGGTGGATACTACTCACACTATACCATTGATTTTAAAGATGATGAGAGAGTTCTAATAGAATCATCTATCGATGTTCACTATAGAGGGAGTCCCCTAGTCTACTAAGTTCAATGTTTAGTCCATATATATAATATTTAAGCACATTGAGACACTCATATATAGGAGGTTGAATCTTGATTATTACATTTTTTTAAGACCATCCAATATTCGGTGGGACATTGTGGAGTAAGCTAGTCAGAAAAAGGATCAAACCTAGAAGGACTTATAGTAAGGGTCCATGAACAACTTCTATCCAATGATTCTATGTGATGATAGGTCTTGGGAATTCATTAACCTACCATTTGGGATCATGTAGTTGATTGATTATGTTATATACTTCACAGATATATAGTTTTTTTTCTCCATCTATGGAAGCTAATGACATTGCTTTGGAAAATAATCCCCATGCTAAGATTCATTCTGAGATAAATTTGTAAGTGAATTTATTCCCCCTAGAAAACTTAATTGATGTGATGAATCAATATATCATCATATAATGAAATATAATAGATAATATGATTAATGGACATGCAATCATAGTAGTGAAATCAGGGATTTCATTATATGGCACCAAGAATAACCACTATGTAAATTTTCATCCAGGTAGTGGTTGGTAGAGTAGTCAGAACAGTGGGAATCCATCTTAGGACAATATCCCATTGTAGTGACTTTAGTGTGGATGGTTTAGCCATAATTTCTAGATGTTTCATTAACTCTCTATCAAGTTTCATTCTTTGTATGGTTACTCCATAATAAGAAATTTTTTAGGGGAGCATAGAAGAAATGAAGTTAAAGGGGATCAAGATAGGCACCAGATTCTGGGAGTGACTTAGATAACCCTCATAAAGTAGGTAGTAGAAATTCCAATGAATGTTCAAGAAAGGTAGAGGACAGGGTACCTTGGAATCAGATTGGTAGTACTGGAAGAATAGATTATAATAGGGGAGTCAGACTTGAGCCTAGGTCATAGGGGAGTGTCATTTTCATGATATGCATTCTATTTCAAAAAGTATAGATAATGGAACTTCTAACATCAGTAATATGATCCATGTATCCTCTACTCTTTCTTTTGTTTTGTTATATTTTGGAGAATCACATTTGTTATAATATAATCAATTTTCAAATGGTTTGGGTTTGTATGTGGAGCTCATGGATGGGTTTATGATCATCAATACACCATTAAGTGTACAAATAGAGGGTATAAAATGTTGCAAGGAATTTTCCATTGAAACTAGTGTCTACCATTTCAATTAGGATGTTTACTAGAAATTATTTGGTATTATTATTTTTATGTATTGGATAATTATTTACTAGGTTCATATCAACTATTATTGAAGGATATATTCATTTATATCACTTGATGGTGTAATTTATTATCACCAGTGTGAGTGGGATCTTCAAGCTAGTCATGTATGAATAATTCTATGAATATTGGATTGTCTCCTCGATTATATTTAAGTCTATTTTATAGATAATGGTGTGATGTTATAGTATTATTTTACTCTAGTGGTGTATTTTTTTAGAATTTCTTCCATAAAGAGTTTTTTAACTTACCACCCAAGCAGAAGACCAAGTTCACAATCGTGTTGGTATTGGGAGCTGCTCTAGTTTCTATCCCACCATACTAGAAGGAACTAACAAAACACCATGAGTATAAATTTTAGTTGGGAGATCTAAAATGAAAGAGAATCACATAACCCAGTATATCATTGTGGGGTTCTACCATACTTTAACCCAAGAAAAATGATGACACTTTGTACTTATGTGTGGATTATTAGAGATTGAACTAGATGATTTTAAAGAAATAGTATCCCTTTATTGACATTGATTATATCTTTGATGAATTTAGAGTTTCTCAGATCATCTCTAAAATTCATTTCTGGTTAGGGTTTCATTAGTTGGGGTGAAACCATATGAAACACTCCAAACCACATTCAGGATTAGGTATGGCTTGTATGAGTTTGTGGTGATGTCATTTGGTCAAACAAATTCCCTAGATGTATTCATTTCCTTGATGAATCAGACCATTAATTTGTTCCTAAATTATATTGTGATGAAATTCATTGACAATATCTTGGTGTACTGCCTTTCTAATGAATATAATGCAAAAAATCTTGATATCATCTTGAATACACTAAGTGAGAATCAAAATTATCACATTCTATGCAAATTCAATTCTCTATTGATAGATTGATCTTACAAGGTAACGTTTTCTCAGATGATGGAGTGTCAGAGGACCCTAAGAAGGTTGTAGATGTAGTATCTTGGGGGCATCCAAATAATTAATTTTAGAGTCAAATTTTTTTGAGCAGGTTACTACCTGTATTTCATCCAAGACAGATATCTTCTAGAAAAACTGATGTCTTGATGACCCGGAAAGGGGTGAAGTATGATTGGCCAGATTCATGTAAGATGGTTTTTCAGAAGCTGAAGGGTAGATTTATCTCAACATTTATCATCACCATAAAAACATTGGGTAAGCAGTATACTATGTAATGTGACGTGTCCAGAGTTGAACATGAAGTATTTATGATGCAGGATGATTGAGTGGTTTCTTATGGCACCAGACAATGAAGACCACATGGGGGAATTACCCTATATAGAATTTGAAGTTATCTATAATTATACATAACTTTAGATATTGGTGTTATTATCCCTTAATTGTCAGGATTTTGGATTACACAGACCACAAAAACCTAATGTACATCTTTTCCTAGTGAGGCCGAAACCTTTAGTAGAAGAGGTGGGTCATGTATTTTTAGTATTTTGACTTAAAAAACTCTCTACTTGTATGTTAAATGGATTTTTCATTTCCTTAAGTCTTAAAATTTAAAAATAGGTATTATGGGGTTTTTTGATGAGTGGTGGGTGATGGAACTACCTGCAGACATCCATCTAGAGTTTTAGATGTTCTTATGGATGAGTATCTCTGACTACAAAATATTTTATCCGCAGTCATCTAGAGTGAATAAGGAGTGATCATATGTATGATCTATATGGAATAACTCCAAGGGACAACTTATATAGTGGGGAGATACTATTAGGATGTTATCATGTTAGTAGAAATGTTCTTCCTATCTATGTATATGTATGGGTTCATATGAGATTACATGAGGAACTGATGAGTGAGTTCCATGCTTCTTGATGTGATTTAAACTCATTTATAAAAAATATATATCAATATACTCAAAGGGAGTATTGGTGTCTAGGTATGAAGATGTAGACAGGTGGTATAATGGATCTACCTTTTCATACACAAATATTACTTCTATTTAGATGAATGTTCAATAAATAAAAATATTATCCATGAAAAAACCTTAAAGGTATAGTGTCTTTGGCGAATAGATATAATATCTTCTTATTTTATGAAATATATTCAACATCTCCCACAAAGGTCTTATAATATAGTACTACTCTTAGGCATCCCCTACATAAAACATTGTTCAATGCCTAGGGAAGGAAACATAAGAAATGATGACCTCAAATGATCAGTAAGGGTATAAATTAGAGATATTAGTGCATGATCATATGAAATATTATGATAAGAATAAATTTATGTGTTCATGAACATTTCTAATGAAGTTCATACCCATTTTTTTTAAGATCATAAACATGATTCATGGTATAAAAATTATAATTTCAAAAAAAAACATAGATTTTAAGATTGATAAATCATCACAAATTAGTCATGAACCATAATCTCATGTCATAAAATAGTGTCACCCTCAAAAATATAAAGAAACATTTCAGATTTCAAGGTTATCTACCAATACAATCAACATAGTGTATTATGACACTCTTGCTTCCCATTGTTGATCAGGGGCACCTGTTTCCAATAATGGATCAATCCCACCAACATGTTTCCCATTATTCTCTAATGAGATATAATTATTTACCCAATTAATTATAGGGAGATATAGTTCCCATCCATCACATAATAAAGAATGTACTTATGTGTTTCAAATTATCATAAATCATTCATCTTATCAAAACCCATGAAAAGAAATGGGTTTTATAAATATTTCATCATTTCATAACCCATGGAAAAGTATTGAGATTCATAAACATCATGAAATTATAAAAATAAAATATCTATAAAAATAATAAGAATGGTACCCTATTATAATATCACCATTAAATAATAATTGACATCAAATAAAGTTATTTTAAAAGTAAAATTATTTTCGAAAGATCACTTGAAATAATTCTTGGGGAATATATCGTTTCAATTTTGGAAACAATTTGTTTTTTTGAAAATATTTGAAATTAAAAAGAAATAAATTTTCCATGAAAATAACTAAGTTAGATTGTATAAAAATATTCAAATCCTTAACGCATCATGGTGGAGGAAAAATCTACCCATGCCGTATAAGCTAAAAAAATTACTTT
This sequence comes from Viscum album, assembly GCA_963277665.1. Classification (NCBI taxonomy): domain Eukaryota; kingdom Viridiplantae; phylum Streptophyta; class Magnoliopsida; order Santalales; family Viscaceae; genus Viscum; species Viscum album. The sequence continues at coordinate 1,259,112,535 of OY728161.1, forward strand.
TGAATTTTTTCAGAAAATTCACAATGTACCATGTTTGAAAAATGATAAAAATATTTCTTTAAAAAAATTAAAAATTCAAACATGGTTAAAAAATAATTTCAAAATTTTAGGAGAATATAAAAAACTTTTTTGAAAGCTTTTTTCAAAAACATAGACATGGAAGAGAAATATTCGAAGCATAGATTTAAACATAAACAATCATGAATAATAATGAGATAGTGAAATAAACCATTAGATAAATTTATTAATTTATTAATTAATGTTTATTATTATATCATATACATCAAATATATTCACTAAAACTATAATAATACCCATACATTAAAAAATTATGATGAAAAATGAATTGTATCACAATGTTGAGATGGTAATCCTTAAAAAGTAATGTGTGATACTTTCACTTCTTGTTTGATGGTAAGTAGGGTGAATAATGGTGTTTCAATAATAATAATAACATTTAAAAAAATTATGATACTTAATATATTATTTTATGACAAAAAACATAGATTTAGATTAGGTATTAAAGAGTAGAAAACAAAAGTGTTCGGTTAGAGCAACTAGAAACTCTAAAATGTGGATAGGGAAGTTGAGAATGGAAATGGGTATGATATGGTGGGTATAAAAATATTCTAAGTGGTGTAAATAATTTATGGAGGAGGTTCCCTTTAATAATTGAGGTGAGGGGATATTTTGGAATTTCTCAAAATTTAAAATTATAATAAAATAATTTTTAATTAAAATGCCACCAAATGACTGTGGATTCAAATATGAGATAATATACGGTATCAGTAACATCAACCAATATATTTTAGGAAATTTTTTGTGTTATTTTAAACCCTATCATTTTATTAACCCTTACATAACGTATTTTAATTTTAACTATGGTAACAATACTTTCAATATTAAAAGGGTATAATTTTTCCTTATATGGTGTACAATGAAACTTAAGTGGTTTATTTATCAAATTTTATATCATATCATAATATATTTGTATTTTAAAATATATTTATTATGTTAAAATAGTTTAATAAATTATTATTCCCATAAAATATCATTATTGTCAATTTTGATATGATCCACTTTTTTGACTATTGAAAATATCAAGAAAACATGTAAAATTAGAACCAAATATTCTATTATATCCCAATCATGTCAAGGGAATCCATAGAATTTGTGGATCACCTTAAATATCTCAAATTATATTTATTTTCATATTTTTAATATCATTTATTTGATTATTCTATTAATTGAATAATTATAGCATCAGTGTTGTGTAGGAATTTAGTGTAATTATTTAATTTATAAAATAATAAATAATTTACAATAATAATGGTAAATAATTTATATTTAAATAAACTATTTATAGTAAAACAAATCCTCTAGAAAAATATATATTAAAAATTCTATACTTATTATTATTAACATTAATGTTCCATCTTTGAATTTTCTTTAAATAAAATATTATAAAGGTAATAATCTCATAAAAGTGGTACTAAAAGATCATAAATTCGACTCATGGATGATTATGGGTGAAAATATATTATCCAATAATGTTGGTGCAAGTGTTATGGTATTTTTATAGTCCTTATCATATTATTTGTACCCTTAATTACCTGATTTATCATTGATCGTGATAAAAAAACTTACTACGTTTACTATTCATATTTTCTAATAATTAAAGTGACATATTTTCAAAATTTTGACCCACTAAATTTCACGAACCAACCCAGGTGGAACCTGAACCGGTCACCATAGTCGATCTACGACATGGCCCGAAGGGCGTTCTAGATCCCTACGGGCTAACAACTTGTATCAGGCATCGTTAAAATAACCAAGGGAACAATTTCCCTCAATTAAAAATAAAAAAATTGAATTGAAGAAAGATAAAAATGCATACTAATATTAATAAATAATATAGACAGAACATCTTTTACCAAAAAAAAACTGAAAATAAAACAACTAAACAACAATACCCAACACTAAAACCTGACAACACACTATCTCCAGGTGACCCCAAGAGTCACTCTTGGATACCAAATCCAATCATCTCCTATGAAGATAAATACCAAACAAAAACCTTAAAAAATGAGAAAAAGAAATAATTGTAGGTGTGAGTATTAAAACATAGTAGACATGCCCGTAAAATCTATCCCCAAAACACTTCGTTTAAAATTAAAGAAACACCAACATCATGGTTAATGAACAATATATGAAAATAATCTTTTCCACAGTTTTCATTTTAAAGCAAAACACAGTCCATTTCCCTTTTCCATCAAAATATAGGTTCTTTTCCATTCAAGAAACATTAAAATTTTCTAAAGGAAAGTGGTTCTTACTTTTAAAAATTGCACAAAAGAGTATAAAGAATTTATAAATTAAAACATTATTCATAAAACGTATAAATCCAACACATATCATCCCAAAGAATCATACCACACAAGAAAATAAAATAATAATCATATAATAAGGGAAATGGAAATAATCACACAAGTGTAACCAAGTATCTCAATCATCGCTGCATATAACTAAGTTATAATGGACATGGGTGAACATAGGAGTTCATAAATAATTTAGAACATTCTAGTACATGATGACTCATCCCAGAAAGCATATCTCACTCGATGACAGCAAAATTACAAAACAACCTTGTCCACATCACATATAGAACATACTTGGTGAACAATCCCATAATAGTAATAACAAATATACCCTATTGTGGTCCACTAGCTCGTGCATAACCTAACTAGTGTAGCAATTATTCTTAAGAAATTCAAAAGTTATGTTAGGTGATCCATTACAAGAGTATAAAATATGGTGAGCCAACCGATGCCAATAAAGCATCTAATCACATACACATATATAATTATCAACACAACATGCATCACCCGAGCCACTCCAAGGACTAATCTCTTCTCTTACAAAACATAAATCACAATAGAGTTTGTACGCAGGACCACCAACTTCTACACTAAGTAATGGGTCATAAGGATTCCATAGTGAGGAAATCTCACCCATTCACTACTACAAATATGCAAATTATCAGCGCTAAAAAATGTCCTTTAACAGCGCTTTTCTAGCGATGTTAAAGCCAGTGAAGATAAAGGGGGGGTCCCCTTTATCAGCGCTTTGTTTTAGCGCTGTTAAAAGACCCCTTTATTAACGCTTCCTTATCAGCGCTTTCATTTCAGTGCTGATAAAGGACCCCTTTTATCAGCACTTTCAAAAAAAAAAGATGATAAAATGTAAAAAAATTAAAAAAACTAAAAAAACTAAAAAATTTAAAAAAATTTTAAAAAATAAAAAATACTGCCAATCGGGGGGGCTTTTATAGCGCTTGAGCCCCCCCTTTTATAGCGCTTGAGCCCCCCCTTTTACAGCGCTTTTCCACCACCCTACAGTTCCCCAATCACCCCCTCCACCCTTTATCAGCGCTTGCTCCCATATTCCCCCATGCGCGCACGCCCCTGCCTCCACCAGGATTTGAACTCGAGACCTCCCCCTGCGCACCTAAGCCCTTACCACTCCTGTATTTTGATTTGTTTTCCATTTCATGATATCTATATATATATTTATATTTATATTTATATTTATATTTATTCGTATGGTAATATATATTTATATTAATATATATATATATAGTTATATTAATATATATGTATAGTTATATTAATATATATCTATATATATATATATTTAGTTATATTTATTCGTATAGTAATATATATTTATAGTAATATATATATATTGTTATTTTCATATATATATATATATAGTTATATTAATATATATATATATAGTTATATTAATATACATGTTTATAGTGATATTAATATATATATTGATAGTGATATTAATATATATATTTATAGTCATATTAGTATATATATATATGTAGTTAGATTAATATATATATATAATTAGATTAATATATAGGTATATAAATATTCATATATTTTTATTTTAAATAAAATGGATATTAGTTATTATTTAGATTAATCTAATATATTTTATATGTAAATATATTTTATTATTTATATTATAATTAAATTTTTAGGTGTGAATATATAAAAAATATGTATATATAGTTATATATTTGATTATAAATATGAGTGCATTATAAAAAACGATGAAATTTCAAAGACATAATATCAATATGAATGTAATACCTTGGAATAAATTCAGTCCCCACCAAAAAAAGCCAACAAATACCCCCTTAAACGAGGCTGAAAATCCACAAAATGTTAAAAAATCGGGGTACCCCGACTAAAAACTCAGTTTTGGATCCCTTCTGGGCCTCTTTTGGCCTCGAAAAAACCTTGACCGTGATCTCCCTGGTCACAGTGATGTAGAGCTCATCGTAGGCTTCGATTTGATATGTGGTAGAGCTCAAACAGACACCCAAATCAAACGTTATGGTCGTTCAAAGTTTGAGTTGCGTTTCAACATATTTTGGATCTTTTTTTATTTTTTAGTCTTCAAATTGTTATTAAATGACTATTACTCCATAATAATTAGCAAATTATTAATTAATAATATTTTTTATATTTTTTTATAAGTTATTTTCACTAAATATCTTATATATTAAGTATATTAAGTGTAAATGTATATTTATACTTATCTAAAATATATTTAAAAATTATATATTATATTTATATCAATAAAACTATATTTATATATTTATATATTTATATACTTATATATTTCTTTTAATTAATTTTTTTTGATGTCGACCCTTTATCAGTGCTTTTAAAAGCGCTGATAAAGGCCCCCCTTTATCAGTGATACTAAAAAAAGCGCTGATAAAGGGGGTCCCTTTATCATTGCTAAAAAAAGTGTGGATAAAGGGGACTCCTTTATCGGCGCTAAAAAAAATCACTGATAAAGGGGTGCCTTTATCAGCGCTTTTTTAGCATCGATAAAGGGACCCTTTATCATTGCTTTTTTAGCGCGGATAAAGGCACCCCCCTTTATCATCTCTTTTTTGTTAGCACTGATAAATGTTAGCACTGGGAAAAACTGTTTTTGTTGTAGTGATTCCATATAAAAAAGGAAATAGAATTTTCTAACGAGTGTTTTCATGATAAACACTTTCACTATTTTAAAAAATTTACAAATGAGACTCAAGTTCTTTTTGAAAAACCATTATTTATAAAAGAACCAAATTACCTATCAAAAAGAGTGGTAGCACACCATTTTCCATTTCTGAATCATTTTAAAAATATCTTTCAAACATTTTCAACACACTTTTAAACCAAATCCATTTTTATAAAAATTACATATGAGCCATTTATCAACATCACATGCCATTTCATTTTCTTGAAGGGCCGAACAGACAACATTTTCAAGTATGAACCTTTTTATAAATCCATTTTAGGAACCCAAAACAACCATCAAGGTGTCATAATGACATTTAGAAAGCCAAAAAAATACATAAAAAACCAAAACACATGTGTGAAAGGAAACCGAGCAATTCATCAAACACTTGGTGTGCACATTTATAACAAAATAATGCCATTTGCCACAAAAAATGAAAAAGATCTAATTTGAACACAAAAAATAATATCTAAAGATCACATATCGTTATTTATAATATAAGGAAGCTATGAAAAGCATGAAACCAATGAAACATAAATTATAATGGAATGCGTAAGGGATACCCACCTCAAATCTATAGCTCTTCAACAACACACACCTGAGAATACCACATGAAGGTTACAAGACCAAAGATCTATCAAGAGAACCTTAAAAAGGAAAAACAACCTAAAATAAACCAAGGGGAAACATGAACTGTATGTCTTAGAGACCATAGGAGAAGAAGAACTTGATAGAAAATGGCGGAAATCGGAAGTGGGAGAAGAGAGAAGAGGATTACCTTGAGAAAACAAGCCCCAAACATGAAGAATCACCTTAGATCTACCATGGAAGGTCGTGTGCATGCTTAGAGGGAAAGGGGGGACTCCCTTTAGGTCACACAAACTAGGAGAGGAAGAGGGGAGGTGTTTTGGTTTAAAAATCCTGAGGGACACACTTGTATTTTCAAAATTGTTTATCCCTAGGTTGTTCGCATGGTTTGGTTGGATGGTTTACCCAACCGTGGGCCGACCGTGTACCTCTCAATAGACACACAAGGCACCCTTCATAGTTTTTTCAGATGGTTTATTAATAGTACGCAAACCCTACCAAATGGAATTACCACAATAATTCACAGGCTATATAGTTTCCTGGGATGAACCACATAGTTTACCAAAACATGATCCAACCATGCATAGGTTGTTGTTAATCACAAAAACAACTCGACCTTTCACCAAGAACTCCTCATAAAACTAAGGAATAACCCTAGGATCAAAAATAAACAAAGAAACACCTAAAATTTGAAACCCCATCATGACAGGAACTCAAGAGAAAAACCAAGATCCAACAATGAACCAGAATAATGAGTGAAAACAAAAACTCGGGTGTGACAACTCTCCCCACCAAAACAATTTCCACCCACAGAGATCTGCAACATATTCATGTTGATCAATCAATGACTAAGGAAATCACATCCTCTTAATCCAACCTCATCAAACTAAAAACATCATAACAGATCTTAACATCACTTACACCACTTTCTTGAAATATAACAATAAATAAGAATTGCTTCTCAAGAGACAATAGGAAATTCATGCCACAATGATGTAGCCTTAAAATGTAATTATTTTCTACATATTTTTATTTTGTTTTCAATAATTTATTTATTTAATTTTTCACTTTTATTAATTATTTTAACTTTAGTAATTTTATAGTATTATATATTAATTAATAATTTTTTATAGTCAGTTTTGTATTTTTATATTCAAATTAATAATTTTGACTTTATGAGTTCCATTTATTCGGGTAAAATAATTTTTTTTATTTTTTTCTATTTTAATTGTGATTAATAGTATTTATTTTAGTAATTTGATTATTAATACATAATTTTAGTTAATCTTACTATAATTTAATTATTAATATTTTAATTAATTAGTTTAAATTTATTAAATCAATTATAATATAAAATGTGATTCCAACTATTGATTTTATCCATTAATCTGAGTGTTTAAATTCAATTTATAATGTTATTTTCAAACTGATTTAATTTTTTGGTTTTTTAATTTTAGTTTGTTTTTAATTCTCATTAAATTTTTAATATTTATTTTTAAGTTTTTTTCATAATTAATTAATTTGATTTTGTTTTTAATTTGAGTTTCTTAATTTATTAGTTGTTCAAATTTTTTTATGTTTGTGGGTAAAATTTGTTCACACAAGCCGAATCACCATTGGCAAACTTCAAACGATGGATCCTTCTTTATAGATCTCATACTGCCAGAAAATGTTCCTTTTTGAATATTTTACAACTCACTATCGAGTAATATAATGTTGACTCCAAGATTACATCACCATATCTAAAACTACACGCTAACACCATTTGAGGAGTTGTAGCCAAGCAGAGTCGTGAAGGAGCCAGTGTCGCGAGGCTGTGTGATGACAAGAAGCACCATGTTAAGGACCTACAGTCGCCGCCTAAAATGTGCCGCCACCAAGCCATTTTCCACACATAAGAGAGGAACCGCCTACCACCATCTCCATACGTCGATGTCGCTATACTGGAGAGGAGGAAAGGGCCGCACCTCTAGAGGAGCAGAACCATCTTCGGGAGTAAGAGCAGACCCACCCCAACTTATTAAAAAAATATTAACAGTAATAATAATTAAATACAATAATTAATAATTAATATTAATTAATAACATAATTAATAATTAATAGATGTTTTAAATCAAATAATATTATTAAAATAATTTATTAATGTAATAATCAAATTATTAATATTAATAATAAATAAATATAAATATAAATAAATGAACGTAATTTAATATTTAGATTATTCTGTTAATTGTAATCATAATTAAACTAAATAATTAAATATTATTTATAAAATTTAATTATTTTAATAATGTTAAAGAATTTATTGTTTACTTTCTATTTTGACTATGGAGATACACATCATAGCCCGAATCTCATCTAGATTCATCCCAACTATTTTGATTACTTTTAGTTATGAGGATTTTCTCAAGTCATGTGGATGTCATGAGGGAGTAATACATGTATGGTGAAAAATAAGAGAAACAACATATGTTGGTGGAGGATGTTAGTGACAAACTGGAATTTATAGGGGACTTTAAAAATTAGAAGGCGTACAATAGATAGAGGGCTATTCATTCACATCTCAAACACTCATTTATTCAGGATAGATCTTTTGACAATCTTGGATCATAATCTTGGATATCAAGGTGAAGTACAAGTAGAGAAGAAGACTCGGAAGAAGAGCATGATCAGTGGTGAGTATTTTGATTGAGGGAGAACTCTTCTCCCTCTATTTTCATTCGACAATCTATAAATCAAAATGTATGATATTGAATATTAATATGATCATCAGGTAAATTTTGTCTTGGGGGGTTTTTAATTCTAATGGGTATTTTTCCTTTCTTCTTCGTTTTCATATTTCATGAATCAGAATCAATCGATGAGGTTGATTCTGATTTTACTTCAAATCATTCACACCTCATATTTTTCAAATTGGAATATTTAAGATTAATTGGTGAGATTAATATTGAATGCATTTTTTCCAAACATTAATTTCATTAATGTTGGAATCTTATGGTGAGTTTTATTCCAATTGATCTTTTCAATAAATTCATCACAACTTTATGATTCTTTTAATGGATAGTTTCAAGACATCATCCTTCTGAGTAAATCATATCCCAGCGAGGGATCTTTTCAATCATTTTGTGAGTTGTGTTCTTAATAAAATTTAATTAAAAGTAAACACTTTTTACCCAGTTGATTTAAAATACCCTTTGCATCTATCCTGATAAATTTTTATCAGTCCTTGTTCCTATTATTAGTACACTATGATTTCAAATGATTCATCATTCCCTTATTTTAAATCCTAGTTTCTTAATAAATTTTTTTTACTCACACTACCTTCATCAAAGTTATTCAAATATAAAAAAAATTAAAATGGAATTTCACCCACTATTAACAGTAGTGGGGTGGTTTTGAAATTTGGTCAGTCAACTCACAATAGCCTACCCTATGGGTTTGACCCTACTAACCACTATACTGTAGTTATTAGTAAATTAGAAATTTTTATACTTTGACATGCATTCAATGACGTGTGTGTCACATTTTGCCTCTATTTTCATGAGAGACTTTGAGGGACCACTTTTAAATTATAAAAAAAAAGAAGTTTCAAAAACAAAATTCACATTTTAAAAACAACATTCCAAAAAAAGTCATAAATATTATTTTGAAAACTAATGTTTTTAAATTCTTTTGTTAAATTTCTTAATGAGTCATTATGAATTATTTCTTTCTGCTTGAGTTAGAGTCAAATTATTTCTTGATCTTCTTGAATTTGTGTGTTTGAACTAACTCACTGCAATCTAGTTGTCTTGGTGTTTTTGTACCCTACTATTTCTTTCAAAAATTTATTTAGAGTTTAAGGATCATGGAAGAATTTGATGGATTTAAAAATTATGGACTTTTAGGTATATGTTATGGGTTTCATAGACACACTTCCTGCCAGTGTGTCTATAATCAACCACATCATATTAATTGTTTTGATGAAAATGTACATCACTTTGAGCCTAATACCGACTTCTTAAGAAAATTTGAATAATTTTTAACTAAAGTATACTATAAAATGGATCATAGGCTGAACTTCTGGTTAAACCAATACTATGAAAATAGAATTAGAAATTCTCTAGAACAAGATCAACAACTCCAAAAGTTAGAAAAAATGTTATTAGAACTACAAGAATGGTTTTAGGAACAAGATGAAATTGAAATAAATGAAGAAGAATCTGTTGTAAGAGAAATTGAGAGACAAAGTGATGTGTATTGTGTGGTTGAAATTAGGGACGGAAATACACATTCTTTGATGAATCTAATTCTAAAGAAGAGAAAAATGATGAAATAACCAACTCAATAAATGGAGAAAACAACATTGCCGAATATTTTATGAACTTTAAGGGAGTTGAGTAAAAAAAATTGAGAAAGAACAAAATCTAATTGAAGAAAAATATATTATTCCTTATATGATCCCTAGTTTTGAAAAATTTCACTATTTTAGGGACTTTGACAATGACATTTATTAGGATGAGGAGAATATGAATAATGTTAAATTTATTTTGAAACACTCTTCACCTTGTTTTTCTGGAATCTTTAATGATAAACCTAAACATGAAATTGTGTATACTCTGGGAGGGAACAATAATCCTAAAATCGCTGATTGGGATAATTTTGAAAATATTAATAAATGCGGTCTTCCATTTTTTGAAATTGAAAACCCAAAAATCCCTAAAATGATATGTGATAACAATGATGAAGGAATAATCTCTAAGGAAAGGTTAATTGATGAACTTTAACCTCTGTGTTCTCACAATAATCATTTTTCTAATGCATTGTGTACTAAAATAGAGTGTAGTGTCGACCAACCTAGGGATAATTGTTTAAATATTAAAATTATAGAATATGAATTTATTGAAGATGGAATGAAGATTTTTCCTCCTAAAATTGAACTGGAATAGTAAAAAGTCACTAATTTAGAGAGTAAACATTTTGATTTTGAACATCTAAGGGAGGTCGAACACACACATGATTCAAGAAGAATTAATTCATCAGAATGAGTTGATGTTAAACTTTTATTTTCTGATAATGAACTATTGGAAGAGATTTATGACATTGTGAAACCTACATTTTTGGATGATAAAAAAATTATTCTTCCCAGTTTTTTACATATTTCTATGCAGATTTGGGTGCCAATTCTTTTAATGGGACTCGGAGGTTGTTGGAAGAGGAACCATTTTTTAATATTAATTTAGAAAGTAACCAAGATTATAATTTTAATCCTCTTATTGAACATGATTGTCAGATGTCAACCACTGGAACCCCTAATCTATATATTTCTATGAATGTGAATGAGTTTTATAAGATTTAATACAATGAAACACCTTTAGAATAACCTAGTTCTCCTTTTCCCCTTCATAAAAATTCAATTTTCTTCTAATCTAAACATAATCTAAAAGTGAAAAACACTACTTACAAGAGTGAAATTGATCTGTATCAGCTTAAAATATTCATAGAAAATCTTGAGGGTGTTAATTATTTTCTACCTAAACTTATTTTCCATTAAAATATAAAATATGTGGATTTGTGTGATTATTTTTATGCTTAACTTGATGAATCAATTTAGCTATTCCTAAATGATAATGGGTTTTTCTTAGAGATATTTGTTTTTTTAAAGGGAATAAATTATTCTATTAGAAGATAAGATTCCCAGAATTATCTTTTATCAATGAAAAGTATTTGGATTGTTAATATGTTGTGGGTTATGGACAAGAAACCACACTCACCTAGTGACTTTGGTAAGTTTTTAGGGGAGTTTGGCTGGGGAATTTAAAAATGTCACTACATGGGAGGAAACACATGATTTTCTTCATTCAATAAATGTGTTTTTGTTTGGTTTGGTTTTTTGAATTTCCGTAAATTCTAACTGAAGACTTAAAATTCAGTTCTTCATGGGAGTCAACTAATGGTTTTCCTTTGTTTTTACTTTTGTTCATGTTTTGTTTTGAATAAAGTGATACTTGTTTCTGTCCTTGCCAAATATGTTTTTGTAAGATATAAGTTCTTGTTCTATCTGGTCTATGTATTTTGACATGTATGATGTTGTTAATGTTAATAGAGGACAATAATTCCCTTTATTCGTCAAATCACTCATAGTTACTTAGTGATCATCTTTTGATAAATTTTAATCAGGGAATTTCTTTATTTTATTATTTTCATTTTTTTCTTATGATATATTATATTTATATGATAAAAACAATTCTTAATTAAGCCATTATTTGACATCAAAACGGTGATTCCCTAACTCATCGTAGCACATGATTCGGTATTCCACTATTAGAAGCGAGGCAACACAATAGTAACTCACTATTATCGCAGTGGTGATGGGTCATTGATGGTTTGTTGTATCTGGAAAATTTTTGATTTATGTGTTTATCTGTTGAAATTTTTTCTTCATTGCTTTATTCACTATTTTAAATTCACTCACATTTATAAATTAAGAGTGGGGGGAAATGCCCCGAACTGGTTGTTCTTTAAGTTGCGTGTTTAGAATACATTTTTCTCCTCTATTTCACATCTGTTTGAATCAATATTTTAAAATTTCATACACCCTATTCACTATATATTCATTATTTACATGTTAAATTATTGAAATTAGTTGAAAAATTATTTTCACCCAATTTAGTGAAAATCCATGTGAATATGTGAATAAATTTATTATGCCAAACTATATATTGTTTAAACTATAATTTAACCATTGAACATGTCATCAATATGCATTAATGAATATTTATTTTGAACATTTAATGTCAAATTGTTTTTCTTTCACCTTTAAATTAAACTTTGGGGAAAAAGTTGGGTTTCAAGTTTGGGGGAGGGGTCAACTTATGCATATGTTGTGATAATTTTTGCTTTAATCCCATCAAATCCCTCTCCCTCAATTTTTTTAAATATGGTTTAATTTTTCAAAATTATTTTCCAATATGAGTTTATTCGGATTATTTTTTATTTAAAATCAGTATTTTTAGATAATAATATCATTTTTGAAGTTAAGAGTTGTTCTGAATATGAAGTTTGTAAAGATTATTGTTTGGCAGGTGAATGAGATTACTGTTTTTATGAATGTTCTGTTTAGAAACTATGTTTGAGAGTTATATAAGATAATGTTTTGTGAATTTATGATCATAACATTAGTAATCTAGTAATTTGGACATAATCATAGGGGAATCACTTTTTAATTATTAAAAAATAATCACTTTAGTGAGCCAATTTAAATGGTATTCATATAAATCATTTGAAACTGAAGTAAAATGGAAATTTGGGAACCCGTGGTGAATATATGAGAAATTAGGAACAATTTATTTTAGTAATACCTCTGTACCATTCTAATAATTTCATATTCATAATTCTTAGAATATGTTACATGTCAAGGATATTTTTTAAAAAAAAGATCAATAATGTGCTTATTTTTCCAAAATTAGTTCATAAAGGTTAGGGGACTTTTGAACAAGAAATAAAGACGGGGAAATTTTTATTTATATGAAAATAATTTAGTTATATTAATAAAATGATTCAAAAAAAATTAATTTACATTTTTCCTTTTTGAAACCAAGGAGAAAGTCAAAGTATAAGTTTCCTTTTGTTATGTTTTTAATTCAACTCATATTCAAACTTTTATCGATCATATATTTAGAACAAAATATTTAATTGAAGTAAGTCAGTTTGTATATTCATATATGATACATGACATCCATATATGTATATGATTCATTGGTTCATTGATCACCCAATGATTATTTGATTGAGGCAATATTTCTTTTGAAACATTCCATTTAAAAATTGGGTACTCAATTTTTCTTCCTCTATTCTTAAATGAATTAACATAGTTCTTTGTGAGATTAATGATTAAAAACATTTTTCTATTTTAGAAAATAATAAATCATAGAATTTATTGAGGACAATCAATTCTTAAGTGTGAGAGAATTTTTTGTGGCTCTAAAATGTACTGATTTGCCACATATTTTTATCATGTTTTTAATCAATAATTTAATTAATTTTTTACTTTTTATTCATTAATTTCACATTAATAATTTTATAGCATAATTTTTTAATTAATCAATTTTTATAATCAAATCTTTATTTTTAGATTCAAATTATTAATTATGAATTTATTCGTTCCTTTTAACCAGGTAAAATAATAATTTTTGTTTTCTATTTTAATTTTGATTAATAGTATTTATTTTAATAAATATTTAATGAAATATAAATTTTATTTAATGATACAAAAATTTAATATTTAATCATTTCTTTATTTAGTTTAACATTATTCAATCAATTTTAATATTTAATTTGATTTCGAATATTAATTTATTTCTTTAATTTGAATGTTTAAATTTAATTTATAATATTAATTTCAAAATTATTTATTTGTTCTTCTTTTTAATTTCAGTTTATTTATATTTCAAGTTTAATTTTTAATATTTAGTTTTATTTTTTTATTTTTATTAATTAATTTGTTTTTGTTTTTAATTTATTTTCTTAATTTTTTAAATGTTGTAATTTGTTTTAAGTTTGCAGGTAAAAATTTGTCACCATCGGCAGAGTAACCATTGGAATTTTTCCAACAGTGGATCCTCCATTGGAAATATTCTCCATGCAATGGTGACTCAATTTTCAACCATCATAAATTTCACACCTCCAACGCTACATATATCATATTTCCAGCAAATATTCATTTGAAAGTATTTTATGAATCACTATTGGTTTATCCAATGATGAATCAGTTTTTAGTTTTTGAAAAACTTCCACATATCATGAGTCACCTTTCTCTCACGGGTCACCATTTCTTTCTCATCCTGAGATTTCATTCCTCTTGGATTCACCGAAAGAGTTACTTCTCTTACTCACCATCATCATCCCACTTCACTCCACAATGATTAATCCTCCTCTATTCGACTCACTGCCTGAAGTTCCTCTGTACGAGTCATCACCTACCCTATTCTTTAAGAGTCATCACCAAATACAACTGACCATATTCTTTTGCTCGACTCCCTTCTTGCCTCCTCTTTTTTATCACCACCACGAACCACAGACAGTTAAAGAACCATCCACCCAAACCACTTCTCAAATCTAAAAACCTTACTCCATAGCAGGTGAACAACTCACTACTGCAGTAGAAATCAATAACCCAAACTTCAACCATTTCAGCACTGTATCCTCAACAACTCTGAACCCTAATCTAAGATTCCACCAGAGGAGTACGAAATAGTTAAATCCCAAATCATACACTGCCAGCTCTAAAACCACATACAGACACTGCCTAAGTAGTAATAACTGAGAAATGTTGTGAAGGAGCTGACGTCGCATAGTTATGGGAAGACCAGAAGCACCATGCTAAGGACCCTCTATTGCAACCTAAAACGAGCCACTGCTAAGAAGTTTGTCACATGAAAGAGGAGACTTTCTTACCACTATCATCATACATCAATGCCACTATACTGGAGAGGAGCAAGGAGTCATGGCTTTGGAGGAGCCAGCCCGACATAAGGAGAAGGCAAGACCCTCGCTTTGCACCGTTAGATTGGGATAAGGAGGAAAGAAATGAAATAAATAAATAAATAAAAAATAAAAAATAAATTATCATAATTAATAAATCAATAATAATAACTATAATAATAATAATATACAATATACTTACTAATTGTAAATATAAAATAAATAATAACATTTAATAATTTAAAGAAAATAATAAAAATAATTAATCTTTTATAGATATTTTAAAATATTAACAGTAATAATAAATAAATAATTTAATTAATAATAATAATAATAATTAATAAAAGTTTTAAATTAAATAATATAATTAAAAAACTAATTAAAATAATAATCAACAAATTAATATTAATAAAAAATAATTATAAATAGAAATAAATAAACATAATTTAATATTTCCATTAATCTATTAATTGTAATCATAATTAAATTAAAAGGGTAAATATTTATTTAAAAAAGTGAAATGTTTTAATAATGTTAAAGAATGTATTATTTAATAACTGATTTGACTATGCAGATAATAATCAGATCCCAAATCTCATCCAGATTCTTCTCAACCATTTTGGTTACTTTCAGTTATAAGGATATTCTCAAGTCATCGGGATGGAATGAGGGAGCAGTTTGTGTACGGTGACAATGAAGATAGACCACCTTGGTGGAGGATGTTAGTGAAAAACTGGAATTGATAGGGGACTTTAAAATTTTTAAGGCGCACAAAAAGTAGTGGGATACTAATTCACATCTCAGACACTCATTCAGTTGGGAGAGATCTTTTGACATTTTTGGAGCACAATCTTGGACATCTAGGGGGAGTAGAAGCACCGAATAAGACAAATAAGAAGATCAAGATCAGAAGTAAGGATTGTGATCGAGGGAGAACTATAATCCCTATATTTTCTTCTGACTATCTTTAAATCATGTTGTTTTTAACCTGAATATTAATATGATCTTTGGGTAATTTGTCTACTCAGGGGTTTCTAATTCTATTATATATTTTTCCATTCTTCCTCATTTAATCTTTTCTAAAGATAAAACAATCATTGGGATTGATTCTAATTTTCATTCAAATTATTCACAAATTATTTTTTTCAAATTAAAAAATTCAAGATCAATTAGCGAGATTGATGATGAATTCACTTGTTCCAAACCATAATTTCATTAATGTTGGAATCTTACAGTGAGTTTTATTTCAATTTATTTTTTCATTAAATTCTCTATAGCATGATTTTTCTTGGAATAGTTAGTTTCAAGAGTTTATCTTTATGAGAAAATAATCATCTGGTTAGTGATATTTTCAATAATTTTGTGAGTTTTTTTTCAATAAAATTTAATGAAAAATAAATCCATTTTACCCAATTTAATTAGAATAACCCCTACATCTATCCTGACCAAATTTTTTGTGTCCTTATTCCTGTTATTAATAATATATTATTTTAATTTTATCATTATTTTCTATTTTAAAACATAGTTTTTAAATCAAACATTATTTACTCATATTTCTTTCATCAAAATTATAAAAATATAAAAAAAGTTAAAAAGAAAATTCATCCACTGTTAACAATTGTGGGGTTGTTTTCAAATTTTGTATATTAGATCACTTTAGAAATCCTTGTGGGTTCAACCCAACTAACCAATATATAGCAGTTATTAGGAAATTATATAATTTTAAACATTTACACACATTCAATGATGTGTGTTTCACACAACCTTAACAACCATGACTTGAAAGAGACCATTGGGCACCATCCAACATGTAAGATCCCAGGTTTTCGTTTGAGTTAGATATCCTTTTATTTTTTATTGAAATGACTTTTTAAGGATTTATATTAATGATTATATTGATAATGGGTGT
The DNA here is from genome assembly GCA_963277665.1 of Viscum album. Classification (NCBI taxonomy): domain Eukaryota; kingdom Viridiplantae; phylum Streptophyta; class Magnoliopsida; order Santalales; family Viscaceae; genus Viscum; species Viscum album. Next base: position 1,259,129,588 of record OY728161.1, read on the forward strand.
TTTGGAGGTGTATGGGGCTTGTTTGGAGGCTGAAACCATGTTTTGGGATGAAAATGACTAGGCGAACGATTTGCGCATTGCCTGCACATGGTTAGTCTAAACCGTGCGAGAGGTCTGAAAAGTGAAGGTTTTTGGGAAGAGAACTTTCACAAAGATTTTTCATGGTTAGTCAAACCGTGAAGGGTAAACATGTGAAGTTCCCCTCTTAGGCAGTGAGGTGAACAAGGTTTCTGTATAGTTGGGAAACTTTGCCGGTAAACCATGCGAACCTGTTGTGTGATTTTTTTCTTCTAAATATTAAATTGAAAATAAATTTTTCTTTTTAAACCCAGTTTGGGTTTCTTCTCTCATACACAGAATCTCACCTTAGAGCTATCTTTTGGTTCAGAATATAAGCTTTGAGCATGTTATTCTATATGATATCTGTATTTATTGTTGATCATCTCTATAGATCCTCAACGGTAAGTCCTCGATTCCTTTTTATCCATTCATTATTCTTCGGAACAACGATTGTGCTCTTTGGATTTAGGATCATATGACCTAATAATTTGTTCTCCATCCGTTCTTCTGATTTATCCCAAAAAAGGATTAATGAAGACTCGAACGTAGACTAGTTGTCTACTACCGATGCGATGTAGGTGGTCTATACTTTCTTTCGGCTTTTCTTGGTGTTTTTTCCATTCGGACATTACGCCATCTGTCGGACTTTACGAAAAGCTATCATTTTATAGTATGTACCTTTTAGCAGCTGTAGTTGGATCTACTGAGATTGACCATAGGTTCTGTTTAGGTGTGTTGGCTCCTGTTGCTCATTTCATGGTCACCCCTAGGGTGTGGATTTTGGGTTTAACATATTTATTCCTATTTAAAATACCCAAGTGGTGTGTTCTTGAGCATGCCTAGTTGGAGGATTCCCTTAGATGCCTTGAGAGCTTGAGTAGCTTGTTTTTGAGATGTACTACCTCCTTTATTAATGAATATCATGTTATTCCTTAACTATTTTGATAGTTTGGAATGCTAAATGAACTATATGGGAGGGTATACCCATATACATGGTAAATGATAAATGGTTTGCATGAGTGGTCTTTCTCTTGGATGATGCTTGTTGATCTGAGTGCATATACTCAGATGTATATAAATATGTAATTTGAATGCTTGAATGCTTGAATTAATGGTTTGATATATTCGATGGACTAATATCGATGGATATGGAATGCTGTAGTGGACACCATGTGTTGACTTTTCCCCTTGGGTCTTGATCCCGTGGGATTCCTTGGGCCCTGATACCCTGTGGATCCTGCTTGCTTGGGCTCACGTAGGAATTTCTATTTCAATTCTCCCAGGACCCCAACTATTGCCTATCCATGTATCCAATAGGGATTCCCATGGAACTCTATGGGATGCCTTAGACATGCTCCTTGGATATGGCCCTCCGTGGTATAGAATTAATTACTTGGATGCCTTGGTCTGATGACACCTTGGATCCGGCCCTTGCAGTCTAGACTTCGCTATACGATGTGTTCGTGGGATACTTGACTTCTCTATACATTGTGGATATGGTTTCTTGATATAGATGGATGTACGATGTAGTTGTGTGACTTGTTTCTTTACTTATTATAGCTGACTTGTTAGGAACTGACTCTCTTTTGCAGGTAGCCTTGAGGATTCTTGGTTTTTCTTATTACTATAGACTTATGCCATGGGAAAATGCACTTACTTACTTATTTTAGTTTACACTTTATAGCCCATTTTCAGAATTTGTATTAGAACTATATAGACCTAGGTGGTTCCCTAATGGAATGTTTATCTCACACCCTATTTGGGCCTCCTTGGGGACCAAAACAGATTATGTGGTTGCAGGTGATGATAAAGGAAAGAACCCTAGTACAAGTTGTTGATTATGGATTTGGAGGAGGGGAGTATATGACTAAGCTGAGGCTTGCGATGCTGGGATACCTTTTTGGTATTTTTTTTCATGGGATACTTTTATTGTATTTCAGTGTACTATTCTGGCTATTTCCTAGATAGTTGTACCATCTATATCATTTTTTTATATGAGATTATTTTTGATATTGTTATGTATTAATGTCTTCTTATCTTAATTTCAGTTTTATGATATTTATTTCCCTTATGATATTGTATATATTTGAATTCTACTGCGATACACTAGTAATGAGGGAATAGTCTCCCCACTAACTCACCTAGGATCTCATTGCTAGTCAGAAGCCTTTGTCGTTTGGGGAGATGCGCATGAGGCCATGTGACCAGCCGGGTTTGGGACACCATTTCGGGTGGCATCCAAGTCCTGCACATTGAAAAGTTGTATCAGAGGATATTTTAATTTTTTAGTTTGACTTAATGTTCATCGAAATTAGATGGGGATATGAAGGAAATGGAATTTGGTAATAATCTATGTCTGGGAGTAGCTACCATGTGTTTAGGGAAAATCCAAATTGCATCGAATTGGGTTCTGATTTTCTAGATTTTGACTATTACAGTTGATTCAATTTTACTATTGGGTGACACATGTGATTTTTGTTATTACTATTGATGAAATTTTGGGTATTATTTCAATTTTAAACTGATTATGAGGGTGTTCCATCTCTTGCATCATATATAAATTTGTTAAAATTTCATGCCATGCATTATGTAGTGCCATCTTGGATGCATTAGATATTGCATGTTGTTGTGATAGTTGTTCCTAATGTTGTGTTACTTGGGCGTAGTAGATAATGGCATGATGTCATATTTCAATCCATAAGGAGTATGGGCCCTTTTAAATTGGGAAATGATGCACCAATGCAATTTAAATGATCAATGAACTTTTCGCATTCCTAGTTTGAATGGGAACCATGTTTTGGGTTCATGAGGTGTTATGGGCCTTCATGGATCAAGGAATTGGTAAACCCTTTGTGTTATTTCTAGAATAACTGAATGTGATATGGAAATGGAAACTTGAATGGTGAATAGTGACTTAACCTAGACCATAATTTTGAGTGGGAAAGAGGGATAGTTTCTAGTAGTTCGTTGGTTGTTCCTTATACAGTCATGGCTTTAGGAGTAGGTTGTGGGATTTACATGGTTTCTAGGAGGGTTTTGACCTTTCCTACACTTTTGAGCTTTTTTCATTGATGGTGTTCTTTCTTAAAGTGTGTGTTTGGAATTTTGGATACATGACACCATGAAGACCTCCACTAGTACGCTGCAAAGGAAGCGATGAAAATACGTCAGAGACAGTGGGCCACAATCTACCACATGATTCTTCAATAATTCCAGCTATGGCACCTGAGGCTGTTCTGGACATAGGTGCTATGGAAAAATTCTAAGAGGATTTATTTCAATATATGCAGACATTCCAGGGAGTACCAAAGCCATCCTTGACTATGGCTGAGCTACCAGATGTGTTCCAGCAGCAGCATCCACCAACTTTTTTAGAGGACGGTGGACCAAAGGTCGTGGAGCTGTGCCTAGATACCACGTTAGAAATTTTTGAGCATCTGGAGATGCCTCCAGAGAAAAGGGTCATGCTCGCGAGTTATATTCTATGTAGAGCGGAAAAGAACTCGTGCGACATTTTGAACTAGGCTGATGGGCTGCATGATATGGGTTGGAGTGAATTCCAAACCCACTTCTATGACTACATTTACCCCATGACTATGTGAGAAGAGCGGGATAGTGAGTTCATGTGTCTAGAGTAGGGTGCAATGGCAATTATAGAATACTCAGAATGCTTTACAGAGTTGTAGTGTTTTGTGCCAATGTATCTTACTGATGAGATGTTTAGGGAAAGGTGCATCAAGAAAGGTCTCAAACATTCTATTAGATATCAGGTCAACGTGTTTAAGTTTCTTTCTATCAATGAGATTGTGAATCATGCACTGATTATAGAGTGGAACCTGAGGGAAGATAGGGGTATAGAATAGGGGATTGTTATTTCTCACCCTAGTGGATCTATGTCTTCAACCAGGAAGCGTTATTTTGAGGCTTCCCAAGACGTGAGTTCTAGTCCGGATGTGGGTGTAAGAAGATTGGTTTTTTCCCATTAGCGTGGTAGGTGAGCAGACATGAAAAATCAGTGTGACTGCAACCCAATCGAGTGTCGAGATTGTGGAAGGATGGGGAACATGCAACCATTTTGCAAGACCTTCCCTCCAGCTGTAAGTGGTAGGGGTCAGCTCTGACATTGGGTTCAGTAGTAGGTTCTTCAGCTACTTTTCGGGATGGGAGCTCTAGCAGTGCAAGATGGTCTATTCAGGGAAGTGGTGGTCATGGTCATGGTAACCAAATACTGAGTTCTCAGAGGCAGCAGGGTGGATCCGCTAAGGGTAGCTAGGCTGGGTCACAGTGTCATGGTACAAGCTGGATTTATGTAGTGAAACTAACACAATAGAAACGAGATCCAAGACTTTATATGGTGAAAGTTACTTTCTTAGTAGCTTCGACTATTGCATCTTCTCTTGTCGATATTGGTTCTTCTCACAGTGTTATATCTACATGTGTGGTAAAGATCCTTGATATTTTGATTTTCCTTTCTGATGGCGTTTTGATGCTAGATACACCGTTGGGAGTTATAACTAGTGATACACTCTAGTGTATGGAGTGTCCCCTTGAAGTTGGTGGGTTCCACTTTCTCTTTAATTTAGATTTCCTCGAGAGGATAGGGTGTGACATCATTCTTGGAATATACTGGCTTATTTTTTATCAAACGTACATTGATTTATATCACTATAGGGTGACTTTAACATTACCAAAGAGTTTTTTTCTTATTCACAAAGGTGAATGGGATGTACATGCAAGCAGAGATGGATCCAGACATCATGGGTTGGGTGGGATGACAACCCATATTGCTAGTTCAATTGGGGATTATTAGGGAGTGGGTTAGGCAGACTTCCCTCTAGTAGTTGAGCGCTTCAGGGAAGTCTTTCCTGACAACTTTTATGGTTTACCTCCATAGAGAGAGGTGGAGTTCTCCATCTAGCTAGTTCCAGGAGCTATGCCAGTATCCATTCCCCCTTACGTGATGAATATGATTGAGTTGCAGGAGCTCAAGAGGCAATTAAAGGATTTTGAGACCAAGGAGTTTATCAAATCCAGTACTTCCCCATGTGGATCATTGGTCCTTTTTGAGAAAAAGGTGGATGGAACTCTTAGGATTTGCATGGATTTTTGGAAAATAAACCAGATGACGTTTAAAAATTTATATCCTTTTCCACTGATAGATGACATGATTGATTAGCTTCGAGGAGGTCTAGTGTTCTCGAAGATCGACTTAAGGTCAGGATATCACTAGGTGTGAGTTCGACCTATAAATATACCTCATACAACCTTTAATAGTAGGTATGGGTAATACAAGTATATAGTTATGTTGCTTGGTCTCACGAACATTCCCAGAGTTTTCATGGTGCTGATGAACCAAGTGTTCCATCCTTACATGGACTCTATTATGATGGTTTTCATGGTTGATATCTTGGTGTATTCTCCAAATCGACATGACCAGGCTGACCATATTCAGATTTCTCTGAATAAACTGAGAGGGAACCAATTATATGATAAGCTCACAAAGTTCCACATTTGGATGGATCAGATTCACTTACTAGGTCACATTATCTCAGATACAGGAGTTTTTGTGGCCCCAGAAAAGGTGAGAGCTATAGTTTCCTGGGAATAACCCAACAATTTTTTTAACATAGAATGTTTCTGGGGGAATTCTAGTTACTAAAAACACTTTATATAGGACTTCTCACATTTATCGATTCCATTAAAGAGATTGAATAAGAAGGGTGTGATGTTTGTCTGGTCAGAATCTGACGGGACATCCTTTTATGAGTTTAAAGGGTGGTTGACATTAGCACTAGTCCTAATACTTCTAGAGCCATGAAAGAGCTATATATTGTACTATGATTATTTAGGTATTGCTCTACAGTTAGTGCTGATGTAGGGAGATCGAGTCATGGCATGCAGGTCTCGTCAACAAAGGCCTCACGAGAAGAACTACCCTGTGCAAGATCGTATGTTAGTTGCAGTTGTTCATGCGTTCTACTATTATAGGAACTATTTACTGGAAGAATGTTTTGTGGTGTACAGGAACCACAAAATCCTCAAGTATATATTTATGCAGCGTGATCTGAATTTGAGGCAGCGAAGGTGGGTGGAGTACCAATAGTCCTTCGACTTCAAGCTTTCTTAAAAACCTGGGTAGGGAAATGCATTGGCCATTGCACTGAGTAAGAAGACTCAGATACAGGCAGTGAAATAGCCTAATAGTGAGTGAAAGATTATGGAATTGTTTTCTGTGATGCACCTGGAGGTTCATGGAAAATAGGGGTAGACATTGTTTTGAACCTTATTTGTTACCTCTACCCTGCTGGACATTGTTAGGATGATGTGGTTATCAGATTCAGAAGTCCTAGTTCTATGGGAAGGTATGGAAAGTGAGGAACCACCTCCTGGTTAGACAGTAGGCGATGATGAGATCTTGTGTATCCATGGACATGAATAGGTTCTAGTGGATATAAATGAGGAGTTGATGTGAGAGTTTCAAGATGCATCTTGGGCAGTGCATCCTGGGGTTACCAAGATGTATCGTGATTTGTGATGTCAGTACTAGTGACTGAGAATGAAGAGATAGGTATCTGGTTTTGTTACTAGGTGTTCCACCTGCCGGTAGGTGAAGGAGGAACATCAGCGACTAGTTTGGATTTTACAGTAGTTACCTATCCAGTAGTGGAAATTTGATGATATCGCGGTGGATTTTGTGACGAGTTTTCTGAGGTCTCCTTAAGGTAATGATTTTGTGTGGGTTGTCATTGAAAATCTTACGAAATTCACACATTTCTTTTCAATTAAAGAGACCTTCAGTGTTGATGGACTTGGAATTTTATACATCTAAGAGGAAGTACGACTTCATGGGGTCCCACACTCTATCATTTCAGATAGGGTCACCCATTTTACATCTAGTTTCTAGAAGATTTTTCAGAGGGAACTGGGAACATAGGTTATTTTGGGCACATCATACCACCCTCGAACTAATGGATTGTCAGATCTTACCATACAGGTGCTAGAGGAAATGGTGGGGGCATGCATGTTAGATTTTGGGGGCTCTTGGGAGAGGTCGATTACCCTTGTAGGGTTTTCTTACAATAAAAATTATCAAGAGATGATACAGATGGAACCATACTAGGCTTTACACGATAGGCCATGTCGTTCTCCCCTATGCTGGTTAGAGGCGGGAGATGCAGCTTTACTGGGATCATGTCCCATGCAGGAGACATCTGAGCTTGTCTTGATGATTTAGAAGCAGATGGCTACTATGAAATATCACCAGAAATCATACACCAATCACTGTAAATGAACTATAGAGTTTATGGTTCGGGATTAGGTTTTCTTCTGTGTTTAACCGATTTTGGGACATAGGTGGATCAGGAGACAAGGTAATCTTTCACCGAGATATGTCAGGATGTTTGAGATTCTAGAGAAAGTCAGGTTGGTTTCCTATCATTTGTTGTTACCTCATAGGTATTGATCCATGCACAGTGTCTTCCATGTATCTTACATACTGCACTATCACTCAAAACCTTCTCACTTATTTTTATCCTGAGGAGGTTGAGCTTCAGGTTGATGCATCCTTTGTAGAGCATTTGATTCGTATCATTGACATGAGCATAAAAGTTATTCAAGGATGGTTAGTTCCTATATTACAAGTGCTATGGTTTCATGACCATCTATAGGATGAGACTTCAGAGAGGGAGGTCGATGTAAGTGCTCAATGGCTAGAGTTATTCTCAAACGAATCATAACCACCATTTATAGAGAAATTGAGGGATGAATTTCTATAAGGGGGAACATTGTAAGAAACTAGGTTTTCGTTTGAGGTATAGATCCTTTTAATTTCTGTTTAAATGCCTTATTATGTAATTATGTGAATTCTTAACTTGATCATGGGTGTTTTGGAGGTGTCAGAGGCTTGTTATGAGGCTGATACCATGTTTTGGGCTGAAAAGGACATGGCGCATGTTTTGCTCATAGCCTGTGCTTAGTTAGTCTAAACAATGCGAGAGTTCTGAAAATTGTAGTTATTTGGGAAGATCAATTTTGAATGTCTTGTGAATGGTTAGTCAAACTATGTGGGGTAACCGTGCGAAGTTCCCCTCCTAGTCAGCGAGGATGGCATAGTTTTCGAATGGTTTGGTTTACTGTGCAGGAAAACTGTAAGACCCTACAAAGTGATTTAAAAAAAAACATAAATTAAAAATAATTTTTTATTTTTAAAACCAAATTTGGTTTCTTCTACCATGCATAGAATCTCACCTTATAGCTCTCCTCTAGTGGCTAAGATAGGCTTTGAGCTTGTTCTTCCATTTGTTCTCCATTTTGATCATTGATCATCTCAACAAATCTGCAATGGTAAGTCCTTGATTCCATTTTAGACGTTAATGATTATTCGGAACAACGATTATGTTATTTATATTTAGTCTCATATTGACTAATATTTCATTCTCCAACTATTCTTCAGATTTCTCCCAAACAATGATGAATCAAGACTCGATACAGGACGCGTTGTCTACTACCAAGGAAAAGTTGTCGATCTATACTTTCTTTTAGGTTTTCATGGTGTTTTTCGGGGGTTCGGCCATTACTCCATCTTTCAAACATTCCAGAAAGGTCTCATTTTTTAGCAAGTAGCTTTTAGTAGCTATAGTTTGAACTAGTGAGATTGAACATAGGATTTGTATAGGTGTATTGGTACCCATTTCTCATTTCAAGGACACCCATGGGGTGTGCCTTTTTTAAACTATTTATTACTATTTAAACCACCAAAGGGGCATGAGATTGTGATTTCATAGTTACAGGAATCCCATAGATGCCTTGATATCTTGAGTAGCTTGTTCAGGAGATGTATTCCCTCCTTGATTAATGAATATCATGTTATTCCTTATCTTTTTTGACAGTTTTTCATGATAAATGGGCAATATGGGAGTGTAGGCGCATATTCTAGGTAAATAATAAATGGTTTTCATGAATTGGAATAATCATGGATGATGCTTGTTGATGTGAGTGGGTATAGTCATATGTTTATAAATGTATAATTTGATTTCTTAAATTCTGGAATGAATTGTTTGATATATGACATGGACTACTCTCTATGGATCTGGAACGTGGTAGTGGATACCTTGGGTTGACTCTTCCCCTTGGGTCTATATTCCATGGGAGGCATCGGGCCTTGCTACCCCATGGAACCATCTTTCTTTAGCTCATGTAGAACTTACTACTTCCATGCTCCTAGGACCCCAACCAATTCCTAACCAAGTTTCCAACAAAGTTCTTGTGGGACTCGATGGGATTCCTTCGACAAACTCCTTGGATTCGGCCCTCTATGATCTAGAATTAATTTCTTGGATGCCATGGTCTACTGAAACCTGTGATTAGGCCCTTGCAGTCTATAATTCACTATACGATGTGGTCATGGGATACTTAACTTCTCTATACATTGTGTTTGTGGTTTTTTGATACAAATGGTTGTATGTAGTGGCTTCAAGAATTTCTTATTTACTTTTATAGATTCATTTTTCTTGAGCTGTCTTTTTTTTTGAGGTATCCTTGAGGTTTTTTGGTTTTACTTGTTATAGTAGACTTATGCCATGGGAATATGTACTTACTTACTTCTGTTTGTTTACAATTGTTAGAACCATTGTATAATTGATGTTAGAACTGTATAGACTTGGGTGACAGCCTTCTGGGATGTTTATATCACACCATGTTTGGGCCTCCTTGGGAACCAAAACAAATTATACTATTTCAGGTGATGATAGGGTGAAGCTCCCTAGTACAGGTTCTTGATTGTGGCTTTGGAGTAGGGAAGCATATGACCAAGCTGAGGCTTGCAATGCTGGTATAACTTTTTTCTCCTTTTGACCTTTTTGGGATACTTGTATTGTATTTCCATTTACTATTCTAGCTGTTTTCTAGATACTTGTACAATCTCTATCATTTTTTATATGAGATACTTTTTCTTATTATTATGTATTCGTTTTTTCTTGACTTACTTTCAGTTGTTTACTATTTATTTCTCTTCCGCTATTATTTATATTTGACTCCTATTGTGATACTCTGTTAATGAGGGAATAGTCTCCCCACTAACTCACTTAGTCCCTCACTACTAGTTGATAGTGTCCGGGGTTTGGGGAGATGCACTAGAGGCAATATGACCAACCAGGTTTGGCAAACCATTTCTGGTGGCATCTGGGATTGGGAAATTACACAACACATCCCAACGCCCACCCAAATTGAAAGGATACTCAAAAATCAAATGACTTAAAAAATAAGCCAATTCCTACTAGACTGCATCTGAAACCAATCAGGATTTTCGACACGGGAGGTCAAAATAGAATTCGCATCATTAGGACACATCTAGAACAGGTTTATGCCTAGAGATATTCTAATGAAACCCATAGTGGGTCTCACAACCATTAATAACCAACTATCTTAACCCAACTAGTGACTTCCCATACATGGACAATAACCCTCAAATACAAGGGGAGGAGGGGAGGTCAATGAAAAAGCACCACACCAAATGGATAACCTCACAAGGACCAAACTTTATATGAAAAGGGATAACTCACAATAACTTGGGGAACTTCAACAAGAGTGTCTCACCCCAATGTAGGAGACATGAGTTGAACCTAAGATCCCCACACCCCTATTGATTCCTGACTTTGTGAAATAATTCACTCTAAGTCCTATGAATAGAGCCCTAATTTTTGAATCATCTATTGTACCGTAGTTATAAGGTAATAATCAAAACACCCCACGAAACTCACTTGCTTCAGCATGCACCTTCATCCAAATATGGACTTGTAAGATGCACATACTGAACACCACCACTTAGTATAGAATGTTTTGGAATTTACCAAATAAAAACACACATTATTTTAAAATAGGAATTTTTAGGATATCCAAAACATCCCCTTACATATAAAACAATGAAAACACAACTGGGAACAACTTCTATAACACAATGAAACACGAAAAACTTGCCTCACCTTGTTGTAAAATAAGTTAGGATAAACTTCAACAACATCAACTACAGATCAGGATGAAGTCCAAACTCAAAATGTCAAGCCTTGAAGGAATTTTTTATGGCCCACTCTATAGTATAAGGAACAAGACATATTAAACGATGGAAGTAGTCAAACATTATCCCATAACCTATATAAAGTCAACAAATTTATATCCCCTTTCTCACCATCAACATACTAGAAAAATACTAATGATTTATGGAAGACTCGAAGAAAACCCATGGGATATCTTCCGAAGTCTTGTTCCGAGAGATCGAATGCCACCACTTCTAAGTCTTTCCTTAAAGCATGAAGGTAGAAAACATCAACTTTATCGACTTGGGAAACTCAATGATGCTAAAGTTACTTTCAATTTTCTACATCCACTATTTTTCTTCGAGCGGATCCTCATGAAAATACAAGGGAAGTGTATTCAACTCTAGAAACTCAAGAATGAAATCCTTACATTGACCAACTAAAAATCCTACTAATGGGAAACCAACCATAGATTTACCATGAACATCCATTAAATCTCTATGGGGGTGAACACTAGGAACCAACAAAAAAAGAAAAGAAAAACCAAGAGATTTATCAAAACCATATCTTTAACAAAAAAACCTCAATAGATACCAACAAAAAAGGGGAAAACCAGATCCAATATTCCCATGACATTTTTAGAAGCCCTATAAACATCTCTTCAAATTTGAATCATCAATAAGACTTCAAATTAAGAAAACAACATGATCCTCACTTCGAAAACATAAACAAACAAGCCACACAACCATTGGATATCAAAACACCATGAAATTACACTTCAAAACCATTTCTAAATAATGTAATCTAGGTTTCTTGAACACTTACCTAGGGTATTCCTTAGAGTCTCACTCAAATTCACATTCCTCGTGCAACTCCAGGGACCCATTTACTCATTCCATACCAAGAACTCATCCACCCACATCGTCATCTAACAACTTTCTATATATCTGTGCATGTGAGAACCCATGTAAATACCAAAGGTAAAAAAACATTTCCACTTCCAAAAAAAGAATTAAAACCATGATTCCATAGTTTTAACCCACTTACCATTTCAAAATGCAAATTGTTTTATTCAAAAATGCACTAATCACCAAGTGAAAAAACATTTCCAAACACCACAAATAAATCCATATTTTATTTTTTGATAACCAAACCCCATGTATCCCATTCAAAAATCCAACTCATCCCCTTAAAAACATTTTCAGCCACTCAAAAAGTCTCATTCTCTCAAAATCATTTTACAAAATCCACTCTCTAAGGATTTATCCCAAATAAAAATGAAAAATCATTTTCCAATTTCCAAAAATCCAAATATTTTCATTTAAAAATCCATTTTCCACACTTCAAAAACAATATTTCTCAAGATGATTTTTAGAATCAAAGATGACCCATATGGAGTCACAAAGGAAACTAGTGTCAATGGGTGACTTGGCCTTATGGTTGGCAGCCATATTCCAGTCACACTAGCATCACTTAGATAATTAATAGGACCATGTCACTCACTCCAAATGGATTTATAGGCCCTATAATCTCATGGAAACCACTATACCAACTACATTTTTGTATTAGAAATACCAAGAAAACCCCCAGAACCAAAAGAACCACCAAGAACAAACTTCCCAAAGAAACCCAAGGCCTGGTATAGGTTGTGTTGGCCAGACACTCACTCATACCTATACCCCAAGCTTATGAAAATCCTACTCTATCTACCTCAAAATCAATAGTAAAAAAATGTTTTATCTAAAATCTAGGTTCTACAAGGTAACCTGCTATGATACCATTTTTTCATGAACTAACCTGGGTCTACCCCAAACTGGTGACCTCACCTAATCCACAACATGGACCGAAGGGAATTCCCAATCACCAAAATCTAGAAACTAGTGATAAGCATCATAAGAATAACCAAGGGAATTATTTTTCCCAATTATAAATAAAAAATCAAACAGTGAAAATATATACAAGAAGCCTAATATAAAGAAATAATACAGACTGATAATATTTTACACAAAAAATGAATATACCACAATAAAAAAATACCCAAAATTAAAACATGGAAACACACCACCTTCATGTGACCCATAGGGTCACTCTCTGATACCAAATCCAACCATCACCCAGAAAAATCAAAACAAAACTAAAACCTAGAGAAAAACCTAAAACTATATTCATGATAATTAAAACTTAGAAAGAATTCACAAAAAATCTATTACGAATTCAATTAATTTAGAATTAACGAAACATCAACTTTATAGTTTAAAATGAAATATATAAAATTAATCTTTTCTACACTTTTCATTAAAAAAAATGTCTCATTAACCTTTTCATTCCAAATCTAGGTTATTCTCTATTCAAGAAACATTAATATTTTCAATAGTAAAGTGATGCTTACTTTTCAAAACAATAAAAAGGTGTATTAAACATTTCTAGTTTTAATTTTTTTCCTAATCCTATTAAAATACAACACAACACTTCGCAAAGAATCATACCACATGTGAAAAACCCACAATAATAATATAATAAGGTCAATGTAAATAAGAACACAAGTGTAACCATAGTTCTCAATCATTACTATAGATAACTAAGTACCAATTAACAAGGGTGAACCTATGAACTCGTGAATAATCAAGAACATACTAATACATATTGACTCATCTTGGAATGCATGACTGACTCAATGATATAAAAACTCTCAAACACACTTTACCAAACCCCACATGGCACATACCCAGGGGAACAATCCCATAACAATAATAAAAATATCCACCTATTATGGTCCAAAAGCTAGTGTGTAATATAACTAATGCATCAATCACTATCAGAAATATAAATAGATATACCAGGTTCTCCATTTCAATAGTTTAGAAGGTGTGATCCAATTGATGCTAATTGGTCATCTAATCACATACACATATACAATATCCAACACAAAAGGCATCACCCAATCCACTCTAAGGAAAAATATATTACCTTACAAAACATAATTCACAAATTGGTCCATACTGAGGACATCAATTTTTTTTATTATGTAATGGTTCATGAAGATTACACAATGAGAACATCCCACCCATTTTATATAAACAAGGTAAGATAATTACCTAAGGAGAGTTTTCATAATAAACACTTTCACCGTATTAAAAAATTTATAAATAGGCCTCGAGCTCTTTTCACATAACCTTTATTTATAAAAGAGCCAAATTAATTTCAAAAAAGACCGAAAACATACCATTTTAAATTTATAACAAATTTTAAAAATCCCTTTCAATCATTCACAACACACTTTTATGCCAAAACCATTTTTATAAAAATGAAAAATGGGCCAATTATCAACATCCCATGCCATTTAATTTTCTTAAAGGATCCAACACACAAAATATTCAAGTTAAAATCTTTTAATAAATCCATTTTAGGAACCCAAAACCACCATAAAGGTGTCAAAACAACATTAATAAATCAAAAAATTCATAGAAAACCACAAAACACTTGAAAAATCTAACTGGGTGTTTTATCAAACACTTTCTGTGAACATTTATACTAAAAAATATCCTTTTATAATAAAACAAAGGAGAAAACACCTTTTTCACCCCAATTTTTTTTCCAAAGATCACATATAATTATTTAAAATATAATGATGGTTAAAAAAGCATGAAACCAACAAATCTTATATTATAAAGGCAAGTGCAAGGGAGACCTACCTCAAATCCATGGTGGTTCAACAATGCAAATCCAAGAACACCTCATAAAGGTTCCAAGACCAAAGATATACTAAGAGGAAGGTGAAAAAAACACCAAACATAAACCAAGGGAAAATAGGAACCCTAGGTCCAACATTACATATGAGAAGAATAAATCCTGAGAAAATAGAGGAAAGAGGAAGAGAGAGAATTTAAGAGCTGATTACCTTGAGAAATATGGCCCCAAACATGAATGATCACCATAAATTTAGAATGGAAGGAGGATTGGAGGCTTAATTTTTTTGAAAGGGACTCCCTTTGGGTTGCAAAAACTAGGAGAGGGAGAGGGGATGCATTTTGGATTAAAAATAAAAAAGGAAAACACTTGGAATTTTACAAATTTTTACATATGGGAAGCTCATATGGTTTGGCTGCAAGGTTTACCAAACCATGTGCCAACAATTTTCCCCTAAATAGACACACAAGACACCTTGTATGATTTGGACGTATGGTTTATAAACCATGTTCCAATCATGAAAAATGACAATGTCCCTAAAGTCACCTGGTTGAATAGTTACCTTGGATGAGCTGCACTGTTTACCAAAAAATGTGCCAACCATGAATACGCTACCTCCAAGCCAAAAAATATAACTTTTGATGAAGAACATCTAAAAAAACTGTGTAATAACCCTGAGACAAAAAATAATAAAAGAAACACTTCAAATTTGAAACCCTTTCACACCCAAAACTCAAGAGAAAAACCAAGATTTAACAATGAACCAGAAAAAAGTGTGAAAACAGAAACATGAGTGTAACACCAAATATAGAATTTAGTTTTCAAAATTCAAAACATTGAAGTTACATAATGAAACTGCAAAAACGCAATGAAAAGTAATTTTTTTTAGAAAAATTCTCGTTTTAATTATAAGATGTTTTTATACTAAATGCATTTTTTTACATAAAAAAATAATTAGATTAAATTTAATCAAAAATGAACTAATAAAAATGTCAAAAAAATCTAAATCCTTATTTTACAATGAAAAAACATTAAAATAAGATAAAATTTTCAATAAAAATCAATAATTTTTAGTATTCCTTGAAAAATAAATATTTTCCAAAAATTCCCAAAATAATATTTTTAAGATAATTTTGAAATTAAGAATTAAAAATTAAATTAGTTTTTTCAAATACATTCAATAGAACCAATATAAATTAATATTCACTCATAAAAATAATTGAAACTCAATTGTGATGAAATAATGTTTTTTGAAGAGACAAATTGCATCACTAAAAAATGTGTGATTATTTTATAATAACATAGAAATACACGCATATTAAGTTAAATTTTATATTTATTTCCTAAATTAGTTAATCCTATTTATTCCCATTAATTTAAAAATATGTTTATATAATATTTTAATAATACTTAACAGTTTTTCTAATCATGTTATTGCGAGCAGTGCACTCTATTTGAGAAATCATATTATTTAAAAATATATTTCATAAAAATCATGGGTTGTTCCATTATACCCCCATTAAAATTAATTTATACCTCCAAATAAATCACTTGGATATAAGAAGATGAGGATACCTTGACCTCGTCTTATTCCCATGTTCCCACATAGCTTCCTCAAATTGGTGTTTTTTCCATAATACATTAACTAGCTGAGTGATTTTTTTTCATATAACTTTCATCTATGATCTAGAATCTAATCTACTAATTCTTCATAAGAATTATCTTTCCCCAATGGTATCACCTCTATGATTAGTATATGTGAATTATTAGTAACATACTTCCTCTAGAGAGATAAATGGAACACATCGTGAACTTCAGAGATATTTGTTAAAAGTACCAAATTATAAGATACTATCACGATATGATAATGTATTTAAAAGGGACCGATATAACTAGGGATTAGTTATACCTTATTTCTTCCACATATAAAATCATATAAATACCTCCTTAAAATCATTAAATTATAGATCACATCAACGATTATTAACATAAAATATCTTTCAAATTTGTGTTTTCTATACTTTTATTTAAATTAGTACAACCTTCTTTGACATCTCATCATCTTTATTATGTCCCAAAAAAATTCTTTTTGAAACGTCGTTCCAATAAATTGTAATTCTATACATCATTCCATAAAGGGTTTCACAAGGATCCATATGAATTCTTGAGTTGAATCTATTTTTTCAAGAAAACTCAACTAAAGTGAGGTGTTGAGTCTAATAACTTTTAAAATCCATAGAATAATATTTTATTATATCCTATAGAGTTTGAACTATTCTCTCAGACTGACCATCTACCTAAGGATGATATGTTGATATTAAACTCAACTCTATATCAAGAAAATTTTAAGGAATTCACCAAAACATTGAGGTAAAATTCATATCCCAATCAAATACAGTTGAATATGATAATCTATGAAACATTACCATTTCATTAATATATATTTTGGAAAGAAGACCAAGATATAAATATCCTCTGAATGAAGTGTTATCACTATATAAGGTGATTAATGATAACCCACAATTACCTCAATATCAAAAAATAAGATCAAACCTAAAGGCTACCGATACATTTAATCATAAATCCAGAAAGTGTAAAGGCATTCCAACTTGTATATGTTTGTCATATATACAAGAAAAAAGGCTTATATTTCCATAAATGAATCTTAAAATATCCTTAATCTTGATAAAATCTTATCACATAAAAACCACAAAAGGAATGTCAACATATAAACTCGTGATGGCTTCCATTACTCTAATTTTAATCTTACATGCAGACATATACACTTGTAAAACTCAATTCACCCTTTATTCCTTATATAGGATCATATTTTAAACAAAAAATATTTTATTTTAAGATTAGGTTCATCCCTTTTTCTATAAAATATCAAATGTGATTTCATTATTATGGAATCCATGTAAATGTAGATAATCAAATTATATTTCTATAAAGGATGAACAATAATATTTTCCTAGGGATCATTCATACAAAATAAAACATGAAACTCTAAACTAATGAGAGGATAATTAGAGATCCCTAATTATAATGAATCACTTCATCTATTTTGAATACAAAATATTTCCCTTTCTCCTTTGCCTTTATAGTTTGTTGTAGCTTATCAACCACATTATCCATTGAATTGGGGAATTGATACACATAATTTCCAAACATATTTCACATGAAAAACTGGAGTGTGGGTGAACCATTAGTTTTTGTCCCCTACCCCACTGTAATTACTAGAACATTAATCACATTTATACATTAACATGATTTATCTCCCCCTTTACATATTTAAATAACCACTCATTTCTATTCAAATACTTTTATTGACATTTATTCCAACATATTGGAAATGTATATGGTTGGAATTTTATTTCACCATGTAATTTATTTGATTTTTCACGAGACTTGATCTTACTTTTCTTATGAAAACCCTAGGAATGGTGGGATTATATATTTTCAATATCTACTTTGAGTTCACATCAAATGATTTATTCATAGATATTAAAGTCTATTATTTCTAATGAATTTTAGGGACTTGGTTTTATTCCAATAAAGAATCAATCAATTCTACTTTTAGGACTAATAATCAAACCAAAGGCATACCGTGAAATCCTTGTAAAATTTCCCTCATAGATAACAATGGATTCATCCTCCTTTTTTCAGCTCCAGAAACTCATTCTCCATATTTTTACATAGAATTTGATGATAGTAATTACTGAGTAATATCCCATTAAAATCATCACATTACATGGATTTAATCTCTACCAATTGCCTCATATTATTTATAAGATTCCACCATTTATTTTTTTCACCTTATAGATTATAAAGATCTAGGTAAAATGTTTCATTTCCCAATATTTGAAGAACAAAATATATTTTCTCAATGGTGTTGATCCATCACATATACTCTAGTGGTTCACAATACCTACTAAAAGAAGGCCGATGTTTCTCAAGAATGATTCAATAATACATTCTTACATCTTTTGATCATTTAGAAACTCGACATCATTCATATACTAAGAAAGTGGTGCGATTATAGCTGTAATATTTTTCATTCCAGCACCTATAACATTTTTTCTCATGATTAAAATCATTACATAATCCATGACACTCAAAACTAACTTGGTTAATTCAGGTTTAAGGAGTTGAAAAAACAAGAAATCATAACATCACAACACATATCATAGTGGATAACAACATAATTCGAAAATATAATTTATTGAATATATGAATCTCGGCACATTTTTCTATGAAACATTAGGTTTAAACTATGTCATTCATCATATTTATCAAATAATTAGGATTTTATCCTATAACTATTCTTATACCATTTCTTTTCATAAAATATTTTGAACCCTAATCCCCAAATATTTTCTAATCCCGACTCTAATACAAACTATAACAAAATTTTGCTTCAATGACTAGTCAGACTATACAAGGAGCAGACTCTAGATGGGGATTTAGAGAAGGTGCATTCACCAGAGCAGAAGCTAAGAAGATTTGTCAAGAAGAGAGGGTATTCCATTTCCATTGGGACCATCATCTGCGTGCACATGAAGCCTAGCTGAACAAGCCATGTGAAGGTGGATAGCTGATATCATGATGAATAAGCTAGGGAGGATTAGTTCAAAGTATAGTCTATATATTTATTATGAGTTACGGGTCATGTAATCTCTAATCATACGGTCCATGTAAGGGTTCCCCCTCATCCCTTGAAAGGGGGGTTATAAAAAAAAAGGCCTTCAGGCCATTCATGTGTAATAAATATCTTTCACATAACCCAAAAATATCGACTCACATAACACTTCTCTTAGGCACACCATACCTAACCATTTTTTCATTACTTGGGGAAGGAAACATAAGAAATGGTGATCCCAGATGACCAGTAGGTGTATACATAAGATATATGAGTCCATGATCATATTAAATAATAAGATAAGAATAAAGTTATGTTACCATTAAAATAACATACCAAGTTAATACCCAAACATTTATAGATTATAAACATGTTTCATGGGATAAACATTATCATTTCAAAAAAACATGGGCCATAAGTGTGGGAAATAATCATAAATCCATCATGAACTATAAGACCATTTCATGAAAGTGTGTAACCATCATAAATATATAAAAACATTTCATATGTAAAGGTTAAATACAATGACCATAATCATAATGGATCTATAAACACCTTTTTCCTATAGTGGATCGGGATGCACCTGTTTCCTCTAGAGGATCAGTCCCTTTAACATGTTTCCCATTTTTATGTCATGATATATAATACTTTAACTAATTAATTGGGGGGAGATATAGGTCCCACCTATCACATAATAAACACCACACTTATGTGTACTACGGAATGAAAAATCATTTTTCAAATCAAAACCCAAGAACATAAATGGGTTTTATAAACATTTCATCATATCATAACCAATGTAAAATTAAAGGGATTCATAAACATCTAGACATAATAAAAATAAAAAATCCCAAGAAATAATAATTATGGTATCTTTGGATCATAACCATATTAAATCATAAGTAACATCAAATAATGTTATCTTAGATGAAAAATGATTTTGAAAGATCAGTTGACATATTTCTTGAGGAAAAAATCATTTCTGTTTTGAAAACATTTGTTCTGAATAAAGGCAATTATAAAGGGAAAAAATTTCTTTAAAAATAACCCTATCATATTTTATAATAATCTTAAGATACTTAAGGCACATGATGGTGGTAAAAATGACTCATGTCTCATAAGATAAAAAAATTACTTCTATATTTTTTCCAGAAAAGTCACAAAGTAACTTGATCAGAAAATTATAAAAAAATACTTTTCAGCCCATTATATAAAAAATAAAACATGTGTAAAAATGACTTCAAAATTTTAGGATAATAGTAAAAAAATTTATTCATTTTTAGGAAACATGGACAAGGAAGAGAAATATTCCCTAGAGAATACTTAAACATAAACAATTCCAAATAATGTTATGATTGTTAAATAACCCTTTACCTCAATTATTTCCTTTATTAATTCATGTTCAAACCTCCTGTATAATAAATAAAGATTTAAGATAAATTTATTCCATACCATTAATTCTATACTACCATTTATTCTGTATTTATAACTTCTTATCACTATTTTATTACTAGTTTGTTATTATAATCACTGTTATGGGTGGTAACTACATCGTTTTCCAAGCGTGTTTCAATTCAGAAGTGGTAGTCCTTATACTTTTATCTTTGGTATCATCATTTCCAGAATTTTAATTAGGATATAACCATAATCTATAATATTTATATACATATTAATAATCTTTCATATAAGGTTTATATTGTAAAATGAATTACCCAGTTTATTGGGATTATAGGTTCTACGTATGAATAAACGTTGTTTCCATTTTAAAAGTTATATAATAGAATAAAAAAAATCCTTTATAGAATCATTATTATAACATATATACCAAATATATTCATGAAAACCATCATAGTTTCTATCCAATAAAAAATTGTGTTGAAAAATGAATTGAATCACTATGTGGAAATGGTAAGTCATACATACGCATGGACACCACTTACAATTTTTATTTTATGAGAGAGATGGTGTATAATGGTGTCTTAATAATAATAATAAAATTTCAAAATATTGAGGATACTGAAGATATTATTTTATGGTAAACATAATAAATTTATATAATGTAAAAATGTTTAGAAAAAAAATGCGATGGGTTAGTGAGATTCCCTCTTCTTCGAGACACCTCTTTTAGATCTCCATTAAAAGTATCTAGGGTTGATCTTTTGAGAAGATCTAAACCTCTATAATGTGTCTAGGAAAGTTGATGAGAGTAAATGGTAGGTTATGGTAAAGCTATAAGGCTTAAAAGTTGTGTAAAGAAGTGAGGGAGGTGGTTTCCTTTTATAATTATGGTGAGGGTAACTTTGGAAATTTCTCAAAATACTAAATTATAATAATTTGTTCCACAAAAATACAACAAAATGGCCATGGATTCAAAGATAATATAATATAAGTTTTTTAATATTATAAAAAAATTTATTTTATACATTTTTCTGTGTTATTTAAAACCATATCATTTTGATTAACCCTTAGTTAACCTATTTTTAATTTTAACTACACAAACTACTCTTTCAATATTAAAAGGTATTGATTTATACTTATATGGTTTCAATTTGATCATTAATTTCAAATTTATGAAATTTTAGGCCATATAATATTAAGTTTTTATTTTTTATTATTTATTTTATTTTTAAATAATTTAATGAAATATTAATCATATAGAATAAGAATATTGTCAATTTTAATACTGTTTAATATTTAAACTTTTAAAAATATAAAAAATACATTTCAAATTACAAAAAAATATTTTATTATATCCCCAACAGATCAAGGTAATCTTGATAATTCATGTATCACCTTAAATATCTAAAATTATATTACTTTTAAATTTTATTAATTTCATTTCTTTGATTTGTCTCATAATTAAATAATCACTATAATAGTGTTGTATAGGTATTTTGGGTAATTATTTAATTCCTATATTTATAAATAAATTACCATGATAAATACAAATCTTTTATGTTTAAGAATACTATTTTTAGTCAGACATATCCTCTGGATAACTCCATATTACAATTGTTGTTGTTTTTTTAAACATGTATGTGACATATAAGACATTTCTTTAAATAAAATATTACTAAAGGTTAAGTGTTGGTAGGGAAAAAATGCGCCTTGGAGTGGTGTGTTCTTTCAATCTCTCGTGGAACTAGTGTTTCTGCCAGTACTTTCCTCCTTTCCCCTTTGGGCTGAGATGTGCTCGCTGTGGCTATGGATTCAACTCAGTGTGGGAATTGATGCTTGTGTAGCAACATCGTATCTCAGTGGACCTTCAGTTGTCAGCTCAACGCTGGTTTGACTAGGAATAGGTATTAATGGTTGTGCGGAAGCGTCACGTCTTGAAGGAGCTATAATAGTCAGCTCGGCGTGGTACGCAGATGTCGTGGGTCGGCGTCACTGCTGCTCAGCGGAGCTTTGGCGGTCAACATAGCATGGCCTTCATCCTCCGACGACGTTGAGGAATGGGGTGGCCTCGATTTTTCAGTTTACGTTTTTCGGCTTGTTCGGAAAGAGGATTTGATTCAAGCAATTTTTCATTGTGGGTTAGGTCTAGATCTATAGTGCAACAGAGGGGGGAGGTTTTCCAGTTTCAGATTCTATGAATTTTTAGAGGTGTTTTATTTGGAGATGTTATGAATTTTTTCTTCTGGATGGATTTGGTTTTGTTGTCATAGTTCAACATGATGGTCCTTCTGGTTATTTTTAATGTGAGTCTTGTTCAGACTCTAGTGAGGGTACATTCGTAGTTTTGATCGGAGTAGATCCATGCCCAGAGTGGCGTTTTTTGTTTTAGGAAGATCCAGATTCCCTCATTAGTGGTGGTCCCTCAGTGTGGGGTTGGGCCATCTTGCCCTATGGGATGATGGATTGAACACGTGTTATTTGGATTGTCTTCCGTGCTTCTTTGGATGCGGGGGATGGGTTCTGAGGAGGTCATCGGGGTTGGTCTAGGATGACTGATTATTGAAGGATATTTGGTTTTGTTCTCTCGGAATGGTGAAAGGGTTTGTCAGTTCTTCTGGTTTGGTGATCCACCCAGACTCGACCATGTGGATCAATCCCCATAGGTGGTTCTAGAGCTATATGTTCATCTTTGTAGAGCTTTATGGATTTGGATGTTCGATCGGGTATGACTTTTTCCATCTGATCAGGCCTATACATTGACACATGAAACTTTCTTGTTGTTCAGCCTTGCATTGGTGAAGAGCTTTAGCATGTTCAATTATATGGTAGGGGTCTATATTGTCTGTTTGGTTTGTCTTGCTAAACCTTTGGGTTGTGATTTGTTTTAAGTCGATGATGTCTGTTAGGGTTTTTACCCCATCTTCCCTCAAAAGGGGGGTTTACTTCAAATAAAAAATTTTGACGGCCTTTGGGCTGTTGGATGGAAATATGATGAAGGTATAATCTCTTCCATGTTTCCCCAAAAGGACATAAATTCCACCCCTACATGATTATGGTAGAAATGTTTTATACAATAAAATTTTATTAAGTATTATAGTAATTTTATTGTCCTTATCATACTATTTTTACCCATCATTACCCAATTTACCCTTTACCATGATAACAAAATTTACTTAGGTGACTATTTATATTGACAAATAATAATGGTGACCTATTTAATAACTTTTTACCCACTGATTCCAAATATGAAATCAATTTTTCAAAATACAATAAATAGAAGTTTTTGTTTAAAATAGGGAAAACACAATGAAAATATTTTCTTTCGAGAAATTCTTTTTTTAAATATCAAATGTTTTTATAATAAATTAAGGTATAAAAACTAGTTAAAAACACAAAATTAGATTTTTAAATTAAAATGTTCTAATTTATATTTAAAAGATATCCAAAACATAATTTGAACTTGTAAAAACATTAAATGAAAATAATGTTTTAAATAAAAATCAGTATTTTTCACTATTCCTTGAAAAATAAATGTTTCCAAAAAAATGTCAAAAAATAATTTATGATGATTTTGAAATGATGAATTCAAAAATAAATTTAATTTTTTCAAATAATATTTATACGACTTCTAGAAATTAATGTTCACTCATAAAAATAAGAAAATTCATTTTTGAAGAAAACATATTTTTTTAAGAACAAAATGACTTTAATAAAAAATTGTAGGATTGTTTTCTTAGAACATAAAAATAAAATAATTTTATGTTAAAATATTATATTTATTTAATAAATTAGTTATTCCAATTTGTTCCCTCCAATATAATCGCTAGGTTATATAATATTTTAATAATATTATGTTTGATTGTCTAAACGTTTTGTGTGCAACACAATATATCAATGAAATGAAATTATTTTATTATATATTTCATAAAAATATCAGGGTGTCACTGAAATTGTAAAAGAGATATGTTTCACCTATCATTAGATAAAGTCTATGAATCAGAGGCCTTTTTGGAATTTGTATTGTATGGGAGATCATGGATCAACTAACAAAGGAAACCCAATTCTTTGATATCAGGGAGACATTCACCACTAACAATATGGGTAGTCTCTATGTACGAGATAAAATTTGATTACATTATGTTCTATGGAGTTTTTCTTCTCATCAAGATCCCCATATCACATCATAATATTGGAAAGTCCGTTAGAAAAATTTATGATTGTAGAACCTTTTGAGTACAGACTATCATCATCAGACTGATGGCCAATCTAAATAGATCATTTAGATTATACAGGATATATTTTGACCCCATGTTTTGGATATTGATAATGGTTGGAAGAACTATACCAACCATGATCTTTTATTACACAATTATACATAATTTATTACATAAACATAACTTCATACAACATAGATGAACGAGATGTCTATTTTCTTTGGGGCTTAGGATCATTGCATAACAACATAAAACATGAAATGAAACATCTTTATTGAAAAAATCCTTTACATGACCACTACATTCCCTCATACTTATCATTGCATGGGATAACCTAAGAACATGCATAAGAAAAGGGTGATCTATAAAGCCCAATAAGGGAATAATCATGGAATAACATGAGGAATACAATACATGTTATAAAATTGACATATCAATATAGCACAAGAGAAGTATAAACATAAAGGCATGATAAAGCATGATAATCATAACATGGAAATGTGACAACAACACTTAACATGGAATTAGCATGAGCCAAGGCTCATTACACATGGAGAATGAGTAAACCCTCATTGCACATAGAGCATGAGTAATCCCTCATTGCACAAAAATTAGCATGACTAAACACCCATTGCACATGACCTATCATGATAATATACTTTACCCAACACATTGGAGCGCTATAAGGGCACACACTTCCTAAACATTTCATTTCATGTATAAGTGTGCCACATGGATCATAAAACATTGAATCTTTCAACATAATCATTTATTCCATGATAAAAGAATGTGTAATACATACATGAAACTCTTTAAACAATACATAAATGTTCATAAAGGTGAATACCCTTGAGAGAGAAATGGGCATGGTATTCACAACACATTGACTATGGCTTGGAAAAGCACAGTGCAATTTCGGCAGCATAACAGCGTGAAATAAGAACTCATAAAAATGGTTGATGTGAGAGAAATGGGTGTATCATAATATTTAAATGACATGGAATGTAAGGGGGTCATATATATACATGTCCCAACAAATTTAATGGAATTTATATTCATGATACAAAATAATTTCTTGAATGTGAATGAGGAGAGAGAAATTCCTTTCGGAATTTCGGCATAGTGACAGGTGTACATGGGAGGCATTTAATGAGAGATAAAGGGGTCTAAAATCATTCAAAAATAAAGAGGAAATCATGGGGGAGGTGCGAAACCATACCCCAAAATGTATAATTGAAATTAAAAGGTCATAACAATTTAAATAATATTGGACAAAAATGAGAAAGGAAGAAAAACCCTTACTTGGAAGTGTGCTTCCAAAGGTTTGAGAGAGGTTTCTTGGGAGCTTGGGGAACCTTGGGAGGATTTTAGAGAGATTAGGGAAGAGTTTGGAGGAACTCCAAAGGCTTTGAGTGAGGAGGTAGTGGGAGTTTGGGTGGGTTTATAAAGGAAAGGATAGGGAATTGTTTATTATTCAGGTTTGGGACACCTCACATTAAACTAATCAAAGACACAAACCAACCCATGGTTTTTGCCCATGGTTTTTTCCAAAGGGGAGTGGAAAAAAATACTTTATAAGCCCAAAGTCCAAACTTCTTAATATAATATGGTTTCTTATGTGGATTTGAGTCACACTCCTAAGGAAAACAATTTAAAAAGACAAAATGTTTAATAAGTCTTGAAGGGTCCACTAAAGCTTTGTAAAATAAATCAAACAAACCCAAAATCACATTATATTAATGGTAAAAAATATATTGGCAGCACATAAAGTTTATATAATTTTATTAAATCTCTATTGGGTCATTATGAAGTCATAAAACACATTATATATTTTAACGGTATTTAATTTTTACCCAAAAATTTGGCTGTCTCAAAAAATTATAAAAACTTCACCATTGGATAATTTCGACACCTTGATTCGAGAAATAATATTCATTTAATCTAAGTAATTTTATAAATATGTTAATTTTTAATTTTAAATTAAAAACTAACATTTATAAAAAATTCATGGGTTTAGACAAAAATGGCTTTCAAACCTTAATAAAAATTAAAACTGCATTCATAAAATTACACTATAATTTATATTTAATAAAAATTAATTAAATAAAAATAATAATATTTTATTAAAATATCACTTAATTTAAAAATCCATTAATTCATCAAAATAGATTTCTTAGTTGAACATTAACTAAAAATACTATTTGTGCTTTAAAAACTATTTACAAGTTAATAATAATAAAATAAAAGTATATTCATTATTATATACCAAAATAATGTACATAACCATAGTGATAAGGTCTTGTTACATAACCCCTCATAACACCCGCATAAGACCGAAGAGTATAGTGTGCGATGATGATAGACTCTTGGGGTGGCTCGGATAAAATTTCTTGGGTGGTAATCTTTATCAACTTCCACTTATCTCATAGGTGATCCCGCTAGAGCTTAACATATTCAATCTCAGATTGTTCTTGGTCAAGAATGAAGACCAAATATGTAACCTCATTTTTGATCTCGGACAAATGGGCTTCAAATGGGGCACGTCAACTGGATTAGACCATCGCTTCCTTTGTCTGAGTAAATTGGATTTGTTAAAGCCCTATATTTATATTAATCATGTGATCACTATTCAATGACTATATTAGCAACGATCACAATTCATAACGATATTTTAAAATAAAAAAACATAAAAACAAAGAAGCTGACATTTTATATAAAAATTTTACATAAATTTACATTTAATTAGATCAAGAGGGATTTACATTTATGAATTTTTGGGTCATTACAATCTTCACCCCTTAAGAAATTTCACCCTAGAAATTTCTGTTTCCCATACTAAAATAGATTTGGGTAACTCTTCTTCATCATTTCCTCCGATTCTCACGTTGCTTCTTCAAACTTGTGGTTTCGTCACAACACCCTGATGAGGGAATTGTCTTATTTCACAGAACTTTTTCTCTACAATTTAAGATAATCACTGGTTGCTCCTCATAAGAATGATAACACTCTAACTATACCACCTCTAAAGAGAGTACATGTGAAGGGTCTGGTATGTTCTTTCTTAATAGGGATACATGAAATACATCTTTCACTTTGGCCATGGTAGGTGTAAGTGCTCGACAATACGCCACAACCCCGTCACGATCCAAAATCTCGAAGGGGCCGATGTACCTTGGACTTAACTTTCCTTTCGTTCCAAACCTCACGACCTTCTTCAACGAAGATATGTGTAGAAATACCATGTATCCATCTTTAAACTCAAGGTCTCATTGACGGTTATTTGCATAACTTTTCTGTCGACTCTAGGCTACATTGATATGCTGCGGAATGGGTTTCACCTTATCCACCATTTCTTCGACCATTTTTTGTCCAAGTAGCTTACGCTCACCGACCTCATCCCAACACGCTTGTGTTCTGCACCTTTTAAAATAAAAGAAATTCATAAGGTTCCTTTTGGATGCTCGAGTAGAAACAGTTATTATAAGAGAACTCAACCAGAGGAAGATGTTTATCCCATCCTCCTCTAAAGTCCATTGAACACGCTCTCAACATGTCCTCAAGTTTTTCGATAGTCCACTCGGATTGGCCATTAGTTTGAGTACGATAATCCATACTGAAGTTAAGTTCAGTATTCTGAGCATGTTGAAGACTCTTCCAAACTTTAGAGGTGAATATTAGATCTCTATCAGACATAATAGATAGTGGTACTCCATGCAGCCTTACCAATTACCTGATATATATATGTGCTAGTTGATCCAATGAGAAATCCTCCTGAATATAAATGAAGTGTGAAACCTTTGCAAGGCGATCCAAAACAACTTATATTGCATAGTTTCCTTTGGATGTCCTCAGAAGCCTGGTGACAAATTCTATGGTGATGTTATCCCATTTCTATTCTAGTATGGGCAAGGGTTTCATCACCCCCTTAGACATCTGCCTCTCTGCCTTCACTTGCTGACACACCAGGAACTTTGATGTATATCAGTGATCTCCTTCATTATATTATGCCACCAATAATGCTCTCAAATATCTCAATACATCTTTGTGTTTCCTAGGTGAATAGAGAAATTTGAACTATGTGCATCATCCAAAAGTTCCTTCTTCAGCTCCGAACATGATGGAACACATAGTCCTTTCCCAAATATCAAAATTCATTCTTCATTAACATTAATCTCTGGGGATTATCATTTTCCGATAGCTTCCACTTTTTCCTAAATTCCCACATCATCTTTTATAGCATATTTTAAACTTTCCAAAAGTGGCGGTTGAGCTATCATTTGTGAAAGGATTGATGATGTTCCCTTCTTTATGATTCCCATGTCCATCTTCATCAAATATAAGAAGATTGGATCCTTTTCAATTCTCATCATTGATATAATTGCTTGGTCCTTTCTACATAGGGCATCCTCCACCTTGTTCGCTTTCCCTGGGTGGTGATGGATTGAGCAGTCATAGTCTTTGATCAGCTCTAACCATCTTCATTGTCGCATGTTCAACTATTTCTGTGTGAATATATACTTGAGGATTTTGTTGTCCGTATATATTTCACAAATCTCCCCAAAGAGATAATGCCAACAAATTTTCAATGTGAAGATCACTGCAGCCAACTCAAGGTCATGTGTTGGATATTTCTGTTCAAGATCATTAAATTTCCTTTAAGCATAGGCAATGAATTTGTCATTTTTCTTCAACACACATCTCATTCCCTTTTTCAAAGCATCACTGAATACCACAAAAAGATCTCCACTTGTGGGTAAAGTGAGCACGAGCACAATGATAAGCCTCCTTGCCAACTCGTTGATTCTTTATTTGCATTCATCACACCAAGAAAACTTTACTCCCTTCCGAGTTATCTTGGTAAGAGGGTTGGACAATCGTGAGAAATTTCTCACAAATCGTCGATAATATCCATCCAACCCCAAGAATCTATGGATATCCATTACTGATGTTGGTCTCAACCATCCCTCAATTGCATCTGTTTTAGAGGTATCCATAGATATCCCATTTCTTATGATGATATAGCCCAAGAATGAGACCTCCATCAACCAAAACTCACACTTTCTATACATTTCATAGAGATTCTCCTTCCACAAGGTCTCTAGTACTGTTCATAGATTCTTCTCATGATCCTCCTTGGTTTTGGAGTATATCAGAATATCATTTATAAAGACTACCACAAATTTGTCGAGGTAATATATAAAAACTCTATTCATCAAGTCCATGAAGATTTTTGGAGAATTAGTGAGTCTGAAAGGCATTACTATGAATTCATAGTGCCTGTATATTGTACGAAAAGTATTCTTGGGGATGTCTTACTTCTTCACCCTTACATGATAATATCCCAACCACAAATCCACATTAGAAAAGTATTGTGCTCTACGCAGCTGATCGAACAAGTCATCAATTTGTGGGAGAGGTTACTTGTTCTTTATCATGATTCTATTGAGCTCACAATAATCGATGCAAAGGCACAATGAACCATACTTCATCTTGACGAAGAGGACTGGTGCACCCCATGATGAAGCACTTGGGCGTATAAACCCTTTATCCAAATTATTCTGTAGTTTTTTCTTCATCTAATGAAGCTCTAAAAAAACCATTATCTATGGATTCTTGGATATTATAAATTCCCCAAGTATTAGATCAATTGATAATTCAACATCTCTTCATGGAGGAAGACCAGGAAATTCCTTGGGAAACACTTTAGTGAATTCCCTCACCATAGGCATGTCTTCTAGGATGGATTCCTCCTTAGACTCAATCATCTGAGCCAAATACATGTTCTCATAGGGAATTAATTTCCATGCTTGAGATGATGGAGATAAAGATGATTCATCTTCCTCCATGCACTTGAAATGAATCGGGGGTCGATTCTCCACATAGAGAGTGATTTCCCTCTCACGGAAATTTATGTTGGCTCTATATAAGGAAATCCAATCCATGCTAAGAATTGCATAAAATTACACCAGAGGGAGTATTACAAGGTTCTATAGGAAGTTCAATCCACAGATTATGATAGGGGAGGAGTTACATTCATGGGATGCAATGATTTCCCCATTTTCCATACTCACCAACATCTTCACTTCAATGATTTTTGGTGGTGTTGGGATTGTTATACTAAGCATTCTAGATATAAAATAATTCATAGAACCTGAATCAAAAAGTATATTTTCTATTCTTCAATGACTAACTAACGTACCTGTAACCACTTCATTGTTGGGGTTCACTTCGGTAGTAGTGATGGAAAACGCACGCCCTTGCTACCTTGGAGGTTGTTGTTTGCCTTAGAAAACCCTTGGATTAGGGTACTGATTTGAAAGATTCCCTGGTTCTTTGTAGTTGTAGAAATGAACCATGCGTTGAGGTTCGAACGGAGTTCTCCTCACCCCTATCCCAGCCGTAGGTCTTTCTTGCTGACAATTAATAGCCAGGTTCCCTTCTCTTCCACACCTAATGCATTTCCTAGTCCCCTTTAGGAAATTTCCTGGGTGCTTCTTTCCACACCTTTGGCAAGTGGGATGCTAGATCTTCTTAGCACCATTAGATTTATCCATCGAACCACCAACATTTAAGTCCACCTTACACTTCTTATCCCCATGAAACCCCTAAGATTCTCTAATATCCATTTCAACCTTGAGGGCACATCAGACAATTTTATCATAGCTGTCAAAGTCATGGATCGCCAGCACTTTCCACAGGCTTGGTTGTAGCCCACCAAATAAGCGGTCATCCTTGCATTCGGGGGTAATGACAAAGCCATAATTATATCGTGCTAGACTTGTTAAGTTTTCCTCGTACTCTCCAACATATTCGCCATCATTTTGCTTGGGGTTAAGGAAGTCTCTTTCCATCGTAAGCCAGAGGGTGCACGAAAAATATTTATCAAAAGACATCTTCCAGAAATCCTTCCATTCCAAACCTCAATCTCCTCCTTATGCTTCATATTTTTTTATCAATGTCCACCATTGATCAGATTCACCCTCCATATGATAAGCATCCAGGAGAAAATTCTCTTGTTCAAAGCATTGAAAGATGGAGAAGATCCTTTCAATGGAGTTGAACCATTGTTCAGTGATTGAGGTATCAGATAATCCATTAAAAGTAGGAGGCCTTTGTCTCATAAAGCTCTCGATAGTGGATTTTTCTTTCTTATGGCGGTTGAACATTCCTCTTGAACCATGTTTCTATTCAAATCATGAGTTATCTAAGAGAGTAGCATGACAATGTTTGTGATTCCTGCTCCCATTGGATTGGGCATCTCATTAGTACAGTCATCACATTGATCTTCACATTGGTTGTTAGCTCGAGTCCTCCTATTACCGAACATTGGCTGGAAAAAATGGAATGTTAGGAGTAAAACATAAAGGGTAATACAAGGAAAAACTGATGGCTTATAAATTACTTTTATTTTCTTAACTTATGAATCTATTGGCTTCAGTCTATGTTTTCCACGATCTACTTTCTAACATATATTCTTAGGGCATTTTTTTAGTCCCATAATAATGGTTCATACTAAGCTTGTGAATTTACCAAAGCATATCCCCCGGGAGTGTTGTAACCAAGAGTGCAGCAAGACTCGTTTTCGTGCACCAATTCCCATTTGAGTATAGCTAAAAGTGATGTTTTTGGGTTTTACCCCTAGGATACATCTGTGCCATAGCCGCCCCTACCTGCTCGTATCCAGAAAGTGATGTATTTTCATGACAAACCACTTTCTAGAAACATAACAAAACATAGGAATGTTTATATTATATTTATTCTTATCTTGAAGGCTTTACTAGGTTTTTCTAATCCTAATCCCAAAAATAACTAAACATATACTCTGATACCAACTTTGAAAACCATGATCTTTTATTACATAATTGATCATAATTTATTACATAAACTTAACTTGATACAAAATAGAAGATCGAGATGAATTTTGTATTTGGGGCTTAGGATCATTACATAATAACCTAAAACAGGAAATACAACATCTTTATTGAAAATATCCTTTACATAACCACTACATTCCCTCGTACTTAGCATTGCATGGGATAACCTGATGACATGCATAAGAAAAAGATGATCTATAAAGCCCAGTAAGGGAATAATAATGGAATAACATAAGGAATGCAATACATGTTATATAATAGGCATATATATAGAGAACAATAGAAGTATAGACATAAATTCATGATAAAGCATGATAATCATAACATGGAAATGTGGCAACAACACTTAACATGGAATTAGTATAACCCAAGGCTCATTGCACATGGAGCATGAGTGTAACATCCCAGGTAATTAAAGAATAAAGAATTTTCATATTTATTAATATTTACGATTTAAATATTAATTTTAAATAAAAGGGGTTTCTACGTTCGATAGTGTACTCGATACGCAACGATGAGTTTCTTTGAAAACTTACGTTGCACACAAGTAATAAAATAATATTATTTTAAATGTTAGTTAACAAGTAGCTGTTGTACTGGCGGGAATGGATATAAATAACTAAAATATGATTATATATGTTTTTAAATGTTTTTACATTTACCCAATAAAAGATAAAGGCTTAAAATACAGAAAGAGCTCCATTTTAGGCATTTATACCCTAATTTTCACTAAGGGTTCACTTATCACCTTTTGACGGCGAACCGTCATTAAATATAGTTTTGATCAATCTTATAAATTCTATTGGACCAAAAATAACTCTTCTTTAGAATCGGGACATCAAAATTTACTTTGTGTAAATTTTTGGTATCTTTCCGATAAAGTTCTTTTTTTTAATGAATAGTGTAAAATGTTGTATTTTAATTCAAAACCTCTTTTTAATCTAATTTATTTATATGATTATATTATCTTTTTAATTGGTTTTAAAGTGAAATTAGAAAATATTTTTACCATTAAATCCAATAGTGGTCGTTGGAATTAATTTCACTTTGAAATCGGACTTAAACTAGTGTCAATCTTTTGATACTTATTGTTTCATAAAAACACGCTATTTGCTCTGACAGCGGGAATTACTTATTAAATTTATTAATGTGACTTATATTTTTTGAATTTTGTAAAATAGACTTCATTTTAGAATTTGTAATATCAAATATAGCTTAGGGTGAATTTTTGGTAATTTTCTGAAAAACTTCAATTTTTGATGAATAGTGAAACCACTTAGTGGTACTTATAAAAACTAATTTTCCGTTTAAATTAAATTTTGCAATCATTGTGTTTTGATTTTCAAAAATCCGACATACATATTTGTCATTAAGAGGTAAAATGTGGTTCAATGAGATTAGAATAATTTTTTGTTGAATAGTAACTTATTAAGTTTTTAATCGCGATTAGAGGTAATTAGTGTAGTTTAAGGAAAAAATAATGCTTTAATAAAATGAGATGAGCTTGAAACATGTCATAACCCTATTGGTTGTGTCATGGCCGACCAAGACAACCCATGGGTCGATTTAGGGGACCCCATGGAGCCACTTGGGTGAGATAATGACTTTAATGCCTTTTTTTAAATAAAAGTAAAAATGACACAAACATAATATGTTTTACGAAAATATTTTTTACATGGGGTTATAAAGATCATATTTTTTATTATAAATATTCATTGGAAAGATAAACCTATTTCATACATCATAGTATTTTTTTTTATAATTTTTAGACTTTAAATAAATTAAATTATTTATGACATCATTATGATGCAGCGATGACTTCATTATTTAACGATTTAAATAAAATGGAAAGATAATATAATATATAAAACCTACACATGTCCAAAACCTATTGTATGGGAATATTTAGAAGACTTATGATCTTATATTCGAAATATATCAATGTGGGACCTTAGAAATTCGAATCACTTTTGAAAATAAAATAATAGTTTCATGATTTCCAAAAGTGCCCCTCCTCTCCTCTTATAAAAGGCCCCCACCTCTACCTAATTTCACACACTCCTCAAGCCTTTGGCTCGACCATCCCCTGCCCATTTACTCTCTCCACATCCCTATCCTCATCCTATAAGATTCCCTTTGGGCATAATCCTTTCAAAGGAAGCCTTTAGGCTCAAATCAAAAGGAGTTACACTTTTAAAGGTAATTCATTCTCTCTTGTTCATTTGTTTTATTTTGCTTCTACTTCCCCCTAAACTCTTTTTATTTACTTCTTTTGTAACAACAACAGTATCTTCAATATACTAGGATGTTGTTATAAGATTTATTCTAGCTACACTCTCACACAAATACATCAAATGGTTAAAGAACATACGGTTTCCGTGGATGGCGAAATTCTGCCTCCCGAAACGATGATTGTTCAATACTCATTTAACATCTTCAAAGGTGGCCATTATGATGTCACTATTTTTATATATGATATATAATATGTTAAATATTTCCTTAAGCTTCTGTATTTTTCATTTATGGCATACCATTATTGTTTCCATTATGGGTAAACACGATATCTTCATTTTAGGAAGTGCGGACTACC
The DNA here is from genome assembly GCA_963277665.1 of Viscum album. NCBI lineage: Eukaryota > Viridiplantae > Streptophyta > Magnoliopsida > Santalales > Viscaceae > Viscum > Viscum album. Next base: position 1,259,165,080 of record OY728161.1, read on the forward strand.
GCCCCCTGAAAGTGATTTGATTCGTTAATACCATATGTGGGATGTGTAAAGGATAAATTTAATGATATTATATATGTTATTATACTGGAATTATAATATAATCTTATATCATTATTATTCCATTCTATAAAATACGAAATAGAAATGAAAGTAGCATTCATGCGTACGTACGGCTTACCGTCTCCATGAACGGTGCATTTCATTTCTTACCTCTAAATGATTATGTAATATTATAAATACATGTATATGCTGGATATATATGATATATATTATATAAAAATCAGGAATGTCATTCTGGATATAAAAAACCTTTTACCCCACGAACAACATGTAATTGTAAGAAGTCCACTTTCGACTTAAGAACCAAATATTGACAAAACAAACATTATTAACTTAAATGGTTATATAATGTTTATAACATGGCAATAAGTGATATAAAAGGAATAATGAACTTTAAAAAGGTTTTTAATCAAGTATAAATTAACTAAAGTTTATTATTCAGGATGTTAAAGAACGATCGAGTCAAGTCGGACCTGAGGTAAGGGACTTCGTCTCAATCTCCTTTCATTGAGGCATATTTCGTTTTATACAAAACTTTCTTTTATACGGTGTATAAACCACTTTTACTTTTACTTTTATACAAAAGGAATCTTTTTCTACGAAGCGTTTTACTAAACGGAAAAAATGAATGTTTTTTTAACCTACGCGGTGACAACGACCTTTTCCGCCACCGCGAGTATTATTTGGTCTTTGGCTTCCTCAACAAGCCGTTATGTTTTTGAAATGAAATAAATACCACATACTCTTTTATGTATTTTGGTATTGAAAATGGTTTTGATAAAGGATTCTATTATGATATATTGTGATTGAAATGTGGAAATTTTATCATTCATTTATATTGGTTTATGTTTTATGATTTTATATTGGTACTTGGACATTTGACGGGTGGTTACGTGATAAACCATATGACGGGTGGTGCCGTGAATACCAGGATGGGTGGTTACATTATAACCTCCAATGCATTGGGTATGGAAGTCGGCCGTATGGCTATTCCATTAAGTATGTATGGAAATTGGCCGTATGGCTTTTCCATTAAGTGATATGTGTGGAAGTCGACCGTATGGTTATTCCACTTAAGTATGTTTATGTCCCAAGTTACCTTTATATATGTTATGTGTTCTTTATATGGGTTTTATGGTAATCCTTTGGTTACAAAAAGGTATGTAATGATACTTTATTCAGTGAAGAGTTGTTACTACTTCATGAAGGTGAAGGTATTACTTTGATAGAGTATACATGGTTTACTTGATTTTGAAAAACTAACAGTTTTCATTCTTTGTGTATCCCTTACTGAGCTTTTTATGCTCACCCCAAGTTTTTTTTGAAATGTTTTTCATAGGACTTAATGTGGAATAAGGTCAAGGATGGGATCAAGGGAATGTCATGATATATAAAACATGGAAGTAGACATGTTTCTTTTAAGAGTTTTTTTTATTATGGAAACTTAGTAGAAGTGACTACTTTGTAATATTTTGAGATGTAATAGTTATGTTCTAATTCTCTAAACCTCTAAACCTGAAAAGATCCTCACCGTGAATTATTCATTTAATTCAATATTAAGTAAGGTTTAAGGTCGGGGCCTTATAATGAGTAAACCCTCATTGCACATGGAGCATTAGTAAACCCTCGTTGTAATTAAATTAGAATGATTAAAAACAAATTTTAGTTGACCTATCATGATACTATACTTTACCCAATGCATTGGAGCGCTATAACGGCGCACCCTTCCTAATCATTTCATTTCATGTATAACTGTGTCACATGGATCATAAAACATTTAATCATTCAACATAATCATTTATTATGTGATAAATGAATGTGGAATACACACATGAAAATCTTTAAACAACAATTTAATGTGCATAAAGGTGAATACCCTTGATAGAGAAATGGGCATGGTATTCACTACACAGTGACATTGGCTTGGAAAAGCACGGTGCAATTTCCGCAATATAATGGTGTGACATAAAAACTCATAAAAATGATTGATGAGAGAGAAAGGAGTGTCTCATCATATTTAGATGACATGGATAGTAAGGGGTTCATATAGATACACGTCCCAAAAAATGTAATGGATTTTATATTAATGATAAAAAATAATTTCTTGAATGTAAATGAGGAGAGAGAAATTCTTTTCAAAATTTCGGCATAGTAACAAGTGTACATGGGAGGAATTTAATGAGTGATAAAGGGGTATCCCATAATTATAAAATAAATAGGTAAGTATGGAGGAGGTGAGAAACCATACCCCAACATTTATAATCTAAATTAAAAGGGCATAACAATTTAACGAATATTGGACAAAAATGAGAATGGAAGAAAAACCCTTACTTGGATGTGTGCTTCCAAAGGCTTGAGAGATGCCTCTTGGGAGCTTGGGACACATTTGGAGGATTCTAGAGAGATTAAGGAAGAGGTTGGAAGAACTCCAAAGGCTTTGAGTGAGGAGGAAGTGGGAGCTTCGGTGGGTTTATATAGGAAAGGAGAGAGAATTGTTTATTATTTAGGTTTGAGACACCTCACATTAAACTAATCAAAACCACAAAATAGCCCCTATATTTGGCACATGGTTTTTTCCAAAGGGGAGTGGTAAAAAATATTTTATAATTCAAAAGTTTTAACTTATTAAAATAACTAGGTTTCTTATGTGGAGGTGAGTCACACTCCCAAGGAAAAAAATTTAAAAATACAAAATGTTTAATAAGTCTTGAACGATCAACTAAAGCTTTGTAAAATCAATCGAACAAACCCAAAATGACATTATTTTAATGGTAAAACATATATTGGCATAACATAATGTTTATATCATTTTATTACATCACTATTGGGTCATTATGATGTCATAAAACACATTATATATTTAATCGGTATTTATTTTTTACCCAAAAATTTGACCGTCTCAAAAAATTATGAAAAATTAACCATTGGATAATTTCAACCTCCTGATTCCTGAAATAATTTTCATTTTATCTAAATAATTTTATAAATTTTTTAATTTTCAATTTTAAAATAAAAACTGACATTTACCGAAAATTCATGGGTTTTAACAAAAATGTCTTTCAAACCTTAATAAAAATTAAAATTGCATTCATAAAATTACACGATCATTTATATTAAATAAAAATTAATTTAATAACAATAATAATATTTTATTAAAATATTATTTAATTCAAAAGTCCATTAATTCATCAAAATATATTTCTCAGTTGAACATTAACTAAAAATACCATTTGTGCTTTAAAAACTATTTAAAATGTAACAATAATAAAATGAAAGTATATTAATTATTATATACAAAAATAATGTACATAACCATTGTGATAAGTTTTTGTTACATAACCCCTTATAACACCCGCATAAGACCGAAGTGTAAGGTGCATGATGCTGACAGACTCTTAGGGTAGCTTGGATAACATTGGTCGGGTGGTAATCTCTATCAACTTACAATTCTATCATAGGAAATCCTAATCGAGCTTAACATATTCAAGCTCAGCATGGGATCAATCAAGAGCGAAGCCCAAAGATGTAGCCTCCGTTATGAGCTTTGACAAATGGGCTTTGTATGGGGCACATCTACTGGATGAGGCCATCACTTCCTTTGTCTGAGTAAACAAGATTTGTTAAATCCCTATATTTATACTAATCATGTGATCACTATTCAATGGCTATATTAGAAACGGTCCCAATTCTTAACAGTATTTTAAAATCCAAAAACACAAAACCAAAGATATTGAAATTTTATTTAAACATTTTACATAAATAGACATTTAATTAGATTCAGAGAGATTTCCATTAATAAAAGTTTGGGTTATTTCAAGAATCATCTGACACTCATTTCTTCTATAGTTTGAGTTTATTCATCAATTTTTTCTTCAGGTTTTACCTAGGTTGGGGAAACTCTATTTTGGGGAGAATGAAAAGATATATCCAATGTTTTTTGGGAAATTTTATATACCGGAGAGGGTCGTTTTAGTGTTGTACCATTTAGAAATTCCATAGATATATAGTTCCATTCATGATGTTTTTCTCATGTCATAGAATTAGAGATATCATCCTAACCATTCACACATGATAAATGATGCTGATGTAAAGATGGATGTTGATTCATCCATTGAAGAGCATCTAAATTGTATCATGGACCATAATGATAATAATCTCTATGGGATGAAATTTTATTTAATTATAATGGAGTGGATGATTGGGAATGTATAATAGGAGACATGATAGGGGTAATACAATATGTGAATTTAGTGTTCATGATTTTTCAATAATTCCCCCATAGATTCTTGGGATAACAGCTTGAGGATAATCTGTTATATAGTGGGGAGGATGTAGGATCTAGTATTTTCTAGTTACATCTTTATTTATGTTTTTTTTCTAAACTACCTAGAGTTTTTAAAATAAATTTTCCCTTAGAAATCATGACATTGTACTAGATTGGTCAGTTATGAGAGGAAGATGAAAGACGAGAGGATGTCAAGCTACAGAATTAATTAATTCTATGAATTTCCAATTCATAACATTATTTAATCAAAATAGACCCCATGAAACTCATATAAGGCTTGAATGGTTTTAGGTATAACCCAAGAAACTAATTCATGACCTGAATGGATATGGTTAGACCAAAGAAATGTAAACTAATGATGTTAATTGGGCTTATTATTTGAAATGGTATTTCAGGATTTTTTAATTAGCTGAAGTGGATTTATAAGAATATGTTGTAAACTGATGCATTCAAAATGTGAATCCCTTTTTCACATAATGAATGTTATTCTCCCAGTTCGTCTTTCAAACAAAAGTACACTAAATTTATGAGATCGTGCACTCCTCTATCATAAATAAATACCCTTGTATTAATGACTTGGGAGAAAAATCCAAAAAAAAATACCCCATTGGATCTTAGTGTTCTGAACTTAGATATTGATTGTAATACTTTCATTTTTCTTCTCTATCAGGATCGATCAGTTTTCCCATTTAGAACCCTTTTTAGGCTGACAAAATTAATCTATGATCTATTTTCTTTTGTTGATAAATATTTTGGTCTTCATTTATGGTAATGAGTAAAAAACTAATCTATAAATTGGACATTGATTAATTTCCACAGCTTCTCTACTTTTGATGAGGGAGGTCTAGAACAACACCCTAATGTTTATTTCATGTTTCTAGTATGTGAAATAGGTGAAATATTTATTTCATTCCATGTGAGAACCTTACCTAAATGGTTATTTTTTATAAATCCATATGTTAAACCTCCCATGTATCCCATAAGGTCCATTAGCATTGAAACTAGAACATTCAACTATATGTGAGGTCTTTCAAACTCTTTCCCAAGATTATAAATTTGTTATATGAACATAGGATCCTTTTATGAATTGGAAATTGGTTCATAATTGTCTTAATATTGTGAATTTTCATAACATGAGAATTGTCTTATTACTGTGAATTTCATAACATGAGAATTTTGTTAATTTCATTGTAAAATAATCACATGGGAAAAATTGGTTAATTGGCATGTAATCAACATAGAATGATAAAATTATTAACTACATATACATTGGAATGTGAATAGATTTTGGGATAAATTTATAAGTGAAATGTAATTCATTAAATTGTTATGGTAATTGGTATCTTGGATTTATGGAATGTAAAGTACTCCTTAAATATTAATTAGATGAATTTACCATTTTGGATTATATTTAATATTTAATATATTAATAATTGGTTTGTTTTTGTCTTGTTAGAATTTGGAGTTGGTTACCTGATACATACAGTCGGTGATTCATCCTGATTTTGTAGAATTCATAAACTGATTGAGATGAGTGGTGACCTGATGTATACCATTAATGAATAATCCTTGGAGGTAGAATAAATCTATATGGTATTATTGATATTGACCTTTGTTTGGTATTACATTATTAGAACATATAAGTGGATCTAGAATCAGTAATTTTCATAGATACTTGTATGATATTATTGATTTTTCCTTTCGCTTGGAAGTTCTTTGTGGGAACATGTAAGAGACTCCGACATAGGTAGTTTTTATAGAGAACAATTTTTCTAGGTTACATGAGAGATATTATGGGTGATTTTTTATTGAATGTATTATTTTCAAATTGAATTAGTGATCCTTACTGATGTAAGAGTATCCACAACATGAAAAATATACGTGACATTGTGCCAAAGCGGGTTTTGTTGAACTAGGTGTCAACATCGAGCCAGAGGGTCAACTAGTTTATATTATTTTATGAATTATTTTATGAATTAATAACCCTATTTATAAAACCATTGAATGTACTATATACATCAAGACTATATATTTTAGATATTCTAGATGTCAACCAACAGAGTTGTAATGACACCTTGTTCGGGCATTGTTTGGTACCTAGGTAAACCTTATAGTTGTAGTTATTGACATGGGAGAAGGGGAATGTGATAATTTATTACACATTGGATGGGTTTTATCTTTGAGATAAGACCAACTTGGGGTTCTGGAGTGGATATTCTGGAGTCTTTTCTAGGTGTATATTTTTAGTCATTTATCTGTATGACTTCAGTATATCATTTAGCTAAAATTATACTTTCTCTATATAAAACCATGAGATAGGGGATGTATTTATACCAATTGCTGTCAAATTATTATTGGTTGAATATATTTATACCTTATATTATCCTAACTTTTAATCCATGTAAATTTGGATCCACTTTCCCCTAAAAGTGACCTTAAATCATTTAAATCTTTTTAGAAATTCCACATGTGTCCCTACCCTCACTTACAAATGGGCATCTCTTCTCCTATTTTATTAACAACATTTTATCCTTATAGATTGTAAATTTATATATATAAAACCTTATTATAATACTTCCCTTAATCCTAAATCTTATTTTATTATCCTTTTACCAATCCATTAATGATTAAGGAGTAAACCATAGGTGGAAACTCAAAGAATAACTATAGATCTCAACCAAGCTCTTTTAATTTTATTTCCTCTTATACATCCATTAAAATTTTTTGTATTAAAAAAAATGGTGAATAAAATTTCATTAAAATAGTTACATATTATTATGATGATGTAATAAACATTTATCAGCTTTTCTCAATCTAGTGTGAGATGAATGTATCGCTCATTTGTACATGTGGACTACTTCCTCCACTAGTGATATGACTCATTTTACACCACCACCATTCATGGTTGGTTGTTATGATAGATTTATTTTTTATATATGATATTTATTGTATGTTAATTATTCTTCAAACACGAATTAATATTTACATTTCTTTCATTATATCCAATGAAAAATAGAAACTTCCCTTATGCGTATGTATGAACTTTTTTCTACACGTATGGCTGTAATTTATTTTTCATCACCACTTTATATCAATGGATATAAATATGTATATAATGAAAATATTTGATATTTATATCATTATAAAAATTATTTTGATTAATTAAACACTACTAGGAAATGGTCTTATACCCACGATTTTCTGAAAACCGTGGGTATATGGATTTTGTTAGAAGTTATACCCACAGTTTACCAAAACTGTGGGTATAGAATACCCTATAACCATGGTTTTTTGAGAACCATGGGTAAAGGTCTCCCATATACCCACAGTTTTGGTAAAATGTGGGTATAGGGTTAGTTCCAAGATGTATACCCACAGTTCACAAAAGAACTATGGGTATTTGTCAAAACTATCTCCATGGTTTCCCCCAAACCATGGGGATATGTCTTGGCTAAAAACATGTACCCATAGTTCTGAAAAATTGTGCCTATAGCTTTCCCATGTGAGATCATGGATGTTTTTTCCATGGGAGAAAAAAAAATTGGTTGGAACACCCATACCCATGGTTTATATAAATATATTTGTGTATATATTTATATAGATACACGTATGCGATGTTTGGGTAGTGGTTAGGTGCATAGTTTGTGATGAACAAGTCACAGTATTGAAACCCACGACTACCTTTTTTTAAAACCTATACCCACGGTTTTAAAACCATTGGTATAGGATTTTTACATGGTGTAAAATACTTATACCCATGGTTTCAAAACTATGGGTATTGAAGTTTCAAACTGTGGGTATAGCGTAGATAAATACCAACCGATCAGTTTCCCCCAATTCCAAAAACCATGGGTATATACTATACCCAGATTTTGGGGGCTATACCCAAGGTTTTAGACCATGGGTATATGGCCATTTCTAGTATTTAACCATGATCAATGTTTAAGGTTCACAACCTACGAACCAAAATATGAATGAAAAACAAAGTAGTTAACACTTAAAATGATAATAAAAATGAATGATTATTATTGAATGGAAAATAATATGTTAAAATTAAACCATGTATCAGATTATCGGTAATATTATGGTTATATAATAAATTTAAATTTATCATACAAGAGGTTATAGTGCTTACAAATCAAGAAATATTTTACATAAGAGTTTTATGTTACATTCCCATTTTTATTAGGATTATTTATGGTTAAATTTTCTAATATTGAAATTTTATGATGTATCTATAAAAAGACATATGTAATTTTTCCGATGTTTATTTAAATATATTTATTTCCTTCCATTCATTTTCCCCTCTTTAAGTACTCAATATAACAAATTATGTTTTTAAGAAAATCCAACTATGTTTCACTATTCATTTGGAAATGATTTCCTAAATACCAATATTTTCATTAAAATCATTTAAAGAATGATTTTACTGGTATTATTTTTTAAAAAAATTATTTTTTTACCAATTTTTGAATTTCTATAAAAAAAATTAATGGAATAATCTTTCCATTTTTCGAACAATGTGCTTCTAGATTTTTACTGGAATTTTGAAAGGAATTTTTATTTTAACGTACACCACATGAATGAATTTATATGTCATCATTAATATTTTTTTATTTGAATATAAATTTATAATTTTACATGGTTCTTTTCAAAGAAATTTTTATCATTATTATTATGAAATTTTTGATTTTATGTAAGTGATTTCAAAATCAAATTGTATTTTCTTCAAGAAATGTTATTGTGATATTTTAAAGATATTTTCAATGAGAATAACATTATTTGATGTTTATTATGATTTAGAAGTTATATTATCTAATGTAACTATAATTATTCTTTCTAAATATGGTTCTTGATTTTTTTATGGAGTTTATATTAAACACATATCGTTTCCATGTGTTATGATTTGATGATATTATGAATGTTTTATGATCTAATGGAACAATTTTGTATTCATTTCATTATATGAATGGTGGGTATAGAATTATATATATCTATAATGTATTAGGTAAATAAGGGTATATCATGGGATAATAAGTACTATAATGGAGAGTGAACTCATTTCACTAAGAGAATTTTCATAATAAGATAGTCTTAAGAGTAAACCTTGACCAAGGAAATGATGGAATGGAAGGTGATCCCAATCAACTATGACAATATTGGCAGTGATCCTTGACAAAAAAAAATTTTTTATGCTTATTTTTATGTAATGAACGTATGTATTATTATTATGATATGTTTTCATGGATCATGATTGATTATTGGCGATTCTTCACTCTTATTTATTATATCAATCAATTGATAAAACTTTATGCGATGTTTAGTGATTATGGTATATGAATTTATGGGTAGGAGTTTATATTTTTTATCTCTTTTTATCATACCCTTATGATCATATTATTCTCAATTATTATAAGTTATTTATATCTCTTATGTATACTCTTGCTAAGAATATTTTCTCACAATTTCTTATGTTTCCCTTTCCAAGTTTATAGATAAAAGTTAATGTATGTAATGTTTATAAAGGGTCCTAGTTGTGGTTAACTAAATGGGAAATTTTGTGGATATTTTATGTTCCAGTTATTTGCACATCCATGTGATCAAAGACACTAAACCTCTACATTCTTCGTGTGTGTATTATTGTGAAATTTATGGAATATTAATCTAAAATTATATAATATTTATGCATTTAATCTATAGGTCATTATTATTGGTATCAGAGGCAAGGTTTAGTAACTTTTAAAAAATATGATGTTGAAAAATTAGTGGGAACCCTTCAGATAAGCCTATGTATAGGACACCATCATAAGTTGTAGTAACTACATATTGTGGTTTCTATTTGGAAATAAATCAATGTATGGAAACTAAAAGTGGATGTGGTTTTGGAACAAATGAATTTAGGCATAATACCCCTAAAAAGTGTTGGTAGAGTATATCTCAAACAATATTTTCATGTATAGTGAATGTAATCTTACATAGAACCTTGTTGAAAATCCCAAGGGAGGTTATGTGGTCAATTACAATATTCTATAATGGTAATTATAAATGATTTGAATAGATAAAGACCATGGATAAATGACGTTGAACATAAGGATTCATAGATTCAAAATATGGTTCCAAGATTTGGAAATATTGTGAATAATATTTCAGGATTGGTCACCCCAATTAATCATTTTTTATGTTCATGAAAACCATTTTTGGTTTTAGTAAGGGACTGAAGATAGACTGACAATGTTGAGGTGATATTATGTATGATAAAATATTAAAGTACCCTATTTGAGATAAGTTATATGAATTCATATATATATATATACAGAAGTCTCAAGGGATTTTACTTCATTTCTTCAAAAGCTAGATGTCAAAATAGTAGTAAAAAATACTAATGGTAATATGTTCACATCTCAAGATTATGAATCTTCCACAAGTAAATTTGTTGGGAATGTGGTTCCTGTAAATATTTTTATTCTTCCTCTAGTTGAATTTGATGTGATTTTGGGAATGGATTGGTTTTCTATATATAGATCCTATATCAATTTCTAAGTAAGGGAAGTCACATTTTATATTCTAAAATATACTATATTCTTTATCGGTGTGATGATAAATGTGAACCTCTTATGGAAATTTCATCAATTATAAGGGTTTTTATTCCTATTAATGTTTCTATTTATCCCATATAGTTAGGGAAAAAAATAAAAATCAATGATATTTTTTTACATTAGTTTGATGATGTATTTTATGAATATTTTCCTAGTATTTCTTAAAATCATGAAGTTGATTTTTCAATAAAATTATAACCAATTGTTAAATTTATTTCAAATAGTCCATTTAATTAATTAATGAATAAACTCTAGGAGAATATTGATAAGGGATTAATTTAGATAAGTGTGTCACCATGGGATGCACTTATACTTTTTTAAGAATATTGATGGTTCAATGTTACTATATAATGGTTATCATAAATATAACAGGATCATGATAAAAAATAAGTATATTATGTCACATATTTATGATTTGTTTATTCAATTAAAAGGTTCTGAGTATTTTTTCAATGATTAATCTTTGATAAAGATACTATCAGTTGATTTTCCAATGTGATGAAATGTAGAAAAAAATATTCATTAAGGATATGGACACTATGATTTTATTGTAATTCCATTTAGGCTTAATAATTCCCCTATTATCATCATGAATTTAATGAATAATGTATTTAGTTATTACCTTGATATGTTTGAAGAATTATTTTTAGAGTATAGTCGTATATATTCTAATAGAAAAGAATATCATGAAGATCACTTGAGATTTATATTGAAGACCCTAAGAAAATTGAATCCATATTAAAAAATTTCCAAGTGTTACTTCTGGAAACAAAAAAGATTTATTTTGGGGTTATATAAGCGCAAGATTGGGTATATTTGTGGATCCATCAAAGATTAATGTTGTTTAACATATGGATAGACCATAAACTATGACTGGGGTCTTTAGTTTTATTGGATTTAATAGATATTATCAATTCATTTTAAAGTATTTCTAAGGTTTATGTATTCCACTCAACAAGTTATCCCAGAATGAAGTTAAGTTCCTCTAAAATAATTAATGTGAATTAAATTTCAATGTATAAAAGTGATGTTTTGTTAGTGAACATATTCTCAAACTATCCTATTATGGACAAGGGTTTATGATTTTCAATGACGCCTCAAATTATTGGTTGGGTTGTGTTCTTATGTATATTGATATGGTGATATCTTCTACCACACACCAACTGATGGTTATTGAAAAAATTATATAACAAATTATTTATAGTTAGTGGATAAAATAATTTCATTAAATATAGGGGGTAATTATCATTATAGGGAATGTCATGCCAAATATATGGATCATGAAATTTTTAATTATATAATCTCCCAATATGGGTAAAATATGTTACAATGAATAATTTTTATGTTGATTAAATCCTATGACTACTCAATACACTACCGCCCTGATATAGTGAACTCAGTGGCCAATTCCTTGAGCCTAAAGGATCATGCTAGTATATCAATGATGAGGATAAAAAAGGTCTAGTATTTGTATATTTTCAAATGATGGAACCTAAAATATATATGGGTGGAGAGAAATGTTATCTTTTCTAAATGAGTATTCAGATATCTATCTTTGTAAGTATTATAATGATGAAAAAGTGGGATATGGATCTATAAAAAATTGTGGGAAGTGTTTTGAAGTTCAATATTGATTGTGATGAAATGATAAGGTTATGGAATTGACAATATCTCCTACCAATATTATAGCTTAAGAATGATCTATTGGAATAATATCATTTCTCATAATACTCTATCCAACATAAAAGTACTTAGATGTATATGGATCTGAAAGAGTATTTATGGTGGGGAAAATAGAGAGGTTTTTTTGAAGTATGTATCTCGATGCATGGTATGTAAGAAAGTTATGATTGAGAGATAGATGGATAAAGCGATTTAATTACCATTACCAATAGTAAAATTTATGTGGAAAAAACATCACCATGAAGTTTTATTTTAGGTTCCCCAAAGCATCTAAAGGTCATCATGCTATTTGGGATAAAATATATGACATTATGGAGTCAGTGAATTTCATTTCTATCGGATAATATTTACCTCCTGGTCAGCTTTTTAGGATACAAATTATGTAAGTGGTAAGGTTATATGGGGTACCACATTTTATAGTATCTGGCCGGGATCTATGTTTTACCTCCATGTTCTAAAGAATTCTTCAACAAGATTTAGATATATAATTCCATTTCAAGACTATTTATCATCCACAAGTATATTTTCAGAATGAGGGGAAGATTAAAACACTCGAAGATATGTTGAGATGATCTAATATTTCTTTTAATGGTTTTTGATATCATCACCATCATTTAGTTTAGTTTTCTTACAATAATATCTTTTACTCGAGTAGTATGATTGATGTTTATGATTACCACCATAAAAATAAGTGTAAAACTCCAAAATAATAGGATAAATTTCGATAAAGAGAGATATTTGGTAGCTGATAAAGTTCATGAGAAGGAATAGGAGGTTATATAAACTCAATATAATATCAAGGAATCCCACAGTAGATCGAAAAGTTATACTGAAAATCCTATGCGAGATATTGAATTTGATGTCACTCAGAAGTTTTTCTTGTTAATTTCCCCATAGAAGAAGGTTATGATATTCAGAATGAAGAAAAAGTCGACCCCTTAGTATATTGGTCCCTTTAATATTTTTGATCACATAGGGATTGTAGATTATCACTTCTCACAACCACCTAACCTCTCTAAAATTCAAAATTTGTTCTATATATCTCTCATAAGGATGTACATACCTGATCCTTCACATATATTGAACTCAAAGGTTGTAGTACTATATCATGACCTTTTTAATGAATAAATGTTCTTTTAAATCATGTATCATGGTGTTAATTTAATGTGGAATAAGACTAATCTCCTGGTATAAGTTCCTTGGTAGAATAAAAAATTTAAGCATAATACAAGGGAATAAAAGGATACTATAATGTAGAGATATATTCATTTTTATACTACAGTGATAGTATTTTTTGTGATAAATTAATTTTAATGGGGTATAATATAACAACCCAAGATTTTATATGTATTTTCATTTAAATAAAACAAGATATATTCAATATCTTACCTTATATGCAACCTCGAGTCTATATAAACCATGATATAGTAACACGTTATAAAATTTCCATTAAATTAGAAGGTATGAATATGAATAAATAATTTATCAAAAAAAATAAATTTTTTTATTAATAAAAAGGTATTTATTAATTCAAAATAAATATGTACTCAATTATCCGTAATTTTATTTTATGCTTTGAAAATATTTTTTATTCAAAAATTGTTTATATCACATTTTAGCACATGAAAATTATAAATTATTTAAAATATTTTTAGAAATATGACTTTAAGAAATTAAAATAATTTATAAAATCATCATGTCAATATTATCTTACGGTAAAGATCCAGTAATTTCCCAAAAATATTTATTTTGTATTGAATAATTCAAATTACCAATTTTTTATAAAAACATTTATTTTCATGTAAATAACCCATTATTTTTTGAATTTTATCATAAATTAACCTAAATATAATTTAATTATAATTCCCTGACCCCAATTACCTAAAGTAGGTGCTTTATTACATAACATTGGCATGATACATGTAATCATGTCCCAAAAGACCGATCAGTTTAGTATTATTAGAAACAATATATAGACATAAGTTAAACATTACAACTTGAAATGAAATACATCACTAATTTATTCCATTAGAATCATCCTATCCTCCTAAATTATGCCTGAAACTCACTCATAACTATTTCTTAATATCCTAGGAAAATGAAACATAAGAAAGGGTGAGATCAAATGCTCATTAAGGTTAAGAAATACCGCAGAAGATAACATAAACATTAGGCATGGTGAATAATTGAAAACACATGGCTTGAAATATAATAAAAATGAACACTTTATGGAAGGAATATGAGATGAGTAAATAATTCCATAATAAAACAATGTCATGGGTATTCTAAAAGTTTAATAACCACATGATCCATCATTATTATTTTCATAATGTGGGACTGGATAATGCTGGAAATTCTGAAACATCTTGTCAAGGCCTTGACCAAGATGTCTAAAAATGATTTAGGCCTCGACCAAAACCATATATGAAATTTGGAAAGGCCGCAAACAATTCCACGTCTAATTGTATAATGAGACATGCCGATGCACTGAGGAGCTATAGCAGGCTCCACCTATCACATTCTATGTCTAATATAATCCTCACATGAAAAGGTTGAAACATGACATAAACATTCGTATTAAAACTAGAATACGAAATGTCAATACTTTAACCATAATCCATGAATGGTATAAAAAATAACACATCCATGATCAAACATATCAGAAAACCTTAAATACAATATGGAATATTTGTATCATAATAAATCAACTTCAAAAAAGTTTAAAATTTATCAAGGGATGTTGACATAGATGAAATCAAAACTATTTGAGAGAAATATCTCTTTCTATTTTGAAATCATTTAAGAGTGACATAATTATAAAATAAAACATTTATTTTGAAATTAGTCGTATAAAATTGTAAGGAAAGCTTTGATAATGTTATAATTGCAAAAAATAGCTGCACACACCGTACAAGTAAAAAAAATACATTCTTACCTTAATTTTGTCGAAAAGGGTTATAAAGTACCTTGTTTGGAAAACAACAGAAAGATTCCTTTCAAAACATATAAGGTCAAATAGTTGTATGAATGAATTTAAAACATAGTCTAGTAAACATTAAAAATGTTTTGAAATACATTTTTAGGAAAAGACGGATGTGGATGTTAAAGAGGTCCCAGTAGATATTTACGTAAAAACAACCTCAGATAATAAAGAGATTGTGAAATTAACCCTTACCTTGTACTTTTTCTTGGTCGAGGGTATGTTAACCTCCTGTATAACAGTTAAATAATTTTTATTAAATTATACAAGAACCATATACATAAATATGATATCATATATGATCTTCTAATATTTGTTTCTTAATAATATTTTAGTTTTATTGTCATTTCAGGTGTTAACTAATTCATTTTCCTTTATATGTTTTGTTACATAATCTGTGTTTGTTATGGATAGGATGTATTTTATTCATATACATAATTATATTAAGATCTTAAACATTATTTTTAATCATAAAATGAAAATTATTCTTGAATTGTTATGATGGGGAAATGAATCTCATTGTGTTCGTGGAGACGACAATCAATACGTACACACAAGTGACAATATCATAATATTGATGGATAAATAGTATATAATTGGATGGTATATCTTATATAAATAATAATTAAAATGTTATATTTATTATTTACATCAGTTATAATCATTATTATACACATCCAAATAATGATGTGTTTGAATAACAAACTACACCACAACATTGAGAGATTAAGCTGTACGTACGCACGTATGGTGACTTTGTCATTTATAGGATGGGTAGAATAACGTATATGGTTTTACCATAATTATAATAAAATCACAGTATGTATAAGCTACAAGATTTATTATTTTGGTATGGAAAAAGAAAAAAACGGGAAGTGGAAGAAGAAAAGATCCTGAAAGAGGGTGGTGAAATTATTACCTCTACTTTGGGTGTTACCTTTTGAGTTGATCTAAAGTGCTCCTTATGATGGATTTATGATCAATGTAAGGAATCTAGATTGAAATGAGGGAAGTTTTTAGGATATTTGGGCTGGGTTTGGCTGATCCAAAAGGCTTTTTAGTTCTGACATTAAGAGAAGAATAAGTTCCCTTTTATAAGAGAGGTGAGAGTTACTTTAGGAAAATCATGAAATATTATTTTATAATAAAATCATTTTCGGTTTCTAATGGCTCATAAATGAATTATTTCTAGGATTAGGTGGGGATGTGTCTCCAATATATCCAACAATAGGTTTTAGACCAGTTAAGGTCGTCATATTATCCTTATCTTTTAGATTTTACTCTTAGTTAAATAGTTTGACATTTACTATGTCTCTTTGTATTTTTATATTATATGGTTAATAAACATACGATAACAAGCCAAGTGAACCCCAAGTGGTTAATTATTAATATATATATAACTTTATATAATTCCTTTGTCCAAAACATATGTTTTTAGGAATATTATATCATTTAATAATATAATATTAGTTTTAAAAACGCATTTATGTCAATTTTGACAGCATTTAGTATTTTGTTTTTTTAAAGTCATAACTGCATGATTATATTGAAAAAAATTCATTTAATAAACCCTAACATTTCATATTAACCTATAAAATTAGTGGAATTCATCAGAAGTCTCAAATTAGATTTATTTTGATATTTATAATATCAATTATTTTAATCTTTCACTAATAAGGTAATTACAACATCATCATTGTGTCATAAATAAATTTAATTATTTAATGTCTAAAAATTATAAATAAAATATAATTATGTATAAAATATTGTTACCTTTATAATTAATATTTATAGTTGAATATACCTAATTTATTAGCCTATATTAAAAAATTTTAGTTCTAAAAACATGAGTTTAACACTTTTAACTCTTTTTTAAATTAAATAATAATAAACTTCCTAATCTAATACAAATGGACCAAAATGATCATATTTTATTAATAAGGTTATTTTGGGTTGAATTAAACTTATCCAATAGAATTAAAACATGTGTTATGGTAATAATAATATCATTTTTACCTTTAATTAACCTATTTACTTTTAACCGTGTTAAATAAAAGTTAAAAGTTACAATTCACCAAAAAATATTTTCATGTTATTGAACCACATTTTAGATACTGATAACAACCACATCTCTCAGATTTTTTCAATTCAATTCATAGAAGCAGTAAAATTATGTTTTATGCAAATTTGCAAACACTCCTAAGAGGTGGGTAAAATACGGTAAAAAGTTCAATAAAATTTTTATATATCTAAACTTACTATAAAATGACTCCATTGAATTACATTGAACTTATATAGATATTTTTTATATGTTTTTACCTAAAATAAAATTAAATAATTATTTAAATAAAATTTTGGGTTTAACTAATAATGCAGTGTTTTTCACTATTTATCAAAAATTGAATGTTTTCAGAAAAATATCAAAAATTCACCCTGGGATATATTGATATTTTGAATTAAAATATGAAGTCCATTTTGAAAAATAAAATTTATAAAATTTAAAAAAGTGGCTATTAATATTCATAACAGATAGTTTTATTGGTTACGGTGTGTTAGAATCTCGAAGTTGCGTACAATGCAAGCATATGCATTATTCAAAAGGAAATGTACTGTGGAAGCTTGGGGTGTTACATTCTTCCCTCCTTCAAATAATTTTTTCCTAAAATTTTCTAGAATACTACTGCACAGAAAGATTTGGGTGGTTCTTCATCATATGTTTATCTAGTTCCCAAGATGCATCTTCTACTTATGGTTTCTCCATAGAAATTTTACCAGACGAGTCGTCCGGTTTCTCAACACTTGTTCTCTTGTATCAAGAATCTTGAAAATCTCTTCACAATAAGAAAGATCAAGCTCTAGTTCAATTTTCTCATAGGTGAGTACATGTGTTGGGTCAGGCATGTATTTTCTCAACAGTTATTTGTGGAACACATCGTGAACTTTGGAGAGACTTGGAAGCATTTCCAAACGGTGAGCTACAACCCCAATTCATTCAAGAATTTTGAAAGGTCTGATGTACCTCAAACCTAACATACCCTTCTTACTGAATTTAATAACTTCCTTCTATGGAGATACCATTAAGGAAACGTGATATCCTAACTGAAATTCCAAATCCTTCATTCGGTTATCGACATAGCTCTTCTTCTTACTTTGAGCATCTTTGATGTGGGTTTGGATAACCTTCACCTTTTCTATCGTTTCTTCAACATGTTTTGGGCCTACTTGTTTTCTTTTACCAACATCATCCCAACATGTTGGTGTGTGACATCTCTTTCCATATAACGCTTCATATGGTGTTATCTAAATACTTGAATGGAAGCTATTGTTATAGGAAAATTCTACCAAAGGAAAATATTGATCCCACATACCTCGAAAGACATGTGAGAAAGATCTCAACATGTCTTATAAGGTTTTAATAGTCCCTTCTGATTTTCCATCAGTGTGAGGGTGGTTGGCAGTGCTCAAACAAAGTTCAGTATCCAGGGATTTCTGAATAATTTTCTATAATCATGATGTAAAATAGGGATCATGATTAGAAACAATCAATTGGGGTACTCCATGAAGTCTTACAACTTCATTAATATAAGGTCTTGATAATCATTCAAGTGGTAAATCTTCCCTTATAGAAAAAAATGTGACAACTTGATAAGATGATCAATAATGACCCATATTGCATCATTCCTTCTAGGAGTCATTGGTAGCCCCATGACAAAGTCCATTCGTAATATCATCACATTTCCACTCATGTATGGGAAGAGGTTACATGACTCCTCTATTATGTTGTCTTCCACCTTTCAATTGTCTAAAACCATACATCTTGACACAAAATCAGAAATCTCTCTCTTCATGTTGTCCCACAAAAAATATTCTTTGAAATATCTATACATATTAGTGCTACCAAGGTGTATAGAGAAATTAGAGATATGAGCATCATCTAACAATTCCCTTTTCAGATCAGGTATACTGGGAACACAGAGGATCTTCCAAAATTTCAAAATCCCATCTTCATATATGAAGTCGATCAATCTCCCATTGTTCATAGCTTTAATTTTCTTTTGAAACTCTTCTCCATCATCCTGAGAACTTTTTATCCTTTCTAGTAAAGATTGTTTGCCAACCTTTTGAAAAAGTATCTATGTTTCACCATCCATGATTATTCCAATATCCATTTTTACTAGATCCATGTACATAAGATCCCTTTCAACTCTCATCTTATTCATAACTCCATGATCCTTTCTGATTAAATCATCTGCCACCTTATTTTCCATCCCCAGGTGGTTGTGTATAGTGCAGTCATAATCTTTGAGTAGTTCAATCCATCACCTTTACCACATGTTGAGTTCCTTCTATGAGAAAATATACTTCAAACTCTTTTGATTGGAATATATCTCACATTTTTCTCCATAGATATGGCGTCTCCATATCATCAAAACAAATATTATAGCTACTAATTCAATATCATGAGTAGGATGGTTTTGTTCATGGATTTTTAGCTATCATGATTCATAGTTAATAACTCTATCATTTTGCATAAGGACACAACCGTGTCCTTTCTTGGAAGCATCACTATAAATAACAAACCCATCATTCCATGATGGTAGAGTCAATATAGAAGCATTGACTAATCTTATCTTCAGTAATTCAAAAAATTCTTCACACTCTTTTGTACAAACAAATTAAACCCGTTTACATGTGAGCTTTTTTAATGGGTTTTCCAATCAGGAAAAATTCTGAATGAAAATTTGAAAATAACCTGAAAACCCAATAAAACCGCGTACCTTAGTTATACTTGTCGATGCTAGCCATTCTTGGATTTCCTCTGTCTTAAAAAGACCAGCCAAGATTCCATCCTTAGAGACAATATGGCCAAGATAAGAAATCTCCTGAAGCCAGAATACACACTTTCTAAACATCCCATATAATTCATTTATTCTAAGAGTCTTAAGGATAATACGCAAGTGATTTTCATTAACTTTGTTTCTTTTGAGTATGCCAATATGTCATCAATAAATACCACTAAAAAGTCATCAAGATATTCCTTGAATGCTCTATTCGTTAGATCCATGAAAACAGAGGGTGATTTAGTTAGCCCAAAAGGAATTACTTTAAACTCGTAATTCTCATACCTGGTTCAAAATGTTGATTTCTGAATGTCTTCCTTCTTCACACACAATTGATTATATTCAAATCGTAGGTAAATATTTGAAAAAATTTGATCTCTATGAAGTTGGTCAAATAAATCATCAATGAGAGGTAGGGGATACTTGTTCTTTATTATTATAGCATTGATCAACCTGTTGTAGAGACCCGATGCCTGAAGTACATGGACATTACATTACTTTTGCAGAATACTTAGTACATAACAAAAAACACACACACAAGGATCGTAATAGTTTAGTGTCTTTGGAAACTCGGAACGTAATCTTCTAATCGTGGTGAAAGATCTTCAATATCTCCCATAAAGATCTTCCCTTTTTTTTTTACCTAAAACCTTTCTTTATATCCTGGGGAAAAGAAAACATAATAGGGTGAGATCAAATGCTCAGTAAGGGTAAACAAAATAAAAATCAATCACATCATATTAATAAGAACATAACTTTTGGAAATCTTAACCTGCAAAAGAGAGAATAATTTCATAACATGGTATAAATAATAGTAGTGAAATGAAATCCCAATAATCATAACATAAAACATGAAACTTTGTGGCATACACACATAATCATATAGAATCATTTCTTGTTAGTCAAGACTCATTTCCAAGACTATCTTAGTGGACAAAGTCTCTTTCTGAACCGAGTCACCCTCGTTTCAGTCCTGTTTCACTGAACCGGTATAACCTACCATTCCAGCCATGTCTATCTCATGAGATATAAAATATTTACCCAATTCATTGGAGGGAGATATAGGTCCCACCCATCTAATAATGATACCATTCTTATGTGTTCCACAAAATCATAAACCATACATCATTGCATAACCCATGTAATAAAAATGGGAATCTTAAACATCATGACATCATAAAACAATTAATATAAGATAAAGGAATTCATAATAATATTTCCATCACAAAATAATCAAATCCATGTAATAATAGAGATATAAACAGAACCCTTTATTATCTTATATGGAAAATAATTTTGATAAAACACTTGAACTCCATTCTTGAGGAAAATATCCTTTCTACTTCAAACAAACACTTTTCTTTTCTTAACATGTAATACAATTATAAACTAAAAGAATTTGATTAAAAATAAACTTGAAAACTTATAAAGGAAGATTCTTGGAAATGATGTTTTAAAAATCCATTCTTGCCATATAAGTTTAAAAAAAACATTCTTCGCGTACTTTTTTCGGAAAAGTCAAAAAGTACCTCGTACGAAAAACGACAAAAGATTCCTTCCATATCTTTTACAAAAAACTTACCGAAGGGTAAAATTGGATATAAACTATTGTAGAAGGATGTAAATAATATTACATATTGAGGGAACATGGATGTGGATGATAAAATACACCCCAGTAATTACCAAAGTAAAAACAATCTCGGATAGAAGTGAGATTGTGATATTTCCCTTACCTTAGGTCCGATTTGCTTCGTAAGTGTCCGATCCTCCTGTATAATGATTTAAATAATGTCATTGACTTATTCCAGAATCATACTAATTTTTATGATATCATATATGGTTCACTTATGACTTTATTTTACCCGTTCTTTTGTAAATTCCAAGTTAAAGAGCGTTTTGGGTAAAATCGTTTCATTTGTCGTCCGTGTTTTGACTTGTAATTATTCATATAATTACGTAGATCATGATTACTTAATTCCAGAATATAAAACATGATTTATATATAATATATATTCAGAATATATATATATATATATATAATAAATCAGTAAATGGAAAGAAATACACCGTTCATGGAGACGGTAGGCCGTACGTACGCATGAACGCTGTTTTCGTTTCCTTATTGAGTTGAGCGGAATTAAGTGAATGACATACATATATATACACATAAATCCAGTATCATTATTATGTCATATATTTCATGATTACTTATTATATGTACTTTATAATCATTCATGAATGGTTAAAGTGGAGAATGAATCTCATCGTGTCGTGGAGACGGTAGTCCGTACGTACGCACGAGCGATGATATCATTTTCATGATTATTGAATTGAATTGGAGTTGATGATACAATATAATCAGAATCATTATGATGTTATAATAACTATGTATATTTATTATTTACACCATTATACCCATCCATGTAAGGTGTTGGTGGAAAAAACAGATTACACCCCGGCGTGGAGACAGTATTCGGTACGTACGCACGCGCGGTGATTTCGTTTTCCGTAGGATGGATAGATGGTGAATTAGGATTGTTTCATACTTATAATAACATATCAGTATATGAGTGATACTGATGTTATTACTTCATAATGAAACAAACTAAGAAGAAGAAGTGGAAGAAGAAATAAAGGTGAAAGAATCGGTAACAGAAATTACCTCTTCTTTGAAGCGCCTTTTTGAGACCCCATCTTAGGGCACTAAAATTGGTCTTTGAGGAAGACCAGAACCTCTAGGATGTATCTAGGGAAGTGGAGAAGAGAATTTTTCAGGGTTTGGCCGAGCTTGAAGGCTCAATGTTGTGTGAGGAAGAGAGGGAGGAGGTGCCCTTTTATAAGGGAGAGAGGGGTACCTTTGGAATAACTAAAATTATTATTTTATTATAAAGTCAATTTCGGTTTTAAATAGCTCCAAATTGATATATTTAGAATCTGAGGTGGGGATGGGTCGAAATACTCTCATCCAATAGAATTTAGACAAGTTTAGGTTCCTATTTTAACCTTATCATTTAGATTTAACATTAAGTTAAATAATTGTACTTTTACCGTGTCTTCTTGTGTTCTTACACTATAAGGTTAATAAACTTACTATAAGAAGCCAAAATAACCCCAAGTTGTTTAGTATTAATATATATATATCCTTATCTAAGTCATTTGGCCGAATCATAGATTTTTAGGAATAAAATAACAATTAATAATATAATTTGTTTTAAAAAAACTATTTTATGTCAAATTTGACACTATTTAGTAATTGATTTTTGTGAAACTCATAACAGAATGATAAGTTCAAAAAAAGTTAATTAAATCAATAATAACATGTCATATTAACCTATAAAATTAGTGGAATTCATAAAAAGTCTCAAATTGTATTTATTTGGGTATTTATAACATCAATTATGTCAATATTTCATTAATAACATAATTGCTGCATCATCGTTGTGTCATAAATAAATTAAATTATTTAATGTCTAAAAATTAAAAATAAATCACCATTATGTAGGAAATAGTTTTAGCTTTCCAATGAATATTTATAGTAGAATTTATATTATGTATAACCCTATATTAAAAATGTTTTAGTAAATAAACTTTGATTTTACCTCTTTTAACCCTTCTTTAAATAAATTAATAATAAATGTCCTAATCTAATACAAGTGGGCCTAAATGGTCATATATTATTCCTAAGTTTGTTTTTGGTCGAATTACACTTATCCAATAGAATTAGGACATGTGTTAGGGTAATAATAATATCATCTTTACCCTTAATTACCCTATTTACTTTTTACCGTGGTAAAAAAAAGTAAAAAGTTACTATTCACCAAAAATTATTTTCATCTCATTGAACCACATTTTAGTCCTTGATATTAACCGTGTCTCTCGGATTTTCGAAATTCCATTCACAGAAGTGGTAAAATTATGTTTTATGCAAAATTCAATTTTTAACCTACCACTTAGTGGTTTCACTATTCATCAAAAATTGAAAGTTTTCAAAAAAATACCAAAATTTCACCCTAGGCTAATTTCGGTATTCCGAATCCAAAAATGAATTCCTTTTTGAAAAATAAAATTTATAAAATTTCAAAAAGTGGTTATTACTATTCATACTGGCTAGTTTTAAAAATATTTTAATAGCATATTGTTGTTTAGTGAAACTCGTTATTGCGTACTACACACGCTATCGAGGAAGGTCGCGATTGCGTGTAATGCAAGGCAAGTCAAGGATGTGTGTCGTGCAAGCTCCTTTTGGTGTAACATACAACACAAGACATTAATGAAATTAAAAAGAATATTTTTCATAAAATCTCGGGGTGTTACACCTGCAGTCAATGCACAACCTCATAGATCCATATTCTTCCTAACAAAAGGAATAGGGGCTCCCCATGGAGAAACACTAGGGAGAATAAATACCTTATTACTCAATTCTTCTAGTTATTTCTTTAGTTCCACAAATTCCATAGTAGATATTCTATAATGGGTCTTCGATATAGGCCTTGAACCAGGAATTAAATCAATGGAAAACTCAATTTTTCATTCTGGTGGATGTCCAGGTAAATCCTCTGGAAACACATCCATATAATCTTTCAAAATAGGTACATCCTCTATTTGAACATTCCTTTTCTCACCCACAATTATTTCATTCTCTTACTCCCCTATAATTGAATTTAGTAGAGCTACTGGGGGTGGAACTAGATAAGAATCAGATGGTGACATTTTTTTTCTAAAGATAAGGTACTTATTATCATCATCGAGAAGTGTAACCTCATTCTTCTTAAAATATATTTTCGCATCATAGTCCAAAATCAAATCTATACTAAGGATTATATCAAATTAAATCAGGGTAATAACAATTAGACCAGCAGATAAATATCGTTTATTTTCCTTAATGGGGACTCATTCATAAAACATTGTTGCAATGATACTTCCATTAGGATTTTTGACTGACAAATCCATTGTTAAATCAAATTGGAAATATCTAATTTTCTTAGAAAACTGGTAAGATATGAAATAATGTGATGATCTAGAACCAAATAAATCATTGGCTAACATTGAGGAAACCATTAATTTTCTGGCAACCATATCTTTTAGAAGTTCATCCTCAGCAGTAGTGATCTTATAAACTTGGCCTTGACCCCTTGGCCTTTTCTTAGGTATGTTTCCCTGATGATTAGGAAATTCACTTTCATAATGTCCCATATTCCTACAATTTCATCATTTAACATTGGTAGCTTCTTTCTTCCCCTTACAATCACTAGAAACATGGCCTTTTTGTCCACATTTGTAGGATACTCCTTTTCCTTTTTGACATTCCTTAGGTTACATCCTTCCAAAATTATCACTAGGTGGAAATTCAACTCTTCCCTTCTTCCTTGTTTTCATATTTCCTTTCCTATAGTGTTCCTTAGATCACATCTTCTCTTACTTTGATTTAAATTCTTAAGACTTATAGAATTACTTTTCTATCTTGATAGCATATGAGACAATATCATTATACGATGAGAAGGATTGTGAGAGAAATGATCGATGGAGAAATGTTTTTAACCCATCAATAAATTAATCAATCTTACTCCTTGGGTTACATATATAATCAGATTCATGCATTGCTAACCTGGTAAAGTTAGCCCCATACTACTCGACATTCTCATCCTCCTTTTTCCTCGTACCCAAAAATTGTCTTTCCATATCTACTCAGTGGTCATGGGGAAAGTATTTTTCTAAGAGAATATCTTTAAACTCCCACCATTCAATGTTTGGTACTTCTTCATCTTCCATTGTGTTTTGAATTAATGACCACCATTGATCTGTATCTCCTGTAAGGTGATAAACTACCATGAATTTTTTTGCCTTTCGCTACTCCCCAAAGAATAAAATATTTTCTCGAAGGAACATATCCATTGCTCAAATACCAATGGATTTGTACTGCCATTGAATGTTTGTGGTTGTTTCCTCATGAATTGGTCTAACATTGATCTGCCACGTTGTTGATATGGGTGCTCCATACGAGTAATGTTATTATTCATAACTTGAGTGAGTTGTCACAGTATGGTGATAAGTTGATCAAAACCAGTTGAATCACCATCTCTACTATAATTATCTTGAGTATGAGGGAAATCCCTACATGGATTACATGTATTGATATAGTTTCCATTCCTTCCACTAGGAATCATTTCTAAACAATGGAATATAATAGATTAGTTTATGAATCATAATACGAAATTGAAAACATGTAAAACACTTAACATAAATTGAGATGTTTTTTGATATAATCCATAATCATAAAAATGTTTTCATTGGGGAGTTATATAGTCATAAATCCTTCATAATGGTTTTTTGATAAAATGTGAATTATCCTATGAATATCCCCTGGGAGTGTCTTAAGCAATAGTGCATCACGACCCGTTGTCATGTACCAGGATACCCCGAGTCAAGCCCAAAACTCCTTGTCGGATTTTTCACTCCTTGGTACATCTGTGATGGATTCTCCTCTACCTACTCATATCAAGACAGAGATGTATTTCTTGGAAAACTCAAAAAATATATACATTACCAAAATCTTATGAAGTTATTCTATATTAAACCTCAATGTCTATCTTAGGGTAATGTTCCCTAATCAGAGTTTTTCTAAATCTAGTTTCCAAGGTTTATACTAAAATACTTCTGATACCAACTGTAACGCCTAGACCCCAGTTACCCAGATTCAGTGCTTTATTACAAAAAATTGGTATGATAAAAGGAATCACGTCCCGAAATACTGATCAGTTTAGTATTATTGGAATCAAGATACATACATAAGTTCAACATTACAACTTGAAAAGAAATACAACACTGATTTATAACATTAGAAACATCCAAGCCTCCTAGATTAAACCTGAACTTCACTCATAAATAAAATATTCATATCTCGGGAAAATGAAACATAAGACAGAGGTGAGCTCAAACACCCAGTAAGGGTGAGCAATACAGCGGAAGATAACATAAACATTAGGCATCGTGAATAATTAAAAACACGTGCCTTTACAAATAATAATCATGAACACTTTATGGTAGGGATATGAGATGAGTAAATAATTCCATAATAAAACATAGTCATGGGCATTCTACTAGTCAAATAACAACATGAACCATCATTATTATTACCATAATGAGGTAATCTATAATGCCGGACATTCTGAAACAACTTGTCAAGGCCTCGACCAAGACATCTAAAAATAATTTAGGCCTCGTCCAAAACCATATATAAAATTTGGAAAGGTCTATGCCAATTTCACGTCTAATTGTCTCATGAGACCTACCGACGCACGGAGGAGCTATAGCGGGCTCCAACCATCACATACTAAGTCAAATTCATTCCTTATATGCAATGGTTGAAACATAACATAAATATTCAAATTAAAAAAAGCATTATAATGTCAACACTTTAACCATAAACCATGAATGGTATAAAAATAACACATCCAAAGTCAAACATATCATAAAACCTTAAATACAATATAGAATATTTGTATGATAATAAATCAACTTTAATAAAGTGTAAAATTTATCAAAGGATGTTGACATAGATGAAATGAAAACTATTTTTGAGAAATATATCATTCTATTTTGAAATCATTTAAGAGTCACATAATTATAAAAGAAAACATTTATTTTGAAAATATATTAATAAGATTGTAAAGAAATATTTGATGATGTTATAATGGCATAAAATAGATGCACCCACCATATAAGTGATAAAATACATTCGTACCGTAATTTTTTCAAAAAGGGTCATAAAGTACATTGTTTAGAAAATGACGGAAAGATTTATTTCAAAAAATATAAGGTCAAATAAGGGAATAAATGACTTTAAACTATATTATAGTAAATATTAAAGATTTTTTGAAATATATTTTTATGAAAATATGGATTTGGATGATAAAGAGGTCCTCGTAGATACTTATGTAAAAACAACCTCCGATAATAAAAAGATTGTGAAATTAAACCTTACCTTGTACTTTTTCTTAGTTTAGGGTATGTTAACCACCTGTATAATAGTTAAATCATTTTTATTAAATAACAAATGAACCATATACAAAAATATGTTATCATATATGTTCTTCTAATATTGCATTATTAATAATATTTTAGTATTACCGTCGTTTTGGGTGTTAACTGATTCATTTTCCTTTATATGGTTTGTTACATAAGTCATGTTTGTTATAAATAGGATGTATTTGATTCATATTCATAATGATATTACGTTCATAAACATTTTTTTAATCAAAAAATGAAAATTATTCTTGAATGGTAAAGATGGGGAAATGAATCTCATCATGTTCATGGAGACGGTAGTCCGTACAAATGCCCGAGCAAAAATATCATTATATTGATGGAGAAATTGGATGAAATTGGATGTTATATCATATATACTGACTTATTAACATGTTATATTTATTATTTACATTATTTATACTCGTTATTATACTCATACATATAATGAAGTGTTTGAATAAAAAACTACACTATGACGTGGAGACGGTAAGCCATACGTACGCACGTATGGTGACTTTGTCATCTATAGGATTGATAGAATAATGAATATGACTATAAAATTTTTAAAATAAAATCACAGTATGTATAAGTTATTGGATTTATTATTTTGTTATGGAAACAGCCATGAAAGAAGAAGTGGAAGAAGAAAAGAACTTGAAAGAGGGTGGTGAACTTATTACCTCTACTTCGGGTGTTTCCTTTTGAGTTGATAAAATGGGCTCCTTAAGTTGGCTTTCTGATAAAATTAAGTCCACAAGGTTTAAGTGAGGGAAGTTGGGAGGATATTTTTGAAGGTTTTGGCTGAGCCAAATGACTTTTGAGGTGTGAAATTAAGAGAAGTGGAAGTTCCCTTTTACAAGAGAGGTGAGGGTCACTTTAGGAAAAGCTTGAAATATTATATTATAATAAAATAATTTTCATTTTCTAATGGATCCAAAATGATTTATTTCGATAATTTTGTGGGGATGGGTCGAAAAAATTGAAACCAATAGGTTTTTTATAGGTTTAGTTCATCATATTAAAATTATCTTTTAGATTTAACTCTTAGTTAAATAGTTTGACCTTTACCACGTCTCTTTTTATTTTTATATTATATGGTTAATAAACATAATATAACAAGACAAGAGAACTCCAAGTGGTTAATTATTAATATATATAACATTATCAAATTCCTTTGTCTGAACCTTATATTTTTAGGAATATTATAACATTTAATAATATAATATTTGTTTTAAAAACACATTTATGTCAATTTTGACACTATTTAGTATTTTGTTTTTGTTAGTAATAAAAACATGATTACTTCAAAAAAACATTTAATCAACCCTAACATGTCATATTAATCTAGAAAATTAGTTTAATTTATCATAAGTCTCAAAATATATTTATTTGGATATTTATAATATCAATTATTTTAATCCTTCCTTAATAAGGTAATTACTACATCATCATTGTGTCGTAAATATATTTAATTATTTAATGTATAAAAAATATAAATAAAATATAATTATATAGGAAATATTTTTATCTTTCTATTGAATATTCATTGTTGAATTTATCTAATGTATAACTCTATATTAAAAATGTTTTTGTTATGAAAACTTGAGTTTAACACTTTGAACTCTTCTTTAAATTAATTAATTATAAATGTCCTAATCTAATCCAAGTAGAGAAAAAGGATCATATTTTATTCCTAAGGTTTTTTTGTAGAACTAAAATTATACAATAGAATTAGGATATTTTTTGGGAAATATTAATATTATCTTTACATTTAATTACCATATTGACTTTTAACCGTGGTAAATAAAAGTTAAAAATTACTATTCACCCACAATTATTTTCATCATATTGAACCGAATTTTATTTACTAATATCAACCATGTCTCTTGGATTTTTGAAATTCAATTCCCTAATTCTATAAAATTATGTTTTTTGCAAATTTGCAAATGCTTCTAGGAGGTGGGTAAAATACGACAAAAATTTCAATAAATTTTTATATATCTAAACTTTTTATAAAATTAATCGAATAAATTACATTGAACTTATATAGGTATTATGTATTTATTTTTACCTAAAATTAATTTACATAAAATAAATAATTATTTAATTAAAATGTCGGTTTTAACCAATAACGTAGTGTTTTTCACTATTCATCAAAAAATTGAATGTTTTCAGAAAAAATACGAAAAATTCAACGTAAGATAATTTATATATTACAAATTTAAAAATTAAGTATATTTTGAAAAATAAAATCTATAAAATTTCAAAAAGTGGGTATTATTATTCATAACTAGTAGTTTGATTGTTCATAGTGTGTAATAATCTCAAAGTTACATACAATGCAACCTAATGCATTATTCAAAGGGAAACATACCGTGGAAGCTTGCAGTGTTACATTAATTTTAAATATTATAATTAATTTCATCAGAATCATCATTATACTTTATTTCTCTATAAGTCATTTTTTCGGCAGAAAAGTTATTATTTATAAAAAACGTTTTTGTGTGTGAATTTTTTTTATATTAATAAATATATTTATTATCAACTGATTAATGTTTTTAATGAAATTTAATTATTAAATATTGAATATTAAATATAATATTTAAAAATCATTTTTTGTTTTTTATATGTCAAGGATTGGATGTAAATTATGTTTTATGATTTTCTTTGAAAATGGGGTTTTATTGTGGTGAATGCTTAATTGAAATTAAATTATGCCACTTAGAGAGATTGAATCTTGTAAAATATATCATTATTTTTAATCCTCATAATTAATACAATTTAATATGTGAAACTTTATATTTGTTCATAGTGAATAGTAAAAATAGTAAAATTTTGTTACCATGTTTAAGGTTATAATGGCCTTATCAGGGGTCAAACCATGAGATAAGGGTAGTATTGACACAAAAACCTATAAAATTACTATTTATTGAAGATATTTAAACCTTGTATAATACAAACATCAAATTCATGTCCATTTGGGACCATTTTTTCATGAGAATGTCCTTAAATCATTGCAATTTTTTAAGAAATTCTATGTGTCACCCTCCCCTCACTTATAAAAGGGAAGATATTATCCTTCATTATTCAAACCCTTTGATCCTTATATATTAGAAAATACCTACTCCAAAAGCTATATATAATCTCCCCATTCATCTTATATCATCTTCTACACTACTTAGACAAATCCTTCAAGGATTAATGAGCAAGCCAAAGGTGGTTCGTCAAAGAATTATTATAGATCTCAATCAAAGTCTTTAAATTTTACTTCCTACTCCGTGAAATATAAAATATTTATATCCAAAAAAACATAATGAAACAATTATGATAAATTTACTTATATTTTAGTATTATGTTGTAACAAAATTACCACATCTTCACAATCAATTGGGTGGTGAAAATATTTATCTTACATACGTGTGTACTACTACCTCCATGAAGTGATATGACTCATTTTCCACCAAAATAATTCATGATTGAAAATTATGGAGTATTTGTTTTTATATTATATTTATTTTCTAATAATTAATTTATAAATATTATTTAATATTTAACATTCATTATTTTTATCCATCAAAAAATGCAAACATCCCCCTTGCGTACGTATAGACTACTGTCTCCATGTATTGACGTAATTCATTTTTTATCACCTATTTATATGAATTTTAATCAATATACATATATATATATATATAAAATATAAATGATATTTTTATCATGTTTAACATTCTATAGATTAATGAACCAAGATCAAAGTGAAAGGACCATAACCACAAAAATAAAACATTCATAAAAATGAAGCACTCAACACCTGAAATGATGATCATAATGAAATATTTTTAATGAATGAGTGATAAGATTTTATAAATAAAACATATATGGTATTATAGGTATAATTATGTGTTTTATATAATTATAATAAATTTAGAATTTATTATACATAAATTTAGAGTGCTTACGAATCAAGAGAGACTTGAGGTAATGGTTTTATATTAAAATCTCATTTTTAACAGACTAGTTTATGATTAAATTTTATAATGATTGAATTATATGATATATCTTTCCTAGTTATTATGTGTTTTCTTCTCCTATATTAATTTAAATAAATATCATTTTCTCATTTCATTTTCTACTCATTATGTAATTAAGAAACCAAAATGATGTTTTTAAAAAATTGACAATGTTTTCTTTTTTTGTCAAGAATTATTTCTTCGATATCCATATTTTCATGAAACAAAAATCATGATTATTTTTTATATTATATAATTATTTATTTAATTAGTTTTCACCAATGTTTTAAATTTTATAAAAAAATAATGTAATATTCTTTTCATTTTCCAAAAAATGTCCTTATATATTTTTACTAATAATGCGAAATGAATTTTTGTTTCAATGTACACTACATGAATGACTATATATGTCATCATGAATACTATTATTTTTAAATATTCTTATATAAGTTTAATTTTTCTGTTCTAATAAAATATTTTCTTTAATATATCAGAAAATTTAAAATTTTGAATAAGAGACTTTAAAATGAATGGGAATTTTCATTAAGAAATATTTTAGTGAAATTTTAATGGTATTTTAATATATAATAATGTAATTTTATTTTAGTTATTATTTATTGAGGACATGATCAAATTTTACCTCTTTATTCAATCTATGGATAGTTTATGGTTATGATTATGAAATTTTCATGAAACTCGAATCTATTCCATGTGTTATGATTTGTTGATATGATGAATGTTATGTTATTTTGGCACACATATATACAATTATCATTATGTGAATGGTGGTCCCGAAATTATATTGGCATAAAATTAATTGGATAAATAAGTATATATCATTAGATATTAATTACTGTAATGGTGAGTGAACCTAGTTCAGTGTGGGACTCTGACTAATAATATTTTCTTGGGAGTGAACCATAACTAAGAAAATGATGGAATGGCGTGTGCACCCAATTGACTATAATAGTCTTTTAATTGATACATGACTAAGGAAATGATTTTATATGAACATGTGCATGCCAAAAAAATTTGAATTATGCTTACGATATTTTTTTGGAACATTATTGATTATTAATGATTCTATTATCTTATTTATTATATATTTTGATTGATAAATCCTTATTCCATGTTTCATGATTATGATATATGAATGGATGGGTATGGTTTTATAATATTTATCTCATATTATCATTCCCTTATTCTTATCTTATTCTCACTTATGATCATTAATTAACACCTCTTATGTTTACCCATACTAAGCATCCAAGATAAAAAATTGTTATTTTTATTTTCCCCACATTATGAAGAAAATTTTATAATATGTTATGTCTAATAAGGGTTCTAGTTTTTATAGAATTAATGGGAATTGATGTTGATATTTTATGTACCAATTTTTTTATATCCATGTTTCTAAATATACTAAAACTCTATAGTCCTTAGTCATTTTTTTTGAAAAATGTATCGAGCATTATTATATGATTGTGTAATATTTATTTTTGAAAATTATAGGTTGTTATAAATAATATGGTTTTGAAATAGTATATCAGGATAATTATGTTTATTTTATATTAGTATAGGGGGCATTCAACTAACAAAGAAAAAAAGAAAAGTGATATTCATAAATAAAATATTTTCTATAGGTCATAATAACTCAAATTTGACTATTAACATTCCTGATTAACCAATTTTAACTTATGATTATGTTATTTTATATTTACACCTTCATTTGTAGACAAATCATCTTTCAAACCAAATCCTTCTTCCTTGATGAATCTATTATTTTTTGAAAATGAAATCTTTATAAGAATAATTAACATTTATTTTCATATATTTTTATTACATATCAATGTTTTTTACATCAATAAATTTCATTTTTTTCCTCAGTGGAAACTCATATTTTTTTCAGTAATGATCATTTATTCCCCTTTATTAATTTTAAAATAAAGGGTTTTTTTGTAATTTTAATGATATGGGTTAAAGATAATTGTGTTTTAAAATAATTAAAAGTATTTTCTTTTCCATTAGCTTATATTTTTTCCTTATAAATTTCCTTTTAAAATAAGTTTTATTTATTACAATGGTATCTTTATTATATATTTCTAAAGTAATGTTTGAAGAATGTTTATCATCATCTCAAAAAAACCGTTTCTAGATGGTGTCTTGAAAATCATATATTTTTATGATGATATTAAGAAATGTTTTAAAGGAAATTAAGTATTATAATTTCTATTGAATTTTCAAAGTATTTATCCACAACATAGTAATATTTAATAAATCACCCTATATATTATATTCTAAAATAAACCTTTTGAGGTATTAAGCTTTTTGAATCAAATTACCATTTTTTTTATGTAATACCTTTCTTAAAAGTTGTGATGCTCATTTTATTCTCATGGGTTTTTTAATATAATTCGAATGAATTGATTTTAAGTTGCACTCAACTATATGGATGATGATTTTTGGGGTCCTATATATCCCTCCAATGCATTTTTTATGGTTTTATATCTCAAGATATAATAAATCATAAGCGTACTCTAATTTGTTCATAAAAAAAGTGTTTACATACTTTGATTTTTTCACAAACTAAAGGTTGGATGTAATTGTATTTGTTTACATAATTAAATGATGTAAATACTTGTATTTTTTCACAATGTTTTCCTATCCTTATTTTGTGGCACTTCTTAAATATTTTCCTTATTTCCATGATATTCTAAATGTTTCTTATATTTTATGTTCTAAAAATGATCCAGCTTTTATATTTTGATATTATATTTTTTTGATTTCCATTATATGTCTCTAAGATATGTTTTATGAACTTTATTTGGTATTATGTTTCTATTTCATGATATTTAATATTATATAAATTTTTATGTTTTTCACTTATGATCACATAATCATTTTCTCTAATATTTCCACCTTGATCATGTTTTGTCTCAGGT
This sequence comes from Viscum album, assembly GCA_963277665.1. Classification (NCBI taxonomy): domain Eukaryota; kingdom Viridiplantae; phylum Streptophyta; class Magnoliopsida; order Santalales; family Viscaceae; genus Viscum; species Viscum album. The sequence continues at coordinate 1,259,200,502 of OY728161.1, forward strand.
TTATGATATAATTGTTTTGACTAGTAGATATGTTTTCTTTAATAAGAATTTGATTTCACCCTTATGTTATATTTACATTCCTTTTTTATGAATAATATTATATCACATGAGAAGTCTATAAGAGGTTCTTGAGGATCTTGTTTATGGAGAAATGCTCACTAGTGTTGTAAAAAAAAGATGTTTATGTAGCTTGTCTCCTTGAAACTATAATTTTAGCCCCATGGTTTGTGTAACTATTTTTTTGATGTATTAATTAAACCATGTTTTTAGTATATTTGTAATGAATGTTTATCCTTGATCATCATAGTTAGTATTAGAGCACAGTTTAGTTGTTTTATGGATTAGTTTAGAAAAATTTATTAAGAACCCTAGTAATAAGTATATGTATAGGATAATATCTCAATGTTTTATTGAAGTAGAGATTGTGTGGATTTTAAAAAAAAATTACATACTTTTTGGATACTAAATGTCGATGCATACTCAAGAATAGTTGTTCTTAGGAGTAACAACCCTGAAAAGGGAGGATTGGGTATTAGATGGATTGTTACCTAGTGTAAAATAAAGGAAAAAAACTAGAAACTTGTATTGAAACTATAGAGGTATATTATTTGTTTAAAAAAAGATCTTTGAAGTCCATAATGAAGTATTTGAGTATGGTATAAACTAATTATGTTCAAGAAAATATCAAACAAATTAACATTGATAACATATATTAAAGCCTATAGGTTCATTTATTATGGTATTAAGATCATTTATGAGTTATTTATTCTAATTTCATAGTTTTCCATCCGAATATTTACCTTCTTATATCACAATAAATTATTTTATTTGATATAATGGATAGAAAATAGAGGAAAAGACTGAATAATGAGTGTTATGGATAATGTAATGATTTTATAAATGCCCTAAAAATGGTATAAAATCCAATGTACAAAACCATGTAAAAATGATCACCCTTTTATCGTTAGATATGAATAATAATGTGAATATTTTTTAGAACCCAAACATATATAGGAAGTTGCCACATGTTATCAAGTCTTTCATGTTACCACTCCAACCATCGTTTATTGGATCAACTAATCTACTTCTTGTTTAGCAATCGATCACTGTGATGGGTAAGTTCTTTCTTGTTTTCCAATACTTGAATCATGATATGATAATTTTTGTTGTCTGCCATCCAGAAGGATAGGTTTTCTAGTGGTGGACTCTCATTAATAATATAATGGAAAATGATGAATTAGAATCTCTGTAATTGGAGGTGTTTAAGAAAGTATTATTCAAAAATATATTACCTAAAAATATTCACATGAGGAAGGAAGGATAATTCATAGAGTTGAAAAAAATGGTGGATGAATTATTTATCACATATGAAGAAAAACTCAAAAATAATTATATGGGTTTCCTTTGGATACATATCAAAATATAAAGGAAAGATTGAATGATTCATTAGTGTATTAAAATGACGTTTCTTAAGGGTATTATCTATAAGATAATTTAGAAGTTATGATGAAATTTTATGATGTGAGAAAAAATTATAGATGATACTGGGGACTATCTTTATTTTTGGGACAAGAAAAGAAACCTAAAGTATTGTCGAATCTCTAATGATAAGCCACATGGGGTAAAGAAATAACAAATACCTATGTGTCAACGATGTGAGGGATAGAACTTATGAAATTTCCTTAAGGGATTTGTAGAATGTTTTATGTATGGTAGGTAATTACATATTGTAAAAAAATATTAATGTAATGCCAATAATTTTATTAAATCAATGACGGAAAGGGATGCCCTTACAAATTTGTCACCTATACATTATTTATTCAAAAGAAATAAGTTTTGGAACTATGAAAACCACTAACATAACCCTAGAAACCTCCTAAACTAGGGGTGAAAGGAAGAGTATGTGTTATCACTACTAATGAGGGGGAGAAATAAAATAATGTATTGAAATTTATAATAATTATCCACTCCATACCTAAAAATTCTTTATTTGATTGCATTTTTTTTCATATTCTTTTATATCTCAAAATTATCTTCTTAATATGAAAACCTCTGGTGTAATGATGATAGAATCCAGATATATAAGTATTATCATATCAATATTTTTGGGATGTTACTTCATCAAAATCTATTTCTTATAACTTTGGTTGAATTTTATGTGATTTTGAGTATGGACTAGACATCATTACATAGAGAACATTTCTAGTTTTCAGATAAATATATCTCATTTCATATCACCAACCATCCTATAAACAAATATCTATGTAAGGATGATTACGAGCTGTCTTCATAAGAAATTTTTTTAATATAGTTTATGATACCCAACCTTGGGTAATATTTTGTAAAGACCCAAAATTTCTATGGAATATTTTTTCTTAAATACATAGGAATTTTACGAGTCTGCAAAAATTGACTGCGTGTGATTCTGAGGCCTCGTGTGCCTAGAATCAATTTTTGATGTTTTGTTTGGGTACATTTAGTAAACGTATGAGCGGGTTTTTATAACTTTTGAACCGGTGCTCGGAATTTAAATCCAAGGGGACCGTTGAACTCGTAGCGCTGATATTCACTTAAGAAGACTTTCACCTCGACGGCAGTGCATCGATAATAAAAGATAGTTTTTGGATTTTTTTTCTTGGGGATAATAAAATAAAATAAATGCATGTTTTATTTTATTTTAATCTGTTATAACCACCATGTGGAAGTTATAGGTGATGACCACCACACCTTAACCTCCCATGAGAGGTTATGGTGGTGGGGCCCACCCAAACCTAACCTCCTCTTCATGTTTATTGTTGTTGGGACCACCTGGTATTTAAACCCCCTCTAAACTCCCCATTAATGGGGAGAAACCCTCAAATTCCATTAAGTGCAGGGGAGCCTCTTCAGCTCCCATAACACTTAATTTTTTTTTTCCAAATCCTCTCCATTAATTAATTGATCACATCAATTAATTAATTTGAATGTTTATGAATTTTGGGCCAATAAGTAAATAATAGATAAATCTATTATGTTGTCTGGGCTCACTTTCATTTTTTGTGGAACGTGGGAGAGGAGAGAACGTGGGAGAAAGATCTAAATGAAAAATGTGTTCCACTGACAAAGAACACTCTAACTAACAAAGAACGTCGACCTCGACCTCGACCTTGACTTCCTTCATCGGAACCTCCTTCGACGTAGGACGTGTTCTTCTACAATGAATCGATGTATGCCTTATCATGTAACATAAATGATCAATGAACAAAGGTAGGGGTGTGTTTGATTTGATCAAGGTTATTTTTGTTCCACATTTTTATTTATTCCTCTTGAACCGCTTGCTATCAAACTAATGCGGAGGGACTGGGCCAAACTAACACGGCCCGATTTCTCCGTCGTACTTCTTGTGGTGTGTTCTTCACATTCTTCAGGGTTCATTTCAGGTTCCTTGTATAACAAAATGATCCCAAATTGAATACCCAACATCACGATGAACTAACAGAGGTGAGACGATGATAGCGGGCGACAGATCAAACTGGGACCTGAAAGACCATTCTCCGACCGTTCTTCAAGCGGGTGAATGAAAACATGTTTTTGGAGCTGATTGGAGGCCCAAAAACACCGGTGGTGACTTTGGAACAATGGGGTGACCTAGAGTCTATAGTTTCATGGTGATTCAACCATCATAACAAAGAACAGGCATCACGGGAGGCACGCTGGACAGAAGCACCGTTTCTGGAAAATTCCAGAATACATGGTGTGTAATTCCGAAGAACACACTATGTAGTACGGGCATAATGCGACTATGGTTTTGGGCATCAGAGACGCATCACACGGATTGTCACCCTGGTCACACGGTGTGTACTCTTCATATAGCTTGGAAGATGTGGCTACATGAGACTCGGTGTGTATTACGGGGATACTCGGACAGAGGGTGAAGTACACATGCATGTACTCCACCACACAGCCAAGCAAGGCCAGTGACACGGGCTACCCCATGTACCAGTTACACAGATTAGTGAACACGGGTTGAGGCCATGTATGAGAACATGGACAATGTAAACAGAGCCGACCCTAGTTTCATAGACAAGGCGTGTAACCATATAACACGCTATGTACTTAATTTTCTACATGATCAGTCTTACAACATGGGTCGTTGTACACGGGCAGCACGCAAGGTCTGTAGACATGGCGTGTAAGCATAACAGACACCGTCTATATACTTTTCTACATGAACAGCCCTTCGACACTGGCTGTTGTACATGGGCAGTACCCATGGTCTGAAGACACGGTGCATTCCTTATTCCAACACGTCGTGTACTTTTTGTAAAATGACTTGGTCATCTCATCTCTATGTCTTGGACATGTATTTATTGGATTTAAACCCTATGATGAGGAGGACCTTCGAGAAAATTCTTCGTGGGACTTCGTGGCAGTTGATGTATCGACACTTGACTTCAGGAGCAGACCCTCCTGGAATCAAGCGTGATTTGTGCAGAACCCTGTGGCTGGATGTGCTCTGATACTATTCTTGGATCCTATGTGGGTTCAACAGCTCTGACTACTATTCTTGGATCCTACATGGGTTTTACAACTCTGACTACTATTCCAGGATCCTATGTTGGTTCTATAGCTTTGACTACTGTTCCTAGATCCTACGTGGGTTCGATAGCTCTGACTACTGTTCCTGGATCCTACGTGGGTTCGGCAGCTCTGACAACTATTCATGGATCCTACATGGGTTCGAAACTCTGACTACTGTTCCTAGATCCTACCTGGGTTTGATAGCTCTGACTACTATTCCTGGATCCTACGTGGGTTCGAGAGATCTGACTACTATTCCTGGATCCTACATGGGTTCGACAGCTCTGACTACTGTTCCTGGATCCTGTGTGGGTTCGACAGCTCTGACTACTATTCTTGGATCTTCTGTGGGTTCGACAGCTCTAATACTATTCCTAGATCATGTGTGGGTTCGAAAGCTCTGATTACTGTTCCTGGATCCTATGTGGGCTCGAATGAATAGATGATATTGGCTACATCTAATCATCACTGTCTCTCTCTATGTGAATTGTATACCTGTGTTACCTGAGTCAGTAACTTTGTGATTTCCTCATTATTGAGATGGATTACTTGATAACTTAGGTATATGTATGAGATATACCTAAGTGGGGTTATCCGTTGATTTCATACTTTGTGGATTATCCTTGTTATATTTTGTGAGACCTTGAGGGTCTCTAGGTCCCTACTGAGTATCATTATACTCACCCATGTATGGGCTATGCCCGCACCTCGTTTTGTTGGATGCAGACGACAGACAGCACTGGACGAGGCTGAGAGTACTAGGGCTGGACGGTACCCGGAGGTGGACCTTTTGGAATGTCAGTACATAGAGGAGACAGATAGACATGGAGTATTGAGGAGGCAATCTGTACCTTCCAGGTATGAAACACAAAGGATGACCTAGTGGTTGGTTTTCCTATTTCCTCAGTTGTACTTATACTCTCAGTTTCTTGTACTTTCCAGGTGGGCTTGTATTCTGGCCCCTTTTTACTTACTTTACTCACTTTTTGATTATTCAGTTTACTCGTGATCACATATATTGTGTGTGTTTATTGGTTTTAAATTCATTTCCTTCTCATTTTTAGGGAATTACACATTTGGTGCTAGTCTCCTGCCCCTGGCCTATGGAAGGCGGGTTTGGGGTAGTCACAACATGGGCCCCGGGGGATGGGTCATGACATCTTTTCCAAATTATTAGGGATGAAGTTGAAATTGATGGTGGGATAATTATATGGTATTATAATGATGTATCTCTAGATGAACATTCTATTCTTCCCATAGAACATGATATTGAGCTTTCAATTGATATAGTTCCAGATTTTATCTCAAATATTCATTTTTTAAAGGGAACAACTGAGTTTGAATAATTAACGAAAAAACATGGATAGAATAGATATATGGTATTTATATGAATCAGTTCTTCACCCTAGGTTCCACCTGTTTTTTTAGAATAAGTATGGATGTGACAATGTATTAACTATCATGAAGATAAAAATATCATGATCAAGAAAGAATATCCTCTACCCCCATATTGATCATCTATTTAATAAATTACGAGGAGCTCAATATTTGTAGAAGATCAACCTTTAATACTAATATCACTAATTGAGGGTAAGGAGAGAAGATATACCCAAGAAAATTTCCATCTCACTATATAAACACTATAAATTTATAGACATTTCTTTAGGGATTACAAATTCTCATTCTATATTTACAAATTTCATGATTTTATTTTTTTTATAATTCCTTGAAAAATCCTAGTATTAATTATTGAAGATATTATCATATATTCTAATCCAAATGAAGAATGTGAAGGGAATTGAAATTTGTACTAAGGATTTTATTAAAGGATAAATATCTAAAATGTTTAGAAAATATGAATTTTTTCTACAAATATTATCCTTCTTAAGTCATGTTATCACTACTGAGGATATATATGTAAACAAATAAAAGAAAATAAATGATTTTAAAATGTTCGGTACTAAGTTATGTGATAATAATATAAATTTTTACTGGATTAGAGACGTACTACTAGAATTTTGTGAGAAACTTGTCATGATTATCCAATACACTAACCTCACTAACATAGAAGGGAGTGAAGTTACTTTGGATAGTGTAATGTAATGAATTATTCATAGATATTATGAAGTAATTTATTAAAATTCCAATAATTACACAACCCTACAGGGGAGATGTGTTTTTGATATATACTAATGTTTCATTAAAATGATTGGGATGTATTTTTATACATAATTAAAAGTTAAATACTTATGCATCACATCAATTAAATAATCATGAGACGAACTAACCAACTCATGATCTGAAGCTAGCGATATCAATAATTGCATTTAAAATTTAGTGGCATCATCTATATGGTTCGAAGTGACATGTTTATATATACCATAAAATATTAAATCATATATTCACATAAAAAAGATATAAACATCTTCTAATGAATATGGTTATAAATCATTAAGGATTAATATTTATCAATACCTTACAATCCATGGAAGGAAAAGAGGGTGTTCAATGCCTTGAGGATGAATAATCACACTATATTATCCATATTGATCATTGAGAAAGACTAAATACTCCGGGGATTAAAATTGATGAATCTTGATATCATAGGTGGAGATGAAAAATACAATCTTTCATAAATGATTTCTCAGCCATCCATTCACATGATGATCAAATAATTCTATAAATATAATGCATAACTTTAGAAAAATTTAGTGATTATTCAAAATAAAAACACTATTGATGATTGAGCTAAAAGGTTTATAACCTAGATATATGTCTCATAAAAAACAGACAAGGAGAGGGGGATTTTGGATGATTCTCAAAACTCATAATTCACTATCTATCTAGATAGAATAAAGATGTATATATGTCTAAATATAACATTATTGCGATAAAAAGAAGTGTTAAATCATGGAATAAAAATCTCTATAATTGGTATATTATAAATTTAAGGTTTAACAAAAAATAGACAAGTAATTTGTTATGGTACTCCCCGGGACATTTAAAGGGCATAATTTCATTTGGTCCATTGTGTACTTCCTAAAAACATGAGTGCATTTTATTTCTATTCAATAATATTTCTAACTTGAAAATACCTCTATGATATACATACAAAAAATTATGACTACATGGTGTATCACTCTAACTTGTTTCTTATTGATATATGAGGTTTACATTGATGTTCAGAAAAAAGTATTCAGAAATTATTAGAGATAGAGTTGTGTTTTAAAACTAATTATCACCATCAGAGAAATGTCCATTATTATAGGACCATAAAAATATAAAGGATATATTGAGATATTTTATTTGAAATTATATGTATTTTGGGATAAAAAACTCCCCTTGGTAGATTTCTTATATTTTTACAATTTCCATTACAACATTATAGTGGCACAATATGATGCTTTGTATGGTAATAAAAGTGTAACGCTAACATGGCGTGATGAAGTTGGAGATAAGAAGTTGATAGGTCATGACCAAGTACATGAAATTATAGATAATATTCAAATAATTAAATGATATATGAAATAATCACAAAAAAGACAAAATAACTATGAATATAATCTTTACTGAGATCTTGAGTTTCAATTTAGTGATAAGTTATTCCTTTGGATAACTTATTGGGAGAGGGTTATATGATTTAGGGAGAATGGGAAGCTAATCCCTAGGTTCCTTAGTCCCTTCATGATCCTTGATCATGTTAGGGTAGTAGCATATCACTTATCACTCCATTATTACCTCTTCCAAGTTCCTAATGTGATCCATGTATCTATTTTGAGTAAGTACATACCAGACAATTCACATGCACTAAACTTGTATGTCATGCAACTGGAACATAATCTATCATATGAGGAACATGTAGTGGAAATTTGGGATCAAAGAGATAAGGTTATGGGGAATATGACCTATCATCTAGTAAAATTTTATTATAGGAATCATATTATTTATGAAATTATATGGGGACCCAAGGATATATTGATGTAAAAGTACCCTCACTTTTCTTCATTCTAGTAATAGGGTTAAATTCATTTAAGGTGGTAGAATGTATGGACCAAATATTTTGTAATGTATTTTTTTATCTAACATAATTTTATCTACAATAACTTCATTCAAAATAAATACTGAAATAAAATGAGACAATCATATTAGATTAAATTATTAAGAAATATATATGAAAAATAAATATCTATAATAAATAAAATTATATTAATCATCCAAAAATTCTTACATTTATAAGAAAGTGAATAAATGATATTTAATATTAAAATGGATCGTTCATTCTCATATAACATTTAAAAGTAATTTATATTATATGAAAATAATTAAATTTACCAATATTAAATATTAATATGTAATATTTCATTATGTGAAAAAATATATTATAATTATTTAAACTATAAATTGATATGAAATAATATTATGAACACTTAATGTCTAATATGTATTTTTTTAAATAAAAATTGTTTTTCAATATGTTTTTTATTTTCAAATAGATGGTAAATTTATAAATTTTATAATATTAATTAAAGAAAAATAAAATATTTTTTACAAATATAACAATAATATTAGATTAGGATTATTATTTATTTTTTTTCTATAAAAATGATTTTTAGGTGAATAGTGTGATATAACATTATTACTAATACTGCAACTTTTAATTTCATTATTAGAATATTCATATAACATAGAAATTTATGAAAAAATTTAATTAACATAATATATATTATAATATAAATTATACAATTTAAAATATTGATTAAAGTTTAAAAACCTATGATTAATATTTTAGAACTCAATTAATATTTTTCTCTAAATTTTCTTTAATACATTATACATTTATTATATTAAAATTTATTTCTAACCCTTTTATAATTTAAATAATATGAAATGGTTTTAAAATTTAGCATTAGTAGGTCTAAATTTTAGAAAAAAAAATAATTTATTTTTATTCATAATGATTACATTTCCTTAGATAAAAACTAGTTACCACAATAAACTCTAAAATAAAAAAAATGTAATAAATTCAAGGGATAAAGTTGTTGAAACATGTTTGAAACATGTGTGAATTTTTTTTTGAGTATGTATTTACCTTATATAATCCCCAAACCAATATATCTCAAATTTTTGAGCCACTTTTGTTGAGAGTTACTTACCATTATTGAAAAGTTATCGGTATTTACAAAAATATAATTTGTTTTCTATTATAAGAGATTATCTCCTATCATAACTTCCCCTACCACCACAACCCCATTAGTTTATTCTATAATAGTACCAATTCTATAATATAAACACTTATAACCCTTAAATAGGGTTTGTTCTCTTCAACATACCATCCCTCAAGGGCTTAACCCCACATGCAAAGTAGATATTCCAACAAGTGAGGTATAGGTTCCTAGCATATCTTTCTATTTTCTACTACATTATGTGCACTTATAATTCCCAAAATTACAATAAAAATATTAAAATAATAACATAATTATATGTTATTATAATTATGGTCCAATCATTAACTACCCTTCCCTTTCCCCCTATGAAAAGCAAAAACGTCATTCATGTGTGTGTGTACAGTCCACTGCCACAAATTATAATATTTTGTTTTCCTTAACCAGATATAATTCTGAATTTAATAAATATATATGATATTAATACATGTTTTTTATTATTAAATTATAAAAAATATTATTAATTTCTCCCGTTCTATGAAAAATGAAACTTATAAACATGTGCATGTGTAGACTACCGCCTCCATGAAAAGATTTATTTCTATTTTTATTTTCATCAATTCATTACATGGATAATCATGATAATGAGTATAATGGATAAAAAATATTTTTATGATAACATTAGGAATATTTTATGAAAAAATGGATAACCTATTAATGAAAGATCTAGACACCATCATCATAAATTCCGTCGTTTAAAACAAGTGTAGTAAGAAAGAAATAAGTTATTCAAATTATGAAATATTCTTATATCTATTAATTATTGTTATATTTTCTCTTCAATTATGATATATCACACTAATAAACACTAAATGATGTCATTGTGTTACTATTTTAATGATATTTAAACTAATCCACCTCAAACACATCAATAACTATAGTATGTTCTTGTTTGTGTTGATTTGACCACCGACTTGATCAATGTTATTAAATTATTTCATTAATGGCTATGAATCCTTAATTAGTGATATAATATAATATGATATAAATATTTATAGTTTGTTTTTTTAAATTATAAAACAATGTTTAACCCAATATTTAAGAAAACACATTTCATTGGTTAATAAAATAATGGAAGTCTTCTTTTTACCAATTTTATCATCAAGGATAAAGAGAGAAACACTAACCCATGGAAATTGAAACATAATAAATTATTATAGGTCACCTATTTTACTAAAATTAATTAACTGTTAATGATAAATTTTTTATGTACAATAGATATCAACACTGCTCTTACGAGACTAAAAAAATAATCAAAACTATAAACACCAGATATGCGAAAATAGGTAAAAACTAACTAATATACATGTAAATAATGACTATTAATGAAAATTATTAATAGTATTAGGTATTAATATGGGTTTTTAATAGTATATTAAGATATTTATTTTTGTTTCATAAGAGTTTGGTGTTCATTATACTAATCATGAATAATATTGATGGGTTTTTGTGACTCAATTTATTTTTCTTTGGTCATAATCACTCTTGTTGGACTACTATCTTTCAAGATTGATATATTATAACATTTAATTCGGTTAAGATATATTTACAACTTATTTTAGAGGGATATCAAATTTCAATACATATATTTCTTCCATGATGAATCTATTATTTTGTGAAAATGAATTTTTTCCAAGAATAATTACCATATATTTTAATGGATCTTTCCTCTATATCCTTGTTTTTATCTCCCAACATTGTTTTCTATTACCTAGTAGAAACATAATTTGTTTACTTAAAATGATCCTTTTATTCCCCATCCTCCAAATCTATTTTTTATATTTCTTAATAGCCACTTTACGGGTAAGTGGTAACCGTACATCTCAATATTCAAAAAACACATCCATATTACAAAAACACACCACATTCTAAAATCAAGTGAAAAACATTAAGTCCCACTTATTCACAACCAAATCTCCCTGCCATGAACAAGGTTTCAAATTCAAATTTCCAAATCATAAAACATCTTTTCAGAACATGTTCCAGCCGCGTCATTATGGGTTTAACCAAGATCCACCTCGAATGGCATAATATGTTCACCTTCTACGATTCGAGTCGACGGAAATCCAATATCTAGTCACCTCTGTCATCATCTCTTCTCAGAACCACCACTTTCATTGTCACCATTTTCATCACTATAGTATCCATCACCATCATCTCCATCAACCACAGGAAGCCGTCGAACCAAAGGGAAATGAACTAGAAAAATAAAAATCAGAAAAAACCAAGAAGGACATTAGATGCGAACAGAAAACCATCGAGGACCACTTCACTACCATCCTCACATCGCTAGCCAAGCTGTGTCACTATCTTCATTTCAATGCACCACCACTAAAGACTTCAAACTCACGTTTCATTGCCTCCATCCACTCTAAACCAAACACCTACAACACCGAAATAGGTTGGCATCAACGACGATCAACCAAAATCTGGCTGCTTGACCCCAAGTCCCAAAAGACTATGGAGACCACCGCGCTGCTCTACCTAACAGATATTGGAGGTAACCTAGAACTAGGGAAGAGAAATGAAAATAAAATGGTAGGACAAAATTCTTGAGAAACCACATATCAACACCACCACTTCACCTTCACCAACATCACATCCATTCGAGCACCACTATCATGTAGATAAAATCAATAGCCACAATACAATAACTTGCATCCAAAACCATCTGAAATGAAGATCTAAATTAGAAAACTACCATGGTATGGGAAAAAATGAGGGAACCTTTTGGGGAACCCTCAGTGAAAGAACCCACCTCGCAAATCCTCCTTGAAACCTGTGCAGCTGACTGACTAGGAGAGCTGTGAAAGGAGTGTAAAGCCAGAGCAGCAAAGGGTTCCTGCAAGGCTTAAACAGATAAGAAACCAACAGAAACACTAGCCTCCTAGAGCACCAATGACCAAACCAACCTTACTTCCCAAAGCCTCTAAGAAACCATCATCACGAACCCACTAGTTGTGCTGCACAGGGTTTGAAGGCTGGAGCAGCGGTTAAATCTGGTTAGGAATCCAAAGGGAAAGAACAAACTCGATCAGACTACCTACCCCTTCCGGCGAAGCCACCACCGAGTGGAAGATCCACCTGAAACAGAAATAGAGAAAAATCATCGACTCGAAGAAAACCCCAATGGTGGAAAGGACTGATGAAGAAATGGGAATAAGGGGGGAGATGGGGCCAAAGAGCGGTGTACCGGCCTCCCCCACTGCAAAACCACATAGGAACCCTAGCGGTGAGGAAGAGAAAGAGATATTATACTCAGTGGTATCCTCCTTTTATCTTCCTTGATACTATCCTCATTTTATTCCCCATTATCCACTTAGAAAAATGTTTCTCAAAATTTAAAGGTGTTTCTCAATTTTTTGATAAAGGTGTTTTAAAATGTTTTAAACAGCTTTCATTTTTCATTATCTTATATTCTTAGATTCTACATTATATATTTGACATATGTATTATTTATTATCAAGGAATATATATTGGATTTTTTATTTAATGTTTTATGATTTTTTCTCTTCATATTAAAAAAATGGTTTTTTAAAAGGGACATGAAATCCCATAATTTTAATATTATATTGAGAATAGTTTTTAAGGGAAATACTTTTTTTGTTTTATCTTATATTTTTATAGATTATTATCCAATGTAGTAACTGTTTATAAATCATAATATATGAAATCTTATTAAATAATCCTTTCAGTTAATTATGTTTTTGGTATTATATGATCATATTTTTTTGTTTGATACCTCTTAGAAAAGTTATGAAACCCATTTTCATCTCATGGGTTATTTTTTATATGATAAATGATTTGATTTAAAGTGGAACACATATATATTTATGATGAGGGAAGGGTTAATATATATACCTAAAAAGAATTTATTATGGTTTTATATCTTATGGGAAAATAAAGCATGGAAATAAATTGATTTTTTCCCAATGTAAAGGATAGACGTAATTGGATTTATTAAAAAGCTAAAGGTTTGACATACTTGTATTTGTTCACAAAATTAATGAGGTGTAGATACTTATATTTGTTCATAATTTTTTCCAATTATTTTTTGTGTGTAACTTCTATAAAGTTTGCCTTATTTCCTAGATATTCCAAATGTTTATGATATTTTTTTTCTAAAAAGGTTACTCTTTATTATGATATTATTTTATGTTTTATTTGATTCCTATTAGGGGTTTCTGCACTATGTTTTGACTACCTTTATTTGGTATTATTTTTCAATGCCATTATATTTAATACTCAATAAAGTTTTATGATTTTCACTAATTATCCCATGATATTTTTATCTGATATTTCAACCTTTATTATGTTTCCCATCCTGTTTATGATCAAATGGTTTTGAATAGTTGAAATGTTTCCCTTACTGAATAATATTGCTCACCCATTTCATATGTTTCCATTCCCTAGGTTATGAAAATGATTATATAATCTGAGAGGTATAGATTAGGGTCTAGAGGAGTATATTTATAGATAAAGTTTTATATGGGTTTCAAAATAAGATGTTTCTAGCTTGTCAGCATGATACTAAACCTCGTGGTTTTTGGGTTGGGGGGCTATTTGTGTGATGATTTAATTAAAACATGGTATCAATGTATTATTTATGTATGTTTAGGTTTCTAATATATAGAAATAAATTCTATGATTCCCAAACACTTGTCTTCAGTCCATGTGAATTGATAACACCCTTTGGGCCTAGAGAATAGTCGGGTCATGTGACATGTTAGGTTAGTCTGGTTCAGTTTGTTATAATCAGAGGACCAAATAGATGATTAGATTTTTTTTCCTAATGATATACTCAGTTATTAGAGTTCCCTAAAATTTTAAAGTTATAGACTCATTGGTAACGTTTATAAGACTTATCCTATTTCATTAGATTTAATATATAGTATATTTTTTCAACAATAGCATCTCATGATTTTAGTTGGAAATTTGGACAACCGTCACATTAACCATTATATCCACACCACTTTTCCTCTCTATGAATTTTCATACACTATAAATATATGAAATTTAAGAAGATTAATTAGTATGGGATCAATATCCAACGTGATAAAAATCAGCATTAATATATTGGAATTTGAAATTTTAGAAAAATACGTTCATACTACATAATATTGAGATAGTTCTCTTGAAGTATGTGTTTTACCTTAGGGGTTCAATTGTAATTCAAAAATGTAATAGTACATTTATATAATACAAAGAATAATTACAATTGAGTTAACTCATAAATATGGTAATTGAATATAATATGCAATAAATCATCACTTATAGAACCCATTCTGATGTTGTAGTGAATTTAGGTGTTATAAAACCCTATATTCTGTTTGAGTGTTAACATTCAAGAGGAAATTGAGTTTTGGTTTAGTATGAAAGATGTTTTTTGAAACCGTTGTAATAATGGAATTACAATGATTTTCAAAACATGAATGGGAGTTTTAAAACATATAATGTGGGTTTTGGTTGGTTTCAGAGGAATCAAAACTGATCAAGATGAGATAGGGCCTACAACAAGTCTATTGTAGTGCCCCTAGCTTTCCAATGTGGGCCATGTGTCTAGTCGGTGGACCTAAATACCATTTTTTAAATTGCTTTAGCCTTTAAATTTTATAGGGACCACTTCCTTGATAACACATTCAGTTTTTCCTTTCTCCCATGACCAGTAACAATTCTCTAAGGGGGGGGGGGTTCCTCTCTTTCACCCACCATGGTGGATCTCCATCACCCCACATATTATTTAACTTCTGTCTACGGTGTTGGAATGATATAGATAGAGATATGATTTTTTATTCCCCTTTATGAGTTCATTTTATTTCAAGGAATATATCTCTATTTATGTATAATAAACCCTATTTTAGGTATTTATTCTAATTGTTCCTTTTCTTCTATTTAATGAGGAACAAAATCTTGGTATTTGATGAGTGGGATTACCCAAGGTCAATGTTTGTGGTACCTTAAATTTAACTGAAACTCTTGTTATTTTTTTAAGTGTGTGTCTATGTGTATCATTATAGGATTGTCACACATAGGCCTAAAATTACTTTAATTACCTCGGTTAATTAATTTAATAAAATTAAATTTTCATATGTTAATTATTCCTTTCAAAATGAATTGAACTGTATGAAAGGGCCATTTAATATAGGTTACATAAGATAACCGTGGACCCTTGAATTGGACCATTTATTTTGTGATCATTGATTTGTAGATTGAATTGTTAATTGAGAGTCATGGTTAAATTGAGTGTCAGTAAGAAGCCTATATGGAATTTTCCCTTATATCTTGATAATTTCACCCTATTTAACTAGGCATTTGAAATGTGGGGATCTTGATTAAATATAAAAAGATTAAATTTTATCCTTTGTAAGATAATGATAAAGGTAATGTGTTTTTAAATTGATATTTTGAATAAGAAATGGGAAATATCTTGGAAATCCTTATATGTAAAGTGAATTTTTGTGGCCTTGATATTATGTAGGCTAATGTAAACTGAGGGACATGGTTTTAAAATATATTAAATATTGTAAAATAAGTGTATTAATTATAGAGCTCAATTTTTTTAATATAAATAATTAAACAAAGTTTGAATGCCAATAGTTTTCTCTTAATTTATTTTGTGGTATGAATTCCTTGGAAAGATCCCATGGATTCCTTATGAACTCTATTTGTGTGAAATTCCATGAAAAGACCTGGATTCTGACATGGGACTCAAATTATTCTTGGGATATAATGAAAATATCAGATTTAGTGAGATGATATTATCATCCTCTAATGTATGGGGAGTCATGCCTGAGGTACAATAGGGACCACTGGTCCCAGCACTAATATGTGGTGTGAGGAAGAATGACATTAGAATATAATATTAGAGTGGTGTTTCTTTTGTTTTACTATTTTGGAATGGTATATAGGACTATTGGAATGTGTTGGAACATGGTATGGAGATTTTTACATGGACTAGATTCCATCCATATGATAAATTCCATGTATTGAGGGTTGATATTTTTTTTAATGTTGTTATTTTTTCCTGTTGACCTAAATTCTCCTCGATTGTTGCACTTGATTAAGAGGTTACAAATTAGTTGGATTTTTTCTCTTGGACTGGTATGTCATCAGAGGGTGTTTTCATCTATCATATCAAGCATGTAGAAATCAAATGTCATTTTTGTTATTACATATGTTGAATTATATGATTATCTATACTGAGTTATGGGTAAGTTATTTAATGCTTCTGGAATAAATTATTTGGTAATTTTGCATAATTATATGCTGGACTTTTTATTAAAATATCCTATAAAATGATAAAAGAGATGTTATTTGATTATTTTTCTGTATTTTATAAGGTTTAAATTACTTAAAATTTGAATTACTAATTGAAAACCGATTACGTCAATAATTTTTAATTGAAACATTATTTAAATGAGCCTTATATACATGAAAAAATCGAGTTGATGTAAATGGTTGAAGATGAAGTTTTTATTCTATACCTTTATTATTATGAAGATTTAGATAAATAAAATTACAATTACAACTTAAGGATTTTTTTCGTCTATAACTTATCTTTGAAATTTTATTTATTTTATCCTTTGTTTTTTAGAGGTTCTTGCTAGTGTAAATAGTAAAGTGTAAAATAATGAATCCTATGTGTATACAGTGTAGAACTTCTTAGTAAGTGACATTAATCCTGTGTGTGTGAGTGTGTATTTTAACCTATATATTGTTCTAGAGTTATTTATAATCCCTATTATTTCATAGAATTAGATCATATATGTTGTCTGATGTAGGTTGTCGTGTGTGTGACTTGACCTTGATATGGGTAAATGGGACTATAGGGAGAGCTCAGGTTTGGAGACTTCAAAATAAGTGTCTGCCCTGATGGATTTACTGTAAGCTTGGGATTATGGTGAGATCCACCTGAGGTTGTTTCTTATATGAGGCTTAATTTTTTTGGATAAGTGGTATAGCCTAGGGATCTTATTTGGAATGACCCTAGTCTACAGAGTTAGCACCTTGTAACATTTGAGGGTGACCTGGGTGATGGGTTCAATGGTTTTTTTAGTTCCTTTATGTGGGTCAGGCATTGGTGGTTTCTTCATCTTTTTTTAGCACACAAGGTTTTTTATTAGGTATGTGTTTTAGGAATGATTGATACATTAATATTGTTGGAATCTCCAATTATGTTCTAGTGAATTTACTGTTACAATTAGTATCAAGAGGGGTAAGATCCCTAAGATTCTTATCTAAGGTAACAAAAATACCAGAAGGATAGGCCTAGTGATTATGAGTTGGACTAGGAGTGAGGTAATCTATAAATGGAATATCCTTGGATTATTTTTGTGCGAGGAATGTGGGAATGAATTTTAATCTTAAAATGAAAATATCCATGAGATATGGTGCTTTAGTAACACATTCTGTTTTTGGGGGAAATAGAATTTATGTTCTTGACTATGCTGGCTTACGAAGTCCCATTAGTAACGTGGTTATATTTTGAAAAAATCATACGGCAATTTTGGAAAAAATAACAGTTTTTAGTGGACATGTAAATGTTTTGGGATTGGTGAGATTCCATGTTTTGAAAAGTGTTTAGAGTGATCTACACTCGGCAAGGCTGGCATATTAGAGGGGAATAACCAATGTATTAGATGCGTGTGTTGAGTTTTGGAATGATATGACTCACTATAGTTGGTTTTTATCCTCGTTTTTATGTTACACTCGAGAGTTGAACCATTAATCTTGATGGAATATCAGAGGAAATCCCATATTGGATATGATTTATTCAATTTATATTTTTTTGGGTTATATGGGAGTGTACACACATGGTGATTAAATGATAAGTAGTTGTTATATAAGGAGGGGACCAAAATGGTTTTGATGAGAGTATTATGGGAATGGTATCTCAGGGACTCTGAGTATAAATTGAGATATACCACTGGTGTAAATGGAAATCATGGATGGATTGAGTATGATGACATGGATGATCTAATTTTAGGGAAATACTTGGGAAACATCTCCCTGACCTGGGAGTGGCTGTTGGTTTACCTTTTCTAGTTATGGTCATGGATGAGTAGTCTTGGACCTATATATTCACCATGATTAGTGATAGATGGAAAAAATGTTACAATAGTAAGATAATGGTTTTGTAATGAAATGATATGGATGCTCTTATGGTGGATAGTGGGATGTTGGTCTCGATGATGGCATCCTCGTGTGAGGGGGATCAGGATGTGTGAGATCGGTCAATGGGAAATTATTATGGAATTATCATTTTGGAGGGTATGTGAGGTATAATTCAATGTGTTATTTGGTTTATGTTAGGTATAGACATGGATTTGGTACTATATGGGGTCCGAGTGTTGGCTATAATCCCGAAATGGTGTGTGGTGATCCAAATGGGATCAGGTCGGTGGTGTGTTGTGTCTCTAAATAAGGAATTATTGTGAAATGGATGGATAATGGTCCAAGATTTTAATTTCATTGATATATAGGTATGGAATTTGGTTGTTTGGATTTAATGATCATAGGATTCCCTCAGGGTTTGCAACATCATGATCGGGTGGGGGTAATGGCACCTTAGTGACTAAAGATGAGAATTTTTCAAAATATAAGTACATAGATGGTTTGATATAAGTTCTTGTTCCTAATTGGATATGATGGGTATAGAACAAAGAGGCCAAATTATTTAGGGTATAAAAGGTATGTTTCCAAATTTGGTTGATTATTTTTTATAAAAGTTATAGCTTTTTGTGGCGTGATTACACCCTCGGATTCATTTAGGGTCAATGGTATGTAATTCCTAGAGTGATACATTATATTAATCATAGATTCATTATCGTTCCTTATTTTGGTTGGACCACCCTTATATTCAGGTAAAATCTTAAATATCATTTTCATAAATTAACGTCATTGATTATTTTTTCATGCCCTTTTTGACTATCACAGAATGATCTCCGGGGATTCAGAAAGATTTATTGGGTTGAATACCACAAGTGCAAGACATGGATTTCAATCAACATGTTATTCTTAATGTTATGGAAATTTACTTCATTTCAGACTACAAGTATATATTTATTGTAATACTAAGGATAACGCCATATATAATGTCTATGGGATTTATTTATTGGGAATGCCAAGTTGGGGAACATGAATTCTCTCTAATTATTATTAACAGGGTTTCCTTTGTATTATACCATTGAACAATTCCCACTATGATGTGTACCATGAACAGGGACACATTTATTTTGGGCAAAGTAGGTATTAGAATAATATTTATGCCACTATAGATCCCAAAAATTGGGTTTTTTCATTCCTCTCCATACAATTTTTTCAATTGGAAATTTTTTAAGCTATTAAAGTGATAAACTATATAACATTTATTTATATAAATCATGCATGCACATTATTATTTACAAGTTATTTTAGGGATGTCATTGGTGGTGGCCTACTATGTTATACTCACTCCCTCCATGGACCACCATGGTACATGGATACCTAAGATGTTATAACTATTTTATTTCTAGGATAGGATTGGGAAAGAACCTGATGTTATTGATTGTGTAGTTTCTAGGATAGAGCATGGAATTTGGGACCAGATTGGGACTCAAGACTATTTTTAGGATATTTTATGTTATCCCCTCTAGTATTTTGGGATATTTTTTACATATTATTTTTCTCATATATCATATTTCTAACATGTGTGGTTACATATCATTTATTATTGCATTGCTATTTTTTATGTTTAGAACTTTTCGGGATTTCATTTTATTGACTTATTTATCTTGGTGTATCTTATTGATGTATTATTTACATAGTTAGATTTAATATGATATGAAGGCATAGTATACCCACCATACCAAATTATAAATACACAACTAGTCAGTGACCCCAATCTTATGGGTATTTTTTTCTGAGGTATAGTAATGACTAGCAATCTAGGCACTAGTTTGGGGTTCCGGGTGGTAGGGAATTATAGGTGTGACCCGCAAAGCCTATCAAAAATAATCAGTGGGTTTAAAACTAACATAGATGGTATTAAACATAGGAATGAGATGAATTATACTCAAAAATACTAGGAATATTAGAATAAATATAAAATAAACTCTATATAATTAAAAATATAAAATAACCCACAATTCATGTAATGAAATACGTAATCATAGATTCTGAAAAATAGATTCTAAGAAGTAAATATTACTATAGAAACCCTAACTCTAAATGGACACAGAACCATGAAATAATGTAGTTCGTTCCAATAACAAAATATATATTTCAAATATTTAAAAATGATATATAATATAGGGGTGGGAATAAAATTATACTTAGTAGGATTATCCCTAGTCTTCATCATGAAAACATGGGAGAAGAAAACTGAAATCTCTATAAATAAATTAAAAAATTGTCATATCACATAAACAAAGTAAACTATCCAACTGTTCTCACTAAGGTCCTTACAATAGCCTGAATGGCCCGAAGGACTTCATTTTTATTAATTTTTGATAACCCCCCTTTCATGGGATGAGGGGGAACCCTTACAAGGCCCGTAGGCTCAGAGTTTACCTGGCCCATAGGCTTAGGAGATTAACCCGAAGGTCTTAGGGAATTAAACTAGACTATATAAAAGGAACTGCCAATCCCTAGCATCTACATCATGATACTAGCTCTCCACCTTCGCATGGCTGTCTGGATAGGTTTCTCGTGCAAGCACAGGCTAGTCCCGATGGAATAGCCATACCCTCTCATTCTGAAAAATCCATTTGGCTCTGCTCTAGTGAGTACACCTACTCTGAATCCTCTTCTGGGGCTTATCCTTTATTGTAGAGTCTGTCTGGGGCAACTGTATGTGGCCCGAAGGCCTTGAGGAGGCCCGAAGGCCTAAAAGGTGGCCTGAAATCCCTACTAACCAGAAGGCATGGGTGGCCCAAAATCCTTATGTACTCGAAGCCCAAACTAGTGGCCCAAGGTGAATAGTTCTAGCTGCTACATTACTAAATAGTACCATCTATAGTAACTGATACAATGCCTATTACAGTCCCCACACAGTGTACAGTTCTACTATAGTGCATGTACAGTGTACAGTTCTGCTACAATACCGCATAGTTCACATTCTGCTACAGTACTGCTACAACCCCTCTTACGTTACTGTAGGAAATATGCCTCTAACTAGTTCTGAACCTTGGTCTTGTGGATTCACATAAAGACACCCCACCAACTAGGCCGAGGCTTGTGTGCCACTAACAATAAATTAGAATACAATTACAATAAAATAATATCAATAATAATATAATAAATGGTACCATATATCCACATCACCAATAAACTAGTCTCCCTCATGCTCTAGCAACATTTGTCTCGGCACTCACATCCACTTTATATATGTATACCCACATACCATATAACCACATCATAACCACAAACTTCATACCACTACCATATAACTACATAACCACATCACTATTATATATATATATATATCCCTTTTCCTCTTTATCATCACATCCCCAAATAATATAATTTCACTCCATCATAACTTATATTATGTCTATAAGAGAGATATTGAAGCGGGACTAGTCACCCATCAGTATCACCTCCACCATAATTTTAGAGGGAAAAAACTAAATAAAAATTCTTAATAAGGGTATAAATCACATTTCTATAATTTGGTGGTGATGATTAAAAAGTAACCAAGCTACAATGAATATAATATATCAGATGATCCTATCTTGATTGTTAACTCAATAATGCAAACCCTACAAAACCATAACTAGCACCACACTACTCCCACCACACATCCACATTTTTACCACTTCTAGACAACCGAACCAACCCCATAAAACAAAATAAAAAATTAAGACTACCCATTTAAAATCGAATTATCAATTCCAACTTTATCAATTAACAGCCAAGATTAAACTCATTAAACCACATTTATTTCTGTCCTCTATAATTTCATTTAACTACTTATAATATATTATCTATAATTTCATTAACTATATATTAATAATAAAACACATAATCATTATTTTCTTGTAGTTATTCCTTATTTAATTTCCCATTCCCATTATTCATTTTATTTATTCTGGAATAATTCCATTTCAAATGCTATTACAATGCTTGGACATATCATCATCTCCCCAACATAAAAAACCCACACTATGATATCTTCAACCAATACTACATAAATACCTCAAATTCAAGGGTTCCACCGCTACCATAATAAAAAATTTAGAAATATAGAAACACAAGAGCATCCAAAACATATAATGTCAATAATACAGTAGAAAAAATTCCATTTATAAAAATATTTCCTATTTTACTATATACACATTAATAAGAATATACATCACAATAATCTTATGTTACTGATTTCATATTCTCAATATATATTTCCAATACCATGTTTTTGTTTTTATCAATTTAATGAAGCTTCAACACACCCACTTTAAAAAGGAATAGTAATAACCAACATCGTACCAATTTCAGTAAATATTAAAAATAAAATTAATAATATAATACATGCATGTACACTACTTCCCCACATTTTATATAAGTCTTGTTTAATATCTTTATTAGGTAAATAAAAATTATTTCAAAAAAAATGTTAAATCATTCTACTTCAACATCAATGGAAAAATAGATAAGTATATGGATAAATCCATTACCTCAATTTCAGATTCAATATATCCAACATTAGAATAGGAATAGAAATGATAATCAAACATAAAAACATTAATAAGATTCACTCAGAAAATATATACACATAAATTAACTATTAAAATCACATTCAAACATCATAAAAAATACAACACCTCTAAAACAATATCCTCAAGAATAAATAAAAATATTACAATTAATAAAGGAGTAAGATAAGGGTACATTTGATAATGAGATATTGATAATCAAGTATAAGGACTAATAACCACCAAAAAAATGATAAAAGGGAACTAAATAAATGTCATAAGACACCTAGAGTATAGAGAGAGTCGAAAAAATTGAATAGATTTTGAGTAGACACTCAAATGTATATTTAAAACTCAAGGACATAAGTTCACAAGGTGATGTAAGGTATCTTGTAACAATTCTAGTCAAACATAATAATGATAGAATATTCTCCCAAAATTCATGGTGTAAGAAACTATTCCAAATCAAAACACCAAAATAAGATCAGAGAGTTATAGAAACCTCCATTCCATAATGCTCAAATAACCAGAAAACATGGCACAAAACCTGTACCCCTTACTCAACCCCAATAACCCCAAGATTAAAATCATTCACAATGATGGGAATCACTATGAAACCACCTAAAAAACAACACCAAAGATTCATGGATAAGGCCTCCATTGTGAAATAAATAACCCCAAAATAAAACATCGGAAATATTTATATAACCCACATATCGAAGACATTTTTCCTTCTCCTGATCAACTAGAAATCAAATGACAATATAACACAACTTTTCAAGGTGTGATTTCATTTACCGATGAAATTTTTATCCAAACTCCACTCTTCATCCACCTTCCTCCTCCAAAATTCATTCCAACTTCTCAAAGACCTCAAAACCACAAATTAGAAGATCGGGATGATTCTTTAATATATATGATGTAAACCTCAAATTTTTCTCATCCTATAGAATCAAAAAACCCCAAAAAGAACAAATAAACCTAAAAAACCCAAACACACAATGAGATACCTTTGAAATTAGAATTTCTCAATGACCAAGGATTAATAAAAAATAATAAAAAATAATAACTCGTGTATATAAACATAAAAATAAAATCTACATCATAGAAACACATTACTCAATATAAATTATGAAACTTACTATGCATTTGGGGCTCACACACCCATGTAAAATCCCTCAAGACACTATTCCTTCACAAGATACAAACTAAATGAATCATGCAACCATGAAACAATTTTTTTAAATGATTATATGACACAAGATCCATCTTTATGATACCACCAAATATGGACATATAGAAAACATCATGAATCTAGTGTATTTATTTGGGGATTGATAATTGATATGACACTTTTCTTGTATTCCATAACAACATAATGATTTTGATAAAAAAAAGTATAAATCTTACTTCCATGACAAATCCTTCTTCTCATGATGGTGATAATCTTTAAAAAACACATGATCCCCAACCTTTAACTATAAGGGTATCCACCTATAATCAGCATAATATTTAAAAAAGTCTCGAGCTACCATAATCTACTCAGGAATCACATAGACCTTATCTGTAATTATCTATACCAAATCCAGACAAAAAATTACTAACTCTCTAACCTTATTCCGAAGAAATAGAGATCAGTATGGGTTCCCATGAAACACCTCAAACAAAGACATTCCAGTGGATGAATCATAACAATTATTATATAGAAATGTAACCAAAGGCATATACTTCACCCATGAAGCCCAAAAATGAAGAAAAAATTTACACATCATTTCATTCTATGTTTGGATTGTATATCATGTTTGATCATCCATATGAAGAATAAAAGAAATGTTACGTCATATTTTAATGTCAAAATCATGATACAGAATCTTCTAAACTCATGATGTAAAAAGAGGATATTTATTATATATGATCATCTTCAAAATCCTATAGATCTACACAATCTCTTATAAATACATCCTTGTCAACAAATCCACCACACTAGACTTCCTAGCCACCCATAAATGGGTTTATTTTTTTAATTGATTTGTAATCACCAAGATAGAATAACATTCACCCAAATTTCAAGGTAAATTTATCTTAAAATGATTTGTAATTTCCTCTCTTTCATTACCATTTTTTTTACAATCATGGATCTATTTGAATAGTTTCTGTAATTAGGATTAGAGGCCCTTGTTATCATGATTCTTAAAAAAATAATTATAGATCTTATATTATTTTGGTTTAATGAAACCTTAGTAATAGACTATCTACAATAATGGGTTTTATTTAATCAAAACATTCAGAAATATATAATTATGGATTAAGAAAACTATGATAATAAAGATGAAAAAATAAATGTTCTCAAACCCCCACACCCACCAATTCATTCTTCAATCATTCTCCACCGACTCCCAATGCTCACAGGCCCTCTAAAACAATAACCCTTAAAATATCCTCCCATGAAATTTTCGTACTACTATCATTCCGTCAACTATCATTCGAGTTATTTCCCTATTGAATGAGGGTCATCTATCCCATTGAAAATATTTATTTAAAACCAAACTCCCACTATCTCCAATTAATTTTATCTCAATGGAATTTGATTATTAATATAGTAAATTATCTTGAAAATGATTTTTAGTATCTCCTGCGTTAATTCATGTTTGATTGTTTGTTTATAGGTTTTCATTATTATTTATAGTTTTAAATAAATTATGAAAATGGGTGTTATATGAGATGATAATTAGGGTTTGAATTTGGTTATATTAATAGTAATAAATACTTTATAAATTTTTAAATAATAATTAATATAAATTTATAATATTTATAAGTATAGTTTCTAATGTTTATAAATTTATATATACATTTTATTGTTATATAGGATCTTATAAGCTATATAGTATATTGTATTATACTTATAAAATATATATTAAAACTTTATTAAACATGTGTACTTTTATCATTTTATAAATTTCTAAATTTATATAATTTTACAAATTTTATATCATATCATATTATAATAATGTAATTTATATAAATAAATTTATTAAATAAATTTACTATAAAATTTTATAAATTTATAAATTTATATAAATTTATTGTTTTTTATGTTTATAAACATTTATATTTTTAAAATTTTATAAATTTAACTTCAATAGTTTTTACTTTTAAAATTTTATAAAACTATATACTAATATAAATAATTTATTATATTATAACATATATATAGTTGTATATACTTTTATAAATTTATATAAATTTATAAATTATGTTTAATATAATGAAATATATGATATTTTTTAAATTATATATAGTTATATAAATATATATTTGTTTATAATTTTATATACACACACACACACACACACACATATATATATATGCATTTTAAATTTATACTTTTATACCTGTATACATTTATTTATTTATAAATAGTTTTATAATTTTATTCTTTCATAAATTTTAATTTTAATTATTTTATATTTATATTTTTTAATTATTTTATATGGTTAATATTATTTAATTAATATAACTAAACAATTGAGAGATATTTTATTTCTTTATGTATTAAATTGTTGAAATCACAATGGATAAAATTTTCATATATTCTCAAAATTGAGTGTCAAATGAGTTTTAGAATAAGCCTAAAATATTTGTGTATTTTTCATTCAACAATAAATCTATGAGAGATCTTATTTTATAACCTTGTTATATCTGTATCAGAAAAACATGGTTAATTCATTAATACGTATTTTATCATATCACTATAGTTTTATTTTAATCCAACCATGTGGTATGACATCGAAATGGAGAAATGGATTGAAAATCATAAAATATTGAATGAACAAAGAGGTGTGTTGTGGAGGATATTGTTGGATGTGAACTAAAATGGTAATAATATGAATTATATGACTTAATTATACATTGGTTCCAATGTATCCTTAATCAATTGAATTTTAATACATTAATTCCAACATAGCCTAGTGTGCATGCGATGAAACATGTGACTGCATTGCCCCAACGTAGTATAAACTTAGTGCATGGAACTGATACTTTATACCCATATAGTCTCATCATTTATAAACTAAATGGATTGGTGAATTTATATATTACACATTCATTTAATTTTTTGAATAAATAAACCAATAGGATGCAACATTTGGGTTCTATGAGATGGTATCTAATATGATCGATTTGGTTGATGATCTTCACTTAATAAGGATTGTTGAGTATGGATATATATAAAGATGGTATCCCTATTGTGGGGTAAAAATAGACATATATATTCCTATTAAAGTTATTTTCTTCCTGAAACATCATTAATCACTCTGTGAAGGTGCTATCACCCCTTCGTTGAATTTGGATCCACATATTAAGAATGTGGATCCATTATCTGTTATACCACCTTCTAGGGTAGTAGGATTTTTTTACTATTTAAGTGATCTCAATCAAGTGTAAAATGAAGATTAAAATATTTATTATACATCACCTAAAGTATATACATTTTTTTCTTCATTTATATACATTTTCATACAATCGGTGACAGATCTTGCATCATGTATGGGTTTGTTTTCCATGCCATGTTTAATTGATGAACCCCCAAAACCTATAAGTGGTATAAAATCCATATTCATTGACACAAGAATGATATTACATTTCTTAATGAAAAAATTGTTTATGATAATGTATACTATAATTCTCCAACTTAAATTACATTATTAGATAATGTAATATTAGGTTTGGTACTTTAGATTGCTCTGCATGACAATGTAAATGATATGATCCTCCATGACATTAAATTAAGATTAAAAATTATCTCAATGAGTCCCTAAGGACATATTTATTTGATAACATATCTTGAATTCATACTCAACATTATGTTAATCTATAACATAAGGTAGAGTGGATGGTGCAACGTACATTATTAGGATACATATCCTGCGTCACATTCCATGAAAAATAAATTTTCATTTTGGTATGCTTAATATCATGGTTAGGGACAATGTAATATGTGGTAATCAATATATATTACATTAATTATCCATGTAATTTAAATTATTAGGATTTGAATTATGTTTTAAGACATCCTAATTTAATGGTTAGAATTCACCATGGAATTATATTTTGAGGAAATATAATTTCATGTGTATATTGCACCATGAAACTACATTTTGATACAACATAATGTAAAGAGTGGAATGCATCAACACACTATGTTTGAAGACAATATAGTTTTGTGAACCAATATTCTCACTTATATAATGAACAATGTCCATATACTTAGAAAGTACCACATGATACATCAACTCATATGTGCTCTGCTTATTTAACTTATTCCCTCTATGGGAATCCATTGAGTTATTGTGAAATGATCCCACTATACGGACACTTTACACCATACCACACCACATGTTGGCTTTATGCTAGTGACTCCCTATACTCCTCATGCTTGAACCAACCTACACAGGCCTTCTATACATAATCTTCCACTATCACTTGTCCTACCTTTGATCTTGGTTATTATACCATATAATGGTTGTATTCTAAAGTGAGCTAGCTAGGGATAGCCTATTTTTTGAGTTATTAAGCATATTTTTCATATATACTGTATATAGTGTTTTTGAAAATAAATTTAGTGTTTATTTCTTTTTAAAATTCATTTAATATTAATATTAATTAATTATTTTACGAAATGTTCATATTGTGTTTGCAAAACAATTATGTGATAAATTACATCTTGGAGATGAATCCCTACATTACATGCCTTGTGGGACTCCAAAAGATTTAGTTTTTATCTACCATTTCCTTGGTTTTATTAAGTTAGGAGCTTGATTATCATTATCTAATATAGATTTTCCATATTATTTATTGAGGATATCATGAATTTAATTATATCTAGAGTTATGTATTCCCGAGGAGAGGTACTAGTGGTCGTTCTAATAACTGTCCTAGAGTACTATGCCTAGTTCTAGAAATCTTATTGGTTGACTATCTATTATTCATAGAATATTAATGTGGATAGTATCAATCACATATAACTCCTTGTATTTAAATAACTGTTTCATATACCTTATTCATGAGATTCATTCAGATTTATATGAGTATATTTGAATTTTTTTAGGTATTTATTGCATTATTTTAGGTTATGTCAAGAGATACAATTTATTTTTTTGTGAAATAATTAATTTGGATGATGAAATTTAATTCCTAAACTAAATCCTTAGAAAATTAATGAAAAAAGTGTAAAACATGAGAGAATAAAAATTACATGATATACAATAAGTTTAATATGAATGATATTTTTTTAAACTAGTGAGAAATTTTAGAAAGATTATAAAATACTAAGTGGGAGGTTCCCTCAAAAGAAGAAATTTTGAGAACTATATCATTCATTATAGGTCAACCAAATGGTTAGGTTCCCATCAATTATATTGTGCAAGGAAAGAATGTAATAAAGCGATACTAATGGTTAGATTTTATGTAGTTCTCATTTTCTTTGGGTTAAACGAGACAAGATACCATAATGGTTAGGATAACATCTGAATAGAGTTGAGTGAATCCATTTAATCGATTTGGATAAATATTGTATCCACTCATCTATTTAAGAATAATATTTGATATTATTAGAAAAAAATTTTCTACTAGATATAATCATTGATTATTTACATGCTCAAACCTGTGTAAGTCATGATGGAATATGAACCATGGCTAAATAAATATATTTTTATGTTTATGGTTTTCATTTTTAGTGGGAATACTTTCATTAACAATACTTTACAAAATTATATAAAGAAATATACTCACCCAAATATATGTCTTTTTTGTAGATTATGGAATAATTTAAAATATTCATATTGAGATCCCATATAAGTATAAAATATAAAATATTTATAGATTGGTGTATACGGTTGATAAGTGTTCTCAAGGAGAAGAATTAGGAGCATATGAATGTGAATTTTATAGAGATCAAACCCACCAAATCTAACTCAAGGGTATTAGATACAAGTTGTGTATAACACATTTGTTCTGATAAACACAGACTCCGTAATAGAAGAAAATTAATGAAGGGAGAATTATACCTTCTTTTAGTAATGGATAAAGATTTATTTCACTATAATTCAGCACTTATGATCTATGTATACCCAATGGAAAAGTCTTAAAATTAGAGAACTGTTATTTTGTCCAAGCTATCAAAATAATTGATTTTAAGATATTTTCTATAAAAGAAGGGATTATTCATTGTCTATCAAAAACAAGAGTTGATATATATATATATATATATTAATGATATATTTTATGGGATTGGTAATATGATCAATTGTTTTTATGTTTGGGATATGGATAATCTTTTTTATAACATTCAAAATAAGAAGTTTTGTGTTGCTCCTAACCCCACCAACCATTTCAACTACCACCGTGGACATATAAATGATAAATGAATCCAAACACTACATAATTACGGATTATTGGACCTATTTTATTATTAATCATTTGATAATTAAAAATATTATTTAATAAGAAATATGACCAAATGATATTTTATTAAAAAAGGTGAAAGGTCTAGTAAACTATTGGATATCATACAGAGTGATGTCTGCAGATCACTAAACACATAATAATGTGGTGGTTTTAGGTACCCTCTTACCTTTAATGAAGATTTTAGTTAGAATGAATATGTTTTTT
Organism: Viscum album; assembly: GCA_963277665.1. Taxonomy (NCBI): domain Eukaryota; kingdom Viridiplantae; phylum Streptophyta; class Magnoliopsida; order Santalales; family Viscaceae; genus Viscum; species Viscum album. Next base: position 1,259,231,622 of record OY728161.1, read on the forward strand.
ATAGTGATAAAAATGTTTATAACTTTAGATTAGTTTAAATTGTATCATAATGATATATAAAATCAAATAAGAATAACTACAAATATCCTCAGATCAGATCATGGTAGGGAATACATAATCCAAGAATTCCTTGATAGTCTGAGTGTTTGTGGAATTGTTTCAAAACTCACTCCACCTAGAACATCACAATTTATTTTCGTGTCTAAGATAAGGAATCTTATATTGTTGTAAATGGTTTTATTAATGATGAGTCAATGTGACCTTCCTATTTCATTTTAGGGATATTTTCTAGAAGTTTTTATAATTATACTAAATTATTTTCCATTTAAATAAGTTATAAAGACACTATATAATATATGTTACAGAAAAAATATCATTATTTATTTAACATATATTTAGGGATGTGAAAAATTCATATGATGTTTTGATTTTGATAATAATTACTCAGAATCTGATAGATTCTTATTTTTTAGTTATTCCAAGGAAACTATAGAACATAATTTCTATAATCCTACTAAGAAAAAAATACCTATAGGTACACATGTTGTTCTTACTGATAAAGTACACATAATTAGAGGAGTAAGTGGGAGGAATTATAATCATGGATAAGTTAAAAAAAGTGTTCTTGAGATATAAGTTAAGTTAGTTCACAAAACAAGGTATGGTAGAAGAACCAAATCAATCTACATAAGTAAGTAAATTTATGCTACAATTCATCAAGTGTGTGTGAGATATGGATTTATCATCACTAATTATGATGAGGTACTATTCATATGAGATAAAACTAAAACCTACAAGGAGTAAATAGATAGTTATGATACTAATAAATGGTTAAAATCCATTAAATTTGAAATTAAATCCATGTACAAAAACCATTTTCAGATCTTTGTAGATGAACATTAAGGTGTGGAACCCATTGGGTAAAAGTGGGGTTCTCATAATAAAATTGAAATGGATGGTAGATTTAATACATATAAGAAATTATTGGTTACAAAACATCACAAAAAAATTCCGAGCATTATCTATGAATAAATGTTCTCACATGTTATGATTATAAATACCATTCATATATTTCTCAACATATAAGTTTACTTTTATTATTAGATATATTAAATTGATATCAAAACCACTTTATATAATGTGATTTTAGTTTAGGATGTGTATATGATACATAAAAAAGTGTTTGTAGTTAAAAATGATACAATTAAGTTATAAAATCTATAATGGTCTATTTATGAATTGAATCAACCTTCTTGGAGTTGAAATATCTAGTTGTATGATACAATCAAAGTGTTTGGTTTCATAAAAATTAAAGATAATACCTCTGTATACAAAAAAATTAGTGAGAGTGTTGTAGTTTTTCTGATATTACATATATGTGGAATAATACTTAAGAAAAATGATATCACATATTTTCAATCTATTAATATTTGTCTGGGTAAGAGATTATCAATGAAATACATGGGTTAAGAAAACTAAATACCATGTATGAAGATATTTAGTGATAGTTATATGTTCCTACTTGGACTTAGTTTGGAAACTTACATTTTTTAAGAGTTAAATTAGTTTATCCTTCAGAATTCTAGGAATGGGTCATTATCAGTAATGAAAGTCATGAATATTAGGAAGATTTTGCATCCTTCCATAGAGTATGTAAGGTTATATAGAAATACATATGCATCCACCATAGGATCTATCATGAATAATATACTTTTTACTTGAAAAAATGTCACAAATTCTATAAGTACAACAAATAGATACTAATGAAATCTTATTAAAATTAACTAGATTATAATAATGAACATTCTTAAGTACTTGAGAATGACTAAGGTTGTGTACTTAATAATTATATTAGTGGATTAACTCTATATAAAGTGTTACATATATGTATGTTTCCAATATAATAGGGATGAAATGAAATCTCAATTTGGTTTCATGTTTTACCTAAATAGTGAATCTATTAGTCATAAGAGTTCAAAACCAACCACCATTGTGGACTAGATAATAGAGGTAGTATAAACCATTGTATCAAACACTATGATGGAATATATTTAGACTAAAAAGTTCATCTATGAACTAGCGGTGGATCCTAGAATCAGTGGATCAATATATTTTTACTACAAAAATAATGGAGTTATTTATCATTCTAAGGAACGTCTATCTCACCAAAGTATTAAAAACATCCTTCACACATACCACCTTACACGAGAGATCACTGAGAAGTTAAATATTAGGATTTTTTGGTGGGTACATGCAAAAATGTATTGAATATTTTAATGAAGTTGTTGGTGTATAATAAGCATGAGGACCATGTAGAGTATCTTGGTAAATGATAATTAAGATATTTATGTAACTATTTCATAGTGTGTCAAGGTATTTATGTTAAGGAAGTATCTAGTTCTCATTTATTCAAGTGTGCTAAAATTTAATTCGCGTCAACTCTTGAATGATAATATACTTAATTATAAGACTTCAAGTCATCCCTAATTTATAACGCCACGACCCCAGCTACCCAGAGTCGGTGCATTACTTCGTAATATTGGCATGATCACAAAAGATCAAGTCTCGAAAGACCGATTAGTTTAGTAGCCTTGGAAACACTAGATACATTCATAATTCTTTCATTACATCAAAAAGTAAACAAACTACAATACCATGGTCTTCATAGTCCACACTCATATCCTCACTGACTATTCTTACAAGTCAGTCATAATACACTTCTTCACATCCTGGAAAATATTAAAACATTGAAAGGGGTGAGCTCAGATGCTCAGTAAGGATAACAATATTGCGGAAGCTTTTATAAGAAAACATAAGCATTTAAGGCAATGTATAACTAAAACAAAAGCCTTATTGAACTTGAACTTCAGCATAATATGGAAAAAGTAAAATAAAATAATTCCATTACTTACTCTCATGGATATTCTACTCGACGAACAATCACATGAAATATCAATAACCACTTTCATAATGAGGGAATGTATAATGCCAGACATTCTGAAACACTTTGTCAAGGCCTCGGCCAAGACGTCTAAAATGATTAAGGCCTCGGCCAAAACCATAAATCAAATGGGAAAAGGGCCTCGGCCAATTCCACGTCTAGTTGTCTCATGAGACCTACCGATGCATCGAGGAGCTATAGCGGGCTCCACCTGTCACATATTAAGTCCAATACATTCCTCATATGAATAGGTTTAAACATAGAATAAATATTTGTATTAAAACTAGCATACAAAATGTCAACAATTTCTCCATAAGCTATGGATGGTATAAAAATAACACATCCACAGTCAAATATTTCACAAAATGTTCAATGGAAGTTTTGTATCATAAATCAATTTCAATTAAACTTAAAACCCATCAAAGGATGTTGACATGGATGAAATCAAATCTATTTGAGAGTAATATCTCTCCTTTTTGAAATCATTTAAAAGTCCCATAATTATAAAATAATACATTTAATTTGAAGATATTCTTATAAGCTTGTTAGGGAAGCTTCGACGAAGTTATAATGGCGGAAAATAGCAGCACCCGCCGTATAAGTTAAAAAAAAACATTCTTACCTTAAATTGGTCAAAGAGGTCAAAAAGTACATTGTTTGGAAAACGACGATATTATTCTTTTAAAAAACTTATGAGGGTATAAATGACTTTAACACATTTTCCATTTAATAGTAAAAATGTTTTGAATGAAATTTTTAAGAAACACGGATGTGGATGATAACGAGGTCCCAGTAGATAATTATGTATAAACAACCTTGGATAATGAAGAGGTTGTGAAGTAAACCCTTACCTTGTACTTTTCCTTGGTTGGGGTAGGTTAACCTCCTGTATAATGGTGAAATAATTGTTATTAAATTATACAAGAATCATATATATTCATATGATATCATATATGATCTTTTAACATTGCTTTGTTAACAATATCTTAGATTTATTGTTGTTTCGGGTGTTAACTTACTCGTTTTATTTTATATGTTTTGTTACGTAAGTCGTGTTTTTCATGGATAGGTTGTATCTTATTCATATCCAGAATGATATCATGTCCTTAAACATTATTTTTAAATCATAAAATGATAATTATACTTGAATGGATACGACGGAGAATGAATCTCATCGCGTTCGTGGAGACGGTAGTCCGTACGTACGCACGAGCGACAATATCATTATTTTGATATTAAAATAATATATAATTGGATAGTATATCATATATACAGAATCATTATCATATTATATTTATTATTTACATGAATTACATATCATTATTATACCCATATAAATAATAATATGTTGAATAACAATTACACCACGACGTGGAGACGGTAAGCCGTACGTACGCACGTATGGTGACATGTCATTCAAATGATGGGTAGAATACTGAATATGGTTGTTCCATATTTATAATAACATCACAGTATATAGAAAATACTGGAGTTATAATTTTATAATTGAAATAATAAACAAAGAGGGAGTGGAAGAAGAAAGAAACTTGAAAGAGGGTGATGAAAATGTTAGCTCTTCTTTGGGTTCTTCCTTTTGATTTGATCAAAAGGACTCCTTAGGATGGCTTTCTGACTAAAGTAAAGCTTCTAGGATGAAGGGAGAGAAGTTGGGAGAGTATTTGGGCAGAGGTTGGCCGAACTAAAAGGCTTGGAAGTGTGAATAAGGTGGTAGAGGTGGGGGCCTTTTATAAGAGGAGAGGAGGGGCTCTTTTGGAAAGATTGAAATGTTACATTATTATACAATGCTTTTCGGATTCTAAAGGTCCCACACTTATATAATTCGTGGATAATGTGATAAGGGTTCTAAAGCTCCTCATCCAATAGGCTTTGGACAAGTGTAACCCTTTGATTTTGCATTATCTTCTCATTTTATTTAAATCGTTAAATAATGAGGTCATCGCTGCATCATAATGATTTCATAAATAATTTAATTTATTTAATGTCTAAAAATTATAAAAAAACTACTATGATGTTGGAAATCTTTTTAGATTTCTAATGAATATTTATAGTCAATATTTGGATCTGTGTAACCCCACTTAAAAACTGTTTTAGTAAAACAACTCATGTTTGTGTCAATTTAATTTTAACATTAAATAAATATATATTAATGTCATTTTCCAACTAAAGTGGATCCATGGGGTCCCCAAGTTGACCCATGGGTTGTCTTGGTCGGCCATGACTCATCCAATAGGAGTAGGACAAGTGTCAAGCTCATCTCATATTATTAAAACATTATATTTACCTTAAACTACACTAATCACCTCTAATCGCGATTAAGAACTTAAAAGTTACTATTCACCAAAAAATTATTTTAATCTCATTGAACCACATTTTACTTCTTAATGACAACCATGTATGTCGGATTTTTTAAAATCAAATCACATAAGTGGTAATATTTCATTTTAACGAAAAATCAGTTTTTAACAACCACTTAGTGGTTTCACTATTCATCAAAAATTGAAGTTTTTCAGAATAAGGCCAAAATTTCACCCTAATCTATAATTGATATTCCGAATTCAAAAATGATTTATATTTTAAAAAATTCCAAACATATAAGTTGTATTAATTAATTTTATAATTAATTCCCGCTCTTACAACAAATAGCGTGTTTTTAAGAAACAATTTATATCAAAAGATTGGCAATTGTTTATGTCCAATTTCAATGTTATATTAATTCTAATGACCACCATTGGATAAAATGGTAAAAATATATTCTAATTATACTTTAAAACCACTAAATATTATAATTTATCACTATAAAGTATTTTGATTAAAAAAGTTGTTTTTAAGTATTTTTCACTATTCATAAAAAATTAGAAGTTCTCAGAAAAATACCAAAAATTCAACATAGGCTAATTTCAATATTCCGAATCCAAAAATGAAGTCCGTTTTGATAAATAAAATTTCAAAAAGTAGGTATTACTATTCACAACGGCTAGTTTAGTTAGTTGTGGTGTGTGTTAGAGCTCGAGGTTGCGTACAACACACGCTATTGCATTATTCGAAGGGAAACGTACAATGGAAGCTTGGGGTGTTACATTCTCCCCTCCTTCAATAAATTGCGTCCTCGCAATTTGAAAATTTTCTTTGAAAACAAAAGGTTGAAAAGATAAAATACCTTTGTGGGAAACCCACATCGGAAATAAGGTTAATAAAATTTATCCTTAATAAGAGGGAAATGGAAATAAGAAAGTCACCACCAAATTATGATCTCGATAAGGAGAACATTGGTGGAAATTAGAGACATATAATTGGAGGAAAAACGTAAATATTTGTAGGGAGTGATTGAGGTCATCAATCACAATCAACTGTCAAATTGAGGGCCTCAAAGCCTTCAATCTATGTTGATTTAAAATATCATCAGTTCAACAAGACATAAGGTATTAGGGTAACACATTTTTTGTTTTAATATCCCTTTAATAAAGTTTAAGAATTAATTTATTCATTGAATAACAGATAGGTATATACATATATTTATGCTTGACAATTAGAGTTTCAACCTTCAACTCACCTTTCACTCAAAAGATAATAGAACCCAAAAATATTATACTTATCCTAATTGTATAAGGTTCCAAATGTTAACACATACCATTTAGATTAGTAAAATTATTTTGTAATAACCAGGGACTTCCTGTAGGCTAGTGGTAGGAAATAAAGGCCTGTCGTACTATGGTTGTGGGTTCAATTACTGCAGCTTTGTCCGACGAGTCGGGTTATGCCCCACCCTGCAGGTTGTCCTTTTCCTAAAACGATAGTATTATAATATTCCAAAAATAATCTTCATAATTTTTTATAACCTTAAACAATACTATCCAAAGATCAACATAATCCATTCCAACCTTTATAGTTATCCAAAATACTTCTGTCCAGCTCACAGTCCAAATTTTATAAGGAAGGTAAACATAATGAAGATCCTTTTTTCCATGTAACAACATGTGAACACCTTCATCATGTATTCTTTTTAAACATACTGAATTACCATGATCCCTTATTCCTTATAGAATACTAGATATACTCCTCCTATCAAAAAATAATGTATACAAATCATCAATCAGTTTCAAGGAAGTTAAGAATATCCAACCAAATCAATCACGTCTTATTCCAAAATCACTATCTCGGTATCAGAACCATATTATGGTTTATATTTCTCTCAACCATATATTTTCCAAAAATTTAACCTACTGTGGAGTCACTTTTCTTGGTTCCACACAATCTCAAGTCCTTGATGAAATAGTACTGCAGTACAATCCTTATATACTCCATAATTATTATAACCATTACATCATTGATACAACACTCAAATTACAAAATTCATTAATAACAACATAAGAACTCTAATAATTACTCCTCATCTGTGGTAGTATCATAACTTGATTATTATCCAATAACATCATTTGGGGCATACTCTGATGATTTGGACATTGGTTTGCGTAGTGTCCCCAATCCTTGCAGAAGAAGCATTGTACATTTGAAACCATTTTCTTACCTTTGCAGTCACGCACTTTGTGTCCTTTTTCTCTACACTTATAACAAACTCCCATTCCCTTTAGGCAAGTTCCATGATGTTTCTTCCCACAATTACCACATATTGGAAAATTCTTCTTTCCCCTCATCCCTTTATCCATCATTCTCTCTTCCATCCCTTTCGTCTCTTGCTTCGCTTCAAAGCCATAGGACTCAGAGAATCCTTTACTTATCTTATTAACACATGATACTATTTCTTCATATGTTGAGAACACATGGGAGACTATTTCCCTTCGAAATGTTGGCTTAATACCGTGAAAGATACGATCCTTCTTACTCTTTGGATCATACATATTGCTGGAGTTCAAATTCCTTCTACTGGGCACCATTTCTATACAATGGCATAAACTAGGTTAGTTTATGAATCAAAATACATAATCCCGTACTTATAAAAGACTTAACATAAATTGAACTATTTATGGATATAATCCATAATCATAAAAAGGTTTTCTTTGAGGAAGTATATACTCATAACCGTTCATAGTGGTTTGTAAAGAAAACGAGAATTATCCTAAGCATATCCCCCGGGAGTGTCGTAACCAAGAGTGCAGCAAGTCCCGTTGTCGTGCACCAGTTCCCGTTCGAGTCTAGCTTAAAGAGGTGTTTTCGAGTTTTACCCCTAGGTACATCTGTGCCAGAGCCGCCTCTACCTGCTCGTATCCAGACAGGGATGTATTGCTCGGAAAGCTCACAAAATCTCTATAATACCAAAATTTTAGGAAGTTCTTCTATACTAATCCTCAAAGTCTATCCTTGGGCTATGTGGTCTAATCAGAGTTTATCTAAATCTAGCTTCGAAGGTTAGTACTAAACTGCCTCTGATACTAACTGTAACGCCCCGACCCCAGCTACCCAGAGTCGGTGCATTACTTCGTAATATTGGCATGATCACAAAAGATCAAGTCTCGAAAGACCGATTAGTTTAGTAGCCTTGGAAACACTAGATACATTCATAATTCTTTCATTACATCAAAAAGTAAACAAACTACAATAACATGGTCTTCATAGTCCACACTCATATCCTCACTGACTATTCTTGCAAGTCAGTCATAATACACTTCTTCACATCCTGGAAAATATTAAAACATTGAAAGGGGTGAGCTCAGATGCTTAGTAAGGATAAAAATATTGCAGAAGCTTTTATAAGAAAACATAAGCATTTAAGGCAATGTATAACTAAAACAAAAGCCTTATTGAACTTGAACTTCAGCATAATATGGAAAAAGTAAAATAAAATAATGCCATTACTTACTCTCATGGATATTCTACTCGACGAACAATCACATGAAATATCAATAACCACTTTCATAATGAGGGAATGTATAATGCCAGACATTCTGAAACACTTTGTCAAGGCCTCAGCCAAGACGTCTAAAATGATTAAGGCCTCAGCCAAAACCATAAATCAAATTGGGAAAGGGCCTCGGCCAATTCCACGTCTAGTTGTCTCATGAGACCTACCGATGCATCGAGGAGCTATAGCGGGCTCCACCCATCACATATTAAGTCCAATACATTCCTCATATGAATAGGTTTAAACATAGCATAAATATTTGTATTAAAACTAGCATACAAAATGTCAACAATTTCTCCATAAGCTATGGATGGTATAAAAATAACACATCCACAGTCAAATATTTCACAAAATGTTCAATGGAAGTTTTGTATCATAAATCAATTTCAATTAAACTTAAAACCCATCAAAGGATGTTGACATGGATGAAATCAAAGCTATTTGAGAGTAATATCTCTCCTTTTTGAAATCATTTAAAAGTCCCATAATTATAAAATAATACATTTACTTTGAAGATATTCTTATAAGCTTGTTAGGGAAGCTTCGACGAAGTTATAATGGCGGAAAATAGCTGCACCCGCCGTATAAGTTAAAAAAAACATTCTTACCTTAAATTGGTCAAAGAGGTCAAAAAGTACATTGTTTGGAAAACGACGATAATATTCCTTTCAAAAACTTATGAGGGTATAAATGACTTTAACACATTTTCCATTTAATAGTAAAAATGTTTTGAAAGACATTTTTAAGAAACATGTATGTGGATGATAACGAGGTCCCACTAGATAATTATGTATAAACAACCTTGGATAATGAAGAGGTTGTGAAGTAAACCCTTACCTTGTACTTTTCCTTGGTTGGGGTAGGTTAACCTCCTGTATAATGGTAAAATAATTGTTATTAAATTATACAAGAATCATATATATTCATATGATATCATATATGATCTTTTAACATTGCTTTGTTAACAATATCTTCGATTTATTGTTGTTTCGGGTGTTAACTTACTCGTTTTCTTTTATATGTTTTGTTACGTAAGTCGTGTTTTTCATGGATAGTTTGTATCTTATTCATATCCAGAATGATATCATGTCCTTAAACATTATTTTTAAATCATAAAATGATAATTATACTTGAATGGATACGACGGAGAATGAATCTCATCGCGTTCGTGGAGACGGTAGTCCGTACGTACGCACGAGCGACAATATCATTATTTTGATATTAAAATAATATATAATTGGATAGTATATCATATATACAGAATCATTATCATTTTATATTTATTATTTACATGAATTACATATCATTATTATACCCATATAAATAATAATATATTGAATAACAATTACACCACGACGTGGAGACGGTAAGCCGTACGTACGCACGTATGGTGACATGTCATTCAAATGATGGGTAGAATACTGAATATGGTTGTTCCATATTTATAATAACATAACATTATATAGAAGATACTGGAGTTATAATTTTATAATTGAAATAATAAACAAAGAGGGAGTGGAAGAAGAAAGAAACTTGAAAGACGGTGATGAAAATGTTACCTCTTCTTCGGGTTCTTCCTTTTGATTTGATCAAAAGGACTCCTTAGGATGGCTTTCTAACTAAAGTAAAGCTTCTAGGATTAAGGGAGAGAAGTTGGGAGAGTATTTGGGAAGAGGTTGGACGAACTAAAAGGCTTGGAAGTGTGAATAATGTGGTAGAGGTGGGGGCCTTTTATAAGAGGAGAGGAGGGGCTCTTTTGGAAAGATTGAAATGTTACATTATTATACAATGCTTTTCGGATTCTAAAGGTCCCACACTTATATAATTCGTGGATAATGTGATAAGGGTTCGAAAGCTCCTCATCCAATAGGCTTTGGACAAGTGTAATCCTTGGATTTTGCATTATCTTCTCATTTAATTTAAATCGTTAAATAATGAGGTCATCGCTGCATCATAATGATTTCATAGATAATTTAATTTATTTAATGTCTAAAAATTATAAAAAAAATACTATGATGTTGGAAATCTTTTTAGCTTTCTAATGAATATTTATAGTCAATATTTGGATCTGTGTAACCCCACTTAAAAACTTTTTTAGTAAAACAACTCATGTTTGTGTCAATTTAATTTTAACATTAAATAAATATATATTAATGTCATTTTCCAACTAAAGTGGATCCATGGGGTCCCCAAGTTGACCCATGGGTTGTCTTGGTCGGCCATGACTCATCCAATAGGAGTAGGAAAAGTGTCAAGCTCATCTCATATTATTAAAACATTATTTTTACCTTAAACTACACTAATCACCTCTAATCGCGATTAAGAACTTAAAAGTTACTATTCACCAAAAAATTATTTTAATCTCATTGAACCACATTTTACTTCTTAATGACAACCATGTATGTCGGATTTTTGAAAATCAAATCACATAAGTGGTAATATTTCATTTTAACGAAAAATCAGTTTTTAACAACCACTTAGTGGTTTCACTATTCATCAAAAATTGATGTTTTTCAGAATAAGGCCAAAATTTCACCCTAAGCTATAATTGATATTCCGAATTCAAAAATGATATCTATTTTAAAAAATTCCAAACATATAAGTTTTATTAATTAATTTTATAATTAATTCCCGCTCTTACAACAAATAGCGTGTTTTTAAGAAACAATTTATATCAAAAGATTGGCAATTGTTTATGTCCAATTTCAATGTTAAATTAATTCTAATGACCACCATTGGATAAAATGGTAAAAATATATTCTAATTATACTTTAAAACCACTAAATATTATAATTTATCACTATAAATTATTTTGATTAAAAAAGTTGTTTTTAAGTATTTTTCACTATTCATAAAAAATTAGAAGTTCTCAGAAAAATACCAAAAATTCAACATAGGCTAATTTCAATATTCCAAATCCAAAAATGAAGTCCGTTTTGATAAATAAAATTTCAAAAAGTAGGTATTACTATTCACAATGGCTAGTTTAGTTAGTTGTGGTGTGTGTTAGAGCTCGAGGTTGCGTACAACACACACTATTGCATTATTCGAAGGGAAACGTACAGTGGAAGCTTGGGGTGTTACATAATTAACGATTATCATAGAGTAGTATGGGTCGTGAAGATATTTCATGATTATCATGAGTGCTGGAATGATAATTTATTATGTGTAGACTTATTATTTATACTGTCCCATCAAGTATAACCCATAGAATTACATACAATCATAGATATAGTTGGGGGTTTATGATTATAATAAATCATTCATATCTAAGGTCATATAGATACCTAGTAAGATAATATTTATACTTGCATACCTTTCTTATATAATTCATTGTCCCTATTCCAATCAAGGGGTGATTGTGTATGTTTTTAATCATGTATTCAGTAAAACCCTGCCCAAGAAGGGATCTTTCAACTCATATAATGAGTTAGGATATTCAGTAATTTATTGAATTCAGTGGAGGAAATGTATGGAAATTATTAGTTAATTCACATGAGATGCTTCCAGATACTTTAATGAGGATCATTTGATATACTCATCGACTATATGAATGTCATATTAATTATTTATTGACGAGTTCATACTTTTTTAGAGAATAAAAAAATAATGAGATAGACCATACTAGATTAACATTGTTAAATGTATAGTGGAAACTTGATTTCACAGGAAAACTAATTATAGTGGTATAAATATGATTCCTTTAATACAACTTATGGTCTAAATGTTCATATATATATTTTAGTATGTTTAATTTACATCACATCAGACTACTTAGTTGCTTGAGTGGAACTGATGTTTTTCAAGAAGATACTCTTTTCCTACATCTTTGATATGGGGATTTCATTTTGGTTTTCAATTATAATAAGGATTTCTAGGCAACACCGTTGGGATATATATAACTTTTATGTTTTGGGAAATGTGTTTTTTCTAAAATGAAGAGAGCTTAATATACCTTATCAAAAAGAGTTTATATGGACTCACAAGGAGTTGAAAAGTTTTTTATATAGTTATCATGGATTTTAATTCATGTGGGAGATTGTTAGATTGAAAATAAAATAATATACACATGTTGCATATGAGTTAACTATATACTAGTGAAAATGTATCCTTTAGATCAATAATTAGAATACATTAATGCAAACATAGTATGGTGCTTATGATATACAATTCAAGAGTTATTTTCACCAAATGTATTTTATGATTAGAGCATAAATAAAACACTTTAATACCACATAATTGCATAGTTTATAAACTAAAGGGTTTTGTTCATTTATGGATTTTACATTTATTGAAGGATATTCAATGAATAAAACAATATGATTTAAGTTATAGTGTCCTTGAGAAGGTACCTAATACATTCAATATAACTAATTATATTCATTCGATGTAGAGAATCATGGATGGGTATATATTGGGATTAAATATCTCCTATTAGTTTATACCAGTATTATGAAATCCAATATAAGATCTATTTTTCTTGAAACATCGTTCATCACTTTTTGAAAGTTCCAAAAGCCCTTTAGTGAATTAGGATCCTTATATCACAAACATAGATCCATTGGTCAGTGTAAAACCTTTAAAGGTTGAAGAATTTTGACTACTATTTAGCTAATATTAATTAACTTTACAACGAGAGTATAAGGTAGATTATACTACACATCAACTATAAAAATTTTATGATCTTAATTTTCTTACATGTTCAAACTGTCAAGGATGGGAATCATTTATGGATTTTCTTTCACTACCAAGTTCAATTGATGAACACAGAAAACCCATACGATATAATATTTGATTGGGGTTTTTCACTATCAAACTACGTATAAAACCATGGTAAAATTATAACTGATGAAAATAAATACAATTTGATACTCAATCAGAAATATCTATAATAATTACATTGAAAATTTTAAAAATGTGAAAAAGGATGTCAATACACCAGTCCATCCTAATTATGTTAATATGAAAAAACATGAATTAATGATGCTTTAATTTCATAGAAAAACAATATATGGATTTACTATTAGTGGTATTGACCACCTACTCATAATTACGATGGATGAATTTTCTGGTGGTGGAAAAAATTACAAAAAATGATTATAGATATCTATGGTTATTTAATAGCTTGTATTTTCATCTAATAAAATTCATTTATTCCCGTAATGATTTTATTATATATTGGAATTGATATGCATATATAAATGGATATAATCAGTTTAGTACATTTATATTGATCATAAATAAAGGTGGCATGCTATATCGAATTCCAATAAAAGATATGTATCACTTTCGTTTCATACAAAGTATACAAGGAATGGTTGAGTTTAAAAGAAATGGTAGAAGATATGAGATGAAATGCTGAAATAAATGAAACAATTATGCATTTATTTCAACCAATATATAAATTATCATACTAGAAGTTTACTAAAATACATATTTATTTTTATTTTAAGTTCGATTATTCTATATTGGGGTTATCATGTGATAGGTTTAATCCATTAGGGAATACTCATACAACACAAAAAACATAGCCCACATTTTTTCATATTTATAATTTTCCTCTTTGGATTAATATATAGAAAAGTTATAATTATTGAAACATATTTATTTCTTGGATGTATGATCCTAGGAATGATATATATGTGTATATAAAATCAATTATAGTATAGTTTAATTGGTTGTGGACTATCAGTGTTCCTTTTTATGATGCATCAAGTAAAGAGTTATTTCAAATGTGTATTTATATTATATAGACTATAAATGATTTTCTATCCTATGTAATGATGAATTACTATAGAATTAATGGGGAGACTTCTTTTCCAATTTGTGGGGAAAATAAATGATAAATAATAATGAAATGACAACTAAGATTTATTTTCACGGTGCATCATCATTTCTTGTCGATGAAATATCCATTCATAAATAATAAACTTTAATTACATAGTTTGATGAGAAAGAGAAACCATATTTTTGAATTCCATAAATTGAATTCTTATAATATATTTAGGGAATAATTTTTTTTGGTATAGGGAATATTCTAATGATAAATTGATAAAATATGAAAAAACATACTGACTTCAATTAGTGGAAAAAATTATTTAATTATATTTAATTTATTGGTCATTGAATTTGTTTCATCATTGTTTAAACAATATGTATATTAAAAAAATGAAAGTGAATAATTACTTATTATAATTATGAATATCTACAAAAAAATTAAGGTTGAATTAAAATCATGTATATACTTACAGGACTATGTTATTAAGAAACAATTTCATCCCAAACAATTTGGTACAAACATGGGGTTGGTTCCTTATTCATGTTATATAATGGAAAATAAAAAATATAATATTTTTTTCATGTGTTATAAATTCTCAATGTTCATTATGGTTATTAAATTAATGTATCAAAATTATTTAATACTATAGAGGTGATGTTAATGTAACCAAAATCAAATGACTATCACATCATGTTACATGAGTTTCTTCCAATAATAATTCAAAACGTGATTATAAGACAATGAGTGAGCATAATTTTTATTCATTTGGGTTTATTATATTTATGTATTTTACCTAAATGAATAGAAAAAATTCATAAATAAATCCAACGGGATGCATTTATCTCTCCTTCTGAATAATAAAAAGTATTTTCATCATCTATATTTATACGAATACTACATCATATTTAGAATATTTCAAAAAAAAATCTTCTCGAGGGAATATTATATTTTCAAATTATAAATCCAACTAAAATAATGATACATTTCATGAAATATTATTTCAAAATAAATAAATAAATAACCTGATGGAGTCATTAATAAAAGTTATTTGGCCTAAGAATTCAAAAAAAATTATTATATTTATTTTAATTATGTTTATATGTGGTAAAATAATCCAATGAGAAATGAAGAGGATAATTATAATCTATTTGAGTCATCATGTCCATATCTTCCATGACAAGTGGGGGTTCTAGGTTTATATAAATTAAATAATTTTATCCTTGGGGAGAGGGAGATATCACATCTTATTACATTTTTTTAATTATGATGTCATGGATGAATATATCATCTACGTGAGATAAATTATGTATTACTTTAAATTTTTTAATGAAATCAATATTATTAATGTTTTGTTTTGAAATTTTATATGAAACATAAGGAAATTATAATTATAAAAAATCATTATTTACCTCATATAATTAGATATAAGTTTCATATCTAGAAGTTATATACATGATTAAATCTCACATAACTCTATAAATTAGTTAATTTTTTATGTTATTATTTTGTTTTTTAATATTTATGATTCTTATATATATGGAAGGTTGACATTTTTATGATTAGTGTGATATATCATGAGATTATAACAATGTAATTTGGTCCTTGTATGGTGGTACATGAGTGTAATTCAACTGTGATTGACATATACAGGTTCATTATTAACATCATTATTAAAAACATGGTAACTCAAAATTATGGTGTCATGTTAAAAATCTAAATCAAATATTATTCTATAGTAGTGGGTAAGAAACAAATTTACACTAATATATCATATTATTAAGTAGTAGAGAAAATAATTATATTATATTATTACTCTCAATGTCATGTTGTTATATCAAAATGTTGGTGGTTTAGTACATTGAATAAAAAAGTAATTTAGGTCAATATATATGGTTTTATTGTAGTAGGTAAATATATATATCATCAAAAAAGTGAACATCACATATTTTCATCTCATGAAATACATATTTTTAAAAGATTTATTAAATCCTTATTTTTGTATTGTAGTTAGAACAATACCCAAATATATTTTTTATGATGGTAAAAATTATATTTCCCTAAATAATGTGAATGTAGGTAATGATCATAGTATTATATGTATTGATAAAAAAAATTATATTACTATGGAATATTTTGTACCCAAATTAGTGTTGGAAAATTAAGATCAATATCAGTAATGAGACTTTAATTTAATAATTTATTTGATATTGATTCAATATATTTTGATGTATATTTTATAATTATTTAATATATACTGACATATATAATTGATAAAAAAATATCCCTAGTTATTTTGATGATTCCCTAGAGTTTGAAGCACGATAATAATAGAAAGACAATTAGGACTGTTTATGTTGTATGTAAAATGGATATAGTTTACTTTGAGAATTAATATACAAATAAAATCATAAAATAAGTAATTTAATTTTTTGATAATTTTTAGTGGAAAATATTGTGATATAAACTAACATAGAAAAATATCATCCACCCATGTTATAAGATGGTTAGTCAAAAAATAGTTATAATCCTAATAAATATCTAGAATTCTAATTTAATTCTATTGAATTAACCATTTTAAGTATTACATGTATTTTTAGTTTTATATATATGAAAAAATAATGTTCACAACTTATTTTTATAATTTTTATTTATTGTTGTATCTTGTATTTTTATGTTTTTATATATACCCCTGTTTATGTAATGATGATTTGAAATGAGGTTTTTATGTTTTTAGGTGTTTATTAGTGGGTATGTATTAGTGTGACTTGTATTTTTATATATATTTGATCATAATTATTTATAAGAATAAAATGGTATGAGTTCTAATGTTTATTTGAATGTAAATTTTTGGACTCTTTTCATTTTATTGATAAAGAGAATATTTATGACTGAATAAAATGGCTATAATCTAGTTTGATAATGGATTCAAAATATAATTCCAAAAATAAGTAATTTTAATTTTTATAAAATGTTGTTTTGGGGAAGAACAGTATAGATAATTAACTCAGAAAAACATCTTCTACCCATGTTAAAAGCGAATAGGTCAAAAACACTAGTTATATTTCCCAACAATTTCAATATTTCCTATTTAATTCAAATGAATTAACTATATTACTAAGCAGGTTTTTTAGATGTAAATAAAATGTATTTAGGAAGGTGTATACTCTAATAAATTTTTATTGATAACATGTTTATATTTCCTTTGAAATATTTATACTTTTTATGGGTGTTGATTTATTGATTTAGTTTTAAATTTAATATCACATTTTCTAAGAAGCAATTGTGGGAAATTTGTTGTGTTCATTGTAAAATGAATTTTTATGTGTATATATATGAAAATTAGAAGGTGTAACATATTTTTTTTAGTATCATGTGAATGGTTTCTAAGGATAGAATAAAAATTATTGATTATAGTGGAAGATGTTAGAAAACTCATACCTAAGATCATCATGATATGGAAAACCAAAAGCAGATATAAGATAAATGATGAACATATACAATTCATCATAGAAATTCAAGAATCCTTATTAAATTACTAGAGTTTATGAAAATAACTAAGTAATATCCAACAGAGACTTCCATCTATGTTTTATCCACATGCCAACTAAATAATCTAATGCTTTGATGGGATCCTACTTGAAACCATGACATGCTAGTATATCTTGAGAGCTGAGGAAAAATAAATAATTGAATTTTGAAATGAATCTATAGGACATTAAAACCCCATAGACAATAGTTATGTCATGTTTATATAGGAATCAAGAAATTAATTATAATTTATTATCACTTCTTTATATGTTACTAAATGTGTGAGTAAGTAGAAAGAGTCATAACTCCCTACAACCTTTGGCCATCAACTCTTCCAAATGTTGTATCTTATGAAATGTTTTGTAAATGAAAGATTATATGGATAAATAAATGAATTGTAATGTTAAAATTATATTTCCAATATTGTAGTCATAAAAAATGATTTATCCATATAAATGCTTTATGATTCAACATATCGTATGACCTGATATGAAATGACAGTAGATATATGATATCTTATATTGAATCCAATGATATAAACCTAGTGCATATGATGTTTCTTTAGTTTTATATATGTCTTATAATAAGATATATCTATATCATCTTATATAATATAGAAAAAATGAATCATATGGATAAATTATTTAGGTAATATCTTTATCAATCTCTCACTTTCACTAAATCCTCATAGACTTTGTTTCATTTTACATTTTTCTATTTCTTATACAATAACTTATGAAACTAAATCTAAGATTCCTTTTAGTTATCTTATAATTTTTTTTGGAAAGATGTTATTGAATTAATTATATATCACATAATATGAAATATACTTTGAATATCTATCCAAAACTCATTTTATAAAAACTCTAAATCACTATTAGAGAATCTTTATTAGTTTCATAAAAAATCAATCATTATTCAGTCAACCACAAAGTGTGACCCCATAGACATTTATATAATTGAAAAAAACAATGAATGTGTAAATTACTAAATATAAAAATTAGTGACCTAGTAAAAATAATCAGTTCTACTCCCTTTATAAAGGGATCTAGGGTGATATCCATCAAAAACATATATCTCGTACCTACATAAAATATTTATATCACATAAAAGAATGAATTTTCATATGAACCATTCTTCCAATACATCAAGTAAAAACCAGAAATAGAGTATATCAATATCACATAACAACTAATTTTTTCATTGTTTTCAATGTATATACTGACCAGGTTAATGAATACATCAAATTTAATTCATCTAATGGTTGATCACATCACATGACCGTCACCCAATAAATATGTGCATCACATGTCTTTTCTGGATATGGTAATATATTACGTTAGCTTATCTCAATTTATGAGCCATATTTAAAACTCATAATATGAGTGAAAAAAACAAAAATTTGTTAATCCAAAAATAGGAAAAAATTAACATGGATGTAATATCTTGTGTGTATGTATGGTTGGAATTTCCATGGACAAATATCAACTTTCAATTGGTGGATGGTTATTTTTAAACTCTATTTTTGGATTGATAATTAAAGTGTTATAATATATTAAGGGGATTATTTTTTAAAAGTATTGATGCTTTATATGTGTTTCTAGTTCCTAGATAATTCTAGATATCTTTAGGATGTGTTTTGGATGTTTTTAGAGGTTTCTATCCAAGGTGTGCAGTATGGTGTGCATGGTTTTGGAGAAATTGTGTGGATCCATAAATGTGGGTAAATTTCTCATTCAGGTAATATAAATCATGGTTGATATTCTTGGTTAAGACTTGGTTGAGGTGAAACTATCTATGCCTCATTGGAAACAATACGAGGATTATTAGAGTTTGGTCTTAACATAATGTTTTTTCATGGTTACTGAAAATCCAGGTGTCTTATAGTAGAAGGTTCTTGAGTCGATTTAGAAAAATTCACACTATTAGTAACCCATGTAGACTCTTCATTTGATAAGGGGATTTATGAATAGTGTTTTCTATACATTTTATGTACTGTTTGTAAAATTGTGTGGATAAACTATACACCATTTAAAAAGTATGTTTTATGCTATTAAACTTATGATTTTATAATCCAAAGCCACCCTTTTCTCCCCATTTGACTCAGAATCATTTTGCACAACCCTCTTTCTCCTCCATATCCTCCATGGTGGATCTATCCCATTCAATAGAAAAATTGGATTCCATATGATTCGTTGGAGAGCCTAAGGTAATGAACATAACCATTAACTCCTCCTTATCAATTATTCTATTATTTAGTTTCTTCTCACCATTGTTTTATGATTATATATTTCATTATAATTTAGGGAGAATTGTAAGCTGATATTGGGTGAGTAGCATCCTATAAGGTAAAGGTAGGTGGCCCATTTGAATTTAACACATACTCTCACTTATTTTTTCATTTTCTTGGGTACAATAATGAAGAGTTTTTGGAAACTAACAAAATTCTATTTTTAATGTTATAAAATGTTGTTTGTTAACTTTCATTTCCAATTTTTATACCTTGAGACTTATAATAATGGTATTCATAGTATATTCCCTTAGAAATTAATTTTATCATGAATTGGATAGTTAAATTGTGGGTTTTTCTATAGGAATTCTTTTTTGTAATATGTTAAAGGGGAACTTATGTTAGAAATTGTTAGAAAGGGATCAATGAATCAATTTGATGGCTGTGAAGTGGATGTTCACAATCATCGATTTTGAAAATTTAATTGTGACACCATGTCTATATTTATTGGAAAATGGTTAAGACCATTATTAAATGATAAGAGGGTTCTAAGAATAACTTGTCCTATTGTAATGAGTTGTATAATTTATAAAAAAGGAAAGTAATGATGTTTTTATGAAGTATAATGTTATTTATTTAATGGATTTGTTCTTATTGATATTTAGTAGAAATGGTCCATGAATAAGACCTTGGTGTTTTATTCTTGAGGGGTTATCCACTTGTATAAAAATGGTTTTTTGATAAATAAAGAATTATAAAATGTGTGAATCATGATAGAATAATCGGTTTAAAGACCTTGGGAGTATTCCATTGAGTCTAAGTAGACCTAGACTTGTGTTGAATTTCATGAGAGATCCATGGATTCCACTATGAGACTCACATGAATTCTATGGTGTGAGGATACCCTTGTATTCATGGAGGTCTAATCCTATGGAATGCTAAGATTAAGATATTACATTATTCTTATATTCATTATCATGAATTCCTTACGGAGGCTCCACTTTTTATTCAATTAATGCATATATTATCAAATTCCACAGATTAAGTCACGAATTCATAAAAGGTACCTTGATGGATGTCAGGGGATGAGGTCTCTAAACTAGTATTGATTATATGATTAGAATTCCATTGGTTTAAGACAAGGATTCATATCTGGCTAGGCTTCTAATTTTTTTGAAATATTCCTTGATTTTAGATTGTTAGTTATGATATGTGGAAATTTAAGGGTCACCCCGCCCTTGGATTCCCTATGGGAAATTATTTAGAAGGAATACCTTGTTGATCCTTTTGGATTCTGTATTGTTATTATGACTATGGTTTCTTTGTACATATACCTTGGAACAAGTCAATAAATTCTATATATTGTGATTTGAGACTCATTGGTGATGGATAAAGTAGGTATATATTGATTTCGGGTGTCAATACAATTTTTAGTAATCAGTATGGGTTTACTACCTTTTTTTAACTAGTAAATTATTAATTATTAAAATATTAAATGATAATTGGTTATTTAAAGAACTCCAAAATTAACTCTATTATAGATTGGATATTTTTGGGATATCCTTAGTGGGGGAATAATTTGTTTTACTCACACCCTAATTAGGATTTCATTACTATTTAGTACCTGAGTAGAAGTCTATCTATTTGTAGCTACAAGTTTAGGGAAACACCTGATGTTGTTTGTGTTGTACTTTATTAGAGTAGAGTATGGATGTCAGAAATATAATTGACAAGGCACTAGAATAGGGTGGATTTTAGATTCAATTATATTCTTTTGATTATTTATCTATTATGTATGATCCATCAATGGGGGATCTGTTATTGTATGTATGACATTACTCATTATTGAATAATTTGACACTATAGTAATTTTTGACACTTTCCTTTGTATTATATGAAATTATTATTTGTCCTAGATTATTGTTTTAATATTTATAATTCTATATATACTCTAATAATGAGTGAATATTCTCCACATGGTAACCTCATATTCCCTCATCATTGGTTAGTTTCCTTTTTAATAAGGGGTGGTGCACTTGAGGCTATGTAGTGAACTAGCCTAAAGCATAAATTCAATGGTTTCTAGGTTGGGGAATTAAAAATGGTATTGAAAACCTTTTTATTTTTTCATACTATTGGGGAATAGTATAAAGGAGAACAAGATTGTGTTAGAACCTAGTAATGAGATTATTCTGAGGTGTGATCAACCCACGCATAGGGGAAAACCCACATTACCATTGGTGGGCCATATTTTTCTTTGGAAATAATTGTTACAATTTCATTTTATTTTTAAATTGATTGTAAAACATGAATTGTGATGTTATTAATTTGTGGGATTTTGGATCTTATATTGGTATGGAATTAGAGATAGAGAGAGAGTGTGTGTGTGTGTATTCATCATTCTAGGAACATTTGGTTTGAATATCATTTATATGTTTTTTGTGATTGATATATTCCTTTTTTATGATTAAAAGTTAGTAATATAGTACTTATTTGATGTATATATTTCCATTTATTTATATTGACCATTGATTATATCTATCTAAATTATGTATTACTTTGGTCTGTAATTTTTTTGGTAATAAAGGGGGTTGGTTATTTAAAACTTTTATAGTTTCATATATGGTGTTTTCAATATAAGACTATGATGAAATCCTACCTGAACAATTCGATGTATGATTTCATGATACATGAGAATATATAAATTAATTTATGACAATATCTATTAAATAAGGTTTTAGTAATAAACCTATAGGGTTTTTCCTTCGTAGATTTTGAATGAACCTTTATTTGATAAGGAATTAGAAATTTTAAAGCATACTAAAGCCTTTATAGAGTGAAATTATAATTTTTTTAACAATGTATGTGAATTTATAAAATATGGTATTGGTTAAATAGAGTTATAGAAAAAAACCTATAATGTTTTCCCATTATATCTTTTGAATTACTCCCTATATATTTAGGATTTTTTAATGTGGAAATTTTAATGAATCCTAAAAAGTTTTAAATTGTGAGTTTTTTTTAAGAAAAGAAATGTAACTTTTTTTAAAATTAAAATCTGATTCCTTTCCTAATTTATTTTGTGGTTTCACATAAATAAAATCCTATGTTTAACTTATATTTTTTCCCTCTATAACATGTACTTCACCATTCATTTAATTGAGCTGTCACTATGGAAATATTGATTTAAGTAAAACAAAATGGTTTAAAATCTTGAATCATGTATGTGTGATATGGGAATATTGTGTAGTTGATGTGGACCCTATTTATGGGTGGTTGGGATTATTTGGAGTGGCTAAGTTATGTGGTATCCTTGTGGTGTTTCGGCCTTAGAATAATGTTTTAATATTATTTAGGTCATTGAGTGTGTGACCTAACCTTGATATGTGTAAAGGGTTCTAGAGAGAGATCCTTGGGTTTGAGTCATTGAAGTGAATGTATGAAATAGAGAATGTCATGTGACTATGAGATAGGGGTGAGTGTGATGAATTGTTTCTTTATAAATGAAAATTACTTTTAAAATAAATTAATTGATTATTATGTAATTATGTAATAGAAAACACATATAGTAGTTCGGTTTTTTGTACCATTATAAGTACTATCCTATAACATTTTAAATAAAATTAAGAAACAAAACCCTTAATAATATAGCTATTTTATAATTATCATTATGATTAATATATATTAAGGGTTATAATAAATCTGATTCATAGAGATAAAATTAGTGATTCTTTCAACCAGTGGGATTGTACTCTATGAAGATCATTTGTTATGGAATTCAAGGGAGATAACAACACTAATATTTTCACACAACTAAACCCAATTCGAGATTTATCAACTAGTACATGAGAGAAATCATTTTTGGGATAAGTATAAACTTATCAAGATCATGGCTCAAATAATGTATTTCCAACCACCCTAAGAATTTGTCATAATCACACACCTTACCCTTAAATATTATGCTGCTTTAATAAGTGGTTATGTATATAGAATCTAACAATATGAGTTTTATTTTTTATTTTTAATAAAACAACGATTATATAAATTTTTATTATTATTAATTTATAAATTATTAAATTATATATTTTATAAAAATTATATTCTGATATGATAAAACACAATTTGTATTTTTGGGGAATATGTAGTCTCAATCAAGGTACACTTTTCATTGAAATCATCAATTTTTAAATATTTTTTTTATAAATTTTTTTACTATATTATTTATTTAAATTTAAATTTTAATATATTTGTATGAATTCAAATGTAATTTTTATTGGGGTTTGGAAACTATTATCAACATAAAACTATTATTTTTCAATAAATGAGGATTTTTTTAAAAGTATGAATTCCCATATTTTGAGACCAATTTTGATAAAATAATATTATTTCTAAAATCAGAAGCTCAAAATTATCCAATAGTGAATTTTTCATAATTTTCTATGATAGTTGAATTTTTGGGTAAAATTTAAATATTGTATAAATATACTATATTTTTAGGACATAATAAAATACCCAAATTCATGTAATATATAATATTAGTATCCATTACTAACATTATATTTCCCTTTAAAATAATCTTTTTATGTTCTTTGATTAATTTTATAAACTCTAAATGAATCCTTGAAAAGATATATTATATTTTATGGTTATAAAATTAATTCTTTATGAACATGAATCACTTCTACATCAAAAAATGTATTATTTTAGTTATTTACGTTATTATACTTATAAAATATTGAAAAAAACACTTATTTGAAAGAAAAAAGATAAAACCGTTGGAAGGTTTGTTTTTTTGAATATTTTTTCAAAAAGATTCCAAAAACCTATGTTAAGAAATTAATAATAAATTCCCCTATCCTTTTCTATAAAACCCAACCTAACCTCACATTCCTCTTCACTCAAAGACAATAGAGAAGAAATTTACTATGAATTTCCCTCTATATGGACCTTATAAGGTGTCCCCAATCTCTTAATAAGATCCTCCAAATATTTTATAAGATTTATTTCAATGTATGGGGTTCTTTCTTTTTCATCTTAATTCAATAATATTCATTATATTACCCATTTAAATTTCCAATTTTCCATGTTTTGATATGTTTTGACACATCTAACTTACATTACCTATGCTTTCCAAGTGACAAGACACCCCTTTCACTCTCAGTAGACTCTTCTTTGAATATTTGTGTACCCCTATTATGCTACTGAAATTATCCTATGATTTTCCTGGCCAAGAATTTGTTTAGTGAATACCCATACCTGATACATTCAAGGTAATTCACCTAGATACACAGATCCATAATTCATTGGTAAATTCCATGTATTTAACCCACATTCTTTAATTATGGTTTTAAAAGTAATTAAATACATCCTTAGGATGTATGATCCATGTAGTACACTTATGCATGTACCAGATATGAATATGATAGGTGGACTCAAAATTATATACCCCTTCAATGCATTCGGTAATGTTTCCATATCCTGAGTTACCATTTATTGTGAACATGAAGTTATTATAAGAACATTATGTTATGATATCTCAAGATTTATCCTTGACTTATGTTTATGATGTCGTGTTTTATGTTATTTCCAAATTTTCATATTTCCATTATGTTATTATATTATATCATGCTTCAATGTTTATGTTTATTATTCTAACCCCTTTTATGATAACTTTATATGACTCTTGAATCACATGTACTTATTTACCTTATTTTTGTAATTTGATTATTCCCTTTCTGGGCATTACAGGTCAGCCTTTTGTTATGTACATCCCCAAGTTATCCCTTATTGTTTTAGAAGAGAAATAGAATTTTAAGAGTATGTTATGAAGATTTACACAATTTTATTGTAACCATATTCTATGTTATTGTGTTATGTCCCAAATTTCTCAAAGGCACTATGCCTTATGATCATCTGGGATTGTATTTTGGGTTCCTTTAGGTAATAAATCCTAAATTAGGGGTATTAAAATATGGGTTATCATAGTCAGTACCACTCAAGGATATGGCTTATGTGAAGCTTGCTTTATGGGATAGGTCAGTGCGTCTAGAAAATTTATTTTTTCATGATTTCGAATAGAAATTTAGAAATTTTTTTAGGGCAACCCATAAGAAGGGTTATCCAGTTTTTGTGTGTGATTTTAGGTGTGTGAGGAATAGGTGATGATTTGACTTGTCAAAGTGGTAAAATAAATCTTAAAATTGGAATATGGTTTCGGAACATTTGATTCCTTAATATTTTTTTTGGAAGGATAACTTTTAAGAAGATTCTGTCAGTCTTAAGGTTAGTTTTAGAGGGGAAGGCTCTTTTGGTATCCTAACTTGGGTAGTGATAATTCATAAGTTATAGGCTTGGTGTTTATACACTTCATCAAGAGTGGGGTGATCTATAAATGGTTACCCTTTATGGGGTCATCGGTAAAGCATGAATAAAATTATTTGAATTTTTTATGTTAAAACCCTATAAACTTGTTTTATTGTAAAACTTTTTTGTTCCCAGGGAAGCACTGATCGTGTGTTTGACCTTCCCAATACTTAGTACCACTTGAGGAGCATGGAGACAACATGGGTTAATGATTTTTGTTCAAAAATGTTGTCATTTGATCAGTGATCATGTGACAGCCTCTGGAATAAGTGATGTTCCATTTTGAATATTGTTGAGAGTTATCTAGTTAGTGGAAAATATTGACATGATTTAATTCCAGATTAGATGTATGATTTGTGTTCTGATCCTAGTATAGGTGGTGTGTGATTCAAGGGACTCTGATTCATTCATATGAATTAGTAATAGAGGAGTATATTATCCCTAGGTTTTGATGATAATTTCTTGGATATATGTTGGGAACATCTGGTATTGGTTGGTAAGATAATCTGTGTGTACATTCAATGAGAATTATTTGGGTCTTAGACAATCCAGAGTAGTTCATTGGTGATGATGTCATTATGAGACTTATCTCATGATTTCTCATTAGAGTGGAAGTGTTGTAGTTGTTCCACTTTTTTTTATAGAACAAGATAAATTATTGGACGATCATAGTGTATTAGCATAGATCATTATAGTTGGATGTAATATAAACACTTTGAGGTTATGAATATGTCATGTTAGGATCAGGCATAATGACACACCAGATCCTAATTGAACCTCGATTAAGGTGATTGAGGTTGATGTGACTGATGTGGAAGAATTACTTAGGTGGAAAGGTAATAATTTGGTTTTGATGGGACACATCTAGGTGAGTGATCTAGGGGAAATAAGAGATGAGTCAAATGGTGTGAAGTACACCATTGACCATTTAATGGTGTGGCCTTCATTTTCATTGAATTTTTCATCAAATTCAAATGGTAACATTCCCATATGCAGGGATTGGGAGATATTTTATGTTGGGACTATGTTTGTTGGAGAAGCATTCTGGAAGATGGTGATGTTTATTTTTCAAGAAGTATTGCTTTTGTTGTTAACGAAGTACAAGAAAAAAAATAAACCAACTCACTTTGTATTTTGTGAAAATTAGGATGAACATCATATTCAAGAAATCAGACTCATAATTCATGAAAAATTCCATTGTATTCAAGAGAATCCGGCTAGAAGAAAAGACTCATTGGATTCAAACTGAATATAGAATGAAAGGATTGATCACAATGGGTGTGAATTAGAGTCTGTATGGATATAATAAAAACCAAATGATGGTTTTCTGATCTTGGAATTATCATAAATCATAAGAATTCTATAAAATTGTGCTGCAATGTTGATGAAAGAAAGGTGGAGAAAAAGGTGATGGAAATCATATTCAGTCTGATCGTAATCATGTCAATCACATTCAGGATAAGAGATAAAGAAATTAGAGTTTTTTGAAAGAGGGAAGTTAGAATACCTTCATTAGTAAGTTAGATGATGTTGAATATTTTCTCAATTGTATTAAAGTCATGAAGTATTTCATGATATAGGAAAAAGTTGGTGAAAAAGGATGTTTCTGAAGTCAAATCTATTGACCCATCAGATTCGGTACACCAACGTAATCATAAAGGGAATAATTATTTGAACGTAATGAAGAGGATAAGAATTTGTGTATGTTTAATGGGCCAAGATCCATTGATTTAAAGAATACTATTGGATAATCCAAGGCCAATCATCGGTTTAGAGGTACGAAGAAGAATAATATCAATAATAGTTGGTTGGATGGGTTTCCAAAAGGGATTATTGTAATTTAAAAGATATTTTGTTTGTTTTTTGTAGATAATTGTAACGAGGAAACTATTATTTTACATTTTTCTTCATCCTAATGAGTATGTTCATAATGACAATGAAGAATCAGAATAAGTCTATTGTTTCTGAAAAAATATAGAAGAGAGATGATGTTTTTAAAGGATTTGATAAGGATATTGAAGAATTGAGAAGAATTTAGATACGTTAATGAAGTCAAGATGCACCGAAAATTCCAAAAAACATGTATATTTGGGTAATTTGAATGAGTGTGAAGGTTTTCTCGAATCCCAACCAAACCACCTTTGTGGAATGTATAAAAGGAGAAAAGTACATTATACTTTTCTAACAGAAGTACTATTCATGAAGAGTAGAGAGAAAGAGAAGATTTGAAGAAATTTTAGAAAGAAAAAGTGGTTTCCATATTGTTTTCATGAAGAAGGCATGCTAGATCGAGGTGAATGGAGAAGAGACAAGATCACAACATATTTATCTAATCTCCATATCTGTCTGATTAACATATTCAAATTTTCATCGTATTCAGCTGATAACCATATCAGGTTGGATAGTTGGACTGGAGCTATTAGACTATATTTATCATATTGGGTTTTTCAGACTGAGGAATAAAGTGTATAGAAACAACCATATTCGGGTATATACATATTTTCTATATTTATCAATTAGACTTGGAAAAAACTAAGTTTCAATTCAATTTCTATGAGGTTCTTACTATCTTCTTGATAAGAAAGGGAAGAATTTCACTGAATGTTTATATTTTTGATAGTTGAAACAGATTTATTGTAACATTTTTTGTTAACAAAACATTTTATTAAAACATTTGTGCTAGAAAAAGCGCATGCACTATTGAATTGTTTACATAGTGATATACGAGTGAAAATACATGTCTTACTCATTGTATTCCATAGAAAATGATTTTTTCCTACTGGATTGTGTTGTATTGGATTAATTCCAAACCATGTCAATGATGTAGCTATTTCTACTAAATATATAAGATTCTAAATTCTTGTGTTCATATGGACGAGTGGTATAATTTTTTTCAATAGGGAAAATATTATTTAACTAGATGAAAAGTTTGTTTCTTAAGCAAGGAAACATAAAACAAAAAGATATCACTGGTTTACCCCCTCCCCCTCTTTGTGACACAGTTATCCTAACTAGGCATTAACTATTGGTATCATAGATAAAGGTTCCCTTCTTCTATTATTTGATGATATTTTGAAGATAATTTGATATAGAGAATCAAAATTTTGAGAACAGTAAATGTTTCCATGTTTTTTATGGAACAGACTATCATATCTAAAAATATAGAATGTTTTTCATCTTATTTCTATTGATTATGATGTTCTTTAAGTCGTAACATATAGATTTCCTCCTATTAATGAAAACGTTCCTCTTACATCTATTTATAAAAAGAATATTAAAAATTATAGGAGGGCCAAAATACTTTATTATCATCACTTTCTAAAAGTAAATTCTTCAGAGTAAAAGGGGTTTCCATAAACAAAGGTATATGTGATTAGTTGAAAACATATAAAATGGAAATACATAAGTGTATAAGGAAAAACTAAAATAAATAGGATAAAGTATGATGATTTAAAAATGGGTGAGTATGAATCTATTAGGGACATCTTTACCAGGGTAAATTACATTGTCAACTCTATCATATCATTTGGTAAAATGTAAGATGATTCTATTGTTGTTTTAAAGATCTTAAGAATCCTTTCCAAAATGTTTTATAATAATGTTTCTTCAATGGAATATTGAGACCTTGATACATTATCTATTGATTATTCATATAGCACTCTCATCACTTATAAAATTACAGTTGAGAAATCTATGAAAAGAAATATAAAATTTTATAGAGAAATTTATTTCAAGGTTATCAAGAAATAAAAATAAAATAAGATTATTATTAAATAAGAAGATGATGATTCTAAATATGAAAATGAGGTATGTAGAAATCATGATGAAATTTATTATTTGTTTTCAAAAAATGTGAGAAGAGGCATTGGTAAATACAAATTGAATCTTCCCTTGAAATGTTTTGAATGTGGATTCATTAGAAACATTGTGGAAAACATTCCATGAAGAAATAAATTAAAATATAGCGATGAATAATAATTAAGGACAAGAATGTTTTGGAAGAAATAGAGTGACAAAGGAATATCATATTCCATAATGAAAGATAGAAAAATATCCAAATATAAAAGGATGGGTTTCTTGTATAAAGATGAATAAGAAGAAGATAATAAAGTTGAATCCAAAAATTCTACTGAGCATATTAGTGAGAATACATTTATTTCAATATTTAATGATGAAGAATTCAAAAGCAGCATTTCTGATGAAGAAGAAACTCAACTTGAAATTCATTTCAAAAACCAGTTGACGGATTTTCTAGGAAAGATCAAAAGTCCTAAAAAACAAAGCATGAAGTTGAAAGACAAATGTTCCTAAAAAATTCAAGAAAAATCTTCATAAGAGAAGAACAAGATATTTGTGAAAATTAATGATCTTAAGATTTCCCTTAAATAATAAAATAATCTCAATGATAATCAAGAAGTAAATCTGAAGGAAAATAAAGAAGAGTTGGAACTTGTCCAACAAAATCTATATAAAACTAAATTACAGAATACATGTTTCAAAAAAATCTGTCTCAATGTTTGGTGAAATTTATAAAAATGGTAAACCTAAGAAGAATAAACATAAGTTATCATTGAATGTTGATAATAAATATTGAATTTTTTTTTGAAAAGAAATGGTTTCAAAGGATATGAATATGGCTATGATTAACAAATTATAGAATTCAGAAGTTTCAAAATACGCTGAGTCCAAACATGTTTCTATAAATTCTGAATCTGAAAAGGTTTCTAATACTTCTAAATTCTTTAAATCTAGAAAAATTTGTAGTTTAAAAATAATATTCTTATTATTAACATAATGGTTGGTGATTCAAATAATAAAAGAAAGAAGGTTGATAAGAAACATGTTCACAACTCCAGTCAGTGTAGTTGTTTCAAATAAAAATATTTATTTCTATGAATATTACTAGTATTAAGGTGTATTTAGACTTACAAAAAATATTTGTTGGTTCAACCAACAACAGTACTATTATTCTATATGTTAGGTAAGGAAAAGTTTGAGGTGGAGTAAATTTCCTCAAAGAATGAAGTCTGAGGAGGTTGTTTTAAATAAACCTAAGAAGATTGGATTAAATATTGAAAATAGGTCCCAACCACTAGAATCTATTTATGAAATATATGAACAACCGAAGAATCATTATTATAGTTTTCTTGGTTTTTTACCATAAAAACATAAGTTTTTAACAATTATCATAAGCCGGAAATTATGAAAGAAAAAAATATTTTTGTTGAAAATGTGTTGATAGCTATAAAAGGATAACAAACATAGATTATTGATAGTCGGTGTTCTTATCATATGATAGAATATTTTATACTTTGTTAAAATGTTAACTATTTCAAACAAGGAGCTACGACATTTGAGAATTAAGAATCAATAATAATCAAAGGTGTTTGATCAGCTATCATTGGAAATGAAAAAATTAAATCCAAGAAATATTTGTAACTCAATGGGATGAAACATAACCTACTAAGTGTTTCACAAATATGTGAAAAAGTTAACAAAGTTACCCTCGGGAATGATGGTTTTTTTTGAAAAGTGAGAAGGATGGAAATATAGTTATAAGAGGAAAATGTATAAATGGATATTTATTTCACGCTGGGGAGATAAAAAAACTCTTGCTACTTGGGCATGGTGGAAGAAAATCAATTGTGGAATAAAATGATAGGACACTTGTGTTAGAGAAACATGAGACAATTATCTAATATAAATAGTGTCATAGACATTGCTAATTTTCCAAGAGAAATAGATTAGTGTTGTACAATTTTTCATAATGTTATGATTACAAATTCAGTACATAAGAAAGTTGATATTTATTCCATACAATGCCTGAAACTTATCCATTCCAATATTTATGGGCTGATGAGAAACTAATCAATGAATGGATAAAAGTATTTTATCACTTTCATTAATGACTTTACTCACATTTCTTATGTCATGTATATGAAACAAAAATCAGATGCTCTAAAAATGTTTAAAATTTTATATGGAAAATTGAGAAATGATGTGAGTATTTAGTGAAGTAGTTTAGAACTGACAATGGTGGTGGGTATAAAAATGAATAATTTTAATGTTATCTATAAAATAATGGGACTCATCATGATTATTGTTCCCCATACACTCCTCAACATAATAAGTTTTCTGAAAGAAAGGATATAAGTTTAGTGTAAATGGGGAGAACTATGTTACCTAAACATGGTCTTTCTCATTAATATTGGTGTAAATCCAGGAAAATTACTCTATATATTCAAAACTGATGTTTCTTTAGGAGAATATCTGATATTACTTCATATGAATTGTTTTATAAAATGAATCTATGTTTAAAACACTTACAAATTTTAGGGATTCCATGTATTATAAAGAAGAAAGGTAGAAAATTGGGAATGTTTGAGAAGAAAGGTGAAGATGGAATTTTCATTGGCTATACTATAAAAGGAAGAGGATATAAATGTTTCAATTAAGAAATAGGAATAAATGTTTATTATTGTGATGATAAGTATATTGAAAAGACTCGATAAGATAAACAGACTGATGAAAATAAGGAAGTTGAGTAGGATAGGGAATTGTTTTTTAAGAATTCGGAAAAGGATACAAACAATTTTAATCCTACTCAAAAAGAATAATCTGACTCACCTCTTTCTAGTGGTGATAAATATACTCAAAAATATCATCATAGGATTTCGAATCAAGTGGATGATCATAACACTACTGGTGATCAACTTCATAATGATCAAAAACTAATAAAATTTAATTCCATTACACTTACTTCTTTGTATTCAAAAGTTTATTTGAAAGATGCTAATGAATCCTATGAGAATCTAGAATGGGTTCAAGAAATTAATGAAGTCCTGGATAAGATATACAAGATTGATTCATGGGAACTTTTTCCAAATCATGATAAAGAAAACTTGTTAATACGAAATTAATTTTATCCGAATAAACTGAATGAAGAAGGTAAAGTGAAAAAAAACAAAGAAATATTATTGTGGAAAGGTAAATAAAAAATTGAAGGTGTTGATTTTAATGAAACTCTTGTTTCAATGTCAAGGTTAGAAACAATGATAATAATTCGTGGTTTTTCTCAACAAAGATTTTACAAAATATTTCAAATGGATTTGAATTCATCATTCATGAATAAGGATCTTTATGAGGTTATTTATATAGAACATCCTTCTGACATTGTTGTTGGAATGAATGAAAGTTATGTATACAGATTGAAGAAAAGTTTGTATGGGATGAAACAATCTCTAATGGCATGTTATTCTAAATTGTATACATGCTTATGTAATATGATTTTTTTGAAAGGAATATTTGATATAAATATTTACATGAAAGAAAGTAAATGGTTTTCCCTTATTATAATTCTATATGTTGATGACATTATCTTTTCTTGGAATGAAGAATAAAGTTGTGATATATTATCTAAAGAGATAAATTTTTATCTAAAATGTCTATGCTTGGAGAAATTAAATACTTTCATGGGTTACAAATTCTATATAAGAAAAAACACATTTTTATTTCTCAAGAATAGTATGATAAGGAACATCTTAAGAAGTTTGGCATGGAAAACTTGAAACATATTTCCACACTGATTTGTGTGGGAACATAGTTTTCTAAATATGGAGAATGAAATGATGCTGATCAAATGTTTTTTGATATATGATTGGAAGTTTGATGTATTTTACTACCTTAAGACTTGACATTGATTATGTTGTTACCTTATGTGAAATATTTCAATGTTCTATAAAATAATCACATTTAGTTATTGAAAAACAATTCTCAAATATATCAAAGGAAAAACAAAATTTGAAATCAAGTATGATAGATCAGAATATATTGATTTGTTTGGGTATTCAGATGCTGATTGGGAAAGAAATTTTGTTGATAGAATATCCATATATAGTGAAGTATTCTTTCTGGGGAAAATTATTATTTTTTGGAATACGAAGAAACATAATTTTGAAACTCTTATCATGACTGAAGTTGGATATATTTCTATTATTCAAGCCACTGCACAACTTATGTCGATGAAGACTAAGATAGAATATTTACTTGTCTAAGTGAAGTTACCCCTGTTCTTGGGGTGTACTAATCAAAGTAAAATCAATCTCACAAGGAATCTGTTTGAACTCCCTCTTTCAAAATATGTTGATATAAAAAATCCTTTCATCATAGAGCACATGAATAAGAATGAATTTAAGCTAGTGTATTTTCCTACATTAGAAGATGTTTCTAACATTTTAATAAAACCATTATCAAAGGAATCATTTTCTAAATTGAGGTTGAACATAGGCATCCAACCTCTTTCTCATCCTAGTTTAGTTATGTTTTTTTACCCTCTCTCATGTTACATTTGGATAGTTTTTTCAAGGGGGATAATTTTTTCACAAATAAATCTTTATGGAAGTATGTAAAAAAGGGAGACTTATGGACAAGCATTGAATTCAGTATTAAAGTTTTTTGAATATTCTAACTATTTGTTGTAGTGGTGTTTATTGGAGTGGTGATATGAATTTTTTATATTATAGGGAAGATAAAGAATTAATGTAATCTAAATTAGAAAACCTGATGAATATGAGGAAGAAATGTTGAAAAGGTTTTAATATTCACTACTTCTGGACAACATGGTTTTTGTTTAAATGATTCGTTTTTTCAAAAATGAGTTAAATCAAATAGTCTTATAATTTTGGATATGTAATCCATAGCTTGAGGATAAAAATTTCTGTGATTTATGTATCTTGGTTGAAAACAAAATCCAAAAGGGGGAAATTATTGGGTCTAATTTGGCTGGAGAATGTTTTTGGAAGTTGATGTAGTTTGTTTTTAAATAAGTATTTTCTTTTTTCCAATGAAGTCTTAATAAAAAAAGAAATCACCTCAGATTTTTTTTTGTTGAAAATCAGCCTCACCATCTTTTTCATGAAATTGAACTGACAATTCATGAAAAATTCCAACGTATTAAGGAGAAGCCAGATGGAATAAAATACTCATCAAATTCACCAGAAACCCAGAATGAATGGATAGATATTAATGGGGGAGAATTAGAGTATGTATGGATATAATAAAAATCTAATGATGATTTTCTAATCTTGGAGTTCTCATAAATTATAATTATTATGTAAAAATGTGATTCATGATTGATTAATTAATGGTGGAGAAAAGGTGTGTGAAATCATATTCAATCTGATAAAAATCATGTCAATTGTATTCCGGATGAGAGGGAAAGTGACCAGAGGTTTTTGAAAGAGGGAAGCTGAAATACCATTATCAATAAGTCAAACTATGATGAAGATGTTCTCAAATTTATTCAAAGTCATGAAGGATTTCATGATACAAGAAAAATTTTTGGAATGAAGAAACTTACTAAAGTCAAATCTGTTGATCCATAGGGTTTATCCACCATCATAATCATTAAAGATTAGAATTTTTTGAAACCAACTAAGCTAAAAAACTTTTTTATGTCAAAAGGGTCAAGAGACATCAGATTGAAGAAGGCTGTAGATGAATCCATGACAAGTCATCTGTCTAGAGAGAATAATAATTACAATATCACTAAGAGATGGTTGGATGTGTTGTCAAAATGGAATCTCAGAATTAGAGGGAAATTATGTTTCTTTGGTACAAAGAAACATAATTAGGAAACTATTTTTTTTACATTTGACTTCATCTTAATGAGTCATATCATATTAAAAAGGTAGAATCAGAATCAATATAGTGTTTCTTAAAAAATTCAGAAGAGAGCTAAAGTTTTTTGAATATTTCAGAAGGATCAAGAAGAAATGAGAAGAATTTATGTACATTTATGAAGTCATGATGCACCCAGAATTAAAGGAAACATGCAAATCAAGGTAATTTGGATGATTTGAAATGATTTCCGAAATCTTACGCAAACCATATCTTGGGTAAGTATAAAATTAAAAAAGTACATTGTGCTTTTCTAATGGAAGTACTATTCATGAAGAGTAGAGATAAGGTGGATCTCTGAAGAAATTCTAGAGAGAAGATTTGGTTTCCAGATATTTTTTCTTAAAGAAGTCATGCTCGAAAATGGTTAAAGGAGAGGAAAGATTGAAACATATTCGGGTGATCATTATATCCGTATAATTATCATATTCATATTTTTATTGTATTCAGATGATCATCATATCGGGTTGGAAAATTGGACTAGAGTTATCAGAATGGATTTATCATGTTGGGTTTTCTAGACTGAATAAGAAAGTGTTCATATTTTACAAAATTGTATTTTTGAAGATAAATATTTTATATATTGAGAAATATTTCTAGAAAATTGATACTAGGAAAATTAGACTGAGTTTTAATATAAATACTAGTACGTTCTTACCAACTTCTAGGGTCAAAAGTGCATAATTTCATTGATAGTTTATATATTTGATAGTTGAAATATAAGCACCATAACATGTTTTGTTACGAAAACATTTTATTAAAACATTTTTTCTAGAAGAATCACATGCAATATTGGATTGTTTACATAGTGCTATATGAGTGAAAGGGAATATCCTAATCATTTTATTACACACACAAGTATTATTTTCTAGTGGATTATGTGGTTTTGTATTTTTTCCAAACCAAAACAAGGATGTAGATATTCTTATTTAATAGTGAACCTTGTAAATTCTTATGTTCATATGGATGTGTGTTTGAATTGTTTTTATTAGGGAAATTGTTCTTAACAATATGTGAAGGTTTTTTATTAATAAAGGAAATATAAAATAAAAATATATAACAAATTCACCCCTTCCCACTCTCAGTGATACAATTATCTTGACTGGGCATTTATAGTTTACCCTTTGGAGTGATGCTCTATGGTGATTTATATAAACTGATTTACCCATAAAGATTGCTGATAGGAATTGAGTCATCCATGTGGATTGTATAATGGTTATATGACATAATGAAAAGGGTTTTCCTATTATAGGGAGTGAGGTGTTTTCCTTCCTAGTGTGACCCCTCTGCGAGCGAAATTGTGGGTGTGGGAGGTCAATCAATTGTAAATGGTTATTGAATTTTATATCAGTGATATATGAGATTGGTTTCAATATATTCCTCATTGTAGTATAGGTTTATATTTAGTTGTGGTATCAGATGGATTCTAAGAATCATCTATATTGTTGAAATGAATTTAGGTGATCCAAGCATGAGTGGGTTGGTGGTGCGTCGGTTCTCACTATATGTCAAAGTGGTGGAAATTGGTGGTTGATAGTTTGAACATAGAATGTCTCCAAAATTGGTTAAAAAATTTGTTTCATCTATTTTTATGATCACAGGATTCGTTTGGTGTTTAACACATCATGATATGGCGATTAATTATGTGTCGGTGGATAAAGTCAAGATTTTTTTTGGAAAAGTTGGCCACTTATGGTTCAACTTACGTTCTCTCATGTAGCTAGATGTGGTGGGTAAAAATATATAATGGATGCATAATTTTGGGTATGATAGTATACTTGTTGATGTATTTGAGAGATTTTGGGGAAATGTTGTTGAGTATGGAATTCTTGAATGGACGGTGGTTATGCGACCATTTTGATTCGGAATAAGGAACGATGGGTTGTACAAGTATAAAAACATTGTTTAATGGGTAAATGGAAGAATTGGTTTAGGAAACACATAAGAAAAATTATTGGAAAACTATGATCATGTTTTTAAAGTCAATTCTAGAGGTTAGAGGCATCATGGCTTTGAATTGGACTCTTCTAGTAGATCCCTATGGTGGGGATCGTCCTAGGCTAGGTGAGATAATAGTTAAAGTCTCCTTGTGTCTCTTAGGTAGATGTCCATGAGTGAGCATTTTATTAGTGTCCCATTAGTATTCCATGTGGGGGATTATTTTTTGATGGTTTAGGAACATTGAGTTCAATGT
The DNA here is from genome assembly GCA_963277665.1 of Viscum album. Lineage (NCBI taxonomy): Eukaryota > Viridiplantae > Streptophyta > Magnoliopsida > Santalales > Viscaceae > Viscum > Viscum album. The sequence goes on from OY728161.1 coordinate 1,259,270,213, forward strand.
TGTGATCTAGAATCACATTCACCATATAGGGGTGGAATTTGATCATCACGTTGAGTTGATGAACGATATATGTTAGATAATCAATTTGGATAAACAATAGGACATCATTAGGATGATATGTGTTAATGTGGGATGTTTTTAATATCACATGGGTACATATGGTTTGAATTTTATTTGGTAAATATCTACTTTTTTTAGTGGATGGTCCATTTTGGAAACCAATAATTGGACTGAGAATTTGAATGTCGGAACATATTAATGGGATGATTTTGCATATTTTTTGGGTCTTGAGAATTAGGTCAATTACCCAATGATTCTATAGAGATTCCTGGTGTGTTTTTGAGGTTCTTGATGTTTTGTATCAAAGGTTCATGGTTTGGTGTACATTGTTTAGGAGAAATGGCATGAAACATTTAGTGTGGGATGCTTTCTAGTTTAAGTTACGCAACACATAGTTGAAATGAACAGTTAGTACATGATTAATGAAAAACAAATCACGCTTCAAGTTAAACTATGTAAGGTGACATAGATATAGGGATTAGTTCAATATTTTTTAATGGTTTTATAAAATCCATGCGTCTAATTTTAGAAGGTTATGGAGTTGATTCACACGATTAGCGCATGGTCAGCAAATCATGTGGACCAACCATGTGATGTGGGGTTTTTAAGATTATGATGAAAAAAAAATTGGAACACAGTTTAGAGACATGAGGATGTAAAATTTACTCCCCTTCAAAATTTTGGTTTTAAAACTTTTACCCTTATGTTTTATAACACAAATCCACTCTTTTTCTCCACAATTTCAACCCTAAAACACTATGCAGGATCCAAATTATCCAATCTCTCCTCTATAGTGGATTTCCCTAATTCGATGGACAATTAAACTTTTTTTATATATTTTGGTGATCCTATGGTATGTCTATGACTCTGTTAGGTCATCCTTCTTGTTTTTTCTACTTCCTGGTTGTCTCTCTCAATTCATTTCTAATACATCCTCTTTTTATAACCTTTGTATTCCTCTTCATTTTATTCAAATTTATGCTAAAAACTAAGCTAATATTGGATGTGTAGACTATGATGAAGCATAATAGTTGTTCCCTTCAAATTTAACCAATATTATCTCTTATTTTTCCATGTTCGTATATTTTAAGTCATTATGAATTTTCATGAATTTACCAAATTTTAAATTAATTTTCTAAAATGATGATTATTAATGTGCAATTCATTTTTTGATTTATTTATCATTACAATAGGTGGATTCCATGTGTATCCCATTGGAAATGAGTTTTAAATTATAATTGTCTAGTTAAATTGTGGGTTTCTCAATGGTAAGGTAGTTGGAATATGTTATGTGGACACATACAATCAAAATTATTGAAAATGAATTCATAAATTAATTCAATGGGTCTGAAATAGAATTTCCCAACCATCAATGTTGTAATGGAAATTTGAACATCATGGGTAAATGTATAGGAAAATGGTAAGACCATTATGAAATGAGAAGGGGGTTTTAAAAATGAGTCTCCCTTTGAAATTAGTTATATAATTTTTAAAAAGATAAAGTGAAAAAATATTTATGAAATGAACTACAGTTTATTAAATGGACTAGTTCTTAATGATATTTGGTAGAAATGGGACATGTGGAAGAACATAGGGTTTTTTTGAGGGTTTCTCTATTTGTTTGAAAATGATAGATTCATAAATAAATAATTATTAAATTCATTACTCTTTATATGATGATGGATTGAAATTTCTAGGTATAATTAATTAGGGCCTATATGAACCTATTATTATGTGAAATTATTTATGTGATACATGAATTCCACTAAGGGATTCACATAAATGTTTTGGTGTGATTACACCCTGAGATTCATGGAGGTTAAATGTTAAGCAATTCATTAAGTGAGACACTAGATTCCTCTTAGATTAATTTTCATGAATACATTGGGGGTAGATTACCATTGTATTTGGGTAATATCTATATTTTTTGAATTCCATGGATATATGTTTCTTTTTTCTTTTAAGGTGCCTTGGATAATACCATCGGATGAGATCCTCATATTCAGTTTGATTACATGAGTGGAATTACTTTGGTGTAAGTAACGTATTACCATTAATCTATTCTTCTAAATATCAAGGACTATTACTTGAGTTTAGAATCATAGTTTAGATTATTCAAATTCTATGGATCACCTCACTATTCATTTCCCTATGGTGATTTTTTGAGAATGAATTCCTTACTGAGCATTGTGGATTCCCATGGGTTGTTATAACTATGGTTTCCTTTTAAGTACATCTTGGAACAATTTAATCCATGTCATATACAATGAACAATGACTCATCGGTTATGGCAACATATGGTATAAACCAATTTCGTGTATCACCACGGATCCCTTTCATATGTGTGTTTATTAATTTCTTTTGTTTAAATTGTTATAATATTAATTTTTCATTATTTGAATGAAAATTTGTTATTTGTATAACTTCTTTGCGCACGCTATATGTAACATCCCAATTAAGTAATGAATAATAGATATTTTTATCTATTTCTATTAATGAATTAGATAGTGTTTTAGAGGCTTAAAATGAAAATAAATCCAATCTTAAGCATGGAATACACTAATATTTTTAAAAGATTGTTTTATTGCCTTTTGATGGAAAACCATTTTTGAATATATATTTTGACAATTTTATAAACTATGTTTGTCAAAATAAACTTATTATTTATGATTGGGACATCAAAATTTACCTTGTGTGAATTTTTGGTATTTTTCTGACAATGTTCATTTTTTTAATGAATAATGAAAAATACTGCATTTTACCTCAAAAATGCTTTTTAATCTAATTTATTTATATGATTAGATTATATTTTGAATTGGTTTTGAAGTGAAATTAGAATATATTTTTACCATTTAATCCAATGGTGGTCGTTGGAATCAATTTCACTTTGAAATTGGACTTAAACTGGTGTCAATCTTTTGATACTTATTATTTCATAAAAACACGCTATTTGCTCTGACAGCGGGAATTAATTATTAAATTAATTAATGTGACTTATATGTTTTGAATTTTATAAAATATAATTCATTTTTGAATTCATAATATCAAATATATCTTAGGGCGAAGTTTTGGTATTTTTCTGAAAAACTTCAATTTTTGATGAATAGTGAAATCACTAAGTGGTAGTTAAAGAAACTGATTTTTTCGTTTAAATGAAATTTTTCCACCTTTGTGTTTTGAATTTCGAAAATCCGACATACATGGTTGTCATTAAGATGTAAAATGTTGTTCAATGAGATTAAAATAATTTTTTTGGTGAATAGTAACTTATTAAGTTTTTAATCGTGATTAGTGGTAATTAGTGTAGTTTAAGGTAAAAATGATACTTTAACAAAATGAAATGACCTAGAAACATGTCCTACCCTTATTGGATGTGTCATGGCCGACCAAGAATATCCATGGGTCAACTTGGGGACCCCATGGAGCCACTTTGGTTGGGAAATGACATAAATAACTTTTTATTTAATGTAAAAGTAAAAATGACACAAACATAATATGTTTTACGAAAACAATTTTTAAATGGGGTTATACATGTCATATTTTTGATTATAAATATTCATTGGAAATCTAAAAATATTTCCTACATCATAGTAGTTTTTTTATAATTGTTTAGACATTAAATAAATTAAATTATTTATGACATCATGATGATTCAGTGATGACCTCATTATTTAACGATTTAAATAAAATGGAAAGATGATGTAATATCTAAGACCTACACATGTCCAAAACCAATTGGATGAGTGGATTTCGAACCCTTATCACCTTATCCTAGAATGATATCAATGTGGGACCTTTTTAATCCTAAAATCTTTTTTAAAATAAAGTAACTTATCATTACATTCCAGGAGTGCCCTCCTCTCCTCTTATAAAAGGCCCCCACCTCTACCTCATTACCCACACTCCCAAAGCCTTTGACTCGGCCAAACCCTGCACATTTTGTATCTAAACTTCCCTATCTTACTCCTTGAAGCCTCACATTGGGAAGAAGTCTTCTCAAGGAAGCCTTTGAGCTCAAACCAATGGGAGTTACCTGATTTTAAGGTAATGTCTTCTTTTGAGTCCTTTTGTTTTATTTTGCTTCTCCAACCCCCTAAACCCTTTTTATTAATTTCTTTTGTAACAAATCCAGTATCTTCAATATACTAGGATGTTATTATAAGAAGTATTAGAGCTACACTTACACACACCTATATCTAATGGTTAACGAACATACGGTTTTCGTGGATGGTGAATTTATGCCTCCCGAAACGATGATTGTTCAACATTCTTTTAACACCTTCAAAGGTGGCCATTAAGATGCCACTATATTTATATATGATATATAATATGTTTATGTTTTCCTTAAGCTTCTGTATTTTTCATTTTGGGCATACCTTTATGGTTTCCATTATGGGTAAACGCGATATCTTCATTTAAGGAAGTGCGGACTACCGCCCCCTCAAAGTGAGATGATTCGTTAAATACCATATGTGGGACGTATAAAGGATGGAACTATGATATTATATATGATATTATACTGGAATTATAATATACCTTTATATCATTATGATTCCATTCTATAAAATACGAAATAGAAATGAAATTAGCGTTCATTCGTACGTACGGCTTACCGTCTCCATGAACGGTGCATTTCATTTCTTACCTCTAAATGATTATGTAATATTATAAATACACGTATATACTGGATATATATGATATATATGATATATACATCATTATTATAATCCTGGATATAATGGATACATGAACAAATTGAAATTATAAAGCGTTTATTTTGACTCAAGAACCAATGTTCGTTAAAACAACCGTTATTAACTTAAATAATTACATAGTGTTCATGACATGGAAATAAGTGATATATAAGGAATAATGAACTTGAAAAAGGTTATTAAAAAAGTAGAAATTAACTCATGTTTATTATTCAGGACATTAAAGAATGATCGAGTCAAGTAGGACCCGAGGTATGGGACTTCGTCTCAATCTCCTTTCATTGAGGCATATTTTGTTTTATACACAACCTTATTTTATACGGTGTATAAAACCCTTTGACTTTTACATTTATTCAAAAGGAATATTTTTTATACGAAGCATTTACTAAACGACAAAAGGGAATGTTTTTTTCGTACGTATGCGGGGACAACGACTTCTCCGCCACCATGACCATTATTTGAGTTTCGGCTTCCTCTACAAGCCATACCTTCTTTTTAAAAGAAAAATAAATACCATGTTTTACTTTTCTTTTATTTTGGTATTGAAAATGGTTTTCATAAAGTTTTTATATCAATGTGTTGTATTGATATCTTGTGATTGAAAGGTGGGAATGTTATGTTTCCTTTATGCATGTTTTATGTGATACGATTATGTTGAGGTTCTTGGGCATTATTATGAACACGGGTGGTTCCGTAATAAACTAAGGGTGGGTGAGCCCGATATAGCTCTCCAATGCATTGGGTAATGCGAAGGAGTGAAACGTTAAGGTTTCTACGAAGAGATTTAGGTAATATACTGTGATGGGTATTCCAAACGTAACCAAGAGGGTTACTCCCTACGTAAGAATGTTATGAATGCCTCAAGTTACCTTTATGTCTTATGATTTCTATGATTTATTCATTATTTGATGAGGTATGTTAAAGTGTGTATGTTTTATGGGTAAAGTATGATTTCATTCTTATGTATATATGTACCCATGTTTCCTTTCCATATTTTTATATCCCTTACTGAGCTTTTTATGCTCATCCCAAGTTTTTTTGAAATGTTTTTCACAGGTAAAGGGAAAGGTACATGATATGATGATAGTGTCAAGGAAGTGTCAAGAAAGAATCCATGTTTTATTTTAAATATGTTTCCATTGATGGGAAAGAATAATAATATCTTTATGTAACCACTTTGTTTATATGTTGAATATAATTCATGTTTTATGATCTAATTCTCTAAAACTCTAAACCTGAAAAGATCCTCAATGTGTAATCCTGTAATAACTCAAGATTAAGTAAGGTTTAAGGCTGGGGCCTTATAGTTGGTATCAATGGTCGGTTTAGATAACTTTAGGAGTTATAATTCTATTAAATGATTATCCAAAAATATTTTTTTTTGAAATGATATAGCATTTGAAGATTACCATGTTGCTTCATCTAAGACATGTTTTTCAGAATGGTTTTTCACAAAGGAAACAGGGAAGCAGTGCTAGGAAGGCATGCAGAAGGAAATAACCTTCCAAAGAATCATCCCGAGATGGTCGGAATTGGAACTGAACAGTTTATTGCAGTGATGGCATAGTTGACTCAGGCTATAAATGGTGGTGGTATCCATGCACGAGATCAGCCAGATCAACCGCAGAGGAACATGTGAGTGGTGGAACATTTCATGAGGCAACATCCCCCATAATTCAGAGGATCATCTGACCCTTTTCTAGCTGAAGGGTGGATTAAAGCACTGGAGAAGATTTTCGATGTCATGTGGTGTTCAGACAATCAGAAGGTTAGTCTTGCTATTTACCGTTTGGAGGGTGAGCCAGATCAGTGGTGGTCGATGGTTAAAAATATCAGGGACGCTGATGAGATTTATGCTCTCGACTGGGATGAATTCAAATGTATGTTTCTTGAGAAGTATTTTCCTAAGGATATTTGACTTAGGATGGAAAAGCAATTCTTGGAATTGAGGCAAGAGGAAGACTCAGTGGCTACCTATGAAGAAAGGTTCACTTGATTGGAAAGGTATGCTCCAAATTTTATCCGAGACCTTGATAGTAAAATCAATCGTTTTACTCAGGATTAATGCCAAAATATTGAAGGGAATTATCTTCTCGTGAGTTTAAAAGTTATGAAAAGCTTGTTCGATGTGCTGAGAAGGTGGAAATGGAGTTTTCCGATGATCAAGTGTTCTATAACAACCAACAGAAGAAGAGACCGAGGTGGCAGGAGAAAGGTAAGAATTCTTCAAAAAAGTCTGATGGTAAGAAAACTAAGTTTCCAGTTTGTGATAAATGTGGCAAACGGCATGCTGGGGAATGTCTTCTGAATTCTGGGAAGTTCTACCAATGTGGTAAGATGGGACATAAGGCTCGTGATTGCACTGAAAGGGATCAAGGTGAAGGTAAGACCAAATTTTATTTATAGTTAGTGGAATGTTATCAGTGCAATGAGATGGGTCACTATGCAAACGAGTGTCTGAAAAGATCTTGAGTGATGGGAAGCAGTTAGACTACAAGCAGAAAGGGGTGGTGAAATCTTTTGCAACTACTTCGGTAGACGTCGGGCCATCAAATGAAGTTGTATCAGGTACTTTGTTTGTTTTTTCAGATTATGCCAGTGTGTTGTTTGATTCGGGGTCTACACATTCTTTCATCTCTGAAATCATTTCTAGTAAAATGGGAATACCATCTCAAGAAGTGCCTCACGAACTTGTGGTAAAAATACATGGGGTAAATGTTGAGGCAAAAAGAATTTATAAGAATCTTCCTATCCTTATCTGTGGAAAGAACCTACTTGCAAACCTTATTGTTCTACCTCTAGTAGATTTTGATGTTATTCTGGGTATGGATTGGCTCTCTATTTACCATGCTAAGATTGACTGTAGAGCTAAAGAAGTTTCTTTTTAGAAATACTTTCAGTTTGTGTACAAGAATGAACCCTTACTATTGATAACTTATCAAGAGGACAAGAAACTTTTAAAAGATGGAAATGAATGTTACCTTGCACACATCGTTGAAAATAAAGGAACTGTTCATATTAATGATGTGCCAGTGGTAAATGAGTATCCTGATGTTTTTCCTGATGAGTTTCCTGGAATAGTACTAGATCGGGAAGTTGAGTTTACTGTTGACTTAGTTCCTGATGCTAAGCCAATTTCAAAACCCCCTTATTGAATGGCTCAAATTAAACTTTTAGAGTTGAAGGAGAAATTGAAAGATTTATTAGAGAATGGTTTCATTCGACCTAGCACATCACCTTGGGGTGCTTCTATTTTATTTGTTAAAAAGAAAGATGGTTCTATGAGACTTTGCATTGATTATAGAGCCTTGAATAACATCACTGTTAAGAACAAATATCCTTTGCCTCATATCGAGGATTTGTTTGATCAGCTCCAGGGAGCTCAATTTTTTTCAAAGATTGACCTGAGATCGGGGTACCATCTGCTGAAGGTAAAGGAGGCAGATATTCCGAAGACCGCGTTCCGTACGAGATATGACCATTATGAATTTGTAGTAATGCCTTTTGGGCTAACCAATGCACCTGCTGTATTCATGGACTTAATGAATAGAATTTTCCACGAGTTCTTGGATAAGTTTGTGGTGGTTTTCATTGATGTTATTTTGGTGTTTTCTAAAAGTAAAGAGTAGCACGAAAGATATTTAAGGTTTATCTTGCAAACCTTAAAAGAAAAGAAAATGTATGGAAAATTCAGCAAGTGTGAGTTTTGGTTGAAACAATTTTCTTTCCTTGGTCATATTGTTTCTAAAGATGGGATAACTGTTTATCCTACAATAACAAAAGTTGTGGAAGACTGGTCAAGACACACAAATGTAACCAAGATTCGTAGCTTCCTTGGTATGGTAGGCTATTACCGAAGGTTTGTTAAAAAAATTTCACGGTTATTTAGTCCAATGACTAAGCTAACTCGGAAGGGTGTTAAGTTTATCTGGACAAAAGAATGTGATGATTGTTTTCAGGAATTGAAAAGAAGATTGGTGAATGCTCCAGTTTTGGCACTACCTTCCAGGAATGGTGAGTTTGTTATATACAGTGATGCTTCATTGAAAGGACTTGGTTGCGTCCTAATGCAGAATGATCAGGTAATTGCTTATGCTTCACGACAGTTAAAAAATCATGAGGTAAATTACCCTACACATGATTTCGAATTAGCTGCTCTTGTTTTTGTTTTAAAAATTTAGAGGCATCATTTGTATGGAGTAAAGTGTTAAATATATACCAATCACAAAAGTTTAAAGTATATATTCACTCAAAAAGAATTGAACATGAGACAAAGGATATGACTAGAATTAATCAAGGATTATGATTGTACAATTCATTACCATCCGGGAAAAGCAAATAAAGTGGCTGATGCTTTGAGTCGAAAAAGTAATGCTCCATTAGCAATGTTGCATTTGGAATGTGATCCTTTGGTTAAGGATTTGATGAACTTTGGCATAGAAGTTTTTGGTGCAGGAAGTTCTTCTGTTTTGTTTCCGGTATCAGTGAGATCATCTCTATCAGATAGAATCAAGCAAGCACAGAAGCAAGACAATGAGTTGCAGAAAAAGGTAGAGCTGGTTCAGAAAGGTAAGTTTCCTGAATTCAACATTGATAATGGTTGTGTTTTGAGATTTGGTAAGAGATTGTATGTGCCTTGTGATTTACAGTTGAAGAGAGAGTTGTTATGTGAAGCTCATAGTTCTCCGTTTTCAGTTCATCCTGGCAGTACTAAGATGTACAGAGATCTGCGAGAGTATTACTGGTGGGATGGAATGAAAAGAGATATTGCTGATTTTACTGTGAATTGATTGACTTGTAAACAGGTTAAAGCAGAGCGGCAGTTACCGAAAGGGATGCTTCAGCCTTTACTAGTGCCAGAGTGGAAATGGGAGAATATATCCATGGACTTTATTGTGGGATTGTCGAAGACATCTCGAGGTAATAATGCAATCTGGGTTATTGTTGATCTCTTGACCAAGTCTGCTCATTTCCTTGCTATACGAGACACTTTCTCTCTTGATAAACTTTACCGTTTGTATATTAAAGAGATAGTCAGGTTACATGGAGTTCCTCTCTCCATTGTATCTGACTGTGATCCTAGGTTCACTTCTAACTTTTGGAAAGGCCTTCAGAAGTCGTTGGGTATTGAATTAAATTTTAGTACAACATTTCATCATCAATCAGATGGGCAGTCAGAATGAACAATTCAGACCTTGGAGGATATGCTACGAGCTTGTTCGATGGATTATCAGGGAAGTTGGGACCAACATCTTTCTTTGGTTGAATTTTCATATAATAACAGTTTTCATTCCAGTATACAGATGGAACCATTTCAGGCATTATATGGGAAGCGGTGTCGAACTCCAGCTTTCTGGGATGAAGTGGGTGAAAGGAAGTTGATGGGACCAGAATTGGTAGAAGAGATGGAAAAAAAAGTTCAGCTGATTCAGAAACACATGAGAACAGCTCAGAGTAGGCCGAAGAGTTATGCAGACAACCGGAGGAAGGATCTCTCTTTTGAGGTAGGTGATCATGTTTTTCTCAAAGTCTCGCCATGGAAAAGTGTGATGCAATTTTGTAAGAAAGGAAAGCTGAGTCCAAGGTTCATTGGACCATATGAAATTCTGGAGAGAGTTGGATCCGTTGCTTACCGAGTGGCTTTACCTCCGAGTTTATCTCAGGTACACAATGTTTTTCACGTTTCAATGTTAAGGAAGTACATGCCAGATCCATCTCATGTTTTGAGTCCAGAGGTAGTTCAGCTGGAAGAGAACCTATCTTATGAGGAACAACCGGTCCAAATTCTTGACCACAGGGAGCAAGTGTTACGGAATAAGGTGATTCACCAGGTAAAGGTTTTGTGGAAAACCACATGATTGAAGAGGCAACATGGGAATTTGAAAATGCGATGAGGTATAAGTACCCCCATTTATTCGATAAGTAAATAAATTGCGGGGACACAATTTTCTAAAGGGGGGAAGGATGTAACATCCCAAGTAAGTAATGAATAATAGATATTTTTATCTATGTCTATTAATGAATTAGATAGTGTTTTAGAGGCTTAAAATGAAAATAAATCCAATCTTAAGCATGGAATACACTAATATTTTTAAAACATTGTTTTACTACCTTTTGATGGCAAACCATTTTTGAATCTATCTTTTGACAATTTTATAAACTATGATTGTCAAAAATAAACTTATTATTTATGATTGGGACATCAAAATTTACTTTGTGTGAATTTTTGGTATTTTTCTGACAATGTTCATTTTTTAATGAATAGTGAAAAATACTGCATTTTACATCAAAACTACTTTTTAATCTAATTTATTTATATGATTAGATTATATTTTGAATTGTTTTTGAAGTGAAATTAGAATATATTTTTACCATTTAATCCAATGGTGGTCATTGAAATCAATTTCACTTTGAAATTGGACTTAAACTGGTGTCAATCGTTTGATACTTATTGTTTCATAAAAACACATTATTTGCTCTGACAGCGGGAATTAATTATTAAATTAATTAGTGTGACTTATATGTTTTTAATTTTGTAAAATAGACTTCATTTTTTAATTCAGAATATCAAATATAGCTTAGGGTGAAGTTTTGGTATTATTCTGAAAAACTTCAATTTTTGATGAATAGTGAAATCACTAAGTGGTTGTTAAAGAAACTGATTTTTCGTTTAAATGAAATTTTGCCACCTTTGTGTTTTGAATTTAAAAAATCCGACATACATGGTTGTCATTAAGAAGTAAAATATGGTTCAATGAGATTAAAATAATTTTTTGGTGAATAGTAACTTATTAAGTTTTTAATCGCGATTAGTGGTAATTAGTGTAGTTTAAGGTAAAAATAATACTTTAACAAAATTAAATGACCTAGAAACATGTCCTACCCTTATTGGATGTGCCATGGCCGACCAAGAAAATCCATGGGTCAACTTGGGGACCCCATGGAGCCACCTTGGTTGGGAAACGACAAAAATAACATTTTATTTAATGTAAAAGTAAAAATGACACAAACATAATATTTTTTACGAAAACAATTTTTAAATGGGGTTATACAAGTCATATTTTTTATTATAAATATTCATTTGAAATATAAAGAGATTTCCTACATCATAGTATTTTTTTTATAATTTTTGAGACATTAAATAAATTAAATTATTTATGACATCATGATGATGCAGCGATGACCTCATTATTTAATGATTTAAATCAAATGGAAAGATAATGTAATATCTAAGACCTACACATGTCCAAAACCAATTGGATGAGTGGATTTTGAACCCTTATCACCTTATCCTCTAATTATATCAATGTGGGACCTTTTTAATCCTAAACTCTTTTTTAAAATAAAGTAACTTATCTTTACTTTCCAAGAGTGCCCTCCTCTCCTCTTATAAAAGGCCCCCACCTATACCTCATTACCCACACTCCCAAAGCCTTTGGCTCGGACAACCCCTGCCCATTTTGTCTCTACACTTCTCTCTCTTACTCCTTGAAGCCTCACTTTGGGAAGAAGTCTTCCCAACGAAGCCTTTGAGCTCAAACCAAAGGGAGTTACCCGATTTTAAGGTAATGTCTTCTTTTGAGTCCTTTTGTTTTATTTTGCTTCTCCAACCCCCTAAACACTTTTTATTAATTTATTTTGTAACAAATCCAGTATATTAAATATACTATGATGTTTTTATAAGAAGGATTCGAGCTACACATACACACACCTACATCTAATGGTTAACGAACATACGGTTTCCGTGGATGGTGAATTTATGCCTCCCGAAACGATTATTGTTCAACATTCTTTTAACACTTTCAAAGGTGGCCATTAAGATGACACTATATTTATATATGATATATAATATGTTTATTTTTTACTTAAGCTTCTTTATTTTTCATTTTGGGAATACCTTTATGGTTTCCATTATGGGTAAATGCGATATCTTCATTTAAGGAAGTGCGGACTACCACCCCCTCAAAGTGAGTTGATTCGTTAAATACCATATGTGGGATGTATAAAGGATGTAACTATGATATTATATATGATATTATACTGGAATTATAATATACCTTTATATAATTATGATTCCATTATATAAAATACGAAATAGAAATGAAAGTATCGTTCATGCGTACGTACGGCTTGCCGTCTCCATGAACGGTGCATTCCATTTCTTACCTCTAAATGATTATGTAATATTATAAATGCACGTATATACTGGATATATATGATATATATGATATATACATCATTATTATAATCCTGGATATAATGGTTACATGAAGAACTTGTAATTATAAAGGGTTTATTTTGACTCAAGAACCAATGATCCTTAAAATGACCATTATTAACTTAAATAATTACATAGTGTTCATGACATGGAAATAAGTGATATAAAAGGAATAATGAACTTGAAAAAGGATCTTAAACAAGTAGAAATTAACTCATGTTTATTATTCAGGACATTAAAGAACGATCGAGTCAAGTTGGACCCGAGGTATGGGACTTCGTCTCAATCTCCTTTCATTGAGGCATATTTTGTTTTATACACAACCTTATTTTATACAGTGTATAAACCCCTTTGACCTTTACGTTTATTAAAAAGGAATATTTTTCATACGAAGCATTTACTAAACGACAAAAGGGAATGTTTTTTTCGTACGTATGCTGGGACAACGACTTCTCCGCTGCCATGACCATTATTTGAGTTTCGGCTTCCACTACAAGCCATACCTTCTTTTTAAAAGAAAAATAACTACCATGTTTTACTTTTCTTTTATTTTGTTATTGAAAATGGTTTTCATAACGTTTTTATATCAATGTGTTGTATTAATATCTTGTGATTGAAATGTGGGAATGTTATGTTTCCTTTATGCATGTTTTATGTGATACGATTATGTTGAGGTTCTTGGGCATTATTATGAAGATGGATGGTTCTGTAATAAATTATGGGCGGGTGAGCCCGATATAGCTCTCCAATGCATTGGGTAACGCGAAGGAGTGAAACGTTAAGGTTTCTCTGAATAGATTTAGGGAATATACTGTGATGGGTATTCCAAACGTAACCAAGAGGGTTACTCCCTACGTAAGAATGTTATGAATGACCCAAGTTGCCTTTATGTCTTATGATTTCTATGATTTATTCATGATTTGATGAGGTATGTTAAAGTGCTTATGTTTTATGGGTAAAGTATGATTTCATTATTATGTATATATGTACCCATGTTTCCTTTCCATATTTTTATATCCCTTACTGATCTTTTTATGCTCATCCCAAGTTTTTTTGAAATGTTCTTCACAGGTCAAGGGAAAGGTACATGATATGATGATAGTGTCAAGGAAGTGTCAAGAAAGAATCCATGTTTTATTTTAAATATGTTTCCATTTATGGGAAAGAATAATACTATCTTTATGTAACCACATTGTTTATATGTGGAATGTAATGCAAGTTTTATGATCTAATTCTCTAAAACTCTAAACCCGAAAAGTTCCTCAATGTGTAATCTTGTAATAACTCAAGATTAAGTAAGGTTTAAGGATGGGGCCTTATACTATAATGGACTATTTATTTTATGGATGGTGTGGGTGGTGGCCTATTGGTTTTTCTCACACCCTTCCTGAGCCATCATTGCACTTGATAACCCAATAATAAGAATATATGGTTTTAGGTACAGGTTCATGGTAATAATAGATGTTATTTGTGCTGTGATTTGTTATATTAGAGTATAGAAGTATGAACATGGTATGAATCAGACCATGATAGGGTAAAAATTTATAATCAGTAATATTTTTCCATTTTTTATTTTTATTATGATCCACACATGGGATATCTGTTTTGGCATGTATGATGTTACTTATTGTTGTAGTATTTGATACTACTGTTACTTTTGACACATTGTTTGTCTTATTAGAAATGATTATTTGGCTTGGTTTGTTATTTTAATTATTTATTCTATTACAAATACTTTGAAAATGAGGTTATACTCTCCCCATTGTAACCTCATAATACCTATCCACAAGTTTAAAGTCTCTTATGTACGAGAAGGTGCACCTGAGGTTATGTGGTACACTATCTCAGGGCAACGACTTAGTGGATTCTTAGTCAAGGAATTATAAGAAACATACCCAACCGCCCCTATTTAACTAAGGCACAATGATTATGTAATAAATGTTCTGATGAATGATGTATCTTATGTTTGGTGTCGTAATATCCCAAAATTTTACTATGTGTTTTGCTTTTAATAAAAATATTTCATTGAATAACTTGTTTCAAATGAAGCACTAAACTAAAATTAAACATGGTGCATTTTTTAAGAATTAAATATAACCATTATAATTTATCCATTGAATTTGGGAGTATAAATATAGGTAACTGCACCATGAAATCTATGTAGAATGAAAAATAAAGTTCATTTTGAATAATAATTCATTTATAAAAATCAATTCATGTAGCTTTGTGACACCCATTGTGCCATAATAGTATTTTTATATAATTTTTTTGTTATTGGAGGTCATTTTATGTTTCTATAAATTTTCTTCCTAGAAAATAAAAATTCTATAATTTTTCTATTATTTATACTTTTCAAGAATGGTTTAGATGAATATGGGTGGTTACACTTACTCATTAGTTTTTTCCCTTCATTTGGTTTTATACACAATTGGTATTTATGGGTGGTGTGTGGTTAAGTCATCCCATGTGGGTCCTAAGAGAAACTATGTGGGATATTTGGTATGTACGGATAAGGCCCCATGGTTTGCATAATGTTTCGAAAATTGTATGAAAAGAATGTGAATCCCATCTATAATTTGACAATTCCATTTGATATGGATGATGCATGACATGTAAAATGACGTGGTTTTTTAGTTAAACCATGAAAGTGGGTTTTAATCAAGGTAGTTACCCATTCAATGTTAGAACATGGTTTGGAAAATAAATAATCCAAACCATACAACCTATTCAATATTTAAAACTTTTTTTATTTCATTAAATATCATATTGATTTGAAGACACCCTCACTGAAATCCCCTCCCCATTCATATGGTCATACATTGGAAGGTCAAGTAGAATCCCCAAACTAGTAGAATAAAGGCCTTTAGAGACTGCCAAAAGTCATTGATAAAGGTCTTTAGCGGCCTCCTAGTTTCCGCCAAATTGAGGACACATTAGGCCCGTCACTGTTTCTAATAGCGTTCTCTAGATGACCTCACTATGGACGATCCAACATGGACTATATGGACTGCCAATTGGCAGTCTCTATAGGTGATATCGCTGGAACCTAAAGCGTCTACCAAATAGCGGACGCTATAGCTGATTTTAGATTTGGCTATAGAGAATGCCATTTGGCTATCTCTATAGGCTTTTTTATTTTTTTTAAAAAGTGCCAACAATACAATAAAAAATCATATATTTTAAAAACAAAAAAAATAATGTTTTCCAAAATATCTAAACTCATATGCGCATAAATCTCTTTAGCTCGTCATCTTCCAAACATCCACATCCATCATCAAAAATAACTATATGAAAAGATTTAATAACGAAATTAACAAAAAAAACATCCAAAGAAATAATTTAAATGTGATGAAATGTATTTTAATTCAAACTTACTATAAGAGATTGATAGTATTTGATTCTAAAAATATATTACTAATTTAAAAAAACTTTATAAAAATGTAAAATCGTTAATTATATGGTTCTAATCAGACCACATTTCTATTTTATGTTTACTATGATGACACATGCCACAGATAATAATTATAATGTTGTCATGTGAAATCAAGGCATTCTGATGACGTTCGGTATGCATTTGACCGTTAGACGCCTATTTTGGTCGTTTATGGCATCGAGAGTGCATTTTCGGTCACCGCGGTCACATGACAACTTAAAATCACTTTTCGTATACCTGACCATTTCAAAATTCACTCGTCGGTTGTTGTCGTCTGATTTCATAGAATCTTGAGGTCATCCGACCAGTTTTGACCACCCCACACACCTTTTTCAAGCACGCCAAACTCCAAAAACACACATATTTGGTCGTACCGCACAAACTTCACATCCTATTGACAGGAAGTATTTGATTACATGTCTAGAATAATAATTAGAAATTTTTATGTGATTTCAATTCATTCCGATGTTGTTCAGAATGCATTTGACCGTTAGACGCCTGTTTTGGTCATTTATGGCACCAAAATTGCGTTTTTGGTAACCGTGGTCACACGACACCTCCGATTGACATGTGGTCTGCTGAACATTTCAAAATTCCCTTGATGGTTTTTTTAGTCTGATTTTATGGTATTCCGAGTTTGTTTGGCCAGTTTTGACCATCCCACCCACCTTTCTCAAGCACACCAAACTATTAAAAAATACATATTTAGTCGTAATGCGTAAACCGCACATCTGATTGACATTCTGTCTCCGCGTACATGTCAAGAATAATAATTATAATGTTTTACTGTGATTTCAAGTGATTTTGATGTCATTAGGTATGCATTTGACCATTAGATGCCTCTTTTGGTCGTTTATGGCACCAGAAATGTGTTTTCAGTCACCTCGGTCACACGACACCTCCGATTGACGTGTGGTTTGCCCGACAATTTCACAATTCACTAGATGGTTGTTTTCGTCTGATTACATGGAATTCAAAAGTCGTTCGGTTAGTTATGACCACCCCATCCACCTTTTCAAGCGCACCAAACTCTTAAAAAACACATATTCGGCTGTAACGCGCAAATCACATGTCCGATTGACGTTCCGTCTCTTTATAAACATCACGAATAATAATTATAATGTTTTCCTATGATTTCAAGTCATTACGATGTCGTTAAGTATGCATTTGACCGTTAGATGCCTGTTTTGGTTGTTTATGGCACCAGAAGTGTGTTTTCGGTCACCGCAATCACACGACACCTCTGATTCACTTTTCGTCTTCCCAACCATTTTACAATTCACTCATCGGTTGTCGTCATCCAATTTATGGAATTATGATGTTGTTTGGCTAGTTTTTACCACCACACACCCCTTTTTCAAGCGCACCAAACTCTGCAAACACACATATTCAGTTGTACCGCGCAAAATGCACATCTGATTGACGTTCCGTCTCCACATACACGTCACGAATAATAATTAAAAAGATGTCCAAATATTTAAAGTCATTAATATGTTGTTCAGAAAGCATTTGACCATTAGATGCCTGTTTTGGTCGTTTGTGGCACCAGAACTGCGTTTTCGGTCACTGCAGTCACATGACACCTCCGATTGACGTGCGGTCTGCCCGATCATTTCACAATTCACTCGTCGGTTGTTGTCGTCAGATTTCATGGCATTTTGAGGTCGTTCGACCAGTTTTGACCACCCCACCCTCCTTTCTCAAGTGCGTCAAACTCTTAAAAAACACATATTTTGTCGTAACGTGCAAAACACACATCTGATTGACATGACATCTCTGCATACATGTCATGAATAATAATTATAATGTTTTCTTGTGATTTTATGTCATTCCGATGTCGCACGGAATGCATTTGACTGCTAGATGCATGTTTTGGTCGTTTGTGGCACTAGAACTGTATTGTTGGTCACTGTGGTCACACAACTCCTCTGATTGACGTGTGATCTACCCAACCATTTCAAAATTCACTCGTAAATTTTTTTTGTCTGATTTAATGGCATTCTGAGGTCGTTTGGCCGGTTTTGACCACCCCACCCACCTTTCTCAAGCGAGCCAAACACTGAAAACAAACATATTCGGTCGTAACCAGCAATCCACACGTCCGATTGTCGTTCCGTCTTCGCGTAAATATCACGAATAATAATTAGAATGTTTTCCTATGATTTCAAGTCATTCTGATGTCATTTGGTATGAATTTGACCGTTAGACGCCTAGTTTGGTCGTTTATGGCACCAGAACTGTGTTTTTGGTCACCGTAGTCATAGGACACCTCCAGTTGGCGTGTGGTCTGCCCAAAGATTTCACAATTCACATGCCGGTTGTTGTCCTCTGATTTCATTGAATTCTGAGGTCGTTCGGCCAGTTTTGACCAGCCCACCCACCTTTCTCAAGCGCGCCAAACACTTAAAAACACATATTCAGTCGTAACGCGCAAACTACATGTCTGATTTCCATATCATATCTTTTTACACATCAATAATAATAATATGAATTGTGTCCTATGATTTTAAGTCATTTTGATGTCATTCGGTATGCATTTGACCGTTAGATGCCTGCGTTGGTCGTTTATGGCACCAAAAGTGCGTTTTTAGTCACTGCTATCACACGACACCTCTGATTCACTTTTCGTCTGCCTGAACATTTCAAAATTTACCCGTCGGTTGTTGTTGTCTTATTTAATGGCATTCTGAGGTCGTTCAGCCAGTTTTGACCACCCCACACACCTTTTTCAAGCGCGCCAAACTCCGAAAACACACATATTCGGTTGTACAGCGCAAACCGCATGTCCTATTGATGTGACGTCTCTGTGTACACGTCATGGTTAATAATTAGAATGTTTTATGGTTATTTCAAGTCATTTTGATGTTGTTCAGAATGAATTTGACCGTTAGACGCCTGTTTTGGTCGTTTATGGAACCATTACTATGTTTTTGGTCTCTGCGGTCGCACGAAACCTTCGATTGACGTGTGGCCGGCCCGATCATTTCACAATTCACTTGTCGGTTTTTTTCATCTGATTTCATGGTATTCCGAGGTTTTTTGGCCGGTTTTGACCACCCCACCCACATTTCGCAAGCGTACCAAACTCGTAAAAAACACATATTTGGCCGTAACGCGCAAACTACACGTCTGATTGACATTCCATCTCCACGTACATGTCAAAAATAATAATTATAATGTGGTCTTGTGATTTCAAGTCATTAAGATGTTGTTCGGTGTGCATTTGACCGTTAGACACCTATTTTTGTTGTTTATGGCACCGAAAGTGCGTTTTCATTCACCGCGGTCACACGACACCTCCGATAAACATGAGGTATACCCGACCATTTCACAGTTCACTCACTAGTTGTTGTCATCTAATTTCATGGCATTCTGAGGTCGTTCGATTGGTTTTGACCACCCCAAAGACCTTTTTTAGGCGTGCCAAACTATGAAAACACACATATTCGGACGTACCGCGCAAACCGCACGTCCGATTGATGTTTTGTCTCTGCATACTTGTCAAGAATAATAATTAGAATGTTTTACAATGATTTAAAGTCATTATGATGTAGTGTAGAATACACTTGACCATTAGATGCCTATTTTGGTCATTTATGGCACCATAATAGTGTTTTCGGGCACCACGGTCACACCACACCTCCAATTGATGTGTTCTCTATGCGACCATTTAAAAAATCACTCTCCAATTGTTTTCGTCTTATTTTGGGGAATTCTGAGGTCGTTTGGCCAATTTTGACCACCCCACCCACCTTTCTCAAGCGCGCTAAACTCTTAAAAAACACATATTCGTCCGTAACGTGCAAACCGCACGTCTGATTAACGCGTCGTCAGCCTGACCACTTCACAATTCACTCACCAGTTGTTGTTTTGTTAATAAACTGAAGTGTTATGTAATGTATCATAATTAACGATCAGGTAAACTTTAAAAGAATGAATTAAATTACAATAATTAAAACAACAAAACCCATATGTGTAAATAAGCCTAAAGGATCGAGAATCAATATTAATTCGTAATTCATATATTATATTAAATTGGTAATGTAAATTGCTTAATGCATGTTCATCCTCATCATGATCACAAATATCACTACGATGTCCACCAACTATATCCTGAGCGGACAATATATATCAATATTATGTATCTTAAACATAAATCAATAGAAGTCAATATGAGTATGGTTTATTTTAATGTTTACCTGTGATGCCACTTGTGTACCATCAACAGGACGTTGTGTCATCACTTCATCAATACGTCCTAACATATGTGATAATCTCCCCTCATACTCTACACGTCACTGCTAAAACTGAACATCTATATTCTATTGCATAGCCTTCATGGCAGCATCTATCTTAGTTTATGTGCGCATCCCTGCATCTCTGCATGCACCCATCACCTTTGCTCTAACAACTGCACATTGTGGGACACCACCACCATAAGTCAAGGAATAACCATGACATGCATGCCCCACGACACACTAAAATATCTCATCTCTACGCACATTACTAGGATTTTTCTCTTCTGGAAACTCTTCTAATTGAGCATCAAACTGAGCCTGTAGAAAATAATGAATCAAATAATAAATATGAATAATTTTTATAAAATAAAAATACTTTTATTATTAAATATTTTTCTTACTATAACACCAGCAACATTGAGATATACCTCCCTACAATTACTCACCCATATGGACATCCGATCGATCGGCTCACCTCGTTGGTGAAACTATAATAAAGGGATTCACCATGTTATACTACACTATTTTTAATATATGAATGAATAGTAAATTCTAAACTGACATCATGTCTAAGCTATGACACGTGTCATATTCCATGTCTATAAGGCGAGCCCTACATCGGCCGATTACGTGAATGACGAGAAGACTCGGTCTACATTCAATTTATTCAGTTAATAGACATATGAAAAATCAGTAATTTATATATTAAAAGCAATAAATCTTACCATCGTTTCCTCACTCGACCAAAACACAACCACATCCTACCATTACACGAAAAGAATGCCAGGAGGGACTCACCGTTGAATGTATGGAACACCCGCAAATGGTATCCAGTGATCTCTCTTAACCCTTCCCTTTTAATCATTCCATAATTTTTGGAATTTTTCCATACATACGGCCCAAAAATCATCTTTATAAGATTTCAAATTATCCTGAAAAAATAGTCAATAGATGAAACAATAATAAAAGAAATACCATGAAAAATTAAACATTGAATTTACCTAAACCTCCCTCCATAATATGCCAATCGTATCCTGGGGGAAATAAGTCCAATCACGAGTCGTCAGAAGGAATCTATGTGGGTCTCGTATAATAGGCCCAAACTGATGAATCAATACAGTAGCACCTTCTCCGACTAGGTGGAATGTGTCATCAAATAACACATCCAATTGGGATCCAGAGTTCTAGGATCGAACCCCTCTACCAGGACCTTTGAGTCTGCTAGAAGATGCACTAGATCCTAATAAACATAAATTCATAATTCAATTACAATATAAAATAATTTTTTAATAATAGAAATAGTTAGGGAAATAAACATAGAAAATTACAATCAATTAATTTAGAAAAATGAAAACATACATACCGACAACATCCGATGAACCACTCTGATCACCCTATGAAATACCTACAATAAAAAAATTATAGATAAATCAAGCAAATTTTATACATATATAACTCATAAATATTTTTACAAAAAAATTGGGGAAATAATTAAAATTTTCACTATTCATGAAATTCTATCGTATCTCCTTCAATTTTCTCTCTAGACTATTGTATTTCTTCATCTCATATAGCTATTGTGGTTTGGTCAAGTGTTTCATTAGGAAATGAGACAACGTGAGGTTCCTCTTGATCAATTAGAAACAAACCTCTTCTATAAATTTTCCCAACAACATTCCAATCATAATCAATACTGATAATGTAAACTTGCTTTTCCTGTGATGTCAACATGAAGGGATCATTTCTTACTCGGTTATCTTTATACAATATATTGTTAAAGCTTACTGACGTATATTGGAAGTTATCAACATTCGTTACATGAACTAGATCGACCAAATCACACCTCAACAATATGTGTTTTAATCCATGAACATAAATATCCTCAATAATATCTCTCAGCAATCCATAATAATAACCCACACCAACAAAACAACAACCAACACCACTATTTTGTGTGGCTCGATTCATGTCAACATCGCTATTTAAAAATCAGAATCCATTAGCAACCAAAGACTTATAACAAAGAGCTGTAATAAATGGGCCATCAGCTAGTTTGTTGAGTTCTTCACTCACAGTATGGGTACATAAATCATGTATCATTGGAATCTGCAAATTTTACATAGTTCAATTGATAAAGGATTTTAAAAATACTACTAATTGGAGAATAAAAATATTAAAGTAATTATTTAAATATACATGAGTCTTGAACCACTCATGAAATGTGTTGAAATGATGTTTTTGGATTGGATAGTCAGTGGCATGGGTCCTTTTACATTTCAACTCAGTGATATGTGTCCTAAATCACAACACAATAAAAGGTAAATAATAAAATAAATATAGAAATAGAAGACACATAAACATTGAAACTTACTATATCAATGGAATAACAGATGGAGTGTTGAACAACACATATCAATGAGCTTGAACCCACTCATCATTGTGCATATCAAACATTATTCCTTCACTAATTGGACCCTCATCATTCTGGTAGGGTTCATCTATTTTTGTTTCAAAAATATCAATATATGAAGTACAGAAATTGGTACACTCATCCATTAAATATCCCTTAGAAATTGAAGCTTCCAGACAAGCTTTATTGTGCACATAACGTTTCAATGTATTTAAGTATCGCTCTATTAGATACATCCACCTGAATTTCACAAGACTGCCAGCAATGAATTCACCCGTTAAATGCACAGTCAAGTGAACCATGACATCAAAAAAAAAGACAATGGGAATAGATTCTCTAGGTGAAATAGTGAAAGTACTATTCTATACTACTACTTTTTCTAATCACTCATGCGGGGATTTATTGAACAGAGATGTCTAAAAAAATAGAAACATCCATCAATTGCTTAGTAACCTGGGTAGGTAAGCAATCGCGAATTGCTATAGGAATTAACTATTGAAGCAGAATATGATTATCATGACTTTTCAAACCCTGTAATCTCATGCCCGTCATATTGAAACTCTTGGAAATATTAGAGAAATAACCATATGGCATCTTAGCAGTCTTCAAAATTTATAGAAATGTGTGTTTCTCTTTTTTACTCAATGTGTACTGTGCCGCAGGCATGTATTCCTGATTACCTTCAGGAAGTTGTAAATGTAAAGGTTTTCTCAATCCCATTTCTTTCAAATCACATCAAGCATTAGCACTCTCCTTTGATTTCACCATGATGCCTAAAATAGTGCACAATATATTATCACATACATTTTTTTTCAATGTGAATCACATCCAAATTATGTCTTAAAATATTATATTTCCAACAAGACAATTCAAAAAAATACCCTGTTTCTTCCAATTATGATTGCGCTGTCTATTTGCGTGCTTCCGGTGTTCACGCTGGTTTCTGGCCTGCTGGTTTCTGACGAGCTAGTTTCGATTAGGGTTGGATCGTGCGATGGTTGGCTCGAGGAGTGATGATGGTCTATATTTTGAAACCTAAAATAGGTGATGTTTCATGGTGCGCATAGTGATGCAGTGATAATGGCTCTCCTCTCAATTTTAAATCAGGGTGTTATGATGGATTGTGGCATGATGTGGATGGTTTTGTTTGATAATTTGAATTTTGAAATATGTAATGTGTATTTTGTGGCTTTTCTGTAGGTTTCCACTTTTCCTTAAAAGTGGATTATTCAATAAAAAATGGATTGGTGGAAGGAGCCAATAAATCCTGAAAATCATAAATTGTATGTTTGTTTTCTTGATCTAGTTTATCCCAAATTTGAACCCAAAATAGTATTTGTGGTGATGGGCCATACTCTCTATTCCCATAAAATGACACACAATATTTTCGGAACCCGTGAAATGGAGGAAGAAAGAGTTTGTGACCAAGATATTCCCACTTTATAGAGTTCTAAATCCATATAGGTTTCTTACTCTTATTACAAAAAGGGTAGGTGAATTATTCATTTTTGTACTCCAACCTGATAAGTTAGCATATGCTGGGAAATCATTAATTGTCCATAACAAAGCAGCCCAGAGTCTAAACATTTCATTAGCTTCTGAGTCAAAAGTCATTACACCATCAGCCCAAAATTCTTTCTACTCATCAATCAAAGGTTGCATATAAACATCGATTTTATCGCTAGTTCCTCTCAGTCCATCAATTAGAATCGACAGTAAAAAAATGGTTGTTTCATACATACCCATGGAAGGTTGTATAGAACCAACACCACCGGCCATGTACTATGTGTTTCACCAACCATGGACCTAAATGGGTTAAAACCATCTACTGCCAAACCCAGTGGAACATTATGATCATCACAGGAAATGTTTGGGTGTCTTTGATCAAACTCTTTCCATGCCATAGAATAAGTCTGGTGTGTTAATTTATCAACCTCTTTGTTTCTCTCTGAATACTAAGTCATCAATTTAGCAATTTTAGTTGACATGAAAATTCTCTTCATTCTCAGTTTCAGTGGAAAATAACACATCTACTTTGTGGAAACTTGTTTCCCTTTATTCAAGACTCTACCAGGAAGAATATGACTACCTTGATTAATGTCATTGGACTTCCACCTCTATTGATAGCAAATAGTATAATTATTTAATTAATAATTCTCTTTTTTGAACAACATACAATTATTGTGGCATGCATCAATGATATCATTTGTAAAACCAAGATCATCGGTTAACTTGCGAGATTGACAGAATGACTCTGGAATCTTCCCTATAGCAGGGAGTACCTTCTTCAACAATACCAAAAACATGTAGAATGAGGTGTCTGACCACTGGTCTGTTCCCTTCAGGTGTAACAATTCAACGATGAATGACAAATTACTAAATTTAGTGCATCCATAATATAATTCAGCACATGCATCATCAAGAATCTCATATAATTTCATTGCTTGTCCATCTATAGAAGAACGAGGATTAGTCGATCCAACATCATCATTTACGACATTACTATCTTCAGGTTCAAACTGACGCATCATATCATTGAGCATTATTTTCATCGGATCAATTGTTCTCGAATCAACATCCATATGAATATTTTCTGATTTATGGCATGAGATGGACTCTTCTCCATGACGTGTCCATGTCTTATATTTTTTCAAAAACCCATTCAGAAATAGTTGTTCTGTTACACTATCTCATTTGAAGAGATATCTATTTGCACATTTTTTGCATGGAAAACTAATCAAATCATATGGAAATCCATTGGTGAAATCCCAAAATCTCTTAATCACTACAAAATATTATGAAGAAAAACTATCATTTATATAAATCCAGCTCTTATCCATATCTGTACTTAATAGAAAGAAAATAATTGAAATATCGTATTAATATTCTAAAAAAATTCATATCATTAAAACATAAAAAAAATGAGTTCAAAGCTATTTTTAAGGAAAAAAATCATATCTTGCAGGTTCGGTCATGAATAAATAATTATTCCCTCTGAGAGGTCTCTCTAGGAAATAAAATTTTCATAAATAACCTGCATAATAGATTGCATAAGTCAAAAAATAACGTACCTGCATAGGACTTGACCATGGGTAATGGGGTGAGACTCGATTGTGGATCCATGATGGAGCATCGGCTTGATGACAGGGTTTGGACGGCAAGACTCAAAAGGGCGGAACTACTGGATGAAGCACGAGAGTTGTTCAAAAGGCAACTAAATAATTAATAAGGACACATTATAATATAATAAAAAACTAATTATTTTTTGTGAAATATAGGTTATACAAAAAAAGTGTTATATTGTAAAGAGGTTCTTTAAGGAATAAGAGAAGTGGACCAAATATTTTATCAATGAATTGATGTGATAAAAAAAAGGATTAGATAAAAATGAATAGGATTGGAAAGTCTACAAATATTTTTTTCATAGTAATTTATTATGTCATATTTTCAATTCATGTCAAAATTTTGATCGAAAAATATATTATCAGATGAATTAAATATGAAATCAAAACAGTCCTAAAGTTAAAAAATTGTAAATTTTCGGATATTATTAATCATATAATTGAAAAATATGGATAAAATACAACTCATCGGAGGGGGGTAGTGGGGTCAGGTGGGAATGACCGTAGGACTGTCCAGTATGAAGGCGGGGGTGGGGGATACCAGGGTGTCTCAGAGTCGCGGGGGGGTGCAGTGTGAAGGCATGGGGGTGGGGATCACCGGGGTCATCAGGGTGACGGGGGGCGTGGCATAGAGGCAAAGGGGTGGGGGTCACCAGGGTCGTCGGGGTCACCCATGTCACCGGGGTCATGGGGGGTGCAGTGCGAAGGCAAGGGGTGGGTTACTGGGGTCCTGAGGGTTTCTCTTGGTCGTGGGGGGCGCAACATGGAGGCAAGGGGATCGGGGTCGCCGGATGTATCGGGGTTTCCGGGAGGGTGAATAGTGAGGTCACGGGGTCAGGGTGGGGATTAGTTCATGGGGTCGAGGAGGGTAAATGAGGGGGGAGGGGGTCACCAGGGTATCAGGGTCACTGGGAGGGTGAACAATGAGACGTCCCGGGGTCGGGGAGGGGATTAGGTCACGGGGGTCAGGGAGGGTAAACGAGGGGGGAGGAAAAAAAAATTGGGGGTGTAAAAATACCGTGACCTCCATTTGGCGGTCGTTGTGTTTACCCCATCTCAAAAGATACAAATTCTACTAGTGCCAAGCTCCATATTTATTCAATTTTGGGTATATTACCATTGAAACATAATGTGTTTCCAAAGTATTCAAACTTTATTTCCTCCTCTCTTCTTCCCCTTCCCTTCCCCCTTAATTGACCCCTCTCCCATATACCCTAGGGAGGTCAGGGTTTAGACATAGGTTTTGGGATTACTGTTTAATAAGGGTTTTGTTATTTATGTTTTGTGTAAGACCACGTAGGCTGGTGTTAATATTCTCTTCCATAGGTGAAAACTTCGGTGTTTTTTCTATGGAATCAATGTACGTATTAATTTTTTCCTCTTTAGATTACATTTCTATGAATTCTTTTTGTTTTTAAAGTGTTCCCTTATTAATTTTATGCCTATATAAGTTTCCATGAGGGTATAATGGTATTTTAAAAATGGTGTTATGTATTTTAATGGAATCGTATTCTATTCCAAGTGTTTTTAAAATTTCCCAAGTTTCCCTTCAAATCTATTGAGTATTTTTAAAATAAACTCTTGAGACCAACATTGATTTTTTATTGGATATTTGATATTAAATTATTTTAAAACCATGTTTTTAAGTGATTAAATATGGTTGAAATTTTTTTACATGAGATTTTATGTCTAAAAGGTTGTGTTAACCCTTATATGTGATGTTGGAAGACTTTTTTATCTTTGCATGTTTTTTTAAATCCAAGGTTCGAGGCGTCTAAATATATTGAGAAAATTAAAATGGGTTGGTTGGTTTTAAATGGGTTTGTTATCCATTATGAATTCTATTTTGAAACTCATCATTTGCTTTAAATGTTTTAAATGGTTATTTAAAGGGAAGTGTGCATTATTTTTGGAGCTTTAATGTTGTATTGATAAAATTGGTCACAATAGTATATTGATATGTATTTTGAAAATAGTGTTTTGGTATAGAATTATAAGCTTCTTTTGAAAAATTCTCATTTGGAACATTATTAGAGATGTTTTTCATAATTACTTTGAAACCACTTTGAGATCCATGTGTTTATTTTACAATTTTGGTGGATTATGATCACATGAGGGGACATATTATATAGATTCCTCCTCTTATGGTTTTTAAACAATGATGTTATTTGTGAATAAATATTAGGGGATGTAGGAGGTAAGGTATGAGTTATTTCAATTATTTATATTATATATGTGAGATAGTTTATTTTTGATCACCTATATTTGAAATTTCATGGGAGACCAATATAAATCATGGTAGTTTACATAGGTCGTTGAATACCTAACATAGGTTTTTAATTTGATAAATTCAATTTTCCATGTGGCTTTGTGATCCAAAGGAGGGTACATTCTCTAGGGGACTGAGACAACTCATGAGAGTTAGGGGGTGAGATATCCTATTGGGAATGAGAGAACCTAGGGATGAACTAGAGAGCTTTGAAACATGTCATGCAGATATGGATCATTGTGAACCTAGTTTTAATTTAGGTCTTACTAGAGCCCTTTAATTATATAACATTGGTAAGATCCCATGAAACAATGTGATTGAAAAGTTTTTTTATGGTATTTATCCTTTTATTTGATTATATCCCAAATATATGGTATTATTGTATAGCACCCATGTACCTATTGTTGATATTACCCATATTTTGGAACTTGAAAAGGTATTACTTGCTTGTGTGCCTTCTCCACCCATACTTTATGGATTTATTTTTCAGATTCAATGAGAAGATATTTCCATAAAAATTTTAAAATAAACGGAGTGAATGTTTCATTTTAAAATAATTTTTAATTAAATTATTAATGAGTTCGAAAGGCATTATTTAAATTAGAAAAATCTTTTCCAAATAGTTTTTGAGTGTTTTGAAAATTAATTTTAAATGATTTGTTTTTAAAACATCAGTTTTTGTGGGATTTAAAAATATAGTTTTAGGTTTTCACTCTTAATTTTATGGAAATGTTTTTTTTCAAATATGTTTTACAAAACCATGTGAAAATGGAAAACCACTTTTGAATTTTTGAAATGTCTATTTTAAAAAGATGTGTTTATAATTTATTTTAATGTAGTACATTAAAATTGTGGTTTTTACAATAGGTTTTGGTTGGGTAAGATAATTTTCCAAGAGATCTTGTTTCATTAAAAAAATTAATAAAAAATTGTTTTAACATAATTATGATGTGTTTATTTTTACTTTATGAATGGGTTATAAAAAAAGTGATTTTACCACAGTGTTTTAGATTATATTTATTAGGATGTATTATAAAAGAGAGTGCATAAAATATTTGGGTGTTGACCTACTGATTTTTTTGTCCCTCTTATATTTTTGGATATATAGACTCATTCTACTTTGTTTCACCTCTATTAATATTCAGGGTAATATTTATAGTTAGATGGTGAAAGTGGGTCACATGGAGGCTCATTGATATATTTTAGGATTTTTTTGATCTTTTGGTTTTGTACCGTCCTCTTGGACCTATTTTATTTTATACATCAATTTAACTTATATCTACTTCCACTATATATTTATTTATGTTTCAATTGCATATCATATTGGATATTTAGTTATGTTTATATCCTGTTTAATTAATTTATTTCTCTTATTTCTACTACATATCTACTCTTCTATATGGGGGGAAAATTATTCCTGAGGTTTTTTTCTTTGGTGACCATGCATCAGTTTCCAGCTTATGGAGATAGATAATTACCTTCAATCCTTATGGTAGGTTGGGAAAGGTTATGTGTTACATTAAAAGAAAATATAATTATTTAAAAATGTTATTATATACTATGTTCTCAATTAGACATATCTTCTTGGATACCCTCTAGTTATTTAGAATGTTAGTTGTGTGAAGATAAAGTTGTCTACACATGATAGGTAACTACAGAGAGATAATCATAAACTCTATCTCACCTTGAGACTAATGATTCCATGGGTAGTTAGGATTGTTATATTAATTAAGGTTTTTCTATTGAAGGATTTCTGGATTATGGTTTGATGCTTGTGGTGGTAGTTATTTGGTACTGAACTTTAGAAGTTTATTTCCAATGGGGAATCCTGTTTTCTATCTTGCGATAGAGATCAAAATGGGTATCACATATCGAGGTTTGATT
This sequence comes from Viscum album, assembly GCA_963277665.1. NCBI lineage: Eukaryota > Viridiplantae > Streptophyta > Magnoliopsida > Santalales > Viscaceae > Viscum > Viscum album. The sequence goes on from OY728161.1 coordinate 1,259,300,559, forward strand.
ATAGGTCCTAAACCATATGACAACCAAATTCTTTATGCCTAATATTTTGAAGGGAACAATATATGATTCGAATATGGTCATCAATCATGTGGCCAAGTCACGCATAGTTTCTCATCCCGATTGATTATGGTATTTAAGACCCATGGTTATTTTAATTACTAGTGCCTCCAAATTATTTTTTGGTATTTCATTAAAGCCACTTTGAGGGTAGAGTGGGAACCGACAAAATTACACCATACGTGGGGATTTTAATTACTAGTGTATTAGGGAAATTCGAAGGGAATCATGGGGGTATTATGATATGATTGAATTATTGGTTTGGGTTGTTGTTGAGGCTTGTTATGTACTTTTAGATATGTGATTTATCTTGTGATGAAAAATTGGTGTTTTGTGTGTCCGAAAACTAGATTTAATGATAAAGATGTACTCATATTTAAAACAAGGACTTAGGGATTGTTTGTAAAATTAGTCTATTTCATACAATGATTTGAATGGATGATTTAATTTGGAAATAAAAAAATTAATTTATGGTTGATTTTATAATCAAGTGAATTGGGTATTTTGAAATCTATGTATCCAGTTTTCCGGGAAACATGTTAGTTAAAATTTGGATTCTATGGATTGTGTGGGTTTTGATCCTGGTTATTAATTTAAAATGGTTATTTTTGTTATAAAACTGATTGGTGTATATTTTAATATCAGAGTTTTAAGTGTATTAAATTTACTATGTTGATTTTGGGATTGGGGTTGAAATTCTAAAATGGTTTTCATTTATATTTTTAAAACAAAAATCCAAATTTTAACGGTGATTTGGTTTTCATATATTGTTTTTGGGACTATTTTTTTGCAGATGATTATTTTATAAGATATATGTTTTCAAAGGGATTTTATTGTTTTACCAAAATAGGTGATTTAATTTGTCTCTTGTGGTATTTTGGGACCTCTTGATATGATTTTGGATATGTGATTAGTTTGTTATTAGGTATCACAGGGTATTATGTAAGCCTTCTTGGATTCCTACTGGACAATTATACCCTATGTAATTATAATTGATGACATGTATCGATTACACGATGTGTAATGATTTGGGGAAGAACCTTTCATGTCATGTAAGGGGGATTTACCAGGGGAAGACCCTAATAATTACATTTTTGTAAATAATTTACACTACGTATAATGAATTTACACATAATTTAAATAAGTGGTATTTAAAAAAAAGGTGTTAGGCCTCCCTTTTTCGGACAGCTTCACCTCCTCCCCTTTTTTAAAGCTGAAAAGCAATCTATATAAGGATTTAATCTTGAGCTCTAATCTAGTGTTTGTTTCAATCATCATTCCTCTCATTGGATTCCTATTAGCGAGTATTTGATTTATTTTTAATTTTTCATCGTTCTTCTTCTTTAAACGATAATATTTAGATCCAGGCTCATATGCCCATTTTAGGACATTGATCAATACTTTATCTCTCTTCCAATCCATGCCAAATTATAGGACGATATAGGATGGGGAGAGTTGTATGAGTATGAGGTAGGTGGTATACAACCCACTCCTCAAGATTCATCATCTTATAAATTGACATGTGGGCATTCCAATTTCATCAGGTGTCATCTTTTAATATTATATCTCTTTCTTATAGTCATTATAACTATGTTTTAAGACCTATTCCATACATGTAATTAAATGTTGTGGGTCACGTCCACAACGATGACCACCCCAAGTAGGTTGTTATTTATAATTGGGTTTTTATAACTTTTACTTTTCTATCACAACCCCTGTTTGGGTGTGCCTTAGCTTTTCCTTTCTAAAGGAAAGATTCCTTTGTTAAATTACTATTGAATTGATAAATGGAATGTACCATGTATTCTAATCACATGGCCCTCCCAAGGTAAGTAATTTAACTTGATTAATAAATGTAAAATGGTAAATTGGAATGTATATAATATTTATATCACTTATAGTAGTTTATATAAAATTAATTTCATTTGGTTTGTCATCTTTAGACCATCTTTCCATGTTATCAATGGTAAGTGATAGAAATAGGTAATTAAATGTGAAATGACTTAAATTGTTGCATTCCCCCAGGCCTTGTCACTCTAATGAAAGGAAAGGCATAAAAAATGACTTAGTAAATTATATAACTATTACAAGGATTAATTAAATAAATGAATTAAATTTAAGGAGTCTAGTTGTATATGGACTTTAACATCATTGTAACTGTGGTATGTCTTGAGTTATATTTTGGATTCCCAAGGGAATTCATTGAGCACTTGTGAACACCATTCCGATTCAAGGATTTTGATTGCCTTGGATGAGACCCACCATGGAAGCTAACCCTCATAAATCATTGGATGCTTGGTACGGAACCATAGGATCCCACCTTTACTATTACATGATTCTTTAGATACACTACTTTGATCCAGCATGGAATCTACGGACACGAGGTGCCTTGGTTACATCCTTGGGCCTAGTCATTTGTTATCCCGTTTAACCTTATATGTTTTACTTGGACTCAGTAAGATCATACTATTATGGAATTACATAGATGATTATCCTCATATTACACTCTTACCCCTTATCTAGGATATGATTACTACTTAGTTGGAGACCATTGAGGTCTAGATTACCTTGGTAATTACCATGGAGACATTTTATTTTTATTATCATCATCGGTTCCTTATTAAATCTTGGAACCTATACTATTAATAGCATGATGTGATGTCAATACATGATATGAATAACATGACCTACTCATATAAATTGGAACTTAAATAAAAAATCAACTGCATACATGTTCAGACATCAACCGAGGGCTGAAGCCGGTACTTGAGTATTTACATTACTAGACTGCTTTAATTAATTATAAGAATAACTGCACACAATATTAGTTTATATTAAATAAAAATGATGTTATATACACCATTAGTGTTGTCCTACTATGATTTATCTCACACCATATCCGAGCCACCGTTGGTAATTAGAAAGAATACATATATGCAGGTGTTGAAAAAGGGAAATGTATACCTTCAGAAACTTGATTTCTTGCTTTCTTAGGATAGAGATGGTAGCAGATGACTGAGATGGATATCGGGATGCTTGTGTTAGTTTTTTGGATTATTTTTTGATACTTTAATATAGAATCTATTATCTGTTTCCTTGTATCAATGTTTTCTATCTTTTTAGATACATGAAAAATCATCATCAACATTATTATATTTATATCATTTTAAATTATTATATTATCATTCCTTTATACATATATTATGCACTGTGTTTATTATTACATTTCCTCCAATACTTATATCTTGTTATATTATATAAATTAATTGTTCTACACTCTAGTAATGACGACATAGTCTCCCTCTGGATAGACCCTAGGCTCTCACTACTAGTTTGTGTCCTCCCACATTCAAGGAGATGAGCATGATGCCATGTTTCCAACTCAGATTGAGGCACCTTTAGTGGAATCTGGGTTTGGGACATCAAACTGTGGTATTAGAGTAGTTCATTTATTTATTTTCTATTTGGATACAATATATTGGAGATTAGTAATGTTTGGAACTTGGTAATAAGTCATGCTTGGGCATCACAAACCCATGCTCAAGGTAAATTATATGTTTCTTGAATTAAAATTATTGTTATGATTTTTTCAATTAAAGTTGATATCATTTCACTATTGGGTTAAAAGCATGATGTGTTGTGGTTATTATTATTATTATTATTATGATTGAGGTTTTTCATCATCCATGGATCAATGATATGAGGTTAAGGAGTATTTATACACACATCATTATAGGCACCTATAATTTTCATGTCATGCATAATTTCATGCCATAAATGTTAATTTCCCTCAATTCATTGCTTGATATGCTTGTGATTGCTAAGTGATGATTTGGTAGTTATATTATGCCTTTGTATTTCCTTGGATATGATTGAGAGATTTCTAGTTTCAATTCATGAGGTGTTATAGACCCTTAGGGGATGGAATGGGTAATTTATCAATATAAACCATTATAATGTAATTATATGGTTTCAAATTTCAGTAATAAGGTGTATGGGACCTAATTCATTGGGAAATGAGATCCATTGTATATGAACATAATATATGGAAATGAGTAAATGTAAACTGTAAAAGTTAACCTTTATTTATAAAATTCGATGGTTCCCAGTGAATGATAAGGCAAGGTATAGTTTACAATTCGTCTACTGGAACCCCTGTAACATATTATTGAGCACCTAACAATACATGGCCTTTTAAGTGGGTAATTGGGGTAGTATACCATGGGTAGTAGGTCCCTTCCTTCCATATAGATTCTATTAGTGTTTTTATCTTTCTACTTATATCTTGTTCTAAGGTTTTAGAATTTGTAGTCCAATGACTCCATGAAATCCCCACCTCATGTGCCAGTATGGTAGAAACAACCATGCTCTAGACGTGGTGGGCCTTGAGCTATGAGTCTTACTGCCATGAGTTCCACTTGAGGCACCACCTGTTGTACCTAATCTGGGCATAGATGCTCAGATTATGATAGTTTCTTACATCTGATGTAGTCCATTCAAGGTGTCACGCGTCCTATGCCTAAGATAGAAGATTTGAATCATGAGTTCTAGCAATAACATCTTCCTACCTTATTAGGGGATGGAAATTCATAGGATGTAGAGTCTTGGATAGAGTCCACCTTGCCTATATTTGATCATCTGGAGATGCCTCTATAATGGAGGGTCAAGATTACTACATACATGATCCATGATTTGGCTAAGAGCTGGTGGGATATAGTTACCCAGGCTGGTCGTCTTCAGAACTTGGTATGGGATGATTTTCAGATTTCCTTCTATGACCAATTCTTTCCTCAAATGACATGAGTTGAAAGGGAAATATTTTTCATGCATCTCGAGTAGGGTTATATATCATTTATGGAATATTTAGTTTGTTTTATTGAGTTACAATGCTTTCAACTGCTTCTAGATAGTGATGATCTTTTACGTGCTTGACACTTTTAGAATGGAATTTAGTATACCATTTGCACTCAAGTGAATTCATTTCACCTACCTACCTTCTCTGAAATAGTCAATTGGGATATTATCACTAAGTGCACAACCATAGGGATGACCAAGATACCTGGAATAGGGGACCCATATTGTGTTAGGTTAGTAGTTCTTCCATTAGTAAAAAACATTTTCTAGAGGTTTCTCGTCAGGGATATGGTAGCTAGAGTACCCATATTGGAAGCTCTATGGCGTATCATCAGTATAGATGATAAGGAAACCTATAGACTTAGCGAAATAGAGTCCCTATGAAGTTTTGGTACTGTGTCCATGTGAATAATATTCATATATTCATTCAGACATTTCAATCATCTTATAGTGGATGAGGTTCCAAACCAAATCCATCTCTAGGGGTAGGTTTTTTTACGCCATGTCAGGCAGGGAGTTGGACTAGCACTGATAGGATTGACCAAGTAGGAGGTCATGGCCATAGTAGCCAGATCCTTGATAACCAAAACCACCATCAGGGTAGTCATGATCATGTTAGTCCATCTATTTCATTGGGTAATGGATCATGTCAGTTGTATAATTTACAATAGATACTTGAGGATTAGGCTACATGATCCTCTATTGTACAAGGTACTATTCTAGTAGCCTTTACTATAATATCTTCATTAATTGATATAGGTTATTCATGATCCTTTATCTCTTTATCTATTGATGATAGATTTGGGTGGGAAATAATGTATTATTGTGGTGTAATGACCTTGGATACACAGTTTGTGGTACGGTCAGAGGGCATACACCAATTTAGGAACTATACCCCTGAGGTAGGTAGTTACCCTTTCTTATGGGACCTCTTTGTTCAAAAACTATTTTATACTACCTTAAATAGTAGATCACTTTGATAATATCTCTGGATCTGGGGTTTTTTCTAAGATCTACATGAGATCTGGCTATCATCAGGTGAAATTCAGAGCATCATACATACTATATACAACATTCCATAGCAGGTATGGTCTGTATGAGTACCTCGTCATATTGTTCTGTCTCACGAACATGCCTTCCATTTTCAATTCTCTAATATCTAGATACCTTTTTTCACAGTATTTTTTGATGAACTCTTGATGTATTCTCACACTCATAGTGACCATGCAAAGCACCATGAGATCATTCTGAGCACACTGATAGAGCATAATCTATATGAAAATATTTCTAAGTTCCAATTATGGATTGAAAATGTTCACTTATTAGGTCATATTATCTCAGGATTTGGAGTCTATGTTGACCCAAATAAGGTGAATGATGTAGTTTCTTGGGAGAATCCCAAACACTTGTTTGATATATGGAGTTTTTTGGGGATATATGGTTATAACATGCATTTTATAAAAGACATATCATGCCTTGATTCAACTCTGACTTTTCATATAGAGAGGGATTCTTAGTTTCTGTGGTCAGAAGCATGCATGAATTCCTTTAAGGAGCTGAATGGGAGGATTTTCTCATAAACTATATTGACTATAATAGATCATGGTAGTGGTTATACCATGTTCAGTGATTCCAAATCATCGTCCAAGGATTAGTGTTGGTGTAAGAGGACAGAGTCATTTCATATAGATCTCAGTAGTTTAGTCCTCATGAATGAAATTACCAGATGCACAACCTTGTTCAAGCAGTAGTTTTCCATGCATTACATTATTAGAGACATTATCAACTGCATGAGCACTTTCTGGTGTATAAATACAACAAGAGACACAAATATATAATTAAAATATGGTCATGAATCTTCAATAATGAATATGGGTCAAATATCTTCATTCCTTTAATTTGGAACTTCCTTATATGCCTTGAAAGGGGAATGTGGTAGAGGATTTACTGTGTTGGAAACATAGGAATATTCCATATAGGAAGGTAGTGATGAATGGAAATTGATGGCCCTATTTTCTGATATCCATCTTGAGTTTCATGAAATTCTTGAGTAGTATTATCTCTCAACCTTTATAGTTACCTCTTCCCTCCTTTAGAAAGAGAAGTGAAAAAAATCATATCCCAAGGTCTTGGATCCCTATGAGAGTGTTTTTGGAGCTGACCCACCTCCAGATTGGAATGTTGGAAAAGATGAAATCCTATATATTGATGGAAATTTCTGGGTTCCAAAATAAATGATAGAAGAACTTATGTGAGAGTCACATGAGTCTCAGTGGTCATTTAATTCCAAAATTTCCAAAATGTAGAGATACATGTGACTCCAGTATTGGTGGCCTATGATGAAACATTAGATATCTCACTTTATCACTAGGTGTTCCACCTGTACGAAAGTAAAATAAGATCACCAGACACCTATAGGCTTGTTACATCCAATTCCATTCCTGGAATGGAAATGGAAAGATGTTTCCATAGACATTACAGTCAGTTTACCGAGGTCCCCTAGAGGTAGAGACATTGTATGGGTTATCATTGATATACTGAAGAAATTATCCCCCTTCATTCCTATTTGGGACACCTTCCCAGTTGATGAGATAGGAATAAAGTATGTCTGTGAAATTATATGACTACATGGGGTACCTCCTACTATCATTTTAGATAGAGATGCTCATTTTACATCACCATTCTGGTAGGGGTTGCTGATGGCTATTGGAACACAGGTGATTCTAATCACATCCATTCACCCTCATATTGATGGATAGTCGGAATGGATGATATAGGTTCTAGAGTATATGCTTCAAGTTTGTTTCCTTAATTTCAATGGTTCTTGGGAGAAACATTTACATCTCTTGAATTTTTCTAATAATAACAGATTTTAGGTGATGTTTTAGATGGATCCTTTTGAGGCCTTGTATGGTAGGTCATTTAATTCACCCTTATATTTTTTAGAGGTAGGAGAGGTATCCTTACTAGGTCTTTGTATCATGCTGGAGTCTTTTTATCAATTTCAGTCATGTAAAGACGCGGAAATTTCAATGAAAGTTTTTTCTTAATTTCTATGGAATTTTACGAGTCTGTGGTTTCTGACAGCACCTGATTCCGAGGCCCGGTGTTCCCAGAATCAATTTCCAAAGTTTATCTCGGGTACGTTCAGTGAATGAATGAGCGGGTTTTTCTATCTTTTGAACTGGTGCTCAGAATTGAAATCTGAGGGCACCGATGAACTTTCAACGCCGGTAATTTCTTAAGGGGACCTTTACCGCAATTGTGTTTGTGCGGGTGGAGATGTTAAAATTGTGGATTAAATGAGAAATGAATAAAATTGTGAAACAATTTTATTTTTAAGTCTAAGGTGGTTTTATCCTACATGGGGAAGTTGGGGTGGCACCTAACTACCCAAGTGAGGATAAATGTGAGGTGGGGCTCACACGATCCCCAACCTTTCACATTTACATAACTCACTTTAACTCTAATAAACTCCCACATTTAATTTTGAAACTCATCCACTTCTTTATTAATTTTACAACCTATCTCTAATTAATTAAACAACTCAACATTTAATTAATTAAGTGGTTTTGATTTTCAAAAGGGGAATGCCTTGGAAAGTTCAATTAAAATAAGGTGGATGCTTATTTTAGTTTGGTTGATAGTTGTGTTGGGAAAGTCTTTTAGAGAGAAAGCTCTAGAGCTTTGAAGAACTCTTTCCTTCTGCGAAGAGTGACGTCTCTTCCTTGAAGAATACCGAGGTTCCATCTTCTCCAATGTGACACCGACGAACGAGTAGGGATCAGTAGCGTGGTGCGGGCGCAACGAACTACATTGAATCTGAGGTCTTTCTCGCGTCAAATCCGACAAACGACAAACGACACAAGGTACGAGAATATTGTTTGTTTCTCATCTAAGAGGTTTTATCTCACGAGCATGAGCGTTTATTTATAAGATCTTTGTATAATTTATTCTTGAATAAATTATACCCTTCTCAAAGTTGAAATAAAGTGTTTTATTATTGCCAATTGATAACGCATAACGCGGAGGGTGTGAGCCGAACAAACATGGACCGATGACCCTCCGCTGGTTGTTCGTTTGTGCGTGGAGTCGGGGCGGCCAATGCGAGGGCGAGGACGGGATAACGACACGAGTAGGACATCGCAGGTAGGCGGCCGTTACGGTAGTCCAACGATAAGATCGAGCAGACATGAGGCACTGCTATCTGGAGGCGGTGGGTGCACCAGACACTTGGCGGGTAGGGTTTCATCGGCGACTGAACTTTTGGGTTGATGGGGCGTGATTTTTTTTGGGGAAGGAGTTTTTTTTTGAGCGTGAGGAATCGTGGAAGAAGAAGAGATTGGAGAGATAAAAAAATTAAAATATCAACATTGTATTTTAATTCAAATAAATGAAAAGTATGGGCGGTGTGTGATTGAAGGGTTAGCCGATAAGAAGGGATCTGCGGGTCATGCGCCATGCGTGAAGAATAGGAGGGTGTGACCCTCTTTCTAATTTTGGATAATTTTGTGATTAAAATAATAAAATGAACAGTAAATAAAAGAGGGAAATGATGGCGATTGGATCCGTGCGCAACAAGGGGGATTTTTTTGTGCATGGAAGGGATTTGACGTTTTGAAACATTTAAATAAATAAACAATTAATAATAATAATAAAATATTTTTATTATTAATTTTGTTGATAAAACACCATTCCATCTGTAACTTACCCGTACGATATTTGTTTCAAGAACCGTTAGCAGCAGTGCGACCCTGACATCGAGACGGAATTTATGAGTCTTATATTGGATATCTTTCTTGGGTTTTTGGATCTGGTACCCGAAACACTCGAAAAATAATAGATTTAATATTATTATTAAATCTTCGACCCACCATAACTCATGCGTGCGACGCCTGATTGGATTGCCATCTGTGGCGATGTATTACTGTCTTTAATACGTTCGATTCAAGTCTAATGTTGGATACTAAATTCTGGTTCGTGGCTTGGGTACACGAAACACCGAATAATATTATTATTATTATTATTATTAAGGTATCTTGTATCTGACATATCTCCCTCAAACTGTGATAGAATGATGAACCGTCTGTGACGTTGTGACCCAGGAATTAAGACGAATGTTTCAAGACCAATTTTGGATATTTAAGCCGAGGTCGAGACGCGGGCCACATGATGCCCGATTCGCGCGTGTTGCGGTGAAATGCAACTTTTTCACCGGCTATCCGTTTTGGAACAATGGGTAGTTCATCTCGTGTGTTTTTCAGTAAGGATTTAAATGGTGTGACCGGTTGGTTAACCGGTGTCATTTGAAGTATGACTGGGTTGGTTCGAACACGAAACCAACCGGGGCCTTAGAGCGGAAACACTTATAACATGATCTCGGGACATCCGATTGACGTGTCGTCGACTTTGTTGGATTCCTCTTTATGAGACGGATCTTTTGGTATACTTCACCTGAGGTTTGGACGCAGTTGGAGTAAGGCCAGGTTGGATTGTACCCGAAATCCACCTGAGCCCCTGGAACGGGAAAGCCGATAACGTTCAGACTGGACGTCCATTTGACGAACCATCAGCGGCGTTGGTAATCACGTTGAGAAACGGTACCTATGAGTGTACCCTATGGGAGTTCGGGGTACAGTTGAGATATGGGCGGTTTGGTTCATACATGAAACCAACCAGGCCCCTGGGACAAAAAGGCTAATAACTCACATACCGGTCGTCCGATTGACGCGCCGTCTATTGCGTTGAGACCCCTATGACGAGGCGGTCCTTTGAGATACTTATTCGTGGGACTTTGTGATACATGGATTATCGACCTGTAGCTCGTGGAGCGGACCCTATCCGAGACGAGCGTACGGAGTATGGAGACCGTGTAGCCAGCTGAGACCTAACGACTGCTTGACCGAATCGACCTAGTGTGAGTCGACTAGCCCAGTGGACGGAGCACTACTTTGTTTGGGTGAAGACCCATGGCGGACGAATCACTACTGATTTTGGGTGCAAACTCGCGGTACTCGTCCGGAGAGTACCTTTGCAGGCTATTTGGGGGGATGCACTACTGTGTTTGGGTGGCAGACCCCGGCGGGAAGCACTACTGTGTTTGGGCGCCTGACCTGCGGAACTCGACAGGAAGAGTACCTCAGCAGTCTTAGGTTAGTGAGCAGTACCTCGAAGTTGTGACATGATCACTATACTCTCCAGAGATGGGGCTCTTCAGCAGTTACGGTTTCGAAAACAAAAATCCTAGTTTGAGATGAGTTTATGACCTTTGTGTTTACCTCATGATTGAGACAGGTCACTTGATAACTTAGGTATATGTATGGGAATATACCTAAGTAGTGGTTATCCATTGATTTCATAACCATTGTGTTTCCTCATGATTGATATGGGTATTTGATTACTTAGGTATATGTATGGGATTATACCTAAGTAAAGGTTATCTGATGAGATCCTTCTTTGTGGTTATCCTTGTTTGACATAGTGAGACCTTGAGGGTCTCGGGGTACCTACTTAGTATCATTATACTCACCCCTGTGCGGGCTATGCCCGCACCTCGTTGTGTTGGATGCAGACGACGGAAACGCTGACAGAGGCCGAGTGTTCGAGGACTGGAGGGTACCCGGAGGTGGACCTCACGGCGAGTCAGTATTCAGAGGTGGGCTTCATGATGAGACGATACTCGGATGAGGTTGATGGGTGAGAGCGTTGTGGAGGCCCTCTGAACCTACCCTTCAGGTAGGATCCGTGGTGGACGATCCAGGAGCTGCGCTATCTGTACCTACCATTCAGGTAGGATCCGAGGTGGACGATCCAGGAGTTGTGCTATCTGTACCTACCCTTCAGGTAGGATCCGAGGTGGATGACCCAGGAGCTACTTCTATTCTTCCAGCTGCTTGTCTTTTCTGTTGTACTTCCATTAAATTGTAGTTGTACTTTTCAATTGGGTTTGTATTCTGTCCCATTTACTTTTCCGCAAATTCTTTTATACTTAGTGTATTAATTCCGCTTGTACACTATGGTGTTTTGTTTACTTTTATAAAGACAATGCATTCCTAGTTAACGGGATTTATGCCTTTAGTGCTAGTCGCCAGCCCCTGGCCTATGGAAGGCGGGCTTGGGGTAGTCACGGCACGGGCCCTGAGGATGGTTCGTGACAAATTGGTATCAGAGGAGTCAGTTCTACCGCAGAACTTATAACTCTGATATTCTCTTTTTGTGAAGCAATAGTGTTAAGGGTACCGAGTGTGGTCTTCAGTTCAGGGATTCTAGTGTTGGTACGGTGGGCAACGTATCCATACACCAGGACCCTAACTACTGATTTCTGACTTTGTGCACGAAAAACACATATTGCATGTGTGTTTCCAAGAATATTAATGTCAGCTCAAACCAGGTCAGCTCACCAGGTATAAATTGTTTCCTTGTCGCATCTGTTCAGTATGTCTCCACGTAGACAGTCAGTTGGAGTTCCAAGAGAGTACTCGATGACGGCCCATCGAGCGACGAGGCTCCGATGTGGGGCCCTTTTTACTATGATGGCACCCTCGGGTTGTGTACCAGCAGTACCACCACCTGTTGGGAAGTAGATGCCACCAGCCATACTAGCGAACTGTGCACGCTGGCAGAGTGCATTGCCTGAGTTCCAGCAGCAGCGGCCTCCAAGGTTACAAGGTGAGGCAGATTCCCAGACAGCAGTGCACTGGCTAGAGGCGATTGCTAGAGTTTTCTGCATAGATGAGACATCGGTGGAGTGGATGGTAGACTTGGATACTAGTGTTTTACAGTGACTGACCATGAGGATGGTCCGCATAGTGATGAGGCTTAGGTACGTGGACCGATGCCTGAGATAGTGCCTTCGGGTAGTGTGTCAGCTATACATCACTACCTGTTGGTCAACAGTTACAACCGTCGGTACTGGTATGTGACACATGTAGACTTACTTCCCTACACGTGTTCCAACATCAAATACCCTCAAGTTGCGAGGCAAGCCCGACTCACAGGCAGCTGAGGACTGGCTTGAGAATGTGGCTGAGAGTTTTCTAGAGCTTATACAGCTTCGGCAGGACGACATGTCATTAGCTGAGAATTCATCGGGGCGTACCAAACCATTCATGGTACTCGATGAATGCGATGCGATCGATGCTTCAGGGCTCGAACATCCGAGACAACACCTTTTCTCTATGCATTCCTACTTATTCTCGGGTGATATAAAGAGCTTTTGTGGTTAAGAATTCTTTTGCTGAATAGATGAAGTTAGTGAAGGTTAGCAGTGGGAAAGCTGGAAACTGGAACCAATCTTGATGACATGGGCATGTAAAATGTTTCAAGAAAAAGAAATGTTAAGGACAGATAAATCTGTAGAGAAGCAGACGTGGAAGCAGATCTAGGAGAGCAGCATGGGGTGGTGTACTTTTTGACATGTTACAATCACCCGTCTTTGTAGTCCCTGCCAGGCTCAGGGAGCTGGAGGGCAGGGGAAGAGAGTAGCTACATGCGGTCAAGGAGTGTGACCCAATGGCTCTAAAAATGATTCAAGGGATAGTCTGTGTCCACTACTAACTACTGTAGTAACAGACGTTGATATAAATCATTCCTTCCTTCCATGAATCTTGTCCCAGACCTAGAGTTTATGGTAAGTCGTGGACTTGACCCTCATGTCTGGAGATACCTTTGGGAGGAGACTCGATAATCACACTTGTGCCGACAGTGTGATCTAACCCATGAGGTGAGAGTTTCAGTTGGAATCTCTTGGTGGCAGCGTCGAGGCCTTACGATGTTGGTCTGAGTATGGATTGGATCCACAGTTCATACAGGGATTGATTCTATTAGGAAAAAAAGTTGTGGTTTATCTACAATGTTGGGATGTGGTTTTCCTAGGTCGGCGAAAAGGAAAACCCAGGCAGCACAGGATGGAATCATGCATAGGAAGGTGTAGCCAATCACTCTTGAGTCGGCCAACTTCACCCATGTGGCAGCAGGAGTTTTGAGTTTCAGTTCTAATCAAGAAAGGGAGACCTCTAGAGTTCGGGATGACGATCACGTCCTTATACGGGTCTCACCTCAACGAGGTTTATAGAGATGTGGCTGAGGCGGCAAGTTATCTCCGAGGTTCAACGGAACATTCTAGGTCCTCAGCAGGGCAGGCGAGGTGGTTTACCGCTTGAACTTTCCACCGTAGTTGCACCGGGTGCATGATGTTATCCACGTATCTTAGCTGAGGAGATACGTGCATGATCCTTTGCACATCACCAACCTCATGAAGATGGACATCGATGACTGAGCGACTATCACGTGGTTCCATTTAAGGTTGAGGATCGACAGGATTGGGTCCTACGGGGATGGTCGATTCCACTTGTGCACTTTCATTGGCAGCGCTGGAACTTTTAGGAGAGCACATGGGAGTGGGAGGCTCAGTTGCGTACTCGGTACCTCTAGTTTCTTTAATATGTGTTATAGCTTTACGAGGATGTAAAGCCTTGAGGTGGGAGTAATCTAAAGACCCTGAAATTTCAAGGGATTTTTTTTCTTAATTTCTTTGTAATTTTACAAGTATGTGGTTTCTGACAGCACCTGATTCCGAGGCTCAGTGTGCCAAGAATCAATTTCCAAAGTTTTTCTCGGGTACGTTCAGTGAACGAACGAGCGGGTTTTTCTATCTTTTTAACCGGTGCTCGGAATTGAAATCCGAGGGAACTGATGAACTTGAAATACCGGTAATTTCTTAAAGGGACCTTTACCGCAATTGCTTTTGTGCGGGTGGAGAAGTTAAAATTGTGGATTAAATGAGGAATGAATAAAATTACGAAACAATTTTATTTTTAAGTCTATGGTGGTTTTATCCTACATGGGGAAGTTGGGGTGGCACCTAACTACCCATGTGAGGATAAATGTGAGGATAAATGTGAGGTGGGTCCCACACGATCCCCATCCTTTCACATTCACATAACTCACTTTAACTCTCATAAACTCCCACCTTTAATTATGAAACTCATCCACTTCATTATTAATTTTCCAACCTATCTCTAATTAATTAAACATCTCAAAATTTAATTAATTAAGGGGTTTTGATTTTAAAAATGGGAATGTCTTGGAATGTTCAATTAAAATAAGGTGGATTCTTATTTTAGTTCGGTTGATACTTGTGTTGGGAAAGTCTTTTGGAGAGAAAGATCTAGAGCTTTGAAGAACTGTTTCCTTCCACGAAGAACGGCGTCTCTTCGTCGAATAATACCAAGGTTCCATCTTCTCCAACAAGACACCGACGAATGAGCCGGGATCGGTAGCGTGGTGTGGGCGCAACGAACTACATTGAATCCAACGTCTTTCTCGCGTCAAATCCGACAAACGACAAACAACACAAGGTACACGAATATTGTTTGTTTCTCATCTAAGTGGTTTTATCTCACGGGCATGAGCGTTTATTTATAAGATGCTTGTATAATTTATTCTTGAATAAATTATACCCTTCTCATAGTTGAAAGAAAGTGTTTTATTATTTCCAATTGATAACGCCTAACGCGGAGGGCGTGGGCCGAAAAAACACGGCCCGACGACCCTCCGTTGGTTGTTCGTTTGCGCGTGGAGTCGGGCCGGCTGATGCGGGGGTGAGGTCGGGATAACGACACGAGCAGGACATCGCAGGTAGGCGGACGGTACGGCGGTCCAGTAATAAGATCGAGCGGACATGAGGCACTGCTATCCGGAGGCGGCGGGTGCACAAGACCCTTTGCGGGTAGGGTTTCATCGGCGACTGAACTTTTGGGTTGATGGGGTGTGATTTTTTTGGGGAAGGAGTTTTTTTAGAATGAGGAATCGTGGAAGAAGAAGAGATTGGAGAGATAAAAAAATTAAAATATCATAATGATATTTTAATTCAAATAAATGAAAAGTATGGGCAGTGCGTGATTGAAGGGTTGTCCGCTAAGAAGGGATTTGTGGGTCATGCGCCATGCATTAAGAATAGGAGGGCGTGACCCTCTTTGCAATTTTTGATAATTTTGTGATTAAAATAATAAAATGAAAAGTAAATAAAAGAGGGAATTGATGGTGATTGGATCCATGCGCAACAAGTGGTATTTTTGTGTGCATGGAAGGTATTTTATGTTTTGAAACATTTAAATAAATAATCAATTAATAATAATAATAAAATATTGTTATTATTAATTTTGTTGATAAAACACCATTCTATCCGTAACATACCCTTACGATCTCGGTTTCAAGAACCGTCAGCAGCAGTGCGACCCTGACATCGAGATGGAATTTATGAGTCCAATATTGGATATCTTTGTCAAGTTTTTGGATCAGGTACCCGAAACGCTCTAAAAATAATAGATTTAATATTATTATTAAATCTTCGACCCGCCATAACTCATGCGTGCGACGCCCGATTTGCTTGCCGTCAGTGGCAATGTATTCCTGTCTTTAATAAGTTCGATTCAAGTCTAATGTTGGATGCAAAATTCTGGTTTCTGGCTTGGGTCCATGAAACACCGAATAATAACATTATTATTATTATTACGGGATCTTGTATCTGACATATCTCCCTCATACGGTGTCAGAATGATGAACCGTCTACGACGTTGCGACCCAGGAATTAAGACGGATGTTACCAAACCAATTTTGGATATTTAAGTCGAGGTCGAGCTGCGGGCCCCACGAGGCCCGGTTCACGCGTGTTGCGGTGAAATGCAACTTTTTCACCGGCTATCCGTTTTGGACCAATGGGTAGTTCATCTCGGGTGTTTTCTGTATGGATCGCAATGGTGTGACCGGTTTGGTTAACCGGTGTCATTTGAAGTACGACTGGGTTGGTTCGAACCCGAAACCAACCGGGCCCTCGGAGCGGAAACACTTATAACTTGAGCTCCGGACGTCTGATTGATGTGTCGTCGACTTTGTTGGATTCATCTTGATGAGACAGATCTTTTGGTATACTTCACCTGAGGTTTGGATGTAGTTGGAGTAAATCCGGGTTGGATTGTATCCGAAATCCACCCGGGCCCCTAGAACGGGAAAGCCGATAACATTCAGACCGAACATCCGTTTGACGAACCGTCAGTGGCGTTAGTAATCACGTCGAAAAATGGTCCCTATGAGTGTACCCTATAAGAGTTTGGGGTACAGTTGAGATACGACCAGGTTGGTTTGTACACGAAACCAACATGGCCCATGGGACGAAAAGGCTAATAACTCACAGATCGGGCGTCCGATTGATGCGCAGTCTGTTGCGTTGCGACCCCTATGACGAGGCGGTCCTTTGAGATATTTATTCCTGGGACTTTGTGAAACTTGGAGTATCGACCTGTAGCTCGTGGAGCGGACCCTATCAGAGATGAGCATACGGAGTACAGAGACCGTGTAGCTAGCTGAGACCTGACGACTGCTTGACCGAATCAACTTGGAGTGAGTCGACTATCCCAGTGTACGGAGCACTACTTTTTTTGGGTGCAGACCCATGGAGGACGAATCACTACTGAGTTTGGGTGCAGACCCGTGGTACTCGTCCGGAGAGTACCTCTACAGGCTA
Source organism: Viscum album (assembly GCA_963277665.1). NCBI lineage: Eukaryota > Viridiplantae > Streptophyta > Magnoliopsida > Santalales > Viscaceae > Viscum > Viscum album. The sequence continues at coordinate 1,259,317,993 of OY728161.1, forward strand.
TTAGGGGGGATGCACTACTGTGTTTGGGTGGCTGACCCACGGTACTCAACAAGAAGAGTACCTCACCAGTCTTAGGTTAGTGAGCAGTACCTCGGAGTTGTGACAAGATCATTGTACTCTCCAGAGACGGGGCTCTTCAGCAGTTACGGTTTCGATAATGAAAATCCTGGTTTGAGCTGAGTCTATGACATTTGTGTTTACCTCATGATTGAGATGGGTCACTTGATAACTTAGGTATATGTATGGGAATATACCTAAGTAGTGGTTATCCGTTTATTTCATAAACTTTGTGTTTCCTCATGATTGAGATGGGTATTTGATAACTTAGGTATAAGTATCGGTTTATACCTAAGTAAAGGTTATCTGATGATATCCTTATTTGTGGTTATCCTTGTTGGATTTAGTGAGACCTTGAGGGTCTCGGGGTCCCTAATGAGTATCGTTATACTCACCCATACATGGGCTATGCCCGCACCTCGTTGTGTTGGATGCAGACGACAGACAGCGCTGACAGTGGCCGAGTGTTTGAGGACTAGACGGTACCCGGAGGTGGACCTCACAACGAGTCAGTATCCAGAGGTGGACTTCACGACGAGACGATACTCGGAGGAGGTTGACGGGTGAGAGCATTGTGGAGTCCCTCTATACCTACCCTTCAGGTAGGATCCGTGGTGGACGATCCAAGAGCTGCGCTATCTGTATCTACACTTCAGGTAGGATCCGGGGTGGATGATCCAGGAGCTGCGCTATCTGTACCTACCCTTCAGGTATAATCCGAGGTGGATGGCCCAAGAGCTACTTATATTCTTCCAGCTGCTTGTATTTTCTGTTTTACTTCCATTCAGTTGTAGTTGTACTTTTCAATTGGGTTTGTATTCTGTCCCATTTACTTTTCTGCACTTTCTTTTGTACTTAGTGTATTACATCCACTTGTACTCTGTGGTGTTTTGTTTACTTTTATAAGGGAAATTCCTTCCCAGTTAACGGGATTTATGCCTTTGGTGCTAGTCTCCATCCCCCGGCCTATGGAAGGCAGGCTTGGGGTAGTCACGGCACGGACCCCGAGGATAGGTCTTGACAAGCTGATCTAAAATTGCATGTCTAATGGTAATTTTTAAAAATGATATTATGTTTATATCCGTCAATGGCCTCTAGAGTTCATGATTGGGTATCATGTTTTTCTATAGGTATCACCTAGGTTAAGGAATAGATAGATACATAGGAAAAAAATATATAGCTGTGTTTTTTGGGCCATTTGATATTTTTTTAGAGAGTTGGTATGTTATCTTATTAGTTTCTATTACCTAAGAGGTGTTGTTCCATGCATGATGTCTTCCACATTTCCCAACTTCTCCTTTATCATGTTGAACCCACTAAAATTTTTTTAATAGGATTTTGAGTTAGATTTGATGATTCATTTGAGAAGTATCCTATATATTTAATTGACTAGAGCATGAAGGCTCTATGAGGTGGGAATATCCCTTTAGTATGAGTTTTAAGTTAGCACAACTGTGTAGAGGACATGACCTAGTAGATGGAGGCTGAAGTATGTGCCCAGTGTCTAGAGTAGTTCTCAGATAGTGTTTATATGAACTTGGATGGTGAACTCGGGGATGAGTTCCTTTAAGGGGGGAAGACGGTAAGAACCCAATTTTAATCTCAGGTATGAATCCTTTTTTTGGTTAAAACTAATATTATTGTTCTCTCTATGGCATAAAACCAAAATCATGTCCATGTGATGGTTAGTTTGTTTTTGAGAATAATCGAAGTGGGTGATGTAGTATGGATGCAGGTTAATTATACATCATGTAATTGAAGTCCTAGGCATATATCGATTACATGATGTGTAATGGTCTGGGGAGAACCTTTCACATTATGTAGTGGGTTTTTCCTAGGGTGAAGACCCGAAGATTAATATGACATGTAAAGTATTTAAGTATCATTTAAATTCCTAAGAGTTTTTTTTAAAATAGGAGGCATAGCCACCCATTTTTGGATAGTATATCCATCCCCTCTCTTTTTGAATACTAAAAGGAATATTTTTTATGATTTGAACCTGAGCTATAATTAAATTTCCATTTTTATGGAAGTTTTTCACATAGGATGCGTATTGGTCCATACTCAATTGCTTTTTAATCATTATTCATTATTATTCCTATCAAGGAGGCTATATAGATGCAGGATCATATGCTGTATTTTCAGGGAATTAATTCATTCTTCATATCTCTTAAAATAATGGACAAATTAGAGGCTGATATTGGATGGGGAGAGTCATACGGGTATGTGGTAGGTTGTCTATAAATAACACTTCAAGATTCTCCATTTTATAACTTATTATGTGGGAATACAGATTTCATTGTGAAACAACTTTTAAAATTATATATATTTCATATAGTCATTAGAACCATGTTTTAAGACCCATGTCATATATGTATTTCAATAACGGTGGTTACGTCCATAAGGTCGACCACCACAAGTTTGGTTTTATTCATAATTGGGTATTATTGCTTTGAATTGTCTTTCACTGCCACCATTAAGGTGTTCCAAATCATGTCTTTTATAAATATTGGACTTCTTTGTTAAATGAATATTGAATTCATAAATGGAAAGTACCATGTATCCTAAAAATTGGTCCTACCTAAGGAAAGTGCTTGACCATGATTAACCAATGATTAATGGCAAATTAGAAAGTATATAATATTGATATAACTTATCCTAGTTTACATTAAATAAATTTCTAGTGGTTTCTTGTCCTTATACTATCCTTGTCACGTTAAAAAAGGTAAATAAGAGAACCGAGTAATTAAATATTAAATGAATTAAAGGTTGGCATGACCCTTGGCCTTGTCACACTTACGAAAGTCAAGGCCTGAGACACATGACATATTACATTATATGATAATTAAATGGATTAATTAAATAAATGAATTAAATGTAAGGTTCCTAATTGTATATAGATATTGACATCATTATAGGAGTGGGTAGACTCGAGTTAGGTTTGAGATTCCTGAGGGAATTCCTGGAGCACTAGTGGATTCCATTTCGATTGAAGGATACTAGTTTCATTGGTTGAGACCCACCTTAGATCTCGATCCTCGTTTATAACTAGATTCCTAGTATAACATCATAATATCCCTAAATTACTATTATAGGTTGACTAGGATACACTTCGTAGATCCAGCATGGATTCTATATTCCTAAGGTTCCTTGGTGAGATCCTTGGGCCAAGGCATTAATTATCACATTTTACCTTGGATGTTTTCCATACACTCTATTAAATCATACTATTATAGAATTCATTGGATGATGCTCATTATATTACTCTCTTACCAATTAGTCAGGCTACAGTTACTACTATGTTGGAGACCCTTTAGGTCTAGGTTTCCTTGATTATTACCTTGGAACATTTTTATTATTATATTCACCATGGTTATCTTGTTACATCTTGGAACCTCTACTATTAATATCATGATATGATTCTAGTGTAGGCTATGTATCATGTGACATATTTATATAAACTAAAACATAAATAATAAATGAACTGATTACATGTTCAAACACCAGTTGGGGGATAAAGCATGTACTTGAGTATTTTCATTACTACATTACTTTACTTTTATATAAGCATAAATGCACACTATTTCTGTTTATATTACATGTACAAGATGTTATAGAGACTATTGGTGGTGGCCTACTGAGATTTCTCTCATACCCTATATGGACCACCAATGGTACCTGGGCAGACAACATGAATACATGTGTTGACAAATGGAGTCATATGGCTTCCGACATATGATTTATTTCCTTAATAGGATGGATCTAGTGGTATATGACCGAGCTAGAGCACATAATTATTTGGAAAAATTTTTGATTCCTTTTTTCTACTTTTATATAGAATATATTCTCTATTTCTATGTATCCATGCAATCAAGATTTTTAGATATATGACATATCATTATCATCTTTTTTACATTTATATCAGTTGAAACTATTGAATTATCATTCCTATATTATTCTCATATGAATTATATTTATTATTAAATTTCTTCTTCTACTTTTCAAATGTTATACCATATTCACCCATTATGATACACTCTTGTATTGAGTTCATAGTCTCCCCACAGAGACACCCTAGGCACTCAATGCTAGTCGGTAGCCTACGACATTTTAGGAGATACAATGAAGGGAATGTGTCCAACCAGGCTCAGGGAACCTTTAGTGGTATTTGGGTTCAGGACATCACAACATCCTTGAAATCTTATTCAAATATTTCTTCTTCATATCCTAGGGAAATGAAACATAATACGGTTGATCTCAAATGCTCAATAAGGGTTAGTAAAATTGAGGCAATAATTTATCAGTGATAATAATAAACATGGAGATGTAAATAATAGAGAACAAATTCCATATAAATTTCTCAATAAGGTATAATCAATATTGCATGGTATATAACTGAAACACATTCCATTTAATCAATAAATTGAGAATGTAATGAATCCATAGTTATGTCAAAGAAAAAATCTCATGGAAAATAATAATAACTAAATTCACAATAAAAGAAAACGTTTAATTATTGGATTTCATTTTTCCTAGACTCATTATTCCTTTACCATCAAGATTTATTCTCAATTTGGTTTAAAATATTCTCATTTGGTCAGCTGATTCATCTAATGAGACTACTAATGCATCGTGGGTCTTATATTAACCATTACATATACCTTAGGGAATGAATTAAATGGACCCAACCCATGTATTTCATGTAAAAATAATTCCTAATATATTTATTAATAAATTTAATTAATGAACAACATGCCTGATCAAATATACATATTTAAGAAAAGATACAAAATTTTCAATAATTCCTTAGTTAGTCAAATAATGGTCAAAGTTAACATAGTATATAAAAATGGTATATGGTTTAGGAAATAATAATATCCATTTCAAGAGAATATGTATTTTTAGATAAATCTAATATAAAAATATTTATATGATAATAATTGTTCAATAGAAATTTAACAATCACAAAAGAAAGGGATATTGCAAGGATAACTTTTACCATTTGGTAATTTTTAATTTATAATATTTGGGTGAGATAATTCAATGTAAAAACATAAATACCATGAATATAAAAATGTTCATGATATGAAATATAAAATGTCTAATTAGACACATCACAAAAAAAATAATCTTGGGGAGGATATGACATGTATCTCATATATGTAAAAAGTGAGATAAAAATACCTTACCTTGCATTTTATTTTGGTTGAATGTACTTTAACCACCTTTATAAGGATTTTAAACATGTTAAAAACCAATAAAGTAACCATAATAATATTTATAATGTCAAATATTATCTTCACATAATATCTTATTACCCCTTTCCAAACAATCTTTCATTATTTTCTCTATTTCGGGTGTTAATTGCCAAATTTTTTGAGTCTGTTTTGACATTAAATTTTTGTTCTTATTATGTAGGTAATATTTTCATCATCTATATAGTTTAAACCATGATTTAATTTTCATATATGTTAATTATATATGTATTTATAGTAATCCATAATATTTTGAGATAGGAATTGAAATACACTGTTCATAAAGACAATAGGTCGTACATATGCATGAATGCTACTTAAATTCCCTTGTTGTAGTAAAAGAATCAAAATAAAATAATATTTAGGTATATTATAATTCTTTTATAAAAATTTTATCACATATGTCACATTTTTCAATTGAAATCACCCTTTATACATTTCATGTGTAACGTGAATGAATCACGTCACATTGAGGAGGCGGTAGTCCCCATGTCCACAAACGAAGTCATCATATTCCCACAAAATGGAAAGCATAAAGTATTTCTTATTTATGAATTAAAAAATAATAATTAAATAATTAATATCATATATAACACATATATTATATAAATCCATCATTATTACAACCTTGATAGTTATTAAATGGAATATTGAATGACATCGGTTCGTGTGGCGGTAGTCCGCCGTACACATAAACAATGATTGTGTATCCCAATGATGGATGTTTTTGAAAGTGTTAGTTGAAATATTATCATAATAGTATTAAATTTTATTTAGGATACTTATTTTAATTTATAGTAAATATATAAGAATAAATTAAAATTTGGGTAAAGAAATGAAACGAAGCGGTCGTTGGAGAATGTTAAGTCTTTTTCGGGTAACTCTTCTTGGTTTATACCAAAATACTTACTCAGTTAGCTTTATGCCCAATTTGAGGCTTATATGTTGAGTGGAGGTATATTGGGAGATTATTTTATAATTTTTTGGGTGTGTCAAATTGTTTTATATATTTTAATAATTTGGAGGGATGAGTTCATTATTATAGTGGAGTAGTGTTATTCTTGTAAATATTTGAAAAAGGAATTCCTACCATGTTTATACCATGTAAAGTGGCTCCAATAATGGTAAAAATTTGATAAAATGTATCATATTTTCTAAATATGGTTGTCTGATGGATTATGGAAAATTTTCTATGTCATTTTGGGACATAATTGTAAGTATTATTCCTTTATAATGTTATATTATCTTTTAATCATTGTAATTAATTTTAATCACTTTCACAAATCTATTGGTAAATAACCAGGTTTAACATATTATATATTATATATTATTATGATTACAAATATTTAATCAATTTTTCCAAATTCCAATCTCAGAAATGGCATAAATTAATTTAAAATTAATATATTAGATGGGATGACAATGAGGGTTTTTGAAGTAAAAGTATAAATATGTTTTCTATGTTTTTATATCCAATTTCAAAGAGAAAATTGATTCAAATGAACGTAATCAGATTTATTCATATATAATTGATATAATTTTACTTAAAATTATTTTAAAATATATTTTTTACTTATAAATAAATTTGACAAAAAAGAAGTTTTCAATTAAAATTAGGTATTTTCACTATTTATTGAAAAACAAAACATCTCATAAAATAAACCAAAATTCACCGTAACCTAATTTTTAGGTTTCTATTTAAAAAATAATATTTATTTTTTCATATGATATTTATAAAATAGTAAATATTCAAATTTAATATAGGTTAGTAATTAAAGGAAGTAAAAACGCTTTTAAATAAATATTGATTTTTATGTGCAACATTGGGTATGCTATTATCATATGCAAGTAAAATATATTGGATGAATATAAAAAATATTTTATTTAATATATAATATATATTTAATTAATATCACTCACTAATAGTAATTAATTTATCCTATTATAATAAAATTCCTTTTTATGAATAATAACAGTTTTTAATAAAAACATTTCCTATATAATCAATTGGTTTTCATATTCATTTCTATTTAGTTTCAAACAAATTAATTCAATAATATATTTCCATTATTTAGTTAAAACTATTTAAAACTATCAATTTAACTAATAGGTTGTATTTTATTATATAAAATAATTAATATCTTAATAATATATTATTGTTCAATAATAGACATTCTTACGTGTAACAAAAACTACAAATCAAAGTTGCAAGACAACTCAGTGTCACATGAATTACTATAAATAGAATATATTGATTGATAACATTAAATATATCATAATTTCTCAGTATTTTATATTACTTTCTACACTTTTTTTTGGGTCATACGTGATATTAAATACAGTGTTCTTACTTTAGAATTTTAGGGTGTTACATTCTCCCCTCCTTAATTAAATTACATCCTAGAAATTTGAACATGATCTTAATAATAAAGGGTTATATATTTCAAAATACTATTGTTGTAAAACCCCACATAATAAATATGGTTAGTAATACATATTAATAAAAATGGAATGAAAATGGGAAGGTCACCACAAAACTAGGCTATAAAATATGAGAGCATTAGTGAAAACATGGACATGAAAAAAATATAACCATTACATTATAATAGATAGTTATTGAGAACATTTTCATGATAAAGTTTTTTAATATAAAATACTAAACTATAGGTGTGAATAAAGGACATTTATATCATCAAAAATGAAGATAATATGGGAACAAATCAAGAACAATTTTCCTAGAGTGGAGGAATTATTTCATTATATAAGAATATAAGTACATGCCCTTACATGATACATTTTTATAAGAAAAATATTATCCCTTATTCATGCCTTGAAATATTTATAATTAATCTTATAGAACATGTTGTATTATATATTGAATTAAGACATCAATCTCTAAAACCAAATTCAAGGTTCAACATAAACCATTTTATAAATGGTTAACCTTATGAACCTTCCAAGTGTTGTTATAAAAACATTAGAATCATTTTCATGGTATTTACTAGTATCCAATTTAGTTTATCTATATCAATCCTAACTTTATCCAATATCATTATCTCAAAATTAGGAACACATTAAGTCTTATCTTTCCCTTAACAATGTATTTTTCAAAATGTTTAACTTGATAAAAAATCACTTTTAATGGTACCATTCAATATTTCATCTCAAATATATAATGTAAATGTATTGTAGTATAATGAATATATATTTCAAAAATAATATTATGAGAACATGATCAATAAAATACATTTAAAACATATTTCATAGATCCAAATACAAGAAAAAATTAATCATTCTACTTCGATTGATTAAATAACATTTGCTTGACCTTGATCCATTATATTCATATAATGTATATTGCCTTGATGATTAAGGAATAAATTTGAATAGTGTCTCATCTAATTCTAGTTTTAACATTGAATATAATCAGCTAACTTCTTCTCATTTATTTATTTTTTCTACTTACCATTTTCTCTTAAATTATAACAAACTCAGAAACCTTTTAATCATTTCAGATGGTGATTCTTTCCATAGTTATCAAATGTTTGAAAATTGTTATTTCTATTCAACCCATTATCTATAATTTTTTTGTCATATTCTTATGTTTATTACATTTTAATAGATAGGACTTGGATAATTGCATCTATATCTTCATATCACATAAAACTATGTCGTTGCATATAGAAAAGGTTTAAGACACCAGTTTCCTCTAGATACCTAGCCTATGTTATCCAATTAAATGATTAGTCATTCATTCTATGTTGTGAATTATATCTTGTTCATCACCTACTAAAATTTTGAAGGTAAGTTCATACTCGGCAACAATTAATTCCTCATTTTTCATTAAATTATGGAACTTCCTCTTCATCTCATTTTCTTGTTCAAGAGGGAAATATTTTTTGAAGAACGTATACTTAAATTTTTTTCATTCCATGAGTTCTATTTATTATTCCTCCCATGTATTATAGATCAATGAAAACCATTTATTAGCTTCTCCATTGAGATAATACACTGCAAGTGTAATATTTTACTTTTCACCACATCTTAATTCCATAAATATCATTTCCAAATACATAATCCATTTTTCAGCTATAATTGGAATTGTAGTTCTCTAAAATGTTGGGTGCCTATTTCACATAAATAGATCCAACATCATAGAATATGATTAAGAAACGATTTAATCCATCCTACAAAGGTTATGTTTCCTAACCTAATTAAAAATCCCTAATATATCAATAAATTTATCAGTTCTAATACCAACTAAATCATCTTTCTCCATAGGTAAATCTCTAAATTTGTCCATGAGTATTTATATCATTCTTCCTTACAAGAACTATTTCAAAAAAAATTGTATATTGGATTGGGTTATAAAACTATGTAACATTATGTATAATCCCAAAACTAGTGAAGCAATTATCAGAAATTGATGAAATTTTCCATAAATAATCACATAATAAAAAAAGATTACATTCAGTATATATTTACTTTCAAATCCTTTATAGTGGTTTGTAAAAAAATGGGAATTATCATAAGCATACCCACCGAGAGTGTAAATCTAGTTGCGTAGTGAGGCCCATTGACATGTACCTGGTTACAGTCAAGTCATTCCTGAAACACAATGTCAGAGTTATTACCCCTAGGTACATCTATACCAGAACCATGCCCATATGTAATATCCAGATGGGGATGTACTGCTAGGAAGACCCACATAATCACTACCATACCAAAATTCTATGATGTTATTTTTTAATTATCCTAAAATTCCATATTAGGGTTATGCTCCATAATATATATTTTCTAAATCTAGATTCCCAGGTTACTTATAATCCATCACTGATACCAACTGTAACACCCCAAACCTAGAAGCCCAAAGTTGGTGCCTTTATTTATTACATTGGAATAGATACAATCTTCAAATACCAAGGGACTAAACAATTTAGAAAGATTGGAAAAAAAGATTACAGACATTATACTGATATCACATTGGAAAAAATAAAATTTAATATGATACATAATAAAATGAACTGAACTTCATCCTTGATATCTCAATCAAATATTTATTCTTCATATTTAGGGGAGAGGAAACAAAAAAAAGTGAGATCCAATTCTCAATAAGAGTAAGTACATAATATGAAATAAAAAATAAATGATCATAATGACCATGTAAAGGTAAATAAATGAGACACATACCATATAAATAACTTGATATCGAATAATAAATATGGCATGGTAGATAACTGAGTCACATTCCATTTAATCAAAAAACTGAGAATGGCGTTCATCGAAAGATATTTAGAAGAAAATATATCATGGAAAATAATAATAAGTGAATTCCCAATATTGACAATTCTAATTTTTAATAAGTTTTGTTTCATAGGAACATGATACCTTTACCTCCAAGAATTATTCTCAATATGGTTAAGACTATTATGCTTTTTCCAAAATGTTCATATCACGAGTCTAATGATGCATCGCGGGGATTTCATTAACTGGTAACAACCTATAGGAATTTCATAAAATGGTCCCCGTACCATGTATTTATTGTCCAAATCATTCCTCATATATTGAATAATCTATTTAATTAACTAACAACATTTCTTATCAAATAACTTTTTTGAATTAATGATAAATATTTATCAATAATTCCCTAGTTAAACAAATAATTGTCAAAGTGAACACCATATCTAAAAGTGGTATATGTTTAACTAAATAATAATATACATTTTATGAGAAAATTTATTTTTAAGATAAATTTAATTTAAAATAAAAATGATCATAAGGAAGTGATTGTTTCATAGAAAGATAAAAATCATAGAAGAAAGTGATATTGTAGTGATACCATTTACCATTTGGTAATTTTCATGTCAAAACCCTTGGATGAGATAATTAAAAGTAAAACCTTAAATAACATGAAGATAAAAATATTCATGATATGGTATTTCAAAATGTATAGTTTATACCCCACAAAATATAAGTCAGTGGTGAATATGATATTTATATCAGAAATATAAAATGTGAGATGAGAATCCCTTGCCTTGCATTTCCTTTTAGGTGAACATCCATTAACCTCACGTGTAAGGGTTATATAAATGTTCAAATACTATTAAATAAACATAATAATATTTGTAATATCATATATTATCTTCATAAAATATCTAATTACCCGTTTTTTAATAATCATTTATTACATACCTATTTCGGGTGTTAATTGCCTAGTTTTTCGAGTATATTTTGACATTTTATTTTTTATTACATAGATAATTATTAAATAATAAATATAATGTAAAACATGATTTAATTATCATATATATTTCATATATATGTATTTATAATAATCTATAATATCTGGATATAGGACTTTAAATGCATCGTTCATGGAGACAGTAGGTCATATGTACGCAAGAACGCTTCTTCTATTACCTTATCATATTAAAAGAATTAAAAACAAATAGTATATTTGTATATTATTATTCCATTATAATAATAATATCATATAAACCACATTTTATAATTAAAATTATATTTTATACATTCCTTCTGTAGCATGAATTAATAACATCACTTTGAGGAGGTGGAAGTCCACATGTCCACAAACGATGTTATCTAATACCCAGAAAATGGAACGAATAAAGGTATATGATATATAAAAATTAAATTAGAATAAATACAACATAAATATAATATTTAACATATATAATATATAAATAAATCATTATTCTAACCCGGAGAGGTGGTAAATGGAAGAATGAACGACATCAGTTCACGAGTCGGTAGTCTGACGTACACACGAACAATGATTGTGTATCTCATTTGATGGATGTTTATAAAATTTTAGGATGAAATATTATCATTAAATAATTATATTATATTGATTACATTTATATTTTTCATATATGATATATATAATAATATATTATGGTCTGGGTAAATAAATGAAACGAAAGCAATTGTTGTAGAATGTTACCTCTATTTAGGTAACCCCTTTTGGTTTTTCCAAACACTTTCTTGGTTGTATATCTAAATAAAGTTAGTATTGTAGGTTTAGGTGATTATTTTTGGAATATTATTTAATCAAATTTTTAGATAACCAAATTGATTTATATTTTTGAATTAGTGGGAGGGGTGAATGCCTTTTTAGAGTGGAAGAGTGTCATTCTTGTAAATTTTTGAAAAGGAACTTGCACCAACGTTTTTATAAAGTAAGGTGGATACAATAAGGGTAAATATTAGATCCAATGGATTATAGGTTATAAATATGTCCATAAAATGAATTTTAGACGTGTTTCTAGGTCATTTTGGGCCTTATGTTTTTGGTTTAGTCTTTTGTTAACCTTATTTTTTCAAAACCACTGTAATTAATTTTAATCATTTTCACCAATATTTATATCAAAACTAAGTTTAAGGTATTTGAAATTATAAATTATTATAATTATAAATATGGAATACATTTTTCTGAATTACAATCAAATAGGAAGCATAAATTAATTTAAAATTAATCCCACAAACATGACTACAATACTAGTTTTTCAAGTAAAAAGGCTCCAAATTTTGCAATGTTTTTGTATCCAATTTCAAATTGAAATTGATTCAAATAAACTATAATGGGTTAATTTATATATAATTGATATAATTTTACTTTAAAATCAATTTAAAATATAATTTAACCATATAAAAAAATTTATGAAAAAGCGGATTTCAAATAATTGTCATTATTTTTCAATATTCATCAAAAAACAAATATTCCCATTAAAATACAAATAATCCACCAAAATTTAATTTTTATTTTTTTTATTTAAAAATAATGTTTTTTAAAAATTAAATTTTAAAAAAAAAATTAAATTTAAATTTAAAATATGTGCAACATTAAAGGTGTTAAATATGTCTTTATATAAATATAGGGTTTATGTGTAAAATTAGGTTTTTTTGTATCTTAAGCCTATCAAATATATTGGATGAATATATAAAATATTTTATTGAATATATAATATATTATTTTTAATAATATCATTCAATAATATTAATTAATTTAATTTATTATAATTCATCACTTTTGGAAGCATAAAAATAGTTTTTTTATTAAAACATTTCCAATATTTTCAATTAGTCTTGATATTAATTTCTATTTAGTTGATAACCAATGAATATATTTATTTAAAATATTATATATATCGTAATGTCTCAGGATGTTATATTTCTTTCTGCGGTTTGTGTTCCATGTCAGACACGCTACTAAATACAATGTTCTTACTTTTGAATTTTGGGGTGTTACATAAATGGTGTGAACCCCCTTTGAGCCTCATGTGTTACTTTTATGTTTTTGGTGAATTGTGAACCCCTAAGGGGATGTATTATATTGATGAATCCTCATATTTTTTTATTTAATTTTGTTTGGGGATAAATCATGGGAGTGTGTAGTAAGAGAGGCATGAGATATTTCAATTCTTTATATTTGATTTGTGTGATAATTTATTTGTGCCTGCCTCTATTTATCTATTCATGGGAAGTATTGAGGAATCAAGGTAATTGACTTCGGGGGTTGAGTCAAAAACCTAGGATGTTAATTTGTTAAATTTAGTTATCCATGGGGATACTAGAGCCCATGGAAGAGACATTATCCATGGGATTAAGAGATTTTAAGTGAGGTTGGGACTGAGACACCCGGTTTGGTCTAAGTGAGCTAGAGGAAGACAAAGAGAGCTTCTAAATTTTCTATAAACCTTTATTTCATTGTGAACCAAGGGTTTTTATGTCATTTATGATCCATTTTATTAGATCTAATTAGTTATATCCAATCCCACTAGGATCATATAATAATCATTTTAGTGGATTTACCTTTGAATTTTATTGTATCCCAAACATCCTATATTATTGTTTGGCACCCACGTACCAACTTTTTTATTCACCCCATGTTTGGGTCTTGAAATGGTAGAGCCTTATTATCTATCTCCTCTTCTCATATTTTATTTTTTTCCTTTTAAAATTATTTGAAATGTTATTCGTGAAATGTTTTTAAAATAATTAGAGTCAAATTTTGATTCTAAAGTGCATTCTGTATATTTTATTAATGATTTTTAAAGGAGTTATTTAGCATTAAAATGTTTTTATATAAGAAGTTCTGAAGTTATTTGATGAGAAAGTGAAAATGATTTTTCAACCCTATTGTTCATAGGTTTTATCAATGAATTTATAGACCACCATACATAGTTTTGTGGAATTTTTTGTTTTTAATGGTGTTTTGGAAAACCATGTGAAAAATAGAAATATATTTTTAGTTTTTTAATATGTATTTTAAAAAATTGTTGGTTATGAAATAATTTTAATGTTTTAATTTAAAATAATAATTTCTCCAAGAGTTTTTGTATGGGGAAAAGCATCTCCCTGTTATTTTTTAAATTAATAAAAATAAATGAAATTTATTTTTAATAGATTTGTTATTTTGTTTTTGTTTCTTTATGGAAATCTTATAAAAATGTGTATTTTTTATAGTATTTTAATTGATAATTTTTACGATGTATTTTGGAATCTAATTCATAGATTCAATGGGTGGAAATCTAATAAGATTTTTTTCTCAAGTATATATTTTTGTAGGTCTAGGATCATTCTATTTTTCTTCACATATATTGATCTTATAGGGGAGATGTTTGGCTTTAATGTGATCATTGGTCACATGGATGCTCATGGAGCTAGTTAAGGGTTTTTTCAACTTGATGTTTTATACTAGACTCTTGTTTTTATTTTATTTAATGATTCGGATTTATTTTTATATCCATCTGTTGTTTTTTTATGTATCAATTTCATTTCTTATTGGATGTTCAGTAATTATTATATCCTATTTAGTTATTTTAGTTCTCTTATTTACAATCCTTATCTATATTTCTATACGTGGGAGAATTAATTACCAAGGTTTATTCCATGATGCTCAAGGACTAGTCTCCATCCTATGGGGGTATAGAATTCCATATGATCCTTGTAGTAGACTGGGTTTGGTGATGGGATTGATGACATCTTGGGTAAGTTTGTTAAAAGAAAAATAACCTATAAGATCATTTAATTTTTAATGATGTATTTTTTAAAAAATATATTTTTTAAGATATATTCATTTTTTATTTTATGACACTAAATTTATTTTTCTAAAATAATGATAAAATATTTTTTTAGTATGAATAATATATTAACACTAATTTAATTAGTAATTTATATGAAATAATAATAACGATTAATATTTAAAAATTCATATTAATATAAAAGTAGTTTTTAATTTTGTTTTATAATAACATTTAAATCATAAATCCTTAAATTTTAAATTTTAAATATACTAAATGAACATTATTTTTCTACTCAACATAAAAATATTATATTAGGATAATTTTTTTGGATTTTTCTATAATGATTTCATTTTTGTTGAATACTAGGAAATATAGTTTTTACAAATACAATATCTATTATAAAAAAATTATGATACAAATGTGAATTAAAATTTTTAATTTTTTTTTTGATTAAATATTTTCTTAATAAAGTAATTTTATACATTTAGAAATCCTAATTTAAATTTATGAAAACATTTTTCACATTTTGGAATGAAAGTTATCTTATTTATAAAACAGTTTGTAAGCGTCAAACAATTATAATTTCAGAATTATTTATTTATAGATTAATAAAATGAATATTATAATTTTATTTTCATATTTTTCATAATAATATCATAATTAATTATGTAAATTTCATTTTTAGTCATAAATTTTTTTTATCAAGGTTAGAAAATGAGTAACCGTAGTGAAGGTAAATTAGGGTAAAAAGATAAATTAAGTGAGAATACATAAAGTATCTCTAAAATTATCACCTTATTTGTGTGGATGATAGGTAGATCAATGAATACTCATACCCTATCTATTATTTTCCAATTTATATCCTATTTTGATTGAAATTGAGAAACATTTAATATTATTTTACGAGTATTTACAAAAGTACCACCGCTCTCACTTATAAAAGGAGTCCTCCACCACCCCACTTATGCACACAAAAAAGGTATTTTAGCATAAAAATTCATCCCAAATATCTCTACATTCATCTCTCCTAATTTTATTTATATTTTTATCACCAAAATACTATTCCATGAAGGCTCAGGGAGTTCTCTCTAGTGGTAAGGAAAAAACTCTTAATCACTCATTTTTCATTTTTATTCATTTATTTATTCTAATACCTCTTCCAAATATAATATAAAAATACTAATATAATTAAATCAATTTCATTAGTATACTTAAATTATATTATTTTTTGGGAATATACATCTTCTAACTTCCTCCCATTAATTAAGAAAATGAAAATGCCGCTTATGTTATGTGTAGACTACTACTTATATGAGTGATGTATTTTTTTCATCATCACATTACACGTATTGTTATAAAATATATTTGATGAATATATTTGTTATTGTGGGTAAATATATTTCATGAATATTGTGTTTACTGGATAGAAAAAATAAATGATCTTTGTAATGTAATATGTTGATATTAGTAAATTATAAGAAATAAGTTCATCATGGATCTCATTCTTGTGAGCCATACCCATAGTTTTCATAAAAATAAACATATGTATGCATAAATAATTAATATTAATTGATTTAAATATATTTTATAATCTATTAATGATAAACTTGGTAAAAAGTAATGGGGTTTTGCATCTTCATTAAGAAACATAAGTAGAACAATCGAAATTACTAATATATAATGATGAAAATAAAAATTAACTAGATAATGAATTTAATATGAATTATTATAGTTAAATAATAAAAATTTATATAATATATTTCCAATTTTATGAAATAATTTAATGATATGGTTATTTTTAATTTACCAAAGGTGGAATATATTTCACAAAATTTAGGTGTAAAATGTAAGGGTATTCTATCCAATATCATTTTAATTTTGAGATTGATATGACATAATTACCACATAGAGAAATTATAGTGACTTAAGCTTACGATAAATGGATATTAAATATTTTTTTATGAAAATTCATAACATTGAAAAAATACATTCTCGTGGGCCGTAATAGGTTAGTGTCTTTGGAACTTGGAGAAAAATATTATAACTTGGTGAAAGATCTTCAATGTTTCTCCTAAATGTATTCCCCTTTAGTATTTCTACATAAAACCATTATTCATAACCAACAGAAAGGAAATATAAGAAATGAGTGAGATTGAATGCTCAGTAAGGGTAAATAAAGAAAAATACATAACCAAAACATAACCCTAAGGGTATGATAACATGAGTATAACATTTGAAGATCACAACCTACATATCAAATATCAGAAACATGAGACATAGAATAAAGATTGGTAGTTCATAATACACGAATCATATGATAATCATGAACATGAACCCTTGTGACCATATCATAGGCATAAAGCATATAATTTGTAGTAAACACATAAACATGTAATATATTCCATATACATCAAGGCTCATTACCAAAAGCATGTCTGAGAACTTCATGGGGACTAGACTTACTAGGCAGGACACACCACCATCCCCAGTTACAATCCTTTCCTTATAACGGATAAGGTTTACCCAAGTTCCATAGTGGAATGGGTTTCCCTATCATACCATTGCGGATTGGGATTCTCTATATTCCCAAAGTGGATTGGATTTCCCCATCATCCAATAGTGGATTGGGATTCCCCATCATGAATAGTGGATCTAGTCTATTAACATGATTCCAAATCATTGTCTCATGAGATATAAATATTTACCTAATGCATTGGAGGGAGATATAGGTCCCACCCATATCATAATGAAATCAAACATACATGTTACACAAATTCATAAACAACTATATCATAACCCGTTAAATGAAATGGATGTCATAAATATTTAATCATATATTAACCTATGGAAAAAGGAAAGTTTCATTATCATTTTATCAAATCATTTATCGTGAAAAGAGGCAGGTTTCATGAGCACATAACTACATAAAGAGAAACTAGTTGCATAAAAATCATGCCATCAAAACAAAAGTCATTTTGAGAAGTAATATGAATGGTTTCCTTGGACCATATCCCTATTAAATACTAAACTATAACTAAGGATTTCACCATATATGGAGAAGGATTTGAAATATCACTTGGAACACCACTTACTAAAACATATAAAATTTTAAAAATACTTTTATTTGAAACCACTTTGAAAATGTATAATTTAATCCTGGAAAATTGTTTAAAAACATTTCTTGAGGGAAATATCTTTTCTGATCTGAAAATACACCCTTTAAAACATATTGAATTTTGAAAATATATTTCATTGAAAATATATTTGAAAACTTATAATGGAATCTTGAAAAAATATTGAATATATTTTTCCTTGAAAACGTATAAAAGAATCATGAAATCATTTTTAAACACTTTTTAATCATAAAAACATTTTCAAAAACATTTTTCTTTGAAAATATATTTGAAAACCATTAAAAGAATCATTGAAAATCATTTCAAACTATTATTAAACATATTACATTTTTCATTGAAAAATCATTTTAAAATCAATGAATTTATATATTATTTGGATATAAATTTTTCTTAAAATAGGTACTCTAGTAAATATCCTAAATGATCTTCAATGAATTTTGGTTGTTTCGGTGGATAAATCCATACATGACAAACATTTCATTTACACCGTAAAAAGTTTAGAAAAGTTCCTCGATTTGGAAAACAACAAGAATATTCTTTTTTTAAAACAATTTAGTTAAAAAGAAAAAAAATTGTAAAAATTAATTCTATATATAATTTTATAATAATATAATATTTTTTAAAATAGTTTTAGAAAACAAGGTTTTGATAGAACTTGGATATCCAACCGATGAGAGAGGTGATGTCATATTTTATTAAAAAATATTTCATAACTAACTTATGTACCAAAGAGTGGAAAATGGTTCTAATAAATGAAAAAATAATTACTAAACAAAAGAGAATAAAATTAATTATTTTCCTTGAGATAGGTATAATAATATTTCATCAATGTACGTATAATAATAAACATTCTCGATAAACGATTAGATTTTTGTAATAAAATATTACAACTTTTTAAAATTAAAATAAAACTCATTGTGTAAGAAAATGAGATTATATGAATCTTATAATATAATGAAAATAAGTATATTTGTTATATAACATGTAAAATGGTTTTTTATATAACCGGTAAAATAATATAGGTGCACAACAAAACATGTGTCTCAAAGAAAAAAAAATTGAGGCCAAATTACTCAATTGATTTGGTTACTTTAATACCATAAAACCCATGAAACATATATCATAAAATAGATATGTAGATAACCATAAAGTTAGGATTAATAATCATATAATACATTCAAGAGAATTATATACACCACATTAATGAAACTAGTAGTGAAAAAGTCATAATTCTCACAGAAATAAAAGTTAGATTATAAACCCCTTACCATAAGTCTTTCCTTTATTCATACACATTCAACCCTGACCTATAATATATATAATATTATTTAAAATATACCACATAATCATTTTATTATATATAATACCATATATTATTTTATTGTTACTTTATATTACCTGTTTGTTAATAATTCCATGTTAACATTACATTTCGGATAATATCCATGTTGTTTTTTATATATGTTTTGACTTGTTATTCATGATTCTATTACATAGATCATGATTTACATATTTAAAGAATGTAAAACATGATTTATATATCATAAATATTCAGTATATAAATATTTATAACAATAAATAATATATATATATAAATGAAATATAATGCACCATCCATCGAGATGGTAGGTCGTTCGTACGCATGAACATTGTTTCCATTTTCTTGTTGTATTCAATAAAAGTAAGCAATTGAAAATTCTGTATTTATATAACATAATTAATTTAAAATTATTAGGTAATATATATCATCTAATTTCACTAAAATCATCTTTAATACATTCCATTTAATGTTTGAATGAATCGCATCGCTTTGAGGAGGCAGTAGTCCACATGTCCACATACAAAGTTATCGTATTTACCAAAAAATGGAACACATGAAGGTATGTTTCATAGAATAATAAAAAATAATAAATATATTATATATAAAATTAAACATACTTTACATCATAATTCCCACCCATGATATGTGGTAAATAAAAAATAAAAAATATCACTTCGTGGGGTAGTAGTTGTCCGTACAAAAGCACGGTAAGTTTGTTACCCATTATATGGGAGTGTGTGTAACAGTATGTCAAACAATTATAATAGAAAAATATCAGTATATTGAGGATACATAATATATTATATAATCATTTAATAAAAAGAGTTTAGGAGTTGATAGTGAAAATAAAACAAAGGAGCTTGTGGAATGATGTTACCTCATCTTTGGGTAACTCCTCTTGGTTGATACCAAAGGAATTCCATGGATGGATTTATTCCCAAATAAGGTATTATAGGATGAATTGATTGATTTTATTGAGATTATTTGAAAAAATTTTGGGTGATAAAAAGTTCTTGAGAGTTTTGAATATGTGGGAGGGGTGAGTGCCTTTTTATATTGGATGAGGAGTGATATTCTTGTAAATTTTTGAAATGAGAATTACACACACATTTTTTTGGATGAAAAGTGGACAAATTAATGATACAAAATAGATAAAATGAATTATTGTGTCGAAATATGAATATGAAAGGGGTTGTGTAGAAGTTTCTAGGTCAGTTTGGACTTTATGTTTAATGTTTAACCCTTTGTTAAGCTAATTTTTCTCTTAATTATTGTAATTAATTTTAAAAACTTTAACAAATATTTTTTGTCAAAAACTATGTTGAAATTATTATAATTTATAAATTATGATTATTAAAAATATCTAATTCATTTTAACAAATTCAAATTACATATATGCCCGAAATTAATTTAAAATTAATCCTACTGATGTGCCACGATAGAGAGTTTTTACGCAAGAAGGTCCAAAATTTTGAAATGTTTTTATATCCAATTTCTATGTGAAATTGGTTAAAATGATATAAATTAGATTAATTTATGTAAAATTTATCTTAATAAACATTAAAACAAAACAAAAATATAATTTAACTATATAAATAAATTAAAATGAAAAACAAATTTAAATTAAAATTTAGCGCTTTTCACTATTAATCAAAAATTGAAACTTATCATAAAATTAAAAAAAAATAATGCAAAGTAAATTTCATTGTACGATTTAAAAATGATATTAATTTTTTATAATATAAATTATAAAATTTTCAAAAAAATCAGATTTAAAATTGGTTTGTGATTAAAAGGCAGTAAAATTACCTTTTTAAAAAATTCAGCATTATATTCATAAAATTGGATTTATTCTTATATTTTAACTATATAATCTATCAGATGAGTATAAAAATACTGATTGAATATAAAATATTTAAATATTATTTAAAACATTAATAAAAAATTCTTTGATAAATTTTTTGAGATAACGTTGTATTTGAACATATAAAATAATTGTCTTAGAAAAGTAATTTATTTATTTTCAAATATTTCATTCATTCACTTATAATAATTGATAAAAAAATTATTTATTTTATATAAAATAGTAAATAATATTTTCATAATTTAGTTAATATTATTATTAACTTCCATTCCAATGTCTAGGTGGTACATATAACAGTATTTTGATAAAATTATTATTATTATCTTGTAGATTGGAAAAACACGACCATGCGTATAACAAAATCTATATAAGGGACTTGGAATTTTGTGTAATAAAAGACAAACATAGTGTTGTGAGTACTAAAAGCTAATATAAGTGTTGTGTGTATTGAAATATTGACATGGTATTGCGTATAATGGAAGCCACACTTAGTGATTTCATATAACAAATGATATATTCAGTTTTTTTGAGATGTAAGATATTAAAATATTAAATTAATTTGAAAAGAATAATTCAAAAAATATCATAGTTTTATAGAAATTGTGTGATATTTCTCTTTAAAATACCCTTTATTTTATTATCCTATTATTTTACATAAGTTTGTACATGTCCCCTACCATTTAACATCTGTTTAGGTTCTTAATTCACTCAAAGTGATTATTATAAGACAAATAGACCTTATATTTTATTTTTGGTTAAAAACATATATATTATTTATTCTATATTGAGGAAAATTTTATCTCTACATATATGATTATTTATTTATTTGTTAATGGAAATCAACTTTTTTTAATAAGGAATCATCTTTTAAAATTTTTATTATGGCATTTTCCACCAAATTTGGTCTTCCTTATAAAATTTAAAAGGGGTTTTTTATTAAATTTTTTTCATTATAATATTTTTACCACTACCTTAATTTTTTTATTTAAAAAACATACCAAAAAAGTTTTAATGTTTTTTCAGTGAAATTTATATTCCCTTTTTTATAACATTTTTTCTCAAAATTTATCAAAAAACATAAATAGTATTTCTTCTTCTTTCTCCTAGTAAATTTTAATTCGACTATATTTATTTTCATCTATGTCAACATCCCTTAATTTATCGTATGCTTCAATGAGGAATATTGTCTAATGATACCATACAATTCCTCTTTTTGAATTATTATGGTGATATCTTATGGATTCTTTCATAAAACACATTTATTTTCATGAGTTTATCAAGAAATGATGAATGATGAATTTTTAAATGTTCTTATGTCACAAATAATTATTTTTATCCTTATGATATGGGTGGAACCTATATATCCCTCCAATATTTTAGGTAAATCTTTATATATCATGTTATTAAAAAAGATTTGTAAATAGGTAATAAACCCAGTCCCCTATGAGACGCTATACATTATGAAAGATGGTATTAAAAATATGAATTGATAAAGGAAATTATTTTTCTATGATATGCATGTGACACAATTTTATGTTTCATTCTTATTAAAATGTTATATTTTCATAGATCGTTACTATCATATCATGTTTTTATACAATGATTCACATGTTATGCTCAAAACCAATTGCAATGACTCATGTTTTATGTTATATACAATATCAAGTAAGATTATATCATGTCATTCCTTTCACATTGAATTTTTTCTCATTCCCATATGATCTTATTTTTCTCACTCATGATCTTAGATTGAGGACTCTTATATTTACCCTTACGAAGCACCAAAGATCACCCGATATTATAATTCCATTCTGAAGCACCAAAGGTTGTTTTATTTAATATTTTATCAAATATATTGTCAATGATATGTGTTAATTTGAAGTTGTGGTATTTGGTGGAGAATATATTATACACCCATGTAAGAGAAGTTTCTACAATGAGTAATAAACAACAAAAAATAAAACCACAAGTGATTAGAATAGCTATTTGGACATATTCCTTGGATCCTAAAATTGGAGAACCAATATGAGGAGTATAAAGAAAGATAGTTATTAATATAATTATATATACACTCTTGGATTAATGATAAATCCTAATAGAGATAGATCAACATTTATTTAAGTAAATAAACACACCCAATCTAGTAGATATATTCACTGAAATACTTTTATATGAGTGTTTTATTTACTGCAACAACTTAGATATGTGTTTAAATAAGTTTTAAATTATTTTAATGATTCAAAAAAACATTTAAGGTAGTTATTATTTTATTTTAAGAAGTATCTAGAATCCAATTAGTAAAAATAATTTTGATAAAAGTAACCTACATAAATATATATTTTAGAGTTCATTAAAAAATGGATAACACTAAAAATAATGCTTTTTATTCTAATTTTACGTATTTTCTTATAATACTAAGGATTGGGTTTTAAGTATAAATAATTGTGGGGATTTTAAATCCTAGGTCTTCATCACATTACTCTTTAGCTCATAATTCATTGTTGATCATAAATCTTTATGATAAAGATACACATCCCATCATATGGCTTTAAAGTCTTCTAGAAATTGATAGAGGAAAGAGCATAAGTATTCTACAGAAAATATTAAGAATTTTCCTATTGATCATAAGTCTCTAAAAATAATCATTTTCCAAACATATTCCTTCGACGTCCCCAATGTAATGCTTCAGTACATGAAATCATTTCAAAGTTCTATTAGTTGAAAAAGTGAGTTTCCATATTTTCAATTTGATATAGATGCAATAAAATAGGATGATAAAGAGTTGATTGATCATGGTATAAACATAAAAAACACCCAAATTGGTGTCTAATCCATGATTTAAAATAAATATAATATGAAATTCATCCTTGAAATTGGGAGATCAATAAATGAAAAAAGTGAGTTTCTAAAATTTGTTAGTTTTTAGGAAATAAATGTAACATCTTAGTTCCAAAATCCACCCAGAGGAACCCCGTACCCATTTGGTCACATGGAATCAAGAACATTTCCCCTAACACCAGAGGTTGCCGACTAGCAGTGAGGGCCTTGGGTGTTATAGTGGGAAAACCATGCACTCATTTGTAGAGTAACACAGCGAAAGTAAACAAATGGAAAAAACGTAAGCAGTAACAATCCATACAAAAGTAAACAGCAGAAGACTAAAAATAATAAACTTCAGCACACATATATATAAATAAATAATTATACATATGTCTAGGAAAACAGCCAAACAAATCAAAATGTTGGAATACAAAATAGTATTAATCCAATGTAAAAAATAAAACAGATAAACAGCTCCTCAACATCGCAATCCTCAGCTTGGTCCCACACTCTTCAACTCCACAAAAAATCAAGTACCCGAAGTAGAAGGGTGTTTTACCTTATATATACCTGCAACAATATAATCTATTTTAGCCCAATTGAATATCCCAAACATGGTGTGATACTAAATCCCAATTGGTAATCACAACAAGATCCATGCCTAACAGTCAGAGAATATATGGTAGGTAATAAACAAAAGGAAGCAGTAAACAAGGAAGTACTTAGTAGTAACCTATCATTCAGTTTCAATGCAATCAGTTCCATATATCAATGACAAAAAACAAGCAGGTAACCCTCTTGGTAGTTCTCTCAACCTAACCCATCTGGTTCAACCAAAACAAAGGTACTACAAAGGCTTTATGAGTAAGCCCTCTCTGTCAATTCCCCTTATAGTCCCAAGAATTAAAACTCTCTGAGGAATCTCACACGGTCAATTCCCCTTATAGTGAAAATGATAAAGACTCTCTGAGGAATCTCATATAGTCAATTCCCCCTATAGTCAAAAGTGATAAAGATTCTCTAAGTAATCTCACATGGTCAATTCCCCTTATAGTCTACTACACCAGGTTCTTATAGCCATGTGTAAGTCAAACGAGCATAGGAATGCAATACGGCCAATGTAAACCTCATGAAATACCTGGATAAACATTCTACATCATCTTAAGAATGTTAGATAAAATAATCACTCCATCCTACAACACTAGGCATGGGAAACATCAAGGAAGCCTAACTGCTAAATAGGACCAAACGACCATAAACAAAACATGCATGGGAAACCACATCCAAAGAATAGAAAACAACCCTATTCACACCCAATTTTCCTCTACTCACACATACCAGCATAGTAGGAAATTAACAGGGTTAAAATGGTAAACACGCAATACCCCATTCAATGGTATTGGAAAAAATTTCCCATATAACTCAAATTATTTTAACATAAAGTCACAAACCACCTACCACAGCATTGGGAGATTGATATACTTGAGTCTTAGGGATTTAATCACCTTAGAACGCCGAAGATCTACAAAAATGTCTAAAACGTTCAACAGAGGATAACATGAGAAGTAAGAGGAATTGGGAAACGATGCTCAAGAAGAAGAGAGAGATTACTGAGGTGATCCCAATGTAGTAGATAGAGGTAGAATTAATGTTTGGATTCTCGATTGGGGGCTCGAAGGATGATCGTGACTGTACGAGAGATCTCGGCCGAACTAAACCTAGAAGAAGACCATTCTTGCGATTATACAGGTCCCCAATACATTTAATGAAAAAAAAAATACACAGCGTGTAATTTCCTTTTCCGTACTCTGATTTTGGGGGCCTCCAGGTCGCCTCCCACATGGCATTGTGTGCATCCATTTCACAGAAAACACACAGTTTCATGCGGCAACTGAGTACACGGCGTGTACTCATAAAGTACACAGTTTGTAATCATAAAGTACTCAACGTGTACTTAAACAATTCCCAGAAATTCATCTTTTTCTCAAAAAATACCATAAAAGGAAAACCTACTTGAAAAGAAGATCTGGGTTCTTAAAATCTTTCCCCCTTATTGAATTTGTCCTGGAATTTCCCTAGCAAGGCGGCGTAGAAAATGAATCCCTGAGAGCTCCGGCCATTGAGATTGTACGTCTACCTCCCTCTCCCAAGTCTCATCCTGTACTTGCTCGTGCTGCCATAGCACTCATACCTAAGGAACAAACCGACCATAGAGAACCTTCATACTTAGATCGATAATATGGATGAAATGCTCCTCGAACGATGCATCCACTTCAAACTCAACCTCCTCGGGTTGGAAAACATGAGACAAGCCTGGGAAGTAAAATCGAAGATACGAAATGTGGATGACATCGTGCATAGCCCGGTACCATTGAGGGAAATTAAAATGATATGAAATCAGCCCAACTCTCTCCAACACCTCAAACGGTCTGATATACCTTGGAGAAAGCTTACCCTGTCTCCTAATCCTCATGTTCCCCAGCCACGGTGTGACACGCAGGAAAACCTGATCTCCAACCTCGAACTCTAGAGGTCGTCTCTGCTGATCAGCATATGACTTTTGTCGATACTGTGAAGTTGTAATCCTCTTCCAAATCAACTCTATCAGCTCAGTGGTCTCCTGGAAAAGATGATGTCCCAGCATAGCTACCTCTCCTGCCTCCAGCCAACATAAGGGTGATCGGCATGGCCCGCCGTAGAAATCCTCATAAGGTTCCATCTGAATATTTCTTGAAAGATATTGTTGTAGGCGAACTCCACAAGATGTATATGCTTCTCCCAAGAACCTCAAAAATCCTGGATGCATGCATGAAGCAAGTCCTCAAGCACTTGAATCATATGCTCGGACTAGCCATCTGTCTAAGGAAGGTAGGTTGTACTGAGAAGTACCTATGTACCCAAAGCATTCTGAAGCCCCCAACAGACCCGAGAAGTAGAATGGGAATCCATGTTTGAAATAATGGTGTGTGGAACCCCATATAGACATACAATCTCTTATATGTACTACTGTCCCAGCTCATCAACACTTCAAGTCTCCTTGATCTACAAGAAGTGAGCAACCTTTGTGAGTCTTTTAATGACAACCCATACTGCATCATTCCCTAGAAGCGACCTCAGCAACCCTGTCACAAAATACATCGCGACATCATTCCACTTCCACTCAAGAATGTGTAACTGCTGCAAAATCCTTGCTGGTCACTGATGATCTGCCTACACCTGCTGACAGGTGGGACACCTCATGAAAAAACTTGTATCATCTCTATTCATACCTAGCCACCAATACTGACAGTGTAGATCACGATACATCTTGGTGATGCCAAGATGAACTGCCCAAACTGAGGAATGAAAGTCCTACATGAGATCCTTGTGTATGTCTGATATCACCCATATGCGCGTCTAGAAACGCAAGATCTCATCCACACCTATGGTCCACCCAGGAACAGGGTCCTCTCCTGACACATTTTCCCATAGGACTGGGCCTTCAGAATTTGATAGCTTCCTCATTCTCACTCGATCAAGAAGCGTACAGGTAACAACCATAAAAGAAAGAAAAGTATTCCCCAGTCTCTTGTGCACCTCCAATTTCATCTTAGAGAAAAGATCCATAAGCTTCCACTCACTACTGGCCTCCTGAACTGCCTGTATTTGATTCCTCCTGCTGAACGCATCAGCCACTGCATTGCCTTTCCCCAGAGTATAGGCATGCTCAATGTAAAAGGATTGGAGGTACTAAACCCACCTTCACTGTCTCAAATTCAAGTCACGCTGAGTGAAGAAGTACTTGAGGATTTTGTGGTTGGTGAAAACAACAAAATGATCTCCTAGAAGATAATGTCTCCAACAGCGCAAGGCATGAACAACATCAGCCAGCTCAAGATCATGTGTCAGGTGATTCCTCTCATGTGGCCTCAACTACGGAGACCCGTACGCGATGAATCCTTCTCATTGCATAAGCACAGCTCCCATCCCGAAACCTGAACAATCACAGTACATGGTATAGATCGTTCCCGGATCTGGAAAGACTAGTATCGATGCGGAATTGAACCTTCCTTTTAGATTTTAAAACGATGACTCACAAGAATCTGAACACAAGAAATTCGTACCCTTCATAGTCAGACTCGTTAGTGTTTCTTATAAGCATAAAAAGTCCTTAATGAAATTTTTGTAGTATCCATCCTGCCCTAGAAAACTTTGTACCTCAAAGACATTCTTCAGATACTCCTAGGAAACTACTGCTCTCACATTCTTTGGGTCTACTGATACTCTTGTATATGAGATAACAAGACCCAAGAAGTGAATCTCATCCTTCCAAAAGTGTAATTTTGAGAGCTTAACATAATAATGATGCTCTCTCAGTGTACTCAGAACAATCTCAAGATGGTTAGCATGGTCGTGTCAAGTGTGAGAGTACACAAAGATATCATGCATGAAGACAACCATGAACTAATCTATGTATGGATGAAATACTTGGTTCATCAGTGCTATGAAAACTGGAGGTGTGTTCGTGAGACTGAATGGCATAACCATATACTCATATAGATCATACCTACTTTGGAAAGATGTGCGAGATATATCTTATGGTATAACATGCAACTAATGATAAACAGATCTCAAGTCAATCTTTGAGAACGCCCGGGCTCTTCGAAGATGATCAAAGAGATCATCAATCCTTGGAAAGGGATATCATTTCTTGACCATCAACTGGTTTAGCATTCGATAATCCACACAAATCTTGAGGGTATTGTCTACCTTATTTGTAAATAGAATATGCAAACCCCATAGAGAAGTACTGGGTCGGATGAAACCCTTTTCCTACAAATCCTCCAACTCCTTCTTGAGCTCTTAAAATTCATGTGTATCCATCCTATAATGAGGAAAGGAAACCATTGCCACTCCTGGAACAAGATCAATAGAAATATATACCTCACGCTCTGGAGGTAAACCTGAAAATTCATCTGGAAAGTCATCTCTAAAACAATCCACCACTAGAGGAAAGTCCATATGTGATGTCCCCTGGTGATCCAGATATAGACTAGAAATATGCCATGTAACTCCTCCAAACCCATGATTCTCAGGTCCCTCTCTGCTCACCTGGACATCCCATTCTCCCATATGAAGAAAATATCTGGCCCTAGTGATGTGAAACTCACCCTACAACAATAGCAATCAGTACTAGCCTGGAAAGGAACTAACCAGTCCATCCTGAGAATGATGTCATAGATTTCAATCTCTTGGACCTATAGATACCATAAAAAATGACACCCACCAACCTCTAGAAAGAACTCCTTACACTGACGTACACTACCCATTCTAGTCCCCAACAGAGTGTCTAGTGTCAAGATATCAGTAGACGAAAAGATGCAGAGCCTAAGCATCTCCACAAAATCAACCGACATAATGCTACGGGAAGCCCCTATATCAAATAGAGCAGAAGCTATAACTAAGGAAACTAAGATTGTACCTAGAACTGTGGAAGGTATGGGATCCTGCTCTTGATGGGTCTGCTCCACAGCAAAAGTCTGGCCTACACTGCGGCCCTATGACCGTGCCTGACCACACTGATCTAATCCACCTTGTTGTCACTAAACACCTAGCGACTGACTACCATGGCCACGACCTCAAACTCGGCCTGAATGGCCATAAGAACTCTAGTTCCATGACTGGAGGGAAACTGGTGGTATTACTCCTGAATGAGGAGTCATAGGAGAACCCATGTCACCAGATGCTGGTGAAAAGAACTGACAGAAATGCTAAAGATGACCCATCTTGCCGCAATATCGGCACTCCACTGGGTCCCTCGGGCAATGTGTCCTCGTATTCCCGCTCCTCTCGCACTGGTATCATACCAACTGGCTACCAGAAGATGCATCCCGCCTACTTAGATCTCCTCGAGCAGTCTCTCGGAGACTCTTCCTACTATCAGCTGGTGGGGCACTAACTCTGGATGTCAAACCGACCTTGCTCACAGCTCTAGAATCCCTTAAATTGCGCTTAGAGATCAGTTCCTACCTGAATATAGAAGATATTAAAGTGAACCATAAGATGTTCACCTAAGATCAGATGTCTAGAATGAGACCATCCTCAAACATCTGTGCAAGGAACAACTCATCTCCTCCTAAAAAGTGTGTAAAGAACTACAACATGGTAAAGAGAGAGGAATACTCCAAAACAGATAGAATACCATGCTCCAAACTCATAAACTCTCAGGCCTGATTGGCCCTCAAGGTCTCTGGATAGAAGTAGTAATAGAGGATGTGATGAAACTCATCCCAATACATATTCTACTAGCGTCCCACCTATGAGATCACATCCCCCCACCTCTTGAATGATTATCGAATTATGTAGGTAAATATATTTACCCTCCTTTCTGGAGGTGTCTCTTGATGTTCGAAGATTGACAACGTGGCTTCTAGCCATGAATCTATACCCTGGGGTCCTCCATCCCCTGAGAAAGTGGGAGGATGCTACTACTAAAATACCCGCGTCAATTCTGGCATCGATAGGGCAATAGGCTATGTTCCTGGAAGGTCTAAATCATACTCAAAAAGCCCTCACTGAAATGTGCATTCGAACCTATGTCAGGTATAAATGCTAGTGCCAAGACTGGCATAACCGGAGGATCTACCAGCAGTCCCTAATTTTCCATATCTGGTGTCTGATCACCACCCTGTAACTAGCGTACAACCGGAGGGTGTCTTGGTAACATGACTCTGCATGGTCAAGTGCAAACCTTAGATCAAGATTAACAGGGTATGAAACCTAGAATTGTAAGAAGGGAACAAGAGAAGAAAGTATTAATGTTTCTAAAACATGGATACACATCGTTTATAATGCCTACATGGTGTGTTCCCTTAATCCTTTCACATGGGAGTGTAATTCTTCCAACCCGGGTCGTGTAACACCCCATACACACGG
Organism: Viscum album; assembly: GCA_963277665.1. NCBI lineage: Eukaryota > Viridiplantae > Streptophyta > Magnoliopsida > Santalales > Viscaceae > Viscum > Viscum album. Next base: position 1,259,349,405 of record OY728161.1, read on the forward strand.
TGTGTTGTCCAAACACATGGTGTGTACTTAACTTCTCTTCCCATACCTGAGTTCTCTTACACTGCTTACCCACACGGTCATACTATAAGAAGGCTACACGGCGTGTTCTCTCAAGACACGACGTGTACTAGACGAGCGTCACTGACCCATGTTGTTAGTGTCATGGCCGAATACATGACTCACACTACACCGTGTCTTCCAGATGGATATGGCTTGTATTAGAAGAGACTCAACTGACCAGTGTTATTCGTTACACAGTCAAGTTGCAAGATTACACTACCTGGCGTGTTTAGAATGGACATGGTGTGTATAACCTCAGGTTTTTTCGTCTGTGTTGTTAGTCACATGGGTTTACATAGGGTCGACACGAAACGACATGTACAACCAGTACACAGCATGTTCCCACATAAATTTCCCTACCCCCCTGTCTCTGCCCACCCAGCCAGTGGCACAGTTATAGATTACACGGTTTGTACATACAGTACACGGTGTGTACTTAAGAAAAATATTTTCTTCTCGAATAGAAGAACACATGGTATAGAGTAAAAACTACATGGTGTGTATTCTGGGGGTTTCCGAACAGTAAGCCTCAAAAACTACTTCGGAGCCCAGAAAAACACTGAAACGAACACCAAAGTTCCAAATTCCAATCCGTGAGGGCCCATACTCCTCGTGAATCAAATCTTATAATCTTATATATATTATAAACAAGGATAACAGGGCAATGATCCACCAAATTCCTATCCATGAGGGCCCATAACACCTCAAGAATCAAATATTGGCATTCATTAAAACAAAAACATACGCAAAATATACCCTATCAAACAGTAGGTATTCTATCAATCATCTATCAAAATACCATACATATCTAGAAAAACATTTATAACAATAACTTGAAATCACTAATGAACCCTAAATGACATGGAAAAAATTCATGGCATGTGATTTCTAGCAAGTACCTATATGATACATGAAAAGGAATACCCTCATCACATCGGGTTTTAATAGAAATAGAACCTCAATAACATCAACGATAACTACACAAAATATGTGAATCACCCAACAGTGAAATAAAATCAACTTTAAATTTGAAAAACCAGAAAAATTGCAGTAATGAGGTAAATTGGATTTTCCATGTACACAGGTTAGCTATGCCCGAGCACAACTTACTACCAAGTAAATATTCATTCCTATACCTAGATATAGTCTCCACGAAGTAAGTCAAGAAGAAAAAATATATTCTTCTGATACCACTTTGTAATGTCCCAGTTATGGAATCCCCCCAGAGGTGCCCCGTACCCGGTTGGTCACATGGACTCAAGCACATTTCCCCTAATTCCAGAGGTCGCTGAAGAGCAGCAAGGGCCTTGGGTGTGATAGTGAGGAAACTATGACCTCATTGGAAGAGTAACACAATAGAAGTAAAAAAATTGAATAAATTGAAGCAGTAATAATCCATACAAAATTAAACAGCAGAAGAGTGTAAATAATAAAGTGGAGCACATGTATACATAAATGATGCATGATACATTCATCTAGGAAAACATCCAAACAAATCACAATTCTGGAATACAAAACATTATTAATCAAAAGTAAAAAAAGAAAATAGAGAAAAAGATCCTCAACATCGCAAGCCTTAACTTTGTCCCACGCTATCCAGCTCCACAGAAAATCAAGTACATGAAGTAAAAGGGTGTTTTCCCTAATCTATACCGGCAGCAATATAATATGTTTGGGCCCAAATGCATAGCCCAAATTGGGTGGGATACTAAATTCCAGTATCCCATTACCACAACATCTGTGCCTAATAGTCAGTGAATATATGAGAGGTAATAAAGAAATGGAAGCAGTAAACAATGAAGTACTCAATAGTAACCAATCCTACAATTTCAATGTAATATGTTCCATATATCAACAACATCAAACAATTTGGTAACACTATGGGTAGTTCTCTTAGTCTAACCCTCTGGGTTCAAACAAAACTATGATACTACAAAGACTCTCTAAGGAAGCTCTCTCAATCAATTCCCCTTATAGTCCCAATCATTAAAACTCTCTGTGGAAGCTCAAACGGTGAATTTACCTTATAATCAATGTGATAAAGATTCTATGAGGAAGCTCACATGGTCAATTCCCCGTATAGTCAAAAGTGTTAAAGACTTTATGTGGAAGCTCACACGGTCAATTTCCATTATTGTCTACTACACTAGGTTCTCACAGCCATGTGTACGTCAAACGATCATAGCAATGTAATACGGACAAAGTAAACCTCAATAACTACTTAACTAAATAGTCTAAAACATCTCAAACATGTAAGATAAAATAATCACTCCATCCTACTGCACTAGGAATGGGAAACATCAATGAAGCTTGATGAAAAAACAAGACCAAATGACCATAAAAAGAACATGCATGGGAAAACACACCCAAAGCATATGAAAAAACCCTATTCACATATAATTAACCTCTACTCATGCATATCTGCATTGATGGAAATTAACATGATTAAAATGGTAAACACGCAATACCCCATTCAAGGGTATTGGAAAAAATTTCACATATAATTCAAATAATTTTAATGTAAAGGAACAAACCACCTACCTCGGCCTTGGGAGATCGATATACTTGAGTCTCAGGGCTTGAATCGCCTTAGAATTACAAATAACTACAAAAACGTATAATTGTTCAATATATTATAACATGAGAAGGAGGAGGAATTGGGAAATGAAGCTCAAGAAGAAGATATATCCTACCGAGGCGATCCCAACATAATCGACAGCGATCGAATCGGAGTTCGGATGCTCGATCGGGGGCTCAGAGTAAGATTTCATTTTTACAAGAACTCTCGGTCAAATGAATCCTAGAAGAAGACCATTCTTGTGATTAAGCACGACCCCAGAAATTTTAATGAAAAACAAAAGAAAATACATGGTGTGTACTTTTAAAGTAAATAGTGTGTACTTTCCTTTTCCGTACTCCGATTTAGGCATCCTCCAGGTCACCCCCCACATGGCCGTGTGTGCTGCCATTTCACGGCCAACACACGGTTTCGTGCTGCAACTGAGTACACGACGTGTACTCAAAAAGTACACAACGTGTACTTAAAAAATATCCATAAATTCCCATTTTTTCTCAAAAATGAAAAGAAAAGGAAAACATACTTGAAAAGAAGATCTGGTTTCATACAATAAATATCCAATGATTCTGAAGATGTTATTCTGAGTTTATAATATCATGAATCTTATTTAAACAAGGATCTAAATTGTTTTTAAGTAATATCAAATGAGTATAACCACTAAATATATTTAATGATCCTCAAAAATGAATTTAATGTTTTTTTAATAATAATACAAATGAAGTTATACAAAAACTCAAGATTCTATTTATCAATGAAAATATCATTGTTAAATGATCATGTCTATGTAATGTTAAATTGAAACTAAATTGAATGTTTGGTATATTTAAAAGACTAAAAGTTTTAGGAGATTAGAATGACGAAAATATTTTATTGTTTTTTATAGATCTGAGTTTAAATGTCTAACTATTTTTATGGATAGTATCATGATGAAGAATAAATATTATAAGGGAAATTTTTTGTGTAAACTTCTATATAGGTGTTAATATTTATAAAGGATTTATGTTGATAAGTTTTTATTTGAAGTAGAATAATAATATATTACTATAGAAGAAGGAAATTATATCTTATTTAGAAGTGTTTTGAAAATGAGTAGAATTAAATTAGTGTATTTTAGGAATACTCCTTGATTTGAAAAATAAATCCAAGGAAAATCATGGGAACCCAAATCTAGGTATTGTATAATATTTATTTTTTCTAGGTGGATGTTTCTTTTAACTTCTATTCCATTTTGGGAAAATATTCAATGAAGGGTGAAATTATTTTATCGACCAATAGTTGTTATTTTTTAGAATATTGAGGTGAATAATATAGAAGAAAAAAGTTATTGTGTCTAATTTTATGTATGGGAACAATATGAGTATCCAAGATAATTAAACCTCTTGATGAAGAAATATAAGAACAAGAATAAGTGACAACATCCATTAGTGAGGACTAAGATTTTATTGGATAATATAATATGTGTGTGGTTCATTTTACATCACCATGAATGATTATGACAGTGAGTTTAAGTGTATAAAATATAAGAAAAATAATTCTAGTCTGTGTTCTTATAAAGTGAGTTGAGAAGGCCAACAATAGATTCCGAAGAATAACTGAAAGAAAGGAAAGTACATAGACCAATTTTATGCCTTAATTGACTATATAAAAAGGTAGTTAAATAATCACTTAATTTTAAGAAGAAGACCATATTTTTGGGTATAGTTAAATCCCTAGATAGATTATAGTTAATAATAAGATGATTAAACTGAAGAGGAACTCATAGGATATGAATATAAGGAACACTCCTTATTAAAATAAGATCACTTACATAATATAATTATCTAATACCAATTTAATATTGTGTTAAATTATATGAGGATAATTCTTGGACAAATACACTAGTAATTATGATAATTTTATATTGAATAATCCATACCTTGGACATCACAAGTGTATAATGGAGAAGGTTTTCTTGGAGGGGTTATACCTTATTAATATTTAATGTTATCTTTATTTTCTTTCCATTACTACATGTGGGGTTGTACTTCTAGTTAAAAATAACATATCTATAAGTATTAACTATATGAATAGATTCAAGTATAATTGGATTTTAATAAACAAACAAATAAATTGTAATTGGTAAAAATAGAAAAACACCTAACCCCCCGGATGACTCCATGGTCCGCTAGAAATTTCATGTGGTATAAGAGAATAAGTTCCCAATGTTTGGATCTACTAAATTATCTACATTAATATCTAAATAAATGGGTAAAGATAATATAGACTGAACATTTTATACTAATTGTTTTATCTATTATATATAAATTGTAGATTCTATATATTTGAAGAAGTTTCTGAAATTAAAAATTCATATTTCATATCAATCAAAGAATAATTGGATATATCTTATAAGACATTGAAAAGTAGAAAAAATATATAGTGCAAGAAGTAAATAAAGAACCTAATGAAAAAGGTCCTTGGGGAGGTAAAAAGAGTTGTTAATGTCATGATAAATATGTTGATGACTATTCTTCCGGTTGTATAATCTCAGGATGTGAGGAATAGAACTTTGATGCGGGGCTTACTAAATTTTATTATTATGTTACTAATTAGAAGAAAAGGGTCCCTAGAGAAGCTATTATATATATATTTTTATATATTAATGTATTTATTAATGAAAATTCACAACAATAGAAAGATTTTGATTTAGTGGAATTATCATTGGATAAGAAGATGATCTCCCACACCAATCTAAAAATGCCTATGAAATCCTTGGAATAATATTCCACACATTTTAATACAAATTATTCTTTAATTTATGATAAAATTAAAAGAGTAATTTGTGAGAAATATTTCTTGAGAAGGTTTTGAAGGAATTATTCACTGTATTGTAGATGTTTCATAAAGAATTTAAGGAAATTAAATCTTACCAACTGGCGGTTAAAGCATGAAGAGTAAAAAGGTGGATAATTATTTAATTGAGTTAAGGAGAAGACATGTTTTTTAAATGAATAAGTTGATGAGTGATTGGAAATACAAGATATGATTTGTTTATTATGATAAGTATACCCTCGATATGGTTTTTCTTGAGATAGAAATCATGATAAAAATCAAAAAGGGGAAAATTTTGTAACTTCCCAAACTATCGAGAAAAGGTTTATTTACACAAAAAAATCTGATGTGAGACCTATATAAAATAAGTATAAAATTTGTCTAATAGGGAGACTAAGATAATTTTTATAAGACTCCGTAAAAATATTATGAAAAAATGGATCCCACTATGTAGATAACTTTACTTTAAAATTTTTGTCTCTTCTGAATGCGAAAGACCAAAAAAAACAACTTCCCAAAAATAGAAAATTAAAATATAGATTAGAGGTTAGTGGAAGCTTAAAGAAGGAATTTCATAGTTTTATTGGATATATTACATGTATTTTTAAATAATAAAATTCTATGAAGTCTAATGGAAATCCAAAATACGATCAATTTCCATGATTAATTCTTCTGGAAAGATAACGACATCCAATAGAAATTATATTAATTGGACTACTGATATACTTACAAAACAGATAGATCAGTTATTGTTGGATCAAAATCTATATTAATATAAAATTAACATAATATCTAAATTTTATATGGATTAGGATCCCATTCGATCTCCTTATAGGAGTGAATATGAAAATAATTCCATGATTCTCAAGCATAAAATGATTTGAAAAATAAAAAAAGATGAATGCCGAAAGGGGTCTACACATTTCAAACCTACAAGAAAAGAAGTTTTTGGGTTGATAAATTTTCCTTAGGACTATTTATAAAGATAATTAGTTTTTGGAAGATCTAAAATCCCTAGAATTAGTTTTTTAGTATTTCAATGATTGGGAGATAAGGTGATGAAGGATGCTGAGTATCCCTTGAAGGGGATCTAGAAAAATGTGTCATTTTGTAAGTTATATATATTTTCTATTAAATATGAAATCATGATAGTCTCTTAAAAATATGATGGATGAGGTATTATTTCATTCTCTCATTACTTTTTTTTAAAAAAAATTTAATTTTGTTTTAAAAGGGGGGTTTTATTTAACATAATAGTGATGTCCTAGAAATTGACTTTTTTTGATATATATGTTCAAGTGATTGTAGGATCATCAAAATTATTTAAAATTTGTATGTTCTAATACCAAATTTTGAATAATAGAAAATGACATCAGATGAGGTGATAATGTATACAACTCTATTTTTTAAACATATCTCTCTTGTTTTCAAAAAGGGCTAGCCCAAATAGGATTAACGTTGATTTTTTTATGGCATATTTCTAAGAGAAATATGACGACATGTTTAATATCAGGTGATGTTGTGTTGTTTATAGTTTCTATAATAACTTTTAATTATTAAGCAGTTATTCTTACCAAAATTCTTCTCTAAAATGGAAGTCTATTGGATCAATCAAAGGTGGATATAAATCTTAAGGGGGGAAGATGTCATTGAAATCCTACATGATGGAAATCATAAGAGGGAGAGGAATTCGAAGAATATACCTATTTTATGTATCATGTGGTATTTCTAGTAGTATCATTCTCAATGGACATTATAGATTTTATGGATAATAAATTGAAACAATTAACCTTATGTGTGCGTGTTAAAATGGGGGAGAGAATCTCACCCTCAAAATTTATTGTTAAAAAGGGGGAGAGAATTTCATTTACCAATAATGATATGTGTTTTGAAAAAAAAACACAATAGGGATATTGAAATACCCAAATTTGATTGATTGGATATGTTTTCAATGATCATATCAATGATATGAGATCAAGTGAAGATGTGGTCTTTGGTGAATAAGTGAGGATCCATCACTATAATAGGATTTGATTCCATTAGGAATAAATGGAAAAGGAAAATAATATAGGTCTTTTGAATAAGTATATGGATGGATTCCTTAGATCCTAAAGTTGAAGAACCCATTTGGGGATATTAATGTTTTTTAGAAACTACAATATGTGTTTATAAACTCATGGTTGATGGAATAAGTTAATAAATATGTATCATGATTAATTGAAGAAAGGATATGCACTTGAGCTGGTAGATATATTCACTAAAACACACTTATATGAGTATTTCATTTACATCAGAACATCAAATACTTGTTTGAATTAGTTATTAATTCTTTTAATAATTCCAAAAAACTATTTGGGAACTTATTTGATTATTTGAAGAAGTTTGAATAATTCATGATTCAAGAAGAAGTGTGATTAAAGAAACCTTCAAATTTTTGTATTTTGGAGTTTAGGAAAAAGTGGATAACTCATGAACATGAGGCTGTACCTACTGATTCTATTTCCTTTTTCCAATTTAAAGGTTTCAAGTATTGAGTGTAAATTATTGAGGTGCCCACAAGGTGATGTTTCCTATTTGTGTATACTAAATTCATGAATTTTATTGATTAGATAAACTTTTTTTCTATAGATATATATTTTTTGATGGATCAAATTCATTATTTCGGTGTTCATGAAGATTATCAGGATTTTAAAGTGAAAATCATAAATCAGGGATATCCGGAGAAAAAAATTCATATAAATGGTGTGTACATTATAAAAACATTCCATGTATCTTTCCCAAGAACGGCTTAGCCAGTCCGAGTACATTCCCTGTTTTCTGCCTAGAATGAAAAACATCATGTATTTCTTTCTAGAAGAGGTTAATTCCTTATATAGATTCTATATTCCATGTATGGTGTCACTAAATAGTGTATACTCCCTTAAACTGACTACTGATGCTTTAAATTCAATGGGTGGTGCGGCTGCTCCCCTACTAATGGAGAAAACAAGGGAAACAATTGTTGAAAATAGTACACACCATGTGCTTTTTAGTACACTCCGTGTATTATATTTTTCTATAAATATGAGGGAATCTATGAGAATTTAGGGTTGGATATTAAAGGGGGTGGTTTTTTAATCTATCACATGATCTCCCTCGAATCCAAATAGGATATCTTCTTCAGATTTCTTATTGTTTTAGAGCAATTCACCCCTTTCCACTTTCTACTATCATATCCATAGTAGGGGTTGAGATTCTACTCCACCCACACACTATGGTCATCATCATAAAAGGTTTGTTTTCCAGTTTTTTGGTTGTAAAAAGATTATGGGTGTGTTGTAATTGTAATTATTTTGTGTTAATTTTTGTTGTGATATTTTTGAAAATTACTTTAATGATTTAATTCAACATTCAACGATGGTTCCATATCAGGACAAGAATGATACCCATAGTAATAACTAAAGGAGTTACAATAGGAAAATCTAGGACTATTGGGTGAGCCTATTTCGTCTATTTTTTGGGGTAATGATCTTAAAACATTTTTAAGTAATTAACCACTATACTAATGGGTTGATATTTTCAAATACGTACTTTTTTTATTGGAAAATGAAACAATAATATGATTGATTCACCATGATAAGAAATTGTCATCAATAATTTTAATATAAAATAATAACATTTTCAATTAACCCTGATCAATTTCCAACCCCAAAATGATTGTTTTTTTGTTGTTCTTTCCCTTCTTTCAATTTTCTACTAGATATCCACAAATTGTTTCCGACTTTAATCTCTACATCTTATTATTTCATTTATCTATATAATTGATATAAATTCACCAACTTGTTTTGATAATTTATTTTCCAATATTCTCTATAGTATCAAACCCAACATCCATTAGGTACCTAGTTAGTCATTTATAAGGGAAACCAATTTTATGCACCTCATAATTGTCTTTGTCAAAATTATGGCACCACCTTTGGTGAGGTTTCAAAAATAATCATCATTAGTCTGAGTCAAGCTTCGTTCACCCAATATATTATTTTTCACCTTTCCATTATTTTATTGTGAATCTCAACCTCACATACCTATGGGTACTTATTCAACTAGAGTTTGGTACACTTAAATTGGAGAGTATTTATATCCATATGATCTAGTGATGTCGTACACTTATCCCAAATAATATTATCCATAGATGGAAGATGGGTTATAGTATGAGGACTAACCATGTACATTCTTCACCCCACTCATTTAGTCCTCTCTTCCAAAACCACTATTGATTAATACTAAAAAATTAACATCGATGATGTAAACATTGACCACATTCCAGTTGGACCAAACTAAAAGGTTGGTATGTCTTAGGAATATGGTAGAACAACATTCTGATATAATTTATAATATGCATAATCTATTTGACTATGAAGATGGTTGTTCTAGTTATTTTTCAACTGAGGAAGCATTTTATTAAATGATCCCATCGTGTTGTGTATTACAAATACTTGAAAATTGTTTTGAAAACATGAACACTGAATATGGGAACAAGTTGTGTCATGTTAATTGTGAATTTTATAATTCCATTATTTAAAAACACGTAGATGATTACTTTCCTACTCTGGTGGATTCCTATGATCATTTATAAGTTTTCAATATATTGAAGTAGAAACCCATAGAGGTGGAGAAAATAAGTGATCAAACCATGGCACAAGTGCACCTTCGATGTTTACTGTCCACGAAGCAAAATCTCTACAAAGAGCCACTCATACCACCTCCATATCATGAAAACCGTCCAAAATAGTATGGATTTTGTAATATGTGGTGATTAAAATATTATAATCTATATCCACCTTCATATTATTAGTAAGTACCCTTCCCTAGGTCAAGCCAAAGGAAAAAAAAGGTTATTTCTGGGAGGCAACCCATACCTTATTTATTTTATTATCACTTTCTTTTTTGTTTTTAATAAATACATGGTGTGTACTACTCCTTCACATGTCATGTTAGATACATTCATTTTTATTCTATGTAAATGTGAATAAAATGAGGATAAAGAGTGTGTGTAAATTTATAAATTATGTGTTCTATTATATTTAGTGTATATTATAATAGTCCTTTATGTAATAGTAAAACTTGATTATGTCAATAAAGAGGAATGAAGCTTGTTCTGAAAGAAAGGTTTTTGAAGTGAATCTGATCCATGAACGGTTTGAATCCCACCACACCCTCCTTTGGTGTTGGCTTAATTTTTTTTAAGGACATGATTAATTAAACAACATGGGTGGTATTTTCAAAAATTCTAAAACCAATTGAAAATAAAAAAACTCAATAGTGGGGAAGAATCCACGGGTAGGGTTATTGTCCATGATTCAAAAGACTCATTTTTGAGTCCTTCAAGATGGCTCAATTCTATTCTTTTTAATTAAAATAAAACCACAAGTCATGTATTTTAGTATACTTCATGTTTTTTTATATGTTATTAATAATTTAAAACTCCATGAAAAATAAAAAATTACCCAAGGGTGATGTTGGTTGATTGGCAGTGTCATAACCCATGGTAGAAAAGATTTGGGTTTGAATTTGGATAATATACCAACATCATCCCAATATTTAATAATTTAAACTGTACACCATGAATTATTCCTCTAATATTCAAATGTTTTGAACTTTTTATAAATTCTGAAAAGATAATAATTTTTTTTGTACTACAAGCTTCACTCTTGTAGTTGAGGGTGCATACTAAGAATGAGTCGGTTAGTGGTTTGAATCATTCCTTGAGCACTAGACTAAAGGTTATAGTTATCTTTTTACATTTTTAGAAAAAACGATGTGTATTTTTCTTGTACACTATGTTTATAGGTTTATGTTATTATATATTTATATTTATATTTACATTCTTAAAATTGGAAATAATAATTAACAAATATTTTATCATAATATTTTTGGCAAAGAAATAGTTTATCATAATAACCATATATTAAATATTTATATATATAAACAAGTCATGTGTCAAAAAAAATCACATTGTGTGCCATGGATTTAAATTTTGGGTGGATGAACTTTGGTAGTACCCATGTCGAACACCCCCTCCCCTTCACATGTCTTGTCGTGGAATCCACCTTTGACCAACATCCAATCCTTCGATTTGGGGAGTTTTAGGATTTAAAATCATTCCCATTTTCCTTCATAATAAAGGGATGTTCTTATAAAACCTTCATTTTATTTGTTTGAAATATATTTAGGCAATTCCGAGATTTGAGCAGCCGTTATGCAGAAACCCATAGTACATGGGAAATCACGAAGAACACATGTCATCTTCACCTTGTACATTGCTTGATTTCCCACTATTTCTAACATGAAAACACATGGAGTGTGAATTTGTCACACACTATGTACTATTACTATACATAGATAAACTATGCTATATGAAAACACACATGGCTCATCAAACCATTCACAAACACACGACATGTCCATTTGGTACACGACATATACTAAAACCTTTTTCAAGTGGCCATGTATGGGGGTACACACTGACTGGATACACATAAAAACACACACGACTACGGTCCCCATGGTTGAATATATGGTGTGTGTCTATACTACATGTCTTGTCTTATTACTCAATAGCACAACCCATGTTTAGGTTTGTAATGACCTGAACTTGGAGCCACTCCACTGGCGCCCCATACCCGGTTCGCCAAATGACCTCAAGCACATTTCCACAAACGCCAAAGGCTGCTGTCTAGCAGCGATGGACTTCATGAGGGTGGGGAAACTATGCCCTAATTTGGTAAAGTATGTAGTAGAAAGAAATAATAAAAAATAGCTGAAGCAATAAACAATATATGAAAACTGAACTAAACAGAGGATGCGATGTATAATATAATAATGATGTGGCATGACAAATGTTTCTATGGAATGTAGTAAACAAAAAACATACAGAAACACAACTGAAACCCAAGTAGAAAAAGTAAATAGTCAACTTCATCAACATCTCAAGCCAAGCTCGGTCCCATGATTTCCAGCTCTCACCAGCAATCAAGAACCTGAGGTAGAAGGGCCGCAATCACTATCCACACTTGCAACCATATAACCTGTTTGGGCCAAAAAGCTAGACCCAAACAGGGTGTGAGACTAATCCCAGTAGGCAACCACCAAAATATATGTACCCTACTATCAGTGAGAAATATAGAAAAATTAATAGAAATAAATACAACAGATAAACATGGCACACTAAAGTAAACAATCCTACAATTCTCCATTCACATTTATTTATTAATTTAATTCAATCATTTAGACATCAAGAAAAGAATCTAGAAAAATCTCTATAGTCCAAAGGCATAGAAAGTAACACAACAGGTATCTCAACAGACTACCTAAACTAAACTCAATACAAACCCAAGATTGTTCTTTGGCATTGTGGACTAGTAACAACCAACCAACAATATTTATTACACTGACACTCTGGGTGGCTCACGTGGGAAGGCCCTTATGGTGAAGCAATCGAACGTAGGAAAAGACCCTCTGAGGATGAACTCAACGTCAATTCCACCTATGGTCTTGCAGTGATACTACAGACTCTATGAGGAAGTACTTACATCTAATCCCCCCTTTAGTCTTGATTTGATAATTATCAAACCCTCTGAGAGACAGAAAATCAATCCCCCTTATGATCTCGTAATGTTAATAATTAAACAGGCCCTTTGAGGAAGCACTCAACCTCAATTCCCCTTATGGTCTAACTACACTAGGTTCCCGTATCCCGGAGTAAAAGCAATCATACACAAATGATTCATAGCAGCCCTAAGTATGTTCAACAACTACTTGGCTAATAGCTACAATGCAACAAAAGCATTTAAATAGCAGACATCACGTGAAATCATTCATACAAAGGCAAGAAATTAATGCAACAAGGTTTGACTCATAGGAAACCTAATTCAAACGGCGATAAACAGCCAAAACTAAGGAAAACACCCATGGGTTAATCCTTGAACATGCTAACAATAAAAAATTATTCATCTAATAGTCTCACGCACACATGTAATCTAAGGCAGATAAATAAAACAGGTTCAAAAACCTAACCCGAGATACCCGATACATGGATATCCGACTCTTTTTTTAAAAAAATAAAGGAAATTCAACGCAGGGAATCAAAACACCTACCATGATCCTCGTAGATTGATATACTTGAACCTTGGCCTCTGAATTGGCCTAGAATGGAGTAGATCTGAAAAAACGTCTAAAATGTTCAACCTCAGATAACTCACATGAGAGGAAGAAATAGGAAACAAGGACAAATAAAAACTAAGAAATCACTACTGCGATTCTATTACAACTAACAATGTTCGATTCAGGGAATCAGTGATAGATCGGTGGCTCAGAGAAGATTCGGCCACCTTAGATTCCCTGTATGGAATTTGGAGGAGAAGAAGATTAAAACAAGGTTAAGATGCAACCCCAGTCTGATTAATGAAATAAAAAGAAAAGTACACGGTGTGTACTTTTAGAGTACACAACGTGTACTTTGGTTTTCCATTATCTGCTTTAAGTGGTCTCCACGTCTCCCCACACAGTCGTGCGTGTGGCCCGAATATGGACAACACACGGCCTCGCCCATCGTCGAAGTACATGGTGTGTACTTATAAAGTACACGACATGTACTATGAAATTTTCTAGGATTTCCCCTTTTCTCAAAAACGACCAGAAAAGGAAAAACATACCTGAAAAGAAGATATGGTTTCTTACAAGGTATATACATGGTCATGTATCTAATGTTGTAACACGTGACATGTTCTATTCTTACATACCATGCACATCACCTCCAATGACTTAACCATGCCAATCACCCAAAAAAATTGTATCACCCTTTATCAAATTTTTTTTATTCGATACATGATATGTGCCATGTTATTGTTGACACAGGTAGGATAGGGAGTGTACATCCATATTACACGGGTAGCATCTCGACAGGTCTACATGCCATGTACAGTAACTATACACATTGTGTAATTCTAAAATTTCTAATTTCTTTTCTTTTAAATTTTATTTTTCTTCATTTTCTTCTCCTCTTTTCATTAATATCATGGATTACATAGATCAATTTAGTGGTAAGAGGTCCATGAATTCTATCAAGGAGGATCAGTCTGCCCCAAGAGGAGTTCCTATGGAGACACCAGGGGAGTCTTCCATTCCACTAACCCAGACCCCAGCCTTGCCTATTTTACCACCACTGGTACTAACTACCTCATCTTTAGCAATATACTTAAGTCCCACAGTTTCCCCAGAATCTAGCTCAGATCCTACACCTTCCGAGACTACCACTCCCACAGACACCAAGATACCCTCACCAGCTCTCATGACATCAAAGCTTTCTATTCCAGTGGTTTATGAACAACCTCATCTGACACCCACGGTAGTAAAACACCAACCCACTCATACCTAGTATTTGATACGTGTCACCCTACCAGTGATCATCTGTGATGACTCCCATGCATAGGATACAATTAAGCAACTGGCCCCTAGACATCAACATCCGAGATTGGATGAGACTTTTAGAGGATCTTGATGGTTTGTTGGGACACATCCATATAATCAAAATTCTCCAGACCATATTTAGATTTTTTTTTAGAATTTTCTGTGACTTTTGAGTTTGACTGCTACACGTTCTAGTTGAAACTGAGAGACATAGTGACACCAGTGTGATTTCAACTTGGTGTGAGATCATTTTCACTAAAGATTCATGAGTTTGATTGAATTTTTGGATTTTACCGATATCCAACCACCACACCTCCAATATCTTCCCTTTCCCACCCTGATTACTCTGACCTAACTTTGTTTTGGTGGGATCTTTCTATACCTAAAGTTGGGTATTCTCCCACTATATAGAAGGGAACATTGATCATCACTCCACACCTCTATTCCATCCATCATTGTTTCATCTCTCTTATAATACCACACCATTGTTGTAGTAGTGGGTTCCCTATAACCAAAATGAATTGTAATTTTGATTACCATTACTAGTATAAAGACTAATATATATATGTTTTTATTTATTCATATCATAATAGTGTTGGTATTTCTACATCCACTATTTACATGGTAATTTCCTTAGATTATGTGTCATATCACATTGTTATAAAAGATACAAACTATAATGATAACCTCGATATAATATGATAATAATCTTAAATATATATGTCTTATGGTCTAAATACATCCTAAAGACTGTACACATATGACGTTAGACAATCAGGTCCTTAGGGATCATAAGCATTAACCCTTCTTCTCATGAAGTTCCCACTTGGTGATATCTACCAAGAAGATTATGAGGATATACCCATCAATAGTAACACCACTAGTTTCATGTGTCATTGGTTATTCCTATCTATGAACATGTGTATTGGTCTCTTGACTTGAGATCATTATCAGTTTTTGACATTTCATCAGGTAAATTGATGAAAGTCCAAAAAAATGATCCTAAAAGCTTGGTAATGTAGTTTGTGTTGGGTGCTTCATTGGTGGTATGACATTGGTTGAATTATTAGGATAGATTTTTTCACTTCAGAGTTAAGAAAGAGATATCTCAAGGGCTCAGGATGACCATGATGGTATTAAATTCTTAATTCCATGGCTATGGTACAAGAAGGTATGTCCATATAGTAAGGTCATAAAATATATAAAGCAATAAAATGATGATTACAAAATATTTTATCTTACTTTATGAGATATCTCCAGACAAATAGTTTGTATTACACAGTTAGTGTATGTAAGAGGAAGTCATAGCTATGAAATTATTTATCTCCTTAGGGGACGTGAAGGGTTTCTAGACTTTGCTCTTCGTCTATGGGTTGGACTCACTGCTATAGAGATACGGTCCTAGAAATTCACACACTATGTGTATCCAAAAGTTGTATATATTATAATGATTAATATTTTAGGACAAAGTGGTCCATGCATGCAGGGGTCCAGTAAACGTCTATGTATAACTGATAGAAAATAAAACAAATTCAGTTTTATTATTAAATCTTAAAATAATGATGACTAAAGTTATTTCTCATGGTATTCACAAGTTGTTTGATCATTAATGTGAATATGATAAAAATATAAATTTTTGAATGAACATTGGATGTCCAAGATTTGTTAAACTATTTGGAGATCTTATGAGCAGAGTTAATGGTCCATGTTTTATCGTGTAAACGTTTATAGTGTTACAGGTGAGTGATAAAATATTTGTGACATTTATGAAAGGTTAATTAAGTCATACATGTTTTCAAATGTCTAATATGAGGTTTATTACTTTCCAGGAACTAAATTGAAACATTGGAAAGTATAACCTAAGTATAAAATCTCATTTTGGCATCTTGAATTATAATATCCACCATTTGAACGAATTTAGTTAGATAATTTCACTTATCATATCCTCTCATGTTCTCAAAGAGAGATTCTAAAGGAAGAACAAAGTCAGATCAATCCTAATTTCTCATTCGAGTATGCATTCTTTAGGTGATTAAAGTGACGTCGTAATCCACTTATATTTCCCATGCTAGCACCCAAGAAACATAGAGGAGATATCTTGGAATTTTGGATCATGTGTGGACAATCTAGAGGGAGTTTAGTTTGGCATAATACCATGACGACACATCAATAGAGAGTGAATCAAACTGGAAACTGCAAACGAATGAGGTACAATTTAAAATTTCATTTCATTTTATTTTTTATGATTAAATTGAATTGAACATGATCCTTTTAAAATTCCATGAAACGGTTTTAGTGGATTATATGTTTTTAACATGAATACTAACCCAAAATTTTATATTGGACATTCCTTAATGCTTATGAAACAACTTAGGTACCTTCCTCCATGAGGATGAGGGTGTTGTGTGAGGATGTAACATGGAGTTACTGACTTATATCATCTTACATGACTATCCTGACCTACCGTACATTGAAACATCATACTTCCACTATTTCTTTTTCATCCCTCAGGGTAACATAACCGGTGATGTCTTTACCACATGATTGGAAAACTATTTGGTGTATTTTTGATCCCTATCTACATCACAGTCATTTAGGATCAACTCACCTAATTGAATATCTCATTCTCATTCACATGGGAATGGTTGAGAGGCAAGGGAAAACCTATGTGGTCATGTAGGATCTCCCAGCACAAGATGCAGTGGGAGAGGACCCAATTTCACCTAAGGGTGATGCTGCTCTAGTTCCACCCCCACCACAACCTCCAACATTGGAAATTCACTATCCACCTCTCCCCACTAATTCCTACCTTACCTAAAATTCCATAATTCTTACTCATTCCCCATCCATTTTCCCATCTCCACCCACTCCTCCAGTTGGCCTCCATATCTCTCACCAACTAGATGTCATGGACTGCCGCCTGGATGTCATGGGTCAAAGACTATATCAAATTGAGTTAATATTGGGAATTACTCTTCAGTTTCTACAACTACCATTCTCACCAAAACCATCTCCTTGACCGGATCCTTAGCCTGCATCACCACATGCCCAATTCACAACTCTGGTAACTGACTCTATGGTTTTTTTGATGTTCTGGGTTACACTTTAAGTATATTATAGAAAATCACACATAGTAGAGTGACATCCTAACACCAACAACTTCCTCTATTGTTCCCCCCTCTCCAGAATACCCTGGTATCATACCCCAACTCTCCTAAGGCCACTCAACGGTTGTTTCTAACACACAATTATTTCATTATATATATTTATTTTATATTATTTTTCATTCTATATTATTTTTCATGTATAAAGAATAGTTTTTCCATTTCATCGATAATCAAAGGTAATTTATCGTCTCAAGGGGATTTTGTTTCAACTTCTTTCCATGTTTTTCAAGATCTCCATGAGGGGATTATTATTTGGAATTTTTTTCATTCATTTTATTTTGATGACTTCTTTCAATGTTCTCCCTATCCTTAGTCTAGTTTTTCTATTACACCTCTTCTTCTCTTCCTTTGTGTTTCACTTGGAGGACCCTATGAAATATTATGTGTGGGAGAGAGACTCTTGACTACCCTGATCATTTCACTTTAACTAATATAGGAGACATCATTAAATAAAATTAGTATTATAAAATGTTGATTTTTGGATTAATTACAATTATAAATAATAAATACATAAATGTAAATTTTAAAAGTTACATGATTATCTTAATTTTATATCATTTTAAAATTATTCCCAATATAGTTTTATTTTTTATTTAAATTATTGTCCATATTCATTTATTGTACTAATCATTTAAATTCATGTCCTAACCTAATTGACACATTATTATCCTCATTCTTGAGACGTATTCTAAATTTTGTTTTCATATTATTCCTTATACCCTCTTTCTTGATAGATTATTGAGATATTCATAACTACTAGAACTTGAAAGTTTTTTCTCTTCAAAACGTGAATATCTTGAATAATATTAAAATTTATCAGGCATTAGATTCATATATTCCACCCCTTTTTAACTTTGAGACCCAATATACATCATATCTCTATGAATACCATATAAACCATGAACTACCTTAATAGAAAGACACATTACAAGAATATTTGTCATTTCTACTGTAATTTTTTTATTATATTGAATTATTATTACTTTGTAATTTAAAAATGGATTTTAGTGACTCATGGTATATTTTGGTGATAAACCACGAAATTAAGTGTGTGGGATTTTATCTTTTTTAATTTAGGAAAAAGGGGTTACAAAACCACCATTAATTGTACTCTTAATTCATCCATATAATTAAAAAATGATCAATTTCATTCAGTATACTCATTAATGGTTTGAAAATCCATAATAGAAAGAGTTAATCATAACAATTTTGATCATTGATAGATTTAGATGGGGATTTATTTCTATTGATATTTTTAATTGAATATCATTTTTTATCATTTGAGAATTCACCCTCTATTTTCAAGCCTTTGATATTATTTTCATGTCAATACCTACCTAATCTTAACCTTAGAAACATTTTAACCATATTGAAATACCACATGATCTTTTTTATTTAATTTCTAAGTGTAGAATTAGATTACTTGAAAGATTATGGATAGAGTAAATATTATTCAGATTGAGAATAACTCAAATTATATGATATTTAGGGACAGGTGTGTCATTTTTTGGTAAGGTAAATTATAAAGTGACATATATATTTATGAAAAATTAAAAAATGTAACTAAATGAAAATGAATGTATTTAGTTAAATCATATATGAAGCATGGTTATAAAATCTTTGAAATAAAAATACGTTTTGTGCCATATAAAATCCCATTATATTACTATAATATTTATAAATGTAATCTATTGAATTCTTCCCTTTCACTGTATGGATTATTTTTAATTTGATGTTGAGATTTTTCTTTTGGAAAAGATAATTAATAAGTGTGGAGTAGTTTGATGTTCCCAATTTTTATAAAATAAATTAATGCATTTCATTGATTAAAAAAACATTTTTTCACTAGATATTTATTTTTTTATGGATAAATTATTATATTATGGTGTTCAGGATGATTTTTTTGGAGTTTCCAGTCAAAAACACAAATTAGGAATTTCATGAACAAAGAACTACATATATAATAAATGTACATTATAAACACAAGTTGTGTGCGTTGCCCAAGAATTGATATTCTAGCATGATTACCCACTAGTGTTTCCACCCATAAAGAAAAATTCCATGTACATCACTATAAATTTTATGTATGTCTTTCCAAAAGTAGTGGGTGGATCATAGAGACTATATACTCAATGTATAGTGTTTCTACATGTCGTGTACTCCAACCAATCGACCACTAACATTTTAAGTTCAATGGACACACTGTTTTTCACCTACCTGTAGAAAAATATGGGAAATATTGGAAGACTAGAGTAAAAAGCTTTTAATTTTTAGTACATGTAATGAATTCTAATTTCTATGAATATGAGTGAAGACATCCTAATTTAGGGTTGGAAATTCAAGGGGGGGGGGGTTGTTTTCACTCTTTCATTTGATCTCCATAAAATACAAAAGGTATTATTTCTTCTATTTTCATATTATTTTATTATATTTCATCCCATCCACCTTTCTCCTATTGTATCCATGGTAGGGGTTCAGTTTCGGGAAAATCCACTTGCCATGACCATTGGGTGAGCATGTTTCCATTGTTTTTGTGGTAATGATCTTAAAACGTTTTTTAAGTAATTAATCACCATAAGAAGTTGTTTATATTTTTAAATACATAATTTTCTATTATTAGACAAAGAAACAACAAAATTAGTTAATCCTCAGGGTAAAAAAATTTTCTTTAAAATTTTTAATACATGATAATAATGTTTTCAATTAACCTTGATCAAGTTCCAACCCTGCCATGATTGTTTTCAAATTATTCATTCCATTATTTATATTTTCTACTGGATTTGAAAAAAATATTTCACACTTTCATATCTTCATCTTGTTGTTTTGTTTGTTTGGAAAATTGATCAAAAATCACTAAATTTCATTTTTCATTACTTTTATATTCATCTCTATGGGATCGACCTTGACTACCACTAACTACCTAGTTAGTCTGTTTTGAATGGAATTCAATTTTCTAAACCTCTCAATGGGTTTAGTCATAATAATCTGACCTCCATCAAATGACACTAGAAATAATAAATATTTTCCAACTGTAAAGCATCAACATAAGGCTTTATAGCCCTTCATAGGGATTTAAAGTCTATTAGAAAATTACTATGGAAAGAGTATAAGTATTCTAGATCTAATCATAAGACTTCTACCACTATGAAAAATCCAAAGAAAATTAATCATCCTTGAACATATGTCTTTAAATTACCTTTTTTAAATATTAAACACTTTGAGAAAAATTTAATATATACTTGATGAAAAATTGAGTTTTCATATTTTCAATCTAACGAAGATGAACTAAAATATGATGATTCAATAGTTGTTAAATCATTGTATAAACATCATAAAAACAAAAATTGGTGTCCTATATAACCTATAGAATAAATAGAAGTCTATCTACATTTATAAAAATCGATGATCAAATAATTTGGAAATATAGAGTATCCAAAAAACTATTTTTAAGGAAATACATATCTAATGATGTTGAATTTGTTCTCTCGGGATTAGAACTTTATAAAGCCAATTTAATCCAAGATCCAAAACTATTTTCATTAAGATAAAATTTGTAGGACAATGGTATGCATTTATTAATTCTGAGAAAATAATTTAATTGGTTTCCACAAATTATGTACGTAATGTTCCATTGATGCTCTAGATTCTATTTATTAGGGACTACATCATTATGTTTTGAGATTGTATGAGTAATGATAAAGAGGAACTAACATGTAATTCAATGAATTTGTTGATTAATGAAATATTGATGATATGCTAATTAATTTGAGATGTTGGTGATTTATATATATCATATTTTAAAGGAATATTTGTTTTTATGGATGTTCTCAAAACATATAAGTATTTATTTACTTAAAAGATATTTTCATAGTACAATTTTATATAGAATTTATGATCATAAAATTGTACATTAAATTAGAGATATTCTAAGTTGAAGAAGAAGAATAAGTTGTTACTGGAGAAGAATAAAAGAATATTTTATCAAGATGTGTTTTGTAATGAGAATCATTAAATGAGGGTATTCTAGGATTACTCATTGATTTGAAAAAATAAATCCAAGGAAAGTCTTTTCAACCCCAATTTGGATATTTTATAATATTGTTTTTTCTAGGTTCTTTTCAATGGAATTTAAATTTATTAAATGTTGAAAATGAAAGTTTAATTAATTTATCCACCTACACACATGAGTTTTTGGCATGATTAAGTATTAAAAAGAGGAAAACAAATTTGTTATTGTTGATGCTGCTATGTGAGGATATGGTTTAAGTATTTTAGAGAGTTAAATATCTTGAATAAGAATAAAAAAATAAGAATTAATTTCAAACAGTAATAAGGGAAAAAATTCAGTGAACAATATCATACATTTTTACTTTAGTGTACATAGACATTCATGTTTATGACACCACGTTTAAGTGTGTAAAATCAATGAAAACTATATTATGGGATATTTTATTGTGTATTTAATTGAGAAGGATATTAATAGATTCTGAAGAATAACTGGAATCTTGGAAATTATAGTGACTGATTTTTAAATATTAGGTGGGTATAGTTGAATTAAATTCAAGAGACTATGAATTTGAGGAATCAAATCATAAATTTTGGTGCAGTGACATCCTTGGACTGATTTTGATCTACTTATTGAGGAACAAGTTGAAGAGGGACTCATGGGATGTGACTACAGAGAACCCATAAGAGAATAATAATATCACTTGTACAAAATAGTGATCCTACACCAGTGTAATATTATATGCACTAGATTAAGGAAGGTACCCAATCAAATCCACTTGAAATAGTGATAAGCGTCTATTGGAGAATTTGAACATTGTACATCCTAAGTGAGGAAAGGATTATGTTTCTTTGGAGGTCCCAAACCGTAAATATATAGTTTTATATATTTACTTTCTTTCTATTATATTATGCGGTTTTGTATGTTTATTTAAAAATAATATATCCATAAGTCTTAACCAGCTACATTGGATCAAGTCATGTAAGGGATAAAAGGTCAAAAAAATAAATTAGAATTAGTAACAACTGTAAAACAAATGAATAACCCCTATAATGAACTAGCCTACTAGGGACCACATGGCCAATGGTAAGCTGAGTGAGACACCCCATGACCACCACAGTAGTACATGTTACAGAGACAGGTGTTAAGTTATAAACATTTAAATGGGAGGCCTTATCTGATGTACTTATACACACACACACATCTAGGTTCATGAAACAATGTAGTGATGACATAAATAATTTTAACATATATAGTGTAACCATGAATTCATTAACATCTAGGAAAGAATCAGAGTATAGAAATGTAGAAAAAAATAAAAAGGGGGTAAAATACATGCCCAACATGAAATAAAATCATAACATAATGAAAACTGGAATAGGGAAAAACTAAAGAGATCTTTGATAAAAATATCTAAGGATGACCATCGAACATCATTAGCGAAAGGATCCACAATGCTATCTCATAATCTGGTCATCCAATATCACTAGAAATATTCTTATCATCTGTATAATACACATCATATGTGGGAAAATACCATGTAGGGTGAGTATATACACACCCAGTATGCACCCCAAAATCCCCAAACATATTTCATCCAAAATAGAGTAGTCATCTCAACATCATGAAGTCATGTATATATGAAGATAAGAAAAAACCATAAAAAATATAGATATTCTCACTAAGAAGAAAAAATTAAGAGAGAAAGGGGATCTCCAACTCTACATCCCAACAAAGAATTATGAATCTTCCAATAACTCCAAAGGTCCAATCCATAATGATTAACAACCCACATGTCCAAATAATACAAAGAGTAAAGGGACCTATCCTTTCCACTATATGATGTATCCAAGGGGAATAAATATAATAGAAATAAATCTCATGTAACAATATTATAAATCCATGTGGTTGGCTCGAACCTCTTTACTGTGATCCCTAATTGAGTGGTCTCAATCATTAGTCATGAGTCATATGAAACCTCACCATAATATTTATATAGTTCTCTCACCTTGTCTCTGCACCCCCACCCCCAGAAGAGGGGGTGCCATATTTTATGTGGACCCACTACCCACTAGATCTAGAAGATGGTGGTGCCACTCCATAGGTAAAGGAATTGCACACTATGTATTAAAGGGTTTTAGAACCTAGTAATACTCTGATGGTCACACTTGATCACTATTACTGGATAAATGTATCTAAGAGAATTATCCTTATAGTATCACCTATCATCATATCCCTACTACCAAAATTAAGGCCACAGTTTTATTTTATGCCTAACAGAACATAGATATGCAACTTGTGAGACCAAATTTGAGTCCTGAAGAAAGAGATACGCGAGGGATAAGTCTCTGAGATGAATACATGACATTTTCTTTTTGGGGTAGATGGTATCTCTCCTTAGGAAAAACCCTAGTCATGTACCATCATAGTACTCAGTGTGTAGATTAAAAGAACGTGGAATGTATATCTAGTAACACAACATGTAACCTCACCTAGACACCTAGGAATTTTTTCCCTACACATGGCTTGGTTGACCATTTGAATATAAATGTTGTGTACATCGAGCACATGAAGTTTCCTAGAGTTATAGGGGTATGGTTTTTTTCTTATAGCATACTCTCATGTATATCGACCTGTTCCCATGTACATATCCTTGTTCACATGTACTTGGTTGTGTCTATGAACACCTAGGGTAAATATGTGCATTACTATATGGCCATTACCTCTTAACATATGTTGTTTTCACATGTACTCAGCCACATGGATCAGTCCCACTTCATGTAAGATACATGGAGTACACTCTGTATAGTCCTCAAAATTATTCCTTCCATTAATAGAATGAACCCATGGTGTGTTCTCCTTAATTATATGTCATGTTATTGGTATTTATAAATGGAAAATCCTTATAAAACTCTTCAAAAAAATATTTTTCCATAGTTATAAATAGATTTACCACCAGGGGGTCATTAGTAGTCATAAAAAGGGATTAAAAACCTTCAAACAACATATCTAAAAGGATCTAGTCTCAAAACACAAAATCCACCTACCTCCTAGAGAAACACTAAAGCTTTGAGCCCAAAACCATGTTTATAAGTTGTTTCACCTAAATTTTGTCTTGATCATTGTAATGGATGAAGTCTTATGGTACCTCATATCCCTCTCGTTTCAGCCTTCACTCGTGGGAGAAACCATCTCCCTCCTTCTATATGTTGGAATAAAAATTAGAGGGGGTTATTTTACCACTTTTTATTTATTAATTAACCCCAATTAATAAATTAATTATCATGTATTATAATGTTTTCATCCACGAAATTCCCTATATGAACCAAATTTATGTCACACCTAGGGTATAAAACTTATCCCATAAACAACTATGGCCATGTATTTCTCATAAAATGTCCTTAATAACTAGGAAACACTTATACTGAAAATATGCACACACAATAGTAAATATATTTTTATTTTTAATAAATTAATTATTAGGTCCTATGAAACCTATGAAAACTCGCACTTTGAGGTGAAATACACACATATATATATATATATTTAGAAATATTCAAAGGAAAAAATAAATGAAACTGGAGTCATTACAATCACCCCTCCTTCAAGGATTTTCATCCCAAAAAGAACAAGCTACATGAAATTCTATGGTGACGAGTCCACATATGTCTCTCAAGTTATTAAGAGCCCTCCTACACACTCTCGTACTGCCAATGTACTCTAACCAAATCGATATTCTATACACATAGGATCTTATCCTACCAATCCAAATTCTCCACAATATAAATTATGAAGGTGTCTCATTCCTCAAGGTCTAACTCGTTACAACTGATAATGTTCAATGGGTCATGCATGTATCTAGCTAGCTAAAACACAATGAAGACTTTGTGCACTCAATCCAACTACAAGGGTAAATACAAGTAGAAATAAACCCTTCCAATCCTTTATAGGATCTAGAATATTCGGATGAACCCGAAAGATAGCTTCCAAGAAATATCTCCACAATCCATATCCTGGGGAGACACTGAAGAAAATGGTCTCCCTAAACGAACTCCAAAAGTCTATAACATTGATATGTATAATATTTCTTCCCACCCTATGATGTAATACACTAGAAAATCACCTAAATCTTATCTATCATCGCCTTCACCGTATATATCCCAAAAAGTGATGTCTTGATAAAATCATACCAATATAAGGGTGACCTAAAAGTTATCCAATATAAGGAATTTAAAGGTGCCATGTTGATAGTATAGTGATAAATATTTTTATAAATGAGCTATACCAATGGAAAATTATCCCCAAGTATTTTATGAATTCCAAAAAACAAACACTCTAAGGGTATAACATTTTCCTCATCTATAACTGAGTCTGAAAAGCCTCATGTTCTCCCCTTTACAACCCATGTGTAAATTGAGCATCAAGGTCATAGGTGATCTTTATGGGTACTCCATGAAGCTGAATGATCTCCTACATTTACATCTTCCCCAAACTCCAAAATGAACTCTAAACTCTGATGGAAAGGAAGTGGGATAAATTAGTGAGTCATTCAATAATCACTGAAGATTCATGGCCTCTTGTTACCCACAGAATACTCATAAAAAATCCATTTATATTCTATCATGGGATCCCAAAAGGTTTGGGTAAAACCTACTGGAACCTAATTTTAAGCCTTTAATTAGTTACATTTCATGAATCAAGGAACAAAATCATCATTTCTTTTCATCATTCTATAACACCAAAATTTTCAATGAATCTTTCATAAATATAAACCTCACTGGGATCTACATCTAAGGGAGAAGTGTTAAACTCCATTAACACCTCATTATTTAATGTAACATTAACCATCATCCATCCTTGAAAAAGGATTAAATTCTCCCATCCTATGTAAATATGTTTAGTCCATCTACATAGAACATCTTATTAGATAAAAACTCACAGTTTATGTATCCATATTGAGCCACACTCCCATGATGAAATGGTGGAGGGGTTACCACCATTTATTGAAGAAAAACATCACCCTTGTCCTCCACCGGGGATAGCTACAATGAATCCAACTTATAAAATTCTTCATCCACTAAGATAGAATAGGAAATCCTACTAAGGTCATCTTCCATCACATTTCCCTTCTTAAAAGTATAATCTATCTCAAAGTTATAGTCCTATAGGAACTCTACAAAAAAACTCTGTCTCAGGTTGTAATCCCTCTATGTGATGATGTAAACAAGACTCTAGAGGTCTATGTAAAAAACTAAATAATCACAAATAAGATAACATCTCTACATCTCCAAGGTGAATACATCCACATTCAAAACTGATTGAGTTACATAGTATTGGTCATATGGTCTCAAATTACATAACCCATAAACTAATGATGCATGTGTCCATGTCAAAATACAACCAATCCCATCCGTAGAGGCATCATAAAACACTAAAAACATGAACACCTTCTCCATAAATCTCAAAACTAGGTAACTGATAAACCTCAACATCAACTCCTTGAAGTGTCCCTAATAATACTCAATCTAGATAAATGGCTACAGTATATATATCAAAGAGATCAAAGGTGATTTTATTTTAGATAAGTCTATCAATGTTCTCATGTGGACCCTAACAAAAAATGAAACTTCAAACATCTAAAATTCTCTTTGGTGGTTCCCAAGTAGGAATATCATTAACTATTATTGAGTCCACCGCCACACCCATGCCTAAAAATTTATATCCTAATATGTAGGCCTTGAGAAAAAAGAATTGATGCATCGTGTTCATCAGAGAAAGATGGTACTCTATGAAAATGTCACGAATCATCCATAAGTACCACATATGTTCCACATTTAATTCAATGTACAAAAGGATATAAATAATGAAAACATCCATGAATCAATCTAATAAGGGGTGAAGGACATGATCTATAAGTATCACAACCACTGCATGTGCATTCAATATTTCCAGTGGTATCATCATGAACACAAGGAAATCATAACGACATTAGAAATCCATCCTCATTATATCCTTCACTAGAAACTAGAGCTAGTGATAACTCATTCTAAGATCAAACTATGAGAACCACCTTACCTATAAACACTGGTTAAAGAAGAAATCAATTCATGGGGGTGAGTATTCATTCCCAATAGACACCTAGTTACAATAATGTTTGTCAGTACCTAACCTCAAACTCCCATCTTTATTCAAGGGAAAAAACGTGGATTCCCAAGGGAAGACACAAGATATAAAAAATCCATTAATCTATACATTCTATAACTACACCCCCAACTCTCGCAACTATATGGGGTCATCAGATTTTTTAGAGAAGATATGGATCTATCCCTGTGTGCATGTTTACATTGAAAATAAAATTTGGATTCAGTGTTAAGTATGGAACATCCATAAGGGATACATCCTCATACTCCCCCACCACCACAGGAGACTAAAAGCACATATCATACACTATTCCAAGGGTTATATGATAAGATTTAAAAAACTGATTGTATCCTCTTATACATGATCTCATCCGACCCCTCCATGGATTCCTTCCCATCTAATAAATACAATTATACCCCATTAACTCAGTCGCACTTTTATACCTACTAATAATTTTCTATATCGTCATGTACAGTGGAAAACGAGTCCATATAGAGTAAAAAACCATATTTACTCACTATCAACTATAGAAAGATTCCATGTGAGGCTCTATCTCCTCTCAAATCTTGGTCACTCTACCAGTATAAGTTTGATCACTGATCCTAAACTGTAGGAGGAAACAAACACAAGGTTTGAGAAAAAATGGGTCTACTTGCACAACTATGTCATGGAAATGCCTATAATTATAGGTAAAGGTTTGATTCTATTTACTAAAACTTCATCAGAGGGCCAATAAGATACATGTCATACCTCAGAATGCAAACTGAATCCCATGGGACAACATCCCCTATTTTCTAAAGTCATCTATCCCCTTTTCAACATATTCTACAAAACTAAGGATTTCTATGACACCTTATAACATAAAACAACCTTAAACATACAAGATAAAGTAACTTAAACAACACACCTCAACACTATCTTATTTCTATGGTACTAACTCCCCCACACGGTTTTAATTGGCATTATATGAACACGTATTGGTGGGGGGAGTGTCCATATTTTTTTCACGTCTAAATCCACATCAAACCTATCTAACACATGGATTCTATAATTCTCTAGGTTTCCAAAACGAATTATTACTGCTAAAATTTCCCTCAAGAGGGAACAAAACAATGTATGACACTCACAACACTAGCTTAAGAAATTACTCCACCACCCAATTAAGGAGTTCTAAGACACTCTATAACCTGGGTGATATCTATCTCTAAAACACATTATGTGCACTCAAAATAGTCTTATCATCTAATGGTACCAAAAAAACCAACTACTGCTCCATAAAGAATACTAGTTATGAGAAAAATCATCCATGAATTTGTGTTCTACACAAGACAGAAAACATGGATCACCACCTCGAGACAAACCTTCACCACTCGAGGGTATAAATAATAATGAACCCCCAATGGTCTTTCAATGGAACTCACATAATGTGAAAAACTAACTTATATCATCGACCTTGCCTGGTGAATCTATCAACTTCCTACTATGTAATCAATCACCCATATGGTTCAATGGAAGGAGATATACACATTGATCTACTCATTCCTATAGGAAACACCCCATGAATGGGTCCCTAAACTGAGGCCTCATCACTCAATTGGTAATAATCACAACATTGACTCCTAATCCTCATTGGATGTCATCATGGAGGCATCCTGAAAATTTTCAATCTGTTCCAAGGTCAAAGAAAATATCCTTGGATATTACCTAAGAAGGATACAATATTCAATAGATCCAATCTGATATCATGCATGCATTATTCGTTCCATGTGACTGAAGTCTAGGTATATCGACTTGAAAAGATGGCAGTCAAAGTCCTATTGTATGGATATATCATAAGCTACTCGAAAACTAGGTTTTTTGGACTATTATCCAATCTCCAGACACTCTAACACCATTTCTCTAGGTTCCCAATCCAATCCTCACAATGAGGTCATATCCAAACACAAAATTGATAAAGACTACTTTTATACCACTCTATCATGAACGTACCCACTAGGACCCTCTTGGTCAATAGTAAGCTGAGTGAGACACCCCATACCCATCTATAATAGGTTAGTGGAAGGAAAAAATAACCAACTAGAAAATTATGAAATGGGAGCCCATATCCAAAGTACCTGTATTCACCAACAAATCGTGCTCCATAAAATAGTGCATGCATAAAATAAAAAGAATAAAAATCTAGAGTGTGATAATGAAAGAAAAAACCTCTAGTAAAGCTTTAGAGTAATTTAACACATTATAAAAGAAAAAAGGTAAAAAATACATGCCTAAAATAAATAAATCCCCAACTCAGAGGCAAATGTAAGAGGAAAAGATGAATAGAACTTGCCACAAAATCTTCATGGTCAACCATTTAACACGGTTAGCACCAAGAGCCATTATTCTCTCCCATAATTAGTTCTACCAATATCACCATTGATCGATCTATTATATATATAATACACAAAACATGTAGTAAAATCCCATTCAAGGTTAAATATATACACACCTAGTGGGTGACCCAAAATTACAAAATAGAGAGAATCATTAAGAGAGTATTTATATCAACATCATTAACTCATGTCAGTCATAAATTGAGACAAAACCATACCAAAATTTAGATATTCTCAACAAGAATCCCAAATGAAGAGAGAAATGGTATTTACTTCTCCACATCCTAGTTAAATATGATTAGTCAACCTGTAGCCCCAAGGTTCCAATCCATGATATCAAATAGCCCATGCGTCGATATAAGTTATATACTGGAGGGACTGCTCTTAGCCCTTGTGTGAGACATATGAGGGGGATAAATCTATTCTCCATTCATATGGAATAACCTCTAGAAAATATGGGTTTTGGGTTAAAAACTCACTACTACACTCCACATACGAGGGGCATTAATCTCCAGTCAAGCATCATGCACAACCTCACCAGAATCTATGCAAAGGGCCAACAACTCGTTACCACACTCCACAACTGAGGGGGTGAGGTCTCTAATTTAGGACTCACTCCCACTTGATCTTGATGATTGGGTGTTACACTTCATAGATATTTGACCCATACACTATGCAGTAAGGGGGTTTCCAAACCAACCTATAAGGGTAATGGAGTACCCACATCCTAATAAAATGGGGTGATTTTTATCCTCGATAACACTCTACTGATCACACTTAATCACTATCCCCAAAAAGTGTTGCTAATAGAAGCATATTTCTAGAATCCCCTCATGTTGTAACCCTAATTTTTAAATGGAGGAATAAATTGTGTTCTAAATAGAAAAATACTCAAGATATTCTCTTTATGGGACCAAATTTGAGTCCCAAAGAAGGAAATACATGAGATATAAGTCTCAAAGGGGCGTATATGACATGTGCTTTTTGGGTACACAACATGTCTCATGTTGTCGTACTCTGGCCGTGACCCCTCATAGTACTTTGAGTGTAAAATTAAAGTACCAAGAATGTACGTCTGGTTACATAGTGTTTAACCCCCCCAGACACCTGGGGGTGTCCTCACTTGCACACATATTAGATGGCCATGTGAATAAACATGGCATGTACATGGAGTATGTGGCATGTCATGGAAGCCTAGGGGTATATTTGTTAGGTAAACTAGGTTAGTTACCTTTTGGGGGGTGAATCAGGGTACGATATATTAAAACAAATTCTCTTATTGATCTTGTTTTGCTATTAAGAAAAACTAAATTCTCTCTCTTTCCTGTATAAAAGTATAATAAAAAATTGAATCATGCGCAAGAAACAAAAAATTTTACTTGGTTCACCCTAACTCGGATATGTCCAAGGACCATACACCAGCGATGTCACAATGTACCAAATACACTAAAAGCACACTAATGTTTAAAAAATTCAGATTGGACTCACTGTCCCTCCTCGTTTAAAACCACTCAAAATCTGAAAGCTCACTTCTCTCTCAATTGAAGTGTGCTCACTACTTCTTCAGAAGATCAACTCAAATTTTAATGACATGTAGGTACCTTAATGATAAAAAAATGGATGCATCTTTCTATCTATATAGATGCTCTATTGATGTTCCACTTTCATCCACCGATGAATATAACTTTACCACAGGTGTACCGGGAAATATTTCGACTTTCATGCAACCTTAGAATGACCAACACACTTCTCCAAGCCTGGCACACTTCTCTATGCCTTGACACACTTCTTCAAGCCTGGAGTGCAAGTTTCACCTAACCACTGGCATGAAACTCCATTCGCCAACTTAGAACCTGGATGAATCACACCCTTTTACGCCCAAACTAATATTGGCACGCAACAGTCAACTGGTGTGAATATTCAAAATAACCTTATACTTGTGCGCCCAAACCACCACATGCACGACCGAACCTAATTGTTATACTGGAGATAGAATTTTCTATATGTTTTGAGCTCTATGTAAAATGAGGAGGGGAAAACCTCTATTTATATGAATTTTGACCACCCTAAGCATCATACGCAAGTCACCTCCCGACATGCAAGTCCAGTCGCCCTAGTCTCTATCACCCTACTCACCTTGCACGCCAAAACCAAAAATTGGTCTCCCCTATTTACATTTCCATAATTTTATGTTCTGATCTTGAAAACAATATGGCACACAACTTTCTAAGCCTCTAGGACACCGGCACACAAGTCTCTTTTCCAAAAACAGTTTTCTCCATTTGTCTATTTTGAGGCCCAAAAATTTGGTAAACACTGGAAAATAGTGCCACCTTGTATCTTCTCTTTTTGTACCACCTCCAGATCATCCATTATTTTTTTTAAGGTTCTTTTTTCAATCATATATTGTTAAAAAAATTTCTAGAACTTAAAAACTCACCATGCAAACCCTCTTTTTCAAAAAATTGAACATCATGGTCTGCTTTAACAAAAAATACAACATGGAGGCCCACTTTATCAATAAACACAACCACCTCAAAAAATGATTCAATGATACCTTGCGCCATTTTTTCAACAATATCCCCCTTTGGGTTTGTGGAAAACTCATTCATAAAATGATACATTATTAACACTTCCGCCACAATTTGTCTCTTTCGATTCTGATAGTGATCAAGGATTCACTCAACACATACTCTAAGCTCACATGAGCAATGATCGGCGTGATAAATAATAGTAAATGAAAAGTTAACCAATGGATAACTTAATTTTTGACATCACTTGTTGATACCAAAATGGTACGAAATGTTAATCTCTAGAAACCTTCTGACAACATTCCAACGTCACTCTCTTACTTTTATCATGATCCTCAGCTACTGTGATATCTATTCTTTGATCGATCACTTCTAGCAGCGTCAGATTCAATACCCCTCCTTCGTTTGTTTCTTGGGTACTTTTGTTGTCCAAGATATGCTATGGCTGATTACTTCGAACACCACATACTCTCATCATGGTGCTTCCCCTATCAGCTTCTTCACCTGTCTTGATAAACTCCCCCTATCTCGTTGCACCACCTGTCAGCTTCTCCCCGTGTCTTTGAAAAAGAAATTGTCTTTATTCTCTAGCCATTGTTTCTCCCCTATAGAAGTCATTCATTTTTTCCCCTTTGTCAATGAACCCAAAGGTCACTCATCTGTGGTCTGAAATAGAGTAGAAAACAATGATCAGTATAGTAATGAAAACACACCATACCTCCAAGAGAGGGGGTACCACATCCACACATTTTCAAGCTTGGGGAGTTGATTGGACTCTCAGAGCTAGTAGATGCCTCTAAAAATACTCCTTGAGAAAGGCATTTGCCATAATTTCTACAACCTGTAGTTCTGTAAGCACATAATCCAACTCCAAGATCCCTTTCCCATCTATATCCTTGATAAAATGATACTTTATCTCAATGTTCTTTGTCCTTAAGTGATGGATGGTATTTTTGATGAGATTTATAGCACTTTTTTGATCACATTGGATTATGATTAAAGACATCACTTGAACTCCCATATCATCAAGCTGCTGCTTCATCTAAAATAATTGTGTGCATGCTTAAGTGGACACAATATACTCAGCTTCTGCATTGCTTAATGAAATGCATTCCTACTTCTTAATTTTCCAAACAATACACAATCCACCAAGATAGAACACACCTCCAAACATTGATTTCTTGTTATCTACTAAACCGTCCCAATCCGCATCAGTATATCCCAATAACTTCGACTGAGATTTGTCATTATATATCAAGATGAAATCCACCATGCCCTCAATATACATAAGTATTCTTTTCTCAAATAAGGCCTTTAATTTGACCATTTCAATTTATTTATCACTAATGATTCATAATATAAAATTAACAACATTATATTTGTAGTTATTTTTTTATAAACCCTTTATAAATTACACTTATAATTTTAGATGACTTTTTAATCAAAAGTAAAGTTCATACCATATAATTTCTAAAATTATTTAATATTACCATTTAATATTATGGTTATTTAGTGATTAAATGTGTAAAAAGTATTTAATAAATAACTATAAATTTTTTATAATTATTTATTTTATAAACATTTTATAAATTAAGTAAACATTCAAAATAAATTTTCTATAATTTTTAAATAATTTATAATTTATAATAATCAATTAATAATTGAAATTTATTAAAATTATATTTTTCTATATATATCGTATTTAATGATATATTCATATCATAAGTCACAATCATGCCTTTTTGGGTATCATTTTTAATAATTAGATAGTGACATAAAATATATAATCCCTTATTATCAGTCATATTCAACGATATCAACATTTTTAAAGTCCTGGAAAACATATCATAATAGGTTATATCCTTGATATCACTTAATTCATTTGACCCTATGTTTTGTGGAAAGCGTCATTGTCAAATGTTATTGGCTCAATAGTATTTTGAAATGCAAATGACGTTCCCTATCACGACATACGATTTTCACCTATTATACATTATGATATTTAAAAACCAATAAATTTATACTATATCACCACCAATAGTATCCTATATCATATGGTGTGAATATATCACCACTTATGATATCCCATATCATAAGGCTTGCCACAGAACAACAACTCATATCGGTTTTAACAACCAGTAATACGATATACATTCCTCTTAATTTAAATGTGATATTATGAATCAATAAGCATGGTAAATGTAATACCATTAAAATTTCACATACAAATACCAGGATAAATATATTTCTTAACAAAAAACATTGTGCTTTAAAGATACTATGATATACTTTAAAAATGTTATTATTTAAATGCGAAAATTATAACCTGGTTGTTAAATTGGTGGTATAAATAGTATAACCACATTATAAATATGAATAAATTTTATATAATTCAAATTTATTGATTAAATAATAATAAACTAGTACTAAATTTTTATTAATGTAAATTTATGCTTTAATTATTTATTTTCTTTAAAAAATGTTTTTATTTTATTTTGTGTATATAAATTATAATTAATTTCAACCAACTTTATAAATTTTATTTGAGAAAATTAATATCATTTTTGAAATCAACATTTCAATATAATCTTAGGCTGAATTTTTGTTATTTTTCTAAAAAGTTTTATTTTTAAGTGAATAGTGACAAATACTGGTTTTTGAAAAGCTATAATTTATTTTCATTAAATCAAGTAATTTTAAAGTATCAGTATATTTTTAATTTTCTCTTAATGTTATAGAATTATATTTTAATTATACATAATCTCATTAATTATATAGAAATTATAATTATAATTTATTTTTGTATAAGTTCATTTTCAGGAATAAGAACACATTTTTTTAAAAAAAAATCCCTGTGTATTACGCATTTATATTAAATTTTATTACAAGAAATTATATAAATTTAATTATGACAGTGGATTAAATATTGGGAATCATTAAATTCAAAATTGGTAAAAAACATTTCCTTTTTATTATGAATAGTAACCAGCTAAATGATTTGTCACTTTGGTAAGTGTAAAATAGTTTAAAATGGGTTAAAATGTAGGGTAAGGATTAAAAACAAATATTACACTAGCCTATATACTATTGAATGGTGTTTTTACAAAATTTATCCTATATAAAAAAATATGGAACCTTCTTGAAACATTGATTATAAAATTTATGTTATATATTGAAAAGGATAAATACATATTGTCACTCACTTGATTTTAATATATATTATATTTTTTAAAATGGATAACAAAATGTTATGAATGAATATAAATGATTAATTTGAAAAAAAAATATTTTTAGGATTAGAAAATATTTTAATTTTTTATGGTATAATTACTTTAAATTCTTTTACAACACTGAATCGGTGCTTGTGGAGACGGTAGAAAAAACCTAGTAAATGATATTAAAAACAGTAAAATAAATATTTCTTGGATGAATTGTGGTGTTGAAATATTTTACAGTTAAAAATAATTTTTAATATTTGTTAAAATATCTCATATTATAAATCTATTGATATCTAGATGACATTATTATCGAATTAAATGTATAGTATCAAAAATAACTTTAATGATATTTTATGTTAAATCATATTTTTCAAATTGATCTAAAAATAAAATAATCCTAGAAATTGGACATGTGGAAAGTTAAAGGATCTTAAATGTCATAATTGTTCCATTTTTGGGAAAATTTTCACCATCTTTGTAATCATTTGACCCTTGAAGGCAAAAAAATTGTAAAGACCCAGAAATTTCAAGGAATATTTTTTCTTAAATACTTTGGAATTTTGCGAGTCTGCAGTTTCTGAAGGCGCCTGATGTCGAGGCCAGGTGTGCCCTGAATCAATTTCTGAAGTTTTGTTCGTGTACATTTAGTAAACGTACGTGCGGGTTTTTCTATCTTTTCAACCGGTGCTCAGAATTAAAACCTGATGTCACTGATTAACTCACAACACCGGTATTCCAATAAGGGGACCTTTACCGCAGTTCCATTTTCTCGGTAGGAGAAGTTAATTTTTGGGGATTTATATTAAATCAAATAAAATTGTTCTACAAAATTTTATTGTTTGAGAGTTGATTATTTCCTACAAGGGATAGTTAGAGTTGGGGCCCACACCCACATAACCCCCCATGAGAGGATAATGTGTGGTGGGGCCCACACTATCCCCTAACCCTTCAACTCCCCATTAACCCCCCTTCTTTTAATTTCACAACTCATCTTTTTTGAATTTTAAACTCTCCACCTCCTTCTCATTAAGTTTGCCAACAGAATTAATTAATGACTTCATTAATTAATTTGTGGGTAAATAATTCTTTGGAATTGTTTTGAATTGCATGTAAATTCTTATTTTATTAGGGGAATCCTTTCTAAAATATTTTCTTGGCAAATATTTGGTGGTGGAGCTTTGAAGATTTAGAGGAGAGCTTCATCCCTCACCAACAAAGAACACGAGGAACAATATCCTCTCAACGACCAAAGAAAGAATGTGAGGTGACGCTCGTGAGGAACACCTTAATCCTTTATTCTTCCTCCAAGTCATGGGATAATACACTGCTCGCGAGGAACGCCATCTATGACAATGACTTCCTACGTTGACAGGACGACACTGTTCTCCGCGACGCCGTCTTCCGTGATGCCCAACTATCGCGACACTCGTCTTCCACAGCTCGACGACGTGCGACGTCAATTATAAAGGAAAGGGTTTGTTCAAATTTTAAGTGAATATGTTGTACCCTGTTATTTATTGAAATTATGAATTATTATCAGCCATTTTATAACTCCTAACGTAGAGGGCGCGGGCCGATCAAACACGGATCGACAACCCTCCTATGGTTCTTGAATAATTTGGTGGCAGCAACGGGAGGTGGTGGCGAACGAAGGTGGTGACCGCGCGCAGGCCTAGTGCAGAAGAACCGCGGCCCGCAACCACAGGCCGGTCCGACAAAGAAGAACCGGCCAGTTTTTACCAGCCGGGCTGGAGAAACCGCGGCGCCCCATGGCGCCGCGCTGTGGAGGACTGCGGTCTGCGGTCTGTGGGCCGCTTCGGCGAGCGAACCGGCCGGCTCGTCAGCCGGCCGGGTTGAAGGAGGTCACATCACCCGTAGGTGTCGTGTGGGAGGATAGTAGCCCGCCCATGTGGGTCGCTCACGCCGGGAAGACCGGACATCTTTGGCCGGCCGGATAGGAGGGCGAAGCCTCTTAGCATCATCGGTTTGGGAAGTCGGGGGGTCGTGCCCCCCAGCACCGGTTTGGCCAGCCGCAGGCCGGGCCGTGCCCTTGAGCAAGCCGGGCCGCATGTCATGGACCGTGTTATGCCCCACTAGGCTGGGCCACACATTATCGGGCCGTGCCTACCCCTTAACCGGGTCGGACCCACCGAGCCAGAACGGGCCGACCTGCCAGCCCACCGGGCTTGACGTGTCAGGCCCATTTTGCTTAAATGCGAAAAACATCACGACCGTGTGTCCGATCGACGCGCCGTCTATGGCACTGGGACCCTCGTGACGAAGCGGTCCTTTTTTAATACTCTAAGTGTGTTTTTGATGACTTTGGAAAATGGACGGGTTTGGAATGAGTGTATTTCAAACCGGGCCCCTGGAACGAAAATGCTAATAACTCTCATACTGAGCGTCCGATTGATATGTCGTCTGTCGCGTTAGGTTCCATTTGACGAGACGAAATTTTGGGATACATAAAATATAGAATTTGTGATAGATGATGTATTGACCCATTGGATCGAGGAGTGGACCCTCCCGAAGTCGAGCGTGCTGTGTGCAAGAACCCTAGAGCTAGCTGCGACTGCGATGACTACCGTACTAGAATCCTCCATGGGTTTGACGACGAAAACAACTGTACTGGAATCCTATGTGGGTTCGATAGTGTTGACTACTGTACTTGTATCCTAAGTGGGTCTGATAGTTGGAATTTTGTACTAGTGTCCTGGGTGGGTCCGACAGAGTAGCTGATCTAGTATCCTACATGGGTCCAACAGCTTAGATGAATCAGTGACTACATCTGATCATCTCTATCGCTATACGAATGATGTATACCTATGTGAGCTAAGTCTTGACATTCAATCATTATTATCGATGTGATTGACTTGCTTTCCTATGTGTCCTGGGTTGTTCATGAGCTCGAGAGTTGGAGTCGAACTGTTATTGATAACTTAGGTATATGTATGGGCATATACCTAAGTAGAGTTGGTTAATACTTCTTGATTGTATCGTATTCTGTGGTTTATCCTTCATGGATTCTGGGAGACCTTCAAGGGTCTCGGGGTCCCTACTGATTATCACATACTCACCCTGGCACAGACTATGCCTTCACTACATTGTGTTGGATGCAGACGACGGATAACACTGATCGAGGTGGAGGCTTGTAGAGCTGGACGGTACCTAGAGGTGGACCACTTGGCAAGACGTACACGGAGCCGATGTCCAAACCCGAGGTGCTGAGTGGGTCATATGTACCCACCCTTCAGGTGGTATTCCCGGAGGAAGACTCGGTGGTTTCTATATTACTTTACTATAGTCGTACTAGATTTTCAGTTATAATGTAATTACTATTGGGCTTGTATTTCCGGCCACTTTCCTTTCAGCACATACTTTTGTATTCAGTATTAAATAGTTCTTTCTCCTTTTGCATACTCTATTGTATTTTTTTACATTTATAAAGGCAATTCCTTCCCTATTTATCTTTATTTATGCCTTTGGTGCTAGTTTCCATCCCCTGGCCTATGGAAGGCGGGATTGGGGTAGTCACGTCATGGGCCCTGAGGACGGGTCGTGAAAAAAATATATTCACGTGTTTAGGGTGAAAAAAGTTAATGAAGGGGTCTTACCAAAAGATATGGATTAAAATTACACAAAAACATATATATGGTTTATTTTATGATGATATTTTTACCTTATAATATCTATATTTTAATAAATGGTCATTTTTTATAATAATGTTTGAGAAATAAATTAATTTTATCTAAATATTGTAAGTAATTACAAGCTTTCCTCTCCTCACTTATAAAAGGGAACCTCATTTCTTACCTTATTCACAATTCTTAATCCACAGAGGTCATCCATGACCAATCCAAAAACATTTTTATATTCATTACCCACATATTATATCTTATGGTCTAGTCCTAATATTAATATTTCAATGATTAAGGTGTAAGACAATAGAGGTCGATCCA
Organism: Viscum album; assembly: GCA_963277665.1. Taxonomy (NCBI): domain Eukaryota; kingdom Viridiplantae; phylum Streptophyta; class Magnoliopsida; order Santalales; family Viscaceae; genus Viscum; species Viscum album. The sequence goes on from OY728161.1 coordinate 1,259,389,695, forward strand.
AGAATATGTATAAATCTTAACCGATATATTTCAATTTTATTTATTCTTACACCTAATCTAAACTAGTTTTATCCATTATCACATGATGAATAAAATATAAAAAATATGATGATATGTTCGTTTGATTATTTCATAATCATATCATTTCCATCAAAAGGGAAATGAGAGTATCGATCGTCTATATGTGTGGACTACCACCTCAATAAACTGAGGAGATTCATTTTCCATCACTGCCTCGCATGGTTTTTTATAATTATATATTTAATAAATATATATTATTTATATTATATTTATTATAAAATTATATTTATTTAATGTTAAAATATTATTAACCTTTATTGTATTCCTTTATTTAGAAAATGAAACTAGAGTTCAAAGATATATACATACTAATATCTCCATACATAGTGAAATTAATTTTTCAATATATTCATTTTATGTATTATTATAGATATTTATATAATGAAAATATATTTTACTTATATCATTATTGATATTATTTAGATGATTTACCCATGATCAAGATGCATGGACCATATCAACTGAATTGAGACATTCTAGAAAAAGGAAACAATTATCACCTGAAATAATGATTTTAATAATGAATTTTTAATGAATAGGTGAAAACATGTTATGATTAAACCATATATATTATAATAAGTATGAATATTGTTATTTTATATAATTATAATAAAAAACAAACATAGGAGGGTGGAGTGCTTACGATTCGAGTTAGATATAAGGTAATGGTTTCTCTTCTCACATTTGTTTATGTCAGACACATTTCATATTCAGCACTTATTTTTTTTTCTTGTTGTGTAAATACTACACCTTTGATATGTTTTATCGTTAATATATTTATATTCATGGTGTTTAATTTTTTTTTTGAAGTTATTTAATTAATGGGGTTATGATTCAAAAGTTAAAAAAGTAGTGAGGGTCTTATGTTATTATCTAACATTTTATCATGTTTTTTATGATTTAATTTTTTGATGATGAAATTATATAATAAATACCCCCAAAATCATATATATTTTATTCACCTTTGGTTATTCCTATAAATCATAATTTTTCCTTTCTTTTTTTGCCTCTCCAATTACTCAAACTCAAAAGTATGTTTCTAATGGAAAACCAACTTTCTTTTTCAATTTGATCTGGAAACATTTTCATCCTTATCCATAATTTTGTTAAAATGTATTCAAGAATTTTACTAACATCATCCAATGATATATTTATTTTTTTTACAAGTTTTTCATTTTCTTTAAAAAAAACCATAAATGAAAATGATAGCCTGTAGGGTGTCTTTAAATCGTAAGGGGATAAAAAAATTAGTAATTTAGCAAACATAGAAAACCTCGCAAAAAATGTAATATATAGCCAGTCCAAGTATCGATCCCATAGGGATGATCCATAAATTATAAATTAATTAAGAAAACTAGATTGTGATTGATTTTTTTGAGTAGAGAAAATTGGAATAATAGAATCAAGGATTGGTTGGTGAATCAAGATGAGAGGCATGCTCAGTTCAGTGATTTTCATGTATATGTACTAGGGATTTAATTGAACGTGAGTTTATTCAGTTTTGGTGTGGGAATTAGGCCAGCAGGGATCCTTAATCTTGGTATCCCTCCATAATCCTATGATAACACCTTTGTAATGGTCAAATACTTTGCTCAATAACATGAATAGGCAACCCAAAACCATATTTAAACATAATTCACCTGGATTGAATAATGGTCATTGACAAACTAAGGTGATAAATTGATGTAATGAAATAGAATTCAATTCACAAGAAATGGTCATGTGATTGCAAAAGAAAGATATCAAAATTGAATAAATAGTTCTGTAGTAATCCAAAAATTTATTAATAGTATAAAAATAATCCCTTAGCATGACAACCTGCTACAATAATATCTCCTAGAAAAAAGATAACTAGTCGCTCAATAGAAAAGGGTGTTATTTATAGTAAAATTGCATCAAAACCCATGGACACATCATCTTTATTTTTTAGTGCATCAGTGTCGTCATGACATTAACCAGAGTTTCACATCGTCTAATACATCTGATATTTATTCAACATGCATAAATCTCACATGAATCTCATCTGGAACTTTGACTCAATTCCTAGTGTGAAATCCTAACTCAAGACGTGTAATTGTCTTTCACAGCGTGTCATCAGGTCATGACATGTACATCACAGATAATTTCATGTGAATAATCCATTATGTGTGATGAAATTACACAACATGTAGTAATTTTTCTTCATTATCCTACTATGTTTTTTCATCCAAAATCCAGTGTCACACCGCGATGGAAGCAAGTCGGCACGAAATTTATTTAAGCTTTTAATTTATCCACTTTTCATTCCATTTCCAAAGAATTGTTGTTTCCTACCATAAAACATAAAAGAAGTTAATTGGATCATAAATTGGAAAGAATAACCAATTAATTCTAGAATAAATAAATTAAAATACTCAAAAATATGTACATGGAGTATTCTTAACAGAATATTCTTATCATTTTTTGAATGATGTTATTTTTACCAAAGGTCTAAACAGAATATTTATTTTAACATATATCACATAAATGGAATTTCTCACCATTAAAACTACTCCTTGATTTGAATATCAATTTAAAATTATCCACATTTTTTTAATGAAAAACTTATTCGTAATATTTTTTTTTGTATTTAAATTTTAATTAAGTGATTAGAAAATTAAAAGGGTATTTTCCTCAATAACAGTTCCAATGATTTTTAAGGAATTATATATATATGGTAACACCTTTTGATGTTATTTATGATTAACTAGGGATACAAAATTATGATATAATTTTTATCCATTATTTATATGTTTTATGTTTATTATGATTAAATATTTATAAAAATAATTTAATTTTTTATTGGTTAAGTTAAGATGAAATTTTAAATGTTTTACTATTATATTTCATAAATATGAATGGATTATGATTATGTGTGGGGTTAGTATGTTATATCCCTCCAATTAATTAGGTAAATACTAATGTTTTGTGAGATCTAAGGGTATATAAGAGGTTATCATAGGACAAATATGGGTTCTTGGTAAGTTATATAAATCTAAAATCTGGTACACTAGTGGTTATCCCAAGACTAACATGTGATAAATGTCCTACTGGGTATCCTAGACATAAGGTTTATATGATTATAACAATTCCATTTTTTATGACATGATCTTATGACAATGTTATACTATCATAAATCATTTTATTTTATTGTTTTATGATTCATTCCTTACAAACTACTAAGATTTATGTAGTGACTCGTGATTATGATCTATGAATTTATGGGTTTGATTTTCAATTATTAAGCTCTTTTCCTCAAAAAAATATTCTCAAATTATGTTTAAAAATGATTACTAATTAATATATAATTTTTAACTTTACTGAGCATCTTAGATCACCCTTTATTATTCTTTATTTTACCATGGATATGAAGAAATATTTTAATAAGGATATGTCTAAGAAGGGTTCTATTTTTGAAGAACTTTGTCGGAGATGATGTAGATCATTTATGTAGAAGTTGTTTGCATATACAAGTTTCCAAGGACACTAAACCATTACACTTATTTCAGGTATTTAAATTAAATGTAATTAATATTCAACTAAAAACGTATAATACTTATGTATGAAATAATTTGGTCACCTTGGTTTATATTAGAGCAGGGTTTAGGTATTTTTTGAAACTATTATTAGGAAATATTAGTGATAACCCTTACGATAATCCTACGTTTAGGAGAAAATATTATGTTATAGTAATGAAAGGAATATGTAATTTAGATAAAATATATCCTTTTCAAGTTATAGAAAAGTGGATTTGGTTGTGGAATATATTCAACTAGAAGAAATTACCCCAAAAGTGGTGGATTGGGTGTTAAATCGATCATCACCATTTCATGATGAGTGGGCATATACTGACATAACTGGATAAACACTATCAAGGTATATTCTTGGGTAAATTCAAATTTTCTTTTATAAACCATTATAAATGATTTGAATTTATAATGACCCTGGATAACCTATGTTAAATGTAATGTTTCAAGATTAAGACATCATTTGGATGATTTTTCCTAATTACATGAATTCTAACTATGATTATTATTTCTCACAATATTTTTTTGTTTTAATTAGTGTTTGTAACAAGGAAGATTCATATTAATTATAAATTTCATGGATGATACATTGATTTTCCTCTGGAGAAACCAATTGAAATGGGAAAACAATTTTGAAATGCTGCAATTATACCTAATGAGATATATCAATAAATGAATAAAAAACTAAAAAAATAGTTTTTACAAATTAAAAAGAGAAAATAAAATATTTTTTCATGAAGACCATGTAAGAAATAATATTTACCTTCTTACACAATATAAATTTGGGAAGAAACACCAATGGAAATGTCTCAAAGGAATAGTAAATTTACTTATATGTGGAAAAGAAGGGCATAAAGAAACCAATTGGTAGGAGAAATTAAGAGTTCAATGGAGGGAAATAAATTAAATCTTTATATTTCAATGTATTATGTGAGGTGAAATGGGGAATTGTTTAATACAATTATCTAATAAAAGGGCCAACTCCTTGACAAAGGAAGTGTATATGTCATAATAATCATTGAAGTATTTATGTATTGAAATTTAATAATTACCTTCTAGAGTTGTTTTTATCAATGATTTTTTAGTTAAAATATTTACTAAACATCAATGGATGTTTTGTAGTATATTTTCATTAAGGTTTTTCGAGAATATATTGATTAGTATTGATAACCTAGAAAAGTGATTTAGTGTTAATGTGATATTTTTTTAGAACACATTTTTGATGTATATATAAACCTTAATATATTCATTATTTTGAGATAATATTGATTAGTTGGGATAAAGAGGTGATTAAAATTAATAAAGATAATTTTATAGTATGAGTGACCATAAAATTGATTACGTATTGGTTGAAAAATGGATTTATGTTCTAACTAATGAAGTTTATTTTACTTTTAAATTTATGAAATATATCTAATAGTCTTTTAATTTATTTTATCAATATAGATAGAGATATTTTTTCAAATAATATATTTTTTCATTATGTTTTTATGGAGATTCATGTTATCAACCTATTTTATTAGAATATATGTTCATGCTATTCACATTTTTAGTATGAGACATTAATAGATACATTATATTATTAAAGATTAATTTTAAGTTGATATTTAAAATTTTGTGACCTTTTTTTATAATTTTTTGGGGTTTTAATACTTGTTACACATGTTTTTAGAATTTATAATCCAGCCATTTTTTGAAATAATTATGTAGATATTTGGGTATTATTATTGAAATATTTGAGTACAATCCCTTAAATGATACTTTATTCATATTATTTATCTTAACATGTAATTGTCATTTTTCATTTTTGTGATCAAATTGAGATAGGAAGAATATATTGATATCCATTAATAGATAATATAATCTATTAGATGTTTATATCAGTTCTTGAACCATGAAAAATTAATATGGTTCATTCATTATTGGAATATGGGATGAAAAGAGGTGGAAAATAATTAAAACATGAAACTAAAGGATAGAATTATGTTTATATATTCAAATAAATAAAGTATATATATTTTATCATATTATATTATAAAGTAACTCCAAAACTCTAGTAACAAGATCACGAAAATGAGAAAAAATTATTATTACAATCCTTTCTAATGAATTGATGGTGTTTCCACCCCTCACAGATTTATAGTTTTAGGGTCATTAACTTTTCCATGAATACATTATATATCACTCTCTTTTATTCCCTAGATGTTATTTTTCTCCGTTAAGTAATATTCTCACTTATGACTAATTTCATCCTTATTTTTTAACCTCATTTTGTGTTATTTTAGGTGACATTTTTGTTTCCCACTTCTCTTTTTCAAAGTATTTTTTATCATCCCTTTGTCTGATGTGGGTTTTTAACAAAGGTATTTTATAATATTAAAACCTTTATTATTGAGATAAAAAATTAAATGATGTAATTTATTTAATAAGTTAGAGTGTAACACCCCTAAAATATATTTTAAAAATACTGTTCTTTAATACTTTCAGAACACACAACACCGAGCGTTAAGAAAACTACAATATACTATTATAATATGATTATTTAAATGTGGATATTTTGACCTTATCATTAAATTGGTGGTGTTAATATGACTGAAAAAATTATAAATAATTATAAAAATTTTATATATTTAATATTTATTTATTAATTCTTAATAAATAAGTACCCAATTTTCATTAATGTAATTTTATATTTCAAAAAAAACTTCTTCAATAATGGTTTTTATTGTATTTTTTAACATAAATTATAATTAATTTATACCATAAATATAAATTTTATTTTAGGTAATTAATATAATTTTTTAAATCATCATCTCAATATTATCTCATATTGTATTTTTGGGATTTATTTGAAAAGATTTATTTTTATGTGAATAGTGAAAAAACCAATTTTTCTAAAGGAGTAATTTATTTTCATTAAATCATGTAATTTGAAAGTAAAATTATATTTTGGATTTGATATTAAATTAAAAAATTCCAATTTAAAATTTTTATACTCTAATTAATTACAAATTTATTTTCATTATACTTTATTTTGGTATAAGATCATTTTTGGGATTAAAATTCATTTTTAAAAAACTATTTTCTATTAGGTTCCACACATTTATATTAAAATTGATTATATGAACATATATAAGTTGAATATTTAAAAATTTATTCCACATTTGTAATCCTTAGGTATTATTAATTTAAATATGTCCATTTTATTTTTGGTCATTATGAATAAAATCCTTGGTAAATAATTGTCACCTCTTTAACAATAAAACTAGTAAAACTGTGTTAAAATAGTATGGTACAGATTTCAAATTTCTCAAAAAATTTACTTTATCATATTTTATGTCTTTTTAGACCAAATTCATACCATAAATTAAATATTTCAATATATTTATACTCTCATTTAAATTCACTATTTATATTTTTTAAAGGAACTAATAAATAAAAAATGACATTCTCCTGATTTTAATTTATCATATATGATTTCATAGAGGTAAAAAAGGATATGAATTAATATAAAATATTTTAGTCAAAATAAATAATTTATTATTCGGTGTTAATTTATTTTTAAGTTTTTTGATGATATATTTATTTTAAATTCTTAAACAACATGGAATAAGTGCTTCTGAAAATGGTAGAAAATACCAAGTAAATGGTGTTAGAAACCCTAAATAGAATATTATTTATATTAATTGTGGTGTTACATGAATTTTCTGGTTAATAATAATATATAATTTATGTTGAAATAGTTTATACTCATAACACATAGACATATTGATGAATTTAATGTCAAACTAAATGAATATTCTCAAAATGACTATAATGATATTTTATAATAAATAATATTTTATTAAATGATTTAAAAATCACAAAAATAAAAAATTGAACAATTTTAATTTTAAATATTCTAAAATTTAATACATCTACCATTTGTTAAGAACGTTTTATATTATATGTAAATATTTGAACCTTAATGTCTAAAATGAGTTACCATAGTTAAGGTTAAAAGGAGTTAACAAAGGGGTTAAACCAAAGGATACTATTTATAATTACCCCAAAACTTATTTAAATCTTTATTCTATAATTAAATTAAAACCTTATCTTCATTTTATTATAAAACATGTCTATTTTTGAGAATTGTACATTTGAAATATATAAATTATATATCAATTTTATATGTTATTACAAGTGTGTCATTTCTTCACATATCAAAGGGAACCTCCTCTCCTCCATTATTCAAAAGGTCTGAGCCATATATATTGAGAATTATTTACCATAGTAACTTACAAGATTACTTCAATAATTCATTTCTATCCTTTTATTCTATTAATACAAATATTTATATGCTTAAGGTGTAACCCAAAGGATGTCTCTTAAAGGCGATGTATAAACCATAACCGATCTCTTTCAATTTTATTTCTTCTTTCACCTTCTCCAAAATTATTGTATCCATCATATGATAATGAATATATTATCATAAACATGATGAGATTTTATTATGATGATTTAAATTCCATTTTACACCTATTTTATATAATATTTTAAATGAATGTATCACTCGTACATGCTAGTAGACTACCACCTCCATTAAGAGATGTGATTCATTTTCCATCACCGCCTCACATGGATATTTATAATGATGAGTTTAATGCATATATATGATATTTATGACCTAATTATAATTCAATAATGATAAAATATTATTTTACTTCTTTCATTCATGTTTTAGAAAATGAAAATAGTGTTCATGTGTATGTGAGGACTAACGACTACATGAATGGTGTAATTCATTTTTCGATCTCCACATTTTATAGAAAATATAAAATAAATAAATATATATAGTGAATATTTATTATATTTATATCATTGTAAAAGTTATTTAAATAATTAATCCATGATCAATATTTATGTATTATAACATCTTAATCGAGACATACAATAAAAAAAGAATCAACTATTTCCTACAATAGTGATTTTAAAAAACAATTGTTAATGGAGGGTTGTTAAGATGTTATATGTAAAATATGTACGAAATTTTATGTTTTAATACGGTTATTTATTATATTTATAATAAATAAAAATGTATTATACATCATGTTAGAGTACTTATAAAACAAGAAACATATAAGTTAAGGGTTTACCATCTCACTTTTATTTTTTTAAGACATATTCCATATCGACCACATAGTTCTCTAATGTGGAGTATATACAACCCAATTTTTATGTTATATAATTAATATCATTATATTTATGGTATTTAATGTTTCAGTTTTATTTATTTATTTCTTGGTGTTTATGCATGATAAGTTACAACAACTATAAGGGTCTTATGTTACAACATCACTTTTTACTGAGACTATTTAAGCATAAATTTTCTAATGATGAAATTATATGAAAAATATCTCAAAATTTTTATGTATTTTAGTCTCTTATGGTTTTTATAGAAATTAAAAACATTCTTTTCATTTTAATCTTTATAAGTAAACAAAATTTTTTAAGAATGATTTTAAAAAAATATTCATTGTTTTTCGTTTCAATAATAAATATTTTTCATCCCTTCCCATGTTTTCATTAAAATATATTCATGAATTTTTTTAATATTTTATAATTATTAAAGAATTAAATTTTTACTCATTTTTTAATTTCAATAAAAAATTCCTAAAAAGAATATTCTATTCATTTTCCTAATAAGGTGCTCTCTACTAAATGTTTGAATGAAATAGTTATTTTAACATATGACATATGCATGTCCTTCCCCTCCATTCTATCCAATCATTGGTTAAAATCGTACTTTAAAAATTTCCATGTTTATTTTCAAAGAATATTAATTTGAAAAGGTTTTTTAAACATTTTTATTATGAGAGTGTTATTTGAAACCAAAAATTGATGTTTCCTCAGGAAAAAAAGCCAATTATTTTTTTAAGGAATTTTTCAAATATAATAACATCATTTTATATTACTTTTGTTTCACTAGGGATATGATATTGTGATTTTATCCTTAATCTTTATCTATATTGATTAAAATTATGATGATTAAATATTGATGAAACCCATTTTACATTCCATGGGTTAATCTATGATGGAATGAATAATTTTTTCATGATCTTATGGAATACTTATTATTAGATTATGATTAGATTAAGAGTGGCTACATTATATCACTAATTTATATTGGAAAATGATTAATGTTATATAAGCTCAAAGGGTTTACTGGAGGTTATCTCAAGCCCTAAAAGGGAACACAAGAGGTTATCCCAAGACCAAAGTAATTACATGTGTGGTTATGCCAAGAGTAATAGGTTATGAATTCCTTATTGGGTAGAGTTGACATTAGATTTCTATGATTATGATTATTCAACACTTTATGCAACTATTTTATGAAATTATCTTATAGAAATGTTATTCTCTATTAGATCATATTCTATGATTCCTTTATTATGATTATATTATGAACTATGAAGATTTATATCATGAATAATTATTATGATATATGAATTTGTGGGTATGATTTTCAATTTTTATTCTCATGTTCTGTTTATAAATTATTAAGATTGATATATCCCCTATTTACCCTTAATTAGCATCTGATATAACAACAAGAGACATTAAAAATAGTAAAGTTATGTTATATGTAATATATAACACACAAAACTAATATTTTAATATAATGTAACCATCTAATTATTTTCAATATATTTATTTTTAAATAAATTCAATCTCTCTTACATCATGCCATGTACACAACACCAAGTTTGAATGAAACATGATACTCTATTAAAATATTTTTTTTTTAAAATTATCAATATAACCTAGATAATAAGTTAGAGGGTATAACTAGTAATGTATAATTTATGAAAATTATGGTTATTTATTTATTATTAATAAAATAGGAATCAATAAAAAGAAAAGGAAATGTTTTCCGACAAAAACTATATATTGTTTTCTAAAAGATTGTTTAGCCACACATTGCAAAAAAATAAAATTAATTTTTTATAATTTAAAATATATATATATATATTATAAAATGAATTTAATTTTTTAGATAATAATATCAAATTTATCTAAAGGTGAATTTTTTTTTCTGAAATGTTTCATTTTTTGATGAATAATGAAAATTTCTGAATTTTAATTGAAAAAGGATTTTTCATTTAAATAATATATAATGTTAAATTATATGTTAAATTGGTATTAAAGTAAAATTAGTTCTATAATATATATATTAATACAATATAGTTCATTGGAATCATTTTAATTTTTTATTTCGATATAAAAACGTTTCAAACATTTAAACATTTTCCCTTTAAAAATGTGTTTGGTCATCATGACTACGAGATTAATTTTAATTTAAGACATTCCTCTTATATAAATGGAATTTGGAAGAGTGGATTCTCTATTTATAATCATCATAATATATATTATCTAATATGGTCAAGTTAATATTTTACCATAATGAATAAAAAATAGTAAAAATTATTTATTGTGGTTAAGGTAAAAATGGACTTACTATGGGTTAAGCTAAAAAGATAAGAGCTAAAATGACCAAAAAAACTGGTATATAACCTATTTTTGGACTATATATTGATCCAATAATTTATTATTATCATTAATAATCTATCTTATACCCTTTTTCATATTAAAAACGTGGATACAGCGTTCTATTCCCGAAAATTAAAAGTGTGCCACTCAGCTCACTTATAAAAGGCCACCCTCTCTCCTCTCTTATTCACAAATTAAAACCCTTTTTTCAGTTAATAAATGACCAAATCACTTGAAAAATTCCATCCACTCATCCTATAACCATTTTTTTCAATAAATATTACATAGGAATGATTTTTTTGTAAACAAAATGAGGTTACATGAAGAAGACGGAATGTTCTTCAATGAGTGTTTTTATATTATTTCCTCTCAAACCTCATTAAATTATAATAAAAACATGACGATATTAAAACCATAGTATCTGAATTATAGATATATTATTTTAGTTTAAGTTAATGACCTTAAAATATCCCCACATCCATTAAATGGATAACAAAATAATCATTTGTGTGTACGATAGATTATCGCCTCATGAATTAATGTCATTTATTTTTTCATTTCCACCTCTCACTGTTGGGTATGATGATGTTTATAATGTAAAAATATGATATTTATAACATATTTATACCTACTTATTTGTTATATCATATATAATTTTTTATTTTCCATTCCTCAAGGGATATGATAATAGTACCCATATGTGCAACAAACTACAGCCTTGCAAAGAAGTATGATTTATCTTTCACTAATGATTTACATGAAGGGTAATAACATAATTTTTAATGAATATATGAGATATAAATTAAATAATTATTATATAAAAGTAATATTTTTCATTATGAAATGTTAATATTTCATTTCCTTTTTATGCTAAAAAGTGGTAACGTCATTCATGTATGTGTGGACTATGCCTTCACGAAGCGATGTGAATCTATATTCATCACCAAAACACATGGATGATATATAATTATATTTAAAGAAATAATATGGTATATCTAATATTATTATCATTTTGTAAAGATACAATATTACAAAAATTCTCTTCTATAACAATCACTGAAAAATAGAATCTTTACTCATGTGTAAGTACGACCAATCGTCTCTATGCTTGTAACATAGTTCATTTTTCATAAAAATATTTCATGATTTTATTTAAAAGAATAATTATTTATAAATATTATAATCATGTCATGATTTTTATTTTGTATATATTTAAATAATTATCTCTTTGACCATCATCAACCAAACATATTCATTTTTTAACACATAATCCAAATATAATCTAATCATACGTCATAAATATAATTGAGTAAGTAATAAAATTTAGCACAGTTATAAGTGTAAAAAGTATTAATAAACATTAAAAATGTTATTAAAAAATTAAATAATATATATAAATTATTATTCAAGAATATAAATAACATATGTGACATTTTAAACTCAAGGTAAGGGTTTTTCATCTCACTTTTACTTCTATGAGACAAACACGATAATCCCCACTTATTTATCTTGTTTGGTGCATATACAACAATTTGTGTATGTTATATCAATAATTACTTTATCTACTATTCAATTTTTTAATTAATCACCTTTTTATCCTTTTAATAGTGAAAATGGTATGTTCTTTTTATGTTATATATCATGTATGAAATTACCCACCATCATGACCATCATTTCTTTGAAGTTTACTTTTTTATGATTACATGCTTATTTTTTAAAAAATTTCTATTGTTCTATATATTTATAGTTTTTAAATGATATTTTCAAACAATAAGATTTTAGAAATATTTAATAAATTACATAGTTTTTAAAAAATGTTATTTTCTGAGAATGGTTATTTTCCTAAAAAAATATTCCAAGTGATCATTCCAAATCATTTCCCATCAAATAATATATTATTTTATAATAATTATACTTTAATTGGGATATAATAAAATGAAACCATTCTTTATTATTTATCTATACTATTTATGATCAATTTTATTTGAGATATACTATATTCATACCATTCATTTGACTCCGAATGGTTTATGATTAGGCTTATTCATTGGGGGAATTATTTATATTTTTTGTGAAAGATTAAATATCAATGTTTATGTGCATTATGTTTCACCTCTTTTATATAAATAATTTGTTGGATTTAGTATGTAATGTGTGGGGTTTACTATAGGCCCCAAATTCATCATTAGGTCTCATGAGACAAACTATATTGGGTTTTGACCAAGGCCTTACCCATTAATATAGATTTATTGGCACAATGCCTAGATGGTGTTAAATTTATTGGAACAATACATCAATTGTATGTTTTAGATTTCTATATTTATTCATTTCGTAATTAAAAATTCATTTATTGATATTCCATGTGGTTATTAGATAAGTTATAATATCCATGGTTAATTTTAATGTTCATGTGATTATTTATATAGAAATATTTGATCATAATTTATTCCGTAGATATTATTCTCAAATTATTTATTAAATAGAATTGGTTTCACTATTTTACATTCCCATATTGATAATCTCTTATTTATTCATATCTCTCATTGTACACTTACCCTTACTAAGAATATGAGTCCATCCCTTTAATATGTTTTATTTTTCCCATGATACGTGGTGGTGTTTTTTATTTGATATACAAGGACACACTAAGAGTAATAACAGAATTCTAAAAGAAAATTCTTTGTGTATTTTATGTTTTAAAATGTATGGTTAATTTCATGTATTTATATGGTTTACTAAGGAATATAAACTATTTAGTCCTTTAAGATGTGATTCCTAGTACCTTATGCCAATATAATAAATTATACACCAGCTCTAGGATACAGGGGTTAGGATTTCTATAGTTTGTATCAGAGGAAGTTTAGTAGAAACCTTAGAAACTAGATTTATAAAAACAGAGATTATATAACATAACCCAATGATATATTTTATGGATAAGAATTAGTGAACATCATAAATATTTGTAAAGGAATAGATTATGCAGTTTTCCTAGAAAATACATCCATGTATGGATATTATAAGTGGACATGGTTGTGGTAAATATGTAACTAGGGGAAACAACACCAAAATGGGAGAATTGGGTTGAACCTAATCATCAACTGGTGCATAAAAATAGTCCTTTTTACGCACCAATTTTAGAACTCTTTGTGTATATGATTAGTATAAATCACATTTTCATTTCAAACCATTATGAAAGAGTTGAAAATAAATATATACCCAATGAAAGCATGTTTACGATTATGAGTTTATCAATGTATGAAATTTTTAATTTATGTTACGTTTTTCACCAGTCTTGGGATTATAAATTATGTTTCATAATGTTATGACATAATATTGTGTATTACATTATTTATAAATAATGCCTAATGAATGGAATGACAACCATATAAATTCACATACTCCATTTAGGTATTTCCATCCTGGGAAATATAATAAAGATGGTGTAGGCAATGAAATAAGAATAGATCAAATTATAACCATATTGGGGTAGTTGACTTAGGTTAGGGGTAATAACTTTTCCCATATGGAGCAGCCTGATGATCTAACCTATGGTGTAACATTGTTATATCTCTTCATACGATAACAAAATATTTTCTTCAATGGGGCTATAAATCCATTTTTAGTTAATAATGGATAATTTTCTTAGAGAAGATATTTGTATCTCTTAAATGTAATGAATGGGAGAATGTTTTCATTGTATTTTATCATCTATCAAGATATGAAGACTAATGGTGGTATATAATTCAAAACACTATAGATAAAGAAGAAATAGTAAAAATAGACTGTAAGGATTTCAAGGTACTCTTATTGGGAAAGTATTTTCCTCACGAACAATGAGAGGATATGAAAAAATAGTTCTTTATTCAAAGATCGAAACTAGAGGAAAATGTTTCTAATTATAAATCTAAATTTAAAATATTATCCTTGAATCTTTTAGACTTTGTATAAAATCCAAATATCAATATTGTCTATTCATTTGATGGGATTAATCTAATCCTTCTAAAAAACTACCCTCCCAAACATTCTCATCATATAAGGTTATGGTATCAAGTACTATCATGGTTTAGAAATAATTCTCCATGTCTTATGAATTTTAATGGAAGAAAGGGGAGAAGATGATGGTAAGGAAAAAGATAGATAAAGGAAAGACATGATATAATGATTCTCCAACATCTGATACATAGGTAAAAACACCTTGGTATATTCTTAAATGGAAAATTGGTTTTCTTGAAATGTGGTGAAGAGGAAAACATGCTCATAATTTCAAGGTAAAAAAGAATATTCTAATGTGAAACTATTCTACTATATGAATATGGGGAACTATTCCAATTAATACCCCAATCATTACGATAATACTCCTCTGAAGAAGTTAAGAGATTATGGTCAATCTTATGTAATTTATACATCCAATATGGAATGATTGTTATGCTTGTGTATTTTGGATCCAAGAAATATGTTGACAAATTATTTTATCAATGATATCCTAGTTATAATAATAATGAAATGTATAAGGGTTGTGATGTAGTAATTTTAATTTATGATTTGAAAGTGTATGTTGAACAATATTGATGACCAAAAAAAATTATTCAATGGAATAATGAACTTTTTTTAAAACACATGATTGATGGATATATAACCCTTAATATATTCCTAGTATTGAGATAATGATTTTGGGATAAAGTTATTATTGAGATGGATAAAGTAAACTGGATAGTATAGACTACTTTAGAACTGATTAATGATTTTTGAAAAACTGGTTACTGTCATCATTGATGGAGTTAACAAAATTTTTTGAGTTAAGTATTATAAATAATAATTTATTATTTATTTAATGAAAAAGGAAGAATTCATGTTTTCAATAAGGTTTAATGGTAATTTAGGTTATTACCATGTTTCGAGGGAATACAGGATGAAGGTATTCACATGTTTGGTATGTGATGATTAAGAGATGCTTAGTGTTTTTTAAGAGATTAATGATAATTTCATTTTGTAAATATAGTGACCTTATTTATTATATTTTGGATCATAATATTTTAGAAGGATTTTAAGGATAACTATTCATGAAATGGGTTAAGTTAAAAATTTGGTGAGATTTTAGAGATTAATGTATTATATTAGATAAATTTTGGTAACATATTGGAGAATAGTTAGAGATAGAAATAAATACTTTTCACCCATTTGTGGACAATATAATCTATTCATAGTGAATTTTAGTTCTTTGGGCATAAAAATATTCTTTTTTTGATACATATTTATAGATATTCATCAGTTATACTATGTGATGAATTGGAAATTGTTCAAAGAATAACTAAAGGATGAAGTTGTTCATATGAAATAGAAACATATCATGTAAATATATTACCTTATATTCTTAGAGCATAACAGGATTCGTGGAAAGGAAAATAAAAGAAAAATTTTATCCTACTACCTTAATTTCTGATGAATCAAATAGTTCCATAACATATCATAGATTTATGGGTTTGAGGTCCTTAACTTTACATTGATCACCCAATTTATGCTAATAAATGGCCCCTATCAATCTCTATAATTATTTATTGTTTTCATTCTTGTATATATCTTCTCTTTCCATCAATTATAACCTATATAAAAACCTATTTATGCATTATTCCATATGACATTCATACTTCCATTTCTATCTTATAAATATGATTTTTATCAACCCTTTTTGTGATTTTGGATTTATATAAAGGTATTTTTAAATTTTAAAACCATGATTACTAATATCGGAATTAAATTTTTAGGATAAAATTTATTTAATGGTGGAGAGTGTGACACCCCAAGTGTAGCACACCTAAAATCTAAAGTATGAACATTGTATTCGATAGCATGTATGGAAGGAAACACCAAGCGCATAAGGGAATACAATATCATAATAATTTATAATACATTTACTATTATAAATAATTTAATATATTATATATCTTACAATGAATTGTATTGTTAGTGTGCAACATACGCAACAATGATTTTCATTAAAGGCCTATGTTAGACGCACGACAGATTTTTACCGGAAAATTATATATT
The DNA here is from genome assembly GCA_963277665.1 of Viscum album. Taxonomy (NCBI): domain Eukaryota; kingdom Viridiplantae; phylum Streptophyta; class Magnoliopsida; order Santalales; family Viscaceae; genus Viscum; species Viscum album. The sequence goes on from OY728161.1 coordinate 1,259,406,896, forward strand.
ATTGAAATATTATTATTTATTATAACAAGAGATAAACTATCCATTATGAATAGTATTAACTAAATTATGAAAGTATATAGATTAAACAAATACACGATTAATTTTTTAGTTACAAATTAATTATAAATTAATATAATAACTAATTGAATATAAAAAGAATTTTTCCATAGAAAACTATTTTTTTCTCAGGAAGATATTTTATCCTAATAAATAAAATTAATTACAAATATTTATTGATATTAATGTAATATATATATTATATATTCAATATAAAACTTTTTATATTCATCCAATATTTATTATAAGCGTAAGATTAGAACAAACCTAATTTTACACATAAAAACCAATATTTTTATTGAGGTATTTTTACCACCTTTTAATAGTGAACCTATTTTAAAATAAATTTTTTGAAAAATAATAGATAATATATGTCCAAATATAATTCATATTTTAGTTTGAAACCAAAAAATAGGTTAGGGTTAATTTCTTTATTTTTCTGTGAAGTTTCATTTTTTTAATGAATAGTGAAAAATACTGAATTTTATTTCAAAAGTGATTTTTGATATGATTTATTTATAAAGTGAAAATATTTTTTAAATTGTTATTATTTTTTAATTAGATCAAATTTTTATCAATTAATCCAACATAGTTAATTATAATCAATGTTACTTTGAGATTGACTATAAAAAAACATAGCAACCATTAGGACGTTTTTACTTTAAAAACTCACATTGTCGTCCCATCTATTGAATTAAAATTAAATTAATTTCTGCCTATTATTTTATCGGAATTTAGAAAAATTTATTGCATATATATAATCAATATAATTTATAATTTTTAATAACATAAAATTTTTTTTGAAGACAAATATTAGGGAATGTACTTAAAAGTAATTGCAACGATTAAGGTAAAATTATGCTTAAAATGGACATAACGTTATTCTTAAGGGACCAAATAACTTATACACATATGAAAAAGAAATTTTCTGTACATATTTCAAACCTTTACTCTATTGGATATAAATTGGAACATTATGGGATTCAATTAAAATTTTAAAAATGTGTAAGGAATCCAATTGGCAGAATATTAAATGAGTGCCACTTTCCCTACTATAAAAAGGCCTCATGTCCTCTCCCTTCCAAACACATATCAATAAAATTTGGATCAAAACATATCTACCCAAATATTTCCTCAAAAAACCATCCCCACCCTATAATCCTAAAACATGGATGAAATAAATCCATGTAATCCCTTTGGTGAAAACCAAAAGGAGTTACCTGATTAAGAGGTAACATCTTTCCTTAAACTCTTTAATTTTATTTCTATTATCCACCACTAAAATATTCTTATTCAATTATTATATAACAAAACTGGTATCTTAAATATACTAGGATTATTTATTCTATGGTTATAACCTAAACTTATAAACACTTCCATCTAATTGGTAATGAATATATTGTTTACGTCTACAATGAACTACCGCCTCTCGAAAAGATGGTTGTTCATTTTTTTATAACCACCTCTCATGGTAAAAATTATGATGTAAAATCTCTTTATATGTGGTATATATGATATTTATAATTTATTTATACTTATTTAATTCTTTTATAACACATATCATATTTCACTTCATTTTGTGGGAATAAAATTACATCATTTGAGGAAGTGTGGACTAATGCATCCTAAAATCAATGTGATTCGATCACACGATACATGGGATGCATATAGAATGATTTTAATTTAGAATAATGGAAATAAACAATAAATATATTCTATTCATGACATAATTAATTTTCTAGAAATATAATATATATATATATATTCTATTTTCTTTATTACCCTTTCACACACTAAAAGGTGATAATATTGGTTGTGGGCGTGTGGACAACTGCCTATTCCACACAATCTGATTCCTTTTTCATAAAAAGAATTATATATATAATTATCTATTATTAAATAACATGTTTTTAATGATATAATGATCATTTTTTAATGATATGGTGTTACTTTCCTTCTTTCCATAATGATCATTGAAAATGGGAACATTACCCATGCATACATATGACCTTCCATCTCCAAAATTGAAGCATTAATTGATTTTTCATAAAAGTATTTAATTATTACTTTTAATGTAAAATTAATGTATAAATATGATAATTATGTCATGATTATTATTCTATTGATATTATATAATTATTCATTTGACCATAGTTGACCTAGAAAAGTTGTTTTTGACACATAAACCGAATTTGGTCAAAACAACCAATATAAATATAATGGTTTATGTAGTTGTATACAATGTTGTACTATTTAAATTAATGTTATAATAAAAATGAAAACGTTTCTCATTAAAATAAGAAACTAGCATAAGTTTATTATACAGGATGTTAAAGGACGTTAACCAGATAAAAAACATAACGTAAGGGATTTCTTCTCAATTTACATTCCATTAAGACTTATTTGTTGTTATGCACCTAGTTTATTTTATATGGAATATAAAATTCCATTTAAAATGTTATATTATGAAAATATTTATTATCAGGATATTATATGTTTCATTAAATTTTATTATTTCATGGTTTATATCATCTTAATGTTTCAATGTGGTCTGAGACACTTTGGAATGATTAAATATTATTATCTTTAAGAACATTTTTAATGATTATATTTGTAATCTCAATTCCTTTTGTAATTTTTAACTTTTTATTTAATAAATAACTCTATTTTTGTGCACCATATTTATTATATATGGTATACATGCTTCCACTTTTTCATATAACATCATGATTCATTCATTATTCATGACATTTTGAGTTTCAATTTAAATTTATTCATCTAAGGGGATATGAGTTAAAAGTTACCAAGTGAAAATGAGATTTCATAACCCAATTACTTTTTATTGGGATATACTAATTCCCCAATGTCTTTAATATTATGAGATTATGTGTATAATTAAATTTACTATCTATTTGTGTGTTTAAACTCCCTTATGTGTATTTACAGTTGATAAACAATATCTATTCATTGATTGAATCTCACTTCAATTTTATTTTCTTTTCATGGGTTTTACTTAAAAATATCATATTATTTCGGATTTTTTACACTTGAATTTAAATCATAGGAAATTATTTGAGCATTTTATAATAAAAACATTAATTTTCTACTCCTATGGTTATTCATGAACATTTTAATGTAATAGTACCATTTTACCACTCTTTGGTCCTCAAATTGTATTAGAAAATGTTTTCTTAGAAAACATGACTTCATTTATCTCTTTAGTTGGTGGACCTATTTTATTCTAAAAACACCTTCTAAAAAAACCGGTTTTCAAAAATGTTTTTAAAATTATTTTTTAAATACATTTTTATTTTTTTTGTATTTTACCATTGTTTTCAAAGAAATATTATTATCTCTTTCCAAACAAGGAATTTTTCTGGCCTTCTTACCATTAAAAAGAAATGTTTTTACCTCGTATGGAAGGTATTGATTTACTCAATTCCATTTCATTGAATTTTCCTCGAATGATTAATATCATAATTTTTAATGAAAATGTTTTCAAAAGTGATTTTCAAGGAATTTGTTTCAAAACAAATGGATATTTTCCTCAATAATTTTTTAAAAATATATTTTTATTTTATTTATATTCATCGATGATATCTACATTTTATTTTACTCCACTTGGGATATATCCTAATAATACCATACTTATTCTTCCTCTGGATGGTTTATGGTTTATTTGGAAAAGGATGGTATTGACTATAACTTATTTAATTCACTTGTCAGTCAACTTGAAATATTCAATCTCCTATGATAATTGAACATTAAACCCCAATAAATTATATATTTCATTTTTCATGGATATTACTTTTAGGAAAATCATATACCATTTTACATTTAGTATTTACTTTGATAGTTAGTTTATTTTTTGCAGAAATATTGATAATTCTATATGCTTTATTCAATTCGAATACTTGATTAGGTTTGTTATTTATTAATTAAAGTGATCAATTGATATGAATAATTATTTTAACATACAATTGTGGGTGGGGATGATAATTTTTATAGTCCATTGATAAATTGATAGGTCCTCATGAGAAAAATAATTAACGAAAATTAAACAGCTTTCTATCCATAGTATTAAATTCTCTAGAGGATATATATTAACATTATAGGTCACTATGTGCCTTAGACCTAACATCCAATAATTTATCATTTATTTCCCAGAAAATTCATTTTGATTCATTATTTATTATCCATGATATTTTTATATGAAAAATTCTATGGATGAATTTAATTCTTAGTTTTTTATTCAATGGATTGTGTTTTATTTTCTTACATTGCCATATTTATTTTTCCTTATCTAGTTCTTAGGATTGCATGTGTTTCCATTTATTACCTTTTTATATTTTTTATGTAATTCATTCTTGGTTTATTGATTACATGGAATGTGTGTTCATTTTTTACCATTCTATAATTATTATTCTCATTTATTCTTTATTTCATTCGTTATACTTTACCCTTATTGAGAATTTGTGTACACCCCTATTTTGTATTCTTTCCCCTAGTATTCTAATATGTTTACTAAAAATGATATGAAAGGATATGCTAGATGGAAAAAAGTTATCTATGAAGATATTTATAAAAAATATATATTATAATTAATGTATTAATTTATAATAAAAGACTCATGTATGTATCTAGTTTACCAAGACTACTAAACTCTTGGTCCTTCAGTATTTGATTCCTAATAATCATTCTAATGTAATTTGTATAAGACGCTAACTCTAGAACTTTTGGGGTCGGGTTGCTACATTTGGTATCAAAGTAAGTCTAGTAGAAACCTTGGGTACTTGATTTATGAAAACATAAATTAGAGAGTGTAACCCTAAGGTATACTTTTAGGAAAATTATAGAAGAAAATCCAAATGTTTTGGTTAGATAGAGATTATGTGGGTTTTCTAGAAATAACCAAAATTCATGATACTACAAGTGGATGTGGTTCCAGAGAATATATACACAATATTATTAACTCAGAGAAGGTGTGTTGGGCCTGACTCGACCTAACCAGGTACACGAAAACTGGCCTTAATGTGAACTACGTCTGAAACTCCTAGGGAATATGCTTAAGAAAATTCATATTTTCTTTAAAACCCACTCTGAAGAATTTTTACAATGAATAAAATGGGATAAATCTAAGGTGTTTCATATTGAAGATAAGGTTTTATGATTTCAAAATCCTATGAATGATATTATGGATAAACCCTATACTAAGTAAGGACCTATGTAGAAATAAATGGATGAATTTTTTATGTGTTGCTTTTTTATTAAAAACCTTAGTTGAAAGGATATTTAGTTATTAACCAGATATCACGGTTATCCACGGTATTTATTTTGGAAATTATATTAACATGTTTTAGAAAAGGATAACAAGCGTGTCAGGTGAAAACCCATCAAATCTAGTAGGGTATCTGTACTTGAACCCATGACCAAAATATGTCATTGTTTTTAGATAAACGATTTATTAATAAATATTTATGATGACCCTATAGTGTAAATTTTTTGGTTTATAGATTATTTCCTGTACCATATTAGTTTTAGTGAATATTTTGGAACAAATAGTTAGAATTTTCCCTCTTTTATGGGCCTTGTGGTCCGTTAAATGTTTATTTTTTTGATTCAATCATCTAAGTTAATTTTTGTGTATCCATTCATTGAAGTATGGTATGAATTAGAATTTGATCTAATTATTACCAGAAGATGGAATATTTCACATGAAATTAAAACGTATCATGAAAGTAAATTTTCTATTTATTCCTAGGCAGTAAAAGTATTAACCAACATTTGGAAAATGAATTAGAATTTTTTTTCCTAAACCATAATTTTTGTTCAACTGATGGACTTTAAAATCATCATATATTTATGGATATAAGGCCCTCAACTTTCCATTTATCATTAAATTGTTTGATATTGATGACCTCAATCACTCACTATAAATATTTAAACTTCTCAACTAAGTATGTATCTCTACTATCCACAAATTTTATCCTACTCAGAGACCTAGATATATGTTAGTCCATATAACCTTGGTACTTCCCATTCCCTATTTTTTAGAGGATGATTTAAAAACCCTTCTCATGATGTGGGATATTTAACATCTGAAATATAAAACAATATTTTATTAATATCGAGTTTAAATTATGAGGATGTAATTTAATTAAGGAGGGGGGAATGTTGCACCCTAAAAATATAAAGTAGGAACATTGAATTCGATAGTGTATATGATATAAAACATAAAGCGTATAAGGGAATATAATATCCTGATAATTTATAATATTGTTAATATTTTATATATATTCTATATATTTTAAATCATTCAATTCATTTTATTATTAGTTAGCATGTTGCATACCGAACAATGATTTTATTTAATGGCTTGTGTTACACATAAGACAATGTTTTACGGAACCATAATATATTATTGAAATGTTATTATTTAATATAATAAAACATAAACTAGCCATTAAGAATAATATTTTCTAACTTATGAAAATATATTGATTAAAAAAATATAATATGAATTCATTAGTTACTAATTAATTAGAAATGAATATAAGAATCAATTGAATATAAGAAAAATATTTATATAGAAAAATATTTTTATGCTAACAAAGTTGTTTTATCCTAAAAAAATAAATTAATTAAAATTAGTGAGTAATATTTATAAAATATAAATATATATTCAAAATAATATTTTTTGGTATTCACCAAATATATTTTATAAGCATAAGATAAGAACAAATCCCATTTTACATATAAAACCCATTATTTTTATTAAGGCATTTTTACATATTTTAATAGAGAACCTATTTTTATTTTAATTCTTTGATCTTTTATGGATTATATATGTCATAATAAACATAATATTTGAGATAAAAACATAAAAATTATTTTAGGGTTAATTATTTTATTTTTCTATGATGTTTCATTTTATAATGAATAGTGAAAAATACTGAATTTAAGTTCCAAACTACATTTTCAAATGATTTATTTATATGAATAAATTATATTTTAAATTGTATTTAATGTTAGTATTTAAAATAATTTTATCATTTAATACAATTTATGTAATTGGGATCAATTTCACTTTTAAATTGACTATAAAAACATAGAAAACTTTCAGACCTTTTGACTTTTAAAACCTACATTGTTGTTCCATTTGTAGGATTAAATTATAATTAATTTCTACCACTTCTGTGATTCAAATTTGGAAAAATGGATTATATATATGTAATAATAATAATTTCAAATTTCTAATAAGTTCAACTTAGTTTTTGACGAAAAGTATCAGAGAATGTAATTAAAATTAATTACAATGATTAAGGTAAAATTATACGTAATAGGGGAATAAACCTTAATCTTAACGGCCGAAATGACCTATAATGTTTTTGAAAATAAATTTAATGTCCATATTTACACCATTTCATCCCTTTAATAGAAATTTTAACATTATTTGAGTCACTTTTAATGTGAAAATAGTGTATAGAATTCCTTTGTAAAAAAATATTACAAGAGTGCCACTCATCCTCTACTACAGAACGACCTCCTCTCCTCCCACTTACTCACTTTTATCAAGCCATTTTTGATAGTAAATTATATAAAACATTGTTCATAAACATAACTACTATAAACCCATAATACTCACATTTTGTATGAAGAAATCCAAAGAATCAATTTGATTAAAACCCAAATGAGTTACCAGATTAAGAGGTAATATCTTTTACTGAATCTCTTTAAATTTATTTCCATTATCCACTCCATAAACATTTCTTTTTAACTTATTATATAACAAAAATATTATCATAAATATACTCTTATGTTTTATTCTATGGTTTTTAAATAATCTTACTCAATGTTCCATCTAATGGGTAACAAACATACACTTTACTTGTACGGTAAACTACCACCTCACAAAATGATGATTTTTCTTTTTTTAATTACCACCTCTCATGGTGGAAATTATGATGGAAAATATGTTTATATATGTTATATATGATATTTATAATCTCTTTATACTTATTTAATTATTTTATAATTCATTAATTTATGCACTCTATTTTTTTGGAATATAATAACATTATTTGATGAAGTGTGAACTACCGCCTCCTAAAAGCTATGTGATTTGATCACACGATGTATGGGATGTATAAACGAACTTTTATAATTAAAAATATAATAAATAAAAAACATATATATGATATTAATGAAATTATTATCTTTCTATAAATATAATATATATAAATATTCCATTTGGTTTATTACCCTTTCACACAATAAAAAATGATAATGTCAATCGTGGATGTGTCGACTAACGCATCCTCAAAATGATTTAATTAATTTTAAATCACAAGAATTATATATAAATATATATGATTAAATAAAATGTTATTTATGAAATATTTATTATTTTTGAAGTTTATGGTGTTACTTACCTTCTTTCCATAACAATCATTGAAAAACGGGAACGTTACTCATGCGTACGTATGACCTACTATCTCCCTGATTGTAACGTTCATTAATTATTCATAACCATATGTAATGATTTTTTTAAAAGTATAATTTATGTATAAATATGATATTTATTTCAATATTACTATTTTTTAGATATTATATAATTACCACATTTACAATAGTTGACCTAATAATGTTTTTTGACACATAAACCAAATATGGTCAAAACAACCGATATAAACATAATTGCTTAAGTAGTTGTATACAACATAGTAATAAATGAAATAAAAGTTATGGTAAATATAAAACATTTATCAATAAATTAGATAATTAATAAAATTTTATTATACATTATGTAAAAGGTCATTTACCTGAAAGTAAATGCAAGGAAATGGATTTTTTCTCAATTTATATTCCATTGATAGTTATTTGTTGTTATACACCTAGTTTATTTTATATGGTGTATATTATTCCATTTAAAATGTTATATCTTGAAAATAATCATTCTCATGATATTATAACTTTCATTTAATGTTATTCCTTCATGAATAATAAGATTAGAATGTTTTATAGTGGTATAGGACTCATTGGAATGTTTAAATATTATCCTCCTCAAGAATGTTTTTATGGATTATCTTTACACCCTCACTTCGTTTTGGTGATTATTAACTTTATATTGATGAAATAACTTTATTTTTTCACACATAATTTCTTATATATGCTTTTCATACTACCAAATTGTCATATAATATCATGATTAATTCATTATTCATGATATTTTGAGTTTAAAATTTAATTATTTCATCTAAGGGGATTTGAGTTAAATGTTACCAAGTGGAAAAGAGATTTCATAAACAAATTCATTTTTATTTTGTTTATACTACTTCCTCATAGTCATTCATATTCTATGATTATATGTATAATTAATTGTAAAATCTATTGATGAATTTACACTTCCTTATGAGTATTTACAAATGATACACATAATTAATTCGTTGATTGATTCTCACTTCAACTTTATGGTCTTTTCAAGGGTTTTACATTACAATATTATTTTATATAGTATTGTTTAAACTTGAATTTCCATCAGAAAAAATTATATTATAATTGTTTATAAACACTTTCATTTTCTTTTAAATTGGTTATTCATGACCATTTTCATGTAATTGTTTTATTTTCCCACTATTTGGTACTTAAATTATGAAAGAAAATGTTTTTTAGAAAACTCGACTGCATTTTTCTCTTAAGTTAGAGAACTTATTTTCTTCTAAAACCCACATTTTCTAAAACGGTTTTCAAAAATGTTTTAAACATTATTTTTTAAATAAATATTTACTATTTTTTCTCTTAACGTTGTTATCAGAGGAGTCATATGGTCTCTTTCAAAAAAAGGAATTTTTCTAACCTTTTTACCATGGAAATGAATTTTTTAACATCATAAGTCAGGTATGGGTTTACTCTCTATAATTTATTTAAATAATCCTTTGAATGTTTAAAACATTACATTTTTAAGAAAATGTTTCAAATTTTATTTTTGATGAAATTGTTTTTATAATGGTTTTTGAAAACAAGAAGTATATTTTCCTCAAGAGTGTTTCTAAATATATTATTATAGTATTTATATTATTCAATGACAACAAACCTTTATTTTTCTCCACTCTCGAATGTTTTTAGTGATACCATCCTTGTTCTTCCTCTAGATGGTTTATGATTGATTTTTCCAAGGATATTATTCACATTCAGTTCCTTGATTAAATTTTTAGTCCCCTTGAAATATTCAATACCCTATGATCATTGAACATTGAATTTACCCTAAATTATCCATTTCATCCATTATGGATATTACTATTTCCAAAATCACATACCATTTTACATATAGTATCTACTTTGATAATTGTTTGATTATTTGGGGAAATAATGATAATTTATTATTATTCATTAAATACAGATACTTGATAAGACATATTATTTATTAATTAAATCAATTAATCTATATGAATAATGATTTAGACATGCAATTAAAGGTGGTGTCTGAATATCATTTAGCTCCTTGATACATCAATAGGTTCGAATGTGACAAATAAGTTTCACAAAATTAAATGGTTTTCTATTTGTAGTTCTAAACCATCCGGAGGATGGACCATGATATTATATGTCCTCATGTGCCATAGACATGATGACCAATAGGTAAAAATTTACTTCATAAGTGATTCATTTTGATTCATTATTTATTATACAAGAGATTTTCATTTGATAAAATATTTTGATGAATTTCATTCTCAGTTTATTTATTAAATGTCATGTGTTTTAGTTTCTTACCTTGACTTATTTATTTTTTCTTATCTAGCAATTAGGATGAAATGTGTTTCCATTTATTATCTTTACATATTTTTTATAGACTTTCTTCTTAGTTTATTTATTACTTGGTATGTGTGTTCAGTTATTTACCATTAAATAATTATTATTTTAATTGATTCATTATTGATTTTTATATACATTACCCTTACTGATCATTTTGTCTCACCGTTATTTTGTTTCCTTTTCCCTAGGATTCCAAAAAGTGTAATTAGAAAGATATGAAAGGATACTATTGTAACACCTGAGACTTTTATGTTATATAAATCATCAAAGGAATATTTCACTACACACTTTCTTGGATTACTTTACATGCAATCACGACCTTCCTCGATAGCTTGCGTCGTACGCAATACCGAGTTTCACTAAACAACGATATGTATTAAAATATTATTAAAACTAGCCGTTATGAATAGTAATAACCACTTTTTGAAATTTTATAAATTTTATTTTTCAAAATGGACTTCATTTTTGGATTCAGAATATCGAAATTAGCCTAGGGTGAAATTTTGGTATTTTTCTGAAAACATTCAATTTTTGATGAATAGTGAAACCACTAAGTTAAAAACTGAATTTTTCATAAAACTTAATTTTACCGCTTCTGTGAATGGAATTTCAAAAATCCGACAGACACGGTTGATATCAGTAAGTAAAATGTGGTTCAATGAGATAAAAATAATTTTTTAGAGAATAGTAACTTTTTACTTTTTTTTACCGCGGTTAATAGTAAATAGGGTAACTAAGGGTAAATATGATATTATTATTACCCTAACACATGTAATAATTCAATTGGATAAGTGTAATTCGACCAAAAACAACCTTATGAATAAAATATGACCATTTAGGCCCACTTGTATTAGATTAGGACATTTATTATTAATTTATTTAAAGAAGGGTTAAAATAGTTAAAATCAAAGTTTAATAAGTAAATCATTTTTAATATGGGGTTATAAATAGAATAAATTCTACTATAAATATTCATTAGAAAGATAAAAAGATTTCCTACATAATGATATTTTATTTATAATTTTTAGACATTAAATAAATTAATTTATTTATGACACAACGATGATGCAGTAATTACCATTTTAAGGAAGTATCAACATAATTGATGTTATAAATGCTCAAATGAATGTAATTTGAGACTTTTTATGAATTCCACTAATTTTCTAGGTTACTATGATATATTAGTGTTGATTTAATCAACTTTATTCGAACATATAATTCTGTTATGACTTTCACAAAAATAATATATCAAATAGTGTCAAAATTGACACAAAATAGTTTTTAAAATAAATATTATATTATTAATTTTTATTTTATTCCTAAAAATCTAAAGTTCGTCCAAATTACTTAGATAAGGATATATGTATTAATAATAAACAATTTGGGGTTCGTTTGGAATGTTATAGTCAGTGTATTAACCATATAGTGAAAGAAAACAAAAAGACACAGTAAAAGTTAAATTATTTAACTTAGAGTTAAATCTAATTGATAAGGTTAAAATAATACCCTAAACTTTTTTAAATCTTATTGGTTGATAGGATTTCTACCCATACTCACCTTAGATTCGAAATAAGACCCTTTGGAGCCATTATAAACCGATTTTGACTTTAATATAAAATAATATTTTGAGATATTCCTAAGGTGCCCCTCTCCTCCCTTATAAAAGGGCACCTCCTCCACCTCCTCCTCACACCAATTTGAGCACTCAAGATCGGCCAAAACCTGCCATTTTCTCCTATCCACTTCCCTAGAATAATCCTAGAGGTCCTGGTATTCTTCAATGACCAATCTTAGTTCCCTAAGTGGAGGATTCAAAGAGGCGTTCCAAAGAAGAGGTAATATCCATTACCGATCTTTTCAATTTCTTTCTTCTTCAACTTCTTCTTCTTTAGTTGTTTCATGATAAAGTAATAACATCAGTATTACTTACATACTGATATGTTATTATAAATATGAAACAATCCTAATTCACCTTCTATGCATCCTACGGAAAAATGAAATCACCGCGCGTGCGTGCGTACGGAATACCGTCTCCACGTCGTGGTGTAATCTATTTTCCACCATCACTTTACAAAGATGGGTATAATGGTGTAATGAGTAACTATTTATGATTATTATTAAGTAATATTGATACTGAAATAATATATATATATACTCCAATACAATTCCACGATCATAGGAACGATATCATCACTCGTGCGTACGTACGGAATACCGTCTCCACGATGTGATGCGACTCGTTCTACATGATCATCATTACATAGTAATTATATAAATGAATTGAATGAATAAATATGATATATGTTACACTAATACCGTTCTGTATATAAGGTATCTATAACCTTAAAAGAAGAATAAGAATGTATTCGGCAAAACACGCATAAGAACAAAAGGCAATAAAGACCCGAGTAACAAGTAACAATGAAATATTACTAACAAGAAGCTAAGAATATGACCATATATGATATCATATCAATATGTATGATTCTGGAATAAGTCAATAACATTATTTAAACCATTATACAGGAGCTTCGGACACGTACAAATCAAATCGAACCTAAGGTAAGGGAAAATATCACAATCTCATTTTTATCCGAGATTGTTTATTCGTAAGTATTTACTGGGGTGTATTTTATCATCCACATCCATGTTTCATCAATATGTAATATTATTTCCATCCACCTACAATTGTTTTAATCCATTTTTACCCTTCGGTGTGTTTTTAGTAAAAGATATGAAAGGAATCTTTTGTCGTTTTTCATACGATGTACTTTTTGACTTTTCCGACAAAAGTACGAAGAATGTTTTTTTTAACTTATACGACATGAATGTATTTTTAAAACATTATTTCCAAGAAGCTTCCTTTACAAGTTTTCATGTTTATTTTTAATCAACTTCTTTTAGTTTATAATTGTATGACATGTTAAGAAAAGAAAAGAGTTTTTGAAGAAGAAAGGATATTTTCCTCAAGAATGGAGTTCAAGTGTTTTATCAAAATTATTTTCCATATAAGATAATAAAGGGTTCTATTTTTATCCCTTTAATTACATTGATTTGATTATGTTATGAGGGAATTATTTTTATGAAGTCATTTACCTTATATGATTTGTTTTATGATGTCATGATGTTTCAAGAATCCCATTTTTGTTACATGTGTTATGCGATGATGTATGATGTATGATTATGTGGCACACATAAGAAAGGATTCATTATAAGATGAGTGGGACCTATATCTCCCTCCAATGCATTGGGTAAAGATTTTATATCTCATGAGATAGACATGGTTGGAACGGAAGGTTATTTCGGTTCAGTGATACAGGACTGAAACGAGGAGTGAACTCGGTTCAGAAAGGGACTTTGTCTACTAAGATAGTCTTGGCAATGAGTCATGACTAATAGGAAATGATTTTCCATGATTATGTGTGCATGCCACAAAGTTTCAATTTTTATTTTATGATTATGGGGATCTCATTTTCACTTCTATGATTTATTCCATGTTAAGATATTATGATCTCTTTTGCAGGTTTTGATTTTCAAAAAGATATGATATGATTTTTATTTCCTTTATTTGCCCTTACTGAGCATTTGAGCTCACCCATTTATGTTTTCTTTTCCCCAGGTCAGGAAGGTGGATATTAAGTAGAATATGCTAAAAGGGACCCTAGATATGATGAAATAAATGGGAGACAATGTAGAAGATTTATGAACCAGTTGTTTATGTTTCCCAGTTTCTAATGACACTATACCTATACGGTCCTTTGTGGTTTTGTCATATGTTGTAATAAGTGTGCTTCAATTTTGAAGTATTAATAATATATGTAAAGTATGGTTCGTTATAGTTAGTATCAGAGGAAAGGTATAGTCAACCTTTGGAAACTAGGATGTGAAAGCCTTAGTAAGAACCCTAAGGATAAGTCTAAGCATAGAACACAATCTTAGTGTTTTAGAAATGGCCTTGAATAACCTAGGATAAGACCTTAAGCATGAAAATTTTATTCTTGAATTATGTGGTTTTCCTATTATAATTAGTGTTGCTCACACTATTCTTCTTGGTTTTAGTCAACGGCTGGAACCCGAAGGAACCGTGTTAATGCGGAATGCGATGGGCAATGCAATGATTGTCCCCCTGAGCAACCAAACGATATGGGAGCTGGAATGCAAAATCTTGTAGCCATGCTCACACAACTTTCTCAATCTATGAATCATACAGGACTTCCAAATGAGCAAAGGAAGGAGCAACATTCTGTTGAATCCTTCATGAGGCAGCATCCACCTTCTTTTAGTGGGTCTACTGATCCATTAGTTGCTGAACAATGGATTAGTACTGCTGAAAAGATATTTTCAGTTCTTCAATGTTCTGAACATGATAAAGTCATCCTAGCAGTGTATCGTTTGGAAGGAGATGCTGATCAATGGTGGAATCTTATTAAGAATACGAGGCAAAGGGATGAAATTGAGTCTATGGAATGGGACGAGTTCAAGAACTTATTTTTCAATAATTACTTCCCTCGTATTCTCCGAACAAAGATGGAGAAAGAGTTTCTGGAACTAAAGCAAAGGGATGATGAATCTGTTGGTACCTATGAAGCAAATTTTACAAGACTTGCAAGGTACGCTTCTGGTATTATTATCCAACCTGAGAGTAAGATTGATCGATTCTTTAGTGGCTTAAAACCAAGTCTTCAAAGGGCGTTATCCATAAGGGACTTCAATAACTACGAGGAAATCGTTCGATGTGCTCTCAAAGTTGAGATGGAGATTTGAGTAACCCATCAGTCACATGGGATTGATAAGAAGAGGAAGATGGAATTCAAAGGAAAATCTAAAGAGAACACTGAAAAGAAGATGAGCTTTCCCTTATGCTCAAAGTGTGGAAAGAAACATGGAGGGAGTTGTCTTAAAGGGACAAGTAAATGTTTTAAGTGTGGAAAGGAAGGTCATCGGGAATTTGAATGCCGCGATAATGGGAAGAATATGTCCAATGATGCAAACAAAGGAAGGGATACACAGAATGAACCTACTACACTTCAATGTTTCAAGTGCAAGGAGATGGGGCATTATGCCAATCAATGCCCAAATACAAGGGTTTATGATGATGGTCGACGTCAACAAAATCTTAAGGCTAAAGACAAAGGGAAGTCACATGCAATTTCTATCAGCGATGTGGAGTACGATAACGAAGTGGTGAAAGGTACACTTACCATCCACTCTAAAGTAGCAAATGTTTTATTTGATTCTGGATCCACCCACTCTTTTATTTCTAAAGAATTTTCTAAGGGTATCACCGTATTACCTCAACAATTAGATGTTTAGTTAGCTGTGACAACACCTAATAGCACAACAGTCGCATCAAAAGTTTATAATTCTTCTCCGATCGAAGTTTGTGGGAAAGTGCTTCCTGCAAATCTTGTGATCCTTCCTTTAGTGGAATTTGATGTGATTCTTGGCATGGATTGGCTTTCTCTACATGGAGCTCATATCAATTGCCAAAGAAGGGAAGTCACATTTCGTATTCCAGATCAATCTATGATTGTCTATCAATGCAAGGATGAACATAACCTTCCAGTGGAAATTTCTTCCATCTTATGGGTATTGATTCCACTAAATGAAGGTTATTTATCTCAAATGGTTGGTGAGAAACTCACGATTAAGAATATGCCCATTGTATGAGAGTTTGATGATGTCTTTCCGGAGGAATTACCGGGTCTTCCACCAAATCGTGATGTTGAGTTTTCAATAGAACTCGTACTGTGTGCTTTGCCTATTTCAAAGACACCTTATAGAATGGCCCCAATTGAGTTGCAGGAATTGAAGAAGCAACTCCAAGAGAATCTTGATAAGGGATTCATACGCCCTAGTGCGTCACCTTGGGGAGCACCTGTTCTATTTGTTAAGAAGAAAGATGGATCAATGAGACTCTGCATTGATTATCGAGAACTTAACAAGATCACTATCAAGAACAAATATCCTCTCCCACGCATTGATGACTTATTTGACCAACTACGCGGAGCTCAATACTTTTCCAAGATTGATCTTCGTTCAGGGTATCATCAATTAAGGGTCAAAAGGGAGGATATACCAAAGACGGCTTTCCGTACAAGGTATGGACACTATGAATTTATAGTGATTCCATTTGGTCTTACTAATGCCCCTGCTATCTTCATGGATCTAATGAATAGAGTCTTTAGAGACTATCTTGATCAATTTGTGTTAGTCTTTATAGACGATATTCTTGTCTATTCAAAGAGCAAGGAAGATCATGAAGATCACTTGAGAATTATATTGAAGACCCTGAGAAAGGAGAAGCTTTATGCCAAATTTACCAAGTGTGAATTTTGGCTTCAAAAAGTTGCATTTTTGGGTCACATAATCTCAAAAGAGGGGATATCTGTGGATCCAGCAAAAACAGAGGTTATCGAAAGATTGTCAAGACCAACAACAGTAACTGAGATCTGAAGTTTTCTTGGTTTGGCTGGATATTATCGACGTTTTGTAAAGGATTTTTCACGATTATCTAATCCACTCACCAAGTTGACTCGGAAAGGAGTTAAGTTTTTCTGGACAGATGAATGTGAAGAGAATTTCAAGGAGTTGAAAAGAAGGTTATCCAGTGCACCTGTGCTCACACTGCCTTGTAGTGGAGAAAGGTTTGTGATCTACAGTGATGCATCCAAGAAGGGATTGGGGTGTGTTCTTATGCAAAATGATATGGTGATAGCTTATGCCTCACGACAGTTGAAATTCCATGAGCAAAATTACCCAACACATGATTTGGAGTTGGCTGCGGTAATCTTTGCATTAAATATTTGGAGGCATTACCTTTATGGTGAAAGGTGTGATATTTATACTGATCATAAAAGTTTAAAGTATATTTTCACACAAAAGGAGTTGAATATGCGTCAAAGAAGATGGTTGGAGCTGATTAAGGATTATGACTGCTCAATCCATTACCACCCTGGGAAAGCAAGCAAGGTGGAAGATGCATTAAGTCGACAAGACCATGCTAGTTTATCCATGATGATGATCACAAAAGATCCAATATTTATGGATTTACAAAGGATGGATCTTGGAATTATAATGGAAGGGGAAAAATCTTATCTTTCTCAAATGAATGTTCAACCATCTATACATGTGAAGATTAAAGAGGCACAAAAAGAAGATGTCGAGTTACAAAAGAAGGTGAGAAATGTTCATGAATTCAACCTTGATTGTGATGGGATAATAAAGTTCAGGAATCGGGTTTGTGTTCCTTCCATCCCCGAATTAAATAAGGAGTTGCTGGATGAGGCTCATAGTTCTTCATTCTCTATTCATCCTGGAAGGACGAAGATTTATAGGGACCTGAAAGAGTACTTCTGGTGGGATGGCATGAAAAGAGATGTTGCTAAATATGTCTCTCGATGCTTGGTTTGTCAACAAGTTAAAGCTGAGAGACAAAAGTCTATGGGGATGTTACAACCATTACCCATACCCGAATGGAAATGGGAAAACATCACTATGGACTTTGTCACAGGACTTCCTAAAACATCCAAAGGCAATAATGCTATCTGGGTCATAGTTGATCGTCTTACAAAGTCTGCACACTTCATTCCTATTATAGAGGATTTCTCTCTAGATCTTCTTGCCAGGATATATATAAAGGAAGTGGTAAGATTTCATGGAGTACCACTTTCTATTATATCTGATCGGGATCCGAGATTTACATCGAAGTTCTGGAGAAGTCTTCAGCATACTCTGGATACAGAGTTGAGTTTCAGCACGGCTTATCATCCCCAGACAGACGGTCAGTCTGAGAGAATAATTCAGACCCTAGAAGATATGTTGAGAGCTTGCTCTATGGATTTCAAAGGAGGTTGGGATCAACACATACCTTTGGTGGAATTTTCTTATAATAATAGCTTTCAATCCAGTATTCAGATGGCTCCTTATGAAGCTCTCTATGGAAAGAAATGCAGGACTCCAACTTGTTGGGATGAAGTTGGGGAAAGAAAGCTATTAGGACCTGATCTCGTTGATGAAATGGCAGAAAAGGTCATATATATTCAACAACACATAAGAGCAGCTCAGAGTCGACAGAAAAGTTATTGAGACAACTGAAGAAAAGACCTAGAGTTTGAAGTGGGTGATAAAGTGTTCTTACGAATATCTCCCTGTAAGAGGGTTATGAGATTTGGAAAGAAGGGGAAGTTGAGCCCTAGATATATCGGTCCTTTCGAAATACTGGATCGTGTTGGGAAGGTAGCTTACCGATTGGCGCTTCCACCGAATCTCTCTCAAGTTCACGATGTGTTCCATGTATCTCTCCTGAGAAAGTACATACCAGATCCTTCACATGTACTCAGCTCAGAAGTTGTACCGCTGGAGCAAGATCTTTCTTATGAAGAACAGGCGATAGAGATTCTGGATCGTAGAGAAAAAGTCCTACGAAACAAGACCACTCGATTGGTGAAAGTTTTATGGAGGAACCACCAACTTGAAGAAGCTATATGGGAGCTTGAGGATATGATGAGGGAGAAGTATCCTCATCTGTTTGTTACAAAGTGACGAATTTTGAGGGCGAAATTCTTTTTAAGGGGGGTAGAATATAACACCCGAGACTTTTATGTTATATAAATCATCAAAAGAATCTTTCACTACACACTTGCTTGGATTACTTTACACGCAATCACGACCTTCCTCGATAGCTTGCGTCGTATGCAATACCGAGTTTCACTAAACAACGATATGCTATTAAAATATTATTAAAACTAGCCGTTATGAATAGTAATAACCACTTTTTTAAATTTTATAAATTTTATTTTTCAAAATGGACTTCAATTTTGGATTCAGAATATCGAAATTAGCCTAGGGTGAAATTTTGGTATTTTTCTGAAAACTTTCAATTTTTGATGAATAGTGAAACCACTAAGTTAAAAACTGAATTTTTCATAAAACTTAATTTTACCGCTTCTGTGAATGGAATTTTGAAAATCCAACAGACACTGTTGATATCAGTTAGTAAAATGTGGTTCAATGAGATAAAAATAATTTTTTGGTGAATAGTAACTTTTTACTTTTTTTTACCGCGGTTAATAGTAAATAGGGTAACTAAGGGTAAATATGATATTATTATTACCCTAACACATGTCTTAATTCTATTGGATAAGTGTAATTCGACCAAAAACAACCTTATGAATAAAATATGACCATTTAGGCCCACTTGGATTAGATTAGGACATTTATTATTAATTTATTTAAAGAAGGGTTAAAATAGTTAAAATCAAAGTTTAATAAGTAAATCATTTTTAATATGGGGTTATAAATAGAATAAATTCTACTATAAATATTCATTAGAAAGATAAAAAGATTTCCTACATAATGATATTTTATTTATAATTTTTAGACATTAAATAAATTAATTTATTTATGACACAACGATGATGCAGTAATTACCATTTTAAGGAAGTATTAACATAATTGATGTTATAAATGCTCAAATGAATGTAATTTGAGACTTTTTATGAATTCCACTAATTTTCTAGATTACTATGATATATTAGTGTTGATTTAATCAACTTTTTTTGAATATATAATTCTGTTATGACTTTCACAAAAATCATATATCAAATAGTGTCAAAATTGACAAAAAATAGTTTTTAAAACAAATATTATATTATTAATTGTTATTTTATACCTAAAAATCTAAGGTTCGGTCAAATGACTTATATAAGGATATATGTATTAATAATAAACAATTTGGGGTTCGTTTGGCATGTTATAGTAAGTGTATTAACCATATAGTGAAATAAAACAAAAAGACACGGTAAAAGTTAAATTATTTAACTTAGAGTTAAATCTAATTGATAAGGTTAAAATAATACCCTAAACTTGTCTAAATCTTATTGGTTGATAGGATTGCGACCCATCCCCACCTTATATTCGAAATAAGACCCTTTGGATCCATTATAAACCGATTTTTACTTTAATATAAAATAATATTTTGAGATATTCCTAAGGTGCCCCTCTCCTCCCTTATAAAAGGGCACCTCCTCCCCCTCCTCCTCACACCAATTTGAGCAGTCAAGATCGTCCAACCCCTGCCATTTTCTCCTCTCCACTTCCCTAGAATAATCCTAGAGGTCCTGTTCTTCTTCAAAGACCAATCTTAGTTCCCGAAGTGGAGGATTCAAAGAGGCATTCCAAAGAAGAGGTAATATCCATTACCGATCTTTTCAATTTCTTTCTTCTTCAACTTCTTCTTCTTTAGTTGTTTCATGATAAAGTAATAACATCAGTATTACTTACATACTGATATGTTATTATAAATATGAAACAACCCTAATTCACCTTCTATCCATCCTACGGAAAAATGAAATCACCGCGCGTGCGTACGTACGGAATACCGTCTCCACGCCGTGGTGTAATCTATTTTCCACCATCACTTTACAAAGATGGGTATAATGGTGTAATGAGTAACTATTTACGATTATTATTAAGTAATATTGATACTTAAATAATATATATATACTCCAATACAATTCCATGATCATAGGAACGATATCATCACTCGTGCGTACGTACGAAATACCGTCTCCACGATGTGATGCGACTCATTCTACATGATCATCATTACATAGTAATTATATAAATGAATTGAATGAATAAATATGATATATGTTACACTAATACCATTCTGGATATAAGGTATCTATAACCTTAAAAGAAGAATAAGAATGTATTCGGCAAAACACGCATAAGAACAAAAGGCAATAAAGACCCGAGTAACAAGTAACAATGAAATATTACTAACAAGAAGCTAAGAATATGACCATATATGATATCATATCAATATGTATGATTCTGTAATAAGTCAATAACATTATTTAAACCATTATACAGGAGCTTCGGACACGTACAAAGCAAATCGGACCTGAGGTAAGGGAAAATATCACAATCTCATTTTTATCCAAGATTGTTTATTCGTAAGTATTTACAGGGGTGTATTTTATCATCCACATCCATGTTTCATCAATATGTAATATTATTTCCATCCACCTACAATTTTTTAATCCATTTTTACCCTTTGGTGAGTTTTTAGTAAAAGATATGAAAGGAATCTTTTGTCGTTTTTCATACGATGTACTTTTTGACTTTTCCGACAAAAGTACGAAGAATGTTTTTTTTAACTTATACGGCATGAATGGATTTTTAAAACATTATTTCCAAGAAGCTTCACTTACAAGTTTTCAAGTTTATTTTTAATCAACTTCTTTTAGTTTATAATTGTATGACATGTTAAGAAAAGAAAAGAGTTTTTGAAGAAGAAATGATATTTTCCTCAAGAATGGAGTTCAAGTGTTTTATCAAAATTATTTTCCATCTAAGATAATAAAGGGTTCTGTTTTTATCCCTTTAATTACATTGATTTGATTATGTTATGAGGGAATTATGTTTATGAAGTCATTTACCTTATATGATTTGTTTTATGATGTCATGATGTTTCAAGAATCCCATTTTTGTTACATGTGTTATGCGATGATGTATGATTTATGATTATGTGGCACACATAAGAAAGGATTCATTATAAGATGGGTGGGACCTATATCTCCCTCCAATGCATTGGGTAAAGATTTTATATCTCATGAGATAGACATGGCTGGAACGGAAGGTTATTTCGGTTCAGTGATACAGGACTGAAACGAGGAGTGAACTCGGTTCAGAAAGGGACTTAGTGCACTAAGATAGTCTTGGCAATGAGTCATGACTAACAAGAAATGATTTTCCATGATTATGTGTGCATGCCACGAAGTTTCAAGTTTTATGTTATGATTATGGGGATCTCATTTTCACTTCTATGATTTATTCCATGTTAAGATATTATGATCCCTTTTTCATGTTTTGATTTTCAAAAAGATATGATATGATTTTTATTTCCTTTATTTGCCCTTGCTGAGCATTTGAGCTCACCCTTTTATGTTTTCTTTTCCCCAGGTCAGGAAGATGGATATTAAGTAGAATATGCTAAAAGGGACCCTAGATATGATGAAATAAATGGGAGACACTGTAGAAGATTTATGAACCAGTTGTTTATGTTTCCCAGTTTCTAAAGACACTATACCTATACGGTCCTTTGTGGTTTTGTCATATGTTGTAATAAGTGTGCTTCAATTTTGAAGTATTAACAATGTATGTAAAGTATGGGTCGTTATAACTATAGTTGGAATAAAGTTACCCTTTATGTTAATTAGAACAAATTATGTTGTGATTAGTGTATTAATTTTCAATGAATCACTCATATATGTATATTGTTTACTAAGACTAATAAACTCTCAATCCTTCGGAATTTGATTCCTTGTAATGATGAAAATCTAATTCACATCAGACACTAATCACATACCTTCTGGGGTTGGGTCACTACATAATGATTTTAAAAATAGGAACCTCATGTTTGATAAAATATATGACATGAAACATAAATCATAGAAGATATTTTGAAAATGTAATACATTAATATTTATTTAATTTTTTTTAGAAAAAATTAATATTATGTATAGCTTTCAATGCACACAACATTGAGATTGAAAGAAATTAGATACAATATTAAAATACTATTATTTAAAAATTTCTGTTATAAACTATCCATTACATTTGTGGGTATGAATAGTAATAACTGAATTATGAAATTATGGAAATATACTGATTATAAATAAAATAAAAATCATTTAAAATAATAAAGAAATGTTATATGATAAAATTAATTTTTTTCAAAAAGAAGTTTTACTCAGGCATTACCAACATTATTTAAAAGTAATTTTTAAAAATTTTAAAAAAACTAATTAGAAAAAAAAATTAATTTTTAAATTATAATATAAAAATTATTTTAGGATGGGTTTTGAGGATTATTAGGAAATATTTCATTTTCCAATGAATAGTCAAAATTGCTTGATTTTAATTGAAAACGGCCTATTTGTTTTAATTAATTATAAAGTTAATTAATATTAAATTTTATTTTAAACAAAAATTAGTAAAAATATATATCTACGGATCTAATTTATATATTTTTAGTCATTTTTATATTTATTTTTTATATAAATTTTTTTTAATCATTTGAACATTTTCTCTATAAAATCCTAGTTTCTCATCGCATATGCGGGCTTAATTTTAAATTAAAATTTTACACTTCTGTTGATTGAATTTGAAAATTGGATTCCATATTTGGAATAATCATAATTTATATTATCTAATAAGTTTAAATTAATTTCTTGCCATAATTAAAATTAAAAAAAGTAATAATATTTATCCTGGTTTAGGTAAAAATGGATTTATCGGGGGTTAAACTAAAAATATAAGGGATTAAATAACCTAAATATTATCAAAAACATATTTATGGAAATATTTATACCCTATAAATTTAAGGCTTTGATACTGCATTTTCATCACTTGTGTCATGTTAAAAATCTAGGTACACCTTTTTCTTTCCAAAAATTACAAGTGTCCCACTGACTTCACCTATAAAAGGTCACCCACTCTTCTCTCTTATTCACACCTAAAAACCTTTTTGTTTGTCCAATACCAACCCAAATCACTTAAAAATTACATAAAATCATTATTTAATCCTTCTTTTTTTGTGTAAATAAAACCTATTAATTATTTTATTACAATCCTATAGAGGTTACCTGAAGAAGAGGTAACATTCTTTGACGAGCATTTTTATATTATTGCTTCCTCCACCTCCTTAAATTATATTTAAAACATGATGACATAATAGATTCAGTATATTAAATATACTAGTATTTTTTTATGTTAATTTAATTACTTAATACCATCCCCACTTCTATCAAATGGGTTATGAAGTCATCATTTGTATGTACGGTGGACCATTGCCTCGCAAACCAAAGCCATTTTTTCCATTACCACCTCTCATGGTTGGGTATGATGATTGATCTAAAGTATATATATGATATTTATAACATAAATATACCTCTTGAGTAATTATATCTTGCATAAATTTATTTACATTCCATTCTGTAGGGGATACAATAACAACACTTGTGTGTACAATGGATTATCGCCACGCACAACGATGTAATTCGTCTTTCACTAATACATTACTTGGAAGGTGGTAAAGATAGTTTTAATGAATGTACAAGGTATAAAGGACTTAATTAGGATATTAGTTTAATATTTATCATATTAAAATGATAATATATCAATTTATTTGTTTGACTAAAAAATGATAATGTTGTTCATTTATGTGTGGAGTATAGCCTTCACAAAGGGATGCGAATCTGTTTTCATCACCACATCATATTAATGTTAAAAATGTATATTTAAATAAATATTATTTTATATATGATATTATTATAATTATTTTAATCTACTATACTAGTTATCTTCCTTATATAACGATCACTGAAAAATGTAAATGTTACTCATGTGTACGTACGACCTACCATCTCGATGATTGTAACATAGTTCTTTTTTCATAACCATATTTCATGATTGGGTTTTAATGTATAATTTCGGTATAAATATAATAAATATTGAATTATTATTGTTTATTATATTCTTAAATATTGCCTCTTTGAACACATTTGACCTGCCAAATTCATTTTTGACACATAATACAAATATCATCGAAACATCTAATGTAAACTTAATTTAATATTTAATCATATATAACATAGTAATAAGTTAAATAAAAGTATTAAAGAACAGGAAAATTGTTCTTAAGAAATTTTATAATTAACATATGTATATTATTCAGGAATATAAATAACATGTTCGGTGATTCAGGATCAAGGTAAGAGTTTATTGTCCCACTATTACTTTCATGAGACATATTCCAAATTAACCACTAATTTCTTTTTTGTGGTGTATATAATTCCATTTTGGTATTTTATAACATGAATTAATTTATCTTCATGGTATATAAATTTTCTTTTAAATTTATTTCTTTTATGGGGCTTAATATTCAAAAGTTACCAAAGTCGAGTCTATTTCACAGTCTCATCATTATTTGATATTTTTTTTGTTTAAGTCTTTATTGGGTTGAATATTTAATATTTATATCTTAAAATCTATGTATTTTACTATACTATGGTTATTAGTGAAATTTTTCTTGTAGTAGTTCTATTATTACTCCATTTGATGCTTAAATTTATTAATAATTTTTTTAAAAAAATATTACTTTATTTATGTCTTCGGTCTAAAATCATTTTTCTTATAAAATCATGTTTTCTAAAAATATTTTCCATTTTTTTATAATTATCCAAAAAATTTATTAAATTTTTTTTACCCATGTTTGTTGTTTTTACAAAATGTAGTAAAAGGAATAATCTTTTCATTTTTTGAATGAGGAATGCTCTTACCTTTTTATAGTGCAAAAAGAATGTGGTTTTTAACTTATAAGTCATTTATAGAATTACCCTTCATCATAACCATTATTTCATTGATTCTTTCTTTGTGAATTTACGATGTTATTTTGGGGGAATTTTTTCCCTAATATTCTAGAAATTAATTTTTAAGTTATTTTCAAATAAAAGGATTTGTGTGATATTTTATGTATTTTCTACTTTTAAAATAAAATTGGTGATTTTTTTAAGAATGGTGATTTTATGCAATAAATGTTCTATGTGATCATTAGAAATCATATTCTATCTAAGAAGAAATTATTTGATTTTACTTATTCTTTAATACATATATACTCTAATTATTCCATCCTCATTATATATATGGATGGTTTATGATTAGTTTGATTGGAGTGGTACTATGTTGGTACTATTTAGTATACTATGGATTGTTTAAGACTATGTTTATTGATTGTGGAATGTATTTACATTTCCTATGAGGGTTTAAATATTAATGTTTTTGTGAATTATGCTTCAACTCTTTCATATGTGTAATGAATTAGAATTATTATGTTATGGGGGAGGCCTGATATAGCCCTTCGATGTATTAATATGTCTCATGAGACAAACTATATTTGGTTTTAGTGTAGGCCTTACCCATTTATGTTGATGCCTTGGGAGAAGGCCTTAATAATATTACATGTCTTTTCCCAAGGCATTAGCAGTTTGTTTTAGATGTCCATAACTATTGATTTCATCATTATGAATTCAATTACTGATATTTAATGTGATTATTCAATTAGTTAGAATATTTATGGTTAAGTTTCATGCTTGGGGGACAATTTATATGAAGTTATTTGATAATCATTTATTCTTTCTATTTTATGATCAAATTATTGATTAAATGGGATTTTTTTAGTTATTTACCTTTCTATATTAATTATTCTTTATTTATTCATGTCTTCCATTATATTATTACCATTAATAATCATCTAATATCACCCCATTATTCTCTTTTATTTTCCCTAGGATATGTGGACGTGTTTTGAGTTTGATATACATGGATATACTAAGGGGAATAATGGTATTCTCAATAAATATTTTTTGTGCGTTTTATTTTTTGATTTTTAATGTGAATTTAATTTATGTATCTTTTTTACCATGACTACTAAAATATTATGTCCTTCAATATGTGATTTATTATGCCTTAAGCCAATGTAATAATGTATACAGAATATCTAGTCTACTGGGGTCATGGTCGCTACATCTGAGCTCACTATTTATGATGTTTCCTTTTCCTTAGGATATGAATAAAGGATTTAATCATGATATTTCTAACTAGGTTTATAGTTGCGAAGAAATTATTTAGAGATAATATAATTTTTCATGTACTAATTTTTAATGTATATACACTTCAAAATACACTAAAACATTACAGTGTTTCTGTTCATATTAATGATATGTAACATGTATTAATCTAATTAGATGTAATATTTATGTATAAAATGATTAGGATGCCTTATTAAAGTCTGATTACATCGAAAGGTTTCTAAGGATTTAATAAAACATATTTATTAAAGTATATAAAACTAAAAATATCATAACGAGGTTCACCATGCTATGAAAAACCTATACAATGTATAAAATAAATGAAGAAAATGTACATTTTACTATAGATAATGAAGAATCATTAAATTAATGTTTTTAATGAAAATTATTATGTAATAACCAAAGGAATATTATCTCTGAGGTATATCCATAGATCAATTTAAAAACCCAATGTTTGGGTCAGATCCTCTTTTTAACCACGATATGCTAGTATCTATCAGGAGCTAAGGAATGATTAGGAAGAAAGATTTTGGGGGAATTAATAGGTGACTAAGACCCCTTAAATAATATTTATGGCCTTTTTATATAGTCCTCATGATATTCACATAAATTTTGTTAAATTTAGTCATATATTACTAAACATACAAGTAAAAGGAAAACGGTATAACTCCTTGTAATAATTTTCATCAACTCTCTTATACATTTTATCTTATAATAAATTTAATCAATGATAAATTATATTAAATAATATTAAAACATTAATATTTAACTTATAGTACCTCTATTAAAATAATCAAATGTGATTTATGAATTTCAATTCATTACAATATCAACGTATCATATGAAATGATATGGAAAATATAGTAGTGGTACAATATCTTATATCTTATCCAATAATATACCCTCAAGGTATAAGATATGAATTTTTTAACATGTATGTTGTATACTATGATATATCTATATCATCTCATATAATATATCCAAAATACATCATATATATATATTAGTTTGGGGATATATCTATCATCATGTGTTTTTAGGATATTTATTTATTGTTATAGCATGTATTTTTTCTATTTATATATATCCATAATTTAATATAAGGATGATTTGGAATGGTATTTTTATGTTGTTGAATTTTTTATTTAGTATGTGTCTTTTTATTAGGTGTAAATTTTATTGTTATCTCTCTCTCTCTATATAATTATATATAAGGATGATGTTTAATGAGTGTCATTGTAGTTGTGAATATAAATTTTTGGCTACATATATTTTTATTGACAAAGATCCTATTTATAAGTAAAATGAACATAGTAGAATTTGAGAATGGATTTACTGTTAAATTATTACATCGAGTGATTTTATTTTTTAGTGATATCTTAAATTGAACAACATGATAGATAATAAACGCTAAAAACATCATTTTCCAATGGAATTAGTGAGTTGATTAGTAAATTTTCTACATTCTCAAGAAATTGCAAGCATTTTTATTTAATTTTGATAAATTAACTATATCATACAGTTAGTTTGTTTTCATGAAAATGAAATGTATATTGGTAGTAATTTTATTTATTACTTTTAAATAATTATATTTCTTAGTGGGTGTTTATTTTGTATAGTAGTTTTATTTTCAATACTACAAATTCTAAGTAAAAACTGTTGTAAATCTACTCTGTTGGGTGTAATGTGTATGTAATTTGAGTTGTGTCATGAATTATTATGTTGTTTAATTATTGATGTAGCATATAATATTATATATATATATATATATATACTTTTTTATATTTTATTTTTAATTAGAAAGACCTTATTAATGAATATTTTGACTCATTTGGAAATGGATTTTTATTTGATAAGGGATGTAGTTAGCTAGTTTAATTAATAATAGATATTTCTTATTTGGGTTGGTTCAAGAGATATTTGGAACCCTTTTTCATATAAAAATACTATTAAACAATATTCATGGTATTAAAAACAATTCATACATACTAAATATAGTGGAATTTTTTAAAATTATCATCAATGTATTATTTATATAGTCATGGTTTTAAAAACCATAAATATACATCACCTATAGACCCCTTGAGATGAAATTTTAAAAACACTTGAGTATATATTATATAGAGTTATTTTCTTAACCATGATTATATATCGATCCTAATGGATACTACATTCAAAATTATATAAACTATCACTACAACATATAACTATTGTTTAATGCCCTATAATCATTTTGTAACCATAAATATACGGTGAATATGTAGTGGTGATTTCCACTTATCCACCTCTGATATCTATAGAAAAATTTTAGGAACATGATTCCAAGAATTTACCTAGTGATATACCATACACCATGACATGAACCCAACCAAAAAACTCATAATCACCAACTTCTAGAACTAGATTCTCAAATCATGATACAATTTGGTAATAGTTGGATATACTACTAATAGTGATATGTGAATATCATAGGGAACCAATTACTACATTTGTTATATAATATTGATATATCCATTAAATAACACTCAATGTTCATTATTCTCCAACCACCCCTTAGGTGCATCTCCACTAATAGAACAATACCTCCACATCAATACCTTAGTGTATTCCAACTAAGAGTCCTCCGCATATAACAACAAGGAAGAATAAACTATCATTAAGTGTAGGAAAAATAATTATTTTATTCCTCCATATTAATATGAAAATATTTATAATCTTCCATTATTATACACTCATATCCATAATCTCAAGAAACATAACAACCTGACTTCTAACTCAACACGTCTACTACCAAATTACCCATACTAAGATCATCAGGGATATGGAAGTTTTAATCTTCTATGAATTTAATCCAATCCCACCGATGCATATTAAAATAATTATAAGATAATATATATCTCAAGATATTTTAGTATAAAAAGTTTATAAATAACCCATAGACTAGGTAATATTTCAACTACTTTTGATCAAACACCATTTCTATAATCTTGTGATCATAGGTAACATAGATATGCTGAATAGAAAAAAACTATCCAGACCAATAAAATACCACCAACCTCTTATATATTAATAAAAACCTATAATAAGAATATAAGAGTCATAAAAGACTTTAAACATGACTTAAATCTCTATAAGATAAGGAATATGATCATTGGTTAGCTTCTACTTTAGTTAACCACACAACACCGAATACAAATTTATCCATACAAGGGAATGATTATTATTGGTCAAAGATATCAAAGGTCCCAAAACATGAGAAAAATCATATATAAACTTCCATAATTTCATACAAGTCAATGAAAACTAAAAAAACTCTATAACATTTTTGGGATCCACCTAAGAAACAACACCATAAATATTTGAAGGATCAACTACTACTCCCTAATAATACATATCATACCAATGAAAATCACTTCATGCATCTAAAACATGAATGTGGAAATTTTCTTATAAATATAATGACATAAAAGGTTCTATAATAATCATAAAATGCTCAATATTATTCACATAATAACATTAATACTTAAGAATTTTATTTTTGAACAAAACTAAAAACCAATCTAGGAACTCACAAACGATTGATTTAATCATCCCAATGAAAATAATTTGGGTATTCATGACATCAAAAGACATGAACTAAAACATAAAGATACCATAACATATTCTGCAATTTATCTTTATGATAAATTTATCTTTTACCACATATGATGATATCCAATATAAGAATTGATCTTCAATAACTAGCAATATCCCTTTAGTTGATTGAATAATTCAATAATCCTTGGGAAGGGATAGTTTTTATTTATCATAACAAATTCAGCTGATGGAAATTGATACAAAATATTATATTACAATCCACCATCTTTGTTAGAAACATCATAAGGGCCTAAAATAACACATTTGTATAAATAAAACCTTTTTTAACAGATCATCAATCTGAATAATTAGCTCCTATAAATATGAAGAAACTGTCTGATAAGATAATATTAAAATTGGATAAATGCTAAATTGTAACTCTATCCCAAACTTGATATCCATTTGAGGGTTTATTGGCACAAACTCATCAAAAAATCATTTGGGAACTCCTATATGAATATAGGAAACATAGTTGTATGAACATACATAGAATCCCACATCAACTCTTACAATGGAAAAGTAAGGTACTCCAAACATATATAATCCATACAATGTTACTTCTCTCTAATAAACTCTACACAATTTAATAGAAAATCATGTAGAAACTTTATCCATTTAATGAAATAAATAAATAAAACTCATCAAATATAGTCAATCAATGTTGAGTATGTCATCATATGTTTATATCCAAAATAAGAAAAAGTAGTCTATTGCTTAAGTACCCATTTTTATAAGTCCCTCCCATTTTTACAGGGACTTAGAGGTACTAATATAAAGTACAGAGAAGTTAAAAAGGTGAGAGTGAGTATTTTTCCCATTTAGTGGTTCACCACACCATGGTGTTGGGTGTGGTGAAGATTTTATCCCTCCCTTTTTGAGTGTTTTGGGAATACTAGTTAGCGTTTTAGGGGTTTTCACCATATAGGATATCCATTTTAGTTATTAGTGAAACATAGGGTATAAAATACCCATGGTGTATAGAGTTATTTCTATGAGCCTTATCCTATAGTAAATGGGTAGTTTCACCATACCATGAGAAGTATTTTTGGTGCTTAATGGATAATTGGCAAGGATTTTATTTCCTGTGAGGAACACCATGCCCGGGCTAGTGTGCGTCTTTCTAGGATTGGTTAATGAAGGGTTACACCTATGTAAAATAGGAACCCCTAAAATTCCTAGTATGGGAGGGGAGTGTGGGAGATTTGAGGAGGAAGTTGAGGAGATTACTAGTTTTTCACATGGGAGGTAAATGGAGAGTGATGGATCAATATGTTTTATTCACTTTCAAGTGATCTAAAATGGCTGAGGATTTTCTCCTATGTCTTAGAGGGTGGCCATGGTGGTTTCATAGGTGGTTGAAATATCATCTTCTATGTTTTTCTAAAAATTTTGGTTCTATTTAGATATATTTAATGTGGTTTTAAAGGCTCGGAAATCTTGAAATTTCAACTGATTAAAAATAATATTTCTCTTTGTTCAGAGAAACCACATCCCTATAGGGAGTCTCCAAATCATAGTGGAGTCCATTTAGGATTCCTCTATGAATAATGGGTTCAACATTCCTCGGTTCAACATTTACTCTCTTAATTCAAATGCTATCAAACCCTAGGTTATCTCTTTACTCTCCAGCCACTTCCCCTTAGGGTTCAAAAATCTTAGTTCATTGAGATAAAATTATTTTAGATCTAGGTACTCACTTATAATTTTCTCTTTATCTTCATTATGTTTTTTATTTTTAGTGGTTCTTATGGTGACTATTCTCGGATTTTGGGTTTATATTTGAGCATGGACTATAAATTTTTTTTTGATGTCTTATGATGTGGTTTCCGTCGAGATTGGTGGGGGTTTATCCTTTTTCTTACATTATTTCTTGTATAATGATAAAATATTTGAATTAAGTTATGTTATTCATTAAATATTCTTATTTATGTGTTGATTTTAAATTATCTTTCTTTATCTTATTTGGGTCATAATGGAATCCTCCTTATGGTGAGAATAATCTAAGAAACTAAGGAAGAATGAAAAATGGGATTGGATATTATGATCGCATGTGGTTGCACTATGATTTGGTGCCTCTTTTTATTTTCAAAATATTATAATATATATTTTATATGTTTATTTTTTTTCTTAGTGAGATTTAAATTTTTAAAATCAGAAAAAAATAGAGATAGTAATGATAATGTTATTATGGAAACTGGCATGTTATTTAATTATAATTCTTTCTTGAAAAATGTTGAATATGAATATACTACTTGAATCATATTTATATTTGATTTAAATGAATTTGTAGATGTTGATTATTGGTTTATTGTTTCTAGAACCTATGCATAATGAATTAATTAATTCAATATGTTAATAAAAAAGTAATTTTTTGGAGACAAATGATTTTGGTTTTGTGAGCACGTTATTTTTTATTATAGGATTTTATGCCTTGGAGATATTTACTTTTTCCCCTTAATTTTTTTATGCTAAAAATAAATTGCTTCTATGTGTGTGACTTATCTTGTTAAATAACCCTTTTAGTGAATTGTTTAGAAACAAGTATGTTTGGGATTTTATGAAAGGTGCAGATGAAAAATGTAGAGAGTGAGGATTTCTTGTAGAAATTTTAATTGGAATAAAATTGATTGTTTATTAGATTTTTTAGGTTTAAAGTTGGTATTTTCTACAAATAGTTTGATGGGTTATTATTATTATTTTCTTGATGTTTAATTTTGATGGATATTTTTTCATATGGTTGGTTGATGTGATATTATTTTACCTATTTTAGTTGGTTAAATGCACTATAAGTGTATATTTTTTATGGTAACTTAATATCGGCCCTAAAATACCTAGGTTTATGGAATATTAAATGAATGAATATTGAACTCAAGGTATTGTTGTCAATATTAGAAATGAGGAATATTAAAAACCATGGGATAGTTAAAATAAATGATCTATGATAATGGTTTTGAGGTCTAAAAATTTTAATGTTAATTATGAAATCATGTTGGTATATAATTAAATTAAATAATTATACAAGAATTTGTAAATGTATTCTTAAATGGTTGGTAATTTTTAATTACTAAATTAATATGGATAATTATGATGAATTTTTTGTGCTTGTGTGATTGTATAAGATCTTTCCTCCAAGACCATAACGCTGGGAGTCATGTATCATGTTGGATGATAGCTACAGTTGGGTCTAAGGCTAGGTAGTTTCCCTTAGTGTCATTTTACATGATATTTATTATTTTTTAAAATTTCATTTGCACCCCTACCTGAGTTGAGTGGGTGGAAGATTCCTAAATGTTTGGGGTTACATGTGTTTTCCCCAACTTTTAGGTTGGGGAGGGAATGGATGGCTGACTACTCCCTTTTTTATAAACTCCCTTTGGTGTATCATAATGTCTAGGTATATTTGGGAAAATGATTTAAGTTATAGGACATGTGTCTACCTAGGTTATGATAAATATCGATTCTAACAAACATGTGTGTGTTGTTTGTAGAGGTTTGACGTTTTGGTACATATATTTGTTTTCATTATAATGATTTTGGTTTCATACAAGTGTACTTGCATGGGCTACGATGAATTGATATATAATATATGATTCAGTGGTTTTAGTGTATTTAGGACTTACTAATTGGATATGTATGAAATTATGTGGTGCTGACATGAACATATAGACTTATGAAAACTAGAGATGTTGGGCTCTACATAGGAATGGGGTCAGTAGGGTTGAGGCCCAACAGAAAAAAACTAATGGGTAAGTGGATGAAGAATACCTTTCTTATGTATATGATTTTGATTTATAATGACTTAATTTTATGCATTACATGGTGATTGATCCTTGATTTGGATGGGATATAGTTTTAACTTTTTAGGTAACGTATTGCTTTCATTTTTATACCTACTAGTATTTAGTATAATCATTTTACATTCTCATGATGGTTATACAGATGATCCTACTGAGTATACAAGTATACTCACCCAATATATATATAATTTCTTTTCATGTCTATAAAAGAAGGTTAGAGATTGAAGTGGGTGTTACTAACTTAGCATTTGTTTAGAAGATTTTGGAGTTTCATGTACAATAGCTTGGATTGTTATTGGTATGTTAGCTGATTTTTAATTATGTATTCTATTTTGTTATGTGTTGGGATTGATTTATTATTTGTTTTATAATCTTTACTGGAGGATATCATATTATCTCTTAGAATTATGTTATATGAAGAGGGAAATGTGTCCCATTGTATTAATTATATACCCTAAGTGCCAATCCCCAACAAATGTCCTATTGGAGGAGGGATTTAAAGGCAACAACCTATCTTCACTACAGGATCAACAAGGGTACTTTAAGAGGGGGTTTGTGACACATATACTATTATTTACGCATCATCATCCCATAAACCTGACACAGTTCAAACAATTTAGAATGAACTCTAACTAATGCAGTAAAAACAAAGGTAATTAAAAGGCTCTCCACCTTGAGTCCCAAAGTTTATACCAAGAAATGTAGGAGTGAGAATATCCAAAATCAAACGAATCAAAATATCATATAAAAGATAAAATAATTGTCCAATGGATGACATCTTGTCTCCCAAGTGTTCGGAAATTCATAACATGTATTATACCACACCATGCTCATTTTCCTTGCTACCACTAATGATGTCATCTTTTTTGACAATGCTCATACCTATATCGCTAAGGATGATTAACATCATCAATATTTAATCTACAAAACCCGTCCCCTCTTTAATACCAATAATACAACTGACCTTGTTAATTTTGATAACAAATCAAAAATAACTAATATTGAGGTTAAATATGAACCATGTCACATATCCAATGTTAACTACCATAAATAGTTAGATATTAGAAAATATGATGACATCGAGAAAAATAAAATAATAAATACACATTAGATATCTAAGTAGAGTCTTCGAAACTATAATCATTATATAAGAAATATTAATTGAGTTGAGAATATATTCCTACCCACAAAGACCTCTATTGCCTTGATAAATGAGAAACCCTTATCATGACCCGATCCAAGTAGGGGATCAAGTATCAACTACCGCAAGATCGCCTCCATAGGCCCTTAGTTGGAGATAAGTATCGATGACACAACTAACTCGGGGAGTCATTTTCCAATGAATCTAAAAACGCATATAGCCAAATTGATAAAAAAGTGTAGAGGGAACGTATAAAAAATATGTAACTTCTATAAAGTAAATTAAACATGCATTAACCTCTTGATAGTAGAAAGGTATGTTAGATAATACTGAAAAGTTAGGGGAAAAATACACACCCAAATCAAATATCGGTCCCAATCTGAAGACAACTAGAAAAGAGTATCTATTTATTGATCACAGCTCCTATATCCCAACTATGACCACCATAAGTGGTCCACATAGCCAATGATTCTTATGCTCCTCTGTAGTCATGATCGACCAATCCACCATATGAAATAGACATGACACGTGATTGAAAGATACCATGTAGGGTTGTGTATATACATACCCAGTAGAATGGACCAAAAATGTGAAGTGGAGCAGTAAGTGATACAACTAAACGGAAGTAGTAAATATAACAAGGTATAGTAAAGAAAACATAAAGAGTTTAGCTCAACCCAAAAAGAGTGTGAAAGTAGATTCATCAAAACACAAGGATCTAGAGATGATGAGGTGATGAAATCCTCAACAATTTTTCACTAACTACAACCAGATAGTAGAACCTTCTAACCACAAGAAAATAGACACAGAAAGCATGTGGAATACCCTATGCGTCTTCACCATCTCGAAAGGAGGGTAATCAAGAACCATGTAGTGGGTGCTTCAATAATATAGATATATATATTCTCAGTCAAAGAACACCAAATGAGAGAGTAATGGGATATCCATCTCACATCTCAACCTATGAAAGTGAGTAGCCATCAGTTCCATGTAAATCCATCAGCAATGCCCAACACCCCATCACTTCTTCCTAGGAGGCCCAAGTCAAAGGGGATCAAATCACTGCACCTCGATACTATCCTATTTGGGTAGTACTAACTCTCTCACATAGTTTTAGGTCACATCCTAATGATGTATCTTGGTGGGGAAAGATCCCCTCATTCTTTTGATTCCTCAGGTAAGTTGAACCATGAATTTATACTATGCTTGCACGGTTGAGGGTCTAGTCTAAATTGTTGAGGACTATGCTACCCATCCCTACTGAGGGGTAATCATGATATATGCTCTTCGGGGACAATGCTACCTAGCCCTGCTAAGGGTTAATCTCAATATCTGCTCTTTGGGGACTACGCTACCCAGCCCTACTGAGGGGGCATCCATGTATCTAGTCATCGGGGACTACACTACCCAACACTGCTGAGGGGTCATCCCGGTATCTGCTCATTGGGGACTATGATACCTAGGCCGGCCAAGGGGTCATCCCAGTATCTACTGGTCAAGAACTATGTTACCTATCCCTACAGACAAGTCACCCTGGTATCTGCTCATCAAGGACTATGCTACAAATCCCTTCTGAGGGTTCATCCTTGTATATTCTCATCAAGGACTATGCTACCTAGCCCTACAGAGGGGTTAGCCCGATATGCTCTAGTAAAAATGTCTGATCACTACCATGATCAAGTGTTGTCTCTGCATGTGAAAAACACAAAACCTCTACATTGTATCTCAAAATCGTCTTCTGGGAAACCATCATGCTATATGTGGAAAACGCTTAGGATAGGAATCTTGGTACAAAAAATCCATGTTCAAATAAAAGAGATATGAAGGATTGAAGATGGATCATATGATCTCAAAAAGTACAC
The DNA here is from genome assembly GCA_963277665.1 of Viscum album. Lineage (NCBI taxonomy): Eukaryota > Viridiplantae > Streptophyta > Magnoliopsida > Santalales > Viscaceae > Viscum > Viscum album. The sequence continues at coordinate 1,259,444,859 of OY728161.1, forward strand.
AGTGTGTGAGGGGGGCCCACATGGTGTGTTCCCCTATTCATTTCTGGGAATAATATCTTGTTAGACATGGGTCACATCCCCTATGATATTGTACGCCATGTAGGTGGACTGCATGGCATGTCCCACCTTTCCGGGGACCGGGTTGTGTCTGCTGGTCATGTCCATGTACTAGGGTTCCATGTCTGTGTACTCAGACTCTGTGTCCATGTACATTAGTACACAACATGTTGGTCCACACGGGATACTACCCATGTGACGTAGTTGTGTCTGTGTGCATGTCCATGTCTCCTTCACAAAGCTAATCTCACATGGAGAGGAGTTACATGGTGTTTCAAGGGAATAAAATATCGTCTCATCCTAATTTTTTTCAAAACCCTAGTACCACCACTAAGGGATGCTACACAATGTTTGTTCTTTATTGAACACAACGTGTATTTAGTATTTTCAGAAAAATTATAGATTTATCTTGATTATTCATACGTCCTCTAAATGTAGTCAAACCGATTTAGTTCCCGCCATTTTTCTCTTTGAAATCAACATATCTGGCTACAATTAATGCTGGTGGCATGTTGTTCACTAGTAATCAGTCACCGGAATGAATGAGTGTTTTGTTCACATTTTTCCCTTCCATTTCACCTTCTATATTCGTTAGATAAAAGTGAAACCTTTGGTTTTTTCATCCTTGGATCATTTCATCTCCAAATTTGAGCCTCATTCACAAATTAGTCTTTGTTTCGCCATACCATCCCAAATCCAAGAACCCGATCAAGCTTGATTCTCCATAAAAGTTGTTGAAATATGATTCAATTGAATTTTACAATGATAAATGTTAATAAAATTTTGAGTAATGCACCAATGACCAAGGTTTGGATCATTGGACACTCGTTTTTGGCTAATGGATCAAAATTGTTCAATTTGTTTATGAACCAATGGATAGAGTATAATAAATTGGTACCTGATCTCAGGTAATGTTTAAATTCAAGGTTCAGGTTGAAGAATCAATTGGAAACATGCATAGACATCTAATTGAGGGTGTAGGAACCCCATGAATGATTCCTACATGGATTTTATCGTTCTTTGTTGATGAAGAACGTGCTTGTCAATGAAGGAGGAGAATCTTTTATTTTCACTACATCTTGATCTATCTAGAATCAGGGATTCTTCATCATTTGTTTTTCATTTTTTGTTAATGGGAAGGAGATAAGAGGAGAGTATAAGAGAGGAGAGGTGTCATCATTGGGAAAATAGGATTATTAGACGAAAATCCCTTAACCATAAATTTATTTCCCTAAAATTAGGTTTATATGGAATTAAGTAATTAAATAATTTAAATCTTTTAATCACTAAAACATCCTTCCAATAAGCGAGGGATCCGAATGTCTCACGCCAAATAATTTTATGTTATGCCTAGGGGAAACACCATGTTTCGAACCCAACTATGGTCTCATATTTCTGATCTGATCAAAGTTTTAAGAGTTATCCCATTTTCATTAATTAACCACACACACGTAATATAAAATATATTTAATAGTTTTTTAAAATTAATTCTAGGAACACCGGGACTCAGAATCGCATGTCATCTCAGCACCTAGCACTGGAATAATATATAAAATATTTAAAAGTATTATTATGAAAAAGGGGACTCTACATCATTGTCACCTTAAATATTTTCATCTCTGAGATTGAAAAATAAGCAAACAAATAGGGATACTTGTTCTGCATCTGGCTCTTCTTCTCCCATGAACTCTCCCACACATTTACATACTACAATAAAATGCGAACTAGGGGGATGTCGCATCCTCATAGGGTCCACTACTATCTATCCTCGATCTCTACCAGGTGCTCTACAATAGTGGCTCCATCCTCATTGTCCAGCTCACCCCAGTTATTGATGTACATATGGTCATGAACTATTAGGACCCGGCCTTAAACATTACATAAGATTGAATTAAATGAATATATTAACATTGAGGATATTTTTAAGTTTAGAGATTTATAGAATTAGTCCATAAATATTACATAACAAATTTAATATTATAGGTAGACAATACTACTCAGCATCCTATTTTTTTACAATATAAAAACTCTTAAAAAAGAAACATGTCTAGTTCCATGTTTTAGACAGCATGACTTTTCCTTCATCCCATACTTTACCCTATTCATCTTTAATTCTTATGTAAAACATTTCAAAAAATGGTATGATCATAAATAGCTCAGTAAGGGTTATAAAATAAGGAAGGAAAACATTAGCCTGTCAATAAATACAAATTAATGAAACCATACTTTTCAATCATAACATACCATACGAAATCATAATATTTATGAATAACACACACAAATAATAAATCATAATGTTTACTAATGGAATACATATCAAACATACATTGTAGGTATCATAGCTACGTAGGGAGTTACACTTGGAATACCCATCATGGTATATTTCCTAAATCTCTTAGGAGAAACATCACGTTTACCTCCATCATGTTACCCAATGCATTAGAGAGCTATCTCGGGCTCACCCACCCTATGTTTATCATAGAACCACCCATATACGAAAACAATTCCTAATGACCATAACATAATCATAACATATAACACATGTATAAAGTAAAGATATCATTTACACATTCCAATATATCAAATCAAGATATTGAAATAAACAATGTTTTATCAAATCATTTTCAAAACCATTTAAAAAGTTATTTTTGAATAAAAGTGCCCCATACCACTTTGAATATTTTAAATGATTTATCATTTGAAAAAATTAATGTCCATATAAATAAATCCTAAAACTCATTTTTAAAACATGGAAATTAATGATAAATATTTATAAGAATAAATCATTAAAACATTTGAAACGATCTTTTAGTTAAAGAGTTTTTCTTAACAGAAAGGAGGGACGCTTGAATACAAATAATTAAGGAATAACATTTAAAAAACATTATAATATAATGAGAATAAATTTATTCATGATATATTATGCCAAAGGACAGTATATACACTGCATAAGAGTGAATTGGTGCATAACAACAATAAAGTCTCAATGGAAATGTAAATTGAGATGAAATCTTTTATAAAGATGGTATCCTTATATTAAGAATAAATCAATCACATAATTATGTGTGAAAATTATAAAAACACCCAATATAAGTGAATATTAAGTGTAAAACAATGAGATTTCATTCACACATATTCATAGGATGACATATTCAACAAGTACAAGTTGAACCCAAAGAATAGAAATTGGATTAAGAAGTTCCCTTGTAAAAATTCGAATGCCTATCGGTGTCACTTTAAAATTAATAAAATGAGTTGATAAGATAAAAAGGGTTACTCATCACTTGGGAATAAAATTTAAATCAATAAGGATATAGAATAACATATCCCAACATAATAAGATGTAAATTAAGAAACTTAACAAAAAGAAGTCTTTTAAAAAGAGGAGGGTAAAAGGTTCCCTTACCTATTTGGTAACATACAAAACATATGTCACATGAAAGAAGGATCATACAAGAAGATTTAAATGATCATAAATGAAATTATATTACACAAATAGTACAATCATGGGCAGTAGATACACCACACAAAAGTAAATAGTGCAAGTATATCATGAATCTCGCGGAAATAAAAAGTGAGATGAAACGCTTTACCACGTTTTATTCAACTGAGTCATATGACCAAATGTTAATAACAACCAAATAAATCACTGAATACCATGAATATAATGATAATAATGATAATATATATCAAAATTCAGTACACAATACACCACATGAAATGAATAAGTGGTGAATAATGGAAATTTCACAAAATTAAAAGTGAGATAAGAAAATCCCTTACCTCGTGTCCGACTTGACTCGATCGTTCTTTAATATACTGAATAATAAACTAAAGTTAATTTATAATTTATTAAGAACATTTTTCAAGTTTATTATTTTATTATATCACTTAATACCATGTTATAAATATTATGTAATCATTTATGTTAATAACGTCCATTTTGTCAATATTTGGTACTTGAGTCAAAATTGGACAACTTCTATTTACAAGTTGTCCATGTGGTAAATAGTCCATTATATCCAGAATAATATTCATTATTTATATATCAAATATTTCATATATATCCAGTATATACATGTATTTATAATTGTACATAACATTTGGAGTTAAGAAATGAAATGCATCGTTCCTGGAGACGGTAAGCCGTACGTACGCATGAACGCTACTTTCATTTATATTTCTTATTTTAATGGAATTAAAACATAATTATACATAGGTATGTTATAATTAAAGTATAATATCATATTTGAAATCATTAAATCCATCATTTATACATCCCACATAAGGAATTAACAAGTCACATCACTTTGAGGGGGTGGTAGTCCGCACTTCCTCAAATGAGACTATCGTATTTACCCACTATGGAAATAAAAGGTGTGCTATAAATGAGTAGTACATGAGCATAAAGAAATATTAAAAATAATATATATATATATATATCATATATAAATACAGTGCCTTCATAATGGCCGCCATGAGAGGTGGTAAGAGGTAATTAACAATCATCGTCTCGTGAGGCGTTAGTTTTCCATCCATAGAAACATTATGTTATTCACCCATTAGATGGAGGTTTGTGTAAGTGTAGTTAGAATTATTATCATAAAACCATCCTAGTATATTGAGTATACTATTTTTGTTACAAAATAAAATAATAAAAAGAGTTTATGGGTTGGAGAAGTAAAATAAAAGAAAAAAAATTAAGAGAAACAGTTACCTTTAATTTCGGTAACACCCTTTGGTTTGAACCGAAGGACTTATTGAAGGGCCTTCTGCCTAAGGTAAGGCTTCTATGTGGAAGATATATATGTAGGGAGTTTAAATGGGAAGATTTTGGATGATCCAAATGGCTTATGTTGTGTGCGAAATTGGTTAGAAGTGGTCTCCTTTTATAAGGGAGAGGAGGGGTTCTTTAGGAAAGTGTGAAAATATTATTTTATAATATAATGATATTCAGTTTCTAAAGGTCCAAAAATCATAATAGTCGAAGATACGATGACTCATGGACGAAATATAATCATCCAATAGTAATTGGACAGGTTCTGGATAATATTTTAATCATTATAATATTATTTACTTAAATCATTTATTAATGTAGTAAATACTGCATCATTATTGTGTCATGAATAATTTAATTTATTCAAAGTCTAAAAATTAAAAACAAATACTATCATGTATTAAATATTTTTAGCTTTCCAATGAATATTTATAGACAAAAATATTATATACATAAAACCATATCAAAATTAATTTACTAAAAAAAATTTGTTTATGTCATTTTGGCCTTTACTTTAAATTAATTAATCTAAATTGTCATTATCACTCCCATGTGGCTCAAAGGGGTCCCAAAATCGACCCAAATATTTCCATGGTCATTAATTACTCATCCAAAAATGTTTTGACATGTGTTAAGGTAATCTTAAATTATTATAATATTCTTTTTACCTCGAATTAAACTATTTACCTTTAACCGCAGTAAATAAAAGTCAAAAGTTACTATTCACCAAAAATTATTTTCATCTTATTGAACCAAATTTTAATTCTTGAAAACAACCATGTATGTTAGATTTTCGAAATTCAATTCACATAATCGGTAAAATTTCATTTAAATAAAAAATTCAGTTTTTAACTACTACTAACTGGTTTCACTATTCATCAAAAATCGAAGTTTTTCAGAAAAATACCAAAAAATTCACCCTAAGATATATTTGATATTAAAAATTCAAAATTATGTCAATTTTATCAAATTAAAAACATAAAACTGTCATTAATTAATTTTAAAATTAATTCCCATTGTTAAAAAAAATATCATGTTTTTAAGAAATAATAACTATCAAAAGATTAACACTTGTTTATGACCAAATTCAAAGTGATATTAATTCCAATGACCAAAATTGGATTAAATGGAAAAAATATATTCTAATTAAACTTTAAAACCAATAAAAAATATAATCTAACAATATAAATAAATTAGATTAAAACATAGTTTTGAATTAAAATACAATATTCACACTATTCATTAAAAAATTTATCAGAAAAATTCCAAGAATTTACACAAAGTAAATTTTGATGTCCCCATTTTAAAGAAGGATTTTATTTTGTCAAATATAATTTATTGAAGTGACCAAAACTATATTTAAAGAGGTCTCTCCATTAAATGGCGATAAATCGACCTTTTAATGTAAATTATGCTTAAAATTAGATTCATTCACATTTTAAGCCTCTAACATTTATTGGATAAATGTAAATACCTCTAACAAACATGTATAATCATATTGTAGTTATTTTTTTCATTCCTACCAATAAAATGTCTAGGAGTTAATGACTATTTAAAATAATAATATTATATTATTAGTGTGGAACGTAAGATTTCAAAGAAACATGTTGTTGCATACTGGGTACGCTATCGAACATAGCATCCCCTTTAATGAATAATTAATATTTAATTCACAAATATTAACAAATATAAAAAGTGTCTTATTCTTTATTTATCAGTGATGTTACATCCTTCCCCCCTTTTGGGAATTGCGTCCTTGCAATTTTTAAACTGGGCTTGGAAGATTCATTAAATGTCCCACATCAGAAAAAGAGTCAGTAAAACTATCACTTTAAAAGAAAGATAGAGAAGCACAAAGGTCACCTGAGATAACCCATACTAGGATTCCATATAGGAAAACATGGATATGTAAGAGAAAACAAACGGTCATGTTCTGATGAAGAGTGATAGAAAACATGTTTTGGAGAATGCAAACCATCCAAAAATCACAAGTGTGATGAGTTAAACGGTATATGATTACCCATTAGGAAACGTAAACCAACAGTGTTTTTATTTTACATTCCTTTTCATAATTTGGGGGAATTAATTTACTACATAGAATACGAACATAAGGAAATATACTTACCTTCAAGTAGAGTTTCATCCTTTAATAAGTTTCTACCAAAAACCAATATTTTATCCAAACAAGGAGCATTCAAAAAGACATGGCCACATCAAAATCACAAGAATCATTTTCTTTAGAATTACATAATACAAAAAAAATAACTATACATTTCCTTTGTCTTTAGATATCAACTAAAACCAAAATTTTTAGTGCGAGATCAGATAATACCCAAAAAGGATAATCTTTTACAGGAAGAAAAACTACTCTAAATCTCTAAAATTTGTCAAAAAACCCAAAGATCAACAAAGACCATTCAATAAACAACTATCCCTAAAATTCTTCAATAGGAATCCAAACTAATATTTAAACCCAAATATCATAAGGATTTAATTACATAGTCTTCCATGATAAATCTTATCATTTATCAAAAAATAAATTTAGTTACTCATAAAATATCATATTGAAAAGTAATTAACCTAATCACATATTCTCCATGATAGGTTAATCAGTTTCATAAATAAAAAAAAATCATTATATGTCCACAATAAAAACATAGATTCTTCCAAAATAAAATTTCAACCATTATTCCACAATTTAAATCCCATAGTATTCTATCTTGCATAGGTATATAGTGTGTCCTAAAAAGAGAGAACATCTTCCACAACAACCTTTATCACTTAATCACTAAATCATTTTTCTATACTAAGTATATCCATTTGATAAAACATAAGTTCCAAAAAACAACTTATTCTTGTTCCATAAAAACATTTCACTAAAATAATAAGTTATACTAACCAGGGACTTCAAGTAGGCTAGTGGTAGGCAATGCACCCTTGTCACCCTTTGGTTGTGGGTTCGATTCGTGTAGCCTTTCCGGATGCGACGGGTTTTCACCCATCCTACGGGTTGTCCTTTTTATAAAACTCAAAAATAACCCCAACATTTTTTAAACTCAAAGGTTTCCTTATACCTCTAATTTTCATCCAAATTCATTATGATCTCAACATCTTAATTCATTAAGTCTTATTTCACCACCATATGATCAAATAAAATGTTCCGCAAAATGAAGAACATCCTACCTTGATCATGGTGTCCATTTGGATTCATCGTCATCTTGTTCACATAGGTCGAAGGTCCATGCATCACAATAAAGATTTATAGATCCTTAAAAATCATTTTATTCCTCCATTCAAATACACCTTGTACAACATGGGTCATATGGGTGTTCACAGAAAAATAGTTTTGGAAAATAATCATGTATAACAGAAAATTTCAAAACATCTAATAAGACATGATTTCTATAAAACAGTCGAACTGAATTTGAGTTGAAACTTTCAATTAACGGTCCTTTTAAAATACCATAAGTATGTGTTGAGAGACAATATTTTAAAATCAAATATAAATAGGTTGTGCAAGGGTCTCCTTCTTCATCACCTTTTTTAAAATCATAAAATGCTTCAAAATATTGTGATAAGGTAAAATATTTGAAAATTCCCTGATAATATTTACCTTTCTTGAAAATATGATAATTTTTTGAAAATAGGATTTGCTTAAATACAACCCATGTTCAACAATGATAACAAGGTATATTGGAGGTGATTGATATCTCAAACAACTGCTTATAAGTGAGTTGTATTCTAGAAAAAGTTTCACAATCATCTGAACATGACTTTGCAATAATTATTGCAAGCATGTCATCAAGAAGAGATAGGAATGTCATTTGAGATCATCCTTATTCCATTTTTAACCAACTTTCCATGACCTAAAAAAGTTATAAAATAATTATTTAACTGAAATAATAGATAGGGACTAACCATATGTCTAATGAAAAGTCACAATCCCTAAAGTTTTCTAAACCGACCTCTGATACCAACTATAAGCACCCAACCTTAAACATTACATAATATTGAATTAAATGAATAATTCACATTTAGGATCTTTTTATGATTAGAGTTTTCGGGAATTAGGCCATAACTATTACATAACAACACGAATATTACAAGTAGATACTACTACTCAGTATCCAATTTTTTTATAAAATAAAAACTCTTAAAAATAAACATGTCTTGTTCAATGTTTTAGACAGCCTGACTTTTCCATGATCACATCCCTGACCGTATTCATCTTTAAGTCCTATGGAAAACATTTAAAAAACATGGGATGAGAATAAATATCTCAGTAAGGGTTATAAAATAATGAAGGAAAACATTAGCCCGTCAATAAATACAAATCAATGAAACCATACTTTTCAATCATAACATACCATACAAAATCATAAAATTTGTGAATAACACACAAAAATCATAAATAATAATGGTTAATAATGGAATCCATATCAAACTTACATTATATCTATCATAGCTACGTATGGAGTTACACTTGGAATACCCATCACAGTATATTCCCTAAATCTCTTAGGAGAAAAATCATGTTTACCTCCGTCACGTTATCCAATGCATTGAAGAGCTATCTCGAGCTCACCAGCCCTAGGTTTATCACAGAACCTCCCATATACAAAAAAATGCCTAATAACCATAACATAATCATAACATATAACACATGTATAAAAGAAATATACCATTTCCACAGTCCAATATATCAAATCAAGATATTAAAATAAACAATGTTTTATCAAATCATTTTTAAAATCATTTAAAAAGTGATTTTTGAATCAATGTTTCCCATACCACTTTGAAGCTTTTAAATGAATTATCATTTGAAAACTTTAATTTCCATATAAATAAATCCTAAAACCCATTTTTAAAACATGGACATTAATGAGAAATATTTAGAAGAATAAATCCTTAAAACATTTAAAATGATCTTTTAGTTAAAGAGTTTTTTTAACAAAAAAGAGAGATGCTTAAATACAAATAATTGAGGAATAACATTTAATCAAAACTTCATAATATCATGAGAATAAAGGTATTCATGATATATAATTCCAAATGACAATATACACACCACATAATAGTGAATTGGTGCATAATAACAATGAAGTCTCAATGGAAATGTAAATTGAGATGAAATCCCTTATAAAGATGGTATCCTTAAATTAAGGATAAATAAATAACTTAATTATGTGTGAAAAATATAAATACACCCTATATAATTGAATATTTAGTGTAAAAAAATCGTAGGTCATTCACACATATTCATAGGATGACATATTCAAGAAGTACAAGTTGAACCCAAAGAATTGAAATTGGGTTAAGAAGTTCCCTTGTAAATATTTGATGGCCTAACGACGTCACATTAAAATTAAGAAAATGACTTGATGAGATAAAAAGGGTATATAAACAATTGGACATAAAATTTACATAAATAAGGATATATAAGAACATATCCCAACGTAATAATATGTAAATTAAAAGACTTAACAAAAAAGAAGTCTTTTAAAAAGAGGAGGGTGAAAGGTTCCCTTACCGATTTGGTAACTTACAAAACATACACCACATGAATGAAGGATCATAAATAAAGATGTAAATACTCATAAATGAAATTATATTACACAAATAGTACATTAATGGGCAGTACATACACCACACAAAGGGAAATAGTGCAAGTATAGCATGAATCTCACGGAAATAAAAAGTGAGATGGAACGCTTTACCACGTTGTATTTAATTGAGTCATATGAACAAAAGTTAATAACAACCAAATTCATCACTTAATACCATGAATAAAATTATAATAATGATAATATATATCAAAAGGCAGTACATAGTACACCACATGAAATGAATAAGTGGCGAACAATGGAAATTTCATGGAATTAAAAGTGAGATAAGAAAATCTCTTACCTCATGTCTGACTTGACTCGATCATTCTTTAATATCCTGAATAATAAACTATAGTTAGTTTATAAATTTTTAATAACCTATTTCAAGTTAATTATTCCTTTTATATAACTTATTACCATGTTATAAATATCATGTAGTCATTTATGTTAATATCATCCATTTGGTCAATATTTGGTACTTGAGTCAAAAATGGACCCCATATATTTACAAGTTGTCCATGTGGTAAATAATAAATTATATCCTAAATTATATTAATTATTTATATATCATATATATCATATATATCCATTATATACATGTATTTATAATAGTACATAACATTTTGAGGTAAGAAATGAAATTCACTGTTCATGGAGATGGTAAGTCGTACGTACGCATGAACGCTACTTTCATTTATATTTATAATTTTAATGGAATTAAAACATAATTATACATATTTATATTATAATTATAGTATAATATAATATATAACATCATTAAATCCATCCTTTATACATCCCACATAAGGCACCAACGAGTCACATCACTTTGAGGGGGCGGTAGTCCGCACTTCTTCAAATGAGATTATCATATTTACCCACAATGGAAACCAAAAGGTGTGCTATAAATGGGAAGTAAATGAGCATAATGAAATCATAAAAATAATATATATATCATATATAAATATAGTTCCATAATAATGGCCACCATGAGATGCGGTAAGAGTTAATTGGACAATTATCATCTCATGAGGCGTTAGTTTTCCATCCACAGAAACATTATGTTCTTCACCCATTAGATGGAGGTGTGTGTAAGTTTAGTTCGAATATATCTAATAAAAACTTCATAGTATATTGAGGATACTTTTTTTTGTTAAAAAACATAGGAATAATAATAGTTTAGGGGTTGGAGAATTAAAATAAAAGGAAACAAATTAAGAGAAACTGTTCACTTTAATTTGGGTAACTCCCTTTGGTTTGAACCAAAGGACTTCTTGAAGTGCCTTATGCCTAAGTTTAGGCTTCTAAGTGGAGGATAGTTATGTAGGTAGTTTAAGTGGGTAGAGTTTGGAAGAGAAAAATGGCTTGAGAGGTGTGAGTAATTGGTTAGAAGTGGTCTCTTTTTATAACGGAGAGGAGGGGCTCTTTATGAATGTGTGAAAATATTATTTTGTAATATAATGATATTCGGTTTCTAAAGGTCAAAAAATAATTATAGTAGAAAATAAGATGACTCATGGTCAAAATATAATCATCCAATAGGAATTGGACAGGTTTTGGATAATATTTTAATCATTATAATCTTATTTATTTAAATCATTTATTAAGAAGGTAAATACTGCATCATTATTGTGTCATGAATAATTTAATTTATTTGATGTCTGAAAATTAAAAAAAATACTATCATGTAGTATAGATTTTTATCTTTCCAATTAATATTTATAGACAAAAATATTCTATATATAACACCATATAAAAATTCATTTACTAAAGGATTTTTTTTTATGTCATTTTGGACTTTACTTTAAATTAATTAATCTAAATTGTCATTATCACTCTCAAGTGGATCAAAGGGGTCCCAAAATCGACCCAAAGATTTCCATTGTCGTTAATAACTCAACTAATATGTTTTGGACAAGTGTTATGATAATTTTTAATTATTATAATATTCTTTTTACCTTGAATTATCCTATTTACCTTTAACCGTGGTAAATAAAAGTCAAAACTTACTATTCACCAAAAATTATTTTCATCTTTTTGAACCAAATTTTACTTCTTGATAAAAACCATGTCTGTCATATGTTCTAAATTCAATTCACATAAGCGGTAAAATTTCATTTAAATCAAAAATTTAGTTTTTTAACTACCACTAACCGGTTTCACTATTCATCAAAAATTGAAGTTTTTCAGAAAAATACCAAAAATTCAGCCTAAGCTACATTTGATATTCCAAATTCAAAAATGATTTCTATTTTACCAAATTCAAAACATAAAATTGTCATTAATTAATTTTAAAATTAATTCCCATTGTTAAAACAAATAGCGTGTTTTTAAGAAATAATAACTATCAAAAGATTGACACTAGTTTATGTCCAATTTCAATGTGAAATTAATTCCAATGACCAAAATTGGATTAAATGGTAAAAATATATATTAATTACAATTTTAAATCAATTAAAAATATAGTCTAACCATATAAATAAATTAGATTTAAACATAGTTTTGAATTAAAATACAATATTTACTTTATTCATTAAAACATTTTATCGGAAAAATTCCAAAAATTTACACAATGTAAATTTTGATGTCCCCATATTAAATAAGGATTTTATTTGGTAAAGTAGAATGTATTAAAGTGACCAAAACTATATTTGAAGAGGGTTCTCCATTAAAAGGTGGTAAATTGACCTTTTAATGTAAATTATGCTTAAAATTCGATTCATTCACATTTTAAGCATCTAACATTAATTGGATAAATGTAAATACATTTAACAAACATGTATAATCATATTGTAGTTCTTTTTGTTCATTCCCGGCAATAAAACGTCTAGGAGTTAATGACCATTTAAAATAATAATATTATATTATTAGTGTGCAGTGTAAGATTTCAAAGAAACAAGTTGTTCTGTATCGGGTACGCTATCGAACATAGCATACCATTTAATGAAAAAAATTAATATTTAATTCAAAAATATTAATAAATATGAAAAGTTTCTTATTCCTTATTTATTTGGGATGTTACGTGAACATATCTCCTTAGTTGTGATATGTGGAAGACGTCATTCACCTACTCTACCTATAAGGGTATGGCGAGGCAGTAGTCAACCTCAATGATCCTCTATATGATCGTGAAGGGCCCGATTAATCTTAGGGATAGATTTCTCCCCCAAAAGAACCTCTACATTCCATGTCGTGGGGATACTCTCATGAATAAATGGTTTCCCTACTCAGAATCCAAGGACCTACAACGGCGATCTTAGTAGGAATTATATTTTCTCTAGGTTGTGTTCATCCATTCATGGATGACTTGTACTTTCTCTATCATCGCCTTCACCAACTCTAAGCCCACAAGAGACAACACTCAAACTTACATCCAGTACAAGGGTGACATGAAGGGTCTCCCAAATAGGGTATCAAAAGTTTCCATGCTCATGGTGGAGTGGTAGTTGTTTTTGTATGAATAATCTACCAACAGGATGTGGCCCTCCCAAATATGGCCACAATCCAGGATGTATGATCTCAGTATATCCTCTATCACTTGGATAGTTCACTCGGTCTTACCATCTTTAAAGGGTTGAAAGGATGTACTCATTTATAGCTAGGTCTCGAGTGCCTCATGTATGCCTCTCCGCGATCGTGATGTAAACAGAGTATCACAATTGGAGACAATCACCGAGGGTACCTGGTGAAGGTGGAAGATCTCTTGCACGTACAACTACCCCAAACTCTCCAATGTACTCTACTCCCTAATAGAAAGGAAGTGTGTTGACTTTGTGTGTCGGTCCATTATAACATATATGGTGTTGTGGATATTCAGGTTACATGGAATCCCTATGATGAAGTCCATGGATATGTCATCTCATTTCCAATCTGGGACATCAAGAGGCTGCAACAAAAAATAACGAACCTGGTGCTCAGCCTTCACCTACTGACAGGTAACGCATCATGAGATGAAATCAGCTACACTCTGTCTCATGTCGGACCACCAAAACTACCACTGAATATCCTTTTACATATTACCCACTCCGGGATGTACAACTAAGGGAGATGTATGGAACTCCCATGTCACCTCCTCCCACAATGAAATTGGAACTACTGTTCAACCCTAGAATAAGATATCATGATTACTTCCTTTAGAATATCCATCAGGGGAATCACCTATAGATATATGAATATGTAGAACCCCGTAGTTGATGTTTCATAGCTGAGACTCCTTCACAAACTCAAGGAGGGTAAGAGTCAATACCATCGACTGAAGAGAAATTGTTCCCTCCTGCTCCATCAAGGTCAGTTGTAGGGAAGCTACCTACTCTGAAGCTTCCCACACAAGGTGTGCCTGGGACTTCCTAATAAGGGCATATATAACAATGTTTACCTTCCTTAGACTATAGACTATATCAAAGTTGTAGTCCTACAAAAACTCCAACTAGTATCACTACCTTAGGTTCAGGTCTCACTGAGTGAAAATGTACCTAAAATCTAGTGGTCTAAGTAAACCACAAATCATTCTCCTAGGAGGTAGTTATGCCACATACTCAAAGAGAAAACCACTACTTATTTCTCCATATTAGGAGTCACATAATTAAATTCATGGGATATCAACTGCCTAGACCCATATGTGATGAAGAAAAATCTATACATTAGCACACAAAAAAGCCCAACTCTTGGACTGCAAATCCTTCTTTTTTTAATTTTCATAAATCCACATTAGGATAACTGGTAACCTCACAACCAAACAGCAGATCATCCAAAAGAAAACATCTTCATAAATTCAAAATTCAAAAACACCACGCACCACGTGCCCACCTCGATCTGCGCAACCACCATGAGGAGCAAATCCACGCGAAATCCATCATATCACTAGCGAGACAAGCCGGAACACCACGTGCCACCATTCAAAGCAGGACGACGGCAGAGCCATCATCGGAGCATCGAGACAATCTGGTCCGGCCACCGTCTTCACGAACCTTCACGGATCAAAGGACCTCGAACAACCGGACCTCCTCATCTTTTCCAAATAATAGGGCCTCTAGACCAAATACCATCATCCAGCAAAACACAAAATACATTCCAGCAAAAAAATTAAGGCACACAACCGTCGTAGAAGGCGACCACCATGGACTCACTGCAAGACGTCGATGCGCTAATGAGAAGGACCCAAAATGCTCCAAAGAGTATGCCGGTGAAAAACTAGTATTACACCCGTAGGTCCGACCAACAGTGCCATCAAGCGTCACCACTGGAGCAGACAGCCGGCGAGGCCAACCACCGGGAAGCATTGCCATCCCATGCTAGAAATCACCAGGAGGAATGATCCAAGCACAAATTCAAAAATCACACTTTCAAAATTCAAAACACAAACCTTAAAACCCTACGCGGTAGTTTTCTCTAGAATTAAGATTCATCAGCACAGTATCATCACCATCAAGGAATCAAAGATCACCAAACATGAGGAATCAGGAAACCGCTGCAAGTAGAGGAAACCCGCTACCTAGATCCCATCGTCGCTGTCCTTTTCGACCTTGAGAGCCACCGTAAAACACCAACCACCCACACCGGAAGAAAGGCCAAGACCCCAGGCAAATGGATCTGGAACATCGGTCTCGGGCCGACCCCACGCCGCCAACAAAAAACCTATCCAGGGAATGCAATCGGGTGAGCAGTGCAAGCAATGGTGAGTGGGAGAGACGATGGAAACCCCAAAGCCACCGGAACTGAGTAACCGCTAGGAATCATCGAGTAAATGGAAGTCCACCGCGAAAACACTAGGGAAGGAGGCGGTGACGAGGAGAGCGCCATGTACCGCAGCACCCCTTATAGGCCCATCCTTCGTGCAACAACTCCCAAATCTTGAGGAATCACAATAAACCAAAAACTCAAATCCTACCTCTAGAAGCCTCAAAACTGGAGTGATCATCATCTTCTACATCAACTCCTTAAAGACCTTCTGTCACTGCTTAGTCTAGGTAAACAACTATCCCTTCCACTTCAAAGTGGTCAATAGGGATACAATTTTTGAGAAGTCTTCCACAAATCTCAGATAGTACCCAACTAAGATGATAAATCTCCAAACCTATGACATGTTCATGGGTAAATCCCAGTAAATCAATGCTTCGTAATTTGCTGGGTCCATGGAAAAACACTGCTCGAAAAATACATGAACTAGAAAGTGAACATGTTGTATCTATAACTGGAATTTTGGGAGTTTTCAATAAATCAGGTGATGTTGAGGTAAATCAATGACCCTCTTTAGGTACACTGCATGCTCCTCCTCGATTGCATACTAGAAGAGTATGCCATTGTTGAAGACATTGAAAAAATAGTCCATATATTTATAGATGATATAGTTCATTAAATCCATAAACTCTGTGGGGGAATTCGTCATGCCGAAGGGCGTCACTAGGAACTCATAGTGCCCATAGTGACATCGAAATTCCAACTTAGGAATATCAACTTCATGAACCCGCAACTGCTGGTAGCTGAACATTAGATAAATGATAGAGAACCATATTGCACCCCGAAACTGATCAAATAATTCATCAATCCTCAATAATGGGTACTTGTTCTTTATCATGTACTGGTTTAGGAAACATTAATCCCTGAAAATATATAGTCTCTCATCTGCCTTATTCACAAAAAAACTAGGGCCACCAAAGGGGACACACTGGGTCTGACAAAACCTTTATCACAATGGTCCTATAACTATATCCTTGTCTACCGGAGCTCAGTTGGTTCTATCTGATATGTGGTAGAATATATCAGGGAAGTACCTGGCTGAAATTCAATTAAAAAATCTATCTCCCTCTTCAAAGGTATTTCTAGAACATATTTTTGAATTACATCCTTGTAATCATCCACCACTGAAGAGATCTAGATATCTGAAGAGTCTTCTACACCAAGTATCATACTTCCTAGCTGATGGGTAATGGGTTATATCCTCTTGATCATATCACTATCTTGTCCCATGATGAGGT
Organism: Viscum album; assembly: GCA_963277665.1. Taxonomy (NCBI): domain Eukaryota; kingdom Viridiplantae; phylum Streptophyta; class Magnoliopsida; order Santalales; family Viscaceae; genus Viscum; species Viscum album. The sequence goes on from OY728161.1 coordinate 1,259,462,273, forward strand.
ATCTCTCACTAGAAAAAGAGAACCTCATCCCATCAGTGCGTCAGTATATGACTAAACTATGGTGATAGTCAATCTAGGCTCAAACCACGTAAATCCAATCCATTCATAGGATGACATCATAGGGGTACCATCGTGAGGATGAATTAGTCCCATGTGATCATCTCTTCTCTAAGTGAAAACTCACATTTCCCATAGATAAAGTATATAGAGGAAGCATTCCTTGTAAGAACCTCAAGGCCTATATGATTTTATAGATTCTATATTGGAAGCTCTAGATACTTCATATGTAATGGATAGATACAATAATGGATATCATGTATGTATAATAATATTGATGAAAAAGTATAGTAAACACAGATCGTAACTCAAATCATCTTGTGTGCCACTGGGTCGTAGTTCTCCATTGCCTACAGCTATATGTGGCCCCGACTACCATCTCCCTAAGCCTAATGTGGGACACCTAGTGGTGGTGGTGGGAGAGACTCATACCACATTTCCCTAACTGCATCTCCTCCCTCTCCTCTACCAAATCTTCCTCTATGGGGACTGCCATGTCCCTGCCTGAGAGATCCCTGATCACAGTTTTTCCTCTGTCGTGGTGGTCCATCTGCTACCTGTTTGGGATGATCATCACACCTAGTCAGGAAATCTCATGCCATGTGACCTCACATGTCACATGTGTACCATTAATACTCTCAGGGATTCCTTGGTTCTATGCACTTCCCCTAAACTGGGAGACCATTCCCATAATTTTTATCATTGAAGGGTCTCTTATTCTGAGATATCTGGCATCTGACGACTACTGAAGATCAATTATCCTTTCCTTTACTATCACAAACTCTAACCACCAGTCATCCCTTTACAAATAAGCTCTATTTCATGAGTCTGCACTCCAGAACCCTGACATAGGTGGGGATGCACAGGGGTACTATGGTCGCCCAAATATCTTTATGGAGTCCCCGATCGAACATACATGTTTGGATGTATCCATATCTAATAATTCCTAGGGAGTAGCATGTAAGGTCGGTGAACCCCACCATGTACTCCTCAATAATAATCCCTCCCTACTATAGCTCCAGAAGCTCATTAATTTGGACGAATCCCAAGTAGTTTGGGTAGTAATCCTCATTAAAGAGAGTTTGAAAGTTATCATATGTGAGTGTCGCCTCATCATGCATATGGGTATCCAACATCCACTATCATATAACTAATCTATGAAAAAATTGGCTTTTAATAACACCCTCTCGTCAATTGGGGTCCACACCAGTCCGAACATGTGGACCACTGACTCCATCCAATCCTCTGCTGCCTAAGGATATGGCTCACCGTGGAACTGCATCGTTTAATCTAACTAGAACTCATGAAGTGTGTTCAGCCTACACAAATCCTAGGCCTATCCTATGGGGACCAACTACTTCTAAACGAGTGGAGGATATACTACATATCCACCAAGAGGAAGGGGATCACATGATTGGCCCTAAACTAAGGTCTCGTCTCTCATAGGGTCATTGTCATGTTCCATATTTATTATCCTGAATGACTGTCATCACGAAGGCATCCAGAAATTGGTCAAGGAGTGATTTGGTCAGGTGATAATATATAAATATCCACAAAAGAATGAGTATATAAATCATGAATTATAGTAAAATACTCAATACTATATGATGAATGTACCTTTGTTCCCCCTAACAGATGTCATAGGGTTACGAGTCGACAAAAGGGTAATCAGGGTCCTGGTTAATGGATATGTCAGCCGCCCAAAGTATCACTGGACTCCCTATCCTGAGAGCCTCTCTCGAGACACATCAAAATTATTTCCATAAATACCAACCAATCCCCTTTTAGAGAACTTTTGAATACTTTCCTATGGAATTAATTACCTCTGATAAAACTTTTTCATGACCTGACCCAAGTGGGGGCTCAAGCCGCATCTACCCCAAAGCCTGCCTTCATATGCCAGGGCATGGACACAAGCATTGAAGGCAGAACTAACTCAGGGAGCCCTTTTCCTAAAAACCTACACACACACACATATCCAACGCGATGTAAAATTTTATAGGGAATGTAGAAAAAGATGCCACTTCTAAAAAGTAAAGTATAAATGCATGAACCACTAGACAGTACAAAGGTACAGTAGCCAATACTGAAAAGTAAGGGAAAAATACATGCCCAAATAAAAAATCGATCCCATCCTAAAGACAATAGGAAATAAGTATCTACCAAGATATCCCAGCTTCTATTTCCCATCTATGACCATTGTACATGGCCCAAAAAGCCCGTAATCCTATGCTTCTCTATAGTTATGATCGACATGTCTGCTGTTTGCAAAATACATGACACGTGTTGGGAAAATCCCTTGTAGGGGTGGGTAAATACTTACCCAGTATAATTCCCTAAAAAGTTGAAGGGGCAGCAGTAAGTGATACAACTAAATGGGAGAAGTAAATGGAACAAGGTATAGTAAAGGTAATGGAAAGAGTATAGATCAACCCAATAAGAGTTTGAAATTAGACTCATGAAAACACAAGGATCTAGATATGGTTAAGAGATGAACTCATTGTTAAGTATTCTCTACTTATAACTAGAGTGTAAACCCTTCTAACAAAGGTAAAATATACATAGAAAGCATGTTGAATATCCCAGGTGTCTTCACCTCCCCGAGAAGGATGGTAACCAAGACTCAATTAGTGGGTGCTTCAATAGGATAGATATATATATGCTCAGTCAAGGAAACCCAAATGATATAGTAAGGGGATATTCATATCATATCTTAGCTTGAAAAATTTATTAGCCATTAGTTCTATATAAATACATATACAATTACTAACACCCCATCACATCTACCCATAATGACCATGTTAAAGGGGCTCAAATCACCGCACCATGATACTATCCACTTTGGGTGGCCCTGACTTTCCCACACAGTTTTATGTCATGTCATAAGGACGCATCTTAATGGGGATAATGTCCATATTTCTTATAATTCCTTAGGTATGTCCAACCTCACCTTTAAAGTGTGCCTATATAGTCGAGGGTCATTTCTGAATCATCAGGGACTACACTAACCAGCCCTATTGAAGGGTTAGACTGGTATCTACTTATTGGGGACTATGCTACATAGCACTACTGAGGGGTCATCCCTATATCTGATTGTCTTGGACTATGCTACCTATCCCATAGAGGGGTTATCCTAGTATCTATTCTTCAGCTACTACACTACCCATCCCTACTAAAGGGTCAGCCCGGTATGCTCTAGTATTCCTGTATGATCTTTTTATGAGCATATGTCTTCTATGCACGTACAAAACCTGGAACTTCCACATCATATCTTTGAAGCTTCCTCCAAGGGTAACATCATTTTTTATATGAAAAAAACACTGTATAGGTATATCGTGACATGAAATTAGAGTTAAAATGAAAGATATGTAAAGGATTAAATATTCCCTAGATGAAATCAAAATGTAAATGGCATGTGAGGGGGGCCACACAGTCTGTGACCCCTCTTCATTGCATGGTCAAGTCTCTGGTCGAACACAGGTCCCACCCCATGTGGTAGTGTATGCCGTTTTGGTGGACTACAAAGTGTGTCCCTCCTATCTAGGGAGTAGGCCATTTCTGCTGGTCGCGTTTGTGTACTCATACTCTGTGTTTGTGTACTTCAGTCCATAGCGTACAGATCCACACAGGATGCAGCCCGTGGGACCTAGAAATGTCCATGTGCCTGGTCATGTCTCCTTCACATGGCTCATCTCACACTAAGATGTGGTACATGGTGTGTTAAAGGTAGTACACTATGTGTCGTCCTTATATTATCCCAAACCCTAGCATCACCACTGAGGCTGGCTACACGTTGTGTGTTCTTCTTTGAACATGGCATGTGGTAATTACTTTTTTTAGAATTCCAAATTTCTCCCGATTAGTCATCTGTGCTCCAAATATGGTCACAAAACTTCATATCTGACTGTATATCCCTCCAAAGTCTCTTAATCTGGTCATGAATCATGCTCCTCGGCCGGTGTTCACCAGAAATTGGTCACCAAAAAGAACGAGGGTTTCGTTTGTATTTCCACAAACTACTGCACCATCAATCTTCGTCAGATCGATGTGAGACCTTTAGTTTATTCATCTTCAGATCATTTCATTTCTATATATGTGTCTCTCTCATGAATATATCACCATTTTTCCATATCGTCTAGAATTCGGGTGCCCGGTCAAGCTCGAGTCGCTTAGAAAGTTTTTGAAATGGGGTTTATTGGAATTCCTCAGTGAAAAACGAAAATAAATGTAGGAGGAATGAACCAAAAACCATGGTATTGATCATTGGACAATAATTCTTGGACGATAGTTCAAAATTGTGCAATTTGGGTTAGAACCTGCCAATAAAGATTAATAAACTGTTACCCAGGCTCCTGTAATGTATGAATTCAAGGCACAGGTTGTTGAATCAATTGACAACATGCTCAAAAATTTAATTTAGGTCATAGGTACACCAAGAATGATTTCTACCTGTATTAGATCATTCGTTGTTGAAGAATAATGTGTTTTTTGATGATGGAGGAGGATCGTTTGTGTTCGCTACATCTACGATCAGGGATTCGTTGTCATTCATTCTTCGTTGTTTGCCAACTGAAATGGATGAGAGGAGAGGAGATTAGAGGTTTCATCATTAGAAAAGAAGGATTATGAGACAAAAATCACTTAACCATAAATTTATATCCATAAAATTAGTATTAAATGTAATTAAGTATTTAAATAATTTAAATTATTTAATCAAATAAACATCGTGAAAACATGAAATGAATTCTAACATACCGCGCCGTATAATTTTTTGTCATGACTAGGGGAAAAACATGTTATAGAACCAACTATGGTCTCATATTTCTGATCTAATCAACCATTTAATGGTTATCCCATTATCATTAATTAACCATGTTCACATAAAATAAAATATATTTAATATTTTTATAAAATTAATTGGAGACACACCTGGTCTTGGAATCGCATGTCTTCTCAACGCCTAACTCTAGAATAATATTTAGAAATATTTCAAAGTCTTATTAGAAAAAACTATGTCTCTAAACCCCAAATATCAATCTACTCGTCAATTTTTCTGATTATTTTCCTCTTAAGATAAACTAATCCAAGATAAATTTTATTTAATACATTATCCTTTTCCATAATTTCCAGATATGTCATCAATGTAAATAGGTGGATCTAGAACTAGAAAGTTCCATGCAACAACACCTTGAAATGTCACGCCCTAGTCTCTTCATTCAATAGAATATCAAGAGTATACTTAACAAGATACTTAAACTAAATTCTAATTTCCCATATACTCATTATTACCTAAAAATAGAAACTAACCCTCTATACAACCTATAATATCAAAGAGAGGATATCATCATAAAATTGATGAGGTAACATTCCCTATGATATCTCAAAATCCTCACAATTTCCCAGAAACAAGATCCTCTACTAAAGAGAAAGTGTTTGGGGAGAGGGGTATAAAATTAGAAGTAATCAATGGGATCATATTTCAATGCATAAAAAAATTCATATGAAATCAATATGTTGGGATATACTTGTTTGGAAACAAATTTATAAGGAAAATATGTGAATAAGATTAAGGATATGAAATAAACATTATTGAATGTAAACATTATTACTAATTCAAATTTCATTAACTGAAACCACCATATTACATAGATATTCTGTTATAATAAATAAACAAGTAAAAATGTAAAATTATATTTGGGTGAGGTATTTTTAATAAATTAATGAATGAATGTAATTTACTATATATGTTAAAGTCGGTGATTGAATGATATAAATTTTAGTGAGATGTCTAAATAACAAAAAAAATGTATTATGTTGAGTAAGTAATATTATTATAAAAGAGATAGTAATTGAACTTTAAAATTTTTGAAGGTATTTCCTTTATTGTTACTTTTATTGATAAATAAATGATTGTTAGTTTCTTTGAAAATCATATTTCCTAATTATTAATGGATGATTACTCGTGGTTGTGATGAGTGTATCATGTATAGAATTATATTTTATATTATGTTCATCGTAGATTATATAACATGGTATTTCCTATAAATGGTATTTATTAGGATCTAGTATTGCATTAAGTCGATGGATGATGTGGAAAAATTTCCATAGTTTTGAAAATGGTGATGAGGACTAGCTTAATTGGAATTATTGTTGAAAAAAAGGTGGGAAGATGTATATATAATTTTAATTTCATTATTGTATTAATAATAAGTTAGTGAGGGGTATTCCTATAGAATTTCCATTGGTTTACATTATAAGAGCCTTAAAATTGGTTGGTAAGAGCAGTGGTAAATTTTCGAACACTTTTTCTTCCTTATTTTATTTTTGATGATATTACAATCAATCATCGATAGTATTGATTTATTTAATTTATGAGATTTCTTTAAGTAAATGCTCATTTATCTATGATAATGGAATATCCATGTAATATAGTGGTTGTAAGAGATGCAATTGGAATTGGTAATCTTGTTTACCTATGGCTATTTTGATGGTATGGACATTTTTTCCCATGTTTTCTTTACTTTTTTGATTCCACGCATGTCTATAATTGAAAATAAATTTCACATAGATGATATTATGATTTGAAATATTATCCTACTAAGTGGTCCAAAGTGATCACCCCTTTATAGTTTCTTGAGTTGATGTCTCAAGACATATTAGGGGTCATACTATTCAATTAGATAAAGTGGATATTTAATAGTACAGTATTATATTATCTCTATTAGTATTGTAACATGTTCTATTTAGAGGTTGTTGGGATTGGGTAATGTTAACTATTACTTATATATTTATGAATTTGATTGCGGGATAGTTTATATTTTTGTTAGGAATTCAATAGGTAATGCTACTCAAAATTTTGAAAGATATCATTGGTTTTATTCTCCAACTCAGGAACCTACTAGATTCCGGATTCGGGGGATGCTCTAGTCGTCAAATCTAACATTGGTGGGATTTTAGAATTTTTATTTCATTAAAAAGTTTAATAATATGTTTTTATTAATATATTGGATGGATATTTATGTTAGAAACATGTGAGGATTACATGGTTCTAGTGGGAAAAAGATTCACCAATAATGTGATGTAGTCTAAGAAGACTAGCTATGATATGGGTATTTAGGTCCCCCTGTGATTTGATACAAGAAACATATTATCCTTCTAAACATTTTTGTGTATAAATACATTGTCTTTAGGGTAGAAAATTTTGGAAGGGAACAGGCATCATTCTCATATATTATTATCTAAGAAAGGACTTTGATTTCTATGTATGATTAGTCTATTTATTTATACTAACCTATACTGATATGATATGGTCTCTATAACTTTGTTCCATTTATTTCAATTAGTTTATTCGTAACATTTTTATGAATTACTTCTTTAGAAATTATGAAATGATATGATACTTTAATTTATTAGCATTCTATGTTCATTCACAACTTAAGGATTAATTCATGTTAATTAATAAACTTGTTGAATCATGTTGGGAATTAAAAGTATAATTTTTATTTAATGATGAACATATCATAAAATTTTTTCCATGAGTAAACTTTTTTAGAAACCTTTCTGATTAATCATACCCCTCTTGATTAATTATTAATTATGCTAAGTTACATTTGAATAAAAGGTTATAGAAACACTTTTATGATTATAGATCTTCTTAAATATAATTTTCATTCATGTGTAAAGTTAAATAAATATTTTTTAAGTTTAATTCATGTTGTGTATATGATTTTATTGAATTTAAAAGCATGCTAGAATTATGAATTATTTTTATTTTTCATGTTTTATTTAATGAAATTTTTTGAAGAATTATTTTCTTTCTAAGGGAATGAATGATGCATGATCAAATTCTGAAGTAATGTGTTATACATAAATTTATTATTATAAATATCATGAATATGATTGATACAATATGAGTGAATTATTATGAAATTTTCATATAATATATCACATATTTATTCTTTTGTGTACCATACTGATAATTTTGTGCTCAAACTATTTTTAATATTATAATATTTAATATAATAATCATGTTGTAAGCATTTTCTAGTTTTATTAATCATGTAAATATATTGATAGTAAATTAATATGATGAATGTAATGTAAATCCCTCATGATAAGAGAAGATGTATTTTTTTATGTACACCATGATATGTTACAAATATATTTTATTGATTATTATATGCATAACTGATAATAATTATCTTGATTAGTTTTTTGTTGATAATATTTTTTTATTAATTATGTATTATTACTTTAATAAAATTTCATATAATGAATTATTTATGATGTTGTTGTTGATATTCATGATATGATTTTAGATGATATTATATCATAGATGTGGTGATGATGGGGAGGAATGTAAATTTTGTGGAAATAAGATGTGGGGAATGATGTTCAGGTCGATGATGTGAGGGAATGAAGATGGGATAATTATAATTTGTCGAGATATGAGATTTTGTATTTTTCCGACTTGTTTTGATGGTTTTGATGATGTGATTTTGATATATAAATGATGAATGGAATGATCGGAATTCCTATCCCAACTATGTGTTCCATCATTTTATATTATATTCTATGTGATTTTGTTGTGATTCATGTGACATGTGATAATCTAGTTGTTTGATGTTGAACTAAAGTTATTCCATCAATACATTGATTTAAAGGTGGGGAAAGAATAATCTTTGGGTAAATATTAACTACATTTCATATTGTAGGAAGAATAAAAGATCCTCAGTGGAGATTATATACATAGGGATATGGAATTTTTGTAAGAGATTGATGTTTTATTTTAGTTTTTTGGGACTTGAGATCATTTATCATTCTCTATAGTTGTTGGATTATTTTGTTAGGTGGATTGAATATGGTAGAAGATAAATCATGTTGGTGTATACGAGATTCTTTAGGCCATGTTTCTTGAAATATTAACAATAGATTTTATTTATCATATATAAATTTATATCCATGGGATAGAGGATAAAAATATCATATGGGGTAGGATAGTGTGTGAAACATTTATAATCATTATATAGACTCGGTTGGATGATTTAAATGTTTACTAGATAGAGGAGTAGATTGAGAATAGAATATTTATTCCACCTTAAGGCTTTATATTTAGTGATCCATTACAAACCTTCAATTAAATTCTTGGGAAGAGAATAAGGATCATTTATAAATCTTAAACAAGGTCATTTCCATGAAAGACGTTTTTGGTAAAATGATTTCTCAGTTTTCTAGAGTGGTTGATATGAATATTCTGGTTTTTGGGTCTTGAGATCCATGGAAGAAAATATTTAATTAGTCCATTAAAAATATCTCATTGCTTTGAACCTAGAGGTTAATCCACTTGAGTTTTCTTATTTTAGTTTTTCTGGTCTATTTCCATTATAATGTTGTTGGAAATCATCAATATGACTTCCCTGAGGGTTATGATACTCAACATTCTTAAGTGGGTCATTACATTTTGTTTGTGATGTGAATACTGATATAGGATAGTTCTAGAAGAAATTTTATTTGGAGAGGTATCTCTTCAAGGAATTTATTATTTCAGATTTTCTAATTTTAGGTTTTGTTTGTATTCTTCGGGAGTGAATTTTTAACGAAAAATCTAATGTAAAGGATTTTTTTCATATTAATTTTTTCAGGATTTATTTGTATTTCTTCTAAAAAAATTATTCTCATGGTGAATAATTTTATGAGAGGTATCTAATGTATGGTTCGGGATTTTATAAACACATTATTTTATTTTATTTTTAAAGGATTTAGAGATGTCGATAAGGAGTTCAAAAGTGTTTAAGAGGAGCAGAGTTAATTTTTGTATCTATGGGGTCAAAACCATCAATGGTTTAGGATTTGGTTGATGTCATTATGGTGTTTTGGGCATAATTTATTCGATAATTTAGAGAGATGGTTAATCTAGGTTAGAAATGACCTTTTGGGTGAGTGATTTTCCATGGCAGTTCACTAGACTGTGAATGAAGATGTTTCAATGAGTTTTTTTCTTTAGGAAGTCATTCAAAATATTTTGTTTGAACTGGGAAGAGTGTAGGATGTCATATAAGTGGAATCCTCTACCATGGTGCATTTTTAATTTCATTATTGGAAATGGTGAAGGTCAAAATATTCATTACGGTGGTCATGATGGTGTTGTTTTCAGGCGAGGACAGACTGGGAAAGAGTTTTAGTAATATAGAGTGTGGTTTCATCAAACTATGGTCTATGTAATGTTTATATGAATATGGTGAGTGGGATTCCATCATTACATTGTAGGTTTCTAAATGGATTCATGTTCAGGTGTTCCATGAATGTGTTGGGTTCCAACACATCATGTTATCAATCAGTCACATTTTAAAAAAAACTAAAACAACCACCAGTATTATGGGGATATAATTTTACCTGATGTTTGGTTATTTAAATATTCAATATAGATATTTAATATAATATTGTATCCTTTAAAGATATATACATTTCTTTCTCCCTGATAATATTTAATATAATTAAGTGATTGGGAAATCATTAAATTAGGTAAACACATAACCCATGTTTCTATATATTTTATACCATAGGTTCCCATATCTGCTTACCTTCATTAATTTTTTTTATTCCATGGAGTTAACATTTCTAAATATGAAAAGGTCTTGTGGATCAATTATGGATTATTGGAAGGTATTATTTTTTAGGTAACCTCATATCTAATAGTTAATATTGGATACATCTTCCACAATGTGGAGTTTCATTGGATTCATTGAAATAGGGGAATTTTTAGCTTCCTTATAACTTATATAATTAATTAGTTATTTATCTATTAATTAATAATATAAATTACATTAGAAACTATAACCCTCTGATCATTACCTCTTAAAACCAAATTACTATATTTATCATCGTTCTCATTATTTATTATCCCCTTAATAGTAATAATTAGGACTTCTACAATTATTTTGATTGAAACCCACTTTTTAAATCTTATCAGTGGACTGGTTATACAATGCCAACATTTTATTATAAACCTACACTATAATTTCCTTCAAACATGGTATGTCTATAAAATCTTATCATGTATGTTGGAGATGATTTGCTCTAGGGGGAGGGGTTTCAATTAACTTTTGAATTTACAATCAAATTATTCTCTTGATCCCATGTTTGGCCCATGGAAAGGAGTTATTGTATTCTTTCCTTTATTTTTTAATATAATATCTTTTCTTAGGCTCAATGTTGTTGGTTTGTTCTAGGGGAGGGTCTGATGTGTGTTTTATCTTTTTTCATTGCTTGAGATTAGTTATTACTTCTTTATTATAGTCTCACTATTTCATGAATAATTTTTCACTAGTATTACATTGTAATGTTATTATGATTAATTTCATTTAAAGTTAATCATTAGGATTCATAAACTTCTTTACGAACTAAATATAGAAAGGTGATTAGGTTTTTTGACCCCCTCTTTATTCCTTGTATGATAATATTTCTTAATATAGTTTTAATTGTTGTTTCATTGATATGATATCTTGAGATGGAATATATGTGGAATATAAAAATGTGGTGAGAATTTAAATATATAATTAATGTTAATAGAATATAGATACATAAAATGGAATTATGAAAAAGTTAGTAAAAAATATTTAATATCTAAAAAAATTAAGTAATGTTATTCAGTGCATATGGTGTTAGGGTTTTTCTAATATGGATCAGATACTTATCTCCTTGTAAGTTATTTTATTATGGTGAATTCTAGGGATGGTTATGATTAGTATCATAATAATTTACTTTTTTTGTTGGGATAATGAGGGTTAGATTATATTCTAGGTTGGTGAAAGAACAATGTTTATAATCACTTTACGTAGAATGGTTCCTTGTATGAATTTTCTTTCCTTATTATGATTACTTTAACCATGAGTGGTTTATTGAGAATCTATAGTTTCGTAATAGAATGAGTATTATTTTCCAATTTGGAATTTTTCTTCTAGTTATGTTTATAAGGTGAGTGGTTTGGGATGCCTACCAAAAGGGAGATATGATGGTGTAGTGTTCTGAGGGGATCAATATAAGAAATGTGATAGTTTAAATTTGGGACTTTAATGGGGATGTTTCTTAGTATTTGATGGGTTATGAGTGATTATAGAGTCTCATAATTATATTTTTGGTTTAGATTAACCATATTAATAGTGATAGTATGTAGAATTGTAATTCATAATCGTCTGAAGTTAGGGTTCATCTCTAAAATTTACCTAAGGCCCTATAAGTGGCATAATTAAATGAATTTTCTTCTTAACTCATTGTTATAAATGATGTGCAAACTGAGTTTTGGATATATTAATATTTTAAATTTTCATAATGTTAAATTATGTAATTGAATTTACTATATCACCATAAATTAATCCTATATAAATAAATTAATGAATAAAATAAATTAGGTTGATGTATGGTAATACATTGAAGATTGAAATGAATGTAATATATGTTCAATTCAATGATTGACTTATATGATTATTAATGAGAGGTTTAAATGATAATAGAATGGATTATGTTTAGTAATTTAAATGGTGAGTAAATGTATAAGAAAGAAAAATTCTTTATTTGTGGTGCTATTACCTTGATTGTGATATCAAATTTTATAGTGACTTTTGTTAGTTACTTGGACCATCATATTTCTTGATTATGTACTACTTCTTCCTCAAATTTGTGGTAATTGTATCATTTAAGGATATATATTTCATAGGATTTGTTTCTTGGATCATATAACTTGGATCTATCTAGGAATGAATGGTATTGGGATCAAGACATGTTTTTTGTGGATGGATAATATGAATTATATGGTATAGTTGTGGCTATAGAGATGAGGTTTGGTTACATTGGCATAAGGGTTGGATTAAAATGTTAAAATATATTTATATAAATTTTAGTTAATTCACATATTCCTGGTCAATTATTAAGGTTTTATCCTTCCATCTCACTACTGGTTTGAAGTGGAAGGGTCTCTGAATTTATAGCTATGAGAAGTAGTAATTGTTAGGGATATTTTTATTATTTATTATATTTTTCAGGATATTACCCTTGATGATTGATGGATACAATTTATTGGATTGAGGAGTTGGTTTTTGATGATGTAATCATGTATTTATGATAATGAAATATCTATATGATATAGTGTTTATAGGTTATATAATACTAAGTGGTAATCATGTTTACCTTTGGCTCTTTTTATTACTTAGCCTTATTCTTGTTTCCAGCTTTTCCTTAGTTGTTTCCACACACATCTATCCTATAACATTAATTTCTCATGGATGTTTTTTTATTTTTAAATATGATCCTATTATGTACTCCCAAGTGATAAACACTCTCTATATTCTTGAGTGTTTTTTGTAAGATAGATCAAGGCATATTAAAAGTTATGTTATTCGAGTAGTAAGAGTGGATATTTTGAATGTTGGTCTTTCATTATCTCTATTTGTATTTTGTTTCTTCCATTTCATAATAGTTGGTACTTGGTAATGTTAAATATTATATTTATATTTATGTACATGATTGGTGGATTGGTTATATTTTCCTAGAAATTTAGAGGGTAATGACTCCCATATATGTGATTGATTCCCTCACTATTGGTTTCCAAACTGAGGCTTATATGAGGCAAGATTTGGGGGGTCACACTCTTCTTCACTGCCAACCCAGGTGAGATTTCATTGGGGGTGGGTTGTGATGGAGTATATCTACTCAACATACTTAACTAAAATGTAATCCAATACTTCTTTATTTATTGTATAAAACTAAAAGAAATATAAATCTCCCCAAACATCTCTCTATCTCAAGATCAGAGATAGTCCCTATATACTTCATCAAGCTCTAACCCAGAAACTCACTCAAAACCTTCCTATAAGAGTCACCCTCCTCTGAATATAAACTCATTTGATTAATTAGGTCATATTTATGAACCTCTTCAACATAAATCATTGGAGGGTTCCTTCCAGTAGACAACTCTATAGGAATAGAAAATAACAAATAATCCTAATATATAAAATTAATTTAATATAATTTAATTAAAATATCTTAAATTAACCATCATTTCCACCAGTTCAAACAAAAAATATAAAACATAATGAATACACCACACCTTGTTCTCTACACAATAATTAATATCATAACACATTAGTTTTCTCTGTAATCTTTATATCCTTTCATTATATCATAGGGACCCTAATTGTTGTTTCCTAGTTGATATACCTTGTAAATATCCCATAATAAGTTTAGTCGATATTGTTTCCTTAAAAACCTAATGTATTCCTCTCTAGTTCCAAACTAGAAACTTCATCATAACTCTTGAACATATCTTGGATACCACTCTATCATAACACATCCTCACTAGAACCCCTCATGGGATGATATTATAGTCGATTATAACCTATCAAACCCACCTATAATAGTCCATGGGAAAGAAACTAGAACCAAGGATATAAATAAACATATGGAAATAATTAGTGTCATATATCTTTGGAATTTATGAATTAAACACAAATGAACTCCATGTGAAATAAAATAAAAAATATAACAATGAATTTAATTTCATTCAAAATAATAAGGTCTCAAAAATAAATACCATGAAGAAAATACTATTGTAGAAACCCCAATTCAAATGGGCATAACCTCATGAACTTGTATAGTCTATATCGATCACCAAATTAATATTAAAAATCAATGAAAATATGATATAGAATATATGGGCGAGAATGTAAGTATACTTAGTAGGATCCTACCCAGACTCTCAACTTCAAATATGGAAGAAGCGTACAAAATCCTCTATGAATAAATTGAAAAATGAAAGCTCACTTTTGTTAGTTCAAATATCCAACCAACATCACTAATTTCTTCTCACTAAATATGCATATTAGTATATTAATATAACGTCAAGAATAATATAATGAAGGGAACCTTGTATCTACTTCCCCATTGAAATATTCTCCCTTACACCCTAATGACATACATCTTAGTGATCCCATCTCTTTCTTTATCAACGTACCCAAAACTAAAAAACCAAAATAAAATCTATATATTACATAAAACTTCCACATAATCATATAACCACATCACTATTGTTTATTCATCACTCTAACTCATTTTAATCATATCAACATATAAAATAACCTTAGTCCATCACAAATTATAATATATCTAAAAGAGATGGTGGGGATGGGGTATTCAACCCCCAGTGTCACCT
Organism: Viscum album; assembly: GCA_963277665.1. Taxonomy (NCBI): domain Eukaryota; kingdom Viridiplantae; phylum Streptophyta; class Magnoliopsida; order Santalales; family Viscaceae; genus Viscum; species Viscum album. The sequence goes on from OY728161.1 coordinate 1,259,477,532, forward strand.
CTCACTAAGATATTGGAGAAAACTATGAAAACCCAAATCCTTATACAGGCTTTAGTCACATTACCTGAGTCATGTGTCAGTGTGTTATAAATTTAACAACCCAATTTTATTTGTAAAATTAATTTTAAATAATGTCTATGTGTTCAATAACTTTTTATACATGCAAGACTAAAAAAAATGGATATTGACATATTTTATTATGGTAGATTATTATAATTAAATATATAGTAATACAATATAATATATTTCAATATATCTTAATTAAGAAAATTATAAAATGGTTAAAATCACAAGTAATAAAAATGTGAAAGGATTGAAATATACTTCATCAATATCACACATGAAATTCATACCATCGAAGATATTAAAAAAGGAATAAAAATAATAATAAATATGATAAACATGATGATAAAGAAATAAGGGAATGGGATGATCAATTTTTATGAATAATGTATCGAAATATAATGAAACGGGAGAGGGAGAATATAATAATTATATATCCATTTAAAATAAATGGATTTTGGGAATATAAAATAATTGAATATATGAGTATTTAGGGAGTTAAATTATATTATTATATGGTCATTGGAAATAAAAATTTGATACTACATTCAAATAATCAGGACATTTAACATTTAATATATAGCATCAATATGGTTCGTATAAATAGAAGTTATCATATTGTAAAAAAATTATATAGAAAGATAATACTTATGTAATCAAGTAGTAGAATTATTCCAAATGAGCCTTGTTTTTCAAAGCTTCGAAAAGAAGTTATATAACTATGGTTTTACCTTGACTAATAACAAACTGAACATCAACAAGTATGGCTTGAGAGAAATCATTTACTAGAGAATTTCAATATCATAGAAGTTTTTATGAGATCTGTGTTGATTGAATCATCACTAGTGACTAACATCAATGATTAATCCACCCTTAATGATTATGTGGAGATCATAAGGATATTTCTCACTAAAAATAATTTTTTTAATTCTTAAAATCCACTTTATGGTTATGTGGGAATCTCGCATCTATTTGATTTAACCCAAGCACCCACATATCCAAAATTTGAAATTAAAAAGATGAATAACCATAACCACATATGAAATTCAAAAATCCACACCTCAGACCAATCACCATCGAACTGCCTAGAGTCACGAAATCTTAAGTGGCTAGCCACTTTGATCTATGCCCCTGAATGTCAAATTCACTTTCATCATCTCCATAGTTGGAGATAAACCACTGGAAATCATTCCACTGAAGCTTCAAACCACTATCACCAAATACACATTCAACCTCTCCTTCATCATTTCACCATAAAATAGAACTGATATAGTTAACAAAAACCTTCTTTTAGAATCAGAACCATAATAGAAAAACATATTGCATATAAATTAAATAATATAAATCCATCTATATGGTCTCTACATCTGACATAGACCTCGTATCATCTTTTTCATTATCAACACAAGTGAAGTGTCTTCATTGTAGGCATAAGAGACCAAAACTGAACAACATACCACAACAAAACAAAAAAATATATATAGAAAAATACATATAAATAAGACCATAACAATCGAAAAGAAAAAAAAACTAAACTAGAACATTTCACTAGAAAGAAACATGAAAGAAGATGAAGAAAGAAAAAGAACCCAAAAGGCAAGAAAAACCAAAATCTTCATAGAATAATCACTAATATCAATGCTAACCCCCTCCAAACCCATCCCACACTATCCCCAAACCCTCATCAATCCAATCCAAGTTGGGGTTGAGCATGATGGGATGGACAATAAGGTAATTGGAGAAGAATAACATCAAATTCCACCACTATCACTGACCCAAAATATCAAAAACAACTATAGATAGATCCAAAATTGAGGTCTGATGCACATGGTAAAGAAGAAAGAGGGACGGTGAGAGGTATATGCTACCCACAAGTGAATATCACTAGGAAAGTAGGGAAAGGAGAACACAGAAATGGAAGAGAAAAGAAGGTGAAGCAAAATGACGAGTGCCTTCACTACGGAAAGGAACAACGATGAAATATGTAACACATGGGATAAGGAACAATCAAAGAAGACAAAAATAGGCATGTAAAAGACATGAAAGAAACATAGAGAAAAAATCCCATGGTATAGAAGTGTTTTTAGAGTAGGGAGATGTCATGGAAAGGTAAAATAAAGGTATGAATTGAAGGAAACGAATAATAATGATGTGCAGATGCACTCTCGATCCCATAATGTTGGATTTTAGGGGAAAACCCTAGGTGTGGCAGACAGAAAGAGGGGGTGATACTGGAGAGGAAGGAACAATTTGTTTCATATTGGTTTTGTAAGTATAAGTTAAGATTATATCAATGTGTAAATATTAGAGTAAAAAATGATATTTTAAAAATATTTATTTTTTTATTTATTTTTATGCATTTTTAATTTATATTAAAATTATTACCTTTAAAGATTTATTTTGATAAAAATGGATTGATAAAATTAAATGAATAGACACTATATGAATACTTGTAATGAAATAGGTGGAAAATCACTTAATGTTTAAAGTAGACATTTTTCAAAGAATTATGTTTTATGTTATTTGTATTTTTATATTAATAAATGAAATTAATCACTATTAAAGAAAAATTTTAATTAAATTTATTATATATATATATGTATAAAAAATTAACATTCATCCAATAATTATTTATTTTTAATAAATAATAATAATATCATATAATGATAAAAAAATATTTTCATAAAAAAATTATGCATTTTTGTGTTTATTTTTAAAATTAATTATAACAAAATTTAAAGATTTAATTTAACATAATTATTTTCATATTTATAATTATATTTTACAATTTATTTAATAAGGCCAATTTCATTTTTTGGAATGAAAAAATAATTTACCGTGGTAAAAGGGAGTTACCATAATAATGGGTAAAGTGAGGTAATAGTGTTAAAAGAATATATAAAGAGATAAAGTATCTCTAAAAATATTATTTAAATGTTTTCATGGGTAATATCATGACCTATACTGATTAATTTTCCATTGTTGATATACTTTCATTGTAACATTACTTTCCTTTCCCATTAATGAATGGTTATTTGTAGAAATTCCACTCAAAATTACCTCTAATAAGACCCCTCCTCTATTCACTTAAAACCACACATCCTCTTACATTTAATATCTAAAATATATCCAAGTTATCCCCATATAAATACTCACTAATTTCTTAAATCCCCTATCCTCATTAAGGATATGAAAATTCTTTATAATAGAATAAGGTTTCCAAAGGATATAAAGTTCCTACATAGTAAGTAACAACACAATTTGTCTAATTTTCATTGATTATATTAATAGAAATATTCTTGAATATTTTTTAAAATATTAATAATATGAATAAAAAATCATTATTATTCTATAAAAGATATACTATAGCTATAAAAAAATATACCCTTACTCAATTATTCGTTATAACATGTTCTTGTTTGTGTTGATTTTACTACCTTCATGAACAATTTTATAACATTTCCCTTGAAAAATATTAAGAAACATTAATAATATAAATATGTGGTAATAATTAAAATATTATTATGTTATCAAAATTTTGGAATAGTGATATGAATAATTGTATTTATTAATAATATCAATTATTTTATTTATTAAACATTCACAAAAATAGAAAATTTATAATTGTTCATTATGAGATATCACTATAGCATCCATGAAACAATCATGGAACCCCATAAATATATAAAAAAACACACATGGATATACATACATACAAACACACACACACACACACACACACACATATATATATATATTTCATTACCATTCTATATGTGATGAATAAATGGGAAATGATCAAGGAAATAAACATTCAAACCAATGATAGCATTAAAAAATAGAACTATTAACACCCAAAGATTAATTTAAATAAAATAAATTATTACCAAATTCAAAATAAATAAATATAAATTAATGATATTAATATAAATAAAAATAGAAAATATTTTTATATAAAATAATGATAAAAAAATTTACTATAATAAACATTGAGAGTGTTTCTAGAGAATTGGTAATCCACGTTAATAGATATTTCATTGTAATTTCATTTCTGTATGTCCTATTTCATATTATGCACCTATTTTATTTTATATGGTTTATTTTCTACCACATTAATATATTTTATCCTAATTAAATATTCACTCATAATATATTAAATATCATTAAAGGTTCTCTATTTCCTTATCTTTTGATTCATTTATTACCTAAGTGTTATGGGTTTTTATTTACTCAATATCCTTTCATCAGGGTATACACTTTCTTTAATGAATTTTCTCATCTAAATTTGTTATATTGAACTCTAATATTTCATGTTGTATCTTCTATTTATTTTTGGGGAAATTATATTTTCATATGAAAATATTATTTTTCATTGATTTCTTACTTCTTAAAAATATAATGTTGTAAAGGATAATTGTAATCACGTTTAATGTATTTTTCTATTCCATTTCGATTAACCACCCATGTTTGTTATAATTTTTTTGAGAGTCAAATATTTATTCTATTAATTAACTATCCCATTTATATTTAACCCTATTAAAATGGAAATTTCAAATATTTATTTATCACTCTGGGTTTATTTAAACTATTTAAAACACTTAAAAAGGTATTTCATTCCATTTCATACATTTTTAATCTTTCACTATATAATTATTCTTGGTTTTTTTCTTTTCACTGTTCAATTATTTGGATGATTATTATTAAAATAATTTTTTAAAATTATTTGGATACCATTTCAAAATTATTTGAATGATACCTATATCTTTGTTCTTATGATAAATACACTGAAAAGAAAATAAATCAATATTCATGATATATCTTCCATTTTCTTGTCTTCCCCAAGAAGATTCAATATGAAGTATTATTTTATATCCCTTAGGTACTGCCCTATAAATTATTTTATGATATATTTATTTTTGGTGATTGAATTTTTGATATCATCTAATCTTATTCTTGATTAATTCTGTTGGGATTACTTATGATAATGTTTTGTAACCCAATTTATTTTCATTGGTTAATAATGTTATGAAGTATGACTGATATTATATGGAACAAATATGTATAGTTTAAAATCATATGATTGGTATTACTAGAATTAAATATCCCTTAAACGCATTGGGTAAAGCTTATATATCATGATATGTTTATGTTATTCGACATGGGAGGTTATCCTAGACCACTATGTTATGCATGGACAAGATGCAATTATATTTTTCCATAATTTTATTGTGGTCTTATTAGAGATCCTTAACATTTGTTATGATGTTATATGATTTTTTTTATTCCACATTTCTATGTTATGTCATTATGGATCATGATTATTCTTATATTATAAAATTATTATATCATGGTATATTTTATGATGTCATGATGATCCTTTTATAGTTATACATTTCTTTTTATTGATATATGATTATGAAATAACATATTATGATCACTTACTATGATTCCATGATTTTATTCAATAAATACGGTATTTCTTCCATGATTATCTTCCTATCAAGTCTATGTTATGTTCTCTATGGCTCATTGATGTTCTTTTAGTTCCCTTATCGATCATTTTATCTCATATTTTTTATTATTTTTTCTACTTCTCTAAGAACTTATATATTATAATATCTCTAGAAAGAAAAACTTTATGGAGAATTTTATAGGATATATTGAAGAACTGTATTATAATAATATGGTTATGTTTCTAATCTATAATGACACTAAACATTTGGGTTTTGGGAGTGTGTTTTTATTGGTTAGATGAATTATATAACTATTGGGACCAAGGTTTTTCTTATCTATAAATGGAGTGTATTTTGTGTTTATTTTTAATCCAAAATATGGTATATCAAGGAGTTTCCAAGGAAAGTGATCTTATGGTATAGATGGATTTAGTTATGAATGTGGCATCATTTCCTAGTGTTTTCCAAATTTTTGAGCTCAAAATTAGGAGGAAGGAAAAAGATTCAATAAATGTGGATTTTGAGGATTGATACCTAAATAGTATAGTATGGGAACAGATTTTGTAAATATTTATGTTTCACAAAAGGTATATAGATTCGTAAAGGTTTAAAGTTTGGGGAATGTGTGATGGGGTGATGGTAAATCTATGAAACTATGGGAAGCTTTGCGAACTGGTAAAATTTCACCAGAGTTTTTCGGAGACAATGAGTTTCATGTATATGAATTTAGATGTTTTTGAAAATGCTATGATGATCTTGAATACTTTTTGAATTGAAAATTATATAAATAGGTGGCCACACAAAACATTTGATCATGGTGGGAATTTTAGAAAAGTTTTAATCACTCTAATTTCAGGAAGGCTAGGAACTTCATGAATTAGGAACTCTTCTCAAGAATAAGCATCAAAAAACATATTGTAAAAAATTAACAGATGCTAAGGCTTTTCATAAAGGGGTGTTTTTTGAAGACTAAAAGTTTTACAAAGACGTAAAGTTACAAAAAGGATTGGAATTCCAAATAGGTAGGGATCATCACGATGGTTTTTAGCTTCAAAAAAGTGTGTCAGTTCATGCATGTTGATTGTTATTTGAAACATAAAGGGGTTTTAATGAAGGCTGGGAGCTTTGTGAATAGTTTTTTTAACATCTGGTTTAAGTGTACCGTGATTTCAACTGCATCAAATCAGGACTATGGTGTATGAAAAGTCTCTTTCTAATTAGGGATAAATATTTAAATAACCAATCTATTAAAGTGACAATCAAGTCATTAAACTGAGTAAGGCTACAGTCAGGGTAGTGGGCTAGGGGAGTCAATATAAGTGTTCTGAAGGAGGAAGGTTTTTACCCCAAAAATTCTTGTACATATAGTGTGTGTTTCATAGATTGAAAGTGACTAATCTTATTTACTCTATATTAAATAGTGAATCTTAGTGGATTTAGGTAAGACTGACACAATATCAGTGTATTATTCATAGTCTATACCTTAGTGGTGAACCAATTAAAACTACTATGTTGTCTCTCTGCATATAAATATTAAATAATTTCACTATTCCATTAGAATGTTTTTACAAGTTCCTACCAATGTGGTACCAAGATCTGTCACTTTAATAGAAAATGATTACACCCTGATTTTTCCCTCCTCACTCAGGGTGTTCTAGGGCTCTATAAGTGGTATCATAGTATACATTTTTTGGTGTTAAATCTATCCAATATTTTTTTCAAGGAAAATTAAATGAGTATTAATGGATTTACTCTATATAATGGAAGAAACATATATATTTTGAATAATATTATGAGATATAATTTGTTATCCCATACGATGAATGTTATCTTGTCCACAATTCAAGGGATTCAATTTAGTGATGAATAAAAAATTCTATTAGTAAAATAGAATCGAAAATTCTTGATATAGATACTAAGTCACAAAATACCCATACTATAGATTTATCTGATCAAATATATTTTAAGTTTATGAGTTTTACATCATCCAAGTACATGTGTGAAATGTTGTAAAATATATACGAAGGTGATAAAAATGTAAAGGAGGAAAAAATACACATTGTTTATAATAAGTTTGATGATATGAAAATGAATCCATGTGAAAATGTATATATCTTTTCTAATCCAACTAATGATGTTTTTTGAGAAATTTGAGTACTTGTTAAATAAATTAAAGATATTAACATCATAAAGAAAATATTGGGAAGGATTCTAACTCAATATAATCAAAATGTGTCATCCCTTGAGGAAAGTAATCTATCTAAAATTTATATTGATGATATCCTAAACATTCTGGTGGATTATTAGATGAGGATCAAACCTGAAGAAACAAAAATTTCAGTAAGAATGTAAATTGCATTCAATTACATATAAGATCTCAACATTTACAAAGGTAGTGATGCTAGATATGATGTGGATGATTATTTTCTTTCTGTTGTTACCAGAAAAATTCCAGTGAGGAAAATGTATATTTGAAGGAAATCTTCCATTATCTTGATTTCATTATAGTAAAGTAGGGCACAATTCTACACAATGCCCAAGAAAATTTTAGGATATAGAAATTGCAGCATAAATATTACATTATCCTTAGAAGTGGTTTCCTAAAAAGGGATAGTTAAATATAAGAAAAAATATATAGAGAAAGATCATCATCTGAAAATAAGGACAAGATGATAATGAATTTTGTAGGATATAGAACTAGAGTTTAAATCCAAATCAAAATAAGCTATGATGGCTACAGTTGAAATGGTGGAACCTAAAAAAGATGAAAATAACTAGTTGATTAGTAATATTGATATCAAGGTGGAACTTTTGGGTGCTCTTTTTGATATTGACATTAAATGAATGAAAAATTGAAATATGGGAGTTGTGCAGAATTTGTCATTAGAGTATGTTGATTAGCGTTAATTATAAATCGGCTAAATGAAAGGAGAGGCATGAGAACAATTAATAACTCTTGAATGATAAAAAGAGGTTGTCAAATTTAAACTCAAGATTGAAGAATAGAAAAAATTCATCATTTACCTTACATCAATACAGGTGGAAATGGATAAGATAGTTGAGGGAATTTAAAAAGAAATTGTTACATTATGAAGTAAGCAGGAAACTGAATCAAAATAAAAGGAAAACAATAAAAAATTATCATTTAGAAATGTAGAGCTATTATAAAGAGTTTAACATGGTTCTGAAGGAATAAATAAGTCCTTTAATGATTATAGATCCACATTTATTGGAAAAATATGAATTGTTCATGATGAAAAAACATTGAAGGAAGGAAATGGGATGAGCCAAAATAAAGGGAGGATTAAAGTTGTGAATATCATAAAAGAAATTGATGTCCCAATAAAGAAAGCTTTTAAACAAAAATAAAAGAGATATGAACATTAATATCAAGTATCTAAATTGGATCTTCAGTCAAATAACATTACAAAATAAGGGAACATGTTGAGGAATGGAAATGAGGAGATATGTTTCCTTACAAAATTTTTATTATGTGGATTTTTGGGCTATACCATGTCTTACTTTGAAGAGTAAAAGAGCTATCTGAATAGGAAATCACTTAGAATTAAACAAGTAAAATGATACTAAATCCTTATTCATATAGAAAAAATAGTATTTATGGATATTTAATTCACTCTTCAATCAATTTCCATTAATTTATTCATTACAAGAAGGGAAATGGTGCTAATAATACCTAAAAACATAGAGACAAGTTAATACTTTTCAACCAAGAAGCGTTACCCATGATAATATATATTCACCTCTATAATAATAATATTATTATGATAAACACCTGAATATTGAAAAGTTTTTGGAAATTTTGTCTTTTTCCACCACTCAATCAACTATCTCATGGATGTAAAAGAAAAAGGTCAAGTAATCTAATCTTACAAAAATAACTCTGAAAGATACAATGAACAGTAACACCTAGATTATGGAAATTGGATGATCATATAACATGATAATAAATGAAGATTTATTGAATAATGTTAAGAAAATGGTTGATAGAATAGTGATATTTGGAAACGATGATGCATTAAAAATAAACGGTAGTGGGATTAGAGAACTATAAATTGACAAACTATAGAAAATTGATGTTCTCTATATAAAAGGTTTGGGTCAAAATATCTTGAGGGTGATTTGACTCTGTAACATTGTATTGTTAGTGATTTTAATCCAAATGTGTGAACTATCAAGGGAAACATAGGTAATTCTATCATGAAAGGATACAAAACATATAGAAAACTTATACCTCATTAACAGTTAAAAGAACACTTGTTTCTTAACAATAAAAGTGGAAAACATCATATGGAAACGGAGGTTGGGTCAAATTAATAAATAGAACATGGAATGCATGTCCAGTCTAAATATTGTTCTTGAAATTACTAATCTAATTTGTGATCAAGAAAATACAAGTGATTCATTCATGTGGGGAATGGTTTTTGTGAGTTTATTTGAACAGGAGGGTATCAAATCTTCTATATATCATCCACATAGACATATGTGGTCTAAAAAATTTGGATGGAACATAATGAGATAATTACTTCATTATTTTTATTTATGATTATAGTATATTGTATTTTGTGATCCTTATGTATAAAAAATGAAAAAATCTTGATTTGATGAAGATTTATCATCAAAAAGATGGGAATGAAGCAGGAAACAAAATCAATATTATATAATCTGATAATGGATGAAAATACATATTCATTTAATTTGATATTTTCATAAAAAACATGGGGTAAATAATGAGGTTTATACAGTGATAAACCCTTAAAAAATGGGTTCATTAAATATAAAAATCGACTGGTGAATAATATGGCTATAACTATACCGATTAAGAGTCGTGTTGCTCATTATTACTGGAAAGAGGCTATTCAAGCAGTCGTGTACACTAAAAATCATACCGAGAATATTATAGGAGATAACATGACACCATATGAGATATGGTATGGAATGAATCCCTCTTTGAATTATTTTTTTCTATTTGGAAGAAAATGTTTCATCTACAAGAAATAAAGTAATCAAGGAGAGTATGTTGATGCAATATATGAGGTATTATTCATTTTATATTTAAATAATAGTAAAGCATAAAATGTTAAAAAAATAATCTTCGAAATATTTTATAATGAAATGATGTCATGATCATTGAGGATAAAATAATAAATTCCTCATGAAGATAAAATGATGATATGATTTAAGATCAAGAAGAAAGTTGAAAAGGGATAGATTACAATGAATAAATACTAGAATACTTGAAAACGATCAAGGATCAAAAAATGATGATGATTCAGAAGAAGAATCAGAATAAGAAACCATAACTAATGAAACAAAATCAAAACCTCATAGGATAACAAGAAGAGTAGAAGTTGATCTATCCAACATCATTTTGGATTGGACCACACCAACAAAAACAAGGATAATAATGAATAAATCACATTCTATATTCTAATAAATTGTGGAACCATCCTTTTTTTAAGAAGAAAGAAAGGTTGAATCATGGGGTAAGGACATGAATGATGAACTAGATCATATAGATAAGATCAAAACATGGGATCTTATTGAGAGAGCTTAAAATCACAACGTGATTGGAACAAATTGGATATTAAAAAAATCGATGATAATGGAACTATGATTATAAATAAGGGATTCTTGGTGTGTAATGACTATGAATAGATTGAAGGAATTGATGACGAATAATTGTTTTCTCTATTAGTTAGATTGGATTCAATCATGATCTTCTTTTCCATGGAAATTCAAAGAGGTTACAAATTTTATTAGATGGATGTCAAAACATAATTATTAAATGGAGTTTTTGAATAAGAATTCTATATAGAACAACAAGTGGGATTTCTGATTAGAAATTATGAGATGAAGGTTTATAGATTAAAAAAAGTATCACTATGGTCTAATGTAGGAACTAAGAAAATGGTATTCTCAATTGGATTCTTATCTAAAAAAGCTATAATTTTAAAGATTTGGTGTCTACTATAATATCTATGTAAAGAATCAATAACTCTTCACATGGATAAGAATAATCAAAGGTCTAGTTAAGACATAATTGATGCTAAGGATTCTCATAAAAGGATATTTTTTGAAAAATATGAGTTTCATAAAGACTTATAGTTTTTTGAATGATGGGAGTTTATTAATGGTTGGGAGCTTTTTGAAGGTTGGTAGCTTCATGGAAGTGTGTGGGTTTCCGAATGATGGGATTTATTTGAATTATTAAGTGGGTTTTCGAAGGCTTGGAGCATAAAAAATAGTAGTGTTGGACATCTGGTTTAAGTGAATAATGAATTAAGGTGCATAAAATTAATAATATGGTGAAAGTATAGTCTCATTATAATCAAAGACAAATACTTAAATTAAAAATCTTCTGAACTGGCCTTCAAGTCATTTAATAGAGTAAGAATTTACTCAGAGAAGTGAGCTAGGGGGAGTTAGCGGAAGTGTTTCGAGGGAGAAAATGTGTTATCCCTAAAATTATTTCAAAGGAAATGTTATTGGAATTGAGAGACTATATCTAATCTTATTTACTCTATAATAACTAGTGAAGCTTAGTGGATTTAGGTATTACTGATACACTATCTCTATATTCTCCTTAGAAAATCCCTTAGCAGTGAACCAAGTAAAAATGTTTTGTATTCTCTCTATATATGAATTTTTATTAAACTTTTGATTCCATTAGATGGATTTTACATGTTCCTACCAATGTTAGAATAAGATCCATCTCATTAAAAGAAAAAATCGACACCATGATTCACCCTCCCCTCTAAGGGTGTTCCAAGGTCCTACAATAACTATATTTAATAATTTAAAATCTATGTATGTTATGTTTTATATTTCTAATTTGGTATTAAAGTTGATATTATTCAATTTTAGGGGTTATGTTAAGAAGTAAGAATTAATAAAATGTAAACAAATTCTATTTAACCTAATGTGTCATATGTTGAAATTAAGGGATTAGGGAGTAATAAATATTATGTTTTATTTTCAATATTCATATAATTATTATTTTTTATTTTCTTTATACGTTACATTATAGCACTCGAATTAAACATTTTTATTTTAGAAAATGACTAGTACATTTAGGAACTTAGTGAACCACAAGTGTGATGTTTATTTCAATGATTAACCTAAAGATAAACCAAATATGATGCATGATGATCTGAAAAACATCATATGTATACTATCACAATTCATGAGTAGTAACTTGAACAATATCAAGATCCCAAATGTAGGAAATTATGAGAAACTTGTTATCATGTCTTTCATATGAAAACGACCACCACTATCTATTGGATATTTTGATCTAATAATCATTTAACAATATATCATAAACATAAGAAAAATTTTTCATCATAACTAATGATTCATGTATAAAAATTTAGTTTTTTTTTCTATTTTATAAGTTGAAGAGGAACAATGGTGGACCATGATAAAGGTCATTTGTCAAAAAGAATAAATTTACTCCATGGAATGGGAGGATTTTGTGAAAATATTTTTGAATAAATAATTTCCCCAAATGTTTTATATCAATATGAAGTGAGAATATATTTATCTTAGAAAAAACGATGAAGAATTGATTCGTTACTATGAGGAAAACTTAACAAGACATTAAAAGTATGCCTTAAATTTTATCATTGACCTAGAAAGTAGAGTTGATCATTTCATTAGTGTCTTAAAACAAATTATCTAAAAATAATTAGCTATAATGGACAATGGTAGGTATAAATTACTTGTTTGATGTGCTCTGAAGGTAGAAATATAAATTTAGGACTCTCATTACTCTCCTGGATTTGGGGATATAAAAAGGAAAATAGAATTTCATGGAAGATTAAATGATAAATACTTTAAAGGTAATACTATTTAACTTCCTACATGCCAAATAGGTTAGAATAATTAGTTAATAAATTCCTGTAAAGGAATGGAGAAGTGTTTCTGGTGTATAAGTGGATGTAATCAAGCAAATGAATATCAATATAGTATTAATAATATGATTATTGTAATAAAGGATAAGAGTTTTTTCCTACGAAACTATGCACACATTAATAATTCAAAAGTAAGAAGTTTAAGAGTTGTGTAAATAAATTCACTTACATATGTGATAATTAGGATAATCTATGACTAGAAACACCAAAACCAAAAAAATAATGAAACTCCTCTGAAATCACTACTTCTATACTTAATAATGATAACAGTGTGGTGAAATATAAAATTATTACCCAAGAAATATGATGTATTTATTTTATTCTTGCTCATTTTATTTCTTTATATCTACATGTTTTATAAGATTATTGATTTGCTAACTCAAGGTTTGTAAATTGAGTTATAAGTGGAAGCACATGGTGATGCAATGATTTTATCCCATGTATATAAGTCTTATACAAATGAGTTTTTTTGGAAGATTCTTCCTATAAATCTAGTTATTAACCCCTTCATAGAATTTGATGTCATATTGGGAATGCATTGGCTCTATCTGTATAGTTCTCATATAAATTTTTTATATAGGTAAATGAAATTTCATATCCCAAATCATCCCATGTTATAATTTAAATAAATGGATGATTATGAACTTCATTTTTAAAGTAATTATTTAATATGGGTATTTATAACCAAAAATAAAGGACACTTATTTAAAATGGAAGGGGAGTAACTGAAAATTTAAAATATTATAATTATATTGTAATATATTAATGTATTTATTAAAGGTTATCATTGTCATCTATAAAAAAATGGGGTTGAGTTTTCAATTGAATCCATACCCATCATTATGCCTATATTCAATATTTCCTATATAATGGAACCCATTTAATTCAAGGAATTAATGAAGAAACTTTAAGAGAATTTATATAAGATTTGTTTTTACCCAATTGCTTCTCCATGGGGTGATCCAATCCTCTTTTTTAAGAAGATAGATATATCAATGGTTCTTTTCATTGATTATCCTACTCTTAATAAGATCATGATCAAGAAAAATTATACTCTACCCCATATTGATGGTTTGTTCGACCAGTCAAGAGGGGATAAATACTTATCAAAGGTGGATATTTAATTTAGACATCAATAAATAGTGGTGAAAATGGAGGATATTCCCAAGACAATATTTTCCACCAGACATGGTTACTATGAATTCATATTGATGCCTTTTATACTTATAAAGGATCCTTCTATATTAATTGTCTTGATGAATATAATCTTTTTAGATTACCTAGATAGTTTATGGTAGCCTTTATTAATGATATCATCATATATTCTAAAAGAAAATAACAATATGAAGATAATTTAAGGGTTGCAATAAATACCTTACTAAAGGATAAATTATATGAAAAATTCCCAAACATTGAATTTTGGATACATAAAGTAACCTTTTGGTACATAATATCCCAAGTTTGTGTATATTTATAGATTCTTAAATAATAGAGGTGATTGAAGAATGTATTATGAAAAAATCCATAATAGAGATCCATAGTTTTCTAGGATTGATTTTATACTATCTATTCTTTGTGATAAATTTCCTATTATTTTACAATACACTAATAATATTGACCCGGAAGTGATTAACATTTCTATGGATAGAATAATGTTAATACAACATCGAGGGTCTTAAGATGAGGTTAGTCACTACACCTATACTCACACTATCTTGTTGTGTGGACAGTTTTTAATATACCAGGATACACTAAAAAAGGTATTAGGATGTGAACATATGAAAAATTAAAAGGTGATAGCTTATGTTTTTCATTAATTGAATATCCTAGATAAAAACAACCTAACATGTGAGCAGAAGTTAGTCGTAATAATTTTTTCATTATATATTTAGAGGAATTACAAATATAGAGAGAAGTATGATATATATATATATATATTGATCATAGATAATTAAAATGTGTATTAACATTAAATGAGCTAAATATCCACAAAGGAAAATAATTATTATTGATTAAGAAATATGATTTCTCAATAAATTACCATTTTAGGTAGGAAAACAAGGTGATCAATTCCCTAAGATGAAAAGACCATGTAGCCTTATGCATGATTAAGATTTAAATATATCCCATATTCATGGATATAAAATGTATGTACATATGTATCATAATTTAAGGATTGAGATCATATATTCTCCAAATGATTGTTCAACCATAAATCTATGTTAAAATCAAGGAGGAATAAAAGGATTCTATAGAGCTATAAAGGATGTTTGAAATTATTTTATAGTTTAACCATGATAGAGACAAAGTTATATGATTTAGATACAAAATATATGTTTCATCTATGATAGAATAGAATAATGAGGTTTAGTATGTTACACATAGCTGATAGTTATCTATTCACCCAAGAAGCACATATATGTATAGAGATCTGAAGGATCACTTCTATTGGGAAAACTTTAAGATGGATATTTTAGAGTATATATCTCAATTCTTGGTCCAATAATAATTCAAGGTTGGGCATAAAAATTCTAATGGTTTTATACAACCATTACCCATTCCCATATAGAAATGGTAGATCATTCCCATGAACTGTTTATAGGTCTTCCCAGGACCTATAAAGTTAACAATTACAACTTGGTTATAGTGGGTCGAATCACAATGTCAAGGCACTTAATTACCATTCTAGTGGATTTATAAATCAATCAACGTGTTATTATATATTTAAAGGAAGTGGTAATGTCACATTAAGTACCACTTTCGATTATATCTAATCAATATACATGCTTCACGTAGAAGTTCTAAAAATAATTTAATAGTTATTGTATTTATAACATAACATTAGTAAACTTATCATCTTAAAAATGTTTCTCAACTTGAAATGAAAAATTATAATTTGTACTATATTCTATTATATTGATCAAAAGATTTCAAAGGAGGCTATTATCAACATCATCCTCTAATCAATTTCCCATATACCGACATTTTCCACTCATGTATTAAAATTCCACCATATGATAATTTATATAGAAAGAGATGCAGAACTCTAACATGTTGGGATGAATTTGGATAGAAAATTTATTAGGACAAAATCTTAATCAAGAAATTAGGGATAATGTTCAAACCATTTTGTGGCATACCAATGCAATGAAGATTTGATATAATTTCTATGAAGACAGTCATCAATGTGATTTTTTGTACAATTTTGGTGAACCTTTATTTCTTAAATTATCATTATATGATAGGATTATGAGATTTATTAATAATTTATGGTTTATCCCAATATATATCGATATTTTAAAGATTATTAATTTTGTAGGGATTATAGCTTATATCTTAATGCTTTGAAAAAACACTCATAGGTGAACAATCTGTTCCATTTATCACTTTTGATAATGTAAATACAAGATCAATTACTTGTATAGAACTCAAAAGTTTTATATCCATATCATGACATCTCTTGTGAGGAATAGGTAATTGATCTATTGAGTCTGCAATATAAAGAACTATTTAACAAGATAGAATTCTGGTCAAAGATCTATATGGGAAGTGTAAGTTTGGAAAATCAATTTGAGGACTTAAAAATTTAACACTCTACTATATTCATCTATGTAATGAATTTTTTTGGGAGAACGTTAAGGGACTGAAAATATTACAACCCATATTTTTAGTGATAAATTACTTTTAAATATATCTCATGTGTGAGATAACTTTTTTTATATTCAATACTATAAAAAATAAAAAATATCTTTTTAATTAAGGTAAAATATTATAATGATATATATAGAAATACATTTAAAATAGTCAAATCAAATATAATTAATAAAAATAAAAAAGTAATAAAACCAAAATTAAATAAAAATATAAAAATATTCCAATATTCATTACAATGATCACTGATTAAGATCATATTGTTGATGATAACTATCTATTTTATATGAATAAAATAAAATAAGATAATTACCTTCATAAATAAATGAGGTAATATTATGTATGAATTTAATAATTTATGTAAGGAAATATATAGGAATAGAAAAAAGAAAGTAAGGTCATTGCGAGTATATGATAATTAGGAATATATTGACATTTTGAATATCTAGAACTCCAAAAATATATAAAAACATATATATATTTATATACTCCATGAAATTTCAAAATTTAATGACCTAAAAATAAAGGAGAGAGTACTAAATCTCCATACCAAAACAAGTATGAAACAAATTGAACAATTAATACTTGACTGTTAATTTTAACTATGAATTGTTAATAAATGGGTAAGTATTAAATATAAATGAATGGTAATAAGTAAAATAAATATAGATAAAATATATATTTATATATATATATATGAATAATAAACCTAAATTTATAATATATGTGGTTAGAGTACGCCTCACCAAGAATTAATCTAAGGAAAGGTTTATTATCTCAATTTATTTTCATTGATACATGTTTTATGTTATAAACCTATTTTATTTTATATGTTGTATATACTACCCCATTAATTTTTTTATCATAATTCACTTTTGGATCATAGGATTTATAATTCCATATCATGTTATCTATTTTATTAGTTCTTGATTCCTTCATTACCAAAGTCATAAGGGATTTTATTGAATCATTATTATTTTACTGGGCTGTACTCTTTCTTTATTGAATTTATTGATATATGTTTGATAAGTTTTAATCCATATGTACTTATTATTTTATCTTATATTAATTTTTTAAAAATTTCTATTTTTAATTCATAATATTCCTTTTAATTGGTTTCTAATTCATAAATATATGATTTCATGAAGGAATATATTCATTATCTTTATTAGATATATCTATATAAATTTTATGTTATTTTTTTCAATATTTATTATTTTGATTATTTGGAAATTCAAATATTCATTATGTTAAATAACTATCACATTTTTTTTAATTATATTAAAAAGAAATTTTCATATCGCTTTGAACTATGTAAAATACATTACATTGTATTACACTCCCTTTCCATAATTTTTTTATATTTATATATATATTTCTTCTTCATACATATTATTCTATTCAAGTTTCCTTTATTGGGTCATTTTTTTTTAAAATAATTTTTAAAATTTCCCTTTTCACCTGTTGAAAATAATTTTAAAGTGACTAATGGATTTATTTTGATCAAAATTAATCTAAAATTGAAAATAAAATTCTTTTCATGATTTCTCATCAATTATCTTTTGTTTCCTTATAAGATTCATTATCAAATACCATTTCATATCCCTCAAGTATTGACCTATGAATTCTCTTGTGATATTTTTTTTTGGGTGATTGAATTTTTTATATCATCTAATACAATTCTTGATTGATTATTATGTGATACATTATCAAAATGTTTTTGTCCCATTTTCTTTTCATGGGTAAATCAAGGTACAATGTACTATGGATATCATGTGGCATACAAATGTATGGTTTATCATTATTTGATAGTGGGTCCCATAATTATAAATTTTTATCATGTATTTGGTAAAGTTTATATCTATTGATATGATAATGTTATTTGAAATGAGTGGTTATGTTAGTCCATTATGTTATGATTGGACGTAATATGGTTAGTTTTTTCCATAATGTTATGATGGTCCTGAAAAAGAGACTTGAAATGTGTTTTGATTATCTATTATTATGTTTGTTCCATACTACTGTGGCATGTATCTATGGATCATGATTATTTTTATGACTTGGTATTATTATTTAATAGTACATTTTATTCTTTAATGATGATCCCTTAATGGTAATATATTCAAATGAATTTATCTATGATTATTATATCATGTCTTATGATCAATTCCAATAATTCCATAATTTTATTCAATTAATAATGTATTTATCCCATGTTAATGTTCCTATTATGTTTTAATTGTATTGATATGTTCTCCTAAGATCATTAATATAAATTTCCCCCTTATTGATCATTTAATATTCCCCTTGACATATATTTTCTACTTCCTCATGAACTTGAATACATGGATTTTTCTAGTAGGAACATGTGTGGAGGAAATTTTTAGAAGATATTAAATAAATATAGTAAATTATGATTATTACGTAGATAATATCCAAATACACTAAACATTTGGGTTCTAATAGTGTGTTTATATTAGTGATATCTAATGAATAAATATAAATAATGATGTAAAATAAATTTTTATTATGTTTAAGTCGTAATAAGAAATAAAAAACTACAATGAACATACCATGACATATAATCCCATCCTAATGGTCATCCTTTTAATAAAACAAATTTATAACCATATAAATCACAAAACTATTACCATCAGATCCCAAGATTCTCTAAAAATTCTAGAAAACACAAACATCTCCAAAAAACCTCAAAAAATCACAAAAATCCCTATTTTACATTTCATTATGAGTTCCACATTTTTCAATTACAACCAATGATTACATTAATTATTCCATACTTAATTCCAATCACTATAGTTTTATTTACCTGCTTCCACTTCATCGTTTAGGATTTAATATACCATAGACTAATTATAAATTAAGACATTCATTATTTTCATATCATCACTCATCCTAAAATATCTCATTCCCATTAATCATTTTATTCATTATAGTGTCATTATATTTCCTTTTAAACCACCATATATAGATAGAGCATCATCTACCAAACACAACAACAAAAAACACACAATCATCTCTTCCTCATATACCAAATCAATTTAACAACAATAAGGTAACCACCAATACAAACAAAGTGTCTAAAAATATAAACTTATTAGAATAAGTAACATATAAAATAAAAAATATATTATAAAACATTATGTTTTGAAACCTACACTTTACAAGGAAAAAAATAAATTAAAATAATAGTTTTATATTCTCATTCATTTTTCATATTAATATATTTATGTTTTTTATTAATTTAAATGTGATGAAACAGACCAACGTCATTAAGGAGCCATGCAAATCATTATCATAACATTATAAATAGATATTATAAATAAAAAAATCAACTAAAACATGTTCATTCACTACTTCCCACAATTTTAAATTGGTATGATTTATTATATTCATTTGTTCAATCCAAATATTTACAAAAAATATATAAATATTTTCTCCTCCCTTTCAACATAGTAAATAGAAAGGATAGTGTTAGAATCCACTACCTCAATTAAATATTTGGTAAAAATATCATGAGAATAAGAAGGTAAATGATGTTCAAACACCTATAAACACACAAGAATATCCAAAAAATGATAAAAATAAATCCTCTATAAAATTATCATCTAGAAATTATCAAATCAAAACTACCACATCAATAATATCCTCTTTAATAAATAAAGAACAAAATAATAATTAATAAATGAGGAAGATAAGTTTTCATTCGATTATGAGACTTCAATCATGTAAGTACAATGACAATGATCCACCAAGGGATGTCTTAAGTGATATAAAAACAACACCAAATAAACATAGGTTTATAAAAGATCTAAGGTAATTGAAGATGATTTTATTAGATTCTAATATATAAATTCAAAACATAAGGACATAAAATCATGGCATAACATAATGCTTCATGGTGTTACACTAGTACGATCTAAAAATCATTATGGGATATCCCATAATTTATGAGGTCAATATCCATTATAAATTTATACAAATGATGAATATCACAAAAAATATATATAATTCCACACGACAATTCTCAAATACCATGAAATCATAGAAAAAACATCACATACCTTACTTGACCCTAATAACCACAAGAAAAAACCACAGAGTAATGAAAGGTGTCATAATGAAACCACCTCAAATAGGTAAACACAAAATATCATAGTCAAATACTTCATAACACAAATAAGAACTATATAATAAAAATTCAAAAATAATAGTGAACCCACATGGTCATTCCAACTCCCCTAATTCAAATCTACGAACCATCAAGTAATGGTGCAACTCCCAGTCATAGTTTGATTTCATTAAAAATTAAAATTTTCAGAAAAAAATGACTATTTTCACCATACACTTCTAAAAATTTTCAAAACATCTAAAACACCAGAAAAAACAGAATTTATAGGGATAGGATAATCTGATCATCTATATTATAGATTTAATCACATAACATATAATTCAATCAATTCTTAGAATCAAAATTCTGGTTCCTTTGGGAATCAGGCATATAATACAATAAATAAAACAACATTTTTTTAAATATTATTCTTTAAAAAATACATTATTTTCTCTAAAAACATTTATATGTCATTGTATAATTTCTATAGTGGGGATTTACAACAAGGGATAAAAGGTAAATATTAAAAACCCAATGATGAATCTATTTAAACATTGCAGCCTTTTAAGGAAAATTTATCAGTAAAGAATCATATAGATCAGGAGATTATAATAAAATATAGAAGTATCAATAATAATCATAGTTCATAAGTGAAATATGATATGTTTATATCATAAACATGTGGTAAAATAATACTTATGGAAAGGTTACACCCCAATTCAAGATATCACAATGGACACCCATGGGAATTATACCAGCCAATGACATGGAATTATAATCATTCCTCAAACATAGTAACTCTATAGATAAAACATTACCCAATTCGTCAAGGGATATATAATTCTCAAAAAAAAATTCATATAATTTTTCAACATCATCATTGAAACACTTGAAGTATATAAATATGTGATTAAATAATATAAATAATTTATAACATGTGATTTATTATCATGTTTTATTCATGACTAAATGAAGATAGTGTCAAAATAGGGAATCCCAAATAAAAATACAATGTAAATACTCGTGGTATACCATTAAAAATAATTTTTTAGTGGTGTTGTTTTCATGAATTATATGTTTTCTATAAAATTATTTCATTTTAAAAGGTTTACATAAAAATGATATTAGTGGAGTAATCAAATACGATAATTTTTTTAGTTTTGGGGATACTTAGTTTGTGATTGATAAATATATATATATTAAATCATATATAACGATATTTCCCAATCATAACATACATATATCTTACTCTATTTCACATAGTTATAAATTACAACACACAACTAAAACACACTTCAAGAACCCAATGGATTACTGCCTTTAAAGATTTTATACATAAATGAATTATTACTCAATAAAGTTGTATCATATCTTATAAAATTCTATACACCGGATTTGAACCTAGAAATATTCATCTATATAATTTTCTAATAAAATAGTAAAAAAAAGTAAAATAATGAGATGAAACAACAAGTAAGGAAAAAACATATCAACGAGTATTGGAAAATTGGATTATAAACATGAGAGAAAACATAAACATGGGAGAAATACCTAATTAAAAAGAACATGGATTAATTGTAGTTATTTATATGGTATGATATAATAATATATATAATATCATTAGAACTAAAAAATAGATATGTATAAAATAAAATAACAAACCATGGAAGAGGGATATGGAATCCTGATATAATGTTATCGGTCCATGGAAAAATAACATAGAAATGTAGAACAATCCTAATAATATAAAATCATAATATATATTAAGGTTTTATTCAATGAAAATTATTTCATAGTGACTCATTCATCACTACCTATGTCACATAACATAATGGATCGGGCATCACCACCCTTATTATAACACAGTGTATAATATAAAACATTAATGTTATGATAGATTTTTTACACACTAAACTAAGTGAAAATAAACCATGTTATAATTTAAGTATGATTTTTGTAACATATACGTTAAATTGTTAGGTATAAATAGAATTAATCATATAATTAAATCAATAAAAAAGCATAAGAAATTGAATCAAGTAATATAATTCTTCCTTATGAGGCTCATTTTTCTAAGATTAGAATGGAGGTAGCTTCACTAGGGTTTTCCCTAGAACAAGACCAAACAAAACTCAATAAATAATATCTTGAAATTAATTTTTTATGGAATAAATTCAAACTCTTTTAAATAACTATGAGATCTATTGTAGATGAATCACTTCTTACAACAACAACTACTACTTATCTTATTTATAATAATTATACAGATATCTTCACGGGGTTTGGAATAAATTATATATATGACATGTATTTTTATACATTTCTAATTTACATTTTTAAATAAAAATGATAATTTTTAATAATAGTTTCAATTATTGTAGTTAAATAAATAATAAAATCATTTTATTCAAAAAAAACTGTTTTACTAAAAATTAATTTTTAATGTGCAATGATTTTTTTAAGAAAAATAAAATATTATAGATAAATTATGGTTTTAATAAAAAATATTTCAGATATGAATCAAAAATTAAAAACTAATTAATAATTAATTTATAGGAAATAATAATTAGAATAGTTTTAAATATTCATTTTAAAAAAATAGTTTTCTATATATAGTAGGATTTAATTTAAAAGTTAATTTTATAATACATAGTAGTTGAATTAGACTAAATAATTTAACAAGTTAACAAAGGGTATAAATAGGTAATCCCACTTGGGTAAAATTTAACTAAATTAACATGAATCATAGAATCTATAGAAGGCCTTTGATAGGTGGTAAATTTAATCCCACAAGTTTAACCAATATTTATTTTCCTAAATCACCAAACATACAAGTGGTTACGTCTTAACCATTCACATAACTTTAGATTATAAGCAAATTCCCCAATTTTTAACCTATAAAAGTATCTCACTTCCATCCACTACAGGACACACCTATCCTTCAAAATTACCCTTAATTATGTCCCATTATCCCTCCCCTACATCCCTCTTTCACATTTTATATCCCTTAGATACAATAATGTTTAAAAATTCCTCCATTTTCAAAATGTCTTTCAAGTGTAGATTCAATCCATCAATGTGATTATTATTTACTCACTAACCTCTTTAGATCTATATTTCTCATCAACCTCCCTCCAAAACAATTCTATTCATACTATTATAATGTCACTAGTATTATTGGTACATTTTAATGGTATTATGTTTATGTAAAACCCATAATATATCTCTCTATCATCCATTGGAGATTGAAAATGTCACCCATGTTATGTTCTTACTACTGCCTCCATGAATGGTGTATTTCATTTTCCATAACTACCCTACATGGATGTTTATAAGAATTTATTCAGGGAAATAATCTAATATTTATAAAATTATTATGATTATATAAGGATAAATTAGGAACTCTATTAATATATTACCCATTATTTATATTCCACCATCTGTTTGTTCAAATTTATCAAAACAAGCTCATCACCAAATTCATCTTCATGGATCCTACCTAAAAATCTAACAGAATTAAGGTTTAAAAATATAAATAATTATGTATATTCTATTATATAACAAAAAATTTATCATTTATGTTTTTAATAGGGTTCTTTAATGTAAACAAAAAAATTGAATTATCAATACAAAATAACTTGTTATGAGTAGATTACCTCAAATGTGTTCATCATAGAACCCATTCTCAAAAACCATATCCATTACATCAATTAGATGAATGTTTTAAAAATAAAACAATAAAAAACAGTGATTATACTACCTTTAATAATCTGGTAATGATGAAAATATTATCAAAGAATGGGTATCCACATCTCCATAATTAAACTTCTATGAGACAATAAAAGTGACTAATATATAATTATTGAAATAAACAATAATTGACGAGTAAATTTATAATAAATGATTATAATTGAAGATTATAAATGTTAATATATAAGAATATGGTTTTAAAATAATTATTTAATATGATTATGTTCATTATACCATACCTTACATCACTTTCATGGATGTTGGGAATAAAGGTACGGTTTTCCTGTCACAAATTCCCTTTTTTAGATATGTTTTGTATTATGAACATATTTTAATTTATATTATGTATAAAATCTCCCATTGAAATATAAATATAAATATATTTTTAATCATTGTAATTAAAGTTTTATTTCATTTTTTTCTCTTTCAAATAGTGTTTATATAATGGTTACTAAATTTGTAAGGGTTTCTTCATCGATGAATTTTCTTTATTTAAGTCATAATGTTTTTTTGGAAGACCATTTTTATATGTTTGGATAATTCTATCTAATGATTTTATAAAATATAATTTATCGTTAATTTTATATGTGTTTTAAATTATTTCTCATGAACTCCTTTCAAAAGGGTTATTACTTCAATGATTGTGATATCCATAAGGGTTTTTATTAACTCAACCAACTTTCATTAAGATATAATCATTATTCATGAACATATTAACTCCAATATTATTTTATTTTTCCTGTTATTTATTTAATATTAATCAATTAATTATTTATATGGAAATTACCATTCAGATTTAGAACTTCTCCTTCAATGGATTTTTATATTTAGTAAAACAATTGTGGTTAACAATCATTTATATGCTCTACAATATGATCTTTATCTTCCATGCCAATATTATTTCATTCCATAAATGTTTTATTTTATTATTTTTTAACAAAAATATATATTATGTCATGTGAAATTATTATTTATATTTACCTATTGTCAAAATTATGTTTTATTATCTATTTAACAATTTGGTTTTCAATAAAGTTATTTTTAATTAATAAAAATGATTTTTTTCTTGTTTATATATTTTATCTTCCGCTACACTTTTATGATATTAAAATTTATTAAATTTCCAGGATAAATAATTGATATTTCTTTAAAATCATGTTTTAAAAGTTATTTATATCAACTTTATAAAAATAAATTTTGAAATTGACTTATAACTTCATATTTTTATGATATAGTTAAAATGTATTGGGAATTATTTTTTATGATTTCATTTAAAATTTAAATAAAAACACTAAAATATATATCTAATTGGATTTATGTTTCATTTATTAACCTCTAAATTATCTTTTCAATTTATATTTTATACCCAACCTTTTTTATAAGGGATATGTTATCTATTACTCCCCATACTTCTCTTGATTATATATTTATCTTTTATAACTATATTCCTTAATTGTATGTATGTATGATATATCATTTACATTATTTATTTAACCATATATCCATAAATCTATATGGTGTGAATGCCATATAAATTGAAGGTTATATACCAAGATATTTATTTAAATTATTGAATATGGACTTATTGACAATTTATATGATAGTTATTTCAATTCAGATAATTATTTATTACCAAGTTATGTTGATTATTTATTGTTCATTCATTCCATTCATATGATTAATGCATTGGATTTATTTAGTAATGGATTTATTTCAGAATTATATAACCCCTATATCCATTGGTATTTCTCACATGAAAAACTAGCTTGGTTACCAAGTTAAAACCTTACATGTTTATATATGTTGTCTTGGTATAAGGCCTTTATGGCATGTTTATTCAATATTATGCATTGCGTTACTAATAAATCATTTATTATTATCCATGTGTTTATATTTTATTATATTATGTATGTATACATTTATTCTTATGTTATTAGTCATATGTAATTATTTGATCCTTATTTATACCTATCATATTACTAATGCCTTTTTTATTCAATGACATCTTTATTTGGTATGCTACCCATTACGAAGCGTTTAAGATCACCCATATTATTTTTTACTTTTCCCCAAGTTATTAAGAATAGAATTATGTATGGTATGTATATATTGGTATCATGTGGGGATAATTTTATAGAATATTTTGAAGATATATTTTAAATTAATGAGTCCTTGATTTAGTGAAAAAATACCATTAGATGTGAAAGATATGAGTTTTGTTAAAGTGAAATAAGGTATAAAAAGTATAAGGGAAAAAATACAAGTCCAACCAAAAAATAAATGGGAAAAGTTAAAGTGATAATAAATACAAATATTTGGGGTAGAGAGATCCCAGATCAATATCCTAATGTTCAGACACCGAACACAATCAGAGTCAAAATGTACTACTAAGCTCCATTGAAATCAGGTCTATCAAAGTCATTGTTAATCTTCATGATGACTATATAAGACCTAAAAAATGTCAAAAATTCCATTAAAGGGCTAGTATATACATTCCCAATATGACACCCTGAAAACTAATAAAGTAACAAAATAGTAATAAATGGTAATCAACTAAACCCTTAAAGAAAGAGGGTATTGAAACACAATAATAAATTATACTCAAAAGAAACCAAATTGAGAGAGAACTGTGATCTTCATTTAGAAATCCTACTACGAATGAAGAGTCAACCTACACCTCCATAGGTTCATCTTTGATTCTGAGAATCATGTGAAACGTCATGATAAACAAGGTGGAGGGGCCACTCCTCACCACTTTGATTCATAGCCAAGGGGCACAATATTCTAGACATACATCTCTCGTAACCTCTCAAGAATCTATAAGGAGGTCACACACCTAATAATTACACTCCACAGTTGTGGGGGAACTATGTCTTGTGGGGGACCCACTCCCCACCAGATCTCTATGATGGGGGATTCCTCTCCATAGATAGAGTAATTGTTTCGCTATTGTATGGGGGTATCAACACTACCTATGTAAAGAGTTTGGGAGACATGTTCCCTAGTTCTATAGGGGGTTATGATATTGATAAAACTATGATGATCACACATGAAAACTGTTACCAGCTAAGAATCACTAAAAGAAGCATCCCGGTAGCATCACCTAGATTTGTATCTCTACTACCAAAACGAATTCCACCATAATACTCTATCAGTAAAAATACATAGGATTGGATCCTCACATATCTATGTATGAGTTTCAAATAATGTTATATGTGATGTTGAATTATCATAGAAAAGTAAACATCATGTATATAGGCTCACACAGAATGTGATCTCTCTTGGACACTTGGGTGGGTCCTTTCCTACAGACAACATGGATAGTCATGTCAATATACATGGAATTTACATGGAGTACACGACATGTCTTGGCAGCGTAGGGTAATATCATGTACTTTTAGGTCATGCTCATGTACTATAAACCATTCATAGGTACCCTAGACATGTCAAAGTATATAGTCATGTCTATGTACTCTATTGTTTCCCATGTACCTATCTATGTCTGGTTACCTTGGATAATTATAAGTATACGGTCGTTCTCATATACTCTAGTCAGTCCTATGTACCTTGTCATTTATGGGCTTGTGTACTCTTGGGGTACATGTAGAGCCACTACAACAAGTTCCCATGTAAATTTATGGTTTATACATGGAACATTATATTTAACTCTTCCAAAAACACTAGCTTTCTAATCAAGGGGACTATATGGTGTGTGTGTTCCTAGACTACATGTCATGTACATCGAGTTATTCTATAATTGTTTTCTCTTTATATAGGATCAAAAATCTATCATATTCACCAACTAAACAACAATTTGGCTACCTAAAAGCTTCCAAAACAAAACATCAATCCTCTGATTACTAATTCATGGCCTCTAATTAACTTTATATCTAACATTTTTCGCTTGTAGATATAACTGATGCACCTCTCTTCATCATTCAGGGTTATGAACTTAAAATCCATCACATAAATCCAATAATTAACCACTATTTTTCCTAAAAACAACAATATATGAATCTTACATGCATCTTACTTTAATCTTGGGGTTTTATCATCCTTTAATTTATCCCATAAATGTCAAACTATGACCTCATAGGACAATATTGAATAATGTGAAGATTTGTTGTGGGAGGAACATAAGAAAAAAGGTGAGATCATTATTAAACAATTACTACATGAAAAAATCTCATTTAAATCATACAAACCATGGGTGAAATCAATGAACTAACATTTAATAATTATTTTCTTGAACACTAATAAAAAATCTATCTCATGTGAAGAATAGAAAATGCCATAAAGTAACCAGATTAGAAAATACATGATTAACAATTTAAATCGAATGGTTGTCATCAAAAAATAATGATCCATACCTCAAGTATGGTGTATTAATTGGTTAGGATGTCATCTACTAGTGAAGAATAATATTATCCCACTATGTTCATCCATCTCACATTCCTTCTTTATCATCCATCGCGGATCTACATTCATAGGTCTATTAGTGACAAAAAAATATCACCTCATATTCTCCTCTAATATCCCAGTGTTATATAGATAACCATGTAAATTTTTAATAAGTGAAAATTTATAGAGGTTTATTGGGTTTTGGTAGAAATTAAATAAATAAATATTTTATTACACTTAATGAAAATGATATCCACTATCCTCAACTAAACAATTGAAACTAACCAACATTACACCGCACCTAGGCTAAGGCTCACATTCTGAAAAAAAAAACCATGGTCTTTTGTTTCCCATCTAAGATTATAATATATTAAAAACCATTTATCCTAAAAAGATAAATGAACATGATTTAATTTATTTTAATATTTTTAATATAATAATTTTGGGGTCTTACAGCACCTAAACACAACATCGATTTTGAACCAAAAAATAATGAGATAGTTCTAAAAATATGAAAAGTTCTAAACCAATAAAACATAAGGCATTGAATTATCCTATAATGTATGCATTTTCAACATGAAAATCACAATCTACACAAAATATTTGGGGTATTGAGCCCACATATAACTCCAATGATCGTAAGAGCTCTATTTGATAGTCTCTTGAGGCCATGAAAATGGAACTAGGGGAATGGTTTTTCCCTATAGTATCAACTCATGTTGATCATTGATTTCCACTAAGAACCCAAATAAGTTGAATATATACATAATTTCCATATTTATATAGTCTATGACTTGTTATGGTTCATGCATGTATCTACTCAATTGCGACACATGGATGGGTCCATGAACTCATCCCCACTATAGGGGTTTGGGAAGGGGATATGTAAAATCATCGACACCACACAAAAACTTGTACTGACTGAAGAATAGTAAGGAAGAGCTTTCTCACCAACCAAAACTCCTCAATCAATGTCATGGGGAGACTCTCAATAAGACATGGTCTCCCTAGTCAGAATTAATAGGTCTACAACATTGGTCTACATAAGATTCATATTTTCACTAAGTTGTCTTAAAATGATCATAGATCACTTGAACCCTTCTATGATGTTTCCTTGACATCTTCTAGACCAATTAATGAGGTCCTTCTAACAATATTCCAACAAAATGGTAGCCAATAGGGTCTCTTTTATAGTACATATCATGGTGCCAGTTTAATAATAGAGTGATAGTTATTATTACAGGAAAATCCTCTAATTCTAATTGATCTGAATAGCTCCGTCTGAAAACCCAACACAATATCCCAAAAAATATTCTCCAAAAACCTCGATGATCTTCTTATACTGGCCATCCATTTTGGGGTGAAATTTTCTTATCATTCCTGACTAGGTCCCAAAAACCACATAATATCACCCACAAAACTATGAAATATAGCATGAATTAGGGTATGATATAAACATTGTGTGCAACCCCATTAAGTCGGATAATCTCATGAAAGTACCACCACCCAAAACGCGCAATTAAACTATGCTACCTGGTGTAAATAAAGTGAAACAGCATGGTTATTCATTGGAAAAGAACCCATATAGTTCATGAACTCTCAATTTATGTGGAATCCCCATCACAAATGTCATTGATATAACATATCACTTCCATACTGGGATCTCATTGTGTTGGGTCAAACCTACTTGAACCTAATGTTTGGCCTTTACCTGCTAACATGTGAGATGTTGAGAAAAATACTCAACAATTCTATTCCTCATTATATCCGACAAAATATATCATTTAATGTATTTGTACATAATTTTCAAACTTTTATGTATAGTGATAGGGGAAGAATGAAACTAAAACAAAACCATCTCATGCAACGTGTGTGGAACCCCCATTCATCCTAGGAAAAGGATAACATTCTCCCCTCCTTCATAAAATCCATATGGTGTATTTCCTGATCATATTTGGTCACATAGAACCTCATAATCAATGTCTCTCAACTAAGCCTATCTAAATATTTTAATAATTAGTGGAATCACCAATATCTCCTTAAGATAAGGTGGACACATCTCCTCCACTAGGGTCAGCTGTAACAAATCCAACTGCTCACATGCTTCCTCCACCATGTGAGATCATGATTTCTTATAAAAGAAATACTCCACCATGTTTCCATTACCAAAAGTATAGACTATCTCTATGTTATAGTCTGATAATAGCTCCAAAAAAAGCATATACCTTTGTTTGAGATCTTTCTATGTGAATATGTACCATAGACTCTAGTGGTCTGAGTAAACAACAAGTAGTTGTTCCGAATGATAACATCTCCTTACCTCTAAGGTGAAGACTCCCAGTTCCAAAACTGAGTCTGTTGTGCAGTCCTTATTATCGAGTCTCAAATATCATAAGCCACAAGAAAATTATACCCACCTCTACATCAACACACATCAAATAATAGCTCTAGAGGTATCTTAAAACACTATTCACCTGACTCCCTCATATTGAAGCCTCAAAATTAGAGAACTTTTCAAGATCATACTCTGATCTATGAAGGTTATTGTAGTACTTATTCTAAAAAAGGTCTTTTATTTCATGTTAAGGAATTATTAAGGTTTTCTATCCTATAAAATTATATCACAATTAGGTGATAGTACCTTGAAAACATAAGGAAACTTTGCACCTCGACCATTCTATTGGGTGTATCACAAGTGAACATGGAATCAATATTTTTTGTGTCCTTTACTACACCAAGATAAAAGATTACATTCCCTAGAAATTGAACCTCATGAATATAAAACTGATAAGCAAGGGATTACCATAAATGTGGTGCCCTTATAGTATGCCTAGTACCGCTATAAAATTATCTTCATGCTCCTTCCCTAACACAAAATATAGTAGAATGTCGTGAATGAATACAATTATGAATCTATCCATGTTTGTCTAGAAGATTTAGTTCATAATATATGGAAACACTATTTGGAAAATTTTCTCACTAAAGGGTATCACTAGGAACTCCTCATGCCTATAACAACATCATAATATTGTATTCAATACACCATTATAATAAACATTCAACATGTTATAGTCAAGACCCAGAATATACTTTGAGAACCATCTTTCACCTTACAAACGGTTGAAGAGGTTTTTATTTATTTATAAAAAAGGGGTACTAATCTTCTAACATCACCTGACCCAGATGATGGAAAATACTGAATAAATTATAAATATCATACTCATTTTTTAAAACAATTATAGATTAACCCAGGGGGACATGATGGGTATAAAATAACACTTTCTATAGTGTCTACCATTAAATGATCATACTGTCCAACTAAAGAGGATTCAGATGTATCCTCTAGAACATGATACAAAACATCAAAGGGTCTCATTGCCACTAGGAAAATCTCCTACAAGAACCTCTCTTCTCCATGAGCTAATTCATGATTCTAGAAGCAGAGTATGTTCTTTGAAATTTACTCAGTATGAGTCTTTATATGCAATTGTAAATCTAAAGGATCCATTAGAATCATTTGGTCTTAAATAAGGGATGTGGCAAGAAAGGATTGACATGGGCCTATGTCTACCAAAACTAAAGATAAACTAGATAATTCATGAGTTATACGAAATATCACTATGACCCTTCCAGGAAATAAGCCTCTACTTCTTGAAGTTATACCTTTCATTTCCCGACTATTTTACTAGATACAAGGTTCACATAAAACACTTTACCACCACCAAAATGACCTGAAACATTAAATTCAAAGGAACTCATCCCCCACACATTGACACTGTTTATTTTTTTAGAATAAACACACCCATATGGTTTTAGATCTTGTTATAAGAGAATGTTTCTTGGTGAGTGAAGAGTCCCTTTTAATTCCATGACTGAAGTCACATCATACATCACCAACATAGGAATCCATAAATTCCCTATGTTTCCCTAAATATGTATACCTATCCAAACCACCATCTCACTATGAGGGGTCCATCACAATGCGTAAAACCCAATACATCACCTCTAGAAAAACCCTGATTACTTATGGGGTCACTAGAAAGTAATTTACTAGAAGGAGACACATTTCCATGTCATAAGATAGGATCACCTCATCATGGACCTAGATTAGAAGACCACACCAACACCTTACTACTCCTTAAAGAAAATTGATTTCAAAACACAACTATCTAATCAGTTGAGGTCCCCATGTCAACAAATATAGACCAATTACTTGATCCACTCCCCCTAAATGATAGTTTAAATCATCTAGAAAACTAAATATTATCTATTTATATAAATAATGTAATAAGATAAGCCTACATGGATGATAATCCTACCCTCTTAGAGTTATATACTTATCAACAAGTGGAGGATCATATTCCTAGACCACTAGAGGTGGTTTCATGGGGTGCTTAATTGGTGGTATCACTACTCTATACTCTCCTAGAGGAAACACCTCATTAATAGATCCCTGACATAAGGCATCATCACTCAAATTTTCATCATTGTGATCCTATAATTGGATTTCATTATAGAGGAATCTTGAAATGCATCAAGATACTCCACTGTAAAAGTGAATATCTTAGGATATGATTTAAGAAGGACATTAAAGTAAAAAATAACCAATCAAGTATGATGCATGTACCACTTGATTCCCTCAAACCATCACCCTAGTATAAAGAGTTAAAAAAGTAGGTATTCAGATTATAGGTGTATAAATACAGTGGCTGCTATACCAAAATTGGGTTCCTTGTCCTGAGATAAAAACATGAGACACTCTAACACCATTTACCTAAGTTCTCAAACCAATCCAGATAACATGTATGACTCTAAAAATGGTCCCTAGGACATAACCACCTTAGTTTCCACTCTGTGACAACCCAACCCACATAGGACTTCTTGGATAGTGGTAAGATGAGTGTGACTCCCCAATCTATCATACAATAGTCTAGGGGTGGGTGAAAAGCACCGAGTAGGAAAAAAATAAAATTTGAGTCCTTAAGAATAAGTAGATGTATTCACGAAGACAACCAACTCCATGAAACATTATAGAGATATAACAAAATACTGAACATATAGTGTAAAAATCCATGAAACAACCATCTATAGAATAAATATTGGAGTTAAACAAGGTATAAAAATTATAAAGTGGGAATACACACCCAACCAAAAATATTGGTGAATTCCCAAACTGATAATAACAATAAAGAGTATAGTAGGGGAGTTCCCAACACAAGATCCCAGAGTCCAACCACAAAACAAAATTGGTGTCACAACGTACTATTAAGCTCCACTAAAACAATGTCCATCAAAGCCAATGATAATCTATCTCTCAAATATATAAGACATAACACTTGTATAAAAATCACATGAAGGGGTTAGTATATACATACACAATAAGATTCCATAATAACCAAGAAATGGAAGTAATAGAAAGAAAAAATAGTTAGATATACCTATAAAGAAAGATGGTAATGATACTCAATCATCAGATATTCTCAAAATAAACCCAATTGAGAGAGTAATTCAATCTCTATCTTGACAAACTAATAAAAATGAAGAGTTATCCTACATCTCTAATGGTTCATCTATTATTACCAGCATCGCATAAAATCTTGCGAGAAATAGGGTGGAGGGACCATCCTCACCACTATGTTTCATAGATGAATTATCACCAATCCCTTTATCGCATGTATCCTATCAATAATTTGTGTTGAGGGCCCACACCATACAATTATTCTCCACAATCATTCTGGAACTATTTCTAGGGGAGGACCTATTCTCCCCTTAAGATTGTAGATGGGGGTTCCCCTCATTTGATAGTGTACATGAGCCCTTTATAGTTTGGGGTAACAACTCTACCAATGAAACGAGTATAGTAGACATAATGCTTAGTGTGAATGGTTGGTGTCTACCCTGATAACACTCTGATAATAAAACCGTGATGTTTTCATCTTGTAAGCATTGTTGAAAGAAGTTTCCATCTAGAATAACCTAATGACATATCCCTACCACTGAAACAAAGGTTTCCATTATGCCATATATGGAGAACTATTCAACATTGTCCTAAATCTGTTTCTTGGTGATGGAGATATTCAAGGTAAAAGTCTAATAGAAAATTAATTATGTATATATAGGGTTATATATCATGTGACCTCTCCTAGACACCAGGAATGTCCTCTCATACTCCGAGATTGGCTATCCATATTGATATACACAATGTGTACATGGAGTAGGTGTGTCTTGGTAGCCTGGGGTACACTCATGTCCTCCCAGCCCATGCTCAGGTACTCAGGCCATGTCTGAGTTCATGGTTATGCATGTGTAAACTATTCATTCTTGTGTACCTTGTTGTGTCTGAAGACCCTAGACATGTATGAGTATATGGTTGTACCTATGTAATCTTTTCATACCCATGTACATAGACATGCTCATTCCCATGTACTCTCAGGGTGCATGTCGATCCACCAGTTCAAGGTCAAAAAGTGTGTATTGTTTATACACAGTCTATGATATTTAACTCCACTGGAAAAATTATTCTCTATAGTAAGGGTAATACATAGTGTTTTTTTGTGGACTTCAGGTCATATATGTCATGTTTTTACAAAATTATAGGGTACTAATGTAGGAAATAAAATCCACCATATCTACCCCTTCCACCACCAATTTCTTTCCAAAATCCAATAAAATTAAATGGTAAGACTGTGATCACTAATTCCAAACTTTCAGCTAGCTAGAAATTTAACTTTATGTTTCTCATAGATGTTGGTAAAAAAAAATTCATCTCTATTCAGGGTTTGGAAACTCAAATCCATATCCTTAATCCTGAGGAAAACCATGTTACATCCATAATACACTAATTTATATATCTTTCATGAATCCTCTAAGAATATAGGGGTTCAATCATGCTTGAATCTGGCTAAACAATACCGAACTGTGACCCTATGGGACAATTGTGAAAAAATGTAAAAACGGTAATCAAAAAAGAACAAGAACAATGGTAAACTATTCAATTTCCAATTCATCCCCAAAAAAATCATTCAATTCTTGAATCCATGTGTGAAATGAAGGAAAAAATATAATAAATATGTTTAATAATTATAATAAAACATCGATCTCATTTGAGGAATAAAAAACTCTATAAAGTAATAATATTAGAAAATACATTATTAAGAATTTAAATTAAAGGGATGAAATCACACAAATAATTTTCCCTAAATTAATAACATATTGATCATTAGTGAATAATGTTCTCTAAATAAAATAATAAGAACACCCCTCTAGGTTAAATGTATCATGATCCTCCTCGACTATCCTTCATAAATCCTCATTTCTTGATCTGTTGGTGTCAAAAAAAAAATTGATGATCCTTCTCTCCTATAATATCTTAGGTTTATATGCCCAACCCTATTGATTTTCCACCACGGGTTATTTATAGATTGACATTATGTTTTTTATAAACTATATAAATCAAGTGTTTAATTCACTTATTCCACCTACCACCCTCTACCCTCAATAAAATGCCAAACATCGACCAAATTAATGTCATGGCTAAGGTCAAACAAAAATTATAGAAACAATAGTGGTATTAGATTTCTTATCTGAGGTCTGGGTAATTATTAAAAATATTTCTCAAAAAAAATATGTGTTCATTATTTAATATATAAAAATATTTTTAATATATTAATTTGTGGGTCTTGGGACATCCAAACATATCACTAAATCTGAGGAAAAATCTAGAGATATCTGTAGAATTATACAATGAAATAAACCAATGAAATGGGAGTCATTATAGCTTCAGATGGTTTTAAAGATGATATGTAATAATATATGTATATTATCATCATATCTGATAGTGCAGGTCTAGGGTGTCACAGTTGGTATCATATAATGGTTTAGATAATTTTAGAGATTTTGATGTTTACATGATAGAGTCATAAGAAATCTCTTAAATATTTTATATAATTTTATATTAAGGACATTATGGTTATTTTGTGAAAATATTAATATCTTGTGAGACTATAAATAATGAAGGTATATTATTTTTAGTATGTGATTTTATATTTTTTGGGGATAAGGGTTCATTTGAATTCTAGGATCATATTTTTCTATGAATTTTGGTTTTTTATAATTTTTAAAAAATCAAATTTTTAATAATTACTATAAGTTATGACTGAAAATACAATATTGGAAACCCTAAAGATAAATATAATTATTGGAAAATATCCAAAAAAAATTGTAAGTATCTAGTCTGTGATTTCTTAACAATGAAATCTTTGTCTAGATACAAACTGGTATATTTAGGCTATGGCCCAGAATCACCAATGGGTAATAACTATAAAAATGGCCAGTTGATTATAAACTCAATCTTGAGTTAATGCAAAACAAATGGTCCTGACTACTTTTCTAGTTTGATAATCCCATAAGATATGAATTATATTAATCATAATAAAATTATAAATCATTATAACAGATTTGAATAATTTTTTATATCATTATTCTTGAATATTTAATGAAAACCCTCATATATTTTCATCAGTGAAGAAAATTATAATTTTGGGGAAACAATTTATATAATTTGTGAAATATAACACCCTATAAATTATAGTATTTTAACATTATTATTGATTATTTTACACAAAATACTAAATGAAAATTAACTAAATTATAATTAAAATTTTACCATTTTACCATAGTCGTTGAATTATAATTTATAAATAAAATAAACCATATTATGAATTCAATGTAGAAAATATAATAAATTTCATTAGGTAGTGTAATTTTTTCTTATGAGTCTCATTTGTATCAGATTTGAAGGGAGGTAGCTTCACTTGTGTTTTCCCTAGACCAAGACCAAGTTGAACTATAACAATTATGTCATGAGTGGAATCATTTATGATAGAAATTCACACTTGTGTATGTAAATATGAAATCCATACAAGTTGAATCGCCACCCATGACTGCCGCGGTTACTTATCATATACTTTTGCATTATTCTTAAATCCCCTATGGTTTCAAAAGATAAAGTTAGGATGATATAAACATGAAATTATCAATGTAATAAATTATATATATAAATATATATATCACAAGTATTATTATCCATTTCTCATTTTAACTTTTTAATAAAATGAAAGGATATTTTTTATAATGTGTTAAATTATTGTAGATAAATAAATAATAAAAAAATTATACTTAAAAATATATTTTGCTAAAATGTTTCATTTTTTATGATATGAATGTTCTATATTAATAATTTAAAAATATTATTCTTAAATTAATATGTCAATAAAAAATATTATTGATATAAATATTAAGTTAAACTACATTTAATTATTAATTGATAAGAAATAAAAAAAATATAATTCATATATAAAAACATCATTTTTATAAAAAAAATAGTTTTATTATATATCACATATTTTTAATTTAAAAATTTATTTTCTCATATTTAGATGTTGAATTAGATTAAATTGAGTCTGGGTTTGAAATCAGAGTGTGGAAAGTTGTTAAGAAGGATCATCTTAGATTTTTTTAAAAAAATTATTACCATGGTAAATAATTAAATTTGTTAATAAATGGTAAAAATGGTAATCCAACATGGTTATAATTTTACTAAATTAAATTGACATATATATCTTCTATAATTACATTGTTAGGTTGTAAATTCAATCCCACACATCTTACTAAAATTTGTTTACCTGACTCACCTAACTCCCATGTGATTTTATATTTACACATCACCCAAATTTAGTTTCCATGTAAATTTCCCTCTTCATCATCTATAAAAAGAGCCCACTTATACCCACTTCAAGACATATAGTGACTCAAACATTTTAACACATAATATTTAATATAATTCCTTAAAAAATGGTAAATTAATACCTTTGAAGGATCTTTTACGGTCTTGTTTCTTGGATAATAAATAAATAATACAAGAATTATGTAAGGAAAACATAAACATAATCATTATTTAATACTTTTTAAAGACTCATTTTTGATTCTATCTTAGTTCACCACACTATGATAAATTTCATTAAGACATACATTAATATAAAAGGGTGAGCATGAAGGCCAGTAAGGGATAAACAAAGGAAATAGAACATGAGCAATCATCATGGATAAAATATGATGTGTACTATAAGACAATAATCATAAGTACATGATACATAACATAAAAATATGAAAAAAACATATACATGAGTCATTAAAAATCATATCACCAAGGTTAATCACCATGGTATCGTAAAATATATATCCAAGGTTATTCCCCAAGGTATCATAAACATGTCATCTCTTGAGATTAATTCTTTACCTGATGCATTGAAGTGCTATTAGGGTGTAGTAATTATATGTATTAATTGATTTATTCCAAATATATCATAACAAATCATTTCATTAATAACCCATGTAAAATAAATAATGGGTTTCATATAAAATCATTGAGTACATAATTTCTTAAGGATTTGAACACTTCATAATTTTTAACCCAAAAAAATGAAATATGAGTTTCTTACATGGATTTCCCAAATCAAGTAAAGACGATTACATCTAGGTGAATAACCATGAAAATATGAATAGTTTTGGTATTAACAACTAAATGTTATTTCATGGATATGAAATAAAAATTAAAGTGATGATATCTATATCATAAAAGGTATACAAAAAAGATTTAAAATAGGATTAATGGGATGGAAGGGAATTATATCATAAATAGAATATAATATATGAAGTAATGGATTCATTTATATATATAAAATCATAATAAAATGAAAATATAATTTTATAAAGGAATTACTTTAAAGTAAAATATGAAAGATGAAGAAAATTAACTTACCTTGTGAAGTGTATTCGAAAATCATGGAGAGGGAATACATAAGAATTTGGACACACCGTAGAAGGAATTAAGAGAGAATAAATGAATATAATTATTTTCTATGACTTTTTTATATGATTTTATTTTGTACATAAGAAGAAGGGCTCTCTGAAAAAGTTTATATTTTATTTATGAGAATATGAGTTAGATTTGGATCTTAATGGGATATTTTAATTTCATTCTAAGGCCATATAAAAACTAGAGATAATTTCTATATATTGTTTTACCAAGAGTTTTATTCTTGTATTAAGAAATGTATATTTGATGAGGTTTTTATTGTGGGAGATGATTTTACATGGGGAAGATTTACCCTTAATGGAAGGTAGGATAATAAATTAGATAGATGTTTGGTAAAAGTTGGTGAAAGGAATTATGATATTGATATTTCTACTCTCACTCTACCTAGAGTACACTATAATCATAATCCTTTTATTATTGATATATATCTCAATAAATCAAGTTCATCCCCTTTTCCCTTTAAATTTAACAATACCTGGTTAATAGTACTCAGATATAGGGATATTATTGTGGGTGCTTGTAATATTGATATTATTGGTAGTCCCTTACATATTTTAGTAACTAAACTAAATATTTTTAAAGATAGGGTCAAAGAATGGAGTAAATATAATTTTTCTATGATTGAAAGTGATATCAAATAGGCTGACAATCATTATTCTCGTTGTTAGTAAAGTAATCTGATTCCAGATATGCCCTCTCAATAGGAGATGAAATCCCTATCTAAGCTTGATGGTTTTCTTTACCTAAAGGGAAATATTTCTAGGAATTAGTTTAATGTTTGGTGGATCAAGGAAGGGGATATAAAATCAAGGTTGGTTCATTATATTTATAGAGATATGAACGAAACAAGAGGACTTTGTTACCTTGATTTTAATGGGGCTCTTTATAGTTCTAAAAACGAAATTTTCAATACTGTTTTTAGATATTTTGAATATTTTTATGAATACAAGGGAGAGGATAACACTCAAAATATGGTTAGAAATATTGTTCCTACTATTTATTAGAAATAAAACAAGAGGATGTTTTGGATTCGAAATGATAAGAAAATTAAAACATCAATGTTCTCTTTTATTATTGGCAGTGTTTCATGACCAGATGATTTTACTAATAAGTACATTATGTTTAACTAGGAAACTATTAATATTGAGTTTATCAATGATGTGAGGGAATTTTTCAATCGTGTATCTATTCCTCATGGGGTGAACTCTCATTTTATATCCTTTCACTCAAAAAAGGATAATTCCCCTACTGTTAAAGATTTTTTCCCTGTTGCAATTGGGAATTCAATTTCAAATGTTATCATCAAAATTATGAATTATAGAGTGGGAGAAATTCCTAAGGTATTTTTTAATTAAAATAATAGTTTTTTTTTCCTAGTAATATCATTCATAATTTTCATTATAATACTTTATAGTGTGCCAATACCATGAAGAAAAAGGTGAAAGATGGGAATATTGCTTTAGAAATTGAAATATCCCATGAATTTAATACTATAAAGTGGATTTTAATTTTTTTTCTATTTTTCAAATTCATGGGATTTATTCTAGATTTATTAACATGTCCAACTAAATCTTCAAGACCACGAGGCTCTCTATTCTTATTAATGGGTCTCTAAGAGGGTTTTATCATTATTATATAGGGTTAGATAAGGAGATCCATTTTATCGGTTTCTCTTTTCTGTTATTGAGGATTAGTTAAGATGTTCTCTTAATGACCTTGTGAAGGATATAATTAAAAAGAAGATTAATGTTGGAGGAAGTTTTTTTCACCCTTACACCTTATTTATGCTAATTAAGTTCTTCTATTTTGGAAAGCTAACAAAAATACTATCACTTACATAAAATCAATTTTTTGGTAATTATGAGTAACTTGCTGGCCTGGTAATCAATTAGAATAAGTCCATTTTTGTGTTTGGAGAAGTAGTTTCATTATCTAAGAAAAATATGGGGGTAAATATATCCTTATGTTATGAGAATATTTAAACCTCTCACAAGTCTTGGGGTGCCATATTTCTGGGAAAGGTGAGAAAATGTTATCTAGTTGGTATTTATTCAAAAATCATCATTAAAATGGAAATATAGAAAGGTAAGACTATGTGTGGGGAAAGTGGAATTTTTTGGGTCAATTTAATGATAACTTTTATGTCTTTATATAATTTATCTTTATATAGATAGTCCAAATCTCTTCTTAAGGATCTGCATATCATGATTCGTAACATCTTTTGGACTGGGTTAATTCCTGAAATGAAATTGATAACTTTTTCTTGGAAGGATTATGTTATCCCTGTTGATATGGGAGGGATTAGAATGAAATATCATAGGCTATTCAATGAGTCTTCAATCTAAAAATTAAAATGGAGTCTTCTTTCATCCCCTGATCCTTATATAGATTTTATTTCTACCATATTCACTTCTCAGCTGCAGAATGGTTATACTATATATGTCGCTTCCTCTGTTTGTAAAGATATTAAGAAATATTTTCATGAAATAATGTCATGATCATGATGGATGGTATGTAAGAATACCTCCTTGAATTGTTGGTGTATCCCTAAGCTCTCAATCCCATTAAATGAAGTGTTTTATGATTCTCATTCTTTGAAAAAATTCCAATATTGATGATATGAAGAATATATAAAATGTTGATGAGATGTTTCCTAATTAGTTCAGTATGGAATTTACCACCTCTTAGTATATTAGTTGTGTTACTATTATTTGGACGCTAAATTTGAATTGTGCCTTCACTACAAGGTATTTCTACAGGTCTTCTTACAATGGTGATGTTAATATGCCTTTGTGGCTTATGAGATTCAAGAAGACCTTCATATCACAATTCTTTATACTTCTATTCTAGAGGTTATGGAATAAATGGCTTCCAATTCATGGAAATATTCAAAGAGTGTGGATTAAATTTGATTTTTCCTGTCATTTCTATTTACATGATGAATAATCAATTGATCATCTATTTGAATATTGCATGTTTACTTACAGGTTATGGAAGCACATACATTGAATTATTTTTCTAAAGTTTTGAATATAAGAGCTTTGAGATATTAATGACATACATTCAAAGGGTGGGTTATAATGAGAAGGTTCAATCTATTTTTTTATCAGCTACTAATGAAACTATTTCTTATTTGTGGGGTGCATGAAATGCACTAGTTTTTGAGGATCAGGTTACCACTTTTCATACTAGAGTTAATTAAATTCATATATAAATTAGAATTTATTGTAAACATCAAAATGGATCATGGAATATAGATTTCAATAACTTAATTACTTTTATATATCTCATTTTTAATGTGAGTGAAAAAAACATTGGTGTAAAAATCTATTAGATGGATCCCTCCGATTTTTTGATGGTTGAAAGTGAACGTTGATGGGGTGGCCTCAGGTGCACCAGGATATTTAGGTTGTGGTGGCATCTTTCTTACCCATTATTGTATCATTAAAATATTTTTTATCAATTCATTAGGAATGGTCATGTGATCGAAGTTGAGTTATGTGATATGATCAATGTGGCCAAGTAGGTTGTCCAATTTGGTTATCATTTCATATGGGTTGAGTATGATTCAATTTTTTTATGGATATTCTTGAAGTTTGTTCCAATAATGTACCTTGGATACTGTTTCCATACTATATTTATTGTGTATATCTTGAGAAGCTTATTTTTTTGAGGTCTCCCATGCCTACAGGTATGTGAAACAAGTTTCTGATACTCTCTCCAAGAGGGACGTTATGAAGGCCATCTCAATATGGTCTTTTGTTGCTCCAAATTTTTTCAATATTTGGTTGAATCAAATTCACATGGTTATTTTCATACATGGATTTGTAAATACCCCTTGTATCGCATATCTACAACATTTACTTTTTTAATAATTTTTTTAGAGCCGGCTCTCTTGTCTCTTAGACCTTTTGAGTAAATGAACTATAATACTGTATACCATTATAAAATTTCTATTAAATTGGTAGAATAAAAATGAATAACCACATTTTAAAATTTATGTATAAAGGATTTATATAATTAAAACATATTCATAAATAAATATTCAATTTATAGTAAATTATTTGTATGCCTTAAAAATACATTATTCCTCAAAATGGTATTTATAACTTTTTTATGATAAAATAATATAATAAATTTTTTTCCACTTATAAATTTTTATTGGAAAATAAGAATTTACTTTTTGAAATCAATGTCTAAAAATTATCTTAAATTAATTTTTTTAGATATTTCAAAAAATATATTTTTCGATGAATAATGAAAAATAATAGTTCTTATTAAAAATATAGTTTATCATTTTAATCATTTAAAAAATTAAATTTTCTTTTGAAAATGTTTTAAAATAAATATTATTTCATGGATAATACAATAAAATACATTAGAAAAAAGTTATGTTGCATTTCATTATAAAAACATATTATAGTTAAATAATCATTATTTCTAGAATACATCATATCATCATGTTTACCAGGTTTTATTTTAAAAATTATTCCACCAAATCTATGAATACAATCCTAAAAAATGGATTACATAATTTTAATTATGATTTTCAAATTTGGTAAATAGGGGTAAAAAATCATACCCTAAATAGCCCAGAGAT
This sequence comes from Viscum album, assembly GCA_963277665.1. Taxonomy (NCBI): domain Eukaryota; kingdom Viridiplantae; phylum Streptophyta; class Magnoliopsida; order Santalales; family Viscaceae; genus Viscum; species Viscum album. Next base: position 1,259,522,389 of record OY728161.1, read on the forward strand.
AGTGGCTACTTTATTACATTATCACTAGATATAAGAAATCACATCTTAGTACACAGAATAGTTTAGTAGTCCTGGTAAACTAGAAGCATAATTGAATCCCACATTAAATTTTTAATCATGAATTACGTAACATAGTGAAAGTTAATATTTTGTGTCCTTTACCTCACTCAATGATTCATTCCTCATATCCTGGGGAACAGAAACAAAATAAGTGTGATCTCAGATGCTCAATAGGTCTTTGTATAGTAGAATCTATCATTAGTAAATAATGAATAATGAATATGGAAAGGTAAATAACATAAAAACTCATGTCATTTAATCAAAAACTTGAGAAAATATGCATTTATGTATAATATAAATGAATTAATCTCATGTATAGTAATAATAATTAAATTATCAATGATGTAAATGATTAATATTATACATCATATCTTAAACATCCTGATATCTATTCCATCAAGTCCCTATGTTAGGATAGTTTAAAACTATGTGTAAGCATACAACAGAAGATTATTTAATGATAGTTCACTAGTTTTTCAATGATACTTGTACATGAATCAAGAGGATGTATAATTTTGATCCCCATCAATCACTTCATGTCAAATGCATTCCTCATATTTTAAATGATAAATTTAATTCATGAATAATATGCCCTATAAAAAATATCCATATTAAGTAAAGAATATATATTTATAATTATTTCCCTAGTTAGTCAAATCACTATATAAAAAATTTTTATATGGTTTGGGAAATAATTATATCAATGATACAAATAAAATGGTTATTTAAGATAAATATAATGTCTAATGATGATAAAAAATTGAAAGTTTTAAGTTAATTTTAATTTCTATAAAATCAATCAATACATGAGGGATCACATTAAGAAAAATGGATTTTGTAGTAAAATCAATACATTTAAAGAATATAATAAAAAGGAAATGAAACAACTAAAGTAATATTCCATAAAGTATTTCCATTTTAAATTTATTTAATTATTATTGAATAATATAAAGAAACATAAAATGATTTTAGTGGATGGAAATTTTGTTCTTGCATAGTACATTAAAATAAAGATTCATTTCCTATTTTCAGTACAAAGGTAATAATTATCTCATTCAGAAAATGATAGGAATATTCCTTTTAAACCGTAGTGTAAAAATTTGAACATGGATGAAAATGAAACTTAATAATTATAGGATAAGAGTAAAAAAATTGACATCATTTTTCGAAAATATATACCTGAAATAGAAATAATTCGCGACTAAAGAAATAAATAAAGCCAATTTTCCTTCCAAACACTATTTCATTATCTAATGTTCATAAAGAGAGGAAATTCAAAGGTTAATTTTAATTTATATAAATAAATAGAGGATAATAAAATATATTGATTTAAGAATATAAATATAAATTTATTTCCTCATTGGGGACATAAACATAAAAAATCTTGAATAGTGACGAGATTATGAAATAAAACCCTACCACATTGGTAACATTATAATCACAACTGACATAAAATAAATACCATCAAATAAAACATTAGATACCAAGAATATAAATGGAATCAAGATAAATCTTATAAAATTGGAAGTATATACACATCATAAAAGAATATAGGTGTATAACATAACAAATTTCCCAAATAAGAAAATTTAAAATGAAGAACCCTTATAATGATCAAAATGTTGAAGTGAGAATTAATCAATTAATTGATTATATGTTAAAAAATAAATCCACACAAAAAAGTGGAAATAAAAAATCAAATAATTAAAATAAATTGCACATAAAATCATATAATTTTAAAGACGCTGAAGAATTGATAAAACCCAATTAAAAGAAATTAACCTATAAAAACATACCACTTGGTAAAATTCCAGTAAAATACCCTTGTATTAAATAGTTTGATTTTAAACTAAAAATACCATTATTTATGAATTATTAATTATATAAAATGTAAAATGGATGTATATACATAGTAAAAATAAATTGTTGCATGATATTAAAATATGCCTCAATAAAAGGATATTAAGATGGAGTCTTTTACCACATGTTCATTTCCATTAATATGTGAATGAACCACCTTTATAATAAATATAGATTTATTTTGAATATATTAAAAAAACATAATCATATATATCATACAATATATGATTAACTTATAATCTTTTATCACCCTTTTATTAACAATTGTTTGTTAAAAATATTTTTATGGTAATAACTGCTTCCTTTTTCATGTATATTTTAGTTCTGTAGTTTTGGTTATTATAATTTGATCATGGCTCAAAAATCTAAATAATTTTATTAATGATAAAAATATCACATATAATCATTATATTTTAATTTATATTAATCTGTAAAAGTTATAAATACAAACGAATTGCATCGTTCATCGAGATGGTAGGTTGTACATTTGTATGAATAATGTTTTAATTTATAGAATAATGGAAGGAAAGAAAGGTAAATAACAATTCATATTTATATAACCATTATTAAATAATATAAATTATTTTAATTTATTTATTCTATCTTTATTACCATTGAATTAAAATGAAAATGAAAAACAAATCAGATCACTTCGTGGAGGTGGGAGTCCACATGTATGCCCGAGAGACATTATTTTTTTCCAATGCATTGGAAAGAAAAAAGGTGTATGTGATGTTAAAATTAAAGAATTATAACTCTTTAATAAGTATCATATATAAAAATTAAACCCATTATAATAACCATCCATTAAATATGGTTTTGGAAAATTAATTGTATCACTACATGGAGATGGTAAGTCCTCTATACTCATGAGTGATACTTTCACTTCAAATTTGATATAAGAAATGGTGTATAAAAAATATTTCATATTAATAATAAAATTAAAGTATATTTATGATACTGAATTTATTATTTTATTATAAATTCAATGTATTTATAAGATGTAAATAAGAATTAAAAAATAATTTCATTGGTTAATATGATTACTTCTTATTAGAAACAACTCCATTATATCTCCTCTTAAGGATCATAGGGGTGGTATTTTGGGAATATGGGAACCTCTAGAGTGTGGTTAAGGAATTTTACAATATATTTTTGTATGGTATGGTTGATATATATGGCTCAATGTGGTGTAAAAAAGTGAAAGGATAGTTCCCTTTCATAATAAAGGGAAGGGGAACACTTGGAATTTCTTAAAAGAATAAAATATTACAAAGTAATTATATAAGAAAATACCACAAATAGGAAATGTATTCAAATATAAAATAGTATGGAGTTTAAATACCACCATAAAAATAAAATTCTGACAAGTTTATGTGGTTATTTAAGCCTTTTCAGTTGGTTTAAACCCTTAAGAAACATATTTTAACTTCCATTTTGGTACCATCATTTTCAATCATAAAGGGTTATAATTTTACATATAGGGTGAAAATAAAATCATAAGTGGAAATGAAATTAAATTTTTTACCATATATTTTCCAACATTTCCTATTTTATGTTTTTTATTATTTTGAAATAGTTTAATAAAATATTATTTTATTAAATATCATTAATGTCAGTTTTGAAACTATTTAATTAATTTGAGTTAGAATATATAAAGATAATTTTTTAATTATAATATAGTAATTTAAGAAATAATATGTTATATTTATCTAAAAAATTCATTGGACATATTAATTCACTAAAATTATATCACTTTTAGTATTTTTTAAATCTTTTTCTTTATTATTATATTAACTGAATAAATAGTGTTAGTTTTTCATAATAATTTATGGTAATTATTTCGTTAGTTAAAATTTCAAATAAATTAAAATTATTAAACAAATTATTTATAATTAAACTATATATGTATAACATATTACAGCCTATTTAAATATTTATTCCAAAAAATTAAATATAATAAATCAAAGAGAATGACATTTTTTACGTTTCATTAAATAAAATAATATAAATGTAAAAAACACAACCAAATGGAAAACCAAACCTCATATATTCGAGTATTGGATGATTATTGATGTAATATATTCATCCAATGAAATTAAAGAAAAATTTATGGTGATTTTTGTATCCTTATCATATTATTTTTAAACTTGATTACTTGAATTACCCTTATCCTGGTGATTATTATTTATTATGGAAAACATTCATAATGACCAAATATAAAATGAGCCTTTTAAAAAAATTTGGACCTCATGATTAATGATATTGAATCCATTTTTAAATTTTCAATTTCTATAACTGCAACAAATTAATTTAATATTAGAAAACAGGACAAAAGAAAAAGAAAAATTTCTGAAGAATTTCTTTTATGTATCAAAATTTTTTTATACAAAATTCAATCATAAGATTTAATAAAAAGAAAATAATTGAATAATAAATAATATAAGAGAATTAATTTTATTTCTAAATTATTTTAATACAAAATTTTACTTTTTTAATTCTTGAAACAAATACACATCTTTTAAAAAATGTAGTACTGTCACTATTTATCAAAAAATAAAATGTTTTAGAAAAATACCAAAGTTTGACACTAATATAAAATTAATATGATCAATTTTAAAAAATATTATTTTTATAAAATAAATTTTATTTGAGTTACAAAGATTAATTATAATATTTTCTCACAAAACCCAATAAAAATAATTTTTGAAGAAAATGTATTTCTGGAGAATATTATAACCTTATTATAGATTTAGTACGTATTTCCTAAGAATTAATCAATGAATTTATATTGTGTAGGTTCTTAAAATATGTTTCATAGTTGAGTTGATATTATTCATACACACTAATTTAATGGATAGGAGATAATTTTTATATTAATTAAATATATTATAATAGTACATTGGGATTCATTTAGACTCGGTGTTGTATGATCTATATGATATCAAACAATGTATTAATTTAATATATTAGGGTGTTACATTCTATAAACTTAAATAAATTGTTTCCTCACAATTTAAACTTGCATTCGATAATCAAGGATTTTTCATTTGAAAATTCCTTTTTAGAAAACTCACATCATAAAAAGGGTTAATAAATTTTCCTTTTGATAAGAGTGAAAGGGAAGTGTAAATGTATTATATAATAACAAATAAATAGCTTTCTAGGTAGTAAAACATTAGTGGTAAGTAAAATTATTGACATGGGAGAGAAAAATAACACCTGAGGACTGATATAGAGTGACACAAAACATAGTCATGAGAAATTTAACCCCTAAAATCAAAAAAATGATAGGTTAAAAGATCATTCATTCAATTGAGATAAAGGTAATATGACTCCATTTTTGTTTCAAAAACCTTTTAAAAGAATTTAATAATTCCATTACCATATAAACTAAGAAAATAAGGAAATATAATTACTTTACTAGAATAATATCATCTTTTAATCAATTTATAACAAAATGTCATATTTTCCTCCAAATGATGAGTATTCAAAATGTATTTTTTATGCCGAAATCACAAAAATAAACTTATAATGGATCACATAATCCACAAAATGATAAAAATTTATTCCTCCTCTCTTTATACATTTTCTAAAAATTAAATGATTACCATAGGGTATGATAATACCCAAAATATATAATCCATTTTTGTGAAGTGATAATACATTTTTCTTCAGAATATCCATAATAACATCAAGGGTTAAACTTGTATTATTTAATAAATAAATAAACCAACATCCCAAATAACATCAATTACCTCAACATTAAAGAAGTTTTGACATCAAAGGATGTCTTATACCCTTCATCTTAAACCAGAAAAAATTTAATATCATTACTCTCAAATAAACTTTTATATTAAACATAAAGGTAAAATATTCATCAAAATAATAAAATGTTTCTTAAAATTTTATTAATGTTCAAAAAATCTCAATAGATCAAAAAGATTTTATCCTATAATATGTTTCCCAAAAACAATATAATATTTATCAGTAAAATTATTTATGTAACAAAATTACATACTAAAGAGGACATCATGTATCCTAGTGGTAGAAATTTCAGCCTGACCACCCTTCACATGTGGGTTCAAACCCAATGGCCTTGCGAGATGTGATGAGTTTTGATCTATCCAACAAGTTGTCATTTTTATAAAATTATAATGTCCCCAATAATAAGGTGAATAAAATTACTCTTATAATAACTTTTTTCTGACTTCTAAGGTTTTATATACGATATATTCCTAAAATTTACTAACTATTTTATCCCAATAAACCATAAATAACTAATCCTAAAAAATACCATCATCCTTAAAGGTTATAAATGACCTTAAACATGTGTCTGAAAAATATAAATGCATTATTCCCTAAATAACATATGATAAAACAATGGTTTTTATTCCTATAAATGTCTCTAAAAATATCCAAACATGTTAAACTCTAATCATATTATACTTCAAAATGGATATCTATTCATTTAAAATTATTATAAACCTTGGACTTATTATACCTAGACTCTTTAGTTGTTTCCCAATATAGAACACAAATTAAGGTTAATCAGTCCCTCAATCAATTTTTTTCCTAAAATATCACTTTATCATTAAATTTATTTTCTAGGTTATCTATACTATTAAAAATACATTTCAAAATCCTTAAACAAAAACTATTGTGGAATAATCCATAAATATTTCATGATTCTTATATCCAAATTATCAATGTTATAATACTTATACAATATAATTTTAAAATACCAGTACATAAATACTTCAGTCCTTACAATTTTATAATTTATATAGAATGATTTTTTCCTTAGTATAGGTGTTAACCCTTATAGTAGGGAATTTACATAGATAATTCACATATTCCCCATACATAATACATGGAACTACAAATGGTTTAATAGGATAAAATTTATTTCATTCAATCAAAATATCAATATTTATTTAATAACCTGTGGATCTATTCCCTGTATTTCCACATATATAATTATTTCCCATTCTATTGTCACATTCTCTATTTTATTTCTTTCCACATTTTTAACATGATGTAAATTGAATATTCTTTCCTCCATGATCTCCACCACTCGAGATCTCATGGAGCTCTACACTTCTCTTACTTGATGAGTTTTAAAGTTGGTTTAAGTGTATGTTTTCAAAATATATCATGATAACTAGTTAGGATTAATCATAATATATTTCAACCCAATCATTATATAATTTGGTTGCTCATAATCACTACATTGTCCATTACATTAGGTGTCAAACGGATTTCCTCTTTGTTCCATCCATTGACTAATACCAAAGCTCTTAGTATGAGGGACAATAATAATAGTGGGAAACCACATAATATATACCTTATCAAAATTTAATATATTATCTTATACATATAATTATCCTCAAATATATCAATAGGTCTATGTTCACTAATATATGTTTTTTCTAATTATTTCTCCCAAGGATTCTACTATACTTTCTCGGATACCAACTATAAATACCATTCCCCCAGTAGACCAGAGACAATGGTTACATTTGTATACTAGAAATAGATAAAATCAATCACATCCCAATTAACCAAATTGTTTAATAGTGTTGTTAAACTCGATACATACATTAATATCACATTAATTTTTTAAATATAAAATGAATAACATAGTGAAAGTAAATATTTTTAATCCTTGAAATCATTAAATTATTATTTCTTCAAATCCAAGGGAAATGAAAAAAAAGTGTTAGAATAGATTCTTAGTAAGGGTTACGTACAATAGAAGATATCATGAGTAAATAAGGTATAATCAACATGGAATGTTAAATAAATGAAAACATGTGCTATTCACTCATTAAATTGAGAAAAAAATTCATCCTTGGATAATATCAATGAAATAATCTCATGGATAATAATTATAAATAAATTCAAAATGAAAGAAATTATTAATATTTAATTTCATGATCTCAAAGAGAAAGATATCTATATCATCAAGGTTTCTTCCAAGATAGTTTAAAACCATGGATAGCATACAACAAAAATATGTTTAATGCTAGATTACTAATTTATCTCATGATATTTGTCAATGAATATAGGGGATAAATAATTACAAACCCCACTCATCACTGTATGTCCAATTCATTACTCATATATTGAATGATCATATTAATTTATGATCAATATTCATTATAAATAAAAATCAGTATTTATTAGAGAATATGGATTTATCAATGTTGTCCCAATAATTAAAATCACTATATATAAAAAATGTATAAAGTTTATGAAATAATCATATTCATGATTCAAGGAATATGGATATTTAATAGAAATATAATTTAAATGATCACAAGAAAATGAATTATTCAAGTTATTTTTAATATTCCACTAGTCAATCGTGATGTGAGATATGACTTTTAGAAAAATGGATTTTGTTCTAAAATCAATTCTTTTAAAGAATAGAAGAAAATTTAAATGAATCATTTAAAATAATATTTCATAAAAATTTTAATTTTAAATTACATTTAAATATTATTGAATAATCTAATGGATCATAAAATAATTTTGGCGGTGGTCAATTTTGTTCATGTCAGGTATGTTAAAAAATGATTCATTTCATATTTTCACTAAAAAAGTAAAAAACACCTCATTTAGAAAATGACAGGAAGATACATTTTATATAATTTTCTAAAAATTTAAACATGTGTAAATATTCCCTTTTACAATCATAGGATAATATTAAAAGTGTTTAAAACATTTTTAGAAAATATAGACATGGAAGAGAAAGGATATTCAACTGAAGATAGAAATAAAGTCATTTTTCTTTAATAACATTATTTTAGTATCATGATCTCATAAAGAGATGAAATACTAAGGAAAATATTTAATATATTGAAATAAAAATATGATAATAAAATATATTAAAATTAATATAGAAAGAGAAAATAATTTCCCCAGTGGAGACAACAACATAAACAATCTTTAGTAATGATGAGATTGCTAAATAAACCCTTACCATATTAGTAACTCTCGAATCATAACCTCCATGAAAGAAATAAATTCAAATGAAACATTAAATTCAAAGATTGTAAATTTAATAATGATATATATTATAAAATGGTCTGTATATACACTTCATAAAATAAGATAGGTGTATAACATAATAAATGTCCCAAAGAGGGTAATTTGAGATGAAGATCCCTTACGATGATCATAATGTTGAAGTGATAATTTATCAATGAACTGATTATGTGTCAATAAATTTAATTCAAATAAAATATTAATAATAAAACATAAAATAATCAAAATAAATTACAAACATAATCATATAATATCAAAGACAATGGGAAAGTAATATAACCCACTAAAAGGAAATTTAGTTATGAAACACTTACCACTTTGTAATATTAAATTCAGATCCTATTGGATGAAATAATTTGATTTTAAAATTAAAATACCATTAATTATGAAATATTCAATATAAAACATGTAAAATGGTGGTATATACACCATAAAATTAAATTGGTGCCTAATATTAAAATATGCATCAATGAATGGAAATTGAGATGGAATCCCTTATCTCTGGTTTGACACTATTAATATGTTCTTGAACCTCCGGTATAATAAATTTAGATTTATTATATATATTCCAGAACCATAACTAAATATATCAAATTGTATATGACATACTTATAATATTTTATCACTTTTTTGTTAACTATTCTTTGATAACATTTTGTCTAGGTAATAATTGCTTAGTTTTTTATGTATGTTTTGTTTTAGTAGTTTGGGTTATTGTATGTTGAACATGATAAAGTAATATATAGAATTTTAATTATGATATAAATGTCATATATATTCACAATATTTTCATTTATAAAAACCTATAAAAGTAAGATATAGAAAATTAAATTAAACCGTTTATGGAGACGGAAGGCCGAACATATGCATGAACACTATTTTTATTTTCTGGCGGATGGAATTAAAAAAAGATAAATAATAATTTCTATTTATAGAATAATTATTATATCATATAAATTATTTACAATAATTATTTATATTCTTATTACCATCCAAGTAAAATAGAAATGAAAAAAACAAATCTCATTATAGTGGAGGTAGTTCACATATACACATGAGCAACAAAATTACTTTCCAACATATTGGATGGTAGGAAGTCATAACTGTTGTTATAATTGAAAAAATATAATTATATCATACTTACAATATATAAATATTAAATCCATAATAATAACTATTCATGAAATATAGTGGTGGAAAATGAATTGCATTAGTATGTGGAGACGGGGTGTCCTATATACACATGAGCGGAACGTTCACTTCCCATTTGATGAGAAATGTATGGATAATGAATATTTAATGATAATAAAAATTAGAATTGAAGTATATTGAGTATTTGATGTTATTATTTTATGATAAATACAATATATTTAGATGAGATAAATAAGAATTAAAAAATTAATCGATTAATGCAATTACATCTTCTGTGAAACAAATCCTTTAGATATCCTTTTAAAGATCCTATGGTTGGTATTTTGAGAAGAATATAACCTTTATAATGTGTATAATGAATTTTATAAGTTTTTTTTCATTGTATCACCAATATATATGGTTCCAAGTGGTGTAAATAATATTAGGAGGGGTTCCCTTTTATAATTGAGGGGCAGGACACTCTTGGAATTTCGTAAAATATTAAAATTTGATAAAGTCATTATATATCCAAAATTCCTAAAACATCCATGTATTCAAAGATAATATGGGATTTGGTTTATATCCCATACAAAATGAAAAATTTACAGGTTTCTGTTGCATTTTAAACCTTATGTTTTGGTTTAAACCCTTAGTTAACCTATTTTATCCTTAACTGTAGTAGAACCTTTTTCAATCATAAAGGGCTATAATTTAACATATAATGTGAAAATTGAATCTTAAAAGGAAAGTGAATTAAATTTTAGACCGAATTTTATCCATATTATCCTATTTCAAGATTTTTATGATTTTAAATTAATTTAATAAAATATTATTTTGATAAAATATCATTAATGTCAATTTTGACACAAATCACTTAATTTGATTTAACATCTATAAACACAAAGTTGGAATACAAATATGATTCTTTAAAACATCACTAATATTCTATATTAATCAATAAAATTCGTGATACACATTAATTAATTCAAATTATTTCAATATTTTAATTTTAAAATCATTTATTTTATTTTTCTATTTCATTAATAAATATTGTGTCGGTGTTATATAAGAAATTAAGGTAATTATTTCATCAATAAATACTATAAATAAATTCCCTAGATAAAAAATAATATTTCAAAAAATTATTTAGAGTTGGAAATAGCCTCTTTTCATCATTATGTCAAGATTTTATCAATAATAAAATAAAGAGAGTGACATTTTTTTACTTATCTTTAAATAAAATAATATAAGTATTAAAATCAAAGACAAATGGGGAAAATATCGTATATTATAATATTGGATGAGTATGATGAAATATTTTTATAAAATGAAATTTAATTATGTTTTAGTGTCATTCTCTAGTCCTTATTATGTTATTTTTAACTATAATTACAAAACATACCCTTATCATGGTGACATTTATTTACTATGGTATATTCATAATGTACAAAAAAAGGTTACTTTTTACCAAATTTTGACCTCATTGTTCCAAATATTTAATCAATTTATAATGATTCTATTTATATAAGTTTCATTAATTAATTTAAAATGAAAATTCAAAATGCAAAGAAAAGTAGTTTTTCACAAAATTGTATTTTATGTAAAAAATTGTTTTTATAAAAAATTAAATCACAATATTGATTATAATGAACAAAATTATATTATTAATAATATAAGAGAACTAATTTTAGTTTTAACTAATTTTAAAACAAAATTCATCTTTTTAAATGATTAAAACAAAAATATTATTGTCAATAAAAAGTAGTATTTTTTACTTTTCATTAAAAAATCCGACTTTTTAGAAGAATTAAAAAAATCAACCTAACATAATTTTAATATTATTTTATGAAAATTGATATTATTTTTATACTATTTAATTTATATTAGTTCCATAAATTAATTATAATATTTTCTCATAAAAATCGATAAAAACATTTTTGAAGAAAATGTATTTTTAAGGCATAAAATAACTTTACTGAAAATTGGGTACATATTTAATAAGAATTGATAAAATTATTTTTATTGATTAGGTCATTTATATATATTTCATAATTTGGTTTATATTATTCATACATTTGAAATCAAGGGAAATGCGATAATTGTTACATTAAAAAATATTATTGTAATAGTATGTTACAGTTCTTTTAGAATGGGTGTTATGTTCCTTTTACACTATCAAAAATAATAATCATTTAAAATTATAGGATGTTATAATATGTCTCTTTTATTTTCTTTTCATTATGATTATAATACAAAAAAAATGTTTATCACCTCGATAATGGTAAAATGGGTAAAATAGAGTTAAAACAATGAAATGACAACTCAAAAGAAAACCAAAACTTTCTTTTATTTCATTGAATGTGATAAATTTGACCATATAAATACCAAATTAGGATATATGAAATTTTGGATCCATTTTCTACTAATGAGAAAATATATATTATTTCATGTAAAAAAATTCAAAATGTCATTCTGTTAACTTTAATAACTCTATTTTTTTAAATAAGGATAAAAAGTGGATAAGTTCAGTTATATGTATGTATTTGAAATATGGATTTTTTTTTGTAATTTATATTAATTTTAAATTTTTATTTATGGAATACTTACATTAAATGTTTACATGATGCTGACAAAGTTCTTATGCAAGTAGTAAAAAAATCATGTACATGATTTCAGAAATTCTAAATATAATATTGTATGCGTGATTTATAGTTCCCAAAAAATTTAATATATGAATAAAACCTATTAAATATGTGTGAAAGTTTTATATTATAATCAAGTTACTATAAAATTGTATTTAATGTCAAAATAAGTGAATAGTATCAAAATGACATTAATGATATTTTATGAAAAAATTATTTTATATTAAATTATTTAAAAATAATAAAAATATTGAAAGAGGAAAAGTATGATTATAAATGGTATAAAATATTATACCTTATCAATTTATAAGACAATTTTTACCTTGGATGTAAAATTATAGCCCTTAAATATTAAAAAAGGTCATAATCGTAGTTAAGGGTAAAATTGGTTAATGAAGGTTTAAAACAAAATTTAAGGATAACAATGAAACAAAAGTCAATATAAATATCATTGGATTGTGATATTTTTACTATATACTATTTTTCATCAAAATTAATGTCTATTTGGAAGTATTATACTTGATAATTTGGATAATTATATTTAAATCATTTAAGTAATTCCAATTATTCCCTCTCCCTCCCTTATAAAAGGACACACATTACCTCTCTTCTTTACACCGCCTTTATCCATATAGATCAACAAAAACCTACCCATTTATTTTATCAACTAACCTAGACATTATTTATAGTTTTTTTCCTTCTTAAAATACCATTCCATGTTTCCTTAAGAAGTGATCTAAAAAAGGCCGACTGAAGGAGATGTAATTATCTAGTCTGATCTCTTTCAACAAATTTATTTTTTAACACATCTAGTTATTTATTATTAATCATTAAATAATAAATTAAGTATCCAAGATATACATAAATGTTATTAATATTATGTAATCAGCATTATCCCCCTATACTCCATCAAATGGGAAGTGAAAGTGTCACTCGTGCATACATGCAGACTACCTCCTCCACATAGTGATGCAATTCATTTTGCATCACCAACTTTCAGGGATTTTTATTATGATATGTTTAAATGTATATGTGATATTTATGAAATAATTATTCTTCTATTATTATAATTTCTTATATATATTGTTATCTTCCAATATATTGGAAAATGATAACATCACCTATCTATATGTGTGGATGGCAACCTCCATGAAGTGATGTTATTCATTTTTAATTCACCCCTTACATGGATTTTAATAAGGATAAATTTAATGAATATATATATGATATATTAATTATTCAATAAAGGTGAATTATTATTTAACATTCTTTCATTAAATCCCTGAGAATAGTGTTCATGCGCCAGTACGGTTTACCGTCTCCATGGACGATGTAATCCATTTTTTATCTTCACCTTTTATGGATGACAATTAATATACATGTAATGAATATATATAATATTTTATAATTATTATAATTATATATATTATGGAACCATGATAATAGTAAAATTACTAGAACTACAAGACAAAAATTCTCATAAAAATGAAACAATTAAGATCTGAAAACAACGATTTTAATATGGAATTATTAATAAATGGGTGTTGAAATGTTATAAATGGTTAATATATGATATTATAAATATTTAAATAGAATTTTGAAAGAATTATAATAAATTTTAATTTATTATACATATGGTTAGATCACTTTTGAAGCAATTCTATCTTGAGGTAAGGTATTTATGTAACAATCTCATTGTTTATAGGGATTTCCTATGATTAAGTTTCCAATTATAAAATTTTATGAACTATCCCTCTAGGATAACATGAATTTTATTATACTCTATTAATTTATTTATATTACATGTTTTTATTTAATTTTAATATATTAAATATCTCAAGATACATAAATATTGTTTTTAAGGAAAAATAACTTTATTTCTCTCTTCGATCAAAAATTCTTTTTCTTCTAAGTCTGTGTTTTCTATAAAAAATTTTCATGAATTTTGTTTATATTCTTATATTATTGTTTTATCTAATGTCCACCAAAGTTTTAATTTCTAAAAATTTTTTGGAAGGAATATTCCTTTGGTTTTCTGAATTATATACTTTTTACTTTAGTTGGAAATGTGAAATAAATATTTTCTTTTAACGTAAACGACATGAACATAATTTTTTCCATAAAGAAAAATAAATGATTTAAAGAATAATTTACAATTTTGAAGGTTTATGTCCAATAATTTTTTTTCTTAATGTTTGGGAATCTTTTATATTTTAAATAAGTTATTTCAAATTGAAAAGGGAGTTTTCCATAAAAATATTTCCTGAAATCTTTTAATGGAATTTTTCAAAAATTATAATATCCTTAGTGTTATTTATATTTTACTAAGGATATAATGTAATGATACCATCCACATTATAAAACACATTTATTTTCCACAAGTTATTCTATAATTAAATTATGAACTTATTATAAAAACCATTTCAAATTCATTATAATGTGGGTGGGATTGAAATTATATATCCCTCTAATTCATTGGGTAAAGATGTATATCTCTTGATATAATAATGAATGGAATTTTATGTGAACCTAGCTCAATAATGGAATCTATCCACTATGAAAATCATTGTAGTGAACGTTGACTAAGGATATGATGGAATATGTAGCTATCCTAATCAACTATTATAGTCCAGGAAATGATACTTGACTAAGGAGATGATTTTCCATTCTTATGTGTATGCTTGAAACGTATGACTTATGCCAATTTTATTCTCTCAAGTGTCAAGTTATTTAATTACATTATAATTCATGTCTTATGAACTACCAATCCTTCTACCATGACTCAATATTATGATATATGATATGTTGGGTTTGGATTTCAATTGTTAATTTTAGGTTCTCATACCCTTATGATCATTCTATAATTTAGTGATCATTATTATACACCTAGATTACCCTTATTGGGCATCTAAGAAAACCCTTTCTTATATTTTCTTCACATAGGTTATAACGAAGGTTTTTATGTATGATATTTAAATGGAGGGTTCTAATTTTGAAGATCTTCATAGGATATGTTGTATATCACTTTGGAACAAGTTTTTTATGAAACCAATTTTCAAAATACACTAAACCTATATTATTATAGCATTGATATTAATGTTGTGTATTTAATATTCATCTAAAATTATGTAATATTTATATATATAAATCATGGATCTCAATAAGGAATGTTAGGATGGGTGGTTGTTTATAATAAAACTAGATTAATGGTCCAAGAATTTTTAATTTATCTCATGTAATTATTGGTTATGGAAAATGAAAAATAATTGGGATAAACATGGTTTTTAATAATGGTTATAGACATTTAAGTCTTGTTTTACAATATTTCAATAAATTATAATTTAAATCCATTTTTTAATATTACATTGGACATGGAAAATTAAATTTCATAAAAACATATAGTATTTAAAATATTAATTTATATTTTAGACTTTGAAAAGTCATTTATATAGTTTAAGAATGATTTAAATACATTAAAATACATATTATTAAAAAAATAATATATTTTTTCTTGTATTTAGTTTTAAAAATTACTGTATCATTATTATGTATTTATGAAGTGATAAAACATACTAAAAAGACAAAAAAGTGTTTTTGCTGTTGACTGAAACATAAATTTTTTTAGAAAATTCCGGAAACTTCTCCATCACCTAATTTTGATGTGTTGATTTAAAATATAATATTTATTTTAACAAAAAAAAATTAGTAAATATAATAACATTAAATTTTATAAAAATAATTTTTGAAAATTAAAGTATGTACAACATAGTCAAATATACGACACTTCTAAAAAATTTCTAATAAATTATAAATTTATATTCTAATTTATATTTCAATAAATTTTTATTTATAAGACTATCTCCTTAATAAATTATTTATAATACCTAAATTTATTATAATAGTGTATATTTTTTTTAAATTAAAATTATTATTTATATCCCAGAATATATTTATAAAATTCATCATATATTCATGTGTATTTTATTATATAATTTAATAATGAAAATAGGGTTTTAATTAATAATTTTATCGTTTATATAATGGAAATTACACTTTTATGATACTATGGTCAAGATATAAGACCCCTTATCACACTCGCATACACCCTAAGGGAAAGGTGTATGATGGTAGTAGTTTCACATGGGGGTTAGCTAACATTGACCTACTGTTTATTTACCCTAACTTGATCATATCCCAAAGATATTTCATTTTAGCCTCTATTGTTAAATTTGTGACTGAGTTTGGTGAAGGGAGAACCCTAGTGATGTTACCTCTATAAATACCCCGATTTTTTTGTGGTTTTTTATTTGAACATAAATGTAAATTTTTTATTGTGGGACCTCATGAGGGGTAAAATGAACTTTTTTACCCATTATATTTTTTCAAATAATTTTTATTACCACTATTTTCATCTCAAAATAGGAATTTTACCCTAATACAATAGTTTGGTTGTGTTCTATGTCGTTTGAGTTCTTGAAGAATATTTAATATTTAATTAATTAAATATTAAATTTTCAATATGGGTTTAGGTCGTGATATCATTTGAAAAGATAATCTAAATGAGATTCTAATTCCATGGTTGAGTCTTGAATGTGGAGTTTTTCTTAGAAACTTTATAAACCTACATTAGGATTCGAAAATAGGGACATGTTTTTCAAATAAGAATATAATTGATTAAAAAAATTAAAATAACTAAAAGACTCCTTGCATTTAGATTCCCATGAATAGAAGGAAAGGGGGTATATTATCTTTTTCAAAATAGTCATATTAGTAGATAAGGGGTGAGTGGTGCCACCAGACTATATCAATGGAAGAGATCAAGACCATATTGAGGTGCAGTGGCCTCTAAAAGAGGTTTTGGACCAGAAGATTTGGCATTAACACCTTAAGGTAGGAATGTTTTGGATTTTTCCCTCGATCCCCATATATTTCATGTTTTAATGTTTTATAACTCTTTTATGACTTATAATTACCCCATTGGGTTTATCTTTACCAAATATAGGGGAAAGAGGGGTTTTCAGTGGTCTTCCGTGGTCTTTCGATTACAAATCCCAACAACACTACCTGTAGTTTAGCAACACACACCATGTATTCTTATTGTATAGGGAATATGACCTTTTGTAAGTAAACACCATGTACTATGGGTACAATCCATTTGGTGGAGCTATACGTGTGGTCTAATACTTGGTAAAGAGAAACTATGGGACTACACGTTGGGTAGTCAGTGTACACGACATGTAATGGGACATGGCTATGTGATCAAGTACATGGGTATATGCCCCATTTAGGGGGGGACAAGGATGGATGGAAGTACATGGACCGACCCCTGGTATGAAATTACTAAGTAATAAGTACATGGATAGACCCCATGTATGTTTTCGTCATGTATTAGTGCATGGAAAAAACCCATGTGAGGTGGGTCATGTGGAAGTACATAGCTAGGTGGGAGGATTTGGAGTACATTCCATGTACTAGTGGAATATGTTGTGAACTAAACCTTTATTACCCTTTGTTACAATTTTCATGTTTTTCAGTGATTTTACACCCTAGAGTTGGAATGAGAGAAATGAAGAGTTCCTTTTGGGTGTTTTCCCATATAGAACAAGTTGGTGGAGCCCTTGAATCATTTTGAGGACATCTAAGAGGTGTTTTGGGGAGAGTAAGTTATGGTAGAGATTTTCTTCCTCCATGATTTGAGTATAGCTATTTCTTTAGGGTGGTACATATGATGAGACCCAGGAGAGCATCGTGATAATTATTAGAGTACATAATATGAGTTTGTCGAATATAATGATTGATGTTGGAATGGGATTTCCCTGATTAGAGGGACTGAGATGTGAATCGAATTTTTGGATAGGTTGGGTGTATGGGATAACCTAGGGTGACATAGAATGGGTTCAATCATGAGGTAATAAACATTATAAGTACCTACTTCCATTGAGGCATGTGATGTTCTATGATGTTAGATACTAGGCTACAAGATGTGTGACCTCCAAGAGATGGGCATTGGACTATGAATTTTGTTGCGAGCAAGGATTGGGAGAGGGATGTTACTACTTATGTTTTGATTTTGAGAATCCTAAGTGGTATGACTCATTATAGATATTGGTTTTGAGTATCCCAATATGGATGTCTCTATTTACATATTGACCTAGAGGGCCAAGTGGGTGCTCGACTGATAGAATGATTGGAGAGGGTTTGATATTTTGGATAGTCATAGTTGTTGGTGTCCCTTTGGGACTCGAATATATGTGTGAGCCAATAAGAAAGAGATTTGATATCAGTATTGGGCATTAATACATCACTTGATATGATTTAATTGGAATTTTATGTTTAAACATTTTTTATTCCCATGAGGTTATTGTGATGTGGATGGGATTGGTGGACATGGAATTCCATGGAAACTGATGAGAGTTGTGGACATGGTGTTTTATAGATAATGATGAGATTAGTGGGAATGGTTTTCAACCAATATATATTTGATTTTTGGAAATGGTGTTCTATATATATGGATGATATTTTTGGACATGATATTCCATAGATATGGTTTATGGTGTTGTTCATGGTGGTCCTCACCTTTGATTTAAGATGTACATTATAGTGGTCCTCAATTATGGTTTAATATGTTGGTTATGATGGTCATTACCCATGTTTTAGGGTGTTTTTCATGGTGGTCCAAATACCAAGTTTAAGGATTTAGTCATGTAGATCCTCACATATGTTTAGGGTGTTAGTCATAGTGGTCCTCACCCATGGTTTATTAGGTTTAACATGACACTCTAACCAGTACTGATAGTTTTGTTCATAGTTTTTGTGTTCGAAAAAGGATCTAGACATGATTAATATTTATATGGAGTTATAGGTTGGAATGATTCTCTAGGAATGGGTAGTATATATTATAGATTAGTTTTCATATTGAGGTTCAGGACACTAATAGTATAATTTGTGGTTTTAGTGCAAGACCGGTGCAATAGGATCCATGTATTTTATAATACTGGGATGATGGATGGATGATCTACATTCATGTTTTAGGTTCTGGACTGAGTCTCTAGGCATAATTTATTTGATATAGATAAGATTATATGATTTTTATGTGTTTCATTCCAAGAGTCGTGAAGACATGATATAGGATTCCTTCTATTTGTAACTCAAGTGATTTGATTTCTTTGGAATGAGTATCCAATGTCAAGATAAAAGGTTACGACAGCCTTACGTGTGTATCTTGTATGTTATTTTGGATGCACAGTCTTAGATACGTTCTCATAGATTCATCAACATTTGTCAATGTTGGTATAGTTGATCAGATTCATAGACTCATGGATCTATGATGCTTTTACTTGTGTTCATTTTTTTGTGTTTTTTCTTGGCTGAAAATATTATATGATCATACACATATGGTAGTTGGTTATAGGATCACCATTGGGAGTTTCCTATTAAGATTTATTTACCACCCCATGTATATGAAACATAGTGTTCATAATGACATTATGCATTCTTTGTAGTTTAACTTGGATTCATCATGGATAGGGTGAAGGCCCAAGATTATATTTTTGAGATAGATGATCATATGGAGTCAATAAAAAACGTACTAGATACCCAGTATGTGGTATTTATTGGAGTTTGAATTAGGTATTGATATATTTATTTTTCAAGTATATGTTTTTTATATGTGATCTTCCCAGTGGTTGATCGATTTTGTATGTATGGAATGGTTTCTCAGGCCTCTACATTATGTCACATTACTAAAAAATGATTCTATTTCAGTTTATTTAATATTTTAAGGTAATTTTATGTGTATTATGTATGTTTATTTAATTATGGTTATTCACATTGATACTAGGGAATATTCTCCCTACATTTCCACATTATAATCTTGCGGCTAATCGTTAGCCTCTAGCATATGAGGAGGGACACATGAGGTCTTGTAGAGAACTGGATCAAAGAACCAATTTAGTGGAATCCATTTCATATTGTTACAAATATGTACTAAAGAAGTTATTTTCTAGATTTAATATTTGGGACTGGGTATATTGGAGATATATAAAAAAAATCAGCCTGTGATGGATATCGGCCAGTGCATTATGAACACCTGTTTTGGTAGGAAGTATATGTTACCAAGGTTTTGATTAATGATATTAGTTTCTGATGTTATGGATGTATATGATTTCTTCTTTAGGTGATTCACATGTAGTTTTTATTTTAATGTTTATGATGGATTTCTGAATCTTGTCCCATTGGAACAAGGATAGTGATTTGATTTTAACTCTTAGTCTATAGAGGTGACAGGTGTCTTATGCATCATGATAAACATATAAGATAGACATGTTAAAATCCTTATAGTGTGGGATTTTATTAATTTCCTTATGATATAATGTTTTGTAGATCTACAATGAAAAGATTGATGATTATGTTGTTGATATGTTTCTTCTGCATAGTAGGTGAAATACCCATATTGTGTTGACAAGGTGTGGGTATTGAGACATTGGACCCATGTGGGGAGTTTTTTCTGAATGTTGGTTATGAGATCTAGTTCTCTAGGGATCGATCTAATGTTGATATATTCTGATATTATGGGATCCCTAGTTGTGGGTGATTGGTATGATTCTTGATGTATTTCAGATATGATTCCCTAGAGATGGGTGTTTTGACATGATGATTTTAGCTAAAATTGGGATAGGAGTGTGTTTGATTCCTCATGAGTTGTATCCTTATATGAATTATCTTGGACCTAGGTGGTTGGACATAGTGACATGATTTGAGACTTCACTGATAGGGCTTGGTGGGAGATCCCATCGACCTTTTAGACATAACATTGGTTTAGGGAGTAGTTGTGGTTTGACATTCAAGTGTGGCCCGTGTGGGGGGTCTATAATGACCCAAAATTAAATAAATAGATTTTTAATTCATATAATTGTGTCATAAAACACATACATAACAAAGAGAACCCAATAAATATAATTTTATCATAAATGAGGTGGTATTTATAGAAATAAAGAAACATATACTGATTGAATAGTAACCTGGTCATTTGAATAGTAACAGGACCATTAAAAATAATAATCTGATCGTTAGAAGAGTAACCACACCTATGAAAGTATAAATAAAAACTAGGCATCTTATAAATGAAATTATTATATTATTATAACATGCTATAATTAAATAAATGTTTTAATGAGGATAAATTAATTGTTAGTATTTTTGCAAAACATAAATGGTTTTTTCTAATTTTATAATTAATATAATGATTTAATAGAATATTTATCTTTATAAATTATATTCATAAATTAAAATTATGATTTATTATAATTATAATATAATTTTAGTAGACCTCAATTATTTTTCAAATTGTTGTAAAATCGATTATAATATTAAAATTAAAATTTTTCAAATAAGTGATGATTTTATTTAAAAATTAAATTTCTCATATTTAGAAATTTATTTTCATAAAATGGAGTCCATTTTTTGAAATCTCAAAATTTAATAATGATTAGTATGAATTTTTGGTATTTTTCTAAAATAGTTTTTTTTTGTGAAAAATAAAATATGGTAATTTACATTATAAGCTAAATTCGTGAATTTTTGAGTGATGGATGATGTATGGATGAGGTAATAACCCATTGTTTTGAACTCTAATGAACCTTTTACTGTGTTTGTAATGACCAAGGTATTTATAGAATAATACTTTTTGATATATATTAATATTTATGAATAAGATATTAATTTTATGTTAAAGAGGAAACATTTTTCTATATCATACTCAACACCCAACAATGGGTTTCATTTAAATCTTATTTTGTACACAACTTTGAGTTATACCAAAAAATAATATAATAATATTATTATTTTAAATTTTATTTAACACCTATCTGTTATATTGGCGGAAATGAACAGAACTATTTATATTATGATTAAATAAGTTTGTAAATATTTTTAAATTTATCCAATAAAAATTCAGAGGCTTAAAATGAGAATGAATCAATTTTTCAGCACAAAATACTCTAATATTTTAAAAAAGTAGTTTTACCACCTTTTGATGGAGGAACCCTTTAAAATATAGTATTTTTGCACTTTTATATGCTACATTTGACAAAAAAATTTCTTCTTTAGAATAGGGACATCATAATTTATGTTGGTTAAATTTTTTGTATTTTTTTTGATAAAGTTTATTTTTTAAATGAATAGTGAAAAATACCGCATTTTAATTCAAAACAATATTTTCATCTAATATATTTATATAGTTTGATGGTTCATTCAACTAGTTTTAAAGTGTAATTGTAGAATAGTTTTATCTTTTAATCCAATGTTGGTTGTTAGATGTAATTTCACATTAAAATTTGAAATAAACACATGTCAATCTTTTGGTAGTTTTTAGTTTTTAAAAACACGCTTTTTTTGGTTTTGACAACAAGAATTATTTTTAAATTAATTTCTAAAAATTCTATGTTTTAAATTTGGAAAAATGGATTCCATATTTGGAATTAGGAGTTCCAAATTTTTAAATAGGTAACTTTTATTTTTAGACATTATGAATAGTAACTTCAGTAAATATTTTATTTACCACTGTTAAAGGGTAAATATGCTAAATAAAGTTAAAAAATAATATTATAATAATATTAAATTAACCTAACATGTGTCCTAGCCCTATTGTATGATACATTTCCAACTATAAGCATCCTTGGGTATATTTGAGGACCACATGGAGCAACTTTTAATGGAAAATTACATTTTATAAAAATTAATTTAATGTTAAGGAAAATATAACCAAAACATATATATTTTATTAAAAAACATTTATATGGTGCTATTTAAGTGATATTTTCCACTATAAATTTTCATTATATTAATAAAAATATTTCCTAAATCATGGTATTTTATTTATAATTTTTAGACATCAAATAAATTAAATTATTTTTGACACAATTTCAATTTAGTTATTACCTTATTAATGAAAGATTTAAATAATGGAGATTATAGATATTAAAATAAATTTATTTTAAACTTTTTATGACATAAATGAATTTTATTAATGATTATAACTGGTTATATTTGAATTAATATATTTTTTTTCTAAATAATCAAGTTGTTATAGATTTTTTATGTCTTGATATGAATAGTTTATAATTTGACATAAATGAGTTTTTAAAATAAATACTATTTTATTAATTGATAAAATAATACAAAAAATCTACGATTAGGCCAACTAAAATATATGATGTTTAAAATATCATTAATGATCCATTTTTGGGTTTCTTTACATTTTATTATAAATATATTTACCATATAGTATGAATATACAAGAGAACATGGTAGAAGTTAAATTAGTTAACTAATGGTTAAAGCTAACTGATAAGGTTAAATTTAGGCCCTAAACTTGTTTAAACCCATTTTTGGAAGGCTTTAAAACAATAATCGCCTTATATTTGAATTAAATGAGTTGGGGTTCTTTTAAAATCAAAATTCCGTTTATAATAAAAAAAACATTTTAAAACCTTCCTAAAGAGCCCCTCCTCCTCCTTATAAAAGGATATCACCTCTAACCCATTACACACAAATCTCAAGCATCTAGGCTCATCAAAACTCTACTCTAATAATATACCAAAATCCCTATATTACTCATATAATACTTCCTATAGGCATATGTAAATTCTAGAAATCATTTCGGTTCAAACCAAATCGAGTTACCCAATTGAAAGGTAACGTCTTCTCTCAAGTTATTTTCTTTTATTTTCCTTCTCCACTCCATATGTTCTACATATTATTATATTACATAACAATTCAAATATCCTCAATATACTTGGTTTTTTACCGATAAGTATTCAAATGACACCTACACACACCTCCGTCTAATGGGTATAGAACATAATATTTCTATGGACGAAAAACTGCTGCCTCATGAAATGATAATTGTTTGATTTTCCCCTACCACCTCTCATGGTGGCCATTATGATGAAAATGTAATTATATATGATATATATGATATTTATTTTATCTCTATGCTTTTATAATTATCATATATAACATTCCTTTATTCTTTTCATGTTGTATAAATATGATAATTTCATTTGATGAAGTACACACTACCACCCCCACAAAGTAATACGACTCTTTAATGCCATACATGGAACGTATAAAGGATGGTGATAATGAACTTATTAGACTTATATAATGTATGATATTATAAATTATTTATAATATACCAATGTATCATTTGGTTTTCATTCCTTTTAAAGTGAAAAAAATGAAATGGAAGTAGCGTTCATACTTAAGTATGACTTACCGTCTATATGAACGGTACTTTTCATTTTATTAAATCTAAATGTTATAGACTATAATAACTAAATATATAATGGATATAAATAAATATATATTGTATATATGATATTTAAATCATTAATACAAATCTGTAGATAATGGAATTTAGACCACATAGACAATTTGTAATTATAACAAGTTCATTTTGGACTCATGTTCCGAACATCGACAAAAAGTCTGATATGGACTCAAATAATTAACTAATTGTTGTAGAAAGTTAATAAGTGATATAATAGTAATAATAATGTTTTAAAAGTTTCTTAAGAAAGTATAAATTAACGTAATATTATTATTCATGAAATATAAGGAACATATGATACAAGTTGGACTCGAGGTAAGGGAACCTTTCACCCTCATCTTTTAGTCAAAGACTTCTTTTAAGTTATGTATTTTAATTTAAACTTTCTTATGTCAAGATATGTTCTTATATATCATTATTTATTTAAATTTTATTTCCAAGGGATGATAGAACCTTTTATCTCTTATCAATTTATTTTCAAAATTTTTGTGTGACGCAGTTAAGCTGCCAAATTTTCATAAGGAAACTTCTTAATCCAATTTCATTTCTTTGGGTTAATCATATACTTGTTGATTATTTAGTTATATGAAAATGTTTTAATGACCTCTTATTATTTTACACATAATTTCCACTTATATTGGGTGTGTTTATATTTTTCACACATAATTATTTCATTGATTTATCCTTACTCTAATGATAGAATCTTTGTAAGGGACTACATCTCAGTATTATTTAATTAAAGAATATATGGATAATGTACACCATTATTATCATATAAGGTGTATATAAAAACCTTTTTGAAATTTTATGTCATGTATTTATATATTATAATGATATTTTTTCCCTTTTATGTTATTCTTTTATAATTTTTATTCTAGAGTTTCTCAGGTGGTAAAGGATTCTTTAACTAAAACTTCATTTTAAATGTTTTAAATATTTTATCTTCTTAATCCTTAACTTTCATATCTATATTTTTAAAATTATTTTAATGATTTATTTATATGGACAAGAGTGTTTTAAAGTGTAAATTTTTTTAAAAATCTTCAATGTGGTATAGGACACTTTGATTCAAAACTCTTCTTTTTGAATGTTTTAAACGAACTGATTATGTCAATATCATAAAATGATATCTTGTGATTTAAATATGGAAATTTCATATTTCCATTATTCTTGTTTTATTTGTTATTATTATGTTATGGTTCTTGGGAATTATTTACGTATACGAGTGGTTCCTTGGTAAACCTAGGGAGGGTGAGTCAGAGATAGCACTCCAATGCATTGGGTAATGTGATGGAGGTAAACGTTGATGTTTCTGATAAGAGATTTAGGGAATATACTATGATGGGTATTCCAAACATAACTCCCTATATAGCTATGAAAGCTAAAATGTAAGTATGTTATAGATGCCACAAGTTATTTTTATGATTTATGATTATTTTATGTTATTCATAAATCTTATGATTTCATGAGGTATGTTAAATTGATTATGTTTTTTATGTATTAATGGACTAGTGTCTTATTTTTTTTATTTTATAACCCTTTATGAACTTTTTATGTTTATCCCATGTTTTTGAATTTTTTTCACAAGGCTTAAAGTGGAATACGGTCCAGGATGGGATCAAAAAAAATTCATGTTGTTTAAAACATGGAACTAAACATGTTTCTTCTCTTTTAATAGTTTTTATTTTATGAAAAAAATGGAAATAGAGAAAAAGTTTCTACACGTAATATTCAAGTTGTTAGGTATATGTTATGACATAATTCTCTAAATCTCTAAACCTGAAAAGATCCTCAATGTGAATTACTAACATAACTCAAGATTATATAATTTTTAAGGCATGGACCTTACAGTTGGTATCAGAGGTAGGTTTATATAACTTTAGAGGTTAGGGTTTTATTTAATCATAAGTGACATAACAATAATGATTAGCATATTACAAAGAGTCATAGTTATTTTAGATAAATTGAATGTGTTTAAGATAACATGAATAAGTATATCTTAGTATTTAACCTCCTCATAATATATTATATTATTATTTTAATGATGAACTCACACTGACCTTTTTGGTTTTGGTAAATGGCTGGATATTGCAGGCAACAACGTAACAACGAATGTGATGAAAACTATAACAGTTTTCTGAATAATAAACCGAACGAAATGGGAGTTTCAATGAGAAGTATTGTGGTTATTCTTAAAAAAATCATGGAGTCAAGATTGTCCACTTTGTCCTTGATGCTTTTTCTAAAGCATCATATATGCGAGAGAAAATCCCAATAGAAGTTTACGTAATAATCATAAAGGTAAGTACATTCAAAAACTTATGTGTCAAGGATGTGGAAAGAAACACCTAGGAAAATGCTTCAAAGGGATGGGGAGATTCTATAGATGTGGTAATGAAGGTCATAAAGAAATAACCTTCCATGGAAATGGACGTGTCAAGTTGGATCAAGGAAAGAGAAAGAAGTTCATTATAAGAGATCAGTTGAATGTTTTAAATATGGTGTGCATGGTCATTATGAAAATAGATGTCTTACGAAGAAGATTTGGGAAGGGTATCACTAGGATCGTACAAATATATGTTTACCAATACTGAATTCCATTCCAATTGAAGACGAGGAAACTAAAAATTTCCTATGAATGGTAGGGATTATATCATAGCTCTTTTTTTGAAATTCATAAAATCATATTACATTATGCATGATTTTGTTTATATGAAAGAAGTATTACGTTATAAGTTGGAAAATAATGGTTAACGGATCTTTCAAAATGATTAATGAGTAATAAGTCTACATAGAAGGGATTCAAGAGTTATGGTAGATTTTAGGATGATGAAATGCTTAAAATTATTAATGATCTTTTGATGATAGGATTACTTTAGAAGACATTTTCTAGTATGTGTAAACCTGAAGATTGATATGTGAAAATGTTATGCAAGAAAGAATTATATTTTCTTAAGTAGATATAATGGATTACCTTAGGTGTTCATATGATATTTTTTTCTTGAGGTGATAAATGGTTGTTACATTTTGGGATGAAAAATGAAAGGTATTAGATAACCTTTGAGGATAAACCAGGTTATGGTAATTTTTGAGGAAATTATCTTATTTTTTAGAATGTTATAATAATGATATGGTTTTATAAAATATAAAACCTGTAGGATGGGTGAAAACCCATCGGGTTCGTCAAGGCCTCCAGAATCAAACCCACAACAGAAGGGAGATAAGGGTGCATCGCCTACCACTGACCTACGTGAAGTTCCTGGTTAGTATGATTTTCTCTTTTAGTTAAATGATTTTATAAATAAAGAATAAGTTGATTTTGGGATATTATGTTTTATCAAATGGATATCCTTATTATATGAAAATGATTTGGTTATTATGTGATAATGGTTATTTTGGAAGACATTTTCTCTTTTGGGAACACTATATGCCTAAAGAAAATAGAATACTATGGGATTTTATTTGTCGAGTAATGGCTGAAATTTTATTTTTGGAAGAATATATGTATTTTTGTGGACTTATAGTGATTTATGTTATTTATGGAAATGATTAAACTATCATAGAGAATATTTAATTAGGTTAATTACTTATTATTATGAGACATCTAGAGTAGCTGATGTTATTTAGAGATAAATGTTAACATTTATCGTGGAAGACTAGGTGATGAAATCCTTCTGAATTTTTGGTTTCAAACATAGTTTGGATTATATTGAAGGATTTTAAGGAAATTTGATTATTTAATGGTCTTTGTTGAACTTTGGGTGTTGTGTGTTCGATTTTGGAGATTAAGAGTAGTATTTTTTTTAAAGGATTGTCCTTCTGGGGATTATCTGATCTTATAATAACCATTTTGGTCTTGGTTGTTATCTAAAGATAAGGAAATATACATTTCATCTTTTTTGGATCATCTTAGTCCCTAGAAGTTGATTCTAGTGCTTTAGGTGTGACCACGTCATCTTGAATACTCATCATTTTGAGAAAATATAAGTTTTGGTAGAATCTTATTAAAGGATGAAAATCTAGTTAAAAAGTAAGTATATATCCTTTTGTCCTTAGTCAATCTCATAAATAAATTATCCAACTTTATCAAATGTAACTTAATAATACATTTTCCATTTACTTCTCCTACTGCCAAATACCATTTAACATATCACATGTTTGTGGTTTTCTGGTGGATAACTTTCTCCTGATCATGTTTTCTATCACTCTCCGTCAGAACTTGACACTTAGTTTCTCCTCTAAATCCATGTTTTCATGGAATCTAAGTAAGTGTTATCTCGAGTGACCTTTGTGATTCTCCTTCTTTTTTTTAAAGTGATATTTATATTGACTCTTTTTCTATGTGGAAATTCCAATGAAGTTTCTATGCCCAATTTTAAAATTGTGAGGACACAATTTCCAAAAGGGGGCAGGATATAACTTCTGAGGTATTTATAGAATAATAATTTTTAATATCTATTAATATTTATGAATAAGATAGAAATTTAATGATAAATATGACTCTTTGTTCGATATCATTCTCAATACGCAACAACAGGTTTCTTCGAAATCTATATTGCACAAAACATTCAGTTATACCAAAAAATAATATAATATTATTATTATTTTAAATGGTAGTTAATGCCTAGTCGTTATATTGGTGGGAATTAACAGAACTAACAATATTATTATTAAACATGTTTGTTAAATTTTCTTAAATTTATCTGATAAAAATTTAAAGTCTTAAAAATAGAATGAATGCAATATTAAGAAAAAAATACTCTAATATTTTTAAAAAGTAGTTTTACTGTCTTTTGATTGTGGACCACTTTTAAATCTTGTTTTGGTCACTTTTATATTCTCTATTTGGGAAAATAAACTTCTTCATTAGAAAAGGGACCTCAAAATTTACTTTGGGTAAATTTTTGGTATTTTTCTAATAATGTTCATTTTTTAATGAATAGTGAAAATAGCGCATTTTAATTCAAAATTGCCCTTTCATCTAATTTATTTATTTAGTTATATTGTTCATTAAATTGGTTATAAAGTTTAATTAGAGGATATTTTTACCTTTAACTCCAATTTTGGTTATGAAAGGTAATTTCACTTTGAAATTGGAAATAAATAAATGTTAATCTTTTGGTAGTTTTTATTCTTTAAAACACACTTTTTAGTTTTGACAATGAGAATTAATTTTAAAGTAATTTATAAAACTTCTGTGTTATGAATTTAGAAATATGGATTCCATATTTGGAATCTGGAGGTCCAAATTTTGTAAATAGGTATCTTTTTTTAGACTTTATGAATAGTAACTTTAGTAAATATTTTATTTACCATGGTTAAAGGGAAAATATGGTAAAAAAGGGTAAAAAATAATATTATAATAATATTAAATTACCTTAAATGTGTCCTAATACTATTGGATGATACATTTCCAACCATGGTCATCCTGGGGTCTATTTGGGGACCCCATGGAGCCACTTTTAAGTGAAAATGGCATTTTATAAAAACTAATTTAATGTTAAGGAAAATATAACCTAAACATATATCTTTTACTAAAAAAAATTATATGGGATTATATAAGTGATATTTTCGACAATAAATAGTTATTAGAAATATAATGATATTTACTACATCATGGTATTTTATTTATAATTTTTAGACATCAAATAAGTAAAATTATTTGTGACACAGTGGTGATGTAGTGATTACCATATTAATGAAAGATTTAAATAAATAAGATTATAAGTATTAAAATAAATTTATTTTAAAGTTTTTATGCCATAAATTAATTTTATGTATGATTATAACTTTTTATAGTTTTTGTAAAGTATGTTTTTCGAAAGAATAAAGTTGTTATAGATTTTTTAAATGTCTTGATATGAATAGTTTATAAATTGATGTAAATGAGTCTTTAAAATAAATACTTTTTATTAAATTATAAAATAATCCTAAAGATATAACATTCGGCCAATAGAAATATATGATCTTAAAAATGTCATTACGGATCTATTTTTTTGTTTTTTTTTTCATTTTATATTAAATATATCAACCATATAGTATGAATATACAAGAGGACATGGTAAAAGTTAAATTAGTTAACTAAAGGTTAAAGATAAAAGGCAAGGTTAATTTTATGCCCTAAACTTATCTAAAACCCGTTGGATGAGAGTTTTCAGAAAAATAATCACCTTATCTTCGAATTAAATATGTTGGGGAACTTTCTAAATTGAAATTTAGTTTATAATAAAAAAATATTTTTAAAAATTCTTAAAGAGCCCCTCATCCCCCTTATGAAAGGCCATCACCTCTAACCCATTACACACAACTCTCAATCCTCTTGGATTTTCCAAACTCTACTCCATTAATCTTCCAATACCCCTATATTACTCCTAGAGGCCTTTTCTTAGGCATAAGGAAATTCAAGAATGAATTTTGGTTCAAACTAAAGGGAGTTACCCAATTTAAAGGTAACGTCTTCTCTCAAGTTCCTTTATTTTATTTTTTTTCTCCACTGCCTATGCTCTTATTATTCATTATTTACATAAAGAAATCATTATACAAAATATACTAGGAACTTTTAGGACAATTATTCAAACTTCACTTACACATAACTCCATCTAATGGGTATAGACCATACTAGTTTTATGGACAGTGAACTACTACCTCACGAAATGATAAATGTTTGATTTCCCCTACCACCTCTCATGGGGGACATTATGATGGAACTGTAATTGTATATGAAATATATGGTATTTATTTTATCTATATGATTCCGTAATTATCATTTATAACATACACTTATGCTTTAAAAGTTGTATAAATACAATAATTTCATTTGAGTAAGTACTGACTACCACCCCCTCAAAGTGATATGACTCGTTCAAGCCATAGATGGAATGTATAAAGGATTGTGTAAATGAAATTATGTAACATGTATAAAATATGATATTATACTATAATTATAATATAACTATGTATAATTTGGTTTTCATTCATTTGAAAAAGAAAAAAAGGAAATGAAAGTAGTGTTCATGCGTACGTACGACTTACCGTCTCCATGAACGGTGCATTTCATTTTATTATATCCAATTGTTATGGATTATTCTAAATAAATATATACGAGATTTAAATACATATATAATTTATATATATAATTTTTAAATCATGAATTAAAATATGGAGATAATGGACTTTAGACCATATGGACAATTTGTAATTATTACAAGTTCATTTTTTACTCAAGTTCTGAACATCGACAAAATAACCAATATGAACTCAAATAATTAACTATTTGTTATAGTATGGTAATAAGTGATATAAAAGGAATAATAAAATTTAAAAATGTTTTGAATTAATTATAAATTAACTTATGTTTATTATTCAGGAAGAACAAGAAACATACGAGACAAGTCGGACTCGATGTAAGGGAACCACTAGTGGAAAAAATGTTTAACACGTTGGAATTTATTCACATCAAATCTATATAACCGACATCAAAACCTATAAAAATTGATTTATCATGTTAGTTATAAAATAACTGATGTGATAAATTGATGAGAATCAATTTTTAATGTCAGTTATTTTATAACCGGTGTAAAA
Source organism: Viscum album (assembly GCA_963277665.1). NCBI lineage: Eukaryota > Viridiplantae > Streptophyta > Magnoliopsida > Santalales > Viscaceae > Viscum > Viscum album. The sequence goes on from OY728161.1 coordinate 1,259,555,047, forward strand.
AATAATATGATTAGCTTTATCATGTCTGTAATAAAATAACTGATGCAAAATATCGATTCTAGGCCCTTTATCACATTGGTTCTTTTATAAAAAACATGTTAAAGAAAATATCATCAATTTATCATGTTGTTTATATATGAACCAACATGATAAATGTCCATTTATAACATCGGTTATAATATAGCTGACGTGATAAATAATTTTCTACATCGGTTATTAAATAACCAACATTATAAACATAAAAAATAGTTTATCACGTCGATAATTAAATAATCTATCTGATAAAACTTTTAAAGGATTTATCATTCCCTCTAATCAGTCATACTATTTTCTTTGATTGGGAGACCTGTGACTCGTCTCTCCCATGTGGAAAACCTAGAAGGGATTCTTTGAAGTCATTCCCTCCAACCTCATTTTTCCAACATCATTCATCATCTTTATTATCACCAGATCTATCAGGTCGACTCTCAACAATCAAGTAAGCCTCACACAGCTCATTTTCATTTTTTATTTTTTTTGATTCCCAAAACAAATTTATTGAGATGTTATTTTTATAACATTTTTATTTCTGTCATGGTAAGTTCCATAGTGTTCATTTATACCATGCTAAATTAATTTCTACTAAAATAAACCATGTAAGTGATATCATGCATTTTTACAATTTTTTTGTGTTATGTCATGTGTGTGTGCATATACAGGTGGTGTCCAAGGGGGTGGGGATATTCAAGTGGGTGTGGGTGTCTAGGGGTGGGGGGCTGTCCTGGGGGTGGGGGTGTCCAGGGGGTGTCCAAGGGGGTGGGGTGGTGTCCAGGGGGTGTGGGGGCTGTCCAAGGGGGGTGGGGTGTCCAAGGGGGGTTTCTTGGGGGTGAGGGGGTTGTCTAAGGGGGTAGGGGTGTCTAGGGGTGGGGGTGGTGTCTAGGGGTGAGTGGGTTGTCCAAGGGGGTAAGGGTGTCCAGGGGGTGGGGGTATCCCGGGGGTGGGGGAAGTCTAGAGGGGTGGGGGTGTCCAAGGGAGTGGTGGTGTTTAGGGGGTGTCCAAGAGGGTTGGGGTGGTGTCTAGGGGGTGAGGGGGCCTTCCAATGGGGTAGGGGTGTCCAGGTGGTGGGGGTGGTGTCCAGGGAGTGAGGGGGTTGTCAAGGGGGGTGTCCAAGGGGGTAGGGGTGGTGTCTAGGGGTTAGGGGGTTGTCCAAGTGGGTAGGGGGTATCCAGGGGTGGGGGTGTCCTGTGGGGTGGGGGATTTTTAGGGGGTGGGGGTGTTCAGGGGTGGGGGGGGAGGTGTCCAGGGGTGAGTAGGATGTCCAAGTGGGTCGTGGGTGTCCACGGTGGTGGGGGAGTGCAAGGGTGGGGGGATATTTAGAAGGGTGGGGGTTGTCTAGGGGATGGGGGTTGTCTAGAGGGGTGGGGGCAGTACATTGGGTGGGGGAGGGGGGCTCTCTAAGGGGGTGGTGGTGTGCAGGGGGTGTCTAAAGGGTGGGGGTGGGGTCCAGGGGTGGGGGATTTCTAAGGGGGTAGGGGTGTCCAGGGGGTGGGGGTGGTGTCCAGGGTGGTGAGGGGGTTGTCCAGGGGGTGGGGGTGTCCAGGGGGTGTCCAAGGGGGTGGGGGTGGTGTTCATGGGGTGGGGGTGTCTAGGGGTAGAGGTGGTGTCCAGGGGTGAGTGGGTTGTTCAAGGGGGTACGGGGTATCCTGGGGGTGTGGGTTTCTTGGGGTTGGGTGTCCAGAGGGGTGGGGGTGTCCATAGGGGTGGGGGTTCTGTTTAGGGGGGTATTTCCAGGGGTGGAGGTGTCTAGGGAGGTGTATAAGGGGTAGGAGGGTGGTATATAATGGGTTTGGGCATTGGACAACCCCCCCCCCCCACACCCCCAATACACCACTCCCCCACCCCCTGGACACCCCCACCCCCTTGGACAACCCCCACCACCCCCCTGGACACCCCCACCCCCTTGTACAGCCCCTAACCCCTTGTACTACTCCCACCACCCCCCTCGGAAATACCCTACCTCCTTGGAGACCCCCTTTATATATATATATCCAACAGTTTAATTAAAACGGTTGGCATATTTTATCTTCATGTAGTCTATACCAAGGGTTCCTATAGAATCGTTGGTATAGGGTTATTTACATGACCATCATGTAAATTGTGTTTGAAACCATTGGGGAATTCTATCCCAACGATTCCAGGGGCTATCCCAATGGTTTAAAAACGGTGGGATAAGTGCAATTTTTAGTGGTGAATGTATACATATTTTATTATTTATAATTCATATTTCTTTTTTATGGAAAGGTGAATTTGGTATCCAGTTGAACCAGGATTTATTCTTTGTTTACCTTAATAAAAAAGGATCCAAGATGAATTTAAGACTGTTATATATATATAAATATTTTTTTAAATCATTTTCATGCATATATTTTTAAATATGCACAATTTTTTTTTATATTTCAAAATTGTTTTACTTTCAAATTATGATATTATTCATATAATTATAAAATTGGAATATCGTAACAAGATATATAATTTTGATATTTTTTATAGGTAATAATGAGTCAATGTTGGATTACAAAACATCGAATGAGTAATGAATTTGAGGAATGTGTTGATGCCTTTTTGGATTTTTCTAAACAAAATGTTCCAAGCAGTGACATGTTTTCTGTCCATGCTTGAAATGATTGAATATAATGAAGGTAAAAAGTAGAGACATCAAAGATCATCTAATTTTTCATGGTTTTAATCTGAGTTACAGCCCTTAGATTTGGCATGTTAAAACTGGACATAATGTCAGATCTACTGATGATGATGATTTTAAAGATGGTAACTCCGATGGAAATGAATAAATGTTTCATGATATTGCAGTGGAAAAAAATGTGATAGAACCTACAGTTGTGCATCTATATAGTGATACTGAAAAACCATTATATCCTGGTTGTATGGATTTACAGATTTTTCTATGATATTAATATTGATTAACTTGAAGTAGAAACATGGATGGAATGACAGAAGTTTTACAGAGCTTCTTTAATTGTTCAAATATCTTCTTTAAAAACACAACGATCTCCCAGATTCACATTATAAGGCCAAGAAAATATTATGCCCGATTGGATTGGGATACAAGAAAATGCATGCCTGATCGAAGGACTATATGATATATACAAAGGAATATTAATTTCTATCAGAGTGTCCTAAATGTGGGACATCACAGTATAAGTTGAAAGAACAATCATAGGCTGATGTAGATATTACAAAGATCACTGCCAAGGTATTTTTTTATCTTCTTATAATTCATTGTTTTAAATGTTTATTTTCTAATTCACATGATGAAAAAAGGATAATATGTATTCTTGATTAGCAGATATGCGACAGAAAAATATGACATCCAGTTGATTGTCCACAATTGAAGAAAATTGATGAGTAGTATCCTATATTTGGAAATGAAATTAGAAATCTTGGACTTGGGTTGTGCACATATGGAATGTATCTATACTGAACCCTCAGTATCGCACATAGTTCATGGACTATTTTATTGGTAATTTATAACCTCTCTCCAAAATTTTGTATAAAGTAAAAATATGTCATATTGAGTATAATGATATCTAGTCCGAAGTAACCCAGAAATGATATGGATGTTTTCTTGTCACCATTGATTGATGATTTGAAACTTTTATGGGAATATTGTATTAGGGTGTATGATTCTTATAAAATGGAATATTTTTACATGCATGTAGTTCTTATATTCACTATAAATGACTTCCCGGTATATAGAAATTTTTCTGGATATAGTGTTAAGGGGCACAAAGAAAGTCCAATTTGTAGAAAATAGACTTCATATAGTCAATTGCATCATGGGAGGAAAATAGTATACATGGGTCATCGAACGTTTTTGCCTACGGATCACTCTTATAGAATAATAAAAAAGGCATTCAATAGGGCATAAGAATTTTATATTGCTCCAAAACATGTATCCCCTGATTTTTATTTTGAGAGGGTGAAAAAACTTGATGTGCCATTGGGAAAGACACATAAATCTGGTAATGATAGACATATTTGGAAAAAAGGTCAGTATTTTTTAAGCTACCATATTAGAGATATCCTGAAATAGAAATAATATTGATGTCATGCATGTGGAGAAGAATATTTGTGATAGTCTTATTGGAACATTGTTAGATATTAAAGGAAAGACTAAATATGGGTTAAATAAAAGATTAGACTTACTATCAATGGGAACATATTTGGAGTTCGCTCCCACTCCTAATGTAAGGTGGACATTTCTTCCCCCGGCTTGTCGTGCATTATCCAAGGGGAAGAAAATTATCTTTATTCAGTGTCTTCATGATATCAAAGTACCTCAAGGATTTCTTCAAATGTAAGAAAAATTTGTCTCTTTGATGGCTTTGAAGTTTATAGGTATGAAATCTCATGATTTTCATGTCATGATGAAACAACATCTACCGGTTTCATTGCATGGAATATTTCCCATCAGTGTCAGAAAGACTATAATTAATTTGTGTCATTTTTTCAATTCAATTTGTTATAAGGTAATTTATGTGAATGCTTTGAACATTTTTAAAAGGATGCAATTTATATACCTTTTCAATTGGAAATTTATTTTTCAACATCTTTTTTTTGATATGATGGAGCATTTAATGGTTTATCTAGTTTAAGAAATAAAGCGTTGGGGACCAGTTTATCTTTGTTGGATTTATCCTTTTGAAAGGTATATGAAAATATTTAAGGGGTATGTTAAGAGTCCATATCGACCTAAATCATCCATTATTGAAAAGAAAATTTCTGAGTAGGTTGCGGTGTTTTTTACGAGCAAACTTGGCTGCTGTAGAGCACATAGGGTTGCCTTCATCTCGCTATGAACAAGTTAATAATGAGGGTAGGGGGATTCCTGGACTGAAAGTCAAATCATTTTTAGCTAAATAGATGAAGAAGTTATAATTATATATCATGAATAACATAGCTGATGATCAAATGTATATCAAATTACATATTAATGAGTTAAAACATTGTCTTCCAAAGAAGAAAGAAGTGCGGATTTTGAATGAGCACAAAAAAACATTTTTTCCATGGTTTAAAAAGACCTTGCTCAATAAATCATATGTATCAGAGAAATTATGATGGTTAGTGGGTGGTCCAAGTATAAATGTGATAACATGGTTTGGGAATGAAATTAATGGATATACATTTCATATGAAAGCTCAGGACAACAGAAGTTCAGTTCGGAATAGTGGTGTATTGGTGTTTATAGAAGCAATGTATTTTTCGAGTTCTAAAGACAAAAACCCAATTTCTGCATCATGTGCATATTATGGAGTCATTGAAGAAATATGGGAGGTTGATTACATTAAAATTAATGTTTTTGTTTTTAACTGAAAATGTTTTATCAGTAACAATAGTGTTAGACACAATGCATTTGGAATGATAATTGTTAATCTGAATAGATTAGAAGACATAACAGATTCTTTTATAACGGCAGCACATGCAAAATAGATTTTCTATGTAGTTGATCAATCGGATATGAAGTGGTCTATTGTTCTACAAGGGAAAAAAATATGTGGGCGAAGTTAAAATTTATTGAGATGATGATTTATGCGAGATCCCTAATTCCATGTAAATATTAGCAGAAAATAATGATGAGCATGTTGAAGACATAGTCTGTTCCATAAGGAACGATCATGATGAAGGATTTTGGGAAAACAATCCATTTGTACATTCCTAATTTTATAGGTAACATATAATTACTTCTTTTTTACACTTACTATTTTCATAAAATGTTAGAAATTTTAATTTGTTTCTTTATTAAAACGCGTTTTAAAAAAAATAAGTAGAAATTTTTTGTTTATCTTAATTTTCCTCAGTTTAGTTTATCATGTTTACCATTTTGTAACATATATACCTGTTGATATTGTTAAACGACAATTAATTTACCATTTTTACCATGTATACCAGTGATTACCATAGTTTACCTTTTTTTAACTTATATATTTATTGATTTTCTTGAATGACAATTACACTACCAAGTTTTCTATGTTTACCATCTTTACCATCTTCCCCATTGTTTAACATGTTTACCAAATTTACCATGTTTACTATTACATAACTTAGTTTATTTTTCAATTTTTTTACATTAGTATTGTAATATTTGAATTTTTATATTTGTGAACTAATGTTTTCTTTTTTTATTTTAAGGATAATGACAGATTACTTGGTTGATTAGCCACATGATTCTGTAGGTGAGCATCATGATCATACCACTAGGGTGGAATATTCAGTTTCTCCTCCAGATGTTCCCCAATATTCCTCATGTGATCCCATAATGACAAAGAAGATTTCAAGAGTTGGTAAATGTTGTTGCACATGTTTACCAAAATTATCACTTTCCAATTACCAGGACCATAGGATACTAGTTGAGTTTGATGAGAATGATATTCCTAGAGGACCAAATGCAAAAGATTTTAAGAGTTTTGTATCAACTTAGGGTAAAAGAAAAGTAAGCATTTTGTATGATGATAAGAGATGTGTGGTCAAAGTAATAATATCTTAGTTATGGGAGACAAATTTGGTAAGATATTTTTCTATGTTTTGACTAATATTTAAATGCTTCTAGTATAATATGTTTTACCTCTTCTTTATCATACGACATTTGATATTCCTATCATTGGGGGAGTTATGAATAAATGTTTATCGATGACTTCCAGGAGATGGAGTGATTTCAAATAAACCCTCACATATGCTTTAATTTTTGGTCATAGGAATCATGAATATCCATGTCACATATATCCTTTCATAGATGAAGACACATGGAGGAAATTTGTTGAAAATAGAAGAAAAGATTCATTTTTTGTAAGGGAAATGTAAAATTTAATATGTTTTCTTATATAAATGATCTTATTGTTGTTTTGTTAATGATTTATTATTCTTAATTTACAGAAAACAAGGAAATATCATCAGGAGATCCAATCTAAAAATGTATACCCTCATAGTTTATCTCGGGGATGACATACATTATTGAAAGAATAAATGATAGAGGAATAATTACAAAAGCTGAGAGCTGAGTCTTCAATATCTGGAGAGGTTACCCCTTCATCTACTCCATATACACAAGAAAAATTTAAAAGAGATCTGATGAGAAAAAAGGGACAAAATATTTTAGATGAATCGATAATCTTATATGAGAGGATTGTAAGATATTAATTTTATTTATTTAAGTTAATTATATTCTTTATATAATTTTAATCATTACAGAAATGTTTAGTTAATTAATATATGATTATTTTGGAGAGAAGATCTCACATGGGGTATTTAAAGCTGCTGGGAGGAAATTTATTTGATCTACATCATTGGGAAAGGTCAAACACCCCGGTCGTGTACGCATATATCCGAAGGGTGTATTATTAAGAAAATTGTTTCCACGTTCCTCAAATTCTTCCATTGAGGGTGTTTATAAAAAAATATAATCCTTGTAAGCTGAAGTTCATAATATTAATGCGACGATGGAGGAAAAGATTAGAGTGTTGGTACAGTCTATGTTTGCAGGCATGCAAAGACAATTTTAGACTGCAGCTTCCAATCCTCCACCTCCCCCTACAGACCCCATTACTTATCCTCCACCTCTTCCAGTAGCTCCCACTCCCCCAACCTCAGCCCACAGACCCCATTTTTTTCCTACTCCTCCACCACAGCTTCTTTCTTATTGTGATTTATATGTTGATGATCCTCACCATCATATAGTTGCATATGGGTTGGTATATTGTATAGTAGATACAGTTCATCATCAACAGTTATAGATATAGAATCATTGGTTCATTTTACATGATATTATTTATAGATCATCATGACTACCATTACCACTAAATGAGGTGATCACAGTAAGACAAAGTATCAACCACTTTTTAGTTTGGTCATCCAGACTTCTGCAACTCATTACCATAGAGGTATGTATGTTATATCTTTTATTTTATTTTTTATTCAAATTTCAACATTGGAAAACTAATATATTTTTTCTTTTATTTTTATTGGAATACATCAAAGGTGAAGAAATACTATATAAAAAACAACAAATACAAATGGATATGTCATTATATATATATTCTAGTATTCTTGAATTATTTTTAGGATATTCAAATTTGTTAGAAAATCATTATATGTTTCCAGTGGAAGCTCATGTTTGTGAACGTGAAATCAATGTAGGGATTCAAAAAAATGATATCATGGAGATTGTTACTGGAGATAAGTTGGGCATCAACATGGTGCATATTTTTTCTACGTATGTATTAACACCTTTCCCTACGTTATATTTATAAAAAATGTATACTTATGTCCATTTTGTATTAGGTATCTTTATAAAATGTGTGAGAAGAATTAGCGTAAAAATGTATATGGATTCATGGACCCATAATTGATTTCTTGTAAAGGAAATGCATTGGATGAGGAACAAAGAACACTTTATATTTCTGAAAGATTTGAACATAATATAATCACATAGTGTTGGATTATGCCTTTTTGTGGGGGGTATGAAATATATATCTAGAAAAGTGTTCGTTATCCTTAAACATAAAAAACCACTAACATTAAATTTTCTTTTATATCAGTTATCATTGGATTCTAGGTGTTTTTTGTCCAAGGGAGAAACACTTTATTGGATATGCTTTATCCATGGTGATGTGTGGGAAAGTTTTCAAAATATGTTGGAAAAGAATGATTCAATTTCTTAATTGTATTTTATATTATAATAAATTTTAAATTTATCCCATTTGTATTATTTTCTTATAGAGGATGGGTCTACTTTTGAAAAAAATAAAGAAAAAGAGTTCCATGTTCAAATATGTAAATATAAAGGTAAATATCCATTTATAATTTCTATTTTTCGATGTATTACCTAAAAATGATATTTTGAATTGACACTCATTTAAACCGAATTTTCATGAAAAACAAGGCACTATCGAATTCTAATATTATATGTTAATATTTATGCATGAAATAATTGAAAATAGAACATTTTTGAAGTTTGACTTGTTAATATAACCTTATAAACTTTTCCATAATATTTCATTTGATTTATTCATTATACATGTTAACTACTATCCTTTTAATTTGTAGCTATCTACTAACCCTCAACTATATATTGTTCAAGAGGTCAAACACATACTTGTTGAATGGTCAAATTATTTTACATGTTTGATTGGATTTTAGTTTGTTAGTAGTGTGAAATGTAATTTTGAATATTGTAATTATAATTGTGTATTTGGTAGTTTTTTTGTTTGATTGAGGTTTTTTTAGTTGACATTGTATGTTTTGAATTTTATATATGTGAATGTTTAATTTTGATATGGTTCTTCTTGTGTTTTTCTAGTTCTAATGTTTTTCGTGTTTGTATTCTGGTCTTTTTTGGCCTGCTTTTGGTCTAGTTTTTGCATGTTTCATAATTTGGCAGTTCATAGTAATGGTTTCATGGGGGGTGGGGTGTCTAGAGAGGGGGTGTTTTCTAAGGTGTAGGGGGTGTCTAGGGGGTGGGGGTCTCCAACGGGGGGAGGGGGGAGGGGGTGGCAGTCCGTGGTGGCAGGAGGGTCGAGGGGGTGGGGGGTTATCCATTGGATGAGAGGGTGTCCGGGGTTGTGGGGTTTCCAGGGGTGGGGTCCTGGGGGTGTTAGGGGCTGTCTAGGGGGTGGTCGGTGTCCAGGTGTGGGGGTTGTCCATGGGGGTCGGGGTGTCCAGGGGTGGGGGACGTCTAGGGGTTGGGGGTTATCTAGTGGGGTGGGGTCCAGTGGGTGGGAGGGAGTCTAGGGGGTTTCTAGGGGTGGGGGTGTCCAGGGGGTGGGACGGGTTTTCTAGGAGGTTGGGGGTGTCCAAGGGGTGGGGGTAGTCTAAGGGGGTCGGCGTGTCTAGGGGAGGGGGGTTGTCTCGGGGGGAGGGGGGGATGTCCTGTGGGGTGGGGTGGTGTCCAGTGGCTGGGAGGGTGTCTAATTGTTGGGAGGGTGTACAAGGGGTGGGGGGTTTCAGGGAAGTGGGGGTGTCTAGGGGTGGGAGGGGTTGTTTAGGGGGTGGAGGTCCAGGGGGGTGGGGGTTGTCCAACGGGGGTCAGAGTGTCTAGGGGGTGGCGGCTGTCCAAGGTGTGGAGGGTTGTCTGATGGGGTGGGTTGGTGTCCAGCGGTTGGGGGGTGTCCAGTGGGTGGCAGGGTGTCCAGGGGGTGGGGCTGTCTAGTAGGGTGGGGTGGTGTGCAATGGGTGTGGGGCTGTCTAGTGGGGTGGGGTGGTGTCCAGTGGGTGTGGGGCTGTCTAAGGGTGGGAATTTGTCCAGGGGGTGGGGGATGTCTAGTGGGGTGGGGTGGTGTCCAGGGGGGTTGTCTAAGAAGTGGGGGCTTTCCAAGGGGTGGGCGTGTCCAGTGGGTGGGAGGGGCCGTTCAGGGGGTGGGGGTGACCAGGGGTGGGGTTTCCTAGGGTGGGGTGGGCTATCCAAGGGGGTGGGGTGTCTAGGGGGTGGGGGTTGTTCAGGGGTTGGGGTTTCTAGGAGTTGGGTGGGTGTACAGGGGTAGGGTTTGTCTAGGGGGTTGGGTTTGTCCAAGGGGGTAGGGGTGTCTAGGGGGTGGGGGTTGTCCAGTGGTTTTGGTCTGTTTTCTTCTTGGTTCAGGTCCTATTTTCCATCACATTGTAATAGTTGAACTATTTTATTAAAAAAATTAATTTTACGTCGGTTATTTTATAAATGACATAATAAATTCATGGGGGTGAGTTTTTACATCGATTATTTAATAACTAACGTAGTATATATGTTTTCATGTCATTTATTTTTTAACCGATGTAAAAAATGGATTCTCAGACTGTTTTATCACATCGGTTATGAAAATAACCGACGTGATAACCTTGTTTTTCATCTCAGTTAATATACAAACGACTTTAAAAATGCTTCGGAGGGGTTTTTTATTACATCAGTTATTTAGTAACTGGCGAAATAAACCACATATTATCGAAGTTATTTAAAAACCGACGTAATAAATCATGACTTCCAGGCCGATTTTTTAGGAATCGACATGAAAATGGATTCGAATTTCAATTTTTTACTTCAATTTTAAAATAAATGATTTAAAAAACAATATTTATAACATCCCCTACAATAACATCAACCAAAAACAGATGTAAAAAATAAAAAATAACCGATGCAAAAAAACATTTTTTGCACTAGTGAACCTTTCACACTCATATTTTTGTCAATGAAATATTTTATGTTATGTCTTTTAATTTAGACTTTCTTATGTCAGGATATATTCTTATAGATCCTTATTTCTATAAATTTTATTTCTAAGTGATGATAGACCCTTTCACCTCTCATCAACACATTTTTTAAATTTTTAAGTGACGTAGTTAGGTTAGAGAATTTTCGTAAGGGAACTTCTTAACCCAATTTCAATTCTTTGGGTTAAATTTATACTTCTTGATTATGTCGTGATATGAATATGTGTGAATGACCAATGATTTTTTTACACTTAATTTACACTTATATTGGGTGTATTTATATTTTCACACATTATTATGTCATTGATTTATCCTTAATCTAATGATACAATCTTTCTAAGGGACTACATCTCAATCTTCTTTCATTGAGTCATATACTGATATTATGAATCTTCATTATTCTATAACATGTATATACAACCCTTTTAACATTTTATATAATTAATTTCAATATTCTCAAGATATTTATAGTTTTATTGGATGTTATTCTTTAATTATTTTTATTCAAGAGTTTCTCAAGTGGTAAAGGAATTCTTTAACTAAAAAATCATTTTAAATGTTTTAAAGATTTAATCTTTTAAATCCTTCTCTTTCATTTCCATGTTTTAGAAATGATTTTAAGGATTTATTTATATGTACATGAGTGTTTTAATGTGTAAAATATTTTCTAAGGTTTCAATGGGGTATGGGACACTTTGATTCAAAATAATTCTTTTTGAATGTTTTAAGTGAACTAATTTTGTCAGTATCATAAAATGACATCTTCTGGCTGTAATGTGGAAATGTTATGTTTCCTTTATACATATTTTATGTGTTATGATTATGTTATGGTTCATGGGAAATGTTTACATATATGGTTGGTTCCTTGATAAACATAGGGTAAGTGACGGTGGCGACCTCCTCACCGGAACCTCCCCCCTCGGTGGGGGAGGGGGAATCCTCATCCCATAAGAGGGAAAGGATCTTCCATCCATTCTCCAATCCAGCATTTCTTCCTCCTTTATCGAATATCACTATAAACCCTAAGTTCCCTGAGCTAGTAGACAGAGTTTTGAACCTTCATCTTTCTACATCTGAGTTTACGGATTCTTCCAGCTTGTTGAATCTCACTCTGGTGGATCAGTTCAAGAACAAGAGGCCTTTTGTGGATGACTTTGAATGATTTGTTTTCATTTCTTGGGATATCCAGAAACGCGCGGTGGTCGGATTTCTTGACAGTAAACAATTCATGATTCATTTTGAGACCGAGGAAGATCTCATTCAAGCATGGTCGAAGGCGCCTCGCTACTGCAAGGGATCTCAATTTCTCCTCCTCCGTTGGTCCTTCAACCAGCATATGAACCACGACACTCCTTCCATCGTGGTCTGGGTATGTTTCCCTAAACTACCTTTGTCGTTTCAAACCCCTTTGATTATTCGATTACTGGTAATATGGTTTCCGATTTCTTTGTTCTGATTGTCATACTGAGGCCATTTTCCACCCAGTGAATCCTCGGGTGTGTGTTGAAATTGATGTATCTCGAACACCGTTTGATTTTTTGTATTACGATTGGTGAAGAGAACCGTTATAGAAAATGTGTTGTTTATGAATATTGGACTGAGTTTTATAATTCATGCAAGATTCTAGGACATTCGTCTTAGGTATGTCAAAATGGTCATCCTCCATGGTTGAGGGAGAACTGTCGAGAAGGGCCTGTTGTACCTGTGAGCATGACTGGTGATAATAGTTTGGAGACAGGCTGAGTTTCGGGTCCTGTTCCGAGGTCGCCAGGGTCTGATACTAGTGGGAGGTGCCCTGGCGTGTCTGGACCGGGTTTGGATGGTAAGGAAGGTGGGTCTCGTAAGGTCTCCTTTGAGAGCATTCTTGTTTCTGGAACTTTGAGTGGAAAGAAGAAGTCTATCCTGAAGGTTGCTGAGAATTTACCGAGGTCAAGGTAGGAGGTTTGAGAGTCCTTTGGCTCATTGGTTAGTGAGGGCGCAAGGAAGGTTGCGGATGGGAGAGCTTTGATTGAATAGTATGTGTTCTGTTCGGCTGATCCGAAGGAGTCGAGAGGGTTGGATCCTTCGACTCATCCTTTTCATTCCTTGAGTAACCGGTTCGGCGGTCTGTCTGATGGTTTGATGGTTGAGGTTTTGGAGGAGGAGCGTATTCCATGAGGGGATGATGAGGAGTAGGATTCAGAGAGGAAACCATTTGCTAGTTTGGAAATTGAATCTGTTTTGGTTGCGGAGGAGGATGCGGTGGTTCAACAAGTTGGCAATAAGGGGCAGGAACTCATTGGTTTGTCAGTGGAGAACGATCACCTAGTGGTCAGGAACTCCTATTTGGTGGAAACTGATAAGAGGTTTGATCTTCTGGTTGGTGCAAGTGCGGAGGAGGTGCATGCTATGAATGTGGAAATTGTGTTTGAAGAAGGTGAACAACTACCTCTGATAGAGAATAAAACTCCAAAAGCTCGGAGTCGTGTTCCGGGTTTGGGGGAGCAAGCCGGTAAAGGAAGGGAATTTTCTTGGGAAGGGAAAGAAAATTTGAGTGGCCTAGTTGGTTGTTCTTTCAGCGATGTTTTTCAAAGTGGGAATCAGAAACTGGCAACTGTTGAAGGTCCTTTGTCTACCACACCAAGGAGACGACCAAGAAGAGATTACTCATACCTTTTAAGGCCGATGCACACTAGATCTGCCTCTAAGTGGGATAGTGAGGTGATTGTGGCTTTTAAGAAGGGTAGTGTGGTCAAGAGGACATCACCAGAAAACCCAATTCTGGATCAGCTCTAGAGTCAGGTTGAAAGTGAGAACTACGAGAGGCCACCAGAATGAGAATCATCCATGGCTACTGGTGAAAATGAATCCATCTTGGGATGTGGAGATGAGTATGGTTTCTTTTTATGTGTCATCCTATGTTGGTTGTCTGCTTTTATGTTTCTCTTGTTTGATTTTATGCTTGTATGTTTGGGTTCCAAAACCCCTCAAACCAACCTTTGAAAATCAAAAAAATTATTGGGCATCATTACGTGATGGAGGTAAATGTTAAGGTTTCTCCTAAGAGATTTAAGAAATATACTGTGATGGGTATTCCAATCATAACTTCCTTTGTAGTTATGAAAGTAACAATGAAATTATGTTATAGACTCCACAATTTAACATTATTATTTGTGATTAAGATGTGTTATTAATAAATCTGATGATTTCATAAGGTATATTAAAGAGATTATATTTTGTATGTATTGATGGAATAATGTTTACTTTCTTTATTTTTTAACCCTTACTAAGCTTTTTATGCTCATACCATGTTTTTGAAATGTTTTTCATAGGACTTAAAGTGTAATATGGTCAAGGATAGGATCAAGGAAAAGTCATGTTGTTTAAAACATGGACTTAAACATGTTTCTTCTTTTAAGAGTTTTTATTATATGAAAAAAATGGAAACTAAGTAGAAGTGACTACATATAATATTCAAGTTTTTATGTATATGTTTTGACCCAATTCTCTAAATATCTAAACCTAAAAAGATCCTTAATGTGAATTATTAACATAATTCAAGATTATATAATGTTTAAGGCTAGGTCCTTACAATATTTATTAATATTAATCATCTTTGTTGATTGTATTGATCCGAAATAATAATAAAATGAATAAAATAATCAAAAAACAACCCTCTCCTTCCCTATTAATACCAACCCTCACCACCCCTTCTACTGACACTATCTAATAATTGTATATTGTATAAATTTTTTCCAATTTCATTCCCAAGTCTCTTCCCAATGTTCAATATGTTTTGGTATCAAAAAAGTTCTAAACCAAGTTCTTAAGGATTTTCTCAATGAGATGACATTTAAAAGGTAAAATCCTCAATCCTTCCTTCAATTTCATTTCTTTTATTATCCTCTATCCACATTCCCTATCCATATTGCAATTATAACTCCAATAAAATATCAATATTGGAATTTTATTTTCTTAATGTAATATCCATAATCAAATCACTTCTCTCCTTCTTTTATTATAAAAATTAAAATATCATCCGTAATATGTCGATTCACGACCTTCATGGATGACAAGTTCTCATTTTCCATTACCACCATAAAGTATGGTCATTAAAGAATTATTTTGGTTAAATAATATTTTTAGTTGTATAATATAACTTATTTTATGTTTTGGAACCAACATATAAAAAGAATATTAAATAAACCGATACAGGTTTTTTATGGTTGTAAAAACCACTAAAATAATATAAATATTTTTCGGCAATGTTTTATTAGATGAATTATCCTCATATCAGATAAAAATTGATATATATTCCCATTTAAAATTATGAAAGTACATTAAAACCATTTCATTCCACTTCTATATTTTTTCTTCCAATTGACAATAAATCTAATAATTATACTCAAAGAAACTGACCATAACCCATGAAACTAACACTACTTGAATGAAGATATTAAATAATAGAACTTATATAAATGGATATAAATAAACATAATAAAATTATAATACATCAAATACATGTAGAATAGGTTCTAAATTAAGAAATTAATGAATAAAATGTTATTATAAATGATATTAAAAACATGTTCAGAAGGCATTCCATCATAAGGTAAGGGGGGTCTCAAACCTAACTCTCTTTTCTTGGGTTTTACCTACTTCATGACAATTTCAATATATTTGTTCCTATAATGATCTTTAAATATAATTTCATTAGTATTCATTTTTTCAGGGAAAAGGATTTTTCCTACTTGATTTTATGAAAAATAAAATGATGTTCTAAAATAAATCCTCTTTAAAAAACACACCTTTTACTCCTCTTGAGTTTTTTCTTCTTCACTCAAGAATGAAAATGAGTTTACTAAATATTATTTCAATGTTACTTTAGGAACCCCCAATATTATTCATGAATGTATTCATGATTAAATCATTAGAAACCCTTTCTCTTCCATGAATTTATTTCATGACTATGATTGTTATATATTCTATGTGGTGTGCATGATTATGGAAATGTTATGATTTGATGGGTGATCCCAAAATTATATAGCCCTCCAATGCATTGGTATTATAAATAATATCATGAAAAAAATCTATTATGCATTAAATTTATGCTATATTTACTCACACTGATGATGTTATGATTATGCACTTAAGTAATGCATGAACATGTTTCTAAATTTGTTCCCAACTATGTGTGGTATATGACCACTAAGACGTGATATTTAATTTTTATGCATTTATATATTCCATGAATTTATCTAATATTTCATATGAATATTATGATGTTGATACTATGATTATGTTATGATAATGATGATTATTCTCACCCATGTTATATTGATTCATGTTTATTTTCATCCTCTTACTGATCTTTTAGCTCACCTATTTCATTGAGTTATATCCTCAAGTGACTATGTGTACTGAAGATAACATGCGATTTAGAAGGATAAAGAATAATTTTTTAAATAAATTTTTATATTTTATCAGGTAAAAGTTATACATGTTCTAAATTTTACCAATACAATATACCTTCAATCATTGATCAAAACGTTGTTATGTTATTTATCTTCAAAATGATGTAATAGTCATGGAAGAAAAATTAGGGACACTATTGTTGGTATTAAATCATGGTTTAGTTAATTTTTGAATTTGTATTAAAGAACAATAGTGAATAACCTTAGGATAATTCAAATTAAATGTAAACATCCAAAAAATCATTTTTTAAAAAAATTATTAATAGTGGGATCCCATAAGATATGCCTTTTGTGTAAATTGTGTAAAAGAAAAAATTATTCGTGCCTTGTTTACTTATATTTTTTTCAAATATTTTTAATTTTAGAAAATGGTGGGAACCATGAGAAACTATGCCAGAAACACATATCAAGGACAATGAAATGATTTCCAGAATGACATCCCCAATTCCATTGGAGGTGGAGTTCAAAATTTTGGGTTCATTCTTACCCATCTCTCTCTAGATATAAATAATAACCTAAAAAATTTTGAACACCCCCCTTCACCAAAAAGGGAGAATCTGGATATCGAATACATTATTTGGAAATGACCACTGACATTTAGTGGATCTTATGATCTACTTGTTGTGGAACAGTGGGTTAACTCAATATAGAAGATATTTTCTATCCTCTACTATTCATAGTAGGAGAAGTTGACTCTGGCCAACTATTGTTTACATGTAGAATCATATTAATATTGGAAATTGATAAATAACACCAAGCCAAAAGATAAAATAGATTAGATGGAGTGGGAAGACATTAAGAAAATAAGTATTAAAAATTTTTCCCCTGAACTCTTTATATAAATATTGATATAGAATTTATAGAGATGAAACTAAAGGAAGGTGAATACTTCATGTTTTACAAGAAAACTTTACAAGGATTGCAATATATGCCTCAAATTTTGTTTTAAAAATGATAGAAAAATAGAGAGATTCTTTAGAGGTTTAAAACCACATCTTAGAAAGTCACTAGATCTCTATGACTTTGAGTGTCATGAAGAAGCGGTTCATTGTGATCTCAAATTTGAGATTTATTTTAGATAAAATTCTAATGTTTATTGATATAAGAAGATAAAAATGGAGTTTAATGTTGGGGGAACAAATGAAAAAGGAGGAAAAAATATCCAACCACCCACATGATGAAAACATGGGAAGAATAATCATGGGAATTGTCTAAAAGGGATAGAGAAATGAATAAAGTGTGGGAGAGAATTACATCAAGCTCATGAATGTCATGGAGACATAAAGAAGTGCCAAAAAATTATAGATGAAATGAGGGCACCACCTAATGCCCAATCCATGGTTCACTTCTTCAAGTGTAGGGAGAAAGAGAACTATGTAAGCTAGTGCACTAAACCTTGAATCATTGAGGATAATCAATGTTAGAATCCCCAAAAGGAGAAGGAGTAGGTTAAATGCTTATTCAATTACTACTAGTGATGTAGAGCAATAAAACCAATTCATACAAGGTTAAATTCTTTTTCACTAAAGAATGGAAAAATTATTATTTTATACTAGTTCAATACATTCCCTTATAAGTATAAAATTTTCTTGAACTATTGAATTGAGACAAAAATACCTTGAAGTAGAGATATATATATATATATAAATATCTATTGGTTCCATCATTTCATCCCAAGTTATGGACTTTTTTCGATTGGTGTCTGTAGGAATATTCTTCTAACAAATCTTGTAATACTTCCCTTAGTGGAATTTGATGCTATACTGGGCATGGATCGAATATTATTATATAGAGCACACATCAAAAATTAGGAAAATGAAATCCCTTTTCATATTATAAACCATCCCATGTTCCTCTAAAAATGAATGGATGATCATGAATCTGCTTTGAAAAATCTATCAATGGTGTGGGAATTGATTCTTTGTGAAGAATCATAGCTCACTCAAATGATTGAATCAATGAAAGGTATCGACTAGGAGGAAATTACCACTATTAGGGAAAAAACTGCTGTATTTACATAAGATTTAACCAAACTACCCCCTGATCATGAGGCATAGTTCTCAATATAGCTCATACCTATAGAAACTCCTATCTCAAAATGACTCTACAGGATGGCCCCAATTGAACTGGATGAATTAATGAAATTATTGTAAGTGAATTTAGAAAAGGTGTTCATATGCACTAGTGAATAACCTTAGGGTGAACCAGTGCACTTAATAAAGAAAAATTATTTATCAATGCAGTTGTGTATCAATTATCATGAGCTCAATAAGCTCACCATGAAGAAAAAGTATCATCTTTGAAGATTGATGAATTGTTTAATCAACTAAAATGGCCTCTTTACTTCTAAATGGTGGATATTCATTCTGGATATCATCAATTGAAGGTATAGAAGGAATATATTCAGAATACTACTTTCTATAAAAGGTATGGGCACTATGAGTTCCTATTGATTCCCTTCATACTTACTAATTCCCCTGAAATATTCTTGTATTTGATGTATACAATCTTTAGAAAAATCCTTGAAATTTTTTTGGTAGTGTTTATCAATGCTATCCTTATCCAATAAAAGAGAGAGTAGGAATATAAATAACATATAACGATTGTGATGGAATTGTTAAGGGAGGTAAAATTTTATTCCAAGTTCATAATGTATGACTTCTGGATGTGGTAGGTCACATTTTGGGAAACATGATAACAATTAAAGAATTTCTATGGACCCTTGAAAAAAGGTAATTAAGGAATGGACCAAATCCAATTGTGTCATATAAATCCATACTTTTCTTAATAATCAGGATAATACTGATGTTTTGTGAGAAATTTATCCTGATTTTTAACCCCACAAACTAAGTTAACATGAAAATGGGAAAAGTATTTCTGGAAGGAATCATGTGAGGAAATCATCAAGAAGATCAAGTAGAGGATAATCACTACACTTTTAATCAAACTACCAACAAGTGGAAAAGGTATTTTAATATATAGTGATTCATCAAAGAAAGGTTTCGGTGTTTCACTCATGTAGAATGATAAAGTGACATCCCATGCCTCATAGATATTCAAGATTCATGAGTAGAACTACTTGACGCATGATCTGGAGCTTGTAGAGATATTTTTTGGCTTAAAAATATAGTGACATACCAATATGGTTATAAGTGTGACATATATACTGATAAAAATAGAATAAAGAATATTTTCACAGATAAAGAACTCAACATTCATCAAAGAAGGTTGTAAGATCTAATCAAGGACAATGATTTCTCTTTTCATTATCGTATCATAAAGACTAAAAATGTAGTTTATGATCTTAGAAGAAAAGAAACTTTTACCTTATCCATGATGTGAATTGATAAATACCCCATCTTAATGGATATGAAAAATGATTTATTTGGAAATAAAAATGGTAGGAAAAATATTCTATTTTTCCCAAATTATTTCCCAAAAATTTTTCCATGAAAAGATCAATGAGGCACAAAGTGATGATATGGAGATATAAAACTATGTGAAATAGTTAAAGTAAGGGAAGATACATGATTTCCACGTCAATGGTGATGGTGTGATTCAGTTTGGAACTAGGATTTGTGTGCCTTCATCTCCTGATATAAATATGGAGCAATTGGATAATTCACACTGCTCGTCTTTCTCTATCCATCCAAGAAGTACCGAGATATACCATGATCTCTAAGAATACATTAGGTTGGACAATATTAAGAAGGATATTATGTAGTATATCTCATTTTTTTGGTATTTCAGAAAGTTAAATCATAGTGATAGAAGTATAAATTGTTTATGAAACCATTTCATATAACCATGTGGAAATGGGAGAATGTTACTATGGACTTTTTCACTAGTATCCTTAAGACATACAAAGGAAACTATGCAATATGGTTAGTGGTAGATTGACTCACCAATACCGCCCACTTCATTGCAATTTGGGAATATTTACTACTTGAAAATTTTCCATGTTATATTTAATGGATTTTGTGTGACTTTATAGGGTTCTACTTATGATTGTATCTGATTGTGATCCAAGTTTCATATCTAAATTTTGGTGAAGTATTAAACATTATTTAAGTATTGAATTGAATTTTAGTGTGGCCTATCAACCCCAAAATGATGTGTAATTTGAAATAACTATTTAGATGCTTGAGGACATGTTGAGATCCTTCTCAATTGAATTAAAAGGTGGATGGGATCATCATATCCCATTGTTGAGTTCCCATTAAAATAGTTTCCACTCGAGTATTAAGATGGATCCATATGAAGCTCTATTTGGGTAGTGATGTAGAAATCCAACCTATTATGATAATTATAGATAATGAATTCTAATTAGACATCGTAATTTGAAATATATGATAGATAAGATTCAATACATCCAAAAAAATAAACTTTTATCATATTTGGCATAAGAGTTATACTAGCAATCATCAAAGGATCAGAGAGTTTAGTTTTGGAGAAAACTATTTCCTTCAAATATTACCATGAAAGAGATTCATGCAGTTTGGAAAGAAAGGGAAGATTAGTACAAGGTATATTATCCCCTTTGAGATCCTTGATCACATAGGATCAGTGGCCAGTTGTCTTGTACTTATACAAAATATGACTCAATTTCATTATGTTTTCCATGTATCTATCCTGAAGAAATACATACCTGAACCCTCACTTGTACTAAATCTGTAGGTGGTACAATTGGGGAATGAACTGTCATCTGAAGAATAACCAGTGAAGATCTTAAACCATTGAGACAAAGTTATACATAAAAATACAACTCACCTTATCAAAGTTTTGTGAAGGAACCATAAGTATAAATATGTGACATGGGAACTAGAGGAAGCAATGGAGGAAGAAATGAAGGATAAATACCCTCACCTATTTTTACCTTTGTGTGTAAAATGAAATTTCATAAGGGGGGAAGAATGCAACTATCCAAAATTTTTACAATGGAATTTAAATTATTAAAATTATGTCATAAAACACATATATGATATAGATAAAATAATAAATAAATTAATCTCTTAAATAAAGTGGTATTTATATAAATTAAAAAACCTATACTAATTGAATAGTAACAAGGCCATTGGAATAGCAACATGACAATTAAGAATAGTAATACAACCATTAGAATAGTAACCTCACATATGAATGTATAAATAAAATTCAGGTACCTTATAAATTAAAATATGATATTATTATATCATAGTATAAATAAATAAATATTTTAAAAATGATCGATTAAGTACTGGTATTTTTGTAAAGTATAAATTCTTATTTTCAATTTCATAATTAATATTACGATTTGAAAAAATATATTTTTATAAAATATATTCATAAGTTATTATTAGTTTGAATTATAATTATAATATAATTTTGTTTGACAATAATTAATTTTCCAAAGGTTCATAAAATTGATTATAATATTAAAATTGTTATTTTTTGAATAAATGATTATTTTATTTGAAAATTTAATTTCAAATATTTAAAAAATTATTTTAAAAAAATAAATTTCATTTTTTAAATCTATACATTGAATGAAATTAGGGTAAATATTTTCGGATTTTTCAAAATAGTTGAATTTTTGGTGAATAGTGAAATACAGTAAATTACAGTATAAGCTAAATACATGAATTTTGGAGCCATGTTTGATGTATGGATGAGTTAAGAACCCATTATTTCAAAATATCCTAAAACATTTACTGTATGTTTTCATATTATTCGTCACTATTGATATTCTTCAGCCAAAATAATAAAAAATGAATAAAATGATCAAAAAAACACCCCGCTCCTCCCCTATAAAAACCACCCCTCACCACCCCTTATTCTCACAACTTATATGCCTTTTATGTTGTATAAATTATTAACTAATATCTTCACAAACATTATACTCACATCCAAGATCTAAAAATCTCAAAAAATACCAAACCCAAGTCCCTTAAGAAGGTTCTCAAGGAGACAACATTCAAGAGGTACAATCCTCAATCCTTCTCTTTTAATTTCTTTTGTTTTCTTATCCTATCCTTACATCCCTTATAGAAAGAAGCATGATAACTCCATTATCATATAAATAATATAATGTATTTTTTAAATAATATTCATCGTCAAATCAATTATTTTTTCCTTTTATTCTAAAACTGAAAATATCATTCGTGATGTGTCGAATCACCACCTTCATGGATGACGATTTTTCATTTTTCATTACCACCACCAAGGCTGATCATAAAATCATTGTTTTGGCTAAATTATATTTTAATTTGTAAATTATTAATTATTTCATATTTTATAAGAAATATATAAACATAATATTAAATAAAATGATAAAAGTTCGTGATGGTCATAAAAACCACTAAAATAAATTAAATATTATTCATAAACATTTCATTTAATGAATAAACCTCATATAAGAAAAAAATTATATATGGTAACATTTAAATTATAGAACTATTTTAATAACATTTCATTCAATTTTTATATTTTTTCCATTTTACGCGAACTCCAATAATTATACTCAAGGGAACTGACCATAAACCATGAAACAAACAATCCCTGAATGACAAGATTAAACACTATAACTCATCAAAATGGATATAAATAAACATAATAAAATTATTATAAATAAAATATATGTTTAATATATTCATAATTATGTAATTATTTAATATAATTTGATTATCTAAGATATTAAGTGCTTGTTTGAAAGGAATTTAGATATAATGTAAGGGGATTCTCAACCCCAACTCACTTTCTCTGGGTTTTTCCTCCTTCACAAAAATTTTAGTATGGTTGTTCCTTTATGTTTCCCTAAATATCATTTATTTATTCTTACTTTTATTTTTATGGATATAAATTTTTTCTACTAGATTTTATGAAATATAAAAATATTTTACAAAAGAACTCTTCATTCCAAAAGACACATATTACTCATCTTTAGTTATTTCTTCATCTATCAAGAATAATAACGGTTCTTCCAAATATATTTTCACTTTTTCTTTGTGAACCAAAAATCTTATTCATGAATGTATTATTGATTAAATCCTTATTAAAAACAATATATTCCTTTGATTTATTTCATGACTATGAATGTTCAATGTTTTGTGTGGAATGCAGGCTTATACACATATGTTATGTGTGAACATAATGTGAGCTTTGGTCACAACTATGTGTGGTATTTTACCACTAATAAATGATGTTTCATTTTTATGTATTTCAACATTCCATGCATTTATCTAATGTTTCTTCTCACTGTTATTATTATGATCCTATTCTTATGTTAAGATGATGATAAATATTATCACCCATGTTATATTGATTATTGTCTTTTCTTCATCCTCTTATTAAGCTTTAGATCACCCCTTTGTTTGATTTATATACTTAGGTGACTATGTTTACAAATAAGAACATGAGTTTATAGTGATAAAGAAGATGTTTTTAAATAAATTTATATGTTTTATCTTCTAAAGGTTTTGTATTTGCCTATTTTTTTCAAGAAAATAAACCTTTGATCCTGGATCTTAATTGTATTATGTTTTATCTTAAAAATTATGTAATAGTCATGTACAAAAAAGTTGGGATGTTATAGGGTCAATCGAGTTGTGTGTGGATTTGGGTGTGTGTGGAATAGATGTATACTTTTTAATTTTGAAAATGGTGCAAAAATTATGCATCATTGTATGAGGTTTAAGATCATTGGATGAATTTTTTTAGAGGGAGATCATGTGTTCTAGTACTTAAAACTTATGGTTGGTATCAAGAGTGGTAGGTTTGTTTAGGTGCCTAAATATGGTGTTGGTTTTGTGGGTGGGTTGTTCCTGATGTAATGAGCTAAATCAGAATCACAAGAGTAGATTGATATTATGTGGTTGGGTCTTGTGAGTTGCGTTTCATGGGGCGTGACTCATTATATTTGGAATCAATTTATGTGTTTGAGAAACATAATAGTGTGTTATGGTTTAAGTGTTAATGGAATATTTGATACACAAGAGCTGATTATTTGCTATATCATTTGTTTTGTAGATTGGGTTCTATATAAGTGTATTCATGTGATGCTAGAATTGAGTAGACAACCATGAGTACATTGAGAACCTATGTGCATGTAATGAAAGTCTTTTGGGAATTCTGAATCAAGGACCTTGGAAGAATCAACGTTTTACAATGAATGGATGGGTTTGTTATGGTATTTTTCAATGAAATATTAGTATAATCCCATCCATGAGATGAAAATTCTTAATATCTTAACATCATATTGAGTATGCTCAGTGAGCATCATCTGTTTTTCAAGATATCTGGATATCATTTTTGGTTTGATATAGGGAATCTCTAGATTTTGTACTCATGGAATAGTGTAGGTGGAGTTGAATGGTGGAAAGTGCACCATCAGTCGTCTGAGAGTGAGGGCCTCGTGATAGATCAAATTTCTATGAATACCATGGGAGCCATTCTTGGATTTCAAGAATGGGTGATATTTGATGTTTATTTATTCACTTAGTTTAGAGCGATATGGATGTGTATAGTTATAATGGTCTATAGTGATTTTAACATGGGTTGTGGAATTATTTGTTGGTTGTGAGGTGACAATGAGGATACTTCTATAGTGGGAAGTATCATATCATTTACGATGATGTGATCCTTGTGTAGGTAGCATCAGGAATAAAGTGGAAACAATATCAAGCAGGTTGGTGGACTGATATAGATGTGTTTTGATAGGTAACTCTGATAATGGTAAGTTTTTTGGATTAAAATCAACCATTATGGATAGAGTTCTATAGTGGGGGAGCACCACGATCCCAATGATAATTATTGGATGATATTGTGATGTCTCGGGATGAATGGATGTAGTTATGAACCATATTGGAAATTATTGATGATGGAAACTTCTAGATTGGCCTTTGAGGGGTTGTATTCCATATTGTATAGTTATAAATATGATCTAGATTAACATCCTAAAGAACAATGAAATGATCTCATCATTTTATGATGTCCGAGGTGGGTCAGGATGTGTGGTTGGAAGACCACTCCAGATATTTGAGGATGAAAATGTTTATGGTGGGGAGGTTGTAAAGACTCGTGTTCTTTTAGGTTTTGAATTTGACTAGAAATTTTATATTTTTCTTTTGGGTTATCATGAGCGGTAAAATTTTCATCTTACCCTATTATATGATCAAATATAATTTTTCTAACCGCTCTATTAGTCCTATAATAGGGTGTTTACCCTAGGAAATGAGTTTGGGGGAATTATAATCTATTCACGTTCTGGAAGAATGTTTAATATTTAATTAATTAAATGTTAAATTATTCATACAGGTTTGGTTGGGGATATATTTTGAATGGACTACCGAATTGATATTGTACCTCCATGGTTGAGTCTGGAAGGGGGGGTCTTAGTTAAGGTGTAAACTTACTCTAGGTTCTAGGACCCAAAGGAGGTATTTGAAATGGTAATTTAATTGATCAACTAAATTAAAATAATGAAAATACTCCACCCCCACCCCCACCCCCCCATTTGGATTAACATGCATAATGGAAAACGTATAAGGGGATACTCCATATGCATGATGGATGGACTGACAGGGAAGGGAGAAGAAGTGCTTCCAGACTTCGTCCATAGCGAAGATTGAGATCAGATCAAGGTGCAACGTCTTCTAGGAGTGGAGTTGAACCTAAAGATTATGTGTTTACACTAAGAGGTAGGATAGTATTTTAGTTTTATTCTAAAATTCCCATATATAATTTTTTTATGTTTTGGATGCCTTTAATTATTATCAAGTACCCACATGGATTGATCTATTCCTAATCCAAAACAACAGGGGTTTTAAGAGGTTCTCTAGGGTCTCTCAATCATAAATCTCGATCACAAAACTTGTCGTTGAGGAACACAATCCATGTGTTCTTTTTATCTTGAGAATATGGCCTTTAAAATCTACATTATATGTAATGGGGGGTACATATTGTACATTTGTTCTTTTCCATGTGTCCAAATACCTAGACAAGATAAACTTTGGTATTGTATGCCATGTAATCTAGGTATAGGTCTTGTTGTGGGTGATGGTCATGTGATTGGGTACACATAAAGACACCCCTTGTAATGGTGATATGGTCATTTGTAAGTATATGAGCAGACCACATATATGTAATGACCATGTAAGTAGGACATGACCAAACCCCATGTATATTGTGGATGTGTAGTAGTATATAGAAAGACCCCATGTGAGCCTAGTTGTGTGGAAGTACATGTTCAGGAGGGAGGATTTGGTGTACACACCATGTAATTTCCCTTTTTTACTTTTTTGAGGGTTTTGGATAATGTTTCTCCCCATAGTTGTAATTGGACACAAGATGCGCCCATTTCTATTGTTTTTTAACATACAACATAGTGGTGGAGCACTTAGAGTATTTTGATGACTTCTATGAGGAATATTGGGGAGACTAACTTGTGGAATATATTTTTCCATCTATAAAGTAATTTTATCTATATATTGAGAGTGATATATGGGATGATACATCAGTGTGGGTCATGATAATGATTTGATGATGTTGCATGAGTTCATTGAAGACCATGATTAGTGTTGGAATGGGATTTTCCATGGTTAGTTGGACTAAGTTGTGACTCATTGTGGTGGATATGATGAGTGTACGGTCCAACCTAGGGTGACATGGAAAGGGGTTGGACATTATTCCATCTCCTTTTTTAATATTTAATACCTTTTATACCTATGATACCACAAGATTATAGAGACTGGGTTACGAGGTGTGTAACCTCTGAGAGATGGGCATTGGCCAAAGAGTTTTATTATGACCAAGGATTGGGATAGTGGTGTATTCGCTTATGATTAATTCATAAGAATCATAAGAGGTATCCCTATACTTGTGTACTAGTTATAAGGATCCCAAGAGGGATGCCTCTATTTACATATTGACTTGGAGGGCTCAATGGATGTTAGACTGATAGAAAAACTATGAGAGGGTCTTAGTGTTTGGATAATCATAGTTGTGGGTGCCCCTTTGGGACCCCAATCAATATTTGAGTCGGTAAGGATGAGATGTGATGATGGGGCTGGGTATTTGGAAAACCATTTATAACATTTATTAGGTAGTTCAAGTTGAGAATTTTTTTTAGACACATGGGGCTATTGGGGTATGGATGTTCTTAGTAGACATGATATTCCACTAATATATATGAGATTTGTGGTCATGTAATTCCATTTATATGGATGATATTGGTGGACATGGAATTCCGTAGATATGGTTTATATATTTTGACATGGTGGTCCACACCCATTTTTTAAGGTGCTAGTAAGGGAGTTCCTTGCCTATGGTTTAGGTCATTGGTCATGGTCGTCCATACCCATGGTTTAGGGTGTTAGAAATCACAGACCTCATCCAAGGATTAAGGTGATGTTCATGGAATTCCTCACCTATGGTTTAGGGTGTTGATCATGGTATTCCTCACCCATAGTATAGGAGGTTGGACATGATGATTTATATCGATACTGATTGATTTTTCATGGTTTAGGTTTTTGATCGATCCTCTAAACACAATTGATTTTGATATGTGGTTTGTCGTTAGGTCGATGCTCATATCATGGGTAGTATAAAATATGGATTTGTTTTTGAACTAAAGATTTAGAAACTGATAGTATACCTTTTAGCTTAAGTTCCATATTGATTCTCTAAGAACCTTGTATTATATGGTTTGGGTATGATAGATAGATGGTCTACATCCGTGGTTTAGGTTCAAGACATAGGCTCTACTAACAATGTATATGATATGGTTGAGGTGATAGTATTATTATAGGTTTTATAACCATATTTACTACCTTATAATTGGATCTTGTGTGATATGATTATAGTGGAACGAGTTATCAATTTCAATGGAAATTGTTAGGGAAGCATTGGATGTGGTGACCTTATGTTATTTGGGGTGTACTGCCTTAGAGACATGCTTAGAGAAACCCTATAATTGGCCGAAAATGGTATGGTTATTCAGATTTATAAACTCAAGGATAGTGGAAAGTTTTATTATTTGTTTATTTCTATTTTTTTATATAGGTTGATAATATATCATTAGAATTCACTTATGGAAGAAGTTTATTGGTTCACCACTGGGGTTTCCTACTAATATTTCTTTCTCATCCCCTATACATGAACCTCATTGTGTGTGAAAACATTATTTATGATTTCAAACTGAGCATATATTCATGATGGATAAGGTGAAGGACCAATTTTATTTTTAATAAGGTTTCTCATGTGTAGTCTGGTGATCGAGTTTGAGAGGATTGGTAGGGTACTAAATATTGGGAATGCTATATTTCTCAGAGTTGTAAGTAGATTATAATGCATTTATTTTCCATTATTTATTTTATATATTTAATCGATCCAATGGGATATTGATGTTGTATGTATGTAATGGATTTTTAGGCCTTTATTGTATTTTAATTTATTATAGCATGCTTTTAATTGAGTTTATTAATTTTTTACATGTAATTTCATTGTATGATGATTGGTTACTTACTCCGGGCTGTGCACATTGTTATAGAGGTAGATACTTCTCACAATTCCACATTGGACCCCAAACTACTAGTTGAAAGCCTCTTGTATATGAGGTGGGGAACTTTATGGTTTTTTCTGAACTATATTAGGGAACCAGTTTAGTGACATCTAAGTTGGTATATTAAAGTCTGCCTCTTAAGATTTGATAAATGGGATTCAAAAAGAATGATCTAACTATATTAGGCCATATTTTCTCCATTGTTCATTCACTTTATAAAAATAAATTCTAATGATAACATTATTTCCAATGGTCATAATTACAAATGGCCACATAATAGTAATTTAATGGTTATATCTTAATTTTCATATTTCAAATTACATCCTAGATATGTATTACCTAACATCAATATTTACTACTTCATTCCAAATTTTTTTAAAAATTCTATTGATAATGTATATTTTATTTCTAATGTTTCTATTTCTTCTAATAGTTTTCATGGTTGGTGTAATATTCATTGAAAAGTTTGACCTTGTTGTGTATAACATTGTATGGTCATTATTATTTGGTTTTTAGATCCTTAAACTAGTCTTAGTTTCAATAATCAGTGTTATTATTTTCCTCATAATATTCTTTTGTAATAGTGTTTCTATGTAATTCTATTATGAAATATAATAAAATAGTAATTTTGAAAATGGGGTTATTTTATTAAAAAAAGAACTTATTTTAAGGGTTTCACATCCCCTCCCCCCCCACCATTAATAAATTTCATTCTAAATTTGTTTCCCTACTTCAAAACAAATGGGTATATTTTTCCTTCATTTCTTCTTCTGGTTCCTAGTAGCTTCTTAAGACTTTTGATTTCTCTATAAGATTTTCACAAGCCATGATATCTTCCTCCTAAATACTTAACCTCTTATGTTAAGGATCCGTTTTGGTTTCTCTTCATATAACAGGTCAGGTTATAATTCCACTCCATGGGTATCAATTATATGTATTGGTTTGGACATATACTATCTCAATAGAGATGTGTGTAATAAATCATAGACATTATAAATATTTTGAGTTAGTGTTAAATAATAAGTATCTAGTCTAACATAATATAGTACCTTAAATGATTCAATGTACCTTGGACTCATCCTCCCATAATTTCCAAATCTCATTACTACTTTATATGGTGATATCTTGATAAATATATGATACCAAACCTGAAATTTTGAGTCATTCCTTCAGTTTTCAGCATAAATTTACCATAAAATAATATAATCCTTGATTTTTTTTATAATCAATTGTATATTTTTGGTAGTCTTGATCATAAAATATATTCCAAATAGTGTCCCCTCTCCAACTGCATCCCAACATGTTGGATATATATGAATTTGTTTAGAGAGTGCTTCAAAAGTTTCTATTTAGATACTCTGGTGGAAACTGGTATAATAGGATAGATCAATAAGTGTTACATTTTTTCACCTAGATCCATTTAAAATCTAGTTACATTTCCTTTAACATGTATTCTAACGTTTGAATTTCCCTCTTATATTGTGCATCAGTTTGAGGATGATAGGTTTTCATCAATTTTACTTCTGTATTCAAATAATTTTGAAGGATCCTCTATAACTTAGATGTAAACATTGGATATTTAGAAAAAACTATAAATAGAATAAATCCAAGGAGTCTCACTACTTTTTGAATATATAGGTTAGTTTGGTACTCCATGGAAAAATATTCTATATGGAGATGAAAAGGGAATAATTTTTCAATCTATCATTGGTTAACCATATAGCCTTGATTTTATTGTATGTCTTTAGAATGTTAGTGAAAAATTACATATTGATGTTTTCCCACTTATATTGAGGTATGAGTAGTGCTTATAGTACCCCTTAAGGAATTTTTTCTCTTCCTTGAGTTATTGGAACACCAATAACCTTTCAATTCAATTGGAAATATCATATTTCATATTATCCTAACAATAATGATCATGAAGGTCACTATATATTTTAATACTTCAAGGATTGATAGTGAATTTAGATCTATGAGATTCATCCATAAAATCCTTATATATCTCTAAAATAGATAGGGAACATATCCTTGTAGAAAATTTTTGTACACCTACTTGATTGATATTCAATTTAGGAAACATCCCATTTTTCACAGCCATTATCTTCTTTTACATCAAATGATCATCTCTTTGATATTTATTGATCTTATATAGTAATTATGGTTGATAAATCATTTGGGATAGGATTAATTATTTTTATTCCCTTATGATTCCACTTCTATCATTATTAGGTCATTGATCAATGGATCTCCTTCAATCCTGATTATTTCATGAACACTAGGATCTTTCCTACCCAATTCATGTATGGATTTATTAACTCTTCTAGGGTGATAATTAATTGATTTTTCATAGTATTTAATAAATTCTAACTATCACCTATTTATCATGTTCAGATCCTTTTGTGTGAATATATAATTCAATCTTTGGTGTTATGTGTATATATAACATTGTATCCTATAAAGATATTGTATTCATATCTTCAAATAAAAAATGAATTCAATTAACTCCTGGACATGATTATGATAATTATTCTCATTAGGCTATAATTTCCAATATTCAATGGATATCACCTTGTAATTTTCCACAAGGAAACGTCTAATCGCTTTCATATATGAATCACAATATATAAAAAACCTTCTCTAACATAGGTTTAATTTGGAACAGGTGCACTAACCAATCTCTTCTTAAATTTTGGGAAACATTATTCTCACTCCTTTATACAAATAAACTTGCATACTTTTGGATTTAACATTTTTTGTGTATTATTAATCCATGAAAAGTTTTTCAAAAACCTTGTATAGTATCCTTCTAAACCAAGGAAACTGTGAATCCTAGTTACTATGGTAGGATGTGTCCAATCCTCTATAGATTTTGTCTTTGTGGGATTCATTAATACTCCTTCACATTTGAAGATGTGTCCAAGTAATAAGAATTTCTATAACTAGAAATCACATTTTATATATTTTATAAAAAAAAATAATCCTTCCTAGGAGTTTTTAATATGGCCGTTCGATGATCCTTTGGATCGTTGAGACTTTAAAAAAATATCATAATATCATTAGTAAAGTCCACAAAAATTTTATTGAGGAAGTAATTAAAGACTATATTCATCAAATAAATATTTATATTTATATAATTATTCAATCCAATGGGAATAAAAACAAAATTATAATACCTGTATATTTTTTAGAAAGCAGTCTTTGGGATATCTCTTGCCTTCATCCACAACTGATGATAACATGATAGAAGGTCGATTTTGGAGAATTGTTGAACCCCTCAAAGTTGTTAGAATAAATTATCAATACTCAAAATGGGGTATTTTTTATTTAATATTATCCCATTAATCTCTCTATAGTTAATGAATAGTTTCATTGATCCAACTTTCTTTTTACAATGATAATAGGTGCTCAATAAAGTGACACACTTGGTTGAATAAATCCTTTTTCCATGTGGTCTTGTAGTTTCTTCATTAATCTAAATTACTCCATATATGACATTATATATTGGGTATATGATATTTTCTTTTATATTGGTATGATTTTTATTGATAACTCTACATATATTTGAGGGGAGGTTCAAGTAACTCTTTAGAGAATACATCATTATATTCTTAAATAATGGTGAAATTTTCTATCTTTATACTTTCATTTTATTCTTCCACTTCACAAATCATCTATAAATATTTTAATATATTTAGACATATCCTTAGTGTTCTTAATAATTGTTTCTATCCCTAATTTCCACAAATAACTAAACCTTCTTTTGATTCTAACAATAGAGACCCACCTTTTTAATACATGACTTTTAACATAATTCCTTAACAAAATATTACATTAATAACTTTGAAGAATATTTTAAGGTATCGTGTCTTATAAAATAGGTAAATAATACCAAAATTACTTATGTAAAACATTAAAAAATTACTTAGTATTTTCCAAGGACACAATTTTAATTCTATCCTACGTTACCCTACTACAAGTAATTTCTTAGGGACATAGATCAATAGAAAAGTGTGGGCATAGAGTCAGATTAGGGATCAACCAAGGAAACAAAAAACTAGTGATCATCATGGGTAAAAATGAGGAATAACATGATATAATAATAATAAGTGCATGATACATAAAATGGAAATTTTTCTACAATATATACATGACACATTCATATCCATATATCCAAGGTTCATTACTAAAGTGTCATAAGATATATACCAAGTTTATTCACCGTGCTATCATAAACATGTCATATATGCAGATTAGTTCTTCGCATAATAAAATTAAATACTATCAAGGGGAAGAAAAAATATTAATTAATTCATGTGTCCCACATATATCATAATAATTAATTTCATTAATAACTTATCTAAAATAAGCAATATGTTTCATTTAAAATCATTCAGTACATAATTGTTTGAATACATGAACTTTTCATCATTTTTAACCCATTAAAAAGAAATTTGAGTTTATTATATTTATTTAAAAAATAATAAAAGGTTTTTACATCAAGTTTAATACCCATAAATAGAAAACAAATTGGTATTTTCAACATAATAATATTTCATAAATATTAAAGAAAAAAATCAGGGAAAGATTTGGAAGCTCACTCGGTATACAAAAAGAGGTATCTAATAGGATTAATGAGAGGGTATGGAATTCTATCATTAATAGGATATAAGTCTGGTATTATTGTAATCATTTGTTTGCATGAAATCATAAAAAATGAAAATAAATTATTGTAAAGGAAGTAATTGTAAGGGAAAGAGGAAAGAGGTATAGAATTCACTTTCCCGGGGAAGTAACTTCTTAAATATTGGAGACAGAAACCTTAGAACCATGGATAAACCTTAGAGGAACTTTAGATTAGGTAAATGAGTGTAATTTAATTTTAAATGAATTTATAATAGATAGTAATGTGTGTATGAGGAGGTATTTATAGTAAAATATATGAATTGTTTAATAATTTCTAACTATAGGTCTTGGAATTATAGGTTGTGAAAAAAGAAATCCCGTTTTCTTGTACAAGTTTTTTTGGCATGTTTTTAGACAATTAAGTCATGATATATAATATTTTAATAAATTATAATGGAAATATAATTTTTTATATTAATTTGGACATGGAAAAGTAAATTCTTTACAAAACATAGTTTTTACAATATTAATTTCCATTTTATACTTTATAAATTCATTTAGAGGTATTGAAATTGATTTAAATCCATTAAAATACATAATATTAATAAAATAATCTTTTGTTGGTCGTGTATTCAGATTTATAAATTATTACATCATTATTATATATTTTCGAATTTACTAAACACACTAAGAACATAAAAATATATTTTTACTATTCAGTTAAAAATTACGTATTTTAGAACATTATAAAAATTTCACCCTAACCTAATTCTAACATAATGATTTTAACTATAATTTTTATTTTATCAAAATAATTTCCTGAATATTATAATTTCAACTTTTAAATAAAAAATATTTATTTATTGAAAAATAATAATCTTTATGACATAGTCAACAATAATAAACTTATAAAAATTTACTAAGACATCATAAAATTATATTATAATTTATATTTTTATAAATATTGTCTCATAATAATATTTCATGAAAATAAATTTATTTATAATACCTGAATTAATAGAGTGTATATATTTTCTAACAATACAGTTATGTGTTATTTTTATCTCAAAATTTTTTAATCAAATCCAACCTATATTTGTTTTATTTTTTTATATAAAATAATAATGAAAATGATATTTTTCGAAATTACCATTTAATTTATACCAAAGAAATTACACTCATATGCTACTAAGATCATGATACGTAACCCCTTATTAAACCAGATATTCCCTAAGGATAAGTTGTGTGATGGTGGTAGTTTCATTCTCTGGCTTAGTAAACATTGACCTAGTGTTAATCTCTACTAACTTATACATATCACATAGATGATTTCATTAAAGAATCACTTGTTGGAGATATTCTTGGTCTGGTTCATGGGAGAACCCTAGGGATGAAACCTCCCTCCCACGTTCAAATAAATGGGCTTCAAAATGCATGACCCTACTAGTTGAGTCCATAATTTCTCCCATCTACATCAATTGTCGTTTCTCATTTCCCTTCCGAAACACTTATTCCAATAGTAATATTATTACTAATGTTCAAAATTTTCAATAGTCAAATTGATCAATGATCACATAATAGTAATAAAACAGAAATATCCTAATAATCACATTACTGATTATATCTTTTATATATACCACTAAAAATAAATAGTTACTATATTATTTCAAAATGATTTTAAAATTACTTTGATAATTTCTATTATATTCCTAACATTTCTTTTTCTTTAAATATTTTTCATGGTAGGTCTAATCTTCCTTATAGAGTTTGATCCTTTTGAGTATACCATTGTTTGGTTGATTTTTTTTTTGTTTTTATATCCTTGTACGATCATTAGTTATTATCATTAGTATTATTACAAAACATGTAATATTCATTTTTAAGAGTATTTCAATGTAATTCCATTAAAAAAAATAATATTGTAATTATTATAAAAATGTCTTATTATTAATCAGTGAAAGAACATTCAAGCTATTACAAGATATATTTATACTTTTAAATTACATTTAAACTCTACCCATTTTACCTCCCCTATAACTATATTCCATGTGTGGTAGTCCATGGTTAAAAGAAAGCTTTTAAAGTCTTCTATTTCCAAGAGGTATTTGATGAGAATATTTAAGCCCCCAAATTGAGTCATATGCACTCCATAGCCTTTGCATATCTATATTTCTCATCCACCCCCTTCCAAACCTATTAAAACCATACTAATATAATTATATTAGTTTAATTAGTATACTAAAATTTTATTTTTTTTATATAACAACCATTATATAAATCCGTCACATCCATTTGAAAATGAAAATGTTGACCAGATTATATGTGGACTATTGCCTTTATGAATGATGTATTACATTACATACCACTTCCCTATATGTATGGTTCTAAGAATGTATTTTATGAATAAAAATTATCTTTCTGAAATGATTAATATTATAGAAGTATAAATTAGTAATTCTATTTATATCTAAAATATGATTAACATAACATATTTTTTTCGATAAAAATTATCGAAACAATCTATTCACTAATTTCATATTAATGGATCATAACTAAAAATCACATTGAATTCAACTAAAACATTATAAATAATTAAGTAACATATATTCAATTATATTCAATGGTAATTTATGTTATGAATATGGTTCTGTATGGGTAACACAAAATTGAATGATCAATATAAAATAACTCATTGTTAGTAAATTAGCTGAAATGTGTTTGTTTTGGATTCCATTCTCATAAACCATATCCATTCCTTCCATAAAATTAAATTGGGAATACATAAAAAATAAAATCAAAATAATTACACTACATTTAATAATCAAAAAATGATGAAATTTTTATCAAAGAATAATAATCGACATCTCCATTACAAAACTTATACGAATCAATAAATGTTACCAACATATAAGGATGAAAAAAATAATAACTAAATAATAAATATATATTAAATGAATATACTTATAAGGTATTGTATTCTTAAAACCCACCCATTATGGTTTTACAAAGATTAGTGGTGCCGAGAGAAAGTTTATAGTTGTCATAAGGGATACAGTTGAGTTCTGGTCTTTTAAAAGGTCAGGAAATCATAGTGGTGGGTGTAGTGCTGCCATTTTTTATTTGGGTGCTTGAATATTGGCCATGGGGATGGTCAGGTTTTTTCAGGATTCTCCATGGTGAATTAAATGAACTAGTGGTCTACGATGTTGGTTTTATCACTTGGGTAGTATCCCTATGAAAGTCAGGCAGTAGGAAAACCCCAATGAATGGTGTTGTGATGGATTAAATGGTTTGGAGACCACCTATGTAACATGGGAAGATATATCTCACCACACCATGGTCTTGGATATGGTGAAGAAAAAATGATCAATCCATTTTTTCTACACCATATCTATTATCCATGGTGTCCAATGGAGGAGAGAATGCGCCTTTGACCACATCATGGTCTAGGTCATTGTGGTGATAAAAATAATTTTCAAAGAACATCAAAATGGGTGGTAGAATTTCATGGGAGATTTAAATAACCTTTTTCCAAGGGAGAACATAGAATATATGGATATCTCCATATGAGGCCATTTTGGATTCCTCTATCTTCACTCTTTTCTGAATGTTTTTATGTTAAACCCCTCTATTTTGGGTTGAGTTCTAAGCATGGTTTGATTAGGGTTTACAATGGATAGGTTATGGTAGTTCTCCCCTTGATCTTGGTAAAGTTTAGTCCCTTTATTATTCTATTATACGGTTTCCTCTCTTGGAATATCCAATCAAGGAATGGGATCCCTGTTCTTTTCCTCTTTTATACACATCTATAGAAATTGATTGATTTTGTATTTATTTAGGTGGATATTATTGGATGAGAATTTCAAATAAATAATTATATTAGTATTAAATTTAAGGGGATGGGAGTTATCACATTATTTTATTTGTTTTTTAGTTATTTATTAATGGATTATATATGTTTATTTCATTTATGAAAATCATATATGTTGGGGGCCTTGTTTGTGTTGAGATTGATGTGATTTTTGAAACACTTATTTCGTTGAATTTTTGAACTCACCATGCATGAAAGGATAAAGAACATATATATGTATAATAAACTAGTTTCCAATGGAAATCTATAATTATGTGATAAAAACAATGTTAAATAATATGTGATGTCATGAAATCCCTTGAACTAAAACTGTTATAGATGTGGAAGCTGATATGTGTTTTGATGTGTTGATGTGCTTATAAAATAGTCTTGTTTTATGTGTTTGGATATTTTGTGGATTTACTAGTTATGGTGGATATTGTTTTCATGGAAGAGTGTAATGGGTAGTGAAGATACAATTGGTTGGAAAGGGTTGAAATGTGGGTTAATGTGTGGTGGTATTGATGTGTGGTTGTTATGGTGTAATGTATGGGTTTCATTGATAGATTAGAATGTTTCGTGTTGTATAATTGTTGGATGATGTGGTGTGGATGGCCAGGGGTTTGGTTTTTCATGTTCGTTACCCATTTATCCATTTAATTAATTTGAAATGTTGAAACTGAAGTAACTTGTTTTGGTAAACGAATTAGCATGGGAAGAAATTAAGTATGAGTGTGTCCTAAAGTTGTTATGTTGTAATTGTATTAAAAGAAATTTAATGATAATTGAATGGGAGTATTAATTTTAATTGAAATTTCTTATTAAATGGGGGTTATTAGAACATGTGTGGTTTGGTGCATTAGTGGTGGATGTAGATCGAGATAGAGGTTGTAAGATTTTGTGGTGATATCATGAGACACATTGGTACTCTTTTTTGTAACCCATATTCTATGATTGTGTGTTATATACTTGTCCTATATTTCAATTTTATTTCTATATTCACCCCATCTAAGTTGGATAACCTTACCAATGAATATTGGTTTTCAGTTTTGAGTGGTCTCCCCAAACATCTAGGTTGGCGAGGGCAGATGGCTAGCTACCACCTCTCCCATGATCCCTCTTCCAGGTGAGGTTGTTAGGTACAAGATACGATGTCTATTTGATATAGTTAACATATAGTGGTATTTTATGAGAGTATGATGTGGTTCATGGTGGGTTCGTTCATGGTAGGTGGTTCGTACATCGAAGTTGGAATAGGATTATGATGATGTGATAGTTGTAAAATGGGTTGAGATCTAGGGATTTCCCTTTATGATGAATTTTTTGATGAAATGTTCTTTATAGATACAAAAGGTATGTGAGCACATTATGTTTTATATTGGTGGGTCGGAGTGGAAAAGTATATGGGGAAGTGTATACAGAGCACCATGATTATATTATTTTGATTCTATATTAGTATATTGGATGTTTTATTATGTGATAGTGCCACGGTGAGGTTGGAATGAATGGATTATTTGTTTAGGGTTTTTTCAACTATATTTTCACTAGAGAATTAATATAATATTTTTATATTCTGTGAGAGACTTTGTTATGATCATACTGATTATACATGTTATTCTCACTCTATGTGTATATAAATTGTTTTACAGGTTTCTATGAAGGATTTTAGGACTGATATGGACACCACAATCATGAGAATTTGTGTTTTTTTTAGTTTTCATTATAGGATTTTCTTTAGATACCTTACTTGTATAAATTCATTTGAATTTGACTAGTTTTTGTGATGTATTGTTGTATGGTTTTCCCCCTATTTAATTTTTATGTTTTGGGGTTGTTTCTTGTTTAGTATCATTTCTATTGATCATGATTTTTTATTAAGGGTAATTCCTTTAATATGTGCGACTCCATTTTTACCCATGGTGCTAGTTTCCATCCAAGGGCCCACTAGAGGTGGTACTCAGGGTTCATTATCTCAGCTACTTCATTATCCAGGAGGGGTACTATTTGAGGGAAGGTATCATGAAAGAGTGGTATCATAGGTTTAGGCTGAGAGATAAGATGGAGATTTGGGGTTGTAACTATGATGATTTCATTGGTTAGTTAGGTAAACAATGTTGATGAACCTAGCATGTGTTGTTAGTAAGGGAGACTGACTAGGGAATAGGATTTAAAAAACCAATATGATCTGAACTAAGGACATTAAGTTTAAAAACAGTCTAGGTGAAGTGAAATTAATTGTAGGATAGATACCAAAAAAACATATATGAATAATACTGCTTGCGCTTGGGATCAAATGGGGTAAATTTTGTAATTAAAAATGAATTCAATTAAATAATCTTAATATCCCCTAAAATTTCGATTAGTAATCCTTATTTTATTTTAGATATGTCTCTTGGACATTATCTTTATATAGTCTAAATATTAGATGTTCATCTTGATGATCCAATTGATCATCAAAGGGTCAACCCAAAAAAGGATAATGAGGAGTGTTGGAGGACATTGTGTTCCTTTCAAAGGCAATCTGTGGAGCACTGGTCAGAGGAGCTTCATATCAGCATCCGTTTCATATAGGCCCGAGAAGAGTACATAGACTCTTAAGGATCATGTTGGATGATGGGTGCATCACATCAGTGGTTGATGTTGTATCTTGAGGAGTGAAAATAGTCAAACATTTCATGGACATATTTCATGAAAAATCTACATGTTTAATTCCTATCATCGATAATGGAGTTGGTAATGTGGAAGGAGTTAATTTATCTTTAGTAGAGGAGCATGAAGGTGTGAGATTATAGAATTTATTTTAAGGAAATCTTTTATTTCATAGCCAATATTTTTCCCAAAAAGGAGTCTCATTCATAGAATCTTGAGGTGGTGCTCCAACCATATATCCAGTATGTTCTTACTACATTTGTGTTAACAATGTATTTGGTGGCTTATAAAAATGAATAGGTTATTGAAAAAATACACCCATGAGGAGGGATATTGTGAGAGGGGTTACATAAGGGTTCCTTGAGGGGAAGGGTTGTTATCATTATATTTCATATGTTGGGGTCTATGAGGTTCCATATAGTGGGGAGTATTCCTCTGTATTTTCATTTCTAGTATTATGGGTCCAATATATCCTTTTTAGACTTTTTAATAGAATTATATGTCTTTTAAGTCATGTTCATCACTGGTATTAGTTCCTAGTGGTCCTTTGATCTCAATGCGGTGGTGAGGGTTAGGTTTAGTATCATCCTCTATAGAATTTGTCGGTGAGGCTGTATCAGCAGTAAGGGAAACAATATTTTTATCAACCTTAAAGAGATGAGATAGTAAAGGGATGACCTTGTGATGTTCCCCATATTCAGGAACCCTGTACTAATTTTTTTCATGGTGGTGGTCAAAAATAGTGGGGAAAATGAGTTGGGTGTGGATGGTGGCATGTTATAGATGTTCCAACACCAGAAGATCCATAGATTTTCTTAGGTATGATTAGTGTATCCTATAATCTTCTGTGTACTTTGTTTCATTTAGTATCCCCTAACTCTATTGTTTATCCTACCTTAGTCTGTGGTTTAGAGATGTATGTAGAGTGTCTTACCATTCTGCTGGTGTTTACTATACTATTCAGATGCCAATCCTGATTGTTTGATGTATGTTGGGGATATAGAATACTGATGGGGAACCATAATTCGTGTCGGTATTTTTTCCCTTTTTACAAATATATCATAATGAAATATACTTAGGATGGAATGATTTTATTTTGTACATGATGTTTTTGATTTCTTTCAGAGGATTGTCATGTTCTCTATTGTTAGTGGTTATAGTGAAATTTCTATTTTTGAATAGGGTTATCAAATGGGTAGTGGGAATGTGTAGAACCTTATTTCCTTGATAGCTGAGTCTTTTGTTATGTGATTGAAAATTGATGCGGTGTAGGATCCCAAAGTCATCATGTAATTTATACATT
Source organism: Viscum album (assembly GCA_963277665.1). Lineage (NCBI taxonomy): Eukaryota > Viridiplantae > Streptophyta > Magnoliopsida > Santalales > Viscaceae > Viscum > Viscum album. The sequence goes on from OY728161.1 coordinate 1,259,596,686, forward strand.
TTTCTTCCTAGGAGGTTGTAACACTACCTCCCAAACATGGAGTAGATTTTTTGATATAATTATAGTCAAGTTTCACTATGATTTCAATAGATCCTTATCAGATAATGAATTTCGAGTTGACATAGTTAAGGATTCAAATCTAGGATCTTATATAAATGGGTTACATCTATCCTAGTGTCTCTTCATGGGATACTCTAGTGATATTCTCTAAAAAGGAAGATTGTAGTATGAGGATGTTTTAAGAATACTTAATCATAAACTAGGTGATAATAAAGAATCATTACCATATTCTAAGTATAGATGATATATTTGATCATATAAAGGGAGATAGCTAGTTTTCAATGATCGGAATATTGCCATTGTACCATTAAATTAGTTGAAATATAAAGATACCCCGAAGACTACCTTTCAATGTAGGTATCGAAAATTAGAGTTCTTTTTCATGTCATTTGGTGTAATGAATGCACCAGTTATGTTCATGTGAAAAATGATATCTACATACCATTATTTCCTAGACCAGTTCATATACATCTTGATATACTCAAGATTAAATTATGAACATGTTGAGTATCTCATAGTCATCATGTAGGTTCTTCAACACCACCAACTATATTGAAAGTTTTCCAACTAAATTTTTTTTTGAATGGGAAGTGTATTTATTTGGACAAGTGATGTATTAGAAGGGTGTGTTCAATGACCTATCAAAGATAAAGGTAGTTATTTCATGGGAAACACCCAAAAATTTGATATAGTTTCAAATATTATGTGGTCGTATGGGTTATTAAGGAATGGATGTTCCTAATATTTATTTTATTGTTGCCCCATTAACTACTTCAACCAATAATTGATATGATTTTTTCTAGACTAATTAGTTTCAAGAATATTTTGAATACCTACAAAATATGTTGATCAATATTTTAGTGCAATGGTTACCCAAGGAAGTGGTGATGTATGAGGTTATCTGTGATGCATCCTGTCTGATCTTGGGATGAATCTTAATGAAGAAAAGGGAAATAATACCATATGGTTATACTCACTTTATCCTCCACTGTTGTAAATATTCCACCCATGATCTATAGATTGTTTTGAATTTTTTTCCCCTAAATATGTAGTCACATTACCTAGTCGGGGACTATTTCATGGTCTTCTAAAATTATAAGAGCCTGAAGTACATCTTCTATAAGTGGAATATGAGTCTTAAACAGTGCTGGTGGGTGTAATTTCTCTAGGATTATGACTTAGATAACTCTTATACCTAAGGTAAATGAAATATTATGGATGATGTGATGAGTAGGAATTTGTGAAGGTATGTCATTCAAGAGTTGGGTGATACTAGTAAAGGGATGTAAGAGATTTCGATATTATATCTCAATGCTAAGGAACATGGTGGTAGTGGATTTATTTATTAAATTACTATGGAATTGTATTTTATGATGTGTTTGGGGAGCCTTAGTTGGTATAATCAGATGTTGAGGTGGTGTGATATCATTTTGTACATGATGATGCTTCAAAGTAGTGGTTAGAGGATAGTCAAAACGGAATAATGTTTTGGGGGAGGTGGTTCATTTAGATGGTGATGTGTGATGTATTCCTATTTGAGGTTCATAGCTCACCCTTAGATGTTTATCCAAGTGTTTCCCAAATGTATCATAGATTTGTAAGAAAACATTAATGGCCTATGATGAAGTGATCAGTGGAGGATTTCATTTCACAGTGTCATGTTTTTTATTTGGTGAAAGTAAATTATTCTGTTCTAGGATTTTTTTTCATCCCTTAGATATCCTTGAGTTGAAGTGGTTAGACATTTGGATGGATTTCATCAGCGGGTTAACCCCAACTTAGGGAGTTGAAATGATTCTTAGGTGATTGTGGACCTTTTGAAAAAATCATTCCACTTTTTACTGATCATGGATTCAAGTTTCATGGATACATTAGAAAAATTGTTTGTGGAAGAATTTGTGTAACATCCCAAGGTGTTGAGGATAATAATTTATGATCTGGATCCTAAATTTACATCATAAATATAGAGAGGATTACAACATGCCTTTAGATCTAAGTTTTTCTTTGTCACATGTTTCCATCCCCAGACATATGAAAAAACAAAGTGGACTATCCAAACACTAGAAGATATTTTATGGATCTATTTGAGTTATTGTATAGACTTTTATGGTTTTCACTATTTTGATGGACTATGTTTGGGGAGTCATTTTTTTTTACTAGATGTGGTAAAGATAATAATAGAGATAATCTAAAAGGTTCAAAAGAAAATGAACTCGATGAAGTACTTCCACAAGGACTATATTAATCTTAAGTGGAGGCCCCTATAGTTTGAGTATTGAGACCATGTGTTCTTAAGGGTTTACCCTTATCAGTCATAGAATATGTTTGGTTTGTTTGGAAACATTTTCCCCTATTATTTGGGAATTTTTAGTAATTATAGAACATTGTTGAGGTAGAGTATTAATTAGATTTCTTACATGGATGTACAGGATCCATAACATCATCCACACATCTCATATCCATCCGTATAATCATAATTAATCTCATTTTATTGATTGTGGATAATTATATATCACAGATGATGAAATTTTTCTAGATGAAATAACCATGATCTGTTATTTTTAAGAAATAATTTTTTCTGTATGATTCATTTCCTTGGTTCATGTGTTATGGAGACATGGTTAATTAGAGGATAATACATGATATTATGTGATGCAGATGAATTCCCAGTACCCAAAGCTGTTTGTAATTGTATTGAATGTTTTTTTCTTTCCTTGATGATTTAAGAGTTTAATTTTTCTAGTTAATGGCATGTACTTATCTCCTCTTGTTGGTGTTCTTGGATGATTTAAGTGTTTCATTTCTAATGAGATTCTATAGTGATATCTCATGGGGTGGTTTTTAGACATATCCCTTTCTCATCTTCCTTTTCAAGATTTTTTCTAGATCATAAGATCTATTTTATAGGTATCTAATCTGATGTGAGGAATACTTAAAACCATCTTATTATGTTTTTCAAGGACTTAGTGGTGTATATATTGATTTTGGAGGTTTTTTGGGGCCTTGAGGACAGTTATGGACTTTCAGAAGGTCACCACATCATGGTGGTGGAAGTGGTGCTAGAATATTTAGGCTTGTCTGATTTTTGAATGATTTTTGGGTTGGTTGTGTGGTGTTGGGATGCTCCAAAATGAGTGAAATGGAATTTTTTTGTGTGTTTTAGGTGTGGATCTTAGGTGGTTGAATTTTGTAACGTGGGCAGTAGAAAATTCCTAGGGAAGGGTGTGGTTCTAGGCATGGTGTTTTAGGCACCACATATGTGACATGAGGAGCTGAAACTCACCATATCATGGTCTTGGTCATGGTGTGAAGAAAAAAATCATTTTTTGTTACACCATAGTGGCTTGATGCAACAGGAAACATAGGATCCAATACACCCTGTACCATGTTGTAGACAAGGTTATGGTAATGATAAAAATTGTTTTTAAAGTATATGGAAATTGGGGAGACATATATAAGAGATTCAGAACACATTTTACAAAGGGATGCCATCTTAAAGAGGGTTGTATCTATGCTGTTTTGAATCCATTCAAGATTCAATTAAAAAAATGGGGTCTACCATCCCTTGTTTCAATATAATAACTCATTATCCAAACATTGGATAACTCCAATCCCCATTAGAGACCTTTGAACATCTCTCTTGAGGGTCCCAAATTCTTTGATCGTGGAGAATTTATTTCCCTTGATTCAAGACACCTGTTATGTCAGAGTGGTGATGATATGTGGTCTAGAGGGGGGTTAATAGACCAACATAAATTTTTTAAAGAGATGGAATTAATCACTGAAATTAATTATTAGAGTTAATTAATTGTTGGGAAAAATTAAAATAAGGAATTTTTATAGTGTTTCAATACAAATTGGACATATTCCACTCTTATACCTCTCCACTATGTGAGAGATATGTTATATACAAAAATTATTTTTGAAGGGGAATCATAGTCTGATTACAACTTAATTTTTCTAGTGGAAGTATAACTAAAACACCTAAATTTTGTGTGTGGAGTTAGAATCCAATTAGAAAACCCACTTTAGACTATGAGAGTCACAACATGAAAATATTGGATTTAGAATCTGTGAGTCAAAACCAAAATAAATAGGATTATTTTTTTTGAAAAATCATAAACATAAAGTGAGAGAATGTGTGAGAGATAAGAAGTATTATTAAAAAACAATGAACTGGGATTAAATAGATAGATAAACAAAAGAATCATAGGTAGTAGTTACTAATTATAGGTTCGGATTATATCTTCAAGTTAGTAGTACTCAAATAAATTTAGATATAGTCCTTTATATGTCATCTAGTATGTGAAATTAGTCACAGATGACTTCACATATTTGCATGGTACTCGAAAGAAGAGTTCAGGTTGAATACAAAGAGTGTCATAGTAGAATAAAGGTATAAGTATCAATTTGTGTCATGGTTACTCATCCATGAAGTTATTTAAATTTATTAAATAATATAGATACTCAATAAAACTGAGCCATGGGTGAGATAATTCAAATTCAAAATAGTAGATATAGAATTATCACGAAGAGAGAAAGAAAGATATTATCATTTCAAAACTTTCTCCCAAATCTAACTCAATATTCAAACCAATAAGTATTTTTTAGACCAATTTGATATCATTTCAAGAATCAAAAAATGAATCCATAAAAATTTGTCAAATAAAATCCCATAATAATTTCACAACAATTTCCCTTCAAAATTAAAAATTTAAAAAACTTACATAATATTTTAAAAATAAAGAAATTCAAAAAAATAGTAACACTACATTAAAAACTATAAAATAAGTTTAATAAATTTTTTAAAATCAAAAATAAATTTAAAAATATTAAAAAAAACAAAACAAAAAATAATAAATTTAAAATTTTGAGTTCCATGTTGTAAGTTAATGTGTGAAATGAAGAAAGGATTTTATATTCATATAAATATGTTTAAAAACTATAAGAACACTTCACTTATATTCTATATAATTAATATAAATTTTAATAATCATTGGAATAATTTTTATATTTTAAAAAATGAAGCAAATCATAATACCATGAAAAATGTGAAAATAATTTAATTAGGAGAAACTAGTTTTTTAAACCTAGGAAGAGGTAAGTTTCCCTGAATGCGTATAAATTAAATAAAATTTTATCATATTTTTTACAGCTAAAACTTGATTTTATTAATTTGAACAAGTGTAAATAGGTTTTATATGGGCTTATATAAAGGCGAAAATAATTTTATTTGAGTTTTATTAAGATAATTCCATGAATGTGTAAGGGTACATCCATGCATGCATAATGGTAAAATCAATGTTTAACTTCTTGGATTAGGTCAGCTAAATAGTATATAAGGGTAACTCACATTTTTTATATGCTACTTAACAGTAAGAATAAAGGCATGTAAATGTTGAATTTTCTACAAGTTTTGTAAGGATAAGTGTAAGAACCCAAATCTTCTTTTCAGGTATGTTTTCCTTTTCTGGTCATTTTTGGGAAAGAGGGTTTTTTGGAAATTTTCGAAGTACATGCCATGTAATTTATGAGTACATGACGTGTACTCAATTACAGCAGGTAGTCGTGTGTTGGCCGTGTAGCGGGCTTGCACACGGCCTTGCACACAGCCATGTGTGATAACCTAGAGGCCGCCTAAAGTGGAGTAAAGAAATGGCGAGTACATGTCGTGTACTTCAAAAGTACACACCGTGTATTTTGTTTTTTTCATTAAACACATCGGGGTCGCGTCTGCGGACAGAATCAACTCCTTCTCAACCTAGTTCGTCCGAGAGCACCTAGCAGCTGCAGATCTTTGACAAGCCCCCGACCGAGCATCCGTTCTCCGAATCTAACACAGTCGGTTGCATTGGAATCACATCGGTGATTTCCCTCTTCTCCTAGAGCACCATCTTTTTATTTCTCCTCTCTCGTGAGATAATGTGGGTTGAGAATTTTAGATGTTTTTGTTGATCTTCGACGTTCTAAGGAGATTCATGAATTGAGGTCCACATATAGTGATCTCCTAACCCCGAGGTAAGAGGTATGTGCCTTTTCGTTCAAAGTCTATCAGTATTATGTTTAAATTCTGCCAATACCCTCGAACATGGTATTTTGTGTTTACTGTTTTACACCTGTTGTTGAATGCTAGGCTTATATTCTTGTGTAGAGGTTAATTGGATATGAATAGGGTTGAGTGCTATTATTTGGATGTATTTCTCATGCATTTTCTATTTATGACTGTTTGGTCATGTTTAGCCAGTTGGCTTCCAGTCCTGTTTTCCATGCCTGTTGTTGTTGGATGGAGAGTTCATATTCTGACATGCTTGATATGTTTTTGACTGGTAATCCAAGTAGTTCTGTAGGTTTACTTTGGCCATATCGCACTGCTATGCTCGTTCACCTACACAGGACCGTGAGAACCTAGTGTAGTAGACTATAAGGGGAATTGGCTGAGTGAGCTTCCTCAGAGAGTCTTTGAGCACTTTAGACTATAAGATGAATTGACTGTGCAAGCTTACTAAGAGAGTCTTTGTTTTACTCTAAATTACCTTGATTAATCTAGATTATAAGGGGAATTGACTGAGTGAGATTTATTAGAAAGTCTTTGAATGACCTGGGATATAAGGGTAATTTCCCGAGTGAGCTTCCTCACATAGTACTTGAACTTAGGGATATAAGGGGAATTAACCGAGTGAGCTTCCTCAGAGAATCCTAGACTACCTTAGCCTATAAGGGGAATTGACTGTGAGTTCTTCCTTAGAGAGTATTTATGAGTTATTATGACTGAACCAGAGGGGTTAGGCTGAGTGCACTACTCAGAGGGTTGCTTATACTTATTCGGTAGGACCAGAGGGGATTTCTATGAGTACTTCCCAGAGGGTTACATGTTTGAGGTAGAGCTATTTATTACACTCTTGCTTTATATTGAAACTATGGATTATTTACTTCTGAGTACTTTCCTGTTTACAATTTTCTATACTTTTACTTGTCTTATATTCATTGACTATTAGGCATGGATATTCGTGTGGTTTCCTACTGGTATTTAGTCTCACACTGTATTTGGGCCATGCTTTTGGGCCCAAAAAGATTATATTATTGTAGGTATAGATAAGGGAAAGTGACCTTCTACTTCAGGTACTTGATTTGATGTGGAGCTAGAGAGCATGGGACCAAGCTATGGCTTGCGAGGCTGGTGAGTTTATCTTCTTTCTTTTTCACTTTGGTTTAGCACTGTTGTGTTCCATAATTGTGACTTGTTTGACAGTTTTCCTAGACATATGTATCATACATCATTTTATATATGTTCTTCAGTTTATACTTCAGTTTTCTGCTGTTACTACTGTATGTCATTATTAATTCTTCTGCTCTTGTATGTATTTATTTACTTCTGTTTTGTACTCTGCCAATGAGGGAATAGTTTCCCCAATATCACAACCAAGGCCCTCACTGCTAGTGAGCAGCCTCTAGCGTTCGTGGAAATGCTTTGAGGCCATGTGACCAACCGGGTACGGGGAACCTCTGGGTAGCTTCTAGAACTGGGACGTGAAAAGTGATATTAGAGGGATTCTTTTCTCTTGACGTACTATTTGGGGCATTATACAGGGATATGATGGAATGGGTACTTTGTAATAATATGTTCGTGGGAGTAGCTAACTCGTGTTAAGGGAAAAGCCAATCTACCATGTTTAATTACAATATTTCTGGTTTTGAAATTATTAAATTTGATTTGATTTCACCTTGAGTGATTCACATGAATTGTGTTATTATTTTTGATGTTATTGAGGTTTTATTTCTGTTGCAACCTGATGAGATGAGGGTATGCCATCTCATGCATCATATAGGGACTTTCTATAAATCACATGTCCTGCATTTTTTCCATGCAATCTAGGATGCATTAGTAATTGCAAGTTGTTGTGATAGATGATGTGTAAAATATTCATGATGGTGTGATAGTTTCCTTGATAGAAATACCTGATGTTTCATAGGGTATTGTTTGTGTAGATTTTTTCATGAATGAACACCAAAATTTGGTTCTTGAGATGTTATGGGCCTTCCTAGACCGGAATTTGGTGGATCATTTCCTAGTTTTCCATGTTATTATGTGTACAAGATGAAAAAATTTGATTCGCGAGGAGTATGGGCCCTCACGGATCAGAATTTGGAACTTTATTTTTTCGTTTCAGGGTTTTCTAGGTACCAGACTAGTTTCTGAGGCTTATTGTCCAGAAAAACCCAAAATACATGTCATGTAGTGTTAAGTACATGCCAAGTGTTCTTCTGTTTGGGAAGAAATGGTCTTTCTTAAGTACACACCATGTAGTCTCTAACAGTCTCATAGGCCATGTGGGCAGAGACACAGGATGGGGGAAATCTAGTGGGAACACGTTGTGTACATTTTGAACATGTCGTGTAGTTTTGACCTAGTGTCCACCCACATAACCAACAACATGAATGGATAAGATCTTAAGCTATTCACTTCATGTACGCATTGAACACGCCGTGTAGTTTGACCCGGGTACTCAGCCATTTCATGAACAACATGGATTGATGTCATCCTTTCACGTATACGTCGTGTCTGCCTTGTACACTCCATGTAGTCTTGCCTTAGGAGAGCCGTGTGGCTTAACCGTGTAGAAGGACTCGGGTAAGGGAAGACGATTCAAGTACATGTTGTGTGTACGGGGTGTTACATGACCAATATTAGCAGGAGTACATGCCCATGTAAATGACTTCAGGGAACCCATCGTGTAGGAATTGTACACACTGTGTAGTCATGTTTTGTAAAACATGAATTCTTTCTTTATCATGTTCCCTTATTACACTCCTTTTTCAGTCATTGATAATATTGATCTAAGGTGTGTTTAATCTTGCAGATTCATGCCACTGAGATGTCCTCCGGTTGTGCGCTAGTTTCCAGATGGTGATCAGACACCAGATATGGTTAATCAGGGACTACCTACAGATCCTCCCATTGTGCAAGCCTTGGCACCAGCCGTTGTACCTGAAATAGGTGCTAATGCAAAATTCAGGGAGTGATTTTTGAGGATGACGCATACCTTTTAGGGAGTGCTGCCTCCGGCCCCATCGATGGCTTATTTGACACGGGTCTCTCAGTAGCAACATCCTCCTACTTTCTCAGGGGATGGAGGACCCCAGGCTATAGAGTCATGGCTAGAATCCATGTTGATGATTGTTGAGCATATAGAGATACCTCCAGAGAATAGGGTGAAGCTCTCTACCTACATTCTTCAAGACTCCTCCAAGAGGTGGTGGGATGTGATCTCTCAGGCAAGACGTTAGAATAATTTGGATTGGGATGAGTTTTGATGAATCTTTTATGATTACATCTATCTGAAGTCCTTGATGGTCGATAGAGCCCGATTGTTTAGGAGTCTAGAGTAGGGTACTCCTTTTGTTATGGGGTATTATTCTCACTTCATAAGGCTGTAGTGTTTCAAAACTATTCCAGGAGATGATGATTTGTTTCTTTCATGGAAGTTTGAGGATGGTCTGAGGCATGACATCCGATCTCAGGTGAACATATTTAGGTTGACTTTGATATCTTTTATTGTCAACCAGGAACTGATCATAGAGAGTAATCTGAGGGATTCTAAAGTTGTGATCCAGGGCTGTTCGGCATCCAGATTTAGTGCTCCCCCAGCTGATTGCATGAATCGTCGTAGGGAGGTTGTGCGAGGAGATCAAAGTAGGAGGGATGCATCTTCTGGTAGTCACGTGGTGTGCTACCAGTGTGGGAGAAGAGGGCATACAAGGCCCCATGGACCGAGAGACCCAGTGGAGTACCGATCTTATGGAAATATGAGTCATCTCCAGCTATTTTGTCAGTTCTTCTCACCAGCAGCTGGTGACAGGGGTTCTTCTATGACTCTGTGTTCAAGAGCAGCGCCACTAGTTTCTCACCAGTCATGGAACTGGTGTTCTTCCGGCCGTTCAGGATGAGTTGGAGGTTATGGTAATAATAGTCCATCACTGGTTCTTCAGAGACATTAGTGTGGATCATCTCAGAGTGGTCAGGTAGGGTCATTGGGTTGCGGTACTGGCCAAACTTTTGCAGTGGAGTAGACCCAACAGGAGAAGGATCCCAGACCTTCTACCATTTGAGGTGCGATCTTAGTATCCTTAGTTTTAGCATCTGACCTTTTTGATACAGGGGATTCCCATAGATTTATATCTTTTTTTCCGTGGAGATCCTTGGGCTCTGCATGTTTTCTTCTTCTGATATCTTGATACTGGACACTCTATTGGGGACTAGAACGACTAGTGTACGTTAGTGTAGAGAGTTCCCTCTATAGGTTGGTGGATTCCACATTCTGTGGGACCTCTATGTCCTAGAGATGACAGACTATGATGTCATTCTTGGAATAGACTGGCTAGTTTCCTTCCATGCAGTCGTCGATTTTTATCATCGTAGGGTGAGTTTCGTATCACCAGAGGGTGTATCCTTTATTCATAGGGTTGAATGGGGTGTTTAGGCGAGCAGAGAGGGTCTAGAGCATCATGGGTTGGGAGGAGTTACAACCCAAATTGCTAGTATATATGTGGATGACCAGGGGACTTCACAGTTAGACTTTCCTCCAGTGGTTGATCGTTTCAGAGATGTCTTTCCAGAGTACTTTTCAGGTTTGCCTCTAGAGCTAGAGGTAGACTTTTCTATTTAGCTTATTCCAGGACTACCACCAGTGTCCATTCCTCCTTATAGGATGGTTACACCAGAGTTGAAGGAGCTCAAGAAGTAGTTAGAGGAGTTGCAGGAAAAGGGTTTTATCCGACCCAATACTTCTCCTTGGGGTTCTCCGATCCTATTTGCGAAGAAGGCAGATGACACCCTCAGGATTTGTGTGGATTATCGGAAGCTAAACCAGTTAAAGGCCCCGAACCGATTTCCCTTTCCTAGGATTGATGATCTCTTTGATCATCTTCGAGGATCCTGGGTGTTATTGAAGATTGAATTGAGGTCCGGTTATCATCAGTTGCACGTTAGACAATCTGATATACCTCTCATAGCCTTTCTGATCAGGTATGTTCTATACGAGTATATGTTTATGCCGTTTGGTCTCACGAACGCGCCTGCATTTTTTAGGTCCCCGATGAACCGAGTGTTCAATCCAAACTTGGTTTCATTCGTGGTGGTTTTTGTGTATGATATCTCGGTGTACTATCACACTTGACACAACCATACTACCACTCTTGAGATCATTTTGAGTACACTGAGTGAGAATATGTTATATGCTAAGCTCTTAAAGTGACCCTTTTGGATGGATCAAATTCACTTTTTGGGTCATATTATCTCAGAGGCAGGAGTATCAGTAGACCTAGAGAAAGAGATATTTTTAGTTTCCTGGGAGAAGCTGAAGAACGTCTTTGAGGTGTGGAGTCTTTTAGGGCTGGCTGGATACTACAGAAGTTTCATACAGGACTTTTCACGCTTGGCAGCACCACTGACAGGTCTGACTAAGAAGGGTGCGAAGTTTTTATGGTAAAATTCTTGTGAGTCATCCTTTCAGGTGCTAAATGGGAGTTTGACTTCAACACCGATACTAGTATTGTTATATCTAGGAAATATCTATACTATTTACTGTGATGTGTCAGGTATTAGGCAGAGAGGTATTCTTATGCATAGTGTCGGTGTCGTTGCGTACGGGTCCCGGCAGTTGAGGCCTCATGAGAGGAATTAAAGGACGCATGATCTAGATTTGGAATTTGTTGTTTATTCCCTACATTTTTGGAGGCATTATCTTCTGAGAGAGAATTTTTTGGTTTTCACCGACAAAAAAAGTCTCAAGTACATCTTCACTTAGCATGATCTGAATTTGAGATAACGTATGTGGGTTGAGTACCAACAATCCTTTGACTTTGATCTAACCTATATGTCTGGGAATGGCAACGCGGTTGTTGATGCGGTGAGCAGTAGGACTCAAGTATAGGTTGTTCAGTAGGCCAGTAGTGAGTGGAATCTTATGGCTCTGTTCTCTGAGATGCATTTGGAGGTGCATGATAGATAGGGGAAGACTTTTATATCTTCTGTAGTTGTTACCTCTACTCTTCTTTATTAAGTTCGAATTAGGAAGCTATCAGATTTTGAAGGCCTAGTCCAAAGGGAAGTGTGTCATGAGAGGACCCTATTCCTGGATGGACCGTAGGCGAGGACAAGATCTTGCATTTCCAGGGGCCTTTATGGGTTCCAGCAAACATACATGAGGATCTGCTGTGGTATTTTCATTCCTCAGTTTGGGCAGTTCATCCTGGCGTCACCAAGATGTATCGTGATCTACACCATCATTATTGGTGGTTGGGTATGAGGAGAGACGTTGATGGTTTCTTCATGAGGTGTTCCACTTGTCAGTAGGTGAAGGCAGAGCATCAGTGACCAGTATGGATTTTACAGTAGTTACCCATTCCTGTGTGGAAATGGAATGATGCCACGATGGACTTCGTGACTGATTTTCCGATGTTTCCTCGAGGGAATGATGCATTTTGGGTTGTCATTGATAGACTCACAATGGTCGCTCACTTCTTTCTGATCAAGGAGACCTTCAGTGTTGATGAGCTGGGACGGTTGTACATCCGAGAGATTTTATGTCTTCATTGAGTTCCACACTACATTGTTTCAGATAGGGATGAACGTTTTACTTCTCGGGTCTGGCAGGGGCTTCAGAAAGATTTGGGTACGTAGGTACTTTTGAGTACATCTTACCACCCTTAGACAGATGGCCAGTCCGAGCGTATGATTCAGGTGCATGAGGACATGATCTGAGCATGCATCCTGGATTTTGGAGGTTCTTGGGGGAAGCATATACCTCTTATGAAATTTTCCTACAATAATAGTTTTCAAGCGACTATTCAGATGGAACCTTATGAGGCTTTGTACCGTAGGCCATGTCGATCACCCTTATGTTGGCTGTAGGAAGGAGAGGTAGCTTTTCTGGGACCTCGTCTTATTTAGGATACCACAGAGTAGATAGAGTTGATTCATTAGAGGATGGATACTGCACAGTCTCGACAGAAGTCTTATGCTGATCAGCGGAGACGACCTCTGGATTTCAAGGTTGGGGGTCAGGTTTTCATGTGTGTCACACCGAGGTTGGGACACAAGAGGATTAGGAGATAGGGTAAGCATTCACCGAGGTAATTCGGGCCGTTTGTGGTGTTGGAGAAAGTTGGGCCAGTTTTTTATCGGTTGCAGTTACCTTAGTGGTACCGGGCTATGCACGACGTCTTCCACGTTTCTCAGCTTCGACATTATTTCTCAGACCCATCTCATGTATTTCAACCTGAGGAGGTTGAGCTCAAAGTGGATGAATCATTTGAGGAGAATCCTATCGGTATTTTGGATCGCAGTACAAAGGTTCTTCATGGTCGGTCTGTTCTTATGGTTTGAGTGCTATGGCATCACGGGCGGGTACAGGATGAGGCATTGGAGAGGGAGGCTGATGTACGAGCACAGTGGCTAAAACTGTTCGGGGTTTCTTCTTCTATGTCATGCTAGGAAAATACGGGGATTAATTTCTTTAAGGGGGAATTTTGTAAGAACCAGGATCATATTTTCAAGTATGTTTTTCTTTTTCTGGTTATTTTTTTGGAAAAAGGGGATTTTTTTGAAATTTTTTAAGTACACATCGTGTACTCAGTTACTGTGGGTAGTCGTGTGTTGGCCATGTAGCAGCCTTGCACATGACCATGTGTGATGACCTAGATGCCGCCTAAAGAAGAGTATGGAAAGGGCGAGTACACGTCATGTACTTCAAAAGCACATGTTGTGTATATTGGTTTTTTTTCATTAAACGCACCGGGGTCACGTCTGACGAACATAACCATCTCCTTCTCAACCTAGTTCATCCAAGAGCACTTATCAGCCACAGATCTTTGATGAACCCCCATCCGAGCGTCCGTTCTCTGAATCTAACATCGTCGGTTGCGTTGGAATCACATCGGTGAGTTATCTCTTCTCCTGGATCACCATATTCTGATTTTGCATCTCTCATGATATATCATGGGTTGAATGTTTTAGACATTTTTTGTATATCTTCGATGTTCTAAGGAGATTTAAGCATTGATGATCGCATATATATAACTCATAACCTAGAGGTAGGTGGTTTGTGCCTTTCTGTTCAAATTATTTTATTATTATGTGCAAATTACACAAATAACCTTGAATGGGGTATTGAGTTTTTACCGTTTTATCCCTGTTGTTGCCTACCATGCTTGTATGCTTGTGTAGAGGTTAATTGAATATGAATAGGGTTGATTGATATGATTTGGATGTATTGTTCATGCATGATCTATTTATGACTGCTTGGTACTGTTTAGCCAATTGGTTGCCTTGCCTGTTTTCCATGAATGTTGATGTAGGATGGAGAGTTTGAATTCTGACACGCATGATATGATGCTGACTGTTTACCCAAGTCATTTTGTAGGTTTACTTTGTCCATGTCGCACTGTTCTGTTCATTGACCTACACAGGTCCATGAGAACCTGGTGTAGTAGACTATAAAAAGAATTGACTGATTGAGCTTCTTCAGAGATTCTTTGATCACTTTAGACTATTAGAGGAATTTACTATATGAGCTTCCATAGATAGTCTTTGTGTTACTCTGAATTACCTTGATTACTCTAGACTATAAGGGGAATTGACTGAGTGAGCTTCCTCAGAGAGTCTTTGAATGACCTGATCTATATGGGGAATTGACTGAGTGAGCCTATTTATAGAGTCCTCGACCTTGGGGCTATAAGGGGAATTGACCGAGTGAGCTTCCTCAGAGAGTCCCTGACTACATTAGACTATAAGGGGAATTTACTGTGAGTGCTTCCTCAGAGAGTCTATAAGAATTATTATGACAGAATAAGAAGGGTTAGGCTGAGTGCACTGCCCAAAGTGTTGCTTTTACTTCTTCTGAAGGACCAGAGGGAATGGCAGTGAGTACTTCCCAGAGGGTTACCTATTTGAGGTTTAGCTGTTTGTTATGATATAGCGTGATATTGAAGCTATGGATTGTTTAATACTGAGCACTTTCCTATTTACTATTTTCTATACATTTACCTGCTGTATATTCACTGACTATTAGGCATAGATCTTTGGGTGGTTGCCTATTGGTATTTACTCTCACACCCTATTTGGGCCATGCTTTTGGGCCCAAATAGATTATTTTATTGCAGATATAGATAATGGAAAACGCCCTTCTACATCAGGTACTTGATTTTATATGGAGCTGGAGATCATGGGACCAAGCTATGGCTTGCGATGATGAGGAGTTTATCTGCTTTCTTTTTCACTTTGGTTTAGCACTGTTATATTCCATCATTGTGACTTATTTGGTTGTTTTCCTAGACATATGTATTGTGCATCATTTTATATATGGTCTCCAGTTTATACTTATGTTTTCTGATGTCACTATTGTATGTCATTATTACTACTTCTTCTCTTGTATATATTTATTTACTTTCGTTGTGTACTCTTCCAATTAGGTCATAGTTTTCCCACTATCACACCCAAGGCCCTTGCTGCTAGTCGGTAGCCTTTGGAGTTTGGGGAAATGCACTTGAGGCCATGTGACCAACCAGGTATGGGGTGCCTCTGCGTGGATTCTAGAACCGGGACATTACAATAAGATTCAAGTTATACAGTCTATGTATGGGTAAGTAAACCCACTACATAAGTGTAATTATAGTTCATATGCACTTCGTAAAGGTAAACAACAAAATACAAAGGTTATTTAGGGGTCGAAAGGAATTTCAAATACTTACATATGCATAATATAAAATATGTAAATAAAAAAAAATTGAAATCTATTTTATACAAGAAAAATAAATAATTAAATAATAAAAATAATAAAACAACAAATAAAATAGTAATTTCCACAAATCATGAAAATATAATTAAGGGAAATAAGATAGGATAAAAAAATATTTTTTGAAAAATAATAAATATTTTGAGGAATTTTTAATATAAAAATTATAATATAAATACAGAACATATGTAAGATAAATTTAGAACTATAATTTAACCATCTTAAGAAATCTCCCCCATTTTGGAAATTACAATACTTAACAATATTCTTCAAAATTATCCTCATTTTTTGAAATTTATCTAAAATAAATTTATGTATGTTTTAAATTACAACTAAACCTCCCCATAAATAAAAATCATAAAAAAATAATATGTTTAAACTAAATCTTTAACATCCAATGTTACAATTTTTATTTTTCTCAAATTTAGAAAAAACTAAAGGTTTAGAAAAATATTATCAACAAGATGATTTTCAGTTAAAAAAAACTATAAAATAATATAACCTTTATTAATATAATAAAAACAAAATTAAATCCCAGGTAAATATTATTTTTTCTAGAAAGATATAATGGGTTATTTAAAATATAAATAAAATATGATTTATAATATAAAATATGATTCATTTCAAAACTAAAATTGAATTTCAATAAAGTATTCTTAATCTATATTGTCTGAGATCAACATGAAGAAAAAAAAATATTCACACTCATCTATAGATAAAGAAACATAATTTTTTCCCTTGACCACCAAGAAGCTAAATTTTTACCAACTGATTGATTCATGCTTAAGGTACTACTTATATCATGTCTATATCCTCCAAAATCAAAGTGAGATTGACTAATTAAATCAAAACAATTTTATATATAATAAAATATTATAGTGTTAATAGTTCCTTTAACATATCAAATATCATTTTTAATAACTTTAAAGTGAGATTTCATATGATCATATTGAAATCTAGTACACAAAAAAACAATAAACATAATATTAGTTCCAGAATTTGTTAAATGAAAAAAAAAATCCAATCACACCACTAAATAATTTCGAATCAATTTATTTTTAGAAAGTATCAAAATATAATTTATTAATAATACTCATATGGGATATAAAAGTTTTATAGGAATCAATACTGAAATGCTTAGTAAAATATTTATCATATTTATATTGATTAAAGAATATGCCATAATTTTTTGGATTAAATTAAAGACCTAATACAATTTGAGTTCACTGATAAGACTTATGTAAATTTCACTGACCATCAAATTAGAAAAAAAATTAAAAAAAAATTAATTTAAAGATCCAAAAACAATTTCATCATTTTAGATTTTAATAATTAATGTATCATCTGAAAATATTTTGATAAAAAATTATATCCTAGTTTACTTATATTAAAATCATTTTAATGAAAAGAAATAATCATATCATACCAAAAATTAGGTTCTTATTTAATACTATATAATTATTTAGATAATTTAAAACATTATTACAATATTTTTCATTTTCAAAACCATGGGGTTCATAAACCTAAAATTCATTATAAATAAAACTATTCAAAAATAAACATTTTCATCCATTTAAAATAACATTAAACCTTGAAAAGATACAAAAATAATTAAATTATAATATATTCCATTTGATAAACTGTTATAAAAATTCATCAAAAAGTATACCATTATCTTAACAAAAGCCTTGAGTAACAAGCTTATATTTATTCTCAACAATTTGACAAGAGTCATCCATTTTATTTCTAAAAATCCTTTTAGTTCCAATAACATGCTTATCTATAATAAGTTCAACTAAATTCAAAAAATTATTTCTAGAAAACTAATTAAGTTATTACTTTATAGTAATACTCAATTTTAAATTATTCAAAATATCAAAAACATCATTAAGAATGAAATCCTAATAAAAATAAAAAATTTAAAAAAAAATAAAACATAAAATAAACTTTTAAAACCAAATTAAACAATAAAAATAATATTGCCTATAGTTTGGTCTTTATGAACCTTGTAATACATTGTAACTTAATGGAAATGAGTAATATTCTCCTCGATATTTATATCATCTTGGGTTTTTACTTCACCAAAATTAAAAAAAAATCATATAGAAAATATTAAAAAATATAATATTTCTTCCAAACAACTTCAACAAATTTAACATAAAAAGATTAATCTACAACCATATTTATTTTATTATAAATATTAAAATATTTTATTTTAATAGAATAACTAAAAAAAATTCATTATTTTCAGAAGGGAATTTATCTAGGCAATCCTTAGTATGTAAAATAAAAACTTTACACCTGAAAATGTTAAAATAACTTACATTAGGTTTTTTACCATTAAATAATCCATAAGGGGTTTTCTATGAAATTGGTATAATTTAAAATCTAATTAAAATATAGCATGTTTCAATATTAGATTCAACATAAAAATATTTAGGTAATATATATTCATATAACATTGTTCCTACCATTTCAGTAATACTTAAATTTTTATGTTCCAAAAAACCATTTTCTATGGTGTTTTTGGGAGTAGAAGTTTTTTGAAAATTATCATCTTCTTCAAAACTTTTTTAAGAATCACAATTAACAAATTCACCTTCATTTTTGCCTTTAATATAAATAATTTAATAACCTTTTTGATTTTTCAAAAGATTATAAAAATAAATATATCTAAACATGGTTTCCGTATTGTAAAAAATAACGTAAGTACATGTAAATCTACTAGAATCATAAAATATAGAAAATCATATTTCTTAACTATAAAACTAGAATCATGAATATGACCAAATAAATATAAATGAATAAGTTTTAATGCTCTAATAGTTCTAACTTCATTAAGATATGAAAAGAATAAATAAATGATTTTTAACTTTTAAATAAGAAAAAAAGTAAAATTCGTAATAATTTTAAATTGTGTAACTCTTTCAGCTTTCCTTTCTTTGATGATTTTTGTAACAGTTGAATGTTCACATGTTCAAGCAACTGATTTAGTCATATTTCATCTATTTTTATTACATTAAGACTCATTCATTATGGTTATTTAATTTAAAAAATAGAATAAATATTCTCTTTCTAATTGGTATAAAAACATTTTAATTTTTAATAACTATAAATTAATTTTTCTCAAGTATAATTTAAATTATATCATCACATAATTAGGAAATACTAATCATTTAATGTTTCAAACCATCAATTTTTAAATTATTATAAATTAAAACAATACTAGAAATACATACTTTATGAAATCCCTTAACCTTTTCTTTTTAGTTATCATTGAATGTCATAAATCCACCATCACATTGATTGTATGATAAAAACTATGATGGATCTATAGTCATATATTTAGTGTAGCCACATTCCATATACATTGAATCTTTTAAAATTTTATGAAATGTTTCCTGATAATGATAATTAAGTAGAAAACACTTTTTTTACCCATTCTATCTTAGGCCCAATCAAGTTAGTATATGAATTATTTAGTACACATATAGATTTTAAAAAAGTATCGAGGGTAATCTTGAAGAAAAAAATCTTTTAAATAAAAGACTTGTTATAACTGATAGATTGAGGAAACCTTAACAAAAACTTATTAGCATAACACCCTTTCATAAAAAATTTCAATCAAGTAACATTTTATATACTTCCTTTTTAATGTTTAACTAAATATATATTTTAAATTTTACAAGTCAAGGGATTGTAAACAAAAAAAATGATTTATCATTATTTTATTTCATCATGGACATCATCTTATCATATTTTCCTTTAACTTGAACAAAAAAAGATAATGTTTATTTAAAATTTTCAACTTCCTTTTTGTGAATTTCATTCTACCTTTGAGTAGAATCAAAATCATTAGAAATCTAGTTTTTTAACATGAAGTGTAATATCTCAATTTTCAATTTATAACTTAAAATTTTCATTTTATTTTATAAAAATGTCCCCTTAATTAGATTAACATTAATATAAATAATAAATTAATTTTATTTAATTAAAATATTTATTATTTAATTTAACAATTTCCTTAAAAACATTTGGATTTTAGTCTTTTAATTTTTTATATAATTCAGTAGCTGTAATAACATGTTTTTGATGTTTCTAAATATCATAATATAAATCATCCAAGATATAACTATGAATATCATAATAATAACTATAAAATGAATATGAATCATTACTAATTTAATTTATATTTTGAACCATCAAACATCGGTTGGATAACTCATTTTCACTTCCAGATACATAAGTAGAAAATGTTCAATCTTTACAACTTCATCTAGTATATGTATGAAATACCTTTTGGTATTTCTTTTATATTCTATCATGTTTTAAATTTGTAAAATGTGATTTTATGTTTCCTTTTTTCCTAAAATAATAATTGGTTAGTTACAAAACACAATTATACATACTTGAGATGCCTTTCTTTCCTTTTCGGTCATCTTTATGAAATTTTCTTGGCCACTTATTGAACATTCTATTTTTATTCATTAAATTATAAATACATTTAAATAAATTTTAAAATTTATTCTTTTTCACTTTTATGTGCCTCAAATTCAAAATAGTTTAATGTAACATTTATGTTTGATTTGAAAGTAATAACTTTCTTCATCGAGGTATCTTATTCTGCAATATTATTTAACTCAAGTTTATATTGAATAAGTGATTCAATGAGTTCATCCAATGGGTATTATTTGAAATTATTAATTTCATTCGTTGTAACCTTATTTACATGTCATTTCTTGGGTAGATCTCTTAATTCTCCTTCAATAAGTAAAATATTCTCTAATGTTTCTCTAAGGGAACTCATTCCATTCGCAATTTGTGTGAATCATCATAAAATTTCATTTACTCTATCATCTTCACCCATCATGAAATCATGGTACTCCACATGGAGCATTCCAAGTTTGGTTCAAATAATATTATATGATCCAAGGTGAGTAACTTTTAGAATCTTTCAGATATCATGATTTTTCTTACATGTAGAGACATGACTAAACAAACATTTATTAATATCATAATATAAAAATATTTATTACTTTGAAATTAAAAATTTGTCTATCAACATAATTTTTTTTAAGTGTGTATGGGTTATCTTCTGATAATTTTTTATGGGTTTTCCATGATTGATGAGTGTATTATGCTTAACTGGTTGAGGTATACCTTCATTCTGAATTTCGGGAAACTGTAGTCATCAGCATCAAATTTTGGTGGATTTTGTGAAATCCATGCATCATTTTAATTCATTCCTACCATATTATAATGATATTTTTTATTAGATATGTGGTATATAATAAAAACATTGAGCCAAATATAGTATAAAAAGTGGACTCTATATCGAGGTTGAATAGGTTCTTGATAAAGGGTGTTTGATATGAGGAAAGTAAAATGTATAGCTAATTTATTCTAAACAAGTTCCAACCTTTTATACCAATTGTTAGGTTATAATGGTGATTATAGATGGTCTATGGGGGGTCTGAATAGACTATTTTAAAAAATTTAAAGAGACAATATTAATTATCTAAATAAATTTTTAGAGTTAATTAGTAGTGAGAAAAATATGAGCACACGTAATTTTTATGGTGGTTTGGACTAAATTGGACCTAGTCTACTCTTATACCTACCTACTCTATGGGAGATATATTTTTCACCAAGATAATTTTTTATGGTGAATAATAACCTGATTACAACTTAATTCTTTTATTGGAAGTATACCCAGGACACCTTATTTTGGTATGGGGAATCACAACCTAATAGCAACATTTAATTTATACTATGGGATTTATATCCCTAATGGTCCTAAACATAGAATCACGGGGTCACAAACATAGTAAAGGGGAATATTTTATCTGAAAAAAGTATAAAAAAGGTGAGATTACTTGTAAGAGATGTGAATTATTATTATAGAAAAATGAAAATATGATAAAATAAATAGATAAAAAAAAGAAACATGGTTACTAGTTCATGAGTATTAGATCATCTCATATCATCAAGGATGAATTAGTCTAATAAGTAAAGTTTTAGTCCTTGATAGATAATACAGTAGATGAAATGGCTCATATATGACATCACATATTTTCACATCACTCAGAAGAAAATTTTGATTTGGTGAAAAAATAGTTGTAGCTTCATATTGGTATCAGTATTTCTGTGTGTCTCAATCCCTCTTCTAGGTAGTACTAAAACATCATTAAATAAGTATATACTCAATAGTTCTAATCCAAGGGTTAGATAATTAAAATTCAAAATAATAAATATAGTGTTATTAGAAGGAGATAGAGAGATATATATTATTAGTACAAAATTATCATCCAAATCTCATCCATTATCCAAAAAAATACTAATGTTTTAAAAAAATTGGAATTATAATTTTAATATTAAAATATTTGAATAAAAATAGGTCAAATAAAATCCTATAATAATCCCAATTTTTTTTCAAAATTTAAAAATTTAAAAATTTTATAATATTATCTTACAATTAAATTGAATAATGATTAACACATCATTAAAAATAGAAATTAAGTTTTAGTAAGTATTTTTAAAATATAATATGAATTTAGAAACATTAAAAACAAAAAAACTCAAAATAATATATTCTAATTTTTGAGTTGCGTGTTGTAAGTTCATGAATGAAATGAACAACAAATTTAATCTTCATAAAAATATGTTTAAAACATTGTAAAAATAAATCCCATAGATTATATATAATTAATATAAATTTATATAATCCTTAAAAAAATTAATAGTTGAAACCAACATCTATTAAATCATAATACCTTGAAAACATGAAAATAGGGAAATTTTAAGAAAAATGGTTTTCATGACTACATAAGGGAAAGTTTACATGCATGGATAAATGAAATTTTAATAGATTTTGTAAAGGTAAAACCTAATTTCCATACCATTCATAAGGGTAAAAAGTTTTTAAATAGGCTTACTTAAAGGTAACAAGACTGTTATATGAGTTGTATAAACTTACTTCCATGCATGTGTAAAGGTAAACTCAGTGTTCAACATCATACATAAAGGTTTTATAAATAGTACATAAGGGTTCTTAATATTTTTTACATGTTTCATAAGGGTAATAATAAAGAAATTTAAATGTAATAAAATTTTTCTAAAAGCTTTGTAAGGGTGATCTTAATATATACATTTTATGTAAGGGTATGGGAACACACTACGTACGGGTAAGAATAGTTCATATTCATTACATAAAGGTAAAAAACAAAATATATGAGTTTTTTAAGGGTATAAAATAATTTAAAATACATACGTAATGATAAGATGAACATTATAAATAAAGTTAAACATTTGAAAAAAATACAAAAAATAATTATAGAATAAAAATAATATAATAATGAATATAAATAATAATTTCTATGAATCATGAAACATAATTAAGTGAAATAATTATAAAATATTTTTTCAAAAATAATTAAATATTTTGAGTCATTTTCAATATATGAAACATACAATATAAACAACATATATATACTCCAAAATCAAACAAATAATTTCCCCCACTCTAATATTACCTTATTCTACTATTTATCACATTCATTTGTCCATATTGTTTGGATGTTAATTATGATAAAAACCACTATTTTTTATGTTATAATAATTTTTTGATGATAGATAGTTTTAGATAACTTCTTCTGAGTTTCCCT
Source organism: Viscum album (assembly GCA_963277665.1). Lineage (NCBI taxonomy): Eukaryota > Viridiplantae > Streptophyta > Magnoliopsida > Santalales > Viscaceae > Viscum > Viscum album. The sequence continues at coordinate 1,259,620,201 of OY728161.1, forward strand.
TTGGTCTTGGTAATGTTCTATCCCTTGATTCTTATATTGTGAGAATTGTTCTCTTTGAAGCTCCAAATGATGATGGGGTCCTCATTTTCCCTTTGATCTTGGGGGCCTTATTGGTATCATGATTGATATAATTTTTAAAACCCATATTGTTTTTATATCATAAAATAACAATGCATAAAATGATAAATAACTTATATTTGGATAAAAAACCAGTTGCCCAAGAAAATATGGAATTGTTGGATAATACTAATTTTAAATAAGATGCAATTTCATGAAATCCATTGAACTAAAATTATGGTAGATGTGGAAGATGAGGTGTAATACAGTGTGTTTATTTTTTTATACATTTTCTAGTATAATTTGTTATGATATTTCATGGATTTATCGGTGATAGTGGTGACCGAGTTCAAGGTGAAGTGTGTTGGGAAGCGAAACTATGGTTGGATGGCATGGAATGTAATGTGGCATGATGTGTGGTTGTTGTTGTGGGATGTTTGTGTTATGTGGATGGATTGGTATATGTTGTGTGTAATTATTTTTGGTTTATGAGGGGTGGATGAGTTTCAAAGTTGTGTGATTGTGTTAATTTACCAGTTTTTTTTGGAATGAATTTGAAATAGTAAAAAATAAATGATATAGGTTTGTAAATGAATTAACATAGGATGAAATTAAGTATGATCATGGGATGAAATTTATATGTGGTAATTAAATTAATTGATATTATATGATATGTTAATGGGATGGGTAAATTTTAAATTAAATGGATTATTAAATGGGGTTTATTAGAAACTTAATAATTCTATAATTAGTGGAAGTTGTGACTAGAAAGTAGGATTTTTTATCTTGTGTATGGTGGTTGTGTGGTGCAGTGAATTAGTGATACTAGTAGATAGTGGTCAAGGTTGTAAGACATTGTGGTGATTTATTTATACATGTTTGTACTCTTATTCTGAACCAATAGTTTTTTATTTTCTTTTATATACCTATATTTTATTTTGATGTTATTTATATATATACCCCACGCAAGTTGGATAACCTCACCAAAGACCAAAGGTTTGGGGTTCTGGGTTCTTTCCCAAAGCATCCACGTTAGCAAGGGTAGATTTTTGGGTACTGCTCTCAACTTATCTCTCTTCTAGGAATGGTTTTTACAAATAGACGATGATGGCATGAAAATATATAACAATTATGGTGAAGTTTTAAAATAGGATGAGGTGGTTCGTAGTGTGGTCGTACATAGTAGGAGGAAGACATGATGTTGATGTCATTCATGTTCATGATACCCGACTATTCTAGTTACGTGGAAGTGGTTATGGGATTTTGAGGAGTTCATGGTAGTGTAATGGGTTGAGATATGGGGATTTACCATAATAATGAGTCTTGTGATGGTATGAGGCTGATAGATACGAATGATATGAAATCAAAAAATGTTTGATGCAATAGAATGAGAGTATAAAAATTTTCAGGAAGTGGCCATAGGAAACCTAGATTATATTATTAAGATGTTATATTATTATATTATATGATAATATAATGATATTTACATTTCTAGGTTGGAATGTAAATATGATTATTTTAGGTTCTTCTGTGTTCTATGGTATTTTAATTGGTGGATTAGAATTCACTTTTCACATGTTCATGAGAGATCATGGGTATGATCCTACTGAGTATACATGTTGTTTTAACTCTATGTATCTATAAAAAAATTGTAGGTTTGCATGAATAAATTAGAGACTAATATGTAAAACACTTTCATGGTTATGTTGGTTTTATTTGTGTTTCTATCATAATATTGTCTTTTGGTACCTTACTTGGAGACTTTTATTTTTATTTGACTAATTTTTTCCATGATTTATAAAATGGTTTGGGAATCCTTTTGTTTTTATGTTCTCGATTTGTTTATTTTTTTTATATAATATCTTTTGATCCTACTTTTCTATTGAGGTTAATTTCTCCCATATGTGTGACTTTCTTTATATACGTGGTTCTAGTCACCAACCTTGGACCAATTGAAGTCAGGAATCAGGGGTTGATAATCTCTAGTCCTACATTGTTAACATAGGTTTCATATCTTTATAGGGAGGGGCCTGAATATAATTTAAGGGTATAAAAAGTAATATATTTGAATAAGGTTCTGAAATAAGTGATTAAGTTGAGTTTTTTTATTGTACAATGTAGTACATTATTTTCATGGATGTTAGGAATAAAGATGATATTTTTTTTTTCTCGAATTCCATTCATCACGACATTTTTCACATTATACACCTATTTTAATTTTAATGGTGTATCAATTGACCATTTGAAATATTTTTCCATAAATATATTTTTATTCATTAGAATTTAATTTCTATTTCTATTTATCTCATTCAAAGGGTTTTTATTCAAATGTTACCAAATTCATAAGGATTTTTTCATAACTAAATTTTCTTTTTTTGAGTTGTTGTATTTTTCATTGAACTCTATTATTCTATATTTGATTTTTTTCCATGATTGTATCAAATGGTATTTCCACTTTTATTTATTTGGATTTTCAATTCTTTCTAAGAAAATATTTTCCAAAGGATTGTTACTTCAAAGGTTATTATATCAATAAGTGTTTTTGTTAACTCAACCCCCTTCGGTTGAGTTATAATATTTAATCTTGAACTTATTTATTCTGAGGTTATTATATTTATTTCATTTTTTTGATTTTATATGGTATTCACTTTTATTTATATGAATTTACTTTTTAAATTCATAACATTTACTTTAATGTATTTTTATGTTTATTCAAGAATGTTGTGGTTAATAATAATTCTCGTATTACCCAATAGTATTTTTATCTTCCATAACCATATTCATTCTTTTAAAAAATGTTTTTTTATATATTTAATTGAAATGTGTATTCTATTTTTTTGAATTCTTATTTATCTTTTCCTCTTTTCAAAAAAAAATTAATAATCCTTTTTATAAAAGGGGTTTCAATAAAATCTATTTTTAAATAATAATGAAAATTTCTATTCACATTCATATCTTTTATATTACACTATACATTATTTACTTAACCATTATTTTATTCCAAGTATCCATTATTGTCTGATCTTGACCTACATCCTCATTGAAAACTATTGGAGCTACAATCATTTGGGTATCTAACCCTTTAACTCCATCACTTGTTACCACGACATTGCCCTAACTTTCCATAACCCATGAAGTTCACACCCCCTCCATGTATCATTTAAACATTACATAGATATCTACAAATTTCTTATCATGAGGTATAACCTATTCCTTATTCTGATTATCCTTTTCAACTCTTCATGAAATCCTTAGGATCATTAGCATGACCATGGTGAAGTTAAATCCCTGACGACTCTTGACCCGTATGTGTTCTATTGCGTACCACATCCAAGAAATTTCTTTGATCAATTTTAACTTCAACTAAAGCATAACTCTTATTCTTTACACAATATTTGGACACTTATTCTTTATAAAATCTTCTAAATTTTGTGAGTATCTTTTGCTTTGACTTCCCATTCCTTCACAATGCTGGAAGATGCCCCAAATATTTCACATATAGCATAAATAAAACCATGACTTGAAAACAGCCAATTATCTATAATGAAACACTTATCCAATACAAACCAAAAAAGGCTCAAGATGTGGTCTCAAATCATCCAATTCAACATAAATTCTTAGTGAAATAGGGTGTCATACATATACAGTCCTACTATCAGAGTAGAGATAACACACGATGATATTTCCTGACATACTCATAATCAAAGGATTCTAAAATGGGAGATGGTGTTATGGAAATCTTACACATATCATCATGGTAATTGAATCATTCTTAACATGGAAGCCATATGTCCACCTAAAATGGAATAACCAAGATCTGTTGCAGATATGGGAATCATACAGCTAGGAAAATATCATGTCATCTTTTGATGAAAACCTTGCCATTTTGTGCTTGGAATCAAGAAGACCCATTGTAGCTCACTCTTATAAACCCCAAGATCTAAAAAATATTTGGTCAAAATAATCCACTGGTGCAAGATGTTGTTTGAACTATACTATTTGTGTCAGATTAAACAGATAAGAAGAATCAATAAATTCTGAGGATGAAATCGAATGTTGTGGGTATCCAATAAAAAACTCTAGTACTTTCAGGCTAAGGGAAATCTAAGAGAAAGAAGGACTACATTCTATTTTAGAATGGGAGAAATGGGGTTGGGGGATATCCTTTGAGGGGTGGTGAAGGTCCCTCCTCTAATGGCGGGGGGAGGGGCCAACATGATGTCCATCACCATCTAGGGAACAAGGATAGAAGGAAATCACCCAAGAGAATAAGCGACTATGAATAAATTATTTAACATTTCATTATTGTTATTTCCTTTTAAATAATGATTATAAAGGCCTTCATATCAACTTCTCAAAAATAACATAAGAATGTGACTCATAAATTTTATTTTTTATGATAATATTAAATTGTATTATGAAATTTTATTTGTCATTTGTATTCAATTCTACACTAAGACCTTAAAAGATCTATCTAATTTTTAATTATGTATGATTTATTACTCTTTAAGTTATATTATGAGATTATAATTTTTACCTTCACATTTTTCATATAGTTTATGTTCATTATCACTCTGTATCCCTCTCTTGACTTTATCTTTCTCCTTTATGTCAAAAATTTTTAATTTCATCGATGTTCTCTATAATATTTACATTATTAACATAATCATGTATATATTAATCTATATAATGTGAATAATTTAAAATTTTAAGGGTGTTTACTAGGAATGATATTTCATTTATTGATTGTGGAATTATTGACAATTTATATACTAGTAATTTAAATATGGATAATTATTGATTACTAAGTCATGGTGATTATTTATTTATCATTACCTCATTTCATATGATTAAAACACCTGAATTATATAGTGATGGGTGTGGACTACAATTATATAGCCTCTAGATGCATCCCTAGGACTCATGAGAAATGTAGTATGAGTGCCTAATGTCAACATTACCCATTTATGTATGATGTCTTGATAGGAGGACTTGATGGCAGTTTTATGATATCTAGTATTATGCATTCCATCACTAAGAAATCAGTTATTATTATCCATCTATTTATTTATTATTAATTTATCCATGTATATATTTCAGGTTCATGTTATTTTTCATATATAATTATATAATTATTATTTGTTTCTACCATATTATTCATGTATTTTTTATTCAATTATAAATTCTATTATACACTACAGTTAATTGAGAATTTTAGATCAACCTTCCTATATATATCTATTCACATGGTACTGAAGAAGATTATTAAGTATGATAAATCTAGATGGGTATATCGTGTGTATTATTTTTTGGGATAGGTTTAATACTTATTATGAAATAAATAATCCTTTATTTATTGGAAAAATACCATTGGATAAGAAATATATGGGTTTTGTTAGTTCAATCTTTTCCTAACTCTAAAAACATAACCCTAAAAGGTTTTAGTTGTGTAAGAATCATAGTATTTTTTTTGATATTGTTATTATGGATGGTTATGTTTAGGTAACTTTATTTTGTTTCAGAGAAGTTATTTAATGATTAAGTTTATCAGCACCAGATCTGGGAGAGTGTATATGGGGTGTCACTTGTGTCCCATTTAGGATAAAGAAAACTCCTCACATCCCATAAGGGCTAATAATTTCTATCCCACCAATCATATAATCATAAAATATACATATTTAAGTCTTATGAGATCAATAACACATCAAATATTGAGTAACTAATAGAAATAAAATTAGTTCATAACATTTTGATGAGATGTCATATAAGAATAAATTAGTAATTGGATAAGATGATATCCATATTTAAAACACCCAAAAGAAACTTATAATAATATAATAGGGACATTTATACAAGAATCATAATTCTATATTTTTATAAATACTTTTATATGGAGATGAAAATGGAATAAAAATATTTTTCTAAAAGTTTTGGTCACATTTTTTAAATCAAAGTCATATGTTACTTTCAAAATCATTTTAAAAAGTAGAAAAAAAATTAAAATATTATTTTTATAATAAATATCCCAATAATGAAATATTGGAAATGAAATAAACATTAAATTTGAAGAAATTATGATTGAAATGTTATAAAAAATATAAAAAAGTGGAAAGAAAAACCTTTTTAGGATTGAAAATAGTTTTAATGAAACATATATTGATAAAATAATTTCAAGATTTTATTTTGAATAGAGATAAAGAAAAATATAAAGAGTATAGAATATATTATATATTTACATTTTAAAATAATAAGGTAAAATATATTTGGCAACAAATAACATGGATATATGATATAAATTACAATAGTGAGGATGCTAATTATTATTAAAAACATCTTATTTTTTATCAAAGAAGAATATTTTGATATGAAAATTTAATTTCCCAAAATTAAATAGAAAATATTTTTTGAGATAAATAAACCGTATAACATAATAGATTTTTCATTTTATTGTCATGTAAGAGAGAGGATAACTCAATGAGAAGAATATTTAGTCAAGAAAACCCATGCATTGAATTCTCGTTGGATTCAACATGCTCTACCTCCTAATATAATCAATTTAGTTTTATTATTAATCTATATAATAAAAAATTTCATATTTATTTCACTTAATACCATTCATTTATAAATATTTATTACCAATTTATTAGTTAATCATTGTAAATATTAATCATTCAGTGTTCATTGTTATATTTATTTTATGTATACTTCAATATGAAGGTTTTAGTATTCGCCCCTTTTTTCATGTGTTCATAAAATCCATAATGTTCTTATAGATGATATATATAATTTTTATATGGTTCTGGAGTTTCGTTACTATTTTATGGATTTTATAGTGACAGTTTGTAAAGAACTTTTAGAAATTTCCCTTTTTGAATATTAAATTAATAAAAATAATTTATTTTATTAATGAATATATTTAAATATATTAACTATCTAAAATAATGATAAAATCATAAATTTATCATTATTATAACATCATACCAACATATAATTTTTCTTAGTCATTCATGATGTAAAAATTATAGCAGCATTCAAGTAGTTGGTAAAACCGACCCATATAAGAGCACTATATAATGATTTAATGAGTAAGATAATGTTATTGTATAGTTATAATATCACCATTATATAAGAGTAATGATTTAAGTAACAATTAATTAATGTGATAAATAATATTGAACAAGAGGTGGGTGAAGAATATAATGAAAAATTATAAGGGATCGAATAAAAATAACATTGAAGACTTGAATCTTCTCTTAAAGTGGCACTTAGAAATGAGGGATTTGGTACACCTTTTGTGACTAGAAGTTAAAATTTTTGAAGATATTATTTGGGGAGGTATTCAGTAGGAAACTGAAATAAATGTTTAATTTGATCTAGGAAGAGGAGAGGTCCTTCTATAAAGAGTTTGAGTGGAAATCCTGTAAATAATCTTTCTTTAATGTGAAAGGGATACATTTTATAAAGAAATTAGACCCATAGTGGAAAATAATAGAGACAGGTCATGAATTATCCCATACATAAAATTTAGTGATAATTTTAGAGATATGTTAATAATTTACACCATAATTTAACATTTTTACTTCATTTCCCTTATATCATGGAAACTAAATTATTACCTCGGTGACTTTTTTTTGAAAAAATGATATTGACCTTTCTAACGAATTGTGACATACTGGTTCCAAATTTTAAATCCATTTTACTAAATTAAATTTATATAATTGATTAGAATTTAATTTAAAATAAAAATTTATAACACATAAAAAATTTGAAACTTTTTTTAAACATGAAAATGAATTTATTATTATTAATTACTAAGTAATAATAATTATATAAATGTTGAATTATATATAAATATAATAATTTTTTAAAAAAAATATTTAATAGTGATCAATATAATTTATTAAGATATAAAGAGACTAAAAAATAAAAATATTATTTTATAAGTTCTCTATTTTTTATATTAAGGTATTTTATTCTTAATTATTTATCTAACAATAATTCATTGAATTTTATCATTAAATTTGAATAGAAATCATTCTTTAAAATTTATAAATACATTAAAATTATTCTTTAAAATTAATAAACTAATAAAATCAATATCATTAAATAAATTTTAAATTTTATTTGTATCTTTTGTTTTATTTTAATATATATTATATATTATTTACATACCAAATATAATATTTATATCAAATTTGAAACTTATATATTTCTATTCTTAAATATTTAATATACCTATTATATACATGTATAAACAATGGCCATATAATCCAAATGGTTATATATTTATAATGACCATAAAAATGGGAATATAACTAATACATATGAATATATTGGTCGTATTAAATTCTTATAAATAAACATATATAATTAAATAAACTCATTAATAAAATTCTATCATTTATTTTATCTAGATGTTTCTTTTATTTATAATTTTTTTATTCCTTCTATATTTATCATCAGTGGTGTGGTCTTCATGGCAGATTGAGATGATGATAATTTCAACCTTATAGTGTTTTTATATAGTCATGGTTTTATTCATTTTATATTTTTTCTATAAAAAAATCATTTATTTATCTTATAATATCTCTCATTTTATATTGTAATTTTTTAAATTATTTAAATAAATAATTGATTATTTTCATTTAGTGTTTCATATTAAATATTTTATCTAATAAATGAGGTTTATTAATGTTAATTTTACATTAAAAATATGAAATTTTATAGTCTAGCCCTTCAAAAAGATTTCAGCCTTAAAATATCAACACTCTAGTGAAAAAATGAGGGTGATTTTGTCTCATTACATCATTAAGTTCCCATATAGTTTCCAAAAAATTATGATTCACCAGAAAAAAATTGACCCTTGTTGTCTTATTTTTAATCACTTTACCTCCAAAATCTATGATCTCTGTCAATTGTTCATTTTAAGGGAGATCATATTCCATATTTATAGAATTTAATTTCAATACATGTGGTAGATCTGGTATATAATTCCTCATAAGTGATACAAATAACACATCTTGAACTTATGAGTGGTTGTTTTAAAGTTCAAGAAAATAATATTCCATCCCCATGTGATCAAGTATCTCAAAGTGGCCTATGTATCTTGGGAATATATTTTGATTATTCCTAAATCTCAAAACCCTATTCTATGGTGATATTCATACAAAAACATTATCAAAAGGCTCAAACTCCAATTATAATTATTGATTATAAGCCTAATGATCATATAGAATTTTCAACTCTTTAATATGTCACTAAATAGTTTGAACCATTTCTATAATTTCTTTAGAAATCCCAAGTCACAATAACTTTTTATCTATAAATGAATCCCAACATGCTAGAGTTTAAAAAACCAAACCATTTCAACCTAACCCATCACAGGGTTCACTCTGACAAAAGGTCCAAAGTGTGTTCCTGATCACCGCTAGCTGGTGACAGGAACCAAGGCATCAAAAAATAATAAGTGGAAATGTATTCACCCTCAAATGAATCTTAAAAAATATTATAATATGGATGATAATTCTTCCTGGAGTATCTATTCCATGGACCATCACTCATTTAAAATAAGATGTTGTAAATAAATATAATGATTAATCAAATAATAATAAAAAATCAACCTAATGATTCATAATCAATTTATATGATCCAAATCATTCAAACAAATAAATACATCATCTATAATAATATACAAAAAGGTCCCATCATAAAGGATATCATAATATAAATACATCATGATCTCAAAAATAGGAAATCTAGAAGAAATATAAACCTGTAATTATTATCCAATACATAAACATACCAAAGATAAATAAACTCAAGTCACCACTTGAAAATATCCATGTGACCCATGGTCACTCACCACATCCCAACATCCAATAATGGACTACATGAACAAAACCACAAGAGATGTTAATCTGGGATCCTAAAATAAAACATAAAGAAAAAAATAGAAACTTTTGTGTATAGGGTGTGAGATAACATTCCTACAAAGATATCACTAAGGAGTCTATAAAATTACATTCATAAAAAATTACATAAAAACTATTTTTAACCATAATTAAAAAATAATCTTTTCACCAAGAAAAGTGTAATGAAAAATTATCATCCTTTGTCCCTTATCAAAAAACATCCACATTTTTTACAAAAAAGGTGGAAGACATCATGAATAAAGTGAAACATTTAGAATCCTTATATGATAACTTTTTAGTTAATGAAAAATGAAAAAGATAATTTTTTCATTTCAAAATGTTTCTCAAAATCCCATAAATAAAAAAACATTGTATTTTTTCTTTTAAATCAATCTTCAAAATCCATGTTTGAGAACCATTTAGAAAACTAAACCCAACTAATAAATAATGAAAATATAACCTTAATAAATCACAATAACACTATAGACGTTTAACAAGATTAGAAAATTATTTTATAATTTCATCCATCAATGAAATTGATAATAAGGGTATACAAATAGGTATGAATTTTAAATCACCTAATAGAATCATCAAATAATGAATAATTTTCACTGGCCACTCACTATGTTTAAATGTGAGATAATACTATATTATACTCAAGTGTAATCAATTTTCAACCTATGATTAATTCCTTAAAATATAAGCTCTCAGTTCAATCTCATGATTCCATCAGGGCAAACCCCCGGTAATAACATTATCTACATTAGGCTAACTAACTAGTCTAAAAATATAATCTAGTGTAGAAACAACTAGGATATATCACTCAGTTTCCTTGGGTTCCCATGAAACCAATCAATTAGAGGTGATAAAATAAGGGAAACATATGATCAACACATTTTGAATAACAAATAACAACCAATAAATCTCATATTACCTCTAACACCCTCTCATAAAACATCCCATTTTACATCAATCAAAGTCTCACATAGTAGTTTGATTCATCTTATAAAATGGAAAAGATATATACCAACCATAATAAAAACCATGGGGCTGAAACAGAGGGTATCTCATACATTATGTAAAACTATATTATAGTATTCTAAATGGGTATCTCTCAAATAAACTTGGAATTTTATGTTATTTTAAAATCTATAAATGGGTTAATATTGAAAACACACTTTTGTAATCATTTAGAAATCACATTTTCCTTAATATAAAACTCAATACTTTAGAAATCATTTGAAAACTAAAACACATTTTTATTTAAAATAACTCCATAAAAACAAAATTTTAGCTTTTAGAAAATAAAAATAGTATCAAAAAAAATTTAAAATTACAATATATTTTAAAAGAGACTCTAAATTATTTACACAAAAACATTTCTTGTACAATAATATGGTTTTAGAAACAAATAACTTGAAAAACAATGAAATACCTTTATTTCATGTCTAAAAAACATGGTAAAAATTTTATTAACCATTTAAGGGTATCATAAATAGGTGTATCTTGATAGGATAACCATTCAAATTAATTAATAATCTTTTGATTTTTTAAATAAAATAAATTCAAAAAATCACCTACCTCAGTCCAAGTGGAAACCACTCACCATCAATATAGAGATCCATCCCAAGAAATACAATGTTCTATATAATCCCTAGATAACTAAAACCACATTTTAGAACAAACCCAAACCCTAGATTCAACCACAATGTTTTTGTTATGGTTTATGGGAGAGAAAGAAACCAAGGGAAAATGAAGAAGGAATAGGAAGACAATAAGAAAAGAAAACCTACCTTCTTAATCAACATGGAGTCGAAAAATAATAGGGCTTGTAAGTAGGAATAAATAAAAATAAGCTCATAGGGAACTACTTTGTTTTGTATTCCATAAATGAGGAAGGATTTAGGGACAAAAAAATAAAAATCAATCCTAGAAAAAGTATAAAAATAACTTTTTAGTGAATCTTGGAATCTTATATGGTTTCTCCATATCGATTACCAATCCTTTCACTAATTTTTCATCCCACACTAGAATTTATTTATAGCCTCACATGATTTTCAAAATTGTTATCCAACCATATAGTCCCCAATATAATCAATTTTCATGACCCTACATGGTTCCCTTATATATTTCACAAACTATGAATACGTTGTGTGCAAGACACCTCCTATATATAAGTCATATACATGGTTTCCCCTAAAACATAAGATTCATTTACATAGTTTCCCTTAACCATTGTTAATTTTTATCACTGTAAAACCTATCAAATGTTCATATTTCAAATCCAAAAATTCAAAAATAACCCAAAATATATAACATATGTACCATTATCGCATTGGGGTGTCACAATTATCACTATTATACCACTTTATACCCCCATAATTTCTTTGGTAATAGTAGAATAAATAGAAAATCAAAACCTCAAAACCCAACATAAGTGGTGGTTGGGTTGGGGAAAACATTGGAAGGCTTAATGAAAATCGAATCACTGAACAGAATATATCTTCAAAATATTCTACCATGAATCGCCATGATTGACCAGTCTAATTATAAAATATCATCAAATATATCCAACAATACCCCTAATAAACATCAAGAGGCACAAATATATAACAATATGGAGACCTCTCAATGGTTTCCCAACCATTTATAATTTATTAAGAAATTGGGAGATAAAATATAAACTCCAATAAAGAAAGGTCGCCATAATAAACAAATCATTACACTATAACTAAGGAAATGATCATCCTCAACTATCCATTATAACATCCTGAAACTGATCCAAAATCCCCAAAAAGGCATAAAAATTCAAAAGGATACCCAGAGACCATATTATAATGTCCCAATATCTATCAACTTCTCATAAAGTATGAATATCATCATAAATTGAGAACATGTCATAGATTGGAACAACATGGCCTCTTAGCAAGGTTTACAACACTAAAATGGAAAATAACATGGGATCTCACTCATAAATCATCATCCCACAATGATCCTAATATAATAAATAGGGAACCATCCATCATATTATCTATTTTTAAATAACACTCATACCGTTCACCTAAACACATGCCCCTATGGATTCCCACGTAAAAAACATCTAAAGAAAAAACTCATAACATGGGAAACATCATGCATAAACATAAAAATATATAACTAATAAATGAGGTATAAGAACAACTGCTAATAAACACCACTCATAAAGATATGAATATATATATATATATATATATCAATTAATAAAAAAATGAGAATCACCTCAAAACCTCAACTGTTCAAAAATCAATCAGATATGATTCCCAAATATAAATTGTCATATAGATAAATATTACATCTAATACTTATTATTCTTCCAAAAATTCAACTTATAGAACCCATAAATAAGTCCAAAATGGCCACATCGAGGACTAATCTTTAAAAAAAATTAAGCAATAGGGATTATAATTCCTATGATTACCACACAGAAAACACATGCTTTATCTCTTCTTCACATGAGAGACATCAAGGATCATAAAAGACTAACCCTAATCAACCTAACTTCATGATCTTCCTCATCCTTGATATTATTCAATTCTATAATCAATGTCACATAGATAACATCCTTATAAGAAGTTTTTCATAATAAAAATTCCACTGATATGAGGTATGGGTGAATACCACATTCAAAGAATCATGTTTTAGGAATTTCACTGGTGAATAGCTTGAGAGAAAATAACATTGACTATGATAAATGATCGATATACACATTCTCCATTCACTGAACCCGGTGAAGGCTCATAGTCCTAATGGATTTATCCTCCTTCACATTATCAAGATAATTCCACAAAATAGACATTGACTTTAATAATTCCCAAGGCATACCATCATTCTATTGAGATGATAGTATGGAATCCCACCACACCTGACATCGCCCTTTAAATAAGAATATAACAACTTTCACTCATGTCTCTTTAGGATTTTCATTGGAATTTAATATTTCTTGAATCCTCTATAAACAAATTATTTCATCAGGTGGACCCTGATTCCTATAAAAATAATGTAAATATTGATTCATGAAGTTGTGAATAAAGTCAAATAAATAAGAGGAGTGAACCTCCACTACTCAGTCCATATTTTTGGTAGAGATAATAACATGAACAGTCATTCGCAAAAAATAAGAGGAATCACCCTATGGTTCATCCCTAGAGAAAGATTTTAACCTTTATTTAATACTTTTCAAGAAGAAAAACTCTAAATAACATGTGACATGATCTCAATCAGTTTATTCTTCCCATATCAAATCACACAGTTTCAATATAGACCAAGTAGAAAATCCAAAATCAATATTTCAATAAAAAACATAATATAAAAGCTTCCATTTTAAACTATAGAATTTAAAGAAGGGTCTTAAACCAATTTTAAAAATATATCCATGCTTTGAAAATAACCCACCACTTTAAATCATTCCATATTTTTTATAAAATCCACCATTTTTTAAGAAAATAAATAAAATTATTTTTATAACTTTTCCACAAATTAAGATCTTAATTCCCTGCTAGGGAATTCAAAAAAATATATTAACATTGAAAATCATCAACCCCTTTTGAAAATACTAGATCCTCTTTAATTAAAAAAACACCAACCAAATTTCGTTATAAACATGGCCAATTTTGAAATAATTAATCATTATTCAATATTCTTTTTATAAATATTTCATAAAACATATTTATAAAACCAAAATTTTCCATAAAATCCCCTTTTTTTATAAAACTATCCATTATAACACACATTAAACCAAAAATATCAACCAAATACCAATCACAATATAGCCCAACAACATTAAGGCATCATGATTACTCCATTGAATCCATCTTAAAAGAATGAAAACCATTATTAGAATAAATTTTAGAGTAAATAGAGGCCAAAATGAAATTTAGGAGGGATGTAGATATATACACAGTTTGATAGTATGACATTGAATTCCATGCACCAATCGTGTGGTTACACCTTTAATGTTTCATGACCCATGTGTGTGATCTCCACCTGAAATGTTTTCTATAATATGCAAGATAATTATGAAACTTGAGTTCTTCCTCTTTTTTCACACTTAAAATCAAGAAAACCCACAAGTGTCAAATATAACTCAATGTGGAAAAATATATCATCATTTTATTTGAAAATGCATTAAATAATAAAGAACAAAACTCAAATTCAAGACTCAAATCCTGAATACTCGTGGAAACTCAAGTTTCTTCATGAATATTGGAGATTAAGCACCTACTCATGAAAACCATATTGAGTTACAACAATACGAGATTCCTACTACCAATCATCCCTAATAACAAGAGAGTTTTGTTAAAATTTTATTATAAAAAGCATACGTCTACTAAACATGTCGAATGATCTGCCTCTCCATAAGGCCTGAAGCATGTTCGCCATCACTATGGGATCACGATAAGCCCCATATCATCAATAAATTAATAAGTGGGAATGATTTCAACCCTGAATGATACATAAAAAATAGTATAATCTGAATAATAATATGGAATGGTGTGTCCATACATTGAACTACCATACATGTAAATTAAGTAGTTATAAAAAAATGAACAAGCTTAACATAGAATATCAGAAATTAATTAAATTATTCATAATCAATATGGATGACCTGACTCATTTATACAAATAAATACATCATCTAGAATAATATGAAATAAATTCCTATCATAAAGTAAATTGTAACATAAATAAATTACAATCACAAAAACAGGAAATCTAGAATCAAAAAACACATTGCGGAATTAGATGATACTCAAACATCCCAAATATAAATAAATAATTGGAGCCATCACTCAATGATCTCAAAGTGAACCATGGTCACACACCACATTTGAAAATATAATAATGGGATAATCCAAAAAACACAAGGTATATCAAATTGGAAACCTAAAATAAAATGTAAGGATAATATGCACTCATACATAAGTGTGTGTATAGTTTGTTAGATAAACATGCCCATTAGAATTTCACCAAAGAGCATGTGAAATTACTTTTATAATACATTTCATGAATAATTGTTTGAACAAAATTAAAAAAAGGTTTTTTCACCTGTAAAATTATAAAGAAATACATTTTGTGTCTTTATCCATATTTAGAAAGATTCCATGTTTTTACAAAAAAAAGTGGATGGTAAACATTAATAACACATTCAAATTATATGAACCTTTAAATGAGAAATTTTGAGTATATGAAAAATGAGACAAATTCATTTTTTAATTTAAAAACATTTCTCAAAATCCTTCACATAAAAAAAATTCTATTTTTTATTTATAAATTTTTTTCAAATCCGTGTTTGAGAAGAATTGAAGAAATAAACCCAGCTATGAAGTGAAAAAAAAAATATAACTTCAACCATGCATCCTAACCCCAAAAAAGTGTAAAAATAGTAAAAAATAATAATATTAATGGTTTCATGAATATAAGTGATAATTAGGGGATACAAATAGTTATGAAGTGGAAATCCCCTAACTTAATCATCAACCAATGAATAAGTGTCATGGAAAACTCACTAAGTACTAAAATGAGATGGTCCTAGAATATAATCAACTTGAACCAACTATCATGCAATGTCGTATACCTAAAAATTTATTATCCTGATTCACTCTCATTGTATCGTCAAGGAACATACCTAGTAAAGATGTATTATACACTAGGGGACACTAGTCAGTGAGGTTATATATGATAGTGAACCTAGATCTCTCACTTAGCTAATTAGGGTTCTTATGGAAACAAAGAAGTAGAGGTAAGAAAGCAAGATAATCAAATAACTAAAACACTTTTCAATAATAAACGATACCAAAAAAAATATCACTATAATAAAAAAACTCTATAAAATCCATATTTTATAATCATCCAAGAATCACATAGCAATTCAACTCATCCCATAAATGGGAAAAAGTCTATACTAGACATAAAAAAACAAGAGGATCAAATAGAGGGTAGCTCGTTTATCAAGTAATAGTATTTTATAAGTCTCAAAATGGGGATTTTTTAAACTAATGTGTAATTCCATGTTATTTAACCATCCTTTTAAGGTTCAACCTCAAAACACCCTTTAGTAATCATTTGGATATTAATTTTTCCTCAATATAAAAGTCAAATATTCCTTCAGAAATCATTTGAAAACCCAAACACTACTTTAATTTGAAATAAATATATGAAACCATGATTTCATTTTTTATAAAATCAAAATAGTTCCAAAAACCTATTTCAATATCAAATATATTTCAAAAGTTCCTCTAAGGAATTTACACAAACACTTGTTATGCATACGTATAATATTTTTTAAACCAATAACTTTAAAACTATTGAAATACCTTTATACCAAGTCTAAAAATCACGTATAACATTTTATAAACTGATCAAGGGAATCATATCTTGGTTATAATGATAAGAGATTCATCTATGAAACTCAATCATCCCATGATTTTCTAAATAAAGGAATTTCACAAAAACACCTTCCTCAATCTAAGTGAAAACCACTCGCCTTCAATGGAGATAGCACAACCAAGAAATATAATGGACTCTGCAAGCCCTAGAAAACTAAAATCCCGAATTAGAATCAACCCAAAGTCAATGTTTTATCACCATACACTACGGGAAAAAGAGTCTTTTGCGACAGGTTATTTGCGACAGGATTAGTTCTCATCGTAAATAGTCCATCCCAGGGGTAATTTTCCACAGGGGGTTCGTCCCGTCGCAAATAAAAATTTATTTGCCACGGGATTTGGTGTCCTATCGCAAAAGTTAATGCGCACTTTGGCACGGGAAGATTATTTGCGACAGGGAGATCCCCCCGTCGCAAATAGTGAGTTGGTCGGAGGGTATTTGCGATGGGACCCGTCGCAAATACCGGCAGTGGTAAATGAATTTTTGCGACGGGATGTTGTCCCGTCGCAAAAGGTGTGTCGGCAGGTCACCTTTTGCGATGTGCCCCGTTGCAATTACCCTTTTAACCACTGACAACAATTAATGTGGGCAATGTTATTTTCGACGGGCCCCGTCGCAAAAAGTACCTTTTGTGATGGTAAGCCCATCACAACTTTTCTCATCGCAACTAATCTAACCTATATATACCCCCCCTCTGTTTTTCATTCTCTTCTCTCATTTCTCACTTCCTCTCTCTAAACTTGAATTTTAGAGTGAAAATATCTCTCAGTTAATTTTTTTACGGAGAAGTTGTGAAGGCGCTTAAATCAATCGGAGATCAAGTTTAAATGTATTTATATTTTATTTAATTTAGTATTTATTTAATTGTTTTTATGTTAATTTTAATTATTGTTGATTATTTGTAATTAAATTAGATTTATATTGTTTTGTTATCTGTATTTTAGTAATAAATAGTAATAATTAGTAATAATTAGTAATAATTAGGGATAAATACTAATAATTAGAAATAATTACTAATAAATAGGAATTATTAGTAGTAATTAGTAATAAATAGTAGTAATTAGTAATAAATAGTAGTAACTAGTAATAAATAGGAATAAATAAGAATAAATATGAAAAAATAGGACTAAGTAGGAATAAATAGTAATAATTAATAATAATTAGTAATAATTAGGAATAAATAGAAATAAATAGTAATAAATAGCAATAAATTGGAATAAATCGGAATAATTAATAATAATTAGGAGTAATTAGTAAAAATTAGTAATAAATAGCAATAATTAGCAATAATTAGCAATAATTAGAAATAAATAGCAATAATTAGCAATAATTAGCAATAATTAGCAATAATTAGTAATAATTAGTAATAGTCAGTAAAAATTAGGAATAATTAGGAATAAATAGTAATAATTATGAATAAATAGAAATAATTACTAAAAATTACTAATAATTAGTAACAATTAGTAATAATTAGTAATAATTAGTAACAATAAGGAATAAATAGTAATAAAAAGTAATTAATAGTAATTAATTGTAATAAACGGTAATAATTAGTAATAATTAGTAATAATTAGTTATAATAAGTAATAATTAGTAATAATTAGTAATAATTAGTAATAATTAACAATAATTAAGAATAATTAGGAATAATTAGGAATAATTAGTAATAATTAGTAATAATTAGTAATAATTAGTAATAATTATTAATAATTAGTTATAATTAGTAATAATTAGTAATAATTATTAATAATTAGGGATAATTAGGAATAATTATGAATAAATAGTAATAAATAGGAATAAATAGGAATAAATAGGAATAATTAGTTATAAATAGGAATAAATAGGAATAATTAGTAATAATTTGTAATAATTAGTAATAATTAGGAATAATTAGGAATAATTAAGAGTAGTTAGAAATAATTTGGAATAATTAGGAATAATTAAGAATAATTTGGAATAATTAGGAATAATTAGGAATAATTAGGAATAATTAAGAATAATTAGGAATAATTAGGAATAATTAGGAATAATTAGGAATAAATATGAATAAATAGTAATAAATAGTAATAAATAGTAATAAATAGTAATAAATAGTAACAATTTGTAATAATTTGTAATAATTAGTAATAATTAGTTATAATTAGTAATAATTAGTAATAAATAGTAATAATTAGTAATAATTAGTAATAAATAGTAATAAATAGTAATATATAATAATAAATATTAATAATTGGTAATAATTAGTAATAATTAGGAAAAATAGTAATAAATAGTAATAATTAGTAACAATTAGTAACAATTAGTAATAATTAGTAATAATTAGTAATAATTAGTAATAATTATTAATAATTTGGAATAATTTGGAATAATTTGGAATAATTAGGTTTAATTAGTAATAATTAGTAATAATTAGTAATAATTAATAATAATTAGGATTAAATAGTAATTATTAGGAATAAATAGGAATAATTAGAAATAAATAGGAATAAATAGAAATAAATAGGAATAACTAGAAATAATTAACAATAAATAGGAATAAATGGGAATAATTAGTAATAATTAGGAATAAATATGAATAATTAGTAACAAATTGAAATAAATAAGAATAATTAGTAATAAATAGGAATGAATAGAAATAATTAGTAATAACTAGGAATAATTAGTAAAAAAATTTATTAAATAGGAATAACTTGTAATAAATAGGCAAAATTTCTAGTGGATTGATAGCACTCCTTTTGCTCGATGACTCTTTTCCTTTCAACTTTCAACGAATCAAAACATTATGAAAATTATACTTCTATGTATGAAAATCCAATCTCGTATGAACGAGTTTGAATATGCATTTGTAGGACCACATTTTTCATAATGTGTTCAGGTGGTGACAGTTGCAAGAAGGTGATTTATCGACAAAAAGGGGACTCTTTTTTCCGATGACTCGTGTATTGCAACTTTATCACACAAAAATCACAATGAAGAATCTTCTCGGAGGTAAGAATATTCATTATCGTGCATACGATAATGAGTATGCGTTTCTTTGATCAGATTGTTCATTGTTATTTCTCTGTGAGAATGTTGCAAGTAAATGAGCAGTTAGAAAAAAGAGCAGGTAACAATCCACTGGAAATTGTGTCACATGTAAGTAATGGTAATTATTAAAAAGTAGTTGTAATTACTTATCTTTTTTCAGATAGTGTTTTTATAATTCCAAATTATTCAAAAATAGTAATGATTTTATATTTTGTATAAAAATATAGAATAAGGAAGTCGAAAAAAATCAATATTAGATGATCGCCCATGGATAAATCAGCGTAGAAATCCAAACAGTTCCTGTTTAAATCTTGTATATATTGAGGGTGCCAAATCTTTCTTATTATTTGAATCATCAAAACCAGAATATGTTTCATAAGGCATAATAAAGTGTCCTTGTAAAAAATGTGCTCTAAGAATGTTTGACACATTTGACAAGGTTGGGGGGACATCTCTTATGGTTTGGATTTCAACCAGATTATGTTCTTTGATATCAACATGGATAATGAAGTTCCAGAGAAGATACTAATAACTTGATTCTAGATTCATCACAGTTTCAAAATTTAGTACATGATGTTGCAGGTCCATCTTTTTAGAAAACTAAAACTCAAGATGATGTTGATTTAACTCCTCAGTTGGCACCATCCGAATTTTATGATTTGTTATGGTCTGCTGAGGATACATTATATCCTGGTTTCAAGATAATCAAATTAGAAGCAGTTGAAAAATTTATGGCTATTAAATCAGATAATTAAATGTCAAATAACCATTTTGATCATATATTTTCTTTGGTTAAAACATTGTTACTTGAAGGAAATGTGTTGCCTGTAAATTACTATGATATCAAGAGGTTGGTTCATAATCTGGGTCTTAGTTATTGGAAGATTCATGCATGTATAAATGATTTCATCCTATATTCTAGTGAAAATGATTCGTTGGATAGTTATCCCACATGTGGAAAATCGAGGTATAAAGAAGCTCAACCAGGGAAGTCTGGATCGATTCTAGTAAAACAGTTGAGATATTTCCCCCTTACACCCAAGTTGCGATGTTTATTTATGTCTCAGAACACAGTGTCAAGGATATCAGGGCACAAAACCAAGATTTCAACTGATAAAAGCTTGAATCATCCATCTGATGGTGATTCATGGAAACATTTTGACCGTCTGGATCCGTCTTTTGCTTTTAAATCCCGAAACGTGCGATTGGGTATTTCTACTAACGGTTTCTGTCCGTTTGGTTCTTATGGTATTCAGTATTCATGTTGTACTATATTTATAACTCCATACAATTTACCTCCATGGATGTTGATGAAGGATTACTATATCTTTTTGACCTTATTAATACTAGGACATCCAAAAAATAATATTGATGTTTATTTGAAACCATTGATTCATGAGTTAAATTCATTGTAGAGTGATGGTGTTAGTACATATGATGTTTCTGCGAAAAAAAATTTCATATTAAAAGCTGCATTGATGTGGACAATTAGTGACTTTCCGGCATATGACATAATATATAGTTGTAGTACACATGGTCCGAAATCATTTCCTTATTGTATGAAAGAAAACAAAGCCTTTATGCTCATCAATGGAAAAATTCCTTGCTATTTTGACTATCATCGCAGATTTCTTCCAACTGATCATCCTTTTCAGAGGAACAAATCTCATTTCAAAAAAGGTTCAATTGAAAGGGATAAACCTCCATAAATGATCTTAGGTACAGAGTTAAAATCAGTTGTATTTTCATTACCTCCCATCAAATTTGGGCCAACAGTAAACCAACAGAAAATTCATAGCTTTGGGAAAGAACATAATTGGATAAAACGAATCATTTTTTTGGTATCTACCATATTAGTCTGATTTGTTGGTTCTCTACATGTTGGATGTCATGCATATTGAGAAGAACTGTTTTGATAATTTGTTTCATACAGTTTTGGATACACCAAGTAAGACCAAAGATACTGTAAAGGGAAGATTAGATCTTGCCCAAATTTGCAGGTGACCAGAACTTGAACTATTTGTAAATGTCAGATCATAGAGGTTAGTGAAGAAAAAAGCTGGTTATACACTGTCCAAAGAGAGTCTCTTACTATTTTGTCATTGGATTGCATATTTGAGTCTTCTAGATGGCTATTCTTCCAATTTGGGTAGATGTGTTAAGAGTGGTTATATTACCGGATTAAATATTCATGATTGTCATGTTATAATGGAAACAACTATGCCGATTGAATTCAGAGGTTTATTGGATTCTATGATTTGGGATTCGATAACAGACATATCATATTTTTTCGAGACATTTTTTCATCGACAACAGACAACGATGCACTAAGAAAACTGGAAGAATATATTGTTGTAATTATATGTAAACTGAAAAAAAAACTTTCTTCCCGCTTTATTTGACTCAATGGAACATCTGATATTACATTTTCCACATAAAGCTAAATGTGGAGGTCCAGTATAGCTTCAATGGATGTACCCATTCAATAGATGCATGTAGAAATTGAAGAAAAAAGTACGGAACAAAGTATTAGTTGAAGGCCCAATTACTGAATCTTATTTGCAAGAGGAAATTTCTTTTTTATGATCTCATTATTTTGAATCTCAATATCCATCAAAACACAATCGCATGGGATAAAAGGAGGGGAATGTTAATGATGAAATGGATAATCAATTATTAGTTTATAATCAGCCAAATCTTGGTTTAGGTGGAGTTCAAGAATGATGGATTTCAGATGATGAACATCACAGAGGTCATACATATGTTCTGATCAACTGTGAAGAAATAACATCATTTATACTGTGAGTGCTTCTATAAAATAATCTATAATTTTTGTTACAATATGTAAACTTATTTTATTTATAGGTTATATGATAATCATATCTAAAAAACAACTTCCAAAAATTATAGCAGCTGCTTTTGAATAACACAGACAAAAAAATATTTCTCAATGGTTTTTTAAACTAGTAACAGAAATTATTGATGGTTTAATATCAATTCCGTTTATTATTTATCATATTAATAATTGTTTTACAAATTTTCAGGTGTCTCAACATGGTGAAAAAATTGATAAGCGACTGTGTATATTGAGTAACCCACCATCCAAAATGGTTAAATCTTATAATGTATATGTGGTGAATGGTTTCCAATTTCATACACATGAATATGGGGAATAAAAAAACAATGAATAGTGGAGTTTTCTAGAGAGGATTCCTCCATAGAGAAACTAGATTTGGCTTTTATGGAATTCTGGATGAAATTATTGATCTATGTTATCTAGGACAAAACTACATAATGATGTTTAAATTTCGGTGATTGGATACTGAGAGAGTCTTGTGTGTTCATCAGACTCTTGGAATCATCGATATTAAATATAAAAGTATTCTTGTAGTAAATGAACCATTTTTACTAGATCAACAAGCACATAATGTTTATTACGCAAATTACTATGCTACTTTAAAAGACTTGAGTGATTGGTGGAGCAAAATAAAAATGAGATCTTGGGAAAATCAGTTTACTCAAACTGAATGTGGTTCCACTGAAGTGAAAGGAATTGAAATTTTTAAAGAGACTGCTCAAAATCCATCTTTTTCACAAAGAGACGTGAATATTGATGATGACACTCCACAATTAAGGATCGATGATGATGAAGATGTTAATGATGTTACAAATGAATTTGAAATGAAAAGAGATGATGAAATTGAAACTCATATGGATATTGATAATGCTGGTGAGGAAGATGAAGACATTGGCATGGACAGCTATGGAGATGAGGATAAAGATGGACATTGACATTGTTAAATTCTGGTTTTAATCATAACTAATATATATCTATATATAATAGTTATTTTCAACTATCTGCTAACAACAATCATTTTTTGTTTCCGATGTATCCTGATCTATTCCGTGAGATGGAGGAGGATGATCTACCTTTAGATGAGGGGGATTGTAGACCATCTGACCCTCATCCTACTAACGGTTAAAGGGGTGTGTGGATGGGGTAGGGTCTTATGCGATTGATGATTCATGACTCTATCCCCGAGCGACGTCCACATCTTGTCTTCGATACACGCACATAGAGGTATGGTAACCTGAATATTTTACTTAGATTTCATTAATTTATTTATATATATACTAATTTTTTGATTATTTATTTCTTTTTCACAGTATTGTTCATGTAGCTATTAAAAAGGGGAGTGATCTCTTGCACAATTATTTTTCTCATCCATGGATCACATGGGAACAGATTCCTGTTGATGTGTGGTGCGACATGTTTGATCATTAGCTAGTATGTAAATAAAGAATATTTATTTTGAAATTTATTTTATTAATAACATGATATTAAAAATTATTTTTTGGGTTTATGGTATCCCATTGATGATAGCATGTGTGACTCTATCCACATGGCATGGTAGGTGTCTATGTATGATCGTTTCCGTTAGTTTTTTCACAATTTGAGAAGAACATCCATTAAGAAAGGAGTGACAGAATTTGATGAGCCATGTAGAGCCCACTGACCATATTACATTTCATCTCACGTTTGGTATGGATTATATTTATATTGGTTGGGTGGTGGATTTCAGAGGAGATCTTCAGTGGGACAACAGAACCGGGGGAGAGAGGAGGTGACACATCGATTTAGTAGACGTATATTCAGTACGCATAGACAGAATCTGGTAAGTATATTTGATAAATATTTTATATAACTTTAAATATAAATAGTTTATTTTATATTTCTGTAGGCATTCGAGAATCCCGATATTACGGAGTTCGACGTATATCGGATGATGTTTAGTGATCCAGCCACTGGAGAGATTAGATGTGATCGCCAGCATCGGATTATGGTTAGTATTATTTTTTGAGTTTGATATTTAACTGCATATAATATTTTCACCATTTTAATTTCAAATTGGTATTGAAAGAGTCATATGAGGCTACGACCTCTCAAACACAGGCTGAGAGTCAGGACGAGACGACTGAGTAGACCGGTTCCCACCATTTCGATGAGGTGGCATGGATGAAGGCGACACAATATGGATTTGAGAAGGGTCGAGTAGTTGGTATTAGCTCTCATTTGACTCCTGGTATATATTATCGTACTACTAAGATGTCGGCGTTGCTCGAGAGGAGCTCATGGAGAGGCATCATCTTCTACCTCACAGTATCAGGAGTAATTGTGAACTCGGCCAGAGCTTATAGAGAGTTTGTAGAAGCAGTAAGAAGAGATGTCTTGGAAACAGCAGAAGAAGCAGTAGTAGCATAAGGAGGATATGCATCGATGACAGCAGCAGCAGCAACAACAGTATCACAAGCCGATAAAGTACATGCATCTTCTGACTCGTAGTTTAGGGATGGAGTTTCCTCCACCATCTCCTACAGCTCATCCACCTCCTCCAGAAGACTACCCCACCCCCCCCCACCCCCGTGATTTTATTTATGTTAAAAACATTTGAATTTAATATTTATTATAATATAAACTATTTACAGTTTTTGTATTTTATATTGGTACAAATATTGCATAATTTTACTTTTTTAATATTTTATTATTTATTGTTAGTATTATATTTTTTAATATTTTTTTATTTTACTATTAATAATAACATTTTATGATTTTTTATATTTTTTTGTAAATATTGATAATTGTAAAAAAAATTATTATTTTAATAAAATTAATATTAATTTTTATTAATCATAATTTTATTAAATATATTTTTTAAGTATTATATTTATTAATATTTGTTTATTTTACTGATAGTAATTTTTTTATTATTTTAATAATATTAATATAATTTTTTCATTAATCATAATTTTATTAAATATTTCATTATTATGTTTTATATTTACGACGAGACCTTTTCTGACAGTCTCCTGTTGTAAATAATCAAAATATATTTTTTTATTAAAAGTATTTGTGACGGGCTCGTCGCAAAAGTATATTATATATATAATATATATAATCGAAGGACTAGTTGCGACGGGGAAGCTCCTGTCGCAAATACTATTTCTGATGGTCTGTCGCGAAAGGTTTATTTATATATAATGTATATAATCGGAGGATTATTTGCGACGGGGCCATTTCCCATCGCAAATACTATTTTTTGCGACTATCCCATCCCAAAATATATTATTTGCAACACTATTTTCTACACGAGATATTTGCAACGGGGCCCCGTCGCAAATATCCCTTCGCACAAAACTTTTTTTCCAGTAGTGATATCCATTAGGGTTTATGTATGATAAAGAAACCAAGGTAAATGACAAAGGAAAAAAGAAGAGGAGAATAAAAGATAACTTGCCTACCAAATCCTCTTGGAATCGATTAAGAATTGGGTTTTAAAGCTAGGAAAGAGGGAGAAGCCTTTATGGATCTCCTCTGGTTTGTTTAATTTTAATGAGGGATGAGTGATATAGAATCCAAAAACCTGTTACACATATTTTTACATGATTTTTAATATAAACATCTATGAATTACAACTCGAATATCATGAGGTCTACGGTCTTTAAAAGAATACTTACATAAAACATAAAAAAACTAAAACATAACATATTTATTTTTTATTATCCATATAGAGTTCATAAAATGAATATGATGACCTGGAGAATATATAAAAGAAATGGGTGAGCTAAAAATCTTAGAAATAATGTAAACATGATATCAATGAATAACATGATATCGTAAAAGGGAAGTCCCATAAACAATCACATGGGCGAATAACATAAAGAGAATGATATTATAATACATGAAAAAATAGGAAAGTGGATTCAACATATAATATGGACTATAAATAAGTTAAGGATAACTTCCAAGACAACAACACATGATCAAAAACGTCTTATAGTGGGTTTGGTTTACTCTGTAAATCCTATACAAAATGTCTTATGATAGAAAATCAGTACCCAATTCATTATAACTATATATGGGAACACCCATCCTAAAATGTATATTCTTATGTTTTTCATTTGAAATATATCCATCATAAGGCATAAACATAATAATTTCCCATTGAAATAAATGGGTTACATAATCTTTCACTGTGTTGTAATCAAAAGATATTTCATAAAAAAATGAATTTGATAAATGAACATAAGTCATATATTACCTCATTAAAGGAAGGGATAACGAACAAGGTACATATTTAATGGACATATATCTGGAATTGATAAGCAATAACTAACATCAAAGTTTTTTTTATTAAAATTTCATTAAAATATCACATGAAATATTTCTTGAGGAAAATATCATTTTCAATTTTAAATCGGTTCTTTAAAATGTATAAAATTAAAAAATATTATTGAAAACATTTTCATTTAAAATTAACATGGAAAATTATAAATTAATATTTAAATTCTTGATCATTCATTATGGTATAAATTTTTATGCCATATAAGTTATAGGAAAAAAATCTTTTCGCACTTTTGAAAAAAAATTAGGAAAGTACCTCATTCAGAAAGTTACAATAAGATTAATTTTAAACCATTTTGTAAAAATTAAAACATGGGTAAAATGACTTTAATATATCATTATATAATATTAAAAAAGACGTTCATTAAAATTTATTTAATGAAAATATAGAAATGGAATAGAAATATTCTAGATCTAAAAGAAGATAAAATATCTGTATTACTTGCTAATAATATTATTGATGTTTCTTCATTCAATAAGAGGTGAAATGGAAACATAACATGTAAAAAAATAATGTATATAGGTGAATAATTTTTTTTGGCTAAATGAAATAATTGTATATTATTTTTCACAAAGTTACCTTGTACATGACCAATATCAAAAAGAAATGTGATTGAAATATAAAGCCTTTCCTATTTGAAACTTCCGAGTCATATCCCTTGGATAAAGTAAAATGAAATGTAACATAAAATAATATAAATTATGAATTACTCATGATAGAATATTTAGAATGGGGATTATACAAACCATATAAATTAAATTAAGTGCATAACATTAAAATATTCCTTAATGAAGGGAAATTTAGATGAAATACCTTACCTCTAATAGTACTCATCATGTACATTATTTAACTCCTGAATAAGAAAATTATTTTAATTATATAATTTCTTAATGATCTTTATGAAAATTAATTATTAATAATCTTATTTAATACCATGTTATATATAATTACTTAATAAATTAATATCACATCTTACTTTTGATGATATTTGGATCATAATTTTAAAATGAATATGGTATGTTGACCACAATCAATGTGGAAATTAATTAATTCCATGTTATCTAAAATTACTTATTAATTATCATTTTTATAAATAAATTATTATCTTACAACCAACAATGAAATATGGTTATGAAAAATAAACTACATTACAATCATAGAGACGGTATGTTGTATGTTCACATGAGTAACGTTTCCATTTTCCAACGGTCGTGATGGAAAGAATATAAGTCATATTCTATCAATATATAACGATAATTATATAATAAATACCATATTATTTATTTAAATAAACTTATATATACCATCCATCTGATGTGGTAATGAAAACTGAATCATATCACTACGTGGAGGTGCTAGTCCACACATACGCATGAATGACGTTTTTATTTTTCAGTGAATGAAATGGTAAGAAAATATATGATATATTAATTTTATGTAATGATATATATTTAATTAATATAATATATATACATTAAATACATCATCATAAACATCATTGATAGCTAATGATATAAAATGAATTTTACCAGTTCGTGAGGTAGTAGTCCTCCATATATACGAAGGACAATTTCTTCCACATTTTATAGAGATAATATGGATATAGGTTATTCCATTATCATAAAAAATCAGTATATATTAGATAATTATTTCATTATAACAGCAGGGTTTAAAAATATTTTAAGGAAGAGTAAGAATATATAATATAAAATTATTAGTTAAGAATGATACCCCTTCTTCGGATAACCTCTTCAGGTTTACACCAAAAGTATTCCTAAAAGGGATTTATAATCAGAACAAGGCATCTGAGATGTGTAAGGGGATTATCTAATGTACTTTGGTGATCTTTTATGAAATGAAATTTTTTATGTGTGAATAAATTAGGAGAGTAGGTTTTCTTTTATATTTGAGGGGATGTTCACTTTATGAATTTATTAAAATATTAAATTAATATAAATAAATTTTCATGGAAAGAAGGATATAAACAAATATAATCAGAATATAAGGTGATTATTGGTTTACAATTTCCCATAAAATAACATCGAGAAAATTTTAGTTGATTTTTTACCCAAATCTTTTGGTTTTAACTAATATTAACTCTTTTTAAAAATTGTTGTGATAATGAAGGTTTTTTACCCTTTAGAGGTCCATATAGTTACTTTAAAAGGAAAATTTGTCTATTAATGGTTCATGTTTTAGATTTTTAGACATATAAAATCACTTGAAAAAATATATTATTTTTTTAATTTTAAATCATTCAATAAAATATTATTTATTTTAAAATAACATTAATATCATTTTAGGAACTATTCATTTAATAGGAATTTGAAAACAACAAGAATATAATGGAATTAAAATGTATTCCATTAATACCCCTATAACATGTTATATTTATTTGATAAATAATTTAAGATAACAATTCTTTCAAATTATATTATTTTTAATATATTTAAATTAATTTATTTTATTTTTTCTATTAATTAAATAAATACAATATCAATGTGCATATGAATTTCGGGTAATTATTTGGTTAAAAAAATTAAAAATAAATTAACATGATAAAAATGAATAATTCTTATTTAAAATTAATATTTATAATAATAAATAAGTTTTTTTTATCCTTTTAAAAAAATATTATAAATATTAAAAGTAGGAAAGTGACATTTTTTCTATATCTTTTACTTAAATATTATAATGCTCAAAATCTAAAAAATATCGAATTAATTGTCCATATATTCAATAATTGGATTAAAATTTTTGAAATAATCTCATCCAATAATATAAATTAATGTTATAGGGTGAATGTTTAGTACTTATTATACTGTTTTTAACATTAATGACTTGATTTACCCTTACTGTGGTGACAATTATTTACTATAGTTACTATTCATAGGGATTAAAAATAAAAGGGAAATATTTTAAAAAAAATACATCCAAATTTATAATATTGACTTTATTTTTTAATATTCAATTCATTGAAGTGGTATAATTTATCTTAAAATTGGACCTGTGATGAGAGAAGAAAAATGATTTTTTAGAAAAAAACACTTAATAATACCAGAAATTAACTTATAACAGAATATGATATAAATATTATTCAACTACAATTAATTATATTATATTTAACTAAATAATAATTATATTAATTTTAAATAAAATTTAAATCATAATTTTACTTTTAAATTTCTTAATTTATTGAAAAGAAATGACTGTTTTACAAAAGATGGTATTTTCCACTATTCATTCAAAAATCATTCTTTTCAGAAAAATCAAAAAATTTCAACCTATTATAATTTTAATATGAGTATTTAAAAAATGAAATTCATTTTATCAAATAAAGTTTCTAAAAATTTTATAAATTAATTAAAATCTTTTCTCATAAAAATAAATTAAAATATTGTTTGAAGAAAATGTATTTTTTGAAGAATAAAATGTATTTATCAAAAATAAGGTTCTTATTTCTTATGAGTTTATCTATAAATTTATATTTGGTGGGATATTTATATATATATCATAAATTAGTTAACCTTATCCATACCTTCCCATTTAACATCTATGTTATAATGGTCATATTTAAATAATGGTATTTCATGCTACGTTTAGGCTCAGTGTTGTGTATCCTATATGCTTAAAACAAAGCATTATTTTTAAAATATTATGTTTTTAAATCCCCCATCCCGATTAATAAATTATTTTCTCAAAATTTGAACTTGAACTCTATAATTAAATGTTTGTAATTTCAAAATACCTTTTTTGGAATCTCACATCGTAAAAAGGGTTAATAAAACATCCTATTGAAAAGAGAGAAAGGGAAGTATGAAGGTTATTTTGAGTAACACATACTAGGATTCAAAATATGATAACATTAGTGGGAAGTAAAAAATGTGATCTTGGAATAAAATTAAGTTCCAAAATAATGATTGATTGTAACATATAATATTGATCAAAATAAAGTGGATGATCATGAGGAAGTTAATGACAAAAAAATTATAAACCAAAGAGTTGTGAAAAAGACCATAGATTAATAAAAAATGAATTTAATAAGAAAAATAATAATTTCAAGTCCCTTTTTCATAGATATAATAAATTATTTCACCATATAGACTAAAAATATTGTGAAATACACTTACTTAATAAATATAATTTCATCCATTAATCAATTTCCACCATGATCTCACATTTTTCTTCAAATAATGAGTATTCAAGATGTTTTTATTATTATTGAAGTATTAAAATAAACTTATTAAAAATCACATAATACAAAAAATTAGAACAAGTTATTCCTCCTATATTTAAACATTAACCAAAACTAAAATTGTTACCACATGGTAATATAATTCCCTAAAATGAATAAACCTTCATACGATGAAAAGAAACAAAATCTATAAATCCAAAAACATAACACCCAATGTTCAATATAGATCATTTTATTAATAACTAAACATAAAATTATTAAAAATATTATTAACTAAGGTTAAAATCGAAATATTTTAATGATTTGATCACATATTCATCTAAGAGAAATTTAATATTTATCTCTAAATAAAACCAATCATTCTTAAAGTCTCATAAAATAGTATATTCCATAATCATATATGATAATAATTTTTATAAATGACCAGACAACCACAAATCCATAGTAAAATCATATATGCTTCTAAAATTTTAGACAATACTTATATGCTTATGATTCTTATAACCAAAACACGAGTGATAAAAACAATTCTACAATATAACTCTCAAATACCAATTGATAAATACATCAATCCTTTAACCTCAATTATTAGTATAAAATAGGTCTTTCCATGGTCTAGGAGTTAACCTTTATAAGGGATAATTGACTAGGATAATTCTCAAGTGTCTAACATATAAGACAACAAAATATAAATGGATATCTAGGATGAAATTTATTTCTCTCCATTAAACTCCTCATTTGTCCTCAGTAATTAGTTTCTCAATCCCCCTATTTTCCTCACATAAAACATTTTATGATTCCATTGATACATTATATTGATTTTATCTTCCAACAATTTTGACATTAAGAATATTGATTATTCTTTCCTCCATGTTCTCCTCTACCATAGCTCTTATAGGACTCTATCCTTCTCTTCTTTGGAGTGTCCAAGAATTTGTTAATTTATAGGTTAATAATCACATATTGTGATAACTTATTAGTAATAATCATGATAACTTTAACTTTAGTCATCATCCTATTTGGTTTCTTAGAATAATCTCATTGTATACCACATTCAGTGTTAGCATCATTCCTCTTGGTTATAGCCATTGTTTAAAAAAAATCATGGTCTGAGAAACAATAATCATAATCATAGAAAATAATTTTTATAATTTCCTAATTATGAAATATTATTTCTAATATAAGAAACATTAGGATTAACCTAGGTCATATATGGTCATAATCTATTCGAATCTTTCATAATGGTTCATAAATAAAATGTGAATTAACCCAAGAATATCCACCAGAAGATTTAAACTTAGAGCACAGTAAAGTCACACTCATTGTGCACTATAATGTTGGTTGAGATATACTCAACCAATTATTTTCTTGTTTATTACCCCTAGATTCATATATTCCAAAACGAAATCTACTAACAGTATCCAGAATTTTATGTATTACTACGAAAACCACATAATCTATTCCTTATCCAAAACATTTAGAAATTATCCTATTTATAGACTTATCCCTCAGGTATTTACTAATGTTTGATAATCTTAATACCCCCAAAAATTAATTTGTTCAGTGATATAAAATATTGATACCCAATCCTTTTTTACAAATTAATACATATTTTTAATACTAACATACAATAATTATAACCCAAAGTGTAATATCTCGACCATTTATGGAGGTACGTCATTGTTTAGATTTGGATTTAAACTCACTTTTTTTAACTAAATTGTTCTTGATCATATTAAATGACTTAACTATTTCCCAAGGGTTTGGGGCATGAAAGGAGAAGGAAATAGGCCAAACAATGTGTAGTGCATGATGGTGCATGGTTAGTATTAATCGTGCACCTCATTAAGGAAAAATTGTAGCCAAGCCTCCGATTAGAAAAAGGATAATGTATGAGAACTGAAAGGTTTTTAAAACTATGTAGGTTCCCCAAAAAACTGTGTGACCTTGATACTCTTTGACAAAGGGAGCGACACAATTAATTCATGGTGTGGCTAAAATGTACGGCTTATAAAAAGTATGAATTTATGCTTTTTCCATTGGTCATTAAGTGTTATGACAAAATGTTCTCCCCTATTTCTCCTCTATCATCGTGGATGATGAATCAAACCCTCCTATTCTACAAATATACGATTATCCATTATTTTTTATGCATTTGGAGTGCCATCAGTTGTGAACTAAAGCTTTACATAAGTCTTCAATGATGTTTCCTTATATTTTCTAGAAGAGTCTTATTGTGTTCTTTTCTTTCCTTCTTAAACCCTAAAACCCTATTTTTATCACATTTTGAGTGTTTGTGTTAAAAGTTTTGTAACGCCCCGACCCCAGCTACCCAGAGTCGGTGCATTATTCATAACATTGGCATGATCACAAGAAAGATCAAATCTCGAAAGATCGATTGGTTTAGTAGCCTTGGAAACACTAGATATATTCATAAGTTTTACATTACATCGTAAAATGAAAAACTACTACAACAACATAAAGTTTCCACAGTCCACACTATAATCCCCTCATAATATCCCTGCAGGTCATTCATAACTTACTTCTTCACAACCTGGGAAAAATAAAACATAGAAAAGGGGTGAGCTCAAATGCCCAGTAAGGATAACAATATAGCGGAACATTCAAAATAAGCATAAACATTTAAGGCAATGAATTACTAAAACAAAAGCATTTTAAACTTGAACTTCAACATAGTATGGCAAAAGTAAAATGAAATAATGCCATTTACTTATTCACATGGATATTCTACTAATCGAATAATCACCTGAAAAACCAATAACCACTTTCATAATTATAGAATGCATAATGTCAAACGTTAATTTCATTGTCTAGGCCTCATCCCAAGACCTAGGGGTTACTTCTAACCGGAACCCAACCCAGAGTGCCTCTAATAACCGGACACCAACCCGGAGTGCCTCTAATAACCGGACACCAACCCGGAGTACCTCTAATAACCGGAGACCAAACCGGAGGGCTTACTTTTACCAGTCCCTAACCTGGAGGGCTTACTTTAACCAGTCCCCAACCTGGAGGGCTTACTTTTACCGGTCCCCAACCCGGAACATACTTGTTCAGCACATTCATCTGAAGAA
Source organism: Viscum album (assembly GCA_963277665.1). Lineage (NCBI taxonomy): Eukaryota > Viridiplantae > Streptophyta > Magnoliopsida > Santalales > Viscaceae > Viscum > Viscum album. The sequence continues at coordinate 1,259,655,095 of OY728161.1, forward strand.
TAGTTTGAAATATAACATAAACATTCGGATTAAAAATAACTTCTGAAATGTCAACACTTTAAACATAAACCATGAGTGATATAAAAATAGCACATCCACAGTCAAACATAACTCATTAGATACAATATGGAAGATTGTATTGTATCACATTGACCTCAATCAAGAATAATGAAGGATGTTGACATAGATGAAATCAAAATTCTTTTTAAAGAAATATCTCCTTTTACTTTTGAAATCATTTAAGAGCCATATAAAATAAAACATTTTCATGAAAATATTCTTATAATCTTGTAAGGAAAGCTTTGAATATTTTATAACGGCGAAAAATAACCGTACCCTCCGTATAAGTTAAAAAAAACATTCTTACCTTAATTTTGTCGAAAAGGTTATAAAGGACCTTGTTTTGAAAACGACAGAAAGATTCCTTTATAAACCTCTTATAAAAAGTTAAACAAGGGTATAAATGACTTTAACCCATATTCTTTTAAATAGTAAAAATGTTTTGAAATACATTTTTAAGAAACATGGATGTGGATGATAATGAGATCCCAGTAGATCATTACATATAAACAACCTCGAATAATGAAGAGATTGTGAAATAACCCTTACCAATTTGGTAACTTATGAAACATACAACCCATGAAAGAGTTATCATACAATGAATATGTAAATATACATAAATTAAAGTGTATTACACAAAGAATATAATTATGGGTAGTACATACACCACACAAAAGGTGATGGTGGCAATATGGCATGAATCTCACGGGAATAAGGAGTGAGATGAAAACCCCTTACCACGTTAATCAACTGAGTCGTATGGACAAAAGTTAATAACCACCAAATGATTTACATAATAACATGAATATAAAGGGAATCATGATAATATATATCAAATGGCCGTACACAATACACCACTTTCAATAATTCAGTGGCGGACAATGGAAATCTCACGGAATTGAATGTGAGATAGGAAAATCCCTTACCTTGAAATTTTCCTTGGTTGGGGAAGGTTAACCTCTTGTATAATGGTGAAATAATTGTTATTAAATTATACAAGAATCATATACATTAATATGATATCATATATGATCTTTTAACATTGCTTTATTAGTAATATCTTAGTATTATCGTCGTTTCGGGTGATAATCGATTCGTTCTTCTTAAATGTTTGGTTACGTAAGACATGTTTGTAATGGATATATTATATCTTATTCCTAATCAGAATGATATTAACATTATTTTTAACCCAAAAATGAGAATAAGACTTTAATGGATATGACGGAGAATGAATCTTATCGCGTTCGTGGAGACGGTAGTCCGTACGTAGGCACAAACGCTACTTCCATTTAATTTTTATTTTAAAAGAATCGAATCCAAATGATACATAGGTATATTAATATTCCAGTATAATATAATATTTTATATATGTTACTTAAGTTCATTAACACCATCCTTTATACGTTCCATGTGTGGTATGAACGAGTCATATCATTTTAAGGGGGCGGTAGTCCGCACTTCCTCAAATGAAATTATCGTATGTATATACAACATGAAACGAATAATGGTATGAAATAAAATGGAATTACAGAAGCTTATATATAAAATATATATCATTAATATCATATTTAATTACAGTTCCATCATAATGGCCACCATGAGAGGTGGTAAGATGTATTTGAACAATCATCGTTTCGTGAGGCGTTAGTTTGCCATCCACAGAAACATTATGTTCATCATCCATTAGATGGAGTTGTGTGTATTTGTAGTTTGAATCCTTCTTATAACAACATCCTAGTATATTGAGGATACTTGTGTTGTTAAAATAAAGGAAATAAAAAGAGTTTGGGGGATGGAGAAGCAAAATAAATTAAAATAATTTAAGAGAAATCGTTACCTTTAATTTAGGTAACTCACTTTGGTTGGAACCAAAGGACTTCTTGAAATGATTTCTGCCTAAGGGGAAGCTTCAAGTAGGAGGAGAGGGTTGTGGGGAGCTTATTTGGGCAGAGTTTGGACGAGCCAAGTGGCTTGAGAGGTGTGAAGAAATGAGAAGGAGGAGTGCCCTTTTATAAGAGGGGTGAGGGGCACCTTTGGAAAAGCTAGAAATATTAATTTATAATAAATTCATATTCAGATTCTAATGGATCCAAAGTTGACTATTCAAAGGTTGAGGTGGGGATGGGTCGAAAACAACTCATCCAATAGAATTTAGACAGGTTTGGGTACTTATATTATCCTTATCTTTAAGTATTAACTCTAAGTTAATTAGTTTCACTTTTACAATGTCTCTTTGTATTTTTATATTATATGGTTAATAAACTTACTATATACATCCAGGCGACCCCCAAGTGGTCCATTAATGATGAACCTATCCTGATATAAGTCTCTTGGCCGAACCTTAGATTTTTAGGAATTTAATATCAATTAATAATATAATATTTGTTTTAAGAACTCTTTTATGTCAATTTTGACACTATTCATTAGTTGATTTTTGTGAAACTCATAACAGAATGATTACTACGAACAAAGTCAAATAAATCAATCCTAATATATCATATTATCCTAGAAAATTATTTTAATTCATTAAAAGTTTCATATTTTATTTATTTTGGTATTTATAATATCACTTATTTTAATTTTTCACTATTATAGTAATTACTGCATCATCATTGTGTCATAAATAAAATAAATTATTTAATGTCTAAAAATTATAAATAAAATATCATTATGTAGGAAATCTTTTTATCTTTCTAATTAATATTTATAATCGAAAATCCAACAGGTATAACCTTATGTAAAAATTCTTATTCTAAAAGATGTAAGCTTATGCCATTTTTGTATTCATTTTAACTTAATTAAAATAAAGTGTCATTATCACTCACAAGTGGATCCATGGGGTCCCAAAATAGACCCAAATATGCCCATGGTCTACCATGTATCAACCAATATGGTTAAGACACGTTTTAGGGTAATTTAGTATTATTATAATATTATTTTCTAACCCTTATTTACCGGATTTACCCTTAACCATGGTAAATAAAATATTTACCGCAGTAATTATTCAAAATGTCTAAAAATAAAAGTTACCTATTTACACAATTTGAACATCCTGATTCCAAATATGGAATCCATTTTTCTAAATTCAAAACACAGAAGTGGCAGAAATTAATTTAAAATTAATTCCCGCTGTCAAAACAAAAAGCGTGTTTTTAAGAGATAATAACTATCAAAAGATTGACACTTGTTTATGTTCGGTTTAATTATAAAATTATGTCCAATGACCAACATTATATTAAGTGGTAAAAATATATTCTAAATATACTTTAAAACCACTCAAATTAATAATTTATCACTATTAATTATTTTGATTAATAAAGTTGTTTTTAATTAAAATTTAGTAATTTTCACTATTCATCAAAATATTAAAGTTATCTGAAAAGTTCCAAAATTTCACCTTAGGCTAAATTTGATATTCCGAATCCAAAAATGAAGTTCATTTTTAAAAATAAAATATATATAATTTCAAAAATTAGGTATTACTATTCATAACGGCTAGTTTGATCGGTTGTGGTACGTGTTAAAACACGAAGTTGCGTACAACACACGCTACTGTTTTATTCAAAGGAAAGCGTACCGTGGAAGCTTGGGATGTTTCATTTTAAATTTTTTGATGTCCCCATTTAGTCAAAAAGTTTAATATATTGTATTTAAAAAGGTTTCACTATTAAATTTTGATAAAAGTGCAATACTGAAAATGAATCTGTTCTTGCATTATGACTAAGAAACTCATAATGTGGATTCTAAAATTATAAGGATTATATAAAGTTTAAAATTTAGTTAATACTATTCATGACCTCTTTTAATGGACTTTTTTTGTAAGTCAAAGTGTGATTGAACTCAGTGTTGCGTGTAGTACAAGTTATTGAATTATTTTGAAGAAATAACACATTATGAATTCTTGGGGTGTTACATTCTCCCCTCCTTCAATAAATTGCGTCCTCGCAATTTGAAATTGTTCTTAGAAAATAAAAGGTTGAAAATAGAAAATATATTTGTGGGAAAACCCACATCGGAAATTGGGTTACTAAAATTTAGTCTTAATATGAGGAAAAGAGAAATGAAAGGGTCACCACCAAATTATGATCTCGATTCGGAGAACATTGGTGGCAATTTAGAGACATATAATTGGAGGAAAAACGTAAATATTTATAGGTAGTGATTGAGGTCATCAATCACAAACAAGTATAAAATTTAAGTCCTTAAACTCATCAATCTATGATGATTTGAAGTACCATCGGTTCAACAAAATATAGGGTATTGGGATAACACATTTTTGACGTTTCAAAATATCATAGTTGAAATCCCACATCGAAAAATGAATTAACGAGGCCTCTATTTAAAATAAAGAGTCGAAAATATGAAGATTACCGAAAATAACACATACTAGGGTTCCATGTAGGAAAATATGGATATGGAAGAAAAATCTAACCATCAATTATCTGATGGAGAGTGGTAGAGAACATGGCTATGAAAAGGCTAACAATCTCAAAGCCATAAATTAGTGATGATTTAAGGTACCATCTAGGAAAACATTTTTGTTCTAATTTTCTTTTCTTAATATTGAGGAATTTTTTATGAGATTGGCAAAGATCATATGGAGATATACTTACTTTATAATTAGAGTTTTATCCATTAATAAATTTCTACCACAAACTCATCTTTCACTCTAAAAGACAATAGAATGTAAAAAAAATTCTATTTGCACTATTCGTATAGGGTTCCAAAATAAACGAATTTATAATTCATCTACAAGATCTTTTAATAAAAACTACATTATTTAATCTAGGACATCTCGTGGGCCAGTGGTAGGTGATACACCCTTGTCGCCCTTCGGTTGTGGGTTCAAGTCTCGCAGCCTTGCCGGACGCGACGGGTTGCCGCCCGACCTCCGGGTTGTCCTTTTATGGCAATCCAAAATAATCCAAACTAGAACTATCCAAAATACTTCTATCCAAACTCACAGTCCAACATTTATAAGTAAGGTAAACATAATATAGAACCTTTTTACCCCGTAATAGCATATGAATACCTTCATCATTTATTCTTTTAATACACCGAAACATCCTGAATTACCATATTCCTTATTGATTACATTCATGCTCCCTTATTCCATATAGAAAGCTAGATATACTTCATTAATCCAAAAATGTTTTAAACCCCAACAATGATGGAATATACAAATCATTAATCAGTTCCAAGGTAGTCAAGAATATCCAATATAATTTATCCAAAACAATCACATATTATTCCAAAATCACTACCTCAGTATCAGAACTATATTATGATTTATCATTCTCTCAACCATATATTTTCCAAAAATTTATACTGCTATTGAGTAACTTTTCTTTGTTCCACACAATCTCAAGTCCTTAATGAAATAGTACTGCAGTAAAATCCTTATATACTCCATGATTATTGTAACAAGTACATTTTTGATACAACACTCAATTGACATAATCAACATAAGAACTCTAATCATTCCTCTTCATCTGTGGTAGTATCATAACTTGATTATTATCCAAAAACATCATTTGCGGCATAGTCTGATGACTGGGACATAGGTTCGCGTAGTGTCCAAACTCCTTGCAAATGAAGCATTGTACATTTAAAACCATTTTCTTACCCTTGCAGTCACGTACTTTGTGCCCTTTTCCTCCACACTTATAACAAACTCCCATTCCTTTCAGGCAAGTTCCAGGGTGTTTCTTTCCACAGTTACCACATATGGGAAAATTCTTCTTTTCCCTTTTCCCTTTATCCATCTTTCTCTCTTCCATCCTTTTCTTCTCTTGATTCCATTCAAATCCATAGGACTCAGTAAACTCTTTACTTATCTTATCAACACATGATATTATTTCTTCATATGATGATAATACATGGGAGACTATTTCTCTTATAAATTCTAGCTTAAGACCATGAAAGATATGATCCTTCCTTCTCTTTGAATCATGTGTATTTCTGGAGTTCTCATTCCTTCTACTAGGCGCCATTTCTAAACAATGGCGTAAACTAGATCAGTTTATGAATCAAAATACATAATCCCATACTTATAAAACACTTAACATAAATTGAACTATTTATGGATATAATCCATAATCATAAAAATGTTTTCTTTGAGGAAGTATATACTCAAAAACCCTTCATAATGATTTGTAAAGAAAATGAGAGTTATCCTAAGCATATCCCCCAGGAGTGTCGTAACCAAGAGTGCAGCAAGGCCCGTTGTCGTGCACCAGTTCCCGTTCGAGTCTAGCTCAAAGCGGTGTTTTCGGGTTTTACCCCTAGGTACATCTGTGCTAGAGCCGCCTCTACCTGCTCGTATCCAGACAGGGATGTATTGCTCGGAAAACTCACAAAATCTCTACAATACCAAAATTCTAGGAAGTTCTTCTATAGTAATCCTCAAAGTTCATCTTAGGTCTACGTGCTCTAATCAGAGTTTATCTAAATCTAGCTTCCAAGGTTTGTACTAAACTTCCTCTGATACCAACTATAACGCCCCGACCCCATCTACCCAGAGTCGGTGCATTATTCATAACATTGGCATGATCACAAGAAAGATCAAATCTCTAAAGATCGATTGGTTTAGTATCCTTGGAAACACTAGATATATTCATAAGTTTTACATTACATCGTAAAATGAAAAACTACTGCAACAACATAAAGTTTCCACAGTCCACACTATAATCCCCTCATAATATCCCTGCAGGTCATTCATAACTTACTTCTTCACATCCTGGGAAAAATAAAACATAGAAAAGGGGTGAGCTCAAATGCCCAGTAAGGATAACAATATAGCGGAACATTCAAAATAAGCATAAACATTTAAGGCAATGCATTACTAAAACAAAAGCCTTTTAAACTTGAACTTCAACATAGTATGGCAAAAGTAAAATGAAATAATGCCATTTACTTATTCACATGGATATTCTACTAATCGAATAATCACATGAAAAACCAATAACCACTTTCATAATTATAGAATGCATAATTTCAAACATTAATTTCATTGTCTAGGCCTCATCCCAAGACCTAGGGGTTACTTCTAACCGGAACCCAACCCGGAGTGCCTCTAATAACCGGACACCAACCCGGAGTGCCTCTAATAACCGGACACCAACCCGGAGTACCTCTAATAACCGGAGACCAAACCGGAGGGCTTACTTTTACCAGTCCCTAACCTGGAGGGCTTACTTTAACCAGTCCCCAACCAGGAGGGCTTACTTTTACCAGTCCCCAACCCGGAACATACTTGTTCAGCACATTCATCTGAAGAAAAGTTTGAAATATAACATAAACATTCGGATTAAAAATAACTTCTGAAATGTCAACACTTTAAACATAAACCATGAGTGATATAAAAATAGCACATCCACAGTCAAACATAACTCATTCGATACAATATGGAAGATTGTATTGTATCACATTGACCTCAATCAAGAATAATGAAGGATGTTGACATAGATGAAATCAAAATTCTTTTTAAAGAAATATCTCCTTTTACTATTGAAATCATTTAAGAGCCATATAAAATAAAACATTTTATTGAAAATATTCTTATAAGATTGTAAGGAAAGCTTTGAATATTTTATAATGGCGAAAAATAATCGTACCCTCCGTATAAGTTAAAAAAAACATTCTTACCTTAATTTTGTCGAAAAGGTTATAAAGGACCTTGTTTTGAAAACGACGGAAAGATTCCTTTATAAACCTCTTATAAAAAGTCAAACAAGGGTATAAATGACTTTAACCCATATTCTTGTAAATAGTAAAAATGTTTTGAAATACATTTTTAAGAAACATGGATGTGGATGATAATGAGATCCCAGTAGATCATTACATATAAACAACCTCGAATAATGAAGAGATTGTGAAATAACCCTTACCAATTTGGTAACTTATGAAACATACAACCCATGAAAGAGGTATCATACAATGAATATGTAAATATACATAAATTAAAGTGTATTACACAAAGAATATAATTATGGGTAGTACATACACCACACAAAAGGTGATGGTGGCAATATGGCATGAATCTCACGGGAATAAGGAGTGAGATGAAAACCCCTTACCACGTTAATCAACTGAGTCGTATGGCCAAAAGTTAATAACCACCAAATTATTTACATAATAACATGAATATAAATGGAATCATGATAATATATATCAAATTGCCGTACACAATACACCACTTTCAATAATTCAGTGGCGAACAATGGAAATCTCACGGAATTGAATGTGAGATAGGAAAATCCCTTACCTTGAAATTTTCCTTGGTTGGGGTAGGTTAACCTCCTGTATAATGGTGAAATAATTGTTATTAAATTATACAAGAATCATATACATTAATATGATATCATATATGATCTTTTAACATTTCTTTATTAGTAATATCTTAGTATTATCGTCGTTTCGGGTGATAATCGATTCGTTCTTCTTAAATGTTTGGTTACGTAAGACATGTTTGTAATGGATAGATTATATCTTATTCCTAATCTGAATGATATTAACATTATTTTTAACCCCAAAATGAGAATAAGACTTGAATGGATATGACGGAGAATGAATCTTATCGCGTTCGTGGAGACGGTAGTCCGTACGTACGCACAAACGCTACTTCCATTTAATTTTTATTTTAAAAGAATCGAATCCAAATGATACATAGGTATATTACTATTCCAGTATAATATAATATTTTATATATGTTACTTAAGTTCATTAACACCATCCTTTATACGTTCCATGTGTGGTATGAACGAGTCATATCATTTTAAGGGGGCGGTAGTCCGCACTTCCTCAAATGAAATTATCGTATGTATATACAACATGAAACGAATAATGGTATGAAATAAAATGGAATTACAGAAGCTTATATATAAAATATATATCATTAATATCATATTTAATTACAGTGCCATCATAATGGCCACCATGAGAGGTGGTAAGATGTATTTGAACAATCATCGTTTCGTGAGGCGTTAGTTTTCCATCCACAGAAACATTATGTTCATCATCCATTAGATGGAGTTGTGTGTATGTGTAGTTTTAATACTTCTTATAACAACATCCTAGTATATTGAGGATACTGGTGTTGTTAAAAGAAAGGAAATAAAAAGAGTTTGGGGGTTGGAGAAGCAAAATAAATGAAAATAATTTAAGAGAAATCGTTACCTTTAATTTAGGTAACTCACTTTGGTTGGAACCAAAGGACTTCTTGAAATGATTTCTGCCTAAGGGGAAGCTTCAAGGAGGAGGAGAGGGTTGTGGGGAGCTTAGTTGGGCAGAGTTTGGATGAGCCAAGTGGCTTGAGAGGTGTGAAGAAATGAGAAGGAGGAGTGCCCTTTTATAAGAGGGGTGAGGGGCACCTTTGGAAAAGCTAGAAATATTAATTTATAATAAATTCATATTCAGATTCTAATGGCTCCAAAGTTGACTATTCAAAGGTTGAGGTGGGGATGGGTCGAAAACAACTCATCCAATAGAATTTAGACAGGTTTGGGTACTTATATTAACCTTATCTTTAAGTATTAACTCTAAGTTAATTAGTTTCACTTTTACAATGTCTCTTTGTATTTTTATATTATATGGTTAATAAACTTACTATATACATCCAGGCGACCCCCAAGTGGTCCATTAATGATGAACCTATCCTGATATAAGTCTCTTGGCCGAACCTTAGATTTTTAGGAATCTAATATCAATTAATAATATAATATTTGTTTTAAGAACTCTTTTATGTCAATTTTGACACTATTCATTAGTTGATTTTTGTGAAACTCATAACAGATTGATTACTTCGAAAAAAGTCAAATAAATCAATCCTAATATATCATATTATCCTAGAAAATTAGTTTAATTCATTAAAAGTTTCATATTTTATTTATTTGGGTATTTATAATATCACTTATTTTAATTTTTCACTGTTATAGTAATTACTGCATCATCATTGTGTCATAAATAAAATAAATTATTTAATGTCTAAAAATTATAAATAAAATATCATTATGTAGGAAATCGTTTTAGCTTTCTAATTAATATTTATAATCGAAAATCAAACATGTATAACCTTATGTAAAAATTCTTCTTCTAAAAGATGTAAGCTTATGCCATTTTTGTATTCATTTTAACTTAATTAAAATAAAGTGTCATTATCACTCACAAGTGGATCCATGGGGTCCCAAAATAGACCCAAAGATGCCCATGGTCGACCATGTATCAACCAATATGGTTAAGACACGTTTTAGGGTAATTTAGTATTATTATAATATTATTTTTTAACCCTTATTTACCGGATTTACCCTTAACCATGGTAAATAAAATATTTACCGCAGTAATTATTCAAAATGTCTAAAAATAAAAGTTACCTATTTACACAATTTGAACATCCTGATTCCAAATATGGAATCCATTTTTCTAAATTCAAAACACAGAAGTGGCAGAAATTAATTTAAAATTAATTCCCGCTGTCAAAACAAAAAGCGTGTTTTTAAGAGATAATAACTATCAAAAGATTGACACTTGTTTATGTTCGGTTTAATTGTAAAATTATGTCCAATGACCAACATTATATTAAGTGGTAAAAATATATTCTAAATATACTTTAAAACCACTCAAATTAATAATTTATCACTATTAATTATTTTGATTAATAAAGTTGTTTTTAATTAAAATTTAGTAATTTTCACTATTCATCAAAATATTAAAGTTATCCGAAAAGTACCAAAATTTCACCTTAGGCTAAATTTGATATTCCGAATCCAAAAATGAAGTTCATTTTTAAAAATAAAATATATATAATTTCAAAAATTAGGTATTACTATTCATAACGGCTAGTTTGATCGGTTGTGGTACGTGTTAAAACACGAAGTTGCGTACAACACACGCTACTGTTTTATTCAAAGGAAAGCGTACCGTGGAAGCTTGGGATGTTTCATTTTAAATTTTTTGATGTCCCCATTTAGTCAAAAAGTTTAATATATTGTATTTAAAAAGGTTTCACTATTAAATTTTGATAAAAGTGCAATACTGAAAATGAATCTGTTCTTGCATTATGACTAAGAAACTCATAATGTGGATTCTAAAATTATAAGGATTATATAAAGTTTAAAATTTAGTTAATACTATTCATGACCTCTTTTAATGGCCTTTTTTTGTAAGTCAAGGTGTGATTGAACTCGGTGTTGCGTGTAGTACAAGTTATTGATTTATTTTGAAGAAATAACACATTATGAATTCTTGGGGTGTTACAAGTTTTTTGTTCTTGGATCAAAGGATAAGATTATAATATCAGTTTCCAACAGAACTGAGGTAGGTGGTCTTAATACTTTTTCCCATATTATTTATGTTTAATATGTATATGTAGTTCTTCCAATGTTATGCATTGTTTCTTTTTTGTGGTTTTTACTAAGTAAATTAATTTGGGCATTATTTTGGGGTTTTAAACCATCTATGGACCCCATTGGGTTCATAGATGATTTGATATGGGACTTATGGCTACCCATGGGGTATGACAAACCCCTGCAATTGGTAAGTCGAATGGGTAAACACTGGGATAGTGAAATTATGAAAATAAATAATTTTTAATTTTTAATTTTTTTATGTGTTTGGTTAAAAAAGGATAATTGAAATGGTTTTATGTTATTTTTGTGAAATACCTAAGAGGTATTTAGAATGGTTTGAATTATTTGTTTTTTATCATGAACTAGTTATTGTTTAAAGGGAATAATATGATGTTTTTTAAAGTGATATATTTCTTAAAAGGAAGTTTTGGCTTCAAGGTGATTTAGAAATTACATTTCATTATATATTTCTAATGATGATTTTAAATTACAGCTTGGTTCCCCTTTTTGTGAAAATTCGTTAATGGGTATTTTAAATGGTTGGTAAGGTAAATGAAACCCTTGGGGCAGGGTTATTTTTCTCAAAGTTGAAGACCATTTTATAAAAAGGGTGGCTTCAAGATGATTTCCATTCAGTATTTTTTTTATTCCATGTTTTTTAAAGGTCTAATGGGACCTTGGTAAATGAAATGTTAAAGTGGGAAACATGATGATTTTTTATAAATCATTTCCATGTGAATAATTGGTATGTGTGGGGTATTTGAATGAGGATATACTCCCATGGTTTATCCAAAACTGATGCTCTAGGCCCCACTGATGTTTTGTTGACTAACAATGTCGAACTGAAGCACTATGATCCTTACTTAGGACATAGGCTCCATGTTTGTGTTAGGAGTGACTGATTCCCTCGATCCCACTGATGTATTTTTTTACCTTAGGATACCGTACTAAGGCTATATTCTCATATGGTTTACATGCTTTTAGATATCATACTAAGGCTTTTTACATCTAAAGAGGCATGGTTTGGGATGTCAGACTGAGGCTCTATGATCCCAAACATATGGAAATGGCTTGATTACTATATTGAGGCTCCAAGGTATGTTGATTAATTTTCTAATTAGTGAATTCCCCATTATGATTAAAAGTGTGCAACCGCTTTTTATATGTCTTAGTCTCTTGACATAACCAGAGTTAGTTTTTCTGTTAGTTAACACTTGAAACATAAAGGATAAAAAATATTGATTAATTATTATTTATATGTGAAACATTTTTATTTTGTTTCCCTATATATTTATTACTTATTCATTACTTTCATATACTATTGTAAAAAATATTTATTTTTTTATCCACCATTGGTGGTGGCCTACTAAGTTATACTCACAACCTAATCGATCCACCATGGCACTTGGGTACCCGTGTAGATAATACTTTTTTTTGTACAGGTTCAAAAGAGGGACTTGATTTTTAGTTTTTTAATGGGTTGATGGGTTGGATCATGGGAGGTCAGAACCGGGTTATGTATTAGGACTTTGTTCATGAATTTTTTATAGTTTTGGTTTTGGAATTTATTTTTATGAATTCCTAACATGCATTGTATTCATTATATTGTCACATATTGCACTACTTGATCACTTGTTGTATTTGATTGTATGTTTTTTGTTTATGGTTAATATTAGTTCTTTTATTTGTTGAACTTATTTTTATTGTGGTACTACTAGGATAAGTATGTATAGTATCCCCAACATATCCCTATATACATCTGATGCTAGTTGATATCCTCTTGCATATAGTGAGATGGGATTTTGGTCATATTATGACCTGGATTAGGGAACTAGATATAGTTTTTACTGGGTTGGGGATGTTACAAAGTGGTTTCAGATTATTCCTTTTTTTATTACTATTTGGGGAATGGTAGAAAATAGAATAGGATCTTTTTGGGTGTTTGTAATAATATTGTGCTTGGGCACATGAAGCACCATGTTTCAGAGAAAAACCATGTTTACATGGGTGGGTATTGATGTTATGTTTTGTTATTTTATGGTAATTTGATACTTCTACCAAAACTAGTTCACTTGGATTTGATTTTACTAATTTATGAGGTTTTATCTCTTAGCTCAGTATAGCAAGACATGGTGTGTGGGTCCATGAATGATGGTAGGCACATAGGATTGATTATTCATCCACATGTTTCATATGATTTATAGTTCCATGGAATTACTTTGTTATTAGTTTACTTTTCTATCTGTGAATTATTCCATTTGATCTTTCTTTGAAATGGTGGTTAATGAAAGTGTTTTGAAATGTGAATTTGAATAAAGTTGGTTTATTTTGAAATGTGGGTTAATAATATGGTTTTGGAATGTGTATGTTTGTTAGTTTTTCAAATGGAATATTTTGAAATGTAAATCTTTGGATTTAAAAATGGAAAGGTTGATTAAAGAGGAATGTAAAATAGTGGAAATTTTAGGGACATTACTGGTGAGTGTCCTTAGTGTCAAGATTGATCCATCTGTATGGGTGGTTGAGGCAGTGATAGTTCCCTAGTTAGAGACCTTGGTTATGGGTCATGAGGACTTCTTGGGTTTTGATGTGTGGTTAGAGGGTTTTTCAATACTGTACCTTCGGTAGGGTTGTGGCCTTTGAGTTATGATATATTTCTATGTAATGTGGATGTGGTAACCTTTGGGGATGTGATCAAGTTAATTTTTTTTCTTGACTCTAGATTGGGTGTTTAGTTAATAGTATTGGTCTATTTTTGTGGGTATCCTTGGTGTGAAACCTATAGTAAATGGTTTTTTGGTCACGTTATACACAGTTTGTCTTAAATTGGGAGAAATATTGCTTCACATGGGCAGTGATTTTTTTGAGGTTTGATGTGTATGGCTTAGAGAGAGACCCATTGGAATTTTCTAGATGTGACTCCAGTTTAGGTAGTTGGTTTCATTTAATGTTTTAGGTGATTCATGAGAGAGGTTATTCTGGGTTACTAGTGATTTGGGGTGTGTAAGGAATAAGGGGATGTTCTTGACTTCGATAGTGGTGCACATGACTTCTAGTGAAGGTTGGGCCTAGTAGGCTATGTGAGAAATATAATGGTTTTGGGGATGTGTCTTGAGATATGGTTAATATTTAGTGGTTTTTTAAAATTTAGGGTAACCTCAAGGGAGGATAGCATAATGATGTGAGTGCCTTTGAATGTAAAGAACATGTGGTTTCTTCAGAGGTGGAACTGATGCACGGTTGGTGAAATTGTGTTTTTCGAAATAGTGTATGGTTATTCCCTGGTTTCCATCTCAGGGGTGAACATGAGTGATTGTGGTTGTTTTTATGGTTGGTTTTGATAGACTAGATCGTTTTGGTGTTTGAACCATCTGTTTTTACAATGATTAATGGAGTATCTCATGATGATTTTGAGTGGTCAAGAAAAGGGTGACCAAAGAGTGGATGAATTATTTTGTTCGGGAGGGGACACCCGAGGTGATGGGTGGTCACATGGTTGGTCTTATTTTGTAAAAATGGTTTGGCTACTAGATGATAATGTAGAGAATACATTGAGTCCAATGAGAATGACAGACTATGAGGAATAATCAGTTGAGTAATCGGGCGTTTGGTTCCATATCTGATGATATATAGATCATGTGATATAGAATCGGGATCAGTGTGTGGTCAGAGGAAAGTGACAGATCTTGAGGGCTCTAATATGGTCCTTATGTGGGCATATGATGTGAAGGCATGATGCTATTTTGGACGGGTGAACAAGTGGCTCTTTATAAGTGGTTTTATTTTTCATTGAAACCAGTGGGAAGTGTAGGTTATGTGAGAGACCAATTTTTTTGGTTCGGTGTGATGGAACATTTTTTAATGTGTGAATCACCAGGGTTGTGTTGGGAGAATTTGAGTGGGTTTATGGGAGTGTTCCCAAAGGTAATGTCTATTCATGGCCACTTGGAAGAGGGTTTTTAAGTTATGGCTATTCATGGTTTGCAGCCACCACATGAGTTGTGGTAGCTGGGTGTTGATGAGATTTTGGAGGGTAGGGAAGCCCAAGACATTCAATAGGTCATGGTTTCCCGGTAGTGGGAGGTAACATCAGTGATGATCGATTTGTGTGTTTTTATATTGATGAAATATCAGCATACTTTTAGATAGTGAATATCATTCCCAATATCTCGACATCAAATCAAGTATGATGAGAGAGCTTTATATTTACTCCTAGATAGCTTAATGTGTTTTGGTTGGATATAGGGAATCCTAGAGAATACACTCATGGAGTGATATATGTGGTGATAGATGGTTGTAATTACACCATTTACCTTTTTTAGGTGAGATCCTCAGGATGGACTATGTGTCATCTTCACTTCTGAATTCAAATATTCTATGTTTTCCAACATTTTTTCATTATGATTCATAGACTCCCAACAACTCTTTATTATCTCAAACTTGGAGTTTTCCCATAAAATATTTCATATGGAGTCATATATGAACTTAGTATATAGAAACATTGGTTTTGAATATGCACATCAATGCTCATTGATTGCCTAAAAATTAATGATAAATTCCATACTCAAATAACATAGTCCAACATATTTCCACCAAAGTTCTATTCTTTCATTTAGAAACACCATTTTTTAAGAGTGTACATTGTACTAAACTCTTGTCTAATTCCATGATTCACAAGATAACATTCAAATTTTTTATTTTTGTATTCACCAACATTGTCATTCCTCAACTTCTTCACTAAATGCTCACATCATTTCTCAGATTTACTCCTGAAACTGTTAATCATTTTTAGAGAAGCCGACTTATATTTCATATATATAACACAATTAATACAAGTAAAATCTTTAATTAAAGTGATGAAGAAATTATCTACAAGATTTTATTGTTTTCTATTATCCCCTAGATATCATAATAAATATGTTCCAAGGGTTTTTTTGAAGAAATTTCAACATTCTTATGCACATAGTTTTTTATCTTTCCTTCATAATTTTTTTGACACCAATCTCTTATTCTTTACATATCAGAAATCCCACTGATACTTCTCACTTTGATCATTTTCTCATTTTTCTCTGACACGTGTTCCCCATACTTTTATTCCATAACAAATTTTATTCCTCCGTAATCAAATAATAAGTTTTTTCAACCGCACCATCTTGGAATAGGTTTCATTTTGTATGCTGGACTCTTGTAACTATCTTTCCATCTTCCTCAATTTTCCCAGGAAACCCATACTTTTTGAAAATAATTTTTTTCCTTCATCAAAATATTGTGAAACACTTTGGATTTAAACTTTTCTTCCCTAATGATGGCTGATTCAACACCTTTGATTCTGAGAAATTAATCATTTCCAAATTCCATTGTTCCTTCTTTAAATTTATTCACCATATTAAATAAATTTAATTCTACTACCATATGTTAAGAACACCCACTATCCAAGATACAAGTTCATTCAACTTTTTGTCTTTGAGAGAAGTTTTGGAAAAAAAGGATTTTTATTTCCCTCTATATAACTTAACATGTAGATTATGAGAATTGTTAAAAAATATTTTTCTTTTTGGAATCAAAACAAGACACCCATTTTCAAGGTGTCTAGGTTTCTCACATCTTTCCCAAATGGTTTCTACGGGCAAGAACCAATTCTCAATTTTAATTTAATCCTTATAAGGTTTCTTTATAGAATCCTTCTTAGACTTATTCCTTTGATAATATTGACTCCCCCTCAAAATTTTCCCCCTATAATTTTTGGAATTATTGTAATTGTTTTGGTTAATCCAACACATATTTCCTAGGTGACTGAATCCACCAAAATATCTAAAGTATCCATAGAAAAAATATTTATCTCTAAAACTTCTATACTGACAAGATTTGTGAACATGGTTCTTAGAAACCTTCTTATCAGTACAGTGTTGACCACCAACCTTTATGTTATATACTTGAAGCTTCTTCTTTAGATCAATTTTCTTTTCAATCTTATCGAAATAAGATATAATAGAAACTTTTTTATAATCATGTTTTATTTGAAACTTTAGACCTACCAACCTTATTAGACTTTGCTACAGGCATGTCTTTCGCAAATTTCTTCTTCACATAAATAACTTCAACTTTCATTTGAACCATTGAAGGTAAATTTTTATCATTCTTAGGTTTACCCTTTCCAGAGATTTCACTAACTTAAAATATAGAATATTTAAAACTTAGAACCCTTTTTTCGACATTAGAAATTTTTTATTAGACAAGGTCCAAATATTCTTATTTTTTCATTAAATTTACTTCCCGATGTTCCTTATTATTCTTTTCTTTCTCAAGAGATTTATTCAAATCATAAATCTATTTCAGTAACTTGGATTTATCATCTGTAAAACCTTCTTGATTGTTTTCTGAGTAGTCTCCAATTTTCATCTTTGATATTTATTTCTCAAGACTCCCATTCTTTCTCAAAAATACTTTCAATTCTGATTTCAGATAAAATTATAATTTAGTTTTTTCTTCATTAGAACTATTAATTCTAAAATATTCTTTTTCAATGTTGTAATGAAATTATTATTAGTATTCTCAATAGATCTTTCATATTCAACTTCAATATCTTCTTCTTCTCCATCTTTAGATAATAAACTTATCATTTTGGATTTTTAGAATTTCCTATCACTTCCTTTGTAGTAATATTTACCCTTTTCAATTTATCTTTCCTATAACATTATTGGAATTCTTTCATATTCATCCCTATCTTATTCTTTATTTCTTCATGGAAAATTTTCTGCGAAGTGCTCAAAAGCATTATATTTGAAGCATTTTATGGGAAGTATCCTTTTTTAATTTTATGAACCTCTTTTATCATTTTTAGAAAACAAGGATAAAATTTTTTCAATATTTTTACGTACCTCATTTTTTTATTCAGAGCCATCAACATATTCTTCATCAATAATGCTTTTCTAATTTCTTTTCTTGGTATCCTTGAAAAACATTTCATAAACAACTTATGTTTTCCCCTTTATAACTTTCTCTATTCTCATTTCATAAGAAATGAGATTACTATAAATATCATCCAATGATAGACTTTTAGGATCTGTATTTGAAAATGATGTGACTTTGGCATGAATTATTTTAATAAGAATTATTAATATCTTTTAAACGACTGTAGAATTGTCTGAATTTTCAACAAGACATTTGATAGTGCTCACAATGCCATTTACCCAAGTAAAGGAGCCCCCAATAGATTAATACTCACCCATTTTCATATCTTCATACTTCAACCTTTAGATTTTTTATTTTTCCTTCTTCACTTTTGTATTCCCTTCATAAATGTTTTTCAAATTATCTTAAATACCTTTAAGAGTGGCAACACCCTTCACTCTTAAAAAATCAGTTTCAAAAACTGATGAGAGTCAATCATTTTTTCCCTTCCATCATTATCAATATTATTCTTGTCAATATATGTAAGCGTAAATTTAACATAAATAAGAGGAAATCCATCTATTATAGCTAAAGAATATCAAACCTAATAGATATAATATAAGGAAACACTTTATCTTTCCAGATATGGTATTTCATACATTATAAGACCAAAATACATTTACTTTTCACACAATTGAGATTATCCCTCACAAATTATGCTTCAAAACATCATCAAAGAGTAAATGAAGGGAACCATCAGCTTTGATACCTATTGAGAATATCCAACAGGATCAATGTTTTACTAAGAGGGGGAGGAGTGAATCAGTGATATCCTTTTCCTTTATGTTTACTTAATTTTGAAAAAATTTCACCTTCTATTAAATAGTTTTTAGCTTTATAAAAACAAAACCAAACACATATCAATAGGAACACAAGAATTTATAAGGATTAACGATCAATAAGAGTATCTACATCCGTGGTATGGTATGGAAATAATTAAATACAACATAATCCACCAGAAAACAATCCTTTTGTGTGGAATACAATGAGTAAGATATTACTTTACACATGTTTATCACTTTATTCAATACAAAAGTGCATCTGGTCCTTTTAGAGAAAATCATGTAATACAATGTTTTTGAAAAAATTTACGAATCTTGTTACTATGAACACTTGTCATTTTTCACAAATATATTCTTCAAAAACAATTCTCTGCTTTCTTACCAAGTAGTAGGCATGAACATCCTTGACTTTATAATTATACTCAGTCCAACTTTCATGTCTGATTTTTCAATATGAAAATATAAGTTTGTAAGAATAAAACTTAAACAAATATAAAATTCTTATTTTTTATTCTAATAACTCCAGTTAGATTTCTCAGTGAGATTATAAAAACTCTAATTAAGATCATATATCTTATCCTTGATTTGTTTATCCAAAAAAAGTATTAGGTATACTCAATCTGGGAACTTAGTCTCTCCAAAAATATTTATCACTCCACCTTCTCACTTTAGTGCTTCAATTTTCAAGCAAGTACAATGTAATTTTACTATTTACTTTAGAGAAAATCCAGTTTGGGTGGTGTTTTGAAAAGTTTTCCACTCAAATTTTGTTTACCAAAACATCAATTTACCTTAAATTTGTGATACATATTTGACTTCTTCAATGATTCTCCACTCTTAAAACTTCTTCTCAAATCCTCTTGAAACATCCCACAACTTCAGCTCACTTTATAATTTCTTCACAAACTTTAGTCTGATTCTGATTTCCCATTCTGATTTTTCTCATTACGATAAAAACCAACAATTCGTCATTTTATTGCACCATACCAAAAGAGAAACAACCATGAAAATATATAAACAAAAAAATTATTTTCATTCCAATCCTCGTAAATAACTTCCCATTCTGATTTCTTCATTACAATAGATGTAAAATCATTATTCATTATGTTTCGCTACACCAAATTAATCATATAAGAACCATTATTTAATATTATTCAATATCTTCCAAGATCCCCTTCATAACATTTTGAAAAGATTAAAATAATTCTACTTTTCTTCATTTCTTCAGAATGTTAGTCATGGGTCAGGTATATGTCTGTGTTAGATGGATCAGTCTCTTCTTCACTCCAACAGATCGGTGTCATGACCATTTTAATGTCCCTTAACCCAATTGTCCCAAAAAAATAGAATTATTTTCCTATTAATCCAATTTAAATATAATAAAAAATATATATTATCTAATAACCCATTTTTATGTAAAATAAACCAACAATTTATCTAGAAATGGTTGACTATATTTTTTATTGATCTATGATTTTCTTTTTCATGTTGGTCGCAATAAACTTTTATTATTATATGTATTCATCAGTCTCAAATACTCTCAATTAATTTTTTTATTGGTCCCAAACTATTCCCCACAAAATTATTCTACCTCTGATAAAACTATGCATCTGATAATCAAATAATATGAATAGGTTTTAGAATCTATTACAATGGATCGGTGACACACTGTATTTGATAGACCAATTTAAGAATATTAAACATCAGTAACTTCTTTCCTTCTATGAATATGATACCAATGAACTTTCTGTACTCAGATTCTTACTCCAAATATTTGTATCTCTTGAATTATTAGTCTAATTGAAAACCACAATTTTCATAACATCATGTTACGACCAACCTTCTTAACCAATAAAAATTTATGTATCTCGTGATCTCACCCTGATGAACTTAGACTAGAAATCTTCGGATTTAGGTAATTTACTCCCCTACAAACTTAAACTTATATCATGACTTCCTCGCCATAATTAATACACTGAAGATTATCTTCCACATTTCATAACCAATATTGTGATGTATTTGTGACTTCCCATTCCCCCAATAACATATTTTATTCCAATCATACCTCAATATAATTGGTATTACTCCCCCATTTATTTTAAAAATATTTCATCATAGGTTTCTCAGAAGTCTTATTATTTTTTTAAATACAATATAGCAAAGAATAATTAGATTTATATTGGATCCATGAAGAATCAAATTCTCTCCCCCATTACGATTTTCATTTCATTGCAGAACCGAGGTGAGTCTTATGATCCATTTCTTCTAGAAAAAATCTTCTCAATATGATTGACTTTTTAAAGCATTGTGGGGCTAATTTTTTTGAATATGATGGTAAGTCCAATTGTAATATTATACAAAGTGAATTTATTTCTTTCTTATTTGACATTTCTATGACAACAAAAGAAAAAACCTAATTACTATGATGAGTCTAATCATCTTCCTTATTAGCTTAGTCCTAACTAAATCACATAGGAGGATAACATAAAGAACATGATATCATATTATCATTAAAAAATATGAAATTTCTAGAAAAATATAACATGACATAAGTATATGTCAAGGCCTACTATTAAGACAACATCACATGATGGAAAAAGGTACGTAGTTTGGACTATGGTTACTCCCAAAATATAACACATAACGTCACATTAGACAAAAATATTAACAGGTTCATTAGATATATATTGGTTGAATCCAACTCAACATAAACATGATTATGTGTTCTATAAAAAGGAAATAAATCATAAGGCATAAAAATAAGAGTTTCCAAGGGAAACAAATGGGTTGAATAATCTTGAAACATGTAATAATCAAATGACATTTCATAAATAATGAATTTGATAAATGATCAAAATTCACATATTTCCCCATAAAAACAAGGGATAATGAGATAGGTATATATTTAAGAGAAATATATATATAAATTAGAAGCAATAATCAACATAAAAGGTTGTCTTAATTGATAAAAATGTAATTAAAATATCGTATGGAATATTTCTTGAGGAAAATTCCCAATTCACTTTGAAATCAATTCTTTAAAATGTAAAATTTTAACAAATATTATAAAAAACATTTCATTGAAAATTACTATAGATAATTTTAAATAATTAATTATATCTTTGATAGGTGATAAAGGATGAAATTATGTTCATTTCATATAAGTTAATAAAACATTCCTTTCACACTTGTTAAAAAAGTTAAAAACGTCCTTGTTTGGAAAATTGCATAAAGATTACTTTTAACCCATTTGGTATAAAGTCTAAAATGGATAAAAATTTCATTTATAAATCATTTCTGAATATTAAAAACATTATTTAATAGATTTTAAGGAAAATATAGACATGGAAGCTAAGTATTCTAGATCTAAAAGAATATACAAGATTGGTGTTACTTACAAACAACTTTTTTATGTTTCTTTATTAAATAAATGAAGAAATGGAAACCTAATATGTAAACCACATTCATACTCATAGGAGAATAAAACGTATTTTCTTATAGAATAATTTTATATTTTTTTCCCAAGGTAACCTTTAACATAAAAAATCATGAATAGATAAGATATTGTAACATAAAACCTTTATTCCGTGGTAACTTGTAAATCAAATCCCATTGGATGACGTAATATAAATTGTAACTAAAAATACCATGAGGTGTGAAGGATTAATAAAATAATTTGAAAACGGGGGAGTATATACACAATATATAAATAAATTAGGTGCATAACATTAAATTATGCCTCAATAAGGGATATTGAGACCAAATATCTTACCTCAGGTTTGAATCATCACATACGTTCTTTTACACCTGAATAATAAAATTATTTTAATTATTTAATTTCTTAATAAATTTTTTAAATGTTAATTATTCCTTTTATTTTAATTAATACCATGTTATATAAAATTACTTAATTAGTTAAGTTCACATCAAACTTATGAATATACATGGATCATATGTCTAAAATGACCTTGATATGTTGACTATGGTTAAAGTGGTCATTATATAATCAAATATAGAATAGTAATAATGAAATAATTATAATTTTTATAAATAAATTGTACTTTAAAAATCAACCATTAAATATGGTTATAAAAATGAACTATGTTATAATCATGGAGATGGTAGGTCGTACGTGAAAATGAGTAACATTTCCATTTTTTAACGATCATGATGGAAAGAAGTTAAGTAATAATTTATATTTAAATCATTATAAATAAATAAAAAATACCATATTATTATTTTAAATAAGTTTATACATACAATCCATCTGATTTTTTGATGTAAAAAGAATCTTATTGCTTTGTGTAGGTGGTAGTTAACACGTACGCATAAATGAAATTATCATTTTTTAGTGAATGGAAAGGCAAGAAAATATATGATATATTAATTTTATACAATGATAGATATGTCATGAAAATAATATATATATATATATACATTTGTTTGTGTGTCTGTGAATATTAAATCTTGAATTATAAACATGTCTGAGAGATGATTATGGACGAATTACATCAGTTCATGAGGTCGTAGTCTGCAGTACATATGACCGATAGTTTCATTTCCCATTTGGTGGAAGATGGAATGGATCTAGGATATTCCATTAACAAAATAAAATATCAGTATATGGGTTATAATTTTGTTATTATATAAAAATGTTTTAATAAGATTTGGAGGAGGTGTAAGAATAAATAATACAAAATGATAGGTTATGAATGATGCTTCTTCTTCGGAAAACATCTTGAGGTTTGCAATAGAATCCTTCTTATAAGGGTTTTATAATAAAAAAAGAAATCTATGATGTGGGAACAGTTTTAAGGAAATAATTTTGGAAATAATTTTATAAAAAAATGGAATATTATGTGTGAATAAAAGAGTAGAATAGGTTCCCTTTTATAAGTGAGGGGAGTGGCACTTTTGGAATTTCATAAGATATTAAATTAATATAAATTAAATTCATGTTAAAAGGATAAAAATGGTAATGTTAAAAGATAAGGAGTTTATGGGTAGATATACTCTAATAAAATAATGTTTGGATAAATTTAGGTGATTTTTTCACCCATATCTTTTGGTTTTAACTTCGGTTAACCATTTTTGGGAATTACTGTTATAAGGAACCTTTTTTTCATTCGGGGTTAATATAATTACTATTAAATGAAAATTGGACTATTAGTAGAGAATAGTTGATATAATTAAACATATACTAACAAATTTGTGTAATATAGTATTTTTAGGAATTTTAAATCAGTTAATAAAATATTATTTACTATAAAATAACATTAGCATCATTTTAGGAACTATTTATTTAATTTGATTTAAAAAAAACATAATAGAAAGGAATTAAAATATATTCCATTTAAAATATCTATAGAATGTTATAGTAATCTAAAAAATTAATGGTACATGGTAATCATTAAAAATTCTATTTCTTTAAGTAATTTTAATATCATTTTTTTTATTATTCAGTTAAGGGAATAAATATTGTGTCATTATTACGAAAGCATTTAAGGAAAATATATCATTATTAAAAAATAGAAGTAAATTAAAATGATAAAAAATTATTTATATTTAAAATTACTCTTTATATCTAAACCAAATTCGTTTTTATCACTATCAAAAATATTTATAAATATTAAAATTATGATAGTGACATTTTTTCTTTATCATAAACTTATATATTTTAAATGTCATAATCTAATAAATATTTCACTTAGTGGCCATATATTCTATACATGATTATAAATGGATGAAATAAACTCATAAAATATAATAAAATAAAGTCTTATGGGCACTTTTTATTCTGTATCATATTATTTTTAACCTTAATTATCAAATTTACCCTCACCCGAGTTACAATAATTAACTATAGTTACTATTTATAATGAATAAAAATAAAAGGGACGTATTTACAAAATTTGGAACATGTTATTAAAAATATAGTATAATTTTTTCAAGATTAAATTCAAATAATCGACATAATTTAATTTAAAACTAGACTAATATGACGCGATGAAAAACATGTGTTTCATAAAATTCCTTTTTAAGTCCAAAAATTAACTTATACCAAAATCTGGTATAATTAGGATTAAAATGTAATTAATTAGATTATATGTGAAAAAATAATAGCTATTTTTCTTGTTAACTAAATTAAATGAATTATGGTACTTTTAAATTAAATAATTTATTGAAAATGAATGTCTATTTTTTTAAAAAAAGTTATATTTTTCACTATTCCATGAAAAGGAAATCTTTCAAAAAAATACAAAAATTTCACCATATGATAATTTAATATTATTAAATAAAAATTAATTTCATTTTATAA
Organism: Viscum album; assembly: GCA_963277665.1. Lineage (NCBI taxonomy): Eukaryota > Viridiplantae > Streptophyta > Magnoliopsida > Santalales > Viscaceae > Viscum > Viscum album. The sequence goes on from OY728161.1 coordinate 1,259,680,552, forward strand.
AATTAATTTTATAAAATTTCCTGAAATTAATTAAAATAATTTCCCACAAAAATGAAAAAAATAAATTTTTAGAGAAAAAATATTTTTTGAAGAATAAAATGTCTATTAAAAAATGAAAGCATTTTTACTATGAATTTATCAATACACTTATATTGATTGGGTTTTTATATATATTTAATTAAGTATTTAATCTTATTTATACCTTCCAATTTAATGTCTAGGTTATAATGATCATATTTAAATAATAAATTTTCATGGTTCGTTTAGGCTTAGTGTTGCGTATCATATACACTATCAAACATTATATTCTTTTTTATATATTAGTATGTTACAGGGGAGGGAAAATGTGATAAAATTTTGTAGTGTAAAAGTTTACATTTAATTTTTGGGGATATGGTAAGCTTACATGGTTTGGTCACATGATTTACCAAATTGTTTTATAACCATACATCCCACTCTTGAATGTAACTACAACATTTCATTATTTAGCCACAAGGTATTCCAAAATATGTGTCAACTGTTTATCCCCACTATAATCATGTTAAAACAATCAGTATAGTTCCCTCACATAATTTTATATGATTTACAAAAGGATCCTCTAGGGTATAATTCATATGCACAGTTTCACCTAAAACATTAGTTTTATACATATAGTTTACCCTAACTATGCAATAACCATACAAAAAGTAAAACCTCTCAAAAATTAAGATTTCAAATCCAAGACTCCTAAAATGAAAAAATAAACCAAAATTACATAATATATTATACAAAATTGATATGTGGGTTTCACAATTCTCCAAACTATGCTACATTATATCCCCATAAAGTATTAAATAATAGTAAAATTGATGAAAAATTGAAGCCTAGACACCCAACATAAGAGAAAGGTGGGTTAGAAGAAATTTGGGAAGGCCGTATTAAAAAGTAATCATTAAATAAAATCCATTATCAAAATAATCAACCTATAATCCTCCAGATCAACTAGAATAATTAACAAATATCTTTAAATATCTCCATTAATACCCCAAATCAAAATTAAGATCCAAAAATCTCTAATAAGATGAAGGCCTTTGATAAGTCACATTGTGATATATAATTTATCTAGAAATGTGGAGATAAATGATACACTCCCATAATGAAACATCGCCATAATAAATATATATTCACAGAATATTGAAGGAAAAGATCACCCTCCACCAGCTACAACAACCATCAAGAAACTGATCTAGAATCCCAAAAAAGGATGTAAACATCAAAAGGATTCCCCAAGACCATAAGATTTTGTCATAAAATCCATCAAAATATCATAAAATTGGAATAGATTCATGAATATAGGAAATTCCTTTAATAAATAAAAACATTAGTTCAACCCTTGGTTTGCAATAGTAGAATGGAAAGTAACATTGGACATCGCTCACGGATCATTGGCTCGTGGTAAATGTGACCTAATAAATAGCGTTCCATCTAGTATATAATCTAAACTCTTGTAGCAATCATCCTAATAACCCAAAAACTTACCTCAAATGCCTCCCATGTAAAATTCATCAAAATCGTAATCTCATAACATAAATAAATCATACCTAAACCTCAAGATACATAACCAATCACTAAGGCAAATGCATAACCAATAATAACCACCACTAGAAAATATAAGAACAATGATGTAATCTAAAAATATGATATAAAATAACCACATAAAAAACTAAAATTTTCAAAATTCATCAATCATGAGTCCAAAATATTAATAGTCATCTAAATATAGATTAATTATGATACTTTTTATTCTTATTCTAATAATTCTACTTACAAAATCAATAAATATGTCAAAAAAACGTCACATAAAATACAGATATTTGGATCTTTCAAGTGATAGGGATTAGAGTAAAAGAGTGTCACACACTAAAAACACTCAAGATATCTCTTCTTATGATATGAAAAAATTATCTAAGAAGATGGGCCCCCATCAACCTAACATTCAATACCAGGGTCTTCATTATTCTAATTCAATTCTACCATCAAGACCTCCATGAATTTGTCCTTGTAAGAGGTTAAGATAGATTAAAATACCCTTGATCTGAGTACCAAGTCATATTTTAAAGAATCAACATTTCAAAAATAGAAATTGGGAACTAGATCATAAGATAAGAACACTGGATATGAGGAACAATCAATATATTCATTCACCATCCACTCACTTATATAAAGTCTCCTGACTTCAATAGATTTATCTACATTTACATTCTCTTGATAATGACGCTGAATAAATGTTTTTTTATATAGTTACTAACACATATCATCATGAAACTAATATGGGGTGACAAAATCCCACTGTGCATGGCTCGGTCCTTCAAAAAATCCCACAACAATTTTCACTCTTAAATGGAAATTCAACTTTTATTGAGTAAGAAAACACTTTTAAGGGGTTGATTGAGATTCTGAACAATGAAAAACCAGACAAAATGAGTAAATATTCATAATAAATCATTGTGTTGTTCTGTAAGAAATAAAAATAATAAGTAACAAACATAATATTATGTACATGATTATAACTTTATATAATTCATAAGTAATGATCTGGTCATAGATTGCATTAAATCTTACAATTGAATTAACCTACTGTTCAACTCCTCATGTAAATAGAATTATCCATGTTCACATAAACCAACTTTCTAGAATTACCCCTTAGGGAGAGGTTAAGTGAATTAGATATATTTGCATTACGTTTCCAAAACATAGTTCATGCATTATTTCCATAACTTGATTTCAAAGAAGTATAACCACCAAAATGGTCTAAAGGAGTATAAATAGATACCATTTGAGGACCCACCAATGGTCTTTAAAACTGAATGAAAAAATCGATCTTCCCCTAGGTTTCATATGTCATCCTAGGAAAAGTAGTAATGCCACTTCTTTCCCTAGTTTCTGCACACCAAAGATGATAGGTTATTTGATCTAACGATGGTGTTGTAGCTCCCTTAACTCCCTTTAAATGTCTTGTATCAAATTATAACTCTCTCCAGCCTTTCATAGTGGCTACTTCAATTGTAAACATAGAAACCAGGTTCTTAACACACACTAGAAATTCTCTTTTTTACCAATAAGGTCTCCTTCTATCCCCTCGAGATTACCAAATTTATTTCTACTAGAAACACTATCTTTACATGACTTTTCATCTACCCTATTGATTACCTTATCAGATGATAGAGTGAGAGAACCACATATCCTTTCAACTAAGGATTTAATATATGGATTCCAATTGATATTATAATATTTGGTCTTTATCCCTTGCTAAAGTGTGAATAATTATCCATCTATAATGATTAGTTTTACATTCTTATTCTCAATAGAAATCCTTTCATTGCCAAATAATTTTTATGAGCCTCATGAAAATAAAGATAGAACCAACAAGCATAAAAAAACTCTCATTAATATTCTTGTATATGAGAAGAATTAGATAATACCCCTAATATATAAGGATAAACCGAGGCATCTACCACATCTACTTTATCATGAGGGACCTGAAATCCCCAATCATACTTGGAAGAGGGATCCTCGGCTTGTTGGATTCTCTCATCAGCAAGCATAAGGCCTCCCATGGCGGGGACCTACCAAGAAGAAGTTAAACACTTGGGGATAAGATACTCATCTAGCCATGGCTTTCCCCGATGTTTGTGATGCCTACACTGATTTCCCCAGTGTCATTGATAATGACACGGAGGATAGTATGCAAACATTCCATCATAATGAATCAACTTCCAGAATCATTCCTTGTGACCAACCCATAGATGAAGCCTTGTTAGGAGTGTCTTCAATATATCCATCTCAACACACATGTGAACCCCTATGAGAATGCTTTAGAAGAAGAGTTGGATCATTGGTAAGGTGGAAGAAACCTGGGTGATCCTCGATTACTTTCATAATGGATGAATTATGGAAGGGTAGAGGTAACTGATGTAGCCACAAGAAAACTTCTACCATTTTGAAAAACCATCCCTTCTTGAAGTCAATAGTCCAACAAAAGAGAAGAAAACACCATTCATAAAAAATTCTAGATTACAATGACCAAGTGAAAGAAAAATAATCATATAAGTGAAGATGATAACTAAAATTACATTTTTCAAGAACCCCAATAGCATCCTAGAACCTCATATTCGAAGATGAGATGACATGGTGTTGAAATACCTCCAATAACATCTGATTAGAACTGAATATGGTGATAAGGGTGGGAACATGAAAGGAGGTTGTATTATGGAACACCACTATCAGCAACCAAAATTACAAAATACCCTTTCAAGGAGTAGGAGTATTCAAGATCATGTGGATGTGAGGAACATAGCTGACCTTCTAAGGAACGATGGAAGGTGCCGACGTAACCCTAGGCAGCTCTAGAACGAATGAAAACCCTGGGATTATCAACCCAAAAACTAGTATGCCCTGAACCAACCCATTTTTTGGGGGTTGGAGCCGATGAAACACCCACCTATGGGGGAACCACTTCAAGTGAACCACCGCTCTCACTCATCTCACAAATACAATCCTCAATTATCTGAGTTTCATACTCTTGACGTCACAGGAGTTTCCATGAAATTGAATATTCCCACAATATAATCTAACGACTATTTTTCCTCAAATGGACCATTATTTAAATGAAAATATGTGAAAATAGATTCAATAAGTCATATATATATTCCAATAATTAAAAGGATTGTAACTCTACCACTCATTCATGTGTCTTGGTAGAGTCGACAAATGAAAGAGTCATCCCCAAAAAATGATAAGAATCACCTTGAGATTCATCTCTAGATACAAACTTTAACCCTTCTTCATGATACAAATGTTAGGGAGGAGCTGTTTCAATTAGTCATAGTCTATATGATTTCCTTAAGACCTATGGGTCATGTAATGTCTCCAAGCCGACGAGAAATGTAACTCCTAAGCCTACGGGCCTTGTAAGGGTTCCCCCTCATCCCTTTAAAGGGTGGTTATTAGAAAATCAGTACAAAATAAGGCCTTCGGGCCATTCATTCAATAAGAAAACTCTAAATAACATGAGAAATGAACTCAATCAATTAATGCTTCCCAACTTAAATCATAAAATTACACTAAAGACCAAATGGGGAAATAAAAAATCATATTTTCACTAAAACTAACATAATTGAAAAGTTTTCTTATTATACCACAAAATTTAAAGTAGATTCTAAAACCCATTTTATTGAAACCTCCCAACTTTGAAAACAACAAAATATATAATATTTTGAAAAAATTAATCTTTCTTTAGAAAACTAAAGAAAATCAACTTTATAAAATTATTACAAATTGAAATATAAATTTCCTACTAAGGAATTTAAAATAATAAAATAGGATTTGAAAAGATTCTACCACTTTTGAAAATATAAGATATACATTAATTCTAAGAGACTAACAAAATTTATTTATGATTAAGGATACTTTTAAAATATCTAATCAAGAAATTATTTTTACAAAAAATTCATAAAAAATCTTTATAAAATTTAAACTTTTCATAAAATCCACATTTATTAAAAAAAATCATCATAACACAAAACCGAGCAACGTAATTTCAAAAATTCTAAGAAAAACCCCAAAAAATCAAGGAATCATGAAAAATACCTTATATCCATCTAAAAGTATTGAAAACCGTCATTAGAATCAATTTGAGAGTCAGCAAAGGTCAAAAAAATCCAGGAGGGATTTAGAGTTATGCATGATTTGGGCACATATTTTTGAAAATGGTGAATCTTCTATGTGATAACACATGTAATGTTTTTAATCTCATTATACCTATCTCTATATGGTATTCTATACTCTTTGAGATAACCATTAAACTCAATTCATTCCTCTATTTCATCTTGGAACTCAATAAACTAATATAACTCAATGTGGATCCAAATTGTAACACCCTGATATTTTTTGAAACATTTTTTTTAAATTAATTTAATCTTATTTATATTTTTCGTTACATGAAACACTGAGTGTATCCTCCATTACATGCACCACTTATTTTAAACAAAACATAACATACTATTACAATATTATTATTTAATATGATAGTTATCACATAGTTTATGAAATGGCAGGTGTAAATATTATTAACTTATTTATGGAAATATATGTCTTACACATTTATATAAAATGAATTATTTGGTGAAAAATTAATTTTAAATCAAAATAAAAAATATTTGAAAATAAAGGAAATTTATTTCTAAAAAACAATTTTTATGCAAACAAACGCATTTTACCTCAAAAAATTAAACAAAACAATTTTTTGAATTATTTTAATGAAATATATATATTATAAAATTAGTAAAATGACTAAATTTCATATTAGGTGTTCTCTATACAAGAGATAAGAATAAATCCAATTTTATGCTTAAAAACTGTAATTTTCTAAAAAACAGGTTTTATCACCTTTTTCAAGCTTATTTTGAAACATATTTTGGACAATTTTAGAAAATTTATTTTGAAAAATATTTATTTTTTAAATTATTATAGAAAATTATATTAGGTTAGTTTTTTTATAATTTTTTAAGAAGATAAATTTTTTAATGAATAGTAAAAAATACTTTATTTTATTAAGAATTTCAATTTATTTTATGGAACTTAAAGATATCCAATTTGTTTTAGGATTATTTTAAAAGGAAAATTACTTAAATTAAATAAAAATTAATCCAATTTTGGTCATTGGAATCAATTTCATATTAAATTTTTATTTAATGTTTTTAAACAATCAAACATTTTCTATTTAGAAAAATATTTTATCTACATGGTTGTGGAATTAATTTTAAATTAAATTTTTACACTTTTTGTATGGAATTTTTAAAAATATATTTAATAATTATAACTATGACACCCCTAAAATTCTAAACTAGTTAATTTTATTTGATATCATATAACCTCTCAAGACATTATGGTATACTTAATATTTTAAATATGTTTAATACATTCTATATCTTGCAATTCATGAAATAATTAATTATCTTCCATCACATAAAATAACTATTTTTTAATAGCTTGATTCACACATAAGACCTAATCTTGCAAAACAAAAATATATTATTAAAAAATTATTATGTAATATAATAAAAATTAACTTAATTATGAAATTTGTGATTATGAATAGTATAAACTAACTTATGAGAATATATATTATATATTCAATAAATTTTATTGATATTCATCCAATATATTTTATATTCATAAGATAATATCAAACCCATTATTACACATAAAAACCTATATTTTTATAAAGGTGATTTTACAGCCTTTTAATGGAGAACCTATTTTAAATCTCAATTTTGAAACTTTTATAAATTTTATATGTCAAAATAGACTTCATTTTTGAAATAGTAATTTAAAATTTTGGTTAGAGTTAATTTTTTATATTTTTCTATGATGATTCATTTTTTGATTAATTATAAAAAATACTGAATTTTAAATCAAAAATATTTTTTCACCAAATATATTTATAATAATATATTATACTTTTTATTGGTTATAATGTTTAATTAGATAAAATTTAAACCAAATAATCCAATTAAGATAATTTTAATAAATTTGACATTGAAATTGGATATAAAAACATAACAATCTTTTGAACATTTTACTTTAAAAACCTATTGTGTCGTCCCGTCTGCAAGACTAATTTTAAATTGATTTCTTCCACTTCTATGATTATATTTTTTAAATAATAATATAATATTTGAAATAATTCTAATATATTATAAATTATAATAAGTTAAAGTTAGTTTTTACCCAAATTATTAGGGAAATTAATTATAATTAATTACATCAATTAAGAGAAAATTAGCTTAACAAAGGACTAAACATTAATCTTAAGGCCCAAAATGACCTATATAGTTGTTCAAAAGAAATTTTATGTTCATATTTTGACCCTATCCTAAATTTTATCTAATTTAGACAACTATTTTAGCCACTTGACATGGAAAAAATGTGGTTGGAATTCCATTTTCAAACACTTACAATAATGACACTCCTCCACTATAAAAATAAAAACCAACCCTACCACTTATTAACACCTCTAAGTACATTTGTAGCAAACAAAATATACATAAATAATATCTAAACAAACCTCATATAAACCTATAATACTCTCCTTGGGAAGAAATCCAACCACGTTAATCTTTTGGTATAAACCAAAAGGAGTTACCTGAATAAGAGGTAATGTTCTTCAACGATCACTTTGGTTTTATTTATTTCTACACTCCTTCATTAATTATTATTACATACTTATATAATAACATTGTTATCATAAATATACTTATATTTTTTATTTTAACGGTTCTAAATACACCTATAAACACTTCAATTAAATGGGTAATGAACTTATCATTTGTGTACGGTGGACTACCACCTAGCAAATTGATATTGTTCATTCTTCCATTTAGCACCATTCATCATTGTAATAATGATTAATTTATAGTTTTTATATTATATTTATAATTTTCATTATGTATATATTATTATTTATTATTTATATAACACATACCTTCATGCTTTCCTTTTTTTGGGAATGCGACAACATCGTTTGTGGAAGTGTGGACTACCGGATCCTCAAAGTTATGTGACTCGTTCACGCTATACATGGAATTAATATAGTATGGTTTTAATAAAAATATGTTAAATATATTAAATAAATATGATACATTGATAATAATATAAATATATATATCACTTAATTTTTATTCTATTAAATATGATAAGGAAATGGAATTATCATTTATACAAATGTATGGTCTACCATCTATATGAACGGTGCACTTCATTTACTATCTCCAAATATTATGGATTACTATAAATAAATATATAATAAATATATATAACATTTAAATGGTGTTTTAAATTTTTTATATGAATAAATAATTATCTATTTATCGGAAAAAAAAGTAACAATTCAAAACATACTCGAAAAACTAGACAATTAACAGATGAAATAGTGAAAATAATGAATAATAATTAAAAAATGGGTAATGAGATATTATAAGAAAATAATATATGAAATTATAAATATTATGATGATTTTATTCTAAGTTAATAACATGTTTAAAAAAGTTCTATATGAGGTTGAAGGATGTTTACTCAAAAGGAAACACAAGGTAAGGTATTCTTGTCTCGTTTTTCGTTCTCTGAACCATACACAATTTTCACCACTTATTTCATTTTTGTGGAATATATACTAACACTGTTGTATTTTTATCATGAATAAAGTTTTATTCAGTGTATTTAGAGTTTCATTTAAAAGTATTTATTTTTTGGGGATTATAAATCAAAAACTTACTTAGTAGAAAGGGACTTATTCTAAATTTCATTGAGACATACTTTATTGTTGTGCACCAAATTTCTTATATAAGGTGTACATACTGAAAATAATTCATAATATATCACAATTCATTAATTATTCATGAAATTTTTAGTTTCAATTTGAATTATTTTACTTAATTTTATTTTAATTAAGCAGTAGCAAGTGAAAAATAATTTCACAACCCAATTTGTTTTTTTAGGTTATAGTACTTTCTCATTATCATTAATATTCTAAAATTATGTGAATAATAATTTTTTTACTATATATTGTTGTATTTAAACTTTTATTTTGTTTATTTACATTTTACACCCATAATATATTTTTTTATTGATTCTCACATCAACATTATGGTCTTTTATAGGTTTATTTCACAATCACATTTTTTTTGGGATTAATTACACATGAATTTATATCAGAGGATATTATTGGATCATTTTTTAATAAATCATTTAATTTTATTATTCTATGATTATTCATAAAAATTTTCAAGTAATTGTACTATTCTTTTACTCTTTCATATTCAAATGTTTTTTAAAAATATTTTTAGGAAAACCTGACTACATTTCTCTCTTTAGTCGGAGAACCGATTTTATTATAAAAATAATGATTTCAAAAAAAAATAAAAAATGTTTTTAACATTTAAAAAATGATTTGTTAAATAAATATTTACCCTTTTTTATTTTACAAATATTTTAAATAGAATATTCTTTTCACATTCTGAACAAGTATTTTTTTTACCTTTTTACCATAAAAAAGTAATGTTCTTTTCACCATGTATGACATGTATGTATTTACCCATTTTTATTTATTTAAATATTCATTTTCATGTTTAAATGGTTAATTTTTAAAGAAACTATTTTCGAAAGATATTTTCAAAGAAAAGTATTTTCAAAATGTTTTTCAAAAAAATGATATTTTACATATAAATTTTTTTAAAAGATATTTTCATAATATTTTTATTTATCATTTAAAACAACCCTTTATTTTTTCTCTACATTAGATATGTTTTATTGATACCATATGTATTCTTCATAAGGATGGTTTATGATTGATTTGGCTAAGGATAGTATTGACATTCACTACCTTGATTCCTTTGTTAATCCCCGTGAAATATTAAATTTCCTTTTATTATTAGAAATTTAATTTCCTCTAATTATCCATATCATTCATCATGGATACTTTTACTTCCTAAACCATATATCATTTTTACTTATGGTGTTTACTTTGATAGTTATCTTATTTTTTGGGGAAATATTGATAAATTCATATTCTTTATCTAATATGGATATTTGATAAGGCATATTTTTTATTAATTAAATTCATTACTTGATATGTGGAATGATTTGGATGGGAAATTATGGTTGGGTCCTAGACATTATATAGCCCCACGATGCATCTAAAGGTTCTCATGAGACAAATTAGTTGAAAATATTAAATGGGTTTCTACCTATTGTTTTAAACCATCTTGTTTAATGTCTTAATGGTATAGGTTTTTGTGTTCCTCAGACATAACGTAAAAAAATTAAGAATTTACTTCATTTTGATTTAGTATTTATTATCCATTATATTTTCACTATAAAAAATTCTATTGATGCATTCCATTTTTAGTTTATTTATTTAATTGAATGAATTTTTAGTTTTTAACCTTTCCATATTGATTTTTATTTATGAAGTTATTTAAATTGTATGTTTTTTTAGTTATTTACCTTTATATATAATTTACACACTGCCTTATCAGTTATTGAATACATGGCATGTGTTCTCAGTTTTTTACTTTTCCATATTATTTACTCACATCCTTATCAGTTATTGATTACATGGAATGTGTTCTCAGTTAATTGCCTTGTAATATTGATTATTGTCATTGATTCATTATTTCTTCCACTGAACTTTACCCTTACTAATCATTATATCTCAATCTTATTGTGTTTCCCTTCATTGGTATTCTATAAAGTCTACTATAAAGATATAATAGAATACTATATATAGAATAAAGTTATAATCCTTGAAAAAATGAAAAAATTATTTTATAATTAGTTTATTCATTTGTAAAACAATAATCATGCATCTGTCTAGTTTTACAACACTACTAAACATTTCACTCCATTGGGATGTGATTTACATGTATCTTATTCTAATGTAATTATAGAATGACACCGGATCTGGGATGTTGGTGTTTGGGTGCTATAGTTTGATTTAGATAAAGTTTAGTAGAAACCTTGTAAACTAGATTTAGAAAACATAGACTAGGGAACATAACCCTAACAAAGACATTGAGGTTAAGTACATAAGATCATCTTGTAGTTTCAGTAAGGTAGGGATTCTTCGGTTATTCCCAGAAAACATCTTTATCTATATATGATAAGTGGATGTGGTTCTATCATAGATGTAACTAGGGGTAACAACTCTGAAAAGATTTGTCAGGCTGCACTCGATTGTAACCTGGAGCACAATAAAAATCCTTAATTCACACGTGGTTTGACACTCTCAGGCAATATTCTTAGCATAATTCAAATAATATTTACAAACAATTATAAAGGATTTGAAAAGATAATGATAATGAATGGCCTAGGATAAACCTTAGATAAAAGAAGGACCTATGTGGAAATAAAATGGATGATGTATTTATGTATTTAGGTTCTTTTTAAAACCTTGGTTAAAAGTTTATTTAATGACTAAATTTAATGTATTTTTGTCATATTTATTTTAGAAATTTTATAAATGTGGTTTTAAAAAATGAAAACATTTATTTTGGGTGACATCCCATCAGGTCCGGCATGTCCATGGGACATAAATGCATGAATGAAGGACGATATGTTTTTAACACTAACCATTACCCTATGAAATACATTGGTTAATATATAGTGGTTTTGAGTTAAACTATTTGATGAAAAAATATTAAAAATGGACCTGCACTGTTACTTTTTGGGGTTAGATTTTAAAATATTAACCATATTGGGTTTGGAGAATAGTTATAGACAAACTAAAAGAATTTTCAATATTTTATGGTCCCTTTGATTTGTTAAACATGTATTTTAGTTCTTTAGGCATCAATGTTAATTTTTAGGTACCCATTTCATGAAATAATGGATAAATTGAAAATTGATAAAGGAAAAAAGGATGGAAATTGTTTTTATTGAAATATTTCAAGTAAGTATGTTTCCTTATATTATGGGTGAGAAAAATAATTTCTCAACATTGGGAAAATTAAATGTTTTCCTAATACCTTAATTTTTGTGGAACGGATGGTCTTTTAAATCATAAAAGATTTAAGAATTTGAGACCCTTAACTTTCCATTAATAATTCAATAATTTTTCTTTTATGATCTCAATCAATACAAATAAATTTTTATGTTTTTCATCCAAGTCCATATTTCCACTTGTCATTAATGTTCTCCTATATAGAAACACAGTTATATGTTAGTCCATGTGACCTTTTTATTTCCCATTTTCTATTTTCCGGATAATTATTCACAAAACGTTCTCATGATATGGGATTTCAACATATAAAATATCAATAAATATATTAAAAATATTGATTTTAAATTGTGAGGACACAATTTATTTAAGGTGGGAGAATGTAACACCCCAAAAATTCTAATAGAGTTACTTTTATTTGATATCATATAACCTCTTGAGACTTTATGGTATATTAAATATCTTAAATAAATTTAATATATTATATATCTTTAATTTCACACAATAATTAATTATCTTGAATCACATGAAATAATGAGATTCTTTGATATATTTCATTTCATTTAAGATATAGTCTTACGAAACAACAATATATTACGAAAATATTATTATTTAAAATAAAAAGACTTAACCTAGACATTAAATTAGAAATTATCAGTAGAATTAAATAACTTATGAGAATTTATATATTATATATCAAATAAATGTTTATGACATTTATAAAATATATTTTATAGTCATAAGATAAGAGAAACCCCAATATTATACATAAACATATATATATATATATATAAAGGTAATGTTACCAATTTTTAATGGAGAACCTATTTTTAATATAAATTTTAAAAATTTTATAAATTTTTTATTTAAAGATAAACATATTTTTTAAAATATTTATTTAAAAATTAGGTTAGGGAGATTTTTTGGTATTTTTCTATGAGATTTTAATTTTTAATTAATAGTAAAAAATACTGAACTTTTGTTCCAAACTTCATATAATTTATTTGTAAGCTTAAATTATAATTTTTATTGGTTTTAAAGATTAATTATATAAATTTTATATTAATTAATACAATTTAGGTCATTGGAATCAATTTTACATTGAAATTGGATACAATAACTTATCAAATGTTTGATCATTTTACTTCAAAAACCCACTTTGTTGTCCTATCTATGGGATTAATTTTATATTATTATTTTCAACTTATGTCATTGGAATTTGGAAAAATATATTCCATAATTGTAATTATAATAATTTGTAATTTATAATTTATAATAATTTCATCTTCGTTTATTACCAAAATTATTAGTGGAGGTAATTAAAATTAATTACAATTATTAAGAAAAACATTAGCTTAACAAAGGAATAAACCTAAAACTTAAGGCCCAAAATAACTTAAAAACTTTTCAATAATCCATTTTGTATTCATATTTTGACCATATAATCCATTTTATCTAATTTATACCATTAATTTATCCAATTTAAGTAGAAAAAATGTGGATGGAATTCCCTTTTAAAAAATTTACAAGAATTCCACTCCTCCGTTATAAAAAGGCACTCACCCCTCTCACTTATTCACACCTATCAAGACATTTGGATCTACCAAAATATACTAAAATAATATCCCAAAATACCTAAACTAATACTATAATCCTAAAATTATTCACATGTCCAACAAGTGACATCTTTTGGTATAAACCAATAGGAGTTACCTGAATAAGATGTTACGTTCTTCAACGATCACTTTAGATTTATTTATTTCTAAACCCCTTCATTTAATAGTTTAACATTCTTATATAACAACATCAGTATCCTAAATATAATTATTTTTTGTTATTTTAAGGATTCATCCTACACAGACACACACTCCAATCAAATGGGTAACGAACATATCGTTCATGTATGGTGAATTACCACCTCACGAACTGAGGTCATTCATTCTTACATTTACCACCATTAATGGATGGAATAATGATGCAATTAATGTTTCTATATGATATATATGGTATTTATTATTTATTTATTATAATTGAAATTTTATATAACACATACCATCATGTTTTCCATTTTCTGGGAATATGATTACATTATTTGTGGAAGTATGGACTACCGCCTCCTCAAAGCGATGTGACTCCTTCACGCTATACATGGAATGTATAAAGGATGGTTTTAATAAAACTATGTGAAATATATAAAATAGATATGATAATTTAATAATGATGTAAATAAAATTATCATATAATTTACATTATTCTAAATATGATAAGAATATTGAAGTAGCATTTATGCTTAGGTATAGCCTATTGTCTCCATAAACGATGAATTCCATTTCCTATCTCCAAATATTATGGACTAATATAAATACATATTTAATGAATATATATAACATTTAAATCATGTTTTTCATTATTAAGATTATCAAATCAGAATCTAAGTAGTAGTAACAATAAGTAACTAGTTAAAACATACTCAAAAAACATAGAAGTTTACTCCTGAAATAGTGAAGATAATGAAAAATTGTTAGAAAAATGGTAATGTGATATTATAAAAAGATAATATATGAAATTATAATTATAATTATTATTATTATATTATAATTTATTAACATTTTTAAAACCCTTATACCAAAGGATAAAGGACCTTCACCCAAAAGTAAATGCAAGGTAAGGGATCCTTGTCTCACATTTCATTCTGTGAGGCATACACCATTTTCACCACTTATTTATTTTTTATGATGTATATAATTTCGCTATTTTATTTTATATCATGAATATACTTATTATCATGGGATTTAGAGTTCAATTTGATAGTATTTATTTTTTTGGTATTATAATTCAAAAGTAACCAAGTATTAAGGGACTCTCTCAATTTCCATTCATTGATAAATGATTTATTATCACTACTACAAAATTAAGCTATATCCCTAGTTTGGAACCATGACTATAGGCCCGAAAACCATGGCTATAAGTTATAGCCACAGTTTCATAAAATTTGGCTTGTATTTGCGTGGCTATAAGGAAAAACCTTTAGCCACGGTTTTCAAACCATGGAAGATTACCATGTCCGAAAATACATATAGCCATGGTTTTAAACTGTGGCTATAGGCTTATTTCCATGGCTTTAAAACTTGGTTATATCCCTATATCCATGGTTTAAAATCATGGATATATGTCCACCCATTCCATAAAAAAACACCCCCCCTGCCCCCTTCCCCAACACCCCCCTGCACACTTCCCACACCCTACACACTACCCCCCCCCCACCACCACACCCCCTACGCACTCCACACCCCTACCCCCTTCCCCAGCACACCCCCTACCCACTGCACTTCTTCCCATCCCACTACACACCCACCTGCCCGCCCCCTTCCCCTTGAAAAAAAACCCCAGCAAACTCCCCTAAACCTCCCCCCAGAAAACCACCCCTGCCCCCTCACCTTGTCCCATACACACACCCATGCCCCTTCCCCTTCCCCCCCCCCCACACACACAGACCCCATGCCCACTGCACTGCCCCCCATCCCACTTCACCCCCACCCCCAGCACACCCTCCCTCTTCCCCTTGCAAAAGAACCCAACAAACCCCATGCCCCTTTTCCGCTCCCCCTGCATCCCCCCCAGAACACACCCCCTGTCCACTACACCCCCTAAACCCTCCCCCTTACCCTTGAAAAAGAACCCAGAACACCCCATGCCCCTTTCCCCTTTCCCATGCATCCCCCCCAGAACACACCCCCTGCCCACTACACTACCCACCCATCCCACTGCACCCACCCCTAGCACACACCCCTTCACCCTCCCATGCCCCTTGCAAAAGAACCTAGCACACCCAGTTCCCCCTACCCCCTGCAACCCCTTCCCCCAACGCACCCCTTCCCCTTGCACATCCCCCTACCCCTTAACCCACCCCATCCCACCCCCTGCCCCCTCACCATTCCCCCTTCCCCAGCACACCCCATGCACACCCTGTGAACCATCCCCTTGTCTCTTGCAAAAGAACCCAGCACACCCCCATGCCCCTTGCCCACACTCCCCTACACCCCTACCCCTCCACCTGAACCCCCCTTCCCCCTGCACACCCCCTTCCCCTTAACCTACCACCCCCACCCCCCCCCCCCCCCCCCGCACACACACCCTGCCCACTCCACTTCCCCCCTTCCCACTACACACCCCTGTCTCCTCACCCTGCCCCCTTCCCTAGCACTCCCCCCTACCCACCCCCTGCACCCTCCCTTTGCCCCTCGCAAAATAATCCAGCACACCTTATTCCCCTTACCCCTCCCACTGCACCCCTCCCCCTCACCCATGCACCCCCTTCCCCCTCACCCTACCCCCTGCACACCCCCTCCCCCCTTTACACACCCACTTCACTCCCCCCAGCCCACTACACCCCCCCCCCCATCACACCCCCCTACACCCTATCACACCCCCATATGCACCGTATCCCTGCCCCTTGCAAAATAACCCATCACCCCCCCTTCCCCTTTCCCCCCTACCCCCTTTGAATCTGGATAAAATCCTTCTAAAGAACAATAACACATTATGATCATGTACACTAATTAGAGTATGGATGATTCTAATAATCAGGAATCAATTGATTTCCCCCATTAGTTACCATATCTTCTCATATCGGTCAGGGGGAAGGTTAGTATAGAATTTAACCCTATGTTTAATGTGATGTGGGAACAACTAGAAAGTGGTAAACTGACACTTGAGTGTTCACTATTTGATGATGATGTGTTATAATTTTATAAGAGAGTTATAGTCCTTGAATCATTTAGTGAATAGTTGATGGGGGACGGTCATACCTCTATGTGGTTTCTGAATCATAGAGTGACAAATATGGGTGATGAATTTAGGTGTCTATTTTGGTGTCCATGGATGGATCTGAAAATACTCATTCTATTTATGGATTCCTTTCCTATCAGATGATAATGGATATACACCATAATCATCATTGTCTACTCTAGAAATTTCACGTTCCTATATTGATGAGGGATTACATCATGATGGACATTATAATAGTGTTACTAAGGACCCCAAGGAGTCGTTAAACTATATAAGTGATTTTTTATTAGATAAAAAAAGATTCTCATATCATACCTATCAATTATACTAACCTAGTAGAAAATATATGAATGTTTTATACCAGTGAAAAATAATACTATTATGGAGTTCCCTTAATAATTATATCAGATAGAGATGCACATATTATGCCCTGATTTTTGGAAAGGGTTTAATATGACCTTAGAGAATCATCTAATATTGAGCACAATGTACCATTAATATATAGAATGACACTAGGAGTAGATGATAAATATATTGGAATGTATTCTTCAATGATGTGTTCAATAAATCGATGGATCTTGGGTTTAATATGGCCTTAGGGAATCATCTAATATTTATTGAGATATGAGATAATACACCAACGGGTGAAACCAAGAAATTTCAGGAAAATTCATCCAGAGGAGAATGGACTGGTGTTTTCTATGGGGTTGGATGCAGTGTGTTGAATACCGCATTGAGATCATTTTTCAAAATCAAGTTACCAGGTCGTTAGACCGTTGGAAGATCATTCTCAGTTGAAAATTCATATGGTTAGAATCACCATTATGTTTTGTTGAGGAGGAAAACCCTATATTGAACATTTCTGGTTGTGAACCTCAGTTCAAGCCATGAAATTTACAAGGGTAGGGATTCATGGTGTGAAACCCCTGGTCACACTGTGAATCATGCGTAGGTGGATTTATTTTAATAGATTAAATTTTGTCTTTTTCTAGGTCAAGTGTATCACAATGATCTTACTGAAGAAAGTATCAAGTTTTCAAAGTCAATTATTTGTGTTTGATGATATTAAAACCAAGATTTTATCTATGTTTTATATTTTTATGAGAATGGTTGGTTGATGTTTTCTCAAAATGAAGACATTTTCATCTCTAAAGTGAAATAAATTTCATTTTCAACTATTGAGTTGGCTGAAACTTTCTACTAGTCCACATTGAAGGCTTAGGGAAATCATGTTAAATAGGTGAAAATGTCACTAAAAATAGCCACTACCAATTTTGATATCATATACACATTATATAATAATGAAAACAAGTTTTTAAAATACTCGAGAAATTATAGAATTCAAATTAAAGGGTTAGGCGTATAGAACTTACCTCATCATCAAGGCGCTACTTTTAACGAAAACTCAAATCATCATTTTTTTCGTTTGCACACATAGGAAACTTCACATATATATAAGGAGAACTATCCCCTATGTACATATTTTCATGGCCAAATATGCACAAGGGGGTCCTTAGATATATGTTTATACTTGCATATACCCCTTTACACTTACACATGTATGCATTTTTCATATCTATATATAATCACACCTAGCCCCAATATATATATTCATACCACCACGAGTGAATATATATAAAGGGGGAACTTCTATATTTATATGCCTACCTATGCATACACATGTAGGCCTACGTCAATAGAAACTCGAATCCACCTCAACAAGATCTAGAAAGCACTAAAAAAATATAAAGAACACAAAAATCACAAAATCCCTAATTAAAATTTGGCCAATGAATAAAAACGAAATAAATATTACCCAAATATGAAGTTGAACTCACTGTCTTTGATGGTGGAGGATAGAACCGACCTCATCATAAGAAACAACCTGTAATGAAATAGTGTGAAAGAAAATGAGATATAACAACTTCTTATATATATGTGATCAGTGATGATAAATAATACATGAATACATTACAATTATAGATTCTATAATTCATGTCAATTATTACCACAATATCATCATTTAGTCACTCCCATTTGAATAATAATTTATCGTGGTCATGTCAACACAAAACAGCTTCAAACACACACATTATTCATCATAATATAAATAATCATTGCAATAGTACATGAATAAATAATAGAACTTACACATCCATGAAGCATACCCCACCGCACCCCCCACCTGCACCCCCACTACCCCCCAGCACCACCACCCCCAGCACTTATCCCCCTACACCAGCCCCCCTCCACCACTCCCCCAGCCCCAAGCACCCCCCTCCTGCACCAGCCCCTAGCACCCCAGCACCCCCCCCCCACACCCCACTTCCCCTGCACCACCCCCCTGCACCGACCCCCCAAGAACACTCCCCCCAGCACCATCCACCCTGCACCACTCCCCCCAGCCCCCAGCACCCCCATCCCCCCACCCCCACCTGTACCCCCACTTCCCCCCTAGAACCATCCCCCCTTTTCCACTCCCCCCATCCCCCTGCACCCCCCTCCTACACCATTATTACTTTTCTTCTTCTAGGATATCTTTGGTATTGTTTAGAAGTCAGTATTACTCTTCTTCTTCTAGGATATCTTTAATTAGATGAATTCTATGATTACTTTACTGAATTGATTCCATTTATTACTTTAGGTCACTTCCTTCAGTCATGATATTAGTGGCCCATTTTCAATGGTCCATGATCTAGAATATTCCTCCATAGTGTGGGCAGTTCATCTCTATTTCCACATCCTCTTAACTTCCATCAGTCACGTCATTATTATTATAATATTCACTATACTTATATCCAAATTTCTAGTATCACTATTATTGATAAATAATTCGCCTTCTCATTCTATTGTATGTAGTATATCTAGTTTTTTTTTGTTTCTATTTTTGGACTAAAACAGTATAATCTTGAGCTTTATTTAGAGATCCAAGTATTTTATTCATTCTCATAGCCAAATTGGATGATATGGATGGATTATATTTATTTAATCACACCCATATTTGTAAATATTTTGTTTTTAAACCATGGGTAATAGATAAACATGCATGAGTAACAATAGATTTATCTGGATAGTCTATCACATTCCTCAATGAGCTTACAGTGAAAAAATTAGTGGATAAATTAAATTTATTTTGACACAATTATGATTATTTTTTTTAGTAATATTATCATCATTAGTTTTTGTGGTAGATACTATTATTTTCCTAAAAACATGTAATGATTAAACATGGGTGAATTCTTGATTTATCAATTTTGAATCTTACTGAAATCATTATAGATTTAGATAATACATATTATATTCAATAGATTTTAGTATTTCTTCATATCCCTTTTGTAACATTAGAATCAAATCTCCATACACTTTATTTGCCTTTATAAGAGAACTATCTTGTTCTTTAATACTATTATCGTTATCATACTGCTATAAATCATTGACATCCATAGAGGTACGATATAGTTTTTCTAGTGCAAAGACCACTTCTATAATAACAACCTCTTAAAAACTCTCTTTTTCAATTCTTATTCATTTATAGACAATTTTCCATTGAAAAGGGATATAATTGTCTCTTTAGCTTCAATAAAAATTATAATGTTGATACATTTACTTACCTTTTTAGAAACATTATATTTCATTGACTTAAAATCTAAATATAACATGTATTTTTAATATTGTAACCCCCTTGGAAAATTCTATCTTAGTGGCGACTTGGTCAGTACCGAACTTGCCTACTTGTTAAATTCTATCTTAAAAGTCTAACTTCAGTTAAAGGGGGTTTTGGTTTAAAAAACCATTTTATTAAAAAAAAAGGAAACCCCCTACAGGGATATAAAAAGGGTCAAGTATGATGTGTTATTTACGACTAACAACGACATTAATTATAAGGGAAAATCAATGTATTAATGTCAAGAAAGGTATTCCATTGTGAGTTTTCGTAGACAGGGCACCTCCGTTGGAGGGGTTTTATTACAAAACCATGAATTTTTAATAAAAAAACAATTATATTAACTAAAAATTATTCAAGAATTGAAATTTAATATAAACAAGAAGAATTAAGATTGCAACTAAATGAAATTTAAAACATTTTTGAATTAAAGAGGCTAAGAGAGGGACCCTACCTCAGATGAGCCAAGCCACACTTGGCGCTTGACACTTTTATAAGAGACAACTCTAAGTTGATTCATCCATACTCTAGGAATAATACCCTTTTCATATAAATAAGGATGCCCTAACCCCTATGTATGTGTATGCATGGCCTTGAACACCTACAAGAGGATCCTTATATATATGCTCACTTTCATAATCCCGTTACCACCCACACATGTATTCATTTTTCATATATATACATAAGCACACCTATCCCCTTATATGTAATTTCACTTCCATTGAAGGATATACATATAATGGTAGAACTTATTATATATATTCTTACCTATGCATATGCAGTGAGTCGCCTTTTGACTCTGGTTGCCACAACACACATGAACGGGTCCTGGGAGACTTTATCAAAATGCCAGTGATCTGATGAATCATCATTAATTGAAACTAAAAATATTGTGGGAGGAACATGATTAGTGAGAAAGGCAATCTATTATATTAAATTACAAAACCCTACTCTCATTTTATAATCCATCTCACCTCACAAGTCTTCACCCAAACTATCTGCAATACAACCCATTGAGAATATTCTACATTGTCCCATATATATAATTCCATCATAAGGGAATGCTCTCATTATATGATTTTAAGTGAGTAGTTTTATACACCAATCTAACATATTAAAAATAAAAAATCCTCACATTTAATATTTTATTCCACTAAGATTTTCTTATTGTAGTTAATCATTAAGGGGGAAAAAGAATCTATCAGGAATATAACATCATGTATATTAGTTGAATGAACTTTTGATCCTTGATCTACATCATTCATCATTATATATCTATTCTCCAACAAGGAAGAGAACTGCTGGTAGTTTCATATTAATTAACATGGAATATTATATTCATTGCACAAAGGATTAAAAGGGAAAATAGGGTTCACTATTGATGATATTTATCATGATCCCCAAATTCATCCATAATATCACACTCTCATAATGGTGGAATTACGATACGTGAGGTATTAATAAATGTCAACTCTATATCTATGGTATACCAATAAACCAAAACCCTTCTCAAGGGATTCATACCTGGACAATTTATATTATTCTTGAAAATAAAAAAGTTAAAATGGGGGACACTCACTCTTCTCTTTTCCAATTATTTCATACCATATATAGATTATTATATATTTGGATTATCTTCCCAATTTGGGGTTAATCCATTAATCCAAACAACCCATGTCTAACCTACAACAATTAACTCATTAACCTCAAGGTCGATTGTGAAACACATAACCACCATTCATTCATCAAAATGTTTCTCACACTCTCTGATTTCCATACCATGACCTAATAAAAACTACGACTTATCGCTTTCAAACACTAACTAGAATCCCATGAATAATCTCAATGTCATCAGGAAACCTAAGAGTCATAAAATTCATCTCAAAACCTTATAAGAACCTTCCAAGTCCCCATGATTGTGAGAACATTATGAAACCCAGTGGGAATCTAATCCTAGCCTAACCAACCCATCTTATAGTAGAAATTCATGACATGTAGATCATACATAATCAAATAATAGTAAAAAATCATGAGGAAGTCAACAAAAAAATGATAATACATGAGAATATTTCCACTATAAATAATTCATCTACTACATGAGGGTAATAAGACAAATAAATTTCAAAAAAAACATACATTATTTCATATCAATAAATTAGTTAAGAAACACTTTTATGAACAATTTAAAGTGTCATATCATGACTACTATTCATACATGAGTTCGATGAACAAATATATTTAAAATATCCTATAGAAAATTACAAAATTCAATGTTAAAAAATTATTTTACAAAACTGATTTTAATATCCTTTCTATAATGAAATTTTATTTCAAAAACGCTTCACATTTAAAATTTAATTTTATAGTTAAAAAAATATTTTTAAATAGCACACCAAATCATCCCCTCACATGACCTAGTGAACTATATGATGGGCCACTGATAACTGTTCAACTAAGGTGAAACTAAATATAATATTTTGTAAGATATGTATCCTTTGGTGACTATTAGTATAATAATATCCCATTACAATTATAGAGTTAGAGAATGTCATAAAATTATTTCAAAATAATAACAATAATTACATGAATATAAAATAACTTGTAGCAATTTCATAAAATAAAAAAGATTAAAATAATCAATGAATAAATACAACCAATATTAATTATACATCCAATATAAATCAAAGGCCATACCAACCAGTTTATATGAAAAAGTTCCATTATCTCTTCAAATTCCCTAGAAATATATATTTCGTATATTTAAAATAAAGCCTTACACTTGGAAAAAATAATAGAATACTCACCATAAGAAATAACGAAACAGAAACGATGAGAAATGTGGTGTTGAAAAATAATGGCATACACAATCACATACTATAAGTAGAGTCCCAAATTTATAAATCCCAGTAAAACATTGATTTCATGAAAATTTTCTAAAATCCATATATAAATGAGTCTCGTGACATACCTCCATTGAAAGAGAGTGCATCAACACTAATTATTCTATTATAAGTGTCATTTAACTATTGCATGAAAAATACACATTTTTAATGTGATTTCATTAATGATCTTGTGAAATTAAATTTTCAAATACCCAGAAAAAACACCAAAATCATGGGAAGAACTATAAAAGGTAATAAATAGAGATGAAAGGAATAATCTTAACAAGGACTGATGAACTAGAATCATATTGATCATACCATTGTCACATTTTTAGTAGGGGTAGATCTTTGAAAATCAACCTCAATTGAAGAGTTATTTCCGAACAATCACTGCAGATATTTAGGAATTTCTTGAGAGAGAAGTTGGTGTGAAGGAGTAATTGCAACCATCTTCGGCGGCGATGGATAAGGGTTTCTAGGTGGGAGATGAGTTGTGCCACCGAGAGGGTTTGGAATGTCAGGGATCGGAGGATGAGCGGAGACATTCGGTAGGGAGGAGGGTGCGGATAGGTCGAGGTAGGAGGATGGCGCGGAGAGGTCGAAGGAGGAGGATGACATAGATCGGGGGTGGTGCAGCGGTGTTCGGCAGGGAGGAGGTCGCGGAGAGCCCAATCATGGAGGTTCTGGAGAGCTGAGGTCGAGGGAGGAGGGGTCACGGATTCAGGGAGGAGGATCCCAACGCTTTTGGGGAAAATTGGGTAGCCCTAGTTTGTTAATTTAACCATGGATATAATCATGCTATAGCCACGAATCTATAAAATCGTGGCTATAGATCCGTGGTTATAGATTAAATTTCTAGTAGTGTATTGTTCACCTAATTTCATATATATGTTGTATGTACTTCCACTTTGACATATAATATCATAATTCATTCATTCTTCGTGATATTTTTTGTTTCAAATTGAATTGTTTTCTCAACGAAGATTTGGATTATGTGTTACCAAGTGGAAAACAATTTCATAACCAAATTTCTTTCCTTCGGTCATATTAATTCATCATTTCCATTAATATTATATGATTATATATGAAATAAATAATTACTATCTATTGTTTTATTTCCACTTTTTTATATATATTTACATATGACACACATTATCTATTTATTTATTGATTCTCACATCAAAATTAGGGTCTTTTCAAGGGTTTTTTTGCAATCTAATTTTGTTTGGGATTTTTTATACCATAATTTTTACATCATAATAAATTATTGGATAATTATTTAATAAATTAATTAATAGTATTCTCGTCTGGTTATTTATGACCTTTTTTATTTAATGTTACAATTTTCCACTATTTGTTACTCAAAATGTATTACAAATTTTTTTTTAAGAAAACCCAACATCATTACACCCTTTAGTTGTAGTGCTTATTTTCTTCTAAAAATCTAGTTTTATAAAAAAAATCAAAAAGATTTTTATCCTTTAAAAATGATTTATTAAATAAATGTTTACCCTTTTTTCTTTTAATTTTTATCAAAGGGATCTTCTTGTTTCTTTTTGAACAAGGAATTTTTCTAGCCTTTTTACTGTGCAAAAGAAAATTCTATTATACAATAATTTTCTTGTAATTATTTATTTGATGCTTTCTTTGCAAGATTTAAAGTTTACTTTTTAAATAAATTTTTTCCAAATTGATTAAAAAATAAAATTATTTTAAAAATGTTTTTCAAAATAAAAAGGATGTTTTCCTTACGAATATTTTCAAAAGATATTTTTATAATATTTATATTCATCAAAGATAACAATCCTTTATTTTTACTCCACTCGGGATATATTGTATTGATACTATGCTTATTATTCCTGTAGATAGTTTATGATTTATTTTCCCAGGTAATGTATTGACATTCACATTCTTGGTTCCTTTATTAGTCCCCTTGAAGTATTCAATTTCCTATGATCATTAGACATTAACTTTCACCTAATTTTCAATATCATTTAGCATGGATATGTTTATTTCCCAAACTATATATCATTTTTACATATATTGTTCACTTCGATATTTATTTTATTTTTTGTGGAAATATTAACAAATATTTATTCATTATTCAATATGGATATTTTATAAGGAATGGTGTTTATTAATTAAATTGATTACTTGATATGAGGAATGTTTTGGATAGGTAATGATGAGTGTGGCCTAGACATTATATATCCCCACAATGCATTAAAAAGTTCTCAAGAGACAAATTAGTTGAAAAAATTAAATACGATTCTACCAGTTGTTTTAATTCGTCTTATTAATTTTTTTGATGGTATTGGTTTTCATGTGCCACAGACATGACATCCAACAATGAATCCTTACCTTCATTTTGATTTCATATTTTTTGTACATGATATTTTCACTATGAAAAATTCCATGGATTCAATTAATTTTATGTTTATTAATTAAATGGAATGTGTTTTTAGTTTCTTACCTTTCCATATTGATTTTTCCTTGACCATTTTTTAAATGGAATGTGCTTTCAATTATTTACCTTTATATATTATTTAATCACTTACTTCTCAGTTATTTATTAAATAGAATGTGTTCTCAGTTATTTACCTTTCCATATTATTTAATCACTTCCTTCTTAGTTAATTATTTCATGGTTTGAGTTCTTATTTATTTACTTTTCCATGTTGATTATTCTTATTGATTTGTTATTGCTTCGGCTTTACTTTACCCTTACTGAGCATTTGAGCTCACCCTTATTATGTTTCATTTTCCCATGATTCCCTAAAGTGTACAAATAAATATATGTAATTATTATCTATGTGGAATTAAGTTATTATCCTCAAAATAAACAAAAAATTATTATGTAATTAGTGTATTAATTCATAAAACAAGACTCATTTATGTATCTGTTTTTTCAAGACTACTAAATTCTTCATTCCTCTAGGACACAATTTATTTGTATATTATTTTAATATAATGGTATAATGACACTAAATTTCAGATACTAGGTTAGGGGTGATATATTAATCATCAAAATTTATATTATCTAATAAGGTTAACATAATTTTCTTTATAATAAATATTAAAAATTACTTATTGTGGTTTAGGTAAAAATGGGTTTACTGGGAGGTTATATAAAAATGATAAGGGTTAAAAATGAACCAATACTTTTACAATAGATATTATCTAGCTATATTTCATCCTTATCTATTATATTTTCTATAATGAACCATTTTGGATCATCTTTTCATGCGAAAAACATGTTTACACCTTTTTCTTTTCAAAAATTTCAAGTATAACACTCCCCTCACTTATAAAAGGTCACCCCCTCTTATATCTACTTCACACATAAGAAACCATTTAGTTTATCCAATCCCTTCCAAAATTACTTCCTTACTTACCTCATTTCATTCTATGACCCTTATTTTTCTTATAAATCAAACCTAGTATGTCTTTTTGGTCAAACCAAAAGAATTTGTCCAAAGAAGAGGTAATGTCCCTAACAGAATGTTTTATTTTATTTATTCCTTAAAATCCTTAAATTACTATTAAAAATTTATGATAGAATAACCCAATTATCTTACATATACATATATGTTATTATGTTTTTGTAATCACATAAATACCCCTCATCTTACATCAAATGTTTTATGAAATCATCTTTTGTGTGTACGATGCACTACTATCTCATGAAGTGATGTTATTCGTTTTCCATCACCACCTCTCATAGTTTGAAATGATGATGAAATAATTATTTATTTATGATATTTATGATATTATTATTCTTATGGAATCATTTTATTACATTTTTACTCTTACTTTCCATTTTGTGGGAATAAGATAATGGCGTTCATGTGTATGACAGACTACAACCTTGCGAAGTGGTGTTATACATCCATGATTTAAATGGAAGGTAATACGGTTGATTTTAATGAAATTTTTTTATATATATTATATAAAAGTTAATATAAAATGTTAATATTTTTTTACTTTTTTTCTTTATTTCCATCGTGAAAATGGAAACAACATTCATGTGCATGTGCGGCTAACTATCTCCATGAATGATGTATTTCATTTTCTATATCTAAATTTTATAGATAACTATAAGTAAAATTATACTGAATATTATATATATACATATATATATATATATATCATGGTTAAAATTTTGGATATTATGGAACCTTGATCAAATTATGAGGACCATAAATAAAAAATCAAAACATACACAAAAAACAATGTTGTTTTTCCCTAAAATGTGACTTTATCATGGAAGTGTTAATATAATGGTAATAAAATTTCATAAGTAAATAATTTATGATGTGATATATATATTTATGATTATTTAATGTATTTTTAATAAACTTATATATGTTATATAAGAGGTTTGAATGTGTTAAATGGAAGTCAAGACTTATTGCAAGGGATTTCCATCTCACATTTACTTTTTGTCAGTCACGTTCCATATTCACCGAATGATTATATTATGTGGTTTATATAAATCCCATAAAAATTATTTTTATTTAAATATCCAACATAGAATCTATATTTCATGTATTTTACATTTCAAAAGTTACCAAAGTGGTAAGGTATTTTGGTCTCAATTTTCCTTCTTTGGGACATATGTTGTGTTATGTACCTATCTTCTTTTACAAGGTGTATATACTACACCGTTTACATTTTATATCATGGATATTTTTTTATTAATTATATTTTAATTTTCATTTAGTTTTATTATTTCATGGGTATTATAATTCAATTATTCTAAATTGGTGATGGTTTTATGATATAATCTAATCATTTATCGAGATTGTTTATTTTTTTCTTTCGATGATGAAATCTTATAATAAATATCCTAAGAAACTAATAGATTTTATTATCCTATTGTAATTTAAATATGGTATGTTTTTTCCATTCATTTTAAAATATTTATTTACTCGATATTATAAAATAATTTTTTTAAATAAAATTTACATTATTTCTCTTTTCAGTCGAAAATCATTTTTCTTCCTAAATTATATTTTCTAAAAAAATTAATTAACATTATTGAAAATTATTTTAAAGATTTTTTAATTATTTAAAAACATTTTTTCAAATATGAAAGGTTAGTTTACACAAAAAAAATGTTTCAAATTATTTTTAAAACATCCTTTATAAGCTTCCAAGCTTATTTTTAAAGAAAATTATTTTGAAAATGTTTTATGTTTTAAAAAGTTTTATTCAAAGTAGAAAGGAAACATTCATCAATAAATGTTCCATGGGATCTTTAAAAATAATTTTATATCTAAGATGACATCATTTTATGTTAATTATGATTTAATGGTGATAAGATTGAGTGATACCATAATTTGTCTTTCTCCTTATGGTTAATGTTTAAATTGACGGAATGTTTATGAACCCCATTTATTTTTCATGGGCTATGTTGTACTGAATTATTGAAAGGTTTATTAAACACATTTTATTTACACAGGTTATTATGTGATGATATGATGAATCTTTTATTATATTATAGATCACATTAAGTATGGTTTTCATTATGATAAGGGTGGGACCTATATCCCCCTTAAATGAATGGGGAAAAGCTTTATATCTCATGAGATAATAATGTAAAACCATTCGATGGGATTGATCCTATATGTGAATCATGTGAGTCCTAGTAAACTATGATAAAAAGGCATATCCTAATTCACAATGGGAAATAGGTGATGATTATGGATACACTATGTTTATTTTCTAGGTATTTAACCTTGATATATGATTTTATTTAAATTTATGATGTTGACACACTTTTATGAAATAAACTTATGGTTCATGATTCATTTATGATGATTTATCATTCTTATAGTCCATTTTTTTAAATAATAAATTTATATCCAATGATCCATGTTTATTATCTATGTAAGGTTAGGTATAAACATCATAATTTATGATCATGATCACATACCATTATTATTTTCTCTTTCTTTCATATGATCACATATTGATATATCCTTTTTTATGCTTATTGAGCATCTAAGGTCAGCCTTTCTTGTGTTTACTTCCCTAGATTATGAATAAAGTTTATATAGGATATTACTATTAAGAGTAATATGTGATAATATATTTCTGGGAGATTTTAAAGATCATTTGTGAAATAAGATGATGGTGTTTCTTGTCTATGAACACACTAAAATATTATAACCCTCAAGAGTGTGTTTATGTAATGTATTGAATTTTCATCTAAAAGATGTATTATATATATATATAAAGACTAGGTCTCAATATTTGGTATCAGAGGATATGATTTTTTATACTTTAGAAACTAGTATGAGAAGATTTTAGTGAAATACCTATGGATATTTCTAAGGATATATCTAGGTGTATATCTAAGGATAATTCTATGGATGAGTCAAAGTATAAGAAAGTGTCTTTGAATTTTGGTAAATTATATAATGAGTGGTTTCCAAAAAATTACATCCATGTCTAGATACTACATGTGGATGTACCTTTGGCACAAAGTGACCTAGGGGTGATAACTCTGAAAAGGGAACATTGATCTGGAATCATTCATCACCTGGTGCATGATAATGGGACTTGTTTCATAGTTTGTTTGAAACTCTTTGAGGATATGAATTTGAAATTCCCAAACTCTTTATAAACCATCATAAATTATTTAAATAATGACCAATAATGACCTAGGTTAATTTTAAGTCTTCATATATTTAAAATAAGGTGTCATGATTCAGAAATCCTATAGGTGATTTTTTATGATTATGTGGTTTCCCACTATGAATATTGTTACTAAACCTTTTGTGTTTTATTCAATGGTGGTAACCAGAAGATTTGGATTGACATTGAATGTGACAAATAATGTGTTTAAGAGCAACCAAATGGGGATATTACTAGGTTAAAGGATATTATGGTTATTCTTAATCAGTTATCCTGATATATGATTAATAACTAACAACTTAACCACATCTCAGACTTAATAAAAAAGAGAATAATAGATTTTATTGAGAGTTTGTGTGGTGAATTCCATAGAGTAAAGAAGATTATGTGTCATATATGTCATGAATTTGTGAAAAATAACCCAACTAAATGTCTCATAGGAGAAATAATGTGTTTTGAGAGTGGAAAAGGACACAAAGAAAGTAATTGGAGAGGAAAAATGAAAAGTTTGGTTAATGCAATGGATGGGAATAATTTTTTCCTAATATTTCATTAATGGATGAATGTTTCAAATGTGGAATATATAGGAATTATGAAAATATATGTCTTATAGGGAAATCTCATGATTAGAATTAGCAAGGTGTTATGAGTAATGTTTATATTGATGGTGTTTAATATACTACAAATGACATATGAAAGGAAATAAGAGTCAAGGAATAAGATAAAGAATCCTAGTTAATTATTTATGAATAAAGTGGAATAATTGATGTGTTTAGGTATTGGGATTCAAATAATTATATTTTTATTAGTGATCTTTTGGTTATTAGAATCATGAAACATGAATGGATTTCTCCACAATATTTTTTCATTAGAGAGTTTCAATAATATG
Organism: Viscum album; assembly: GCA_963277665.1. Classification (NCBI taxonomy): domain Eukaryota; kingdom Viridiplantae; phylum Streptophyta; class Magnoliopsida; order Santalales; family Viscaceae; genus Viscum; species Viscum album. The sequence continues at coordinate 1,259,711,952 of OY728161.1, forward strand.
TTAAATGGTCGATGGCCTAGAATATCAATTTAATAGAAATGTGATATTTTTATTAGAGTAAGGAAACCCTTAATATGTCTTTAATGTTGATAAAATGGTGTTTATTTTGGATAATGAGATTATTGATATTTATAAAGTAAATTTCAGAGTATTCATAACCTTTTAACTGATAAATGATTTGAGGTAAAATTGTGTACTTTTAGAAGAAAAATGAAATGTTTGGTTAACATAATGAATAAGAATAATGGTATCCCTAATATTTAATCAATGGTTTAAGGTTTTAAATACAAAAACTATGGGAATTATGTGAATTGATTTCTTAGGGGGAAATATCATGAAGACAGTCAACAAGGTGGTATGAATAATGGCTGTATTATTGATGATGAAGATACTACAAATGAAACATGAAAGGAAATAATTGTCAAGGAATATTGTGATGAAACCTAGTAAATTTTATATGGATAAAGGGGAATGAATGAAGTTTTTATGTATTGGGATTAAAAGAATTCTATTTTTAATTAATTAAAGAATTTCAATAGTATGATAAATGGTACTAATAGACTAGAAACTTTATTTAATAGAAATTTTATATTTTCATTATGGGAAGTTAACCCTTAATATGTTCCTATTATTGAGAAAATGGGGGTTAGTTTGGATATAGATATGGTTTATATTGAAGTAAATCATATTGTATTGATAGTGTAGGATCTAATATGTAGAATCAGATGCTCAAATATAAGAGGGGCGTGAATTGTATACTTTAAAAAAAATGGACCCTTTAAAGTTGATATAAAACTTTCTTAAGGAAAGTTTCTTAACCATAATGAAATATGTTTCTTAAGGTCATATTTTAACTTTAAGAAAACTTATTTTAACAAAGTTAAAAAAACATTCTCAAAACCTCTTAAATACACATTTTCTTAAACATTACAGCCTAATGATAAAAACATAAGAAATATTTTCTTCCAAGAAAGATTCTACCATAGAGCATAAATAATCTTTAATATAATCAAAGTAACAGAATTAGGAAGTATAAAAAATTTATACTTTATAACTTAAAAAATTTAAAAAAAATTTGGAATAAAAAACAACTTGAAAAGAAAACAAGTAACAATAAGATTCTTTTAACCCAAAGAGAAGGGTATCCAACAACCTTGGATAAAGGTTCTGTGATTTATACTTTCAAGAAATTATATCTTACCCAAACCCAGGTATTCTTTAAATACAAAGATTGTTATATGTCTTGCTATCCCTACAAGCCCACGACTTATAAGGAACTCAGAACCTCTGTCTTCCAAACCCGGAAGTCCATGATCAGCACGATTGGAGTCTGCACAAAGCAAGTCTGGACAAGTTGTTTAAGACATTCGCATAAAGAAATGAGTGTTGTAAGAGGATATCTCTCTAGAAATCACTTCACAAACCTTGATCACTTTTCTATTAACTGTTCATCATTTAAGTTCACTCAGTTGCTTTACTCATTCAAACGAACATGTATATATAAGAAAAATTTCCCAATGGTAGGCTCCACTCCAACAGTCATATTTTCCTTAAATTTTGGAGAGACATGGACAAATTTCAAACCTTCTATGGTTAGTTTTTAATAGATTATATGACATCATTTCATATAAGAAAACGATATTAAGTTAAATTTATGTATATGAAAAACTTAGAATTCTATAATATTGGAATGATACATTAAACCACTCTAACATTATCAAGAAAATGTATTTTAAGAGAATACAATAATTAGATTGAGAAAAATGATATCACTGTTTTTTGGGTACCAGTATTATGAAAATACAGTATCACGTTTGTACCGGAATCGGTATCATAAAATCAGAATGAATTTTGTACCGGATTCAGTATCATGAAAATTAGTATGGCATTTTTATTGGAATCGGTATCATGAAATCGGTCTGACTTTTGTACCGGATTCGGTATCATGAAAAACATCATGAAATTTGTACCTGAATCAGTATCAGGAAACTAGTATGAAATAAGCTTAAGTAAAACTAATACTTTAGAACCTTATGTACCCCATACAGTTAATGATGTCAGTATAACATAATGACAAATGTGTAAGTAAAACAGAATGACAACTCTTTAAGTATAACAGAACAACAAATCTATAAATATAACAGAATGAAAAATTCGGAACATAAGAAAATTTAGAACTTAAGAGAAATTTTTTTGTGATTTTCAAAAAAAACATAAGAAATGGATAAGTCATAAGATAACCTTTTGGACTCAAAAATATAACCCTTTTTTGAAAGCACAAACAACTTTGTAAAGGAAGAATATATTGACTTTGATAAAAAAGTACAAAAAATTTAAATCCCACTTTGAAATAAATTTAGGATGAATACGAATAACTCCCCCTTAGGTTATGTTTCCCGTGTATTTTATTTTAGATCTTTGGTGTCCTGTTTTCTTTCTTAAGTAAATATATCCCCCTTAGATAATCATTTTTCTAAAAAGAAACTCCCCCTTACTTAAATTTACCCCCTTTGGAGTCTTCATTAAATTCTTCCTTCAAATAAATTATCCCCCATTTTGATTTTCAAAAAAGGAATGGAGAAGTATAATATGTACCTATAAGGTTAAGGAAATATACATTCAAAAACAAAAGAGATATTTCCTATAAATTTCATAAGGAAATAAAGTTTAGATTAAAACAAAACATCATAATGTAAAAAAATAATTCATCCTTCTTCTTCTCAGATAACACTTTCATTATCAATGATTTAAGTTTCTTCACTTCCGTATGATCTTCTTTAAGCTTATTCAGCAAGATCTCTTAACCCTGGTTCTTTTTTTCTATGGACAGAATTTTTTTTCTTGAGATTTTATTCTATCATCTTGATTCTTAATGAACTCTTCTTGAGCAGCCACCTTTTTCCCTAAATCAGCTCTAGCTTCCTTCTCACTGCTTACAGATTAGGAAACATAATTGAGTTGGATAACTTTCCCAGAAATGGTTTCTTCGACTTTGTTGAACATAGATTAAAATTTATTGAAAGCTCCATTTTTTCAATCCATGAAGTCACTTAACTATCTAAGATATTCATTGATGGTTCTGGTGTGGTTAAAGAATTTCTTATAAGTTGCCTTCTGAGATTTATAATCAATAAAAAAATTACTAAATTCCACTTTTTGAATACTTCTTAGGTATTTATTTTTCGGATGAGTCAAACAAAGAATTCCTACCTTTTATAGGATTTCAAAATGGGGTTTTTTCATCAGATAATTAGATAATATTAAGATCTTTGTGTTCATCTTCTTCCCCTTGAAGCTCTTCTTCTTGTGTTTCTTCTTGTATTTCTTCTTCCAGGATCTCGTCCTCTTCATCACTTTGTTGTTCCACCTCATATTTCTCTTCTTCATCCTTTTCAACCTCAAATTATCTTTCAACTTCATCTTCTTCTTCAAATGTAGCTTCAAAATCTTGTTCTTCAGTAACAAATTTAGAAGGTGAACTATGAGGAGTTTCAATGTAATATTCCACTTCCCTTAAAACATCATCATTGTCTTCTTGAATGATCTGATCTTCCATTTCTTGAATAGTTTCTGATAATATTTGGAATTTCTTGGATTTCTAGGTTTCTGGAGTGGAAGTAGGTTTCTTATGAACAAATTGAGGTTCCAGTACTTGTTGAGAATTATTCTCTACACCTTTTAGTAATGACTAACACACTTGAGCTTCCAATTATTTCTTCTTCATGATCTTCTCATTCTTTTCATTCTCTAGATTTTCAGCTTACTTGATTTTTAAGTCCTTAACTTATGCAAGATTTTAGCCAAAGGAAAGATCACCTTTCTTTTTGGTAGTTTCCATCTCCCTCCATTTTGCAACTATTGCATCAAAATAGGCTTTTGGTTTCTTTGTAGGAGGAGGTGATAATAGTGGAACATCAGGAACCAGTATTCATATGATTAGTTATTTAGTTTTTCTTTTCTTATGTATTGATTTTGAAGATTCTGTAACATCAGCCTTATTCTGGACACCCAATTCTTTAAAAGTTTTGGATTCAGTTATAAACTCTACCTTCATCCTACTTAGAGTATCATCATTGAAAAACAAAATCATAAACGTCTTATAGACTGAATGAAAAGTGAAATTCATCTCTTTAAGGCACATAACAATCATCTTGGAGATAGTTTTCAGATACATAAGAACCTAAGACTTGATGGTTCTTTATTTAACTTCTTGGATGGTGAGAAATATGTACTTAATCAAGTTGATAATTCTTTTATTTAAAAGAAATTATAAAATAAAGATATCACATATCTTTAAAGATACTGTATCCCCTTTCCTGAGAATAATAAATCCTTGCATCCAAAGAGCTACCAGCTTGTGATTTGTTGTAAGATTCGTAATCTTCAGATTCATAATATACATAAGACCAAGGTGATCCAAAGCCTTATGTTTTTCAAAAGAACCTTCCTTCTTGGGAAGTTTACGAGAGCATATAATTGATTCTCTTTCATACAGTATGTTGATAACATTTGTTTCCTTCTTATAAGGAACTTTATAAGTCTTATCATAACATTTGAACTTGAACATGTCTTTTCCATCCTTTTGGAAGAAAGTAACAGATTCATAGAATTGAATAACCAGGTCAGGGTAAACTGGATCCTGACTTTTCTCCTTATCCACACAAATACATTCACATTTGTTAGTTATTATTACCTTAGAGAAAAGAGAGGCATACTTTGAAAATAAGTTAGGGAATACCAGTCTTTTCATAAAGGTCGCTCAATAATTTATTTCCTTGCTAATCAGCATCTGATCTGCTAAGGATTCAGGAGTCAATTAGAGTGAAGGGGACAAAGGAAATTAAATGAAGGCTTTGATGGAAACAGAACTTCAGCTTAGAGATCATTGAGGATGGTGTGGCGCTAATAAACAAAGCACCCCTTATATAGACAATGATATGACTTTTCAACTTCCATAAGATAATCAAATAGCTTAAAATAATCTAATCATATCTGACTATTGATAATGGATATAAAAAAATATGAATTCCAATATTTTAAAGTAAGGTAAACCAGTTATTGAAAATTTTGAAATATCAACACTTTAAATTTAAAATTAGAAGATGAAGAGTAAGAAAGTTTACCTTTTGGAATACTCTAAAGAATTTATCAGCACTATAAGAATTCCCTTGGAAGATTTAGATTCCAGGATTTCAATTCCAATAATGTATATTATGAGAATTTTAATTCTTAAAATTATAATTCAGAAAGAAAAAGATAAACTATATTTTCTAAAGAACAATATTATTTCTTAAAGAAATAGTATTTTCTTATAAAAATAGAAATAAGTAAAATAAACAATCATATGTACTCCCCCTGAAATAAAGATTAACTTAATGTTAGGAGATGATTTAAACAAAAAGTAGATATGAATTATTACCTCACAGATATCATTCCTAGATTCTGTTTAATATATTAAAATCTATTGGAAGGTAATAGTTTTGTAAAAAGATCCGCAAGTTGTTCTTTTGTTACAATGAATTGAAGAATAATATCTCCTTTAAGTGTGTGGTCCCTAAGAATGTGATTTATAATATCTATGTGCTTTTCACGAGAGTTATGTGTAGGGTTTTTACTTAGGGAAATGGCACTTGTGTTATCATATATTATTTGAGTTTTAGAAAAACTCATACCACAGTCTGTGAGTGTGTGTTGAATCCACAACACTTGACCAAAACAACATCTAGCTGGTATATATTCAGCTTCAGCAGTGGAATGTTCTACAAAATTTTGTTTCTTGCAAGTCCACGAAACTAAGGAAACTCCTAATAAATGACAAGTTTTGGATGTACTTTTCTTATCCATTTTACAACCACCAATGTCATTATATGATAAACTTTTAATTTCAAAATCTTTATCAGGAGAATAAAATAGTCCCAAATCTAAAGATTCCTTTAAATACCAAAAAAACTATTTTTACATCCTTTAAATGGGATTATTTAGGATTTTATTTGTATCTTTCACATAAGAATTTTGAGAACATTATGTTTGGTCAACTAGATGTTAAGTAAAGTAAACTTCCTATCATACCTCTATAAGATGTTTGATCCACAGGTTTCCCTGCATCATCAATATAAAGAGTATTATAGGTTCCGATAGGAGTGCTTATACTCTTATTATTTTCATACCCAAACTTTTTAAGAATATATTTGAAATACTTAGGTTGATATATGTATGTTTCCTCTAGTTTTTGAGAAATTTTAAAAGCATAGAAAAAAGATAACTCACCCATCATACTCATCTCAAACTTAGATTTCATAAGATTCACAAAGTAATCGGTTAAGGATTGCCAAGTTGATCCAAATATGATTTCATCAACATAAATTTTAACAATAAAAACATCTTCATTATTTTTATTAATAAAATGTTTTGGATAAGTGGTTCCCTTAACATAGTTATTTTGAATAAAAAATCATGAAAGTTTTTCATACCAAGCTCTATGGGCTGGTTTAAGTCCATATAAAGCATTGGTAAGTTTTTAAACATGATTAGGATATTTTGTGTCTTTAAATCCATGGGGTTAATCTACAAATACTTCCTCCTGTACATAACTATTAATAAAGTCACACTTTACATCGATTTGATAAAGTTTAAAATTAAAGAATGCTGCAAAGGATAGAACAATGTAGATAGATTCAAGTCTTACTATAGGAGAATAGGTTTCTTCATAGTCTATGCCTTCTTGTTGGTAAGAGCCTTTAGCTAATGATCAATATTTATTTCTTACAATAATTCCATTTTCATCACATTTGTTTCTAAAAACCCATTTTACTCCAATAACAGAAGTTTATGTAGGTTTCCAACCAAGGTACAGACTTGATTCCTTATGAATTCATTTAGTTCACTTGCATAGCCCTTATCCAATCTTCATCACCCAAGGCTTCTTTAGGAGTCTTTGGTTCAAATTGGGAGAGAAATGCAACATGTTCAACGTCATTCCTGAAATAACATCTATTTTTTACTGGTTGATTAACATTACCAATGATATTATCCCTAGGATGATTCCTAAATAGCAACCGACTTGGATTTTGAAAAACTTGTTCATTAACATAGGGTAGAAAATCTTCGTGGGTAAATATTTCAGAAATATTTTCTGGAACATTGTACTTTAATGAAAAATATTCTATCAAAGGTTGGTGATCAATTTTAGAAAATATATTAGAAATAAGTTCAGGTTGTTTGAAAACAAAAGGATCATTTTCATAAAAATTAACATGTACTGTTTCTCCTACAGTACAATTGTTTTTATTAAAAACTCTATATGCCTTAGAGTTAGTAGAGTAGCCTAAGAAAATTATTTCATCAGATTTGGGTGCAGACTTATGTAAGTTATCTTTAGTATTAATGATAAAAACTTTGCAACCAAAAACTTTAAAGTATGAAACTTTTGGTTTTCGGCCAATCCATAACTCATAAGGTGTTTTATTAAGAAAATGTATTATTAAAACTCAATTTATAGTATAACAAGCAGTACTTACAGATTCAGCCCAAAAAAATTTATCTATAAAATATTTACTCAACATGGTTCTAGTCATCTCTTGAAGAATACTATTTCTTATTTCAACAACACCATTTTGTTGAGGAGTTCTTAGAGATGAAAAGTTGTGATTAATACATTTTTTCTACAAAAAGTATCAAAATCAGAATTTTCAAATTCTCAACCATGATCACTATAAATAGTTATCTATAATAGATTTTTCTCATTTTTAACTTGAGCATTGATGTTTTTAAAATAAGAAAAAGCTTCAAATTTCTTTGAAAAAAATAGACCCAAGTAAATATAGTGTATTTATCAACTATGACAAACACATAGTATTTACCTCCAATACTTCCAGTCTGTGTTGGACCAAATAAGTCCATGTTCACTAAATGTAAGGCATTATATGTTGTAACTTCAATTATAGATTTAAAGATAGATTTTTGTTGCCTAACATATTGACAAGGATCACAGACTTTTCAATAATAAAACCTACGTTCAGGAAGATCCTGAACAAGTTATTTCTTAGAAATTTTACTAAGATTCCTTAAGTTACAGTGTCCTAGTCTTCTATTCCAAAGCCATGATTGATCTTCAAATTCACTAAGACAATGTAGATATTAACTTCTAAGCTCTTCTTTATATTAGGTGTACATATTCTCATGCTGAAGGGTAGAGATAATAAAATCTTCCTTGGAATTGTGAACTGAACATTTATCATTTCTAAAATTCACAAGGTAACCTTCTTTCAAATAATTGGCTTATGCTAATGAGGTTGTACTTAAGCACTTTTACAAAAAAAAATTGAAAAAATAGCTTTATCATGAAGAATAATGTTACCTATACTAAAAATTTCTCTTTGAGAGTTATCTCCAAAGGTTTCTTTTCCACCTTTAGTCGTTAAAATATTTTTGAAATAGTCTTTATTACCAGTCATGTGCCAATAAATTCCACTATCCATGTACCATAAATTGTTGGTACTTCCTTTATTATCCATAAAAAGAAAGATTTAGGTTTTTGGAATCCAAACATTCATGGATCTAGAATTATTAGATAATAAAATCTTGGGTATCCACATTTGTTTAAACAAGTAATATTTTTGAAACCCAAGGGATTGAACATTATTTAAAGAATATTTATTATTTTAATTCTCACCACTCTAACATTTAGTGCCAAAGGGAGATCTTGGAAGAATAAAATAATTGTTTCTGAAAACCATTTTTTCATGAGAATAACATAATCCTTGATTATTACCCTGAGGTCAGATCTGAGAATACATATTATCAAAAAAAATTACTAGAGGGAAAATTTTCAAAACGTTTCTTTATGGAAATTATTTTAGATTTTAGTTTTAAGACTAAATTATTATCCTCATGAATAATAGATTTAGAGTTAATTTTATCCTCTAAAACATTTATTTCTATATACAAAGTTTTAAGATCCTTAGAAAGTTTATCCTTCTTAGAATTAACTTCCTCCATTATTTTAGAATTATTTTCTAAAACAAAATTTTTCTAATCAAGAAATTTGGTATGATTTGGAATTTCTTTTATTAAAATAAATTCTCTAGAATTTTCTTTTTCAAGTTTCTTAGAAACATTACAATTTTTTTTAAAAGCAACTTAGCAAATCTATAAACTTCCTCATAGGAAGGTAAATCATTATTGATGTCCGATGAAGTGGATTCTTCATCTGAAGAAAGAAATTTGTCAAGAAAATTTTCAATTAAAGACATATTGGTTAAGGATTCATCAGTTCGTACCTTATCTATAAGATAATGATTCTGAAATAGAGATTTGGTTATTAGAACAATATTATTTTGCTCAGAAGATTCTTATTATGAAGATTCATCAGAAGAATCTCCACCACTTGCACTCCAAGTGTCATTGGCTTTCAAGACTTTCTTATTATTTGATCTATAGAACTTATTCTTGTTCCATTCAAAATTCATGTACTTGTTTTCTATCTTCTTATGCAAGGGACAATTAGGTCTAATATAACCAGTTCTTCTACATTCATAGCATGTCACTTCTTCATCTTTCGTTTCTTTTCCATCATTCTTCTTGTATCTATATTGAAAGTTCTTATGTCCAATAGTCTTGTTCATTCTTCGAGTAAGATTTTCTAACTCATTTTCTGAAGCTTCACTTTCACTAGATTCAGATTGAATAATAACTTTCTTATATTTAGATCTTGTAACCCTCTTAGGAGTCTTGTCTTTCATATGATTCGAAGTAGTAGTAAAATCAACACACCAATTTTAATTCTTCTTCTTAATAAAATCATCATATCTCTTCATTTTAGTATCTTTTTTAAGAAGAGTTCGAAATAATTCATCAAGAGAAATCTGAGTAACTTTCTTTTTCTCATTTATAGTTATCCTCTTGGATTCACATTCGTTAGGAATAATTTATATAATCTTGTCTACAAGAATCTCATCATCTAAACCTTTCTCACCCATTGATTGTAATTTGTTGATGATAGTCATGAATATTTTTTGTACCTTACATATGGGCTCTCTATAAAGAAAACAAAAACTATGATATTCATCTCTAAGCATGGCACTTCTAGTTTCAATGACTTTATAATTTCTAAAGTGTGTTACTTAAAGATTCTTCAAAATGCTATTTTCAACTTCACAAGATAAAATTTGGTTGTATATATTTCTATTCCTGGAATAAAGCAAATTATTTTGTACCTTAATGTTCAGCTGTTATTCCTCATTTTCTAGATTAGTAAAGGTTATAAGTTCCTTATCAAGAATCTTATAATCTCCACTTAACATAATTTAGTTCTCTACACCTATGTTTATTACAATGGTCTTCATTATATCTCTCTACTATCCATAGTAATTTACATCAAAGATCGGTAGTTTAGTAGGACTGATATTGTCTACAGATCCAACATGAATGCTTGTCATACTTAAAAGAAGATTTATTTCCACTAAACTTGTTAGAAGTAAATGTTTTTAAACAAAGATTTTAAAAGAAAATGTTAAGAAGTTAAGAACAATAAAATCTTGAGAAAGAAAACTTATTTTTGAATATAAGTATTTCATAGACCTCCTTTGATACCAATTGTAGGATTGAATATGTAGAATGAGATGCTCAAGTAAAAAAGGGGGTAAATTGTATACTTTAAAAATTCCTTTGGAACCTTTAAAGTTGATATAAATTTTCCTTAAAGAGTTTTTCTTAACCTTATGGAAATATGTTTCTTAAGGTTAGATTTTACCTTTAAGAATACTTATTTTAAAAAATGTAAACAAACATTCCCAAAACCTCTTAAAGAAGACTTTTCTTAAACTTTGTAAACTTAAGGTAAAAACTTAAGAATGATTTTTATTAAAGAAAGATTCTACCTTAGAGTGTATAGAATCTTTAATATAATTAGAGTAATGGAATTAGGAAGTATAAGAAAGTTAAACTTTCTATCTTAAATAAATTTAAAATAGAAGTGGAATAAAAAACAACATGAAAATAAGAAAGTAACAATAGGATTTTTTTAACCCAAAGAGAAGGGTATCCAACAACCTTGAATAAAGGTTCCTTGATTTATAATTTAAAGAAAGTATGTCTTACCAAAACCCAGGTAATCCCCCAATTTGATGATCGGTATCTATCTTGATATCCCTACAAGCCCACGATTTAAAAGGAAATAAATTCCTCTGTCTTCCAAACCTGGAAGGCCATGATCAGCACGATTGGAGTTTATAGAAAGCTAGTCTAAACAATTTGTTCACACCTGAACATGTTGTTCACGACATCCGCACGAAGAAATGAGAGTTGTAAGAGCCTCTCCCTCTCTATATAAATCACTTCACAAAAATTGATCGCTTTTCCATTAACTTTTCATCATCGAATTTCACTCAGTTTCTTTATTCGTTCAAAAAAACATGTATTTATAGGCAAGATTTCCTAATGGTCAGCTCCACTCCAATTGTCATATTTTCCATAAATTTTAGAGGGACATGGACACATGTCAAATATACAATGGTTAGTTTGAAACTGATTGTATGAAATCATTTCATATAAGAAAATGAAGTTAAGTTATAGTTAAATATAAGAAAGATATACAATCTGATAATATTGGAATGATACATTAAACAACTCTAACATTATCAAGAAAATGAATTTTACGAGAATATAATAATCAGATTGAGAAAAATGGTATCATAGTTTGTTGTGTACCGATATTATCAAAAACAATATCACATTAGTACCAGAATTGTTATCATGAAATCAGTATGAATTTTGTACTGGATTTGGTATCATGAAAAACAACATGACATTTGTACCGGAATCGGTATCATGAAATCAGTATGACTTCTGTACCGGATTCGGTATCATGAAAAAAAGCATTAAATTTGAACCAGAATCAGTATCATGAAACTAATATGACATAAGGTTAAGTAAAACTAATATGTCAGAACCTTAAGTAAACTGTACAGTTAAAGATGTCAGTAGAATGTAATGAAAAATGTGTATGTATGACAGAATGAAAACTTTGTAAGTATAACGAAATGAGAAATCTGTAAATATAACAGAATGAAAAATTCAGAACATAAGAAAATTTAGAACTTAAGAAAAAAATGTTTGTGATTTTGAAAACAAAAACCATAAGGAATGGAGGAGTCATAAGATAACCTTTTTGACTAAACAGATGGTCTCAGAAGAGATAAATGATTTTTATAAAAAGTGGTTTATATTATCATTGATGTAGTTTACAACTTTTTTAGATTTATATAATATAGTTATTAATGTATTATTTTATTTAATTAATGAGTAAATATATAATTACTGAAATTGGGTATATTTTCATTATGGTTTTATAGTAATTCAGGATATTACATGTTTCAGGAGAATATATGATAAATGTATTCACATATTTTCTATATGAAATTAATATCTAATCCATGTCTTTTAGGCTATTATTGATAATTTTATTTTGGAAATTCAATGACCTTATTTCTATATTTTTTGGATTTGAATTTTTTTTAAACATAGAGAATCTTTAAGGCAAACTATTCATTGAATAGATTAAGTTGAGATTTAAATATTTTTAGATAACCTATGATAAGAATTATTTTTTTGATAGTAACTATTGAAATTAGGAAGGACTTATCATTATTTTATGGATCTTATAATTCCACTAGTGCTTCAAGGAAAAATAATCTTTATCTCTTGGAGTAATAGATGAAGTGGAAGTTAATCAAAGCACAAAAAAATAATAAGATTGTGCTTATGAAATAGATTGATATTAATTAAGTATATATTCTAATTAAAATTCTCAAATTTGATAAAGGGGTCTTAAAATAAAAAATCATATTATCATCATTTTTTATGATATCAATGACCTTTTTTACACCTTTTTATTTTATGGATTTGTTGTCATTACCTTTTTTCTAACCATGTTCTCTATCACTCTCCATCAGTATTGAGGTGTTTGTTTCACCTTCTATGTCTATGTTTTCACTTCCCACTCATGTTATACTGTTTGGAAACCTATTATGTGTTATTCTATATAACCTTAAAACATCTCTTTCTCTCTTTTCAAGAGTAATTTGTATTAAATCTTTTTATTAAGTGGATTTCCCACAATGGTATTTTCAAATGTTAAACCCTTCCCTACCGAACATTAGTTCAAATTGATAGAATTCAATTTATTTAAGGGGGTAGAATGTAACCACCAAATATTTGGTGAAATAATATTCTCAAATAAATTTAATATTTTTGATATTTTTTGTTACCTAAAACACCATGTGTGGCTTCCATTACACGCAACACTGTGTTTAAATAAAATATGGCATACTATTAAAATATTAATATTTAATATAATATTTATCACCTACATTTTGAATAGATGTTATGAATAGTATGAAATAATTTATAAAAATATACATTTTACACATGTATTTAAAATTAATTCTTTGGTGAAAAATTAATTATAAATCAATATAAATACTTTTTGAAAATAAAGGAAATTATTTTTTGAAAAATAAAATTATACAAATGAACGCATTTTACCATAATAAATTAAACAAAAAAAATTTGGTGAATTATTTTAATGAAATTTATATATTATATATTAAATAAATTTTTTAACATTCATATTTCTTGTTTTCTATATAAGAGAGATGAATAAATCCATTTTACGTTTAAAAACTGTATTTTTCAAAAATTTAGTTTTATCACCTTTTACGCACTTATTTTAAAAATAATTTTTTCCTATATGAAAAACATTATTTTAAAAAAAATATTCATTTTTCAAATCATAATTTTAAAATTATCTTCGAGTTAATTTCAGATATTTTTATGAGAAAATGTTTCGTTTGATGAATAATGAAAAATACAAGTTTCATTAAGAATTTCTATTTATTTTAAAGAATTTTAAAACATAAATATTGTTTAAATATTGTTTTAAAATAAAAATTAATTTAATTAAATATAAATTAATAAAATTTAGGTAACTACAATAAATTTCATTTGAAATTTTAATTTAAAAATGTTTTAAACTTTTGAACATTTTCTCTTTGGAAAACCGCTTTCTCATTGCATTTACTTGATTAATTTTAAATTATAATTTTACACTATTGTGAATTGAATTTAGAAAAATTGATTCCATATTTTTAAAAATAATAATTAATATTATCCATTAAGGTAAAGTTAATATTTTATTATAATTAATAGTAAAAACAGAAAAAATTTATTTACCACACTTAAGTTAAAAATGGGTTTACTAGGTGTTAAAAAAAATATATTCTTAAAAATCAACCAAAAAATATGAAACAGAAATTTTCTTGACTTTTTTTGAAATTATATATTCTAGTTTCTATAATTAATATTTTTAGATACCTTTTAAATGTAACAATGTGGGTATACCTTTTTATTTTCCAAAGTTTAAAGTGTGCCACTCACCTCACTTATAAAAGGTCGCTCCCTCTTCTCTCATCTTCACACTTAAAAACCGTTTATATTATATAATAACTTCAAAAATAAATTCTCTAATACCCTCCTCACATCCAAGAAGCCTTATTTTGGCCATGAATTCAACCTAGTAATCCTTTTAGTGAAATCCAATAGAAGTTGTCTCAAGAAGAGATAATGTCCCTAACCGATTGTTTTATATTATTTATCCATACTCCTCCTTCATTTATTCTTAAAAAATTGTGATATATAGCCTCAATATTTTAAATACAATTATTTGTTATTATTGTAGTGTAATAACCTAAATATTTCTCATTTTCAATCAAGTGGGTTACAAATTCATCATTTGTGTGTACGGTGGACTACTACCTCGCCAACTGATGTTATTTGTTTTCATCACCGCCTATTATATATAGATGTAATGATATATATATTATTTATACATGATATTTATGAAAATATTATGACTTTTTAAACGTGATATCATATTTTACTTCTTAATTCACATTCTATGGTAATACGATAATGTCGTTCGTGCGTACAATGGACCAACATCTCGTGAAGCGTTGTGATTCGTTCAGAATTTACATAAGAAGGTAATAATGATGGGTTTAATAAAAATATAATATATACATATATATATATTACATATAAATTATTTAGTTATGGTAATATATTATTAATGTATTCCCTTTCTTTCTGCGAGAAAAATGGAAACAACGTTAATGTGTTTGTATGGTCTGTCGTCTCCATGAACGGTGTATTTCAATTTTTTCTCTATCTTTTATGGATCACTCTAAATTCATGTATACTGTATATATATGATATTTACATCATTTTTAACATTTTTTATATGATTTAACCATGATCAATGTAATAGGAAAAAAATCAAAAATCAAAACATACATGAAAAGCAAAGCAGTTATTGCCTAAAATGTGACTTTAACATGGAATTATTAATAAACGAGTAATAAAAGGTCATAAGTCAATAATTTATGGTGTAATATATATATATATATGGTTTTTTAATATGTGTATAATAAAATTATATTTATTATACAGGTGGTTCAAACATATACGATTAAAGTCGAGGCTTACTTTCTATGAGGCACATTGCATATTCACCAAATGTTTCTTTTATGTGGTGTATATATTTACCATGAATTAATTTTATAATTAATCTCCTAAAAATTATTTTAATTTGCCAATCCATTTTAGTATCTCTATTTCATGGGTTTTATGGTTTAAAAGTTACCAACGTAGTAAGGGATTTTTGTCTCAGTTTTCCTTTTTTTAGACATATGTTTTGTTATGAACCTATATTATTTTACGAGGTGTATATACTAACCCTTTGACATGTTATACCATTAATATCCTTATATTAATTATATTTTAATTTTCATTTATTTTTATTATTTAAAGGGGATTATGATTCAATGTTACCAAGGTTTTAATAGTTTTATGATATAATATCATCAATAAATCGATATTGTTTATGTTTATACTTATAATGATGAAATATTATGATACATCTCCCAAGAAACACATTAAGTTTATTCTATTATGGTAAGGTAACGATAATACATTTTCTCATTAATTTTCCTATATTTATGTACTTAAGATTATAAAATAATTTTTTTAAAGAAAACTGAGATTATTTCTCTTTTCATTCAAAAATCCATTTTCTTATAAGTTCAATATTTCTAAAAATGTTTTAAAAATAATGTTTTTAACATTATACAAAAAAATTAAATTTTTTTAAAAAAAATATTAATAGTGGAAAGTAATTTTTCATCAAAAAAATGTTTTAAATGATATTTAAATCTTCCTTTATGAGTTTCTAAGTATATTTTTTAAGAAAATTATTTTGAAAAAAAAATTATGTTTTAAAATGTGTTTTCCAAATTTTAAAGGATATATTCATAAAAAATGTTCCAAGTGATTTTTCAAAATCAATTTCCATCTAATATGAAATCCTTTTATGTTTATTATTCGTTAATGTGGATATGATTAAATTATATCATCCTTGTTATTTATCTATATTGTTAATGTTTATGTTGAAGCAATGTTTATGAAACCCATTTATTTTTAACAGTTTATGCTATGGTGAATTGATGAAATATTGATGCAACCCATTTTATTTACCTAGATTATGATGTAATGATATGATGGATATTTTTTGATATCGCATCAAATATAACTATTGTAAAATCCTGAAACTATTTTCATGTATTTATAAATGCCTCTTTTTACTAAGATTTTATTTGGTTTTGTTTAGGGTTGTTTGGGGAAGAAATTTTAAATTTTTTGAAAAGTATGAGCTAGTACACTGTTGGAGAATAGTTTTCCCAAACCATGTGACCTCTAAATTAAAAAAGCTAAAACCCAAGTAATGGTGTTTTTCATAGTTGGTTTCTGGTTTTTTAGATTGTGCACCCTCTTATGGGAAACCATCCATCCCATTTAAATTGGGCACACGGTTAGTCTGCTTGATTTGTTAAATTGTGCGGTCCTACCTAGCTAACCATGCATGAGATTTAAGAAACTGGAAAATATAAAATTAAAATACCAAAACACAAACTTTAGGTGACTGAAGGACATTTTATGAACCCATGCGATTTATTATTCCTTGAGACCACCCATGAGGAAATTTTGGCACGTCTACACCCACCCGGAAGAGGATCAATGCTTGACGAATGTTGTTTGATCTCCTCCCAGTTAGTTTCCTCACCTATTTCTCTATCTCTCACTATCTCTCTTATCCTACCTAGAGTTTTTAGATCCCCATGTGGTTATTTTCAGATAATATCCACTGTTTTGGATCGTAAACCTAGGTTTGATCCTTGTTTCCTGGATATTGTGATCCTCATTATTCGTTGATGAATCCCAAATAAAGTTTCATTAATTAGTATCCCATGATCCCTTGGTATGTAGTTCAATCATGATTCCCAGTTTCTATTAACCCTAAACTGCTTGTTTAAATTCAATTTTTTCATTTAAATTAAATTTATTGAATTTAATTAATATTATTTAAATTGATTTATTGGGAATAGACCAATTCCATTGAATTCGGGGGTTTCAAGCGGTATTTTAGAATGAAATTGGGAAAACCCCCAATTCAATTGAATTATGGTGTGTTTTTGAAATTTAGTGACATTTAAATTGTTTAATTAAAATTTTGGAGTGATTTTCATTGAAAAATTTGTGAAAACCCCAAATTCCATTGAATTGGTGTTTTTTTGTGAAATCGATGGAAATTTTTTAAATTTAATTGTTGAATTTAATTGTGAAATAGAATTTTGAAATTGAATTTTGAATTGATTTCAAATTCCTATTTATGAAAAATGGCTTAAAGTTGTTTCCTAGAAACCGTCGTGCTTTTTCTTTGAAAGAGGAATGTTTTTTATTACAAAACACATTTTGGTTTACAAATGGAGATTGGAATTTTGGAAATGGGGTAATGGGATTTATGTTTCTTAAAATAAATTTCCCATCATTGAATTATACTATAGCACTTGAAACCCTATGTAGTTAGTGAGTTATTAGAAAAAACACACTAGGTTGGAATTTCCCTATGAACATATTGACACTTTACAATACAAATAGGACTTTTGTTAGCACATATTATTTCCCCAGTGGACAAGGATGAGTCACCTCTTTCTAGTTCTTAGGTATATGTGTACACATTTTGATTCATCACATGAGTGTGTGAGGATCCCGTAACCTGGAACTATCTTACCAATTTGAAGATGACCATGTTTCTCTCTTGTTTTTATATAAGATATAAATGTATTCAATTATTGTAAACTGTTTTACATGGCTTGTAAATTTATATAAAATTTTTTGTATATAAGTTTTTATTTAATCCATTTTTTGTAAAGAACCATTTATTTAAAATTATTTCCGATGTTTGAAATGTATTTCCTTCATTTGAAATGTTAAACGTTATTTGATTAAATATTATTTTGAAATGTCAAACCTGTTTATTTGAAAATGGAAAGCTCTCTACATAGTTAATTAATTGTTGGATTATTAGTATGGAATCCTTGGTGAGACCCTACTGGGATTTTATCTCACACCGTACATGTGACTTTGGGTGTTTGTATATTTTCTCCTCCCAAGCTTGAGGCAGGGTAAAACACCACTTGGAGGTGGTTTTAGCAATTGATCTGTATAATTAGAGAGTTATGTCCATTGGTACATGGGTTGTTCATCTATCTTGTTTTATTTGTACTTTTTGAAGTTTTTTGGGTTTTTATACCTATTTGAATTCTAGTAAAAATCTCCTAGTAGAGTTTCTTTTGTATGCATACTGATTTGTTGTCTTTCTTCTATAATTTTTGTGGAAAATTCATTCTCACTTTCATTTTTTATTATGCGAGGTACTAGTCACCAACCCATGGAGATCAGTAATTCCCTTTAGGCTATGTCAATGATGTCTTGGTTTTTGGGTTACCATGGTACCCTAGGTAGTTTATGAAAAGTGGTATCAAAGGAAGGTTGAGTTTCGTGTATTGAAATCAAAATGCATTTTGTAATCTGTCAGGATATAATATATAGTTACGTTGGATTTCATGGCCCACTCTCACTATAATAAACTTTAAGCCACTAGGGGTGGTTTTGGAAATTTTTCTTGAGGATTAATTATACAATTTTACCTACATTTGATTTGTATATATTGAAATACAAATCTTGTGTCTATCTATTAGGATTAATTTCCCATGTTTCTCTGTTTGAGTGTTAATCTAAATTTTTATATATCGTCTGCTGAGGTTGTGTAGCATCTTGAATCTAATGAGATGTGTGAATCGAATCCACACTACTATAAAATTGGACTCTAATATCACTATAAATTACCTTTATCAGTGCTAGAAAAGTATTGAATACTTGAGAGAGGTTAAAAGAACTGGTCTTTTTTCAGCACTGATAAAGGGGTCTTTTATCAATGTTGAATAAGAGTTGATAAAGGGGAATTTAGCAGAGCTAAACAAAGAAATAATAAACAACCTTTTATCATAACTTGTAAAATTGATAATAATGTAGAACTTTATCAGTTCTTTTAAAATAACTGATAAAGGTGTCCATTATCGTTGCTTTTAAATGTGTTGATAAAGGGTCATACTGTAGTGTGCTGTAACAACATATCGTAGCCCCAAAAACAAACCAGATATCAAAAGAAATAAGTATTAATATAGGATTAAATGAAATGAAATTTACAACACAAATACAAGAAAAAAACAATATATTATAGACATTTTAAAAATCAGTTTATAAAATTACATAAATACAAATTACTATGCACATTCAAAAATGTCAATGTTGCGTTATCTTTTAATCTTGACCTGAATCATGAAATTGTGAAAAAACCACCCATGCTCAGGAAACGTAATGAACCTGTATAATAAAACAATTCTTATGTTAGTAATAATATAAATATATAAATTAATATAAAGTGTTAATTTTAATAAAATTGATGTCAATTTTAAATAAAAAGACGCACTTGGAGTCATACAGATCAAAATATGCATCAGATTTAGGTGAGGTTAATTCCAACATGTCCCAAATAACTTATGGATTTTTTCCCTAAATTATCAAAAAAATATGAATGTTTTATCTTGGTTTTGAGTATGTTAGTTGTCTTTTTTACTAAAATTACATTTTAAACTGGAAACACACACTTTTGACTCATTCTGATCACATCATGTATCTGTTCGATGTGAAATAGATTCCTACACATCAAGAATGGATTATGAATTATTTTCCAAAATTATGAAGAAAATCCAAGATCGTTTGATCATTTTTTAGTGAGTAAAACTTTTTGAACTAAAATGTCAATTTTAAACTAATAACGGACACTTTGAGTCATACCGAGCACATTATGTATCGGATTGAGGTGTGGCTGATTCCTACATATAAAAATTGACTTATGTATTGTTTTTTTAATTTATCAAAATAATTAGAATGTTTTTACTCGGTATTGAGTAGGATAGTTTTCCATTTTACAAAAAATGATGACAATTTTAAATAAAAAGACACATTTTGAGTCATACAGGTCACACGATAAATCAGATTGTGGTGCGGCTGATTCGTATATGTCCCAAATGACTTATGGATTGTTTTCATAAAGTTTAAAAACAATATGAATGTTTTCTATTAGTTTTGAGTGCGTCTTATGTATTTTTTACTAAAATGTCATTTTAAAATTGAAACAAACACTTTGATTGATATCGATCACATTGGGTATCGGATTGAGGTGATATCAAGACCTACTCATCAAAAATGACTTATGGGTTTTTTTCTAATGTATTTAAATAATTTGAGTGTGTTTTCTCAGTTTTGAGTAGGTCAGTTGGCCTTTTACAAAAATTGATGACAATTTTAAATAAAAATATGCACATTGAGTCATATCGGTCATGCGTCGGATTGAGGTGTGACATATTACTGCATGTCCCAAATTACTTATGGATCGTTTTCCTAATATTTAAAAGTTTATGAATTTTTTTTTTATTTTTTTGAGTACATCACTTGTCTTTTTTACTAAAATGTCATTTAAAAATTGAAACATGTACTTTAACTCCTACCGATCACATTGTGTATTGAATTGAGGTGTAGATGATTCCTACACTTCAAAAATAACTTATCGAGAATTTTCCTAAATTATTCAACCAATTTTAATGTGTTTTATTTATTTTGAGTAGGGTAGTTTTCCTTTTTACAAAAAATTATGTCAATTTTAAATAAAAACATGCACTTGGAGTCATATCGGTCACACCATACGTCGGATTGAGGTAAAGATGATTCATGAACATATAAAATCAATTATGGATTGTTATCCTAAAGTATCAAAAAAATCTTGATATGTTTTCATTATTTTGAAAATGTCACTTGTATTTTTACTAAAATGTTATTTTTAACATAAAACAAGAACTTTTACTTATACGGATCACATCGTGTATCCATTTGATGTGAGACTGATTCCAACATGTCAAAAATGATTTATGGGTATTTTTACTAAATTATCAAAAACAACATGTGCATGCTTTCTTATATTTCAGTGACTGCCACTTATTAAATTCAAATGTTGATTTTAAACTGATAACGGATGCATTGAGTCATATCGGGAAAATCATGTATCATATTGAGGTATGGTGGATTCTTACACATCCCAAATGACTTATGGATCGTTTTCTTTTAGTATCAAAACAATCTGAATATTTTATCTTGTTTTTCAGTATGTCCTTTGTCTTTTTTAGTAAAAAAAAATATCAACTTAAAATAGAAAGTACTTGAAGTCATACCGGGCACATCATGTGTCAGATTGAGGTGATGATGATTCATACATATACTAAAGTCTCAAAATAATCCTTAGTGTCAATGTTACCATGATTTCTATTTAATTTATTTGTTGAACTACCAAAAATACATGATCATCTTCTAACAAACCATACCTACTCGAAAAAAGAATCCATCTATATAAGAAAACAATTATTATGAGTAATATTAAAAAGAAATAAATTAAACATAAATATGAAATAATAAAATATTACTATGGAAAATTATTTCACTGTGAAAATATCATGAATACCTATGTGATAGAACATTAGTTGGAACTTGAAGTAAATTGATAAATTTCAACATTATAGGGGTGAAATGTTTTGAGGGAGAATAAGTTTGTAGAAGTTTTGGTGTAGAAAGGGATGAAAGATGGACAGAACACCCCAGCTTCAACAAAATAATCCACAATTATAAGAAAATAATTATTATGTTATTAATAATAAAAATAAATAAATAATACAAAAATATAAAATAATACATTAATTCTATGGAAAATGATTTTCTTGTGAAAAAATCAAGATTACCTCTGTAATTGAGAAGAGGAAGCATTGTTTCTCTTCTTGAAAAGGAAGTAGAGGTAACTTTAAATAAATTCATAAATGCACCACTATAGGGGTGAAAAGGTGTTTAGGTATAAGAAGCATGAATGTTGGATAGGGCACCCCAAATCGAACAAATGAATCTACATGTATAAAAAACAATTATTATGTGAGTAATACTAAATATAAATAAATTAAACATAACTATGAAACAATACATTAATTATATGGATAATTAATTTACTATAATAATGTCAAGATTACCTCTATGATTGATCATATTCTGTTTTGATTCTCTTCCTATAAAGTCAGTAGAGAAAACTTGAAAGAAAGTGATAAATGCAACAATGTAGGGGTGAAAAGGTTTTAAGGGAGAAGAAGCATGAAAGTTGGATAGAGCACCCCAACTCAAACAGAAGAATCCACCTGTATAATAAAACAATTATTATGTGAGTAATATTAAAAATAAATAAATAAAACATAAATTTGAAACCGTAAAATAATTCCATAGACAATGATTTTACTATGAAAATAGCAATATTACCTCTATAATTGAGTAGAGGTAACATTGTTGCCCTTTCTACAATGGTAGTGGAGGTAACTTGAAATAAAGTGATACATGCACCACTGTAGGGTTGAAAAGGTTTTAAGGTATAAGAAGCATGAAATATGGAAAAATCACCACAATTTGAACAAAATAATCCACCTATATAAGAAAAAAATTAT
This sequence comes from Viscum album, assembly GCA_963277665.1. Taxonomy (NCBI): domain Eukaryota; kingdom Viridiplantae; phylum Streptophyta; class Magnoliopsida; order Santalales; family Viscaceae; genus Viscum; species Viscum album. The sequence continues at coordinate 1,259,734,994 of OY728161.1, forward strand.
TATGTGAGTAATACTAAAAAATAAATAAATTAAACATAAATATAAAACAATACATTAATTCTATGTACAATGTTTTTGCTGTGAAAAAATCAAGATTTCCTCAATGATTGAGTAGAGAGAGAATCACAATACTTCTTACAAATGCATGACATATGGGTATACATCTTCTAAAAAACATACTCTAAAAGGAACAATTAATATTAAATCAACGTTTCCTTATATATATTTTTCGGTAAAATAGATAAATTATATCATAACATTACCTTTATATATTTTCAAAGGGTTTCCTTCATATAGTTTGTTCTTCCATCATGTGAAGAAGATATTTTCTGCGTGAATTGTCAAACATTTAATTTATATTATGTTAATACAGTATAGAACATATAATATTTTGATTAAAAACATTATATATTAAAAAACACATTTACCTTCTAATTGAACCCTCTTTCTTTTTTAAAGTTTTAAAGGATTTGGTTCCTTTATCGAGAATCCAAATAACCTCTATGTGGTCCCCTATAACTTACAAGACATTATCTACATTGGGACTAACATGAACTGATTGTGGTGTCCCAATAAAAGGGTCATCCTCGATTGAATTTTCATTTGACTGAACGTTTATTTTAGTCTCCAGCAGGATAATCAACCAATTATTGTTTGTTGGACTAGAGACATAAAATAATTTCACTTTTTGTGATTCCATTATTAATAGCTTGGCTTTTTCCCCTTACACATTGAAATTCACTTTCAAAAAGCCCATTTATCAACTTTCACTCAATTGATATTGTCAAACCATTTGTAATGGAAAATAGGTTCTTGAAATGTTGTATAATAAAACTCTTATATATATTAGATAGAACCAACATATAACATATTTTCATAAATTGGATTTCTATCCTTGGAACCAGATATTTGAATCACTTTAGCCACAAGTGTAACACCACTATTTTCGTTGTACTGAAGTCATATTGTTATTTTGTATATAATGTATAACCATTGATTATAAAACCAGTGTAAGAAATAACATTTTAATTCGATCCTCTAGTTATCCATTTAAGTCTTTTGGAAATTGAATTTGGATTTTCAGATAACCCGTTATAAATTTAATCTCTAAACCATCCTATAAACTATTTATTACGTGCATTTTTATCCATACTTCAGAGCATAATGGATTCCAATATCTAAGAATTTCTTTATGGCATTCAATATATGGATTAATATCTTCACTATTATATAATATTTAAAGATTTATTTTCTCTCTCTCTCTGTCAAGGTAATTGTAACAACATCACTTTCAAAAATCCCATTGCCCATACGACATTCACTATGACGATACTTTGGAGACTAATGCATTCATCATTTGATAGTTAATCGGTAATGAATTAAATATCTTCTTCAACAATATATTGAACTACAATAAAACCTTCTTGAAGAATTTGATTCTTGACATATCCTTTCAAAATCTTCATATACCATTCAAAGGGGTACATCCATCTGTAATGGACAGAACCACATAGTGGAACCTCTCTGACCAAGTGAACCATCAGGTAGACCATTATATCAAATAATTATGGTGTAAGAACATCTCTAATTCACATAATATGACTGCAATCTCTTAATTCATGATGGGAAACTTCATCAGGTCTTCAAATTTACTGCATATGGATTTGAAAAAGAAGTAGTGTCTGGTTAATATATGTCATACATTTTGAGGAAGAATGCAATAGAAATAAAAAATCATTAAATCTTGCATCAAGACAAGAAATTCATGTAATTTTATTCCTTGTTTCTTTAAATTATTCATTGAAATTACATTGTTGATATTTTATGAATACACTTGTGGAACTTTTACATTATTAAGGAAAAAGAATAATTTCAATTTTTCTTATCTAGTTAGAGTTTAAGTTTCTAGAGGAAGAAAATTCTACCTTTTACCCTTCATCTATGCCAAGGCTTCCCTTATCCCCATTTCAATCAAGTCCAAACTATCCTTGGTTCCATATTTTGTATTTTCCAAAACATTTAGCAATGTTCCAATAACACTATCAAATATATTTTTTATTCATGAATTACATTGAGAAAATTTCTAACAGATAAACAATTACAATACGGTAATTCAATGAAAATTGATCTCTTCTTTCAACCTAATTTTGTAAGGTTTTCTAAAAATTGTTTAATGAAAATTGTGTCAATATTTTGTACTTTTTTCTATAATTGATCACCCATTGCAGGATACGGTGTTGTACCTTGTTAAATATTATTATCTAATTTTTTCTTCCAATATTGGTATTTATTTATTTAAGGAAAAAATTTCTATTGTCCTAAAAACATAGCCTTTGAGGAATGTTTCAACTAAACAGAGTATGTGCATTTTTCAAAAAAAGGTACACCCCAACATTACTTTAATGATATAGTCTGATAAATTTTCATAAGAGGGGAAGTCATTTATCATTTCATACAACATGGACCTCAATGTGAATTATTCTCTTCTATGAGAATCATACATTGTAAAACCGTTATCCCACATCAATTTTAGATCTTTGATCAATGGATCCAAATATACATCAATACCATTACCGGGTTTCTTTGGTCCAGATATAAGTAGAGACAACATAATGCATTTTTTTCTTCATTTATAACCATGGTGGAAAGTTATAAATCACCAAAATGACATTCCATGTATAGTTATTACTACTCTATACACCAAAAGGATTAATTCCCTCAGTAAATAATGTAAGACAATATTTTCTCAGATCATATCCAAATTTAAGAAACTCATAAACAATTATCTTCTACTGAGGAGAATCTATTGGATGACATAGGTTCCCATATTCAATTATTGTATCTCCATGCCATGTTAATTGTCTCATAGTTTCCTAACATCCATATAGTCTTCTAAACCATGGAATGATAGTAAAGTACCATACATATTTCAATGTACTTGATTCATTTTTTTGTATTGATATGGACCACACTTTGGTCATTTTATGAGTGATTAATGGTTCTTTTGAAATAATATGAAATCATTTAGATAATCATGTATTTTTTAGTGATCATGACAACTGAACGTAACATTATTTTAGCACCATATGTTTATCATGGTAGTTCATTTTCTTCTAGTCACATATCATTCAAAACACCAATTAGTTCTGTAAAGTTGGTGTCACTCCATCTGCTGCCAACTTTCAAATTATATAACTTTAATACAACTGACAATTTTTTTTATTTAGTACAACCGGTATACAATTGTTTCTTGGAACAGGTATTTAATTACTCAAACATCATTGGACAATCATGAAGTTCATTTCAAATTTCCATTATCATTTATTACATGCAATCTCCATAATATATTGCAATGGTATTTATATAAAATTATTCATAAACCATAGTATCATCCCAATAGAGGTCCGTAGTCAGTTTTCCCCATGTTTTGTCTAAAATTTATAACCTTGATATATTCATTGAAAAATAAAATGTTCTTCCAACTCTTCCTAACTAATTTTTCTTGAATAAAAACTAATTAAAGAGAGACATAGGATTTTATAAGGTTTGTTTTCATGCTCTCTTGCAAACATAATGAACTCTTTAATTTCATCTTCATATTTGTTTTTTAAAGGATTATGATACTCAAATTTTTTTTCATATCCATCATATTGGTTCCATAAGAGGTTAATTTTATAAAATAAATAAATAAATAAACATAAGATATTCATTATCAAAGGTTACAGTTATATAAAATTATAATAATGGAAACTCAACATTTGATTGTTTCAAAGAATTTTAGTATGTTGATGAAATTGGGTAACTAAATTTAAGGAAAGAATTAATCCACATAAAATTTCTCTGAAATATCCAAAAAATTACAATATAATATAGGCAATTTAAAATGTAATAAGAAACTCAAATATAACATATAATAATAATAAACTCTCATTCTATCAACTAGAAGATATAAAAATTTATTGGAACAAGTGATGTATCAAACTAAGAAATTATCACATTTAAAATTAATGGTATATAAATATTTTAAAACATCTCAAGACTCTTGGGATGTCATATCACCACACAAAACCATCCCAAGGAAATTCAAGGTACTCTAACTGGATGTAAAATTAGTATTTACTTATGGTTTACATGAATAGAAAGTTTACATAAAACAAACAAATATCTTTCGAATTATTTAATATGAGAATAATGTTTGTAAATTGACAAAGTTGATGTATGAATTGAAACAATAACTAACTGCTTGGTATTAAATGTTAGATATATTATTAAAGAATCATTAATTTAAAAAATGAGGAATTGATCATTATCTTTACATAAAAAATTATGGATAGATTGAATGTATTTATCAATGAGGATAACATAATATTTAGAGGTCTAAGAGGTGAATGATGATAAAAATTCTCTATATTAATAATGAACCATGATTAAATGTTGATGATTAGTGAGTGGACAATTTCTTTAGTTTATAGGTGACTCATGGAATTCATGGGATATTTATTTACCAATCCATTTATATGAGGGAATTTTTTCTATATTTCGAAAGAAAGATTGAAAACTCATGTAGACACCCATTGAAAATTAAATAAGATTTTCAAATGTTGTGGATGGAATTTCAATCTATATCATAGAGTATGGGAGATTCGTTATATAAAAAAATTATAGTAAAAAGGATTAACATAATATTTATCTAAATGTCATATAGCTATATATCAAAGTGATTCCATATAAATACACTTATTATTAGTTGATTAAATACTCAATAATGGGGTGAAATTCCTGAAAATATACATTTCTAAGCAAGAAATTATAATGTTTTATAGTGGTATATAGGTCTTAACAAAAGTGGTATAACTAAAAATGGGTAATCTCAAAAAAAATTAAGTAAATTATTGATAGAGGGGTAGTAGTATTATGATGAAATATTATAATTTAGTTGGAAAATAGTAAATAGCATCAAGTTATAATATTTCATATATTGTTATTAAAAGGATTTATAAATAATGATGGATTAATCTAAAGAGGGACAAAAATAAAATATATTTTTTTAAAAGTGTAGGCATTGGAAGTTGAATTATTGAGAAAAGTTACAAAAAAATTTAACAATAGATATAGATTCCAAAAAACCCAACACAACCATATATCAAACACCCGAGCTGGCCCATGATAGTGTCCAAGGGACATTCTTGATCCCCCTCGGCTGGAAACAAGCATGAGGGCATGAAAAACAAAAAAGTAGAAATTATTTGGCCCAAAAAATATATAAAACTAAGATAAATAAAATTTAAATAGGGACATACATGATGCATTCATACATTGGATCCCCACACCAACCTAGATAAGTAAAAAGGGATGTGATTTAGTATAATATAAAACAAATCTCTTAAACTACCTTCAACTCCCTCACACACAAAATCCCGAGTTTCAACTTCTAAAATTTCACATGTATGAAATACCATTGAAAAAATAAAGAATGAAAATTAGATATGATATATTTGGGTGATCAATTTTGGAACTATAAACAAAATAAAACAACCAACTAAATTCCATGTGACTTCATGTGTCACCATTGAGTCTAAAAACAATAAACTCTCCATGAGCGATCAAGTGTTAAAACAAAATTAGAAACTGAGAAAATAGAAAGCCCTACCTCACTAGTACACAATCAATGGAATACAAATAAAGAAATCATCAAAGAATAAATTATAAATGAAACCAAAAAAACACAAAGAATATAGGAAGGTCAACCTCACTATGTTGAAGAAAATATGAAACCCTTTTTGGAAACACTAACTTCAATCGAACACTGGATGTCAGACGAGCTGTTTGGTATGCAGTTAAGTTCTGTGAATCAAGGTTCAATTCACTAAGGAGGAGCACCGGTAGTGGATGTCTTCCATTGAAATTTTGTGATATCATGATAGATTCACAAATAGTTAGGGTTTTGTAATTAGATCGGGACACATTTATCAGTGCCTACAAATAAGCGTTGATAATGGTAGGTATTTATCAAGGATAAAAAGGAACTAAATCATCAATCTTTATCTATGATAAGTTTATATAATTGATAAATGTTAATTTTATCAGTGATTTTTTAACACTGATAAAGCTTCATCTTTATCAGCCCAAAAAAGCACTGATAAAGAAGCTTTTATCAATTCTTATTACTTAAGTGATGATAAAGGATTTATAATTGTAATTATAAATAAAAAATTGTATAAATTTTGATATAATTAATAAATATGTTTAAATATAAATATAAAAATTATATTCCTTTTTCAATATATTTATTATAATTTTATATTTATTTTCTTATAACTACAAAAAATAGTTTTTATAGATAATATTAATACCATTATATATATTTATATAATTATACATATATATATTTAATAAATATATATATATATAGTAAATATTTTCATTATTTAAGCAAATTTATTATAAATTTAATAATTAGTTAAATATATATAATTATTAGTTTATAATTATATAAATAATTTTAAAAAAATATTTATTTATTTATAATAGAAAATATATAATTGTATAAATATAGTAAATGTACATTTATAAATATTTTTATTTATAAATATTTTTTTACAAATATTTTTTTAACATTATTAATGAATATATAATTTTAAGTGCATGCATATATGTTAAAAATGAGTGAAATTGAATAAATTAAGAATAAACACACTTTAACGATATTGAAAAATGGATAAGTTTTATATGTGTTCATTGGGAATAAAAATGATTTCATTATGTATATGTGAAATCAATATAACATATATTTGATCTATGTTAAACTGAAAAATCAAACGACATTCAATTATATGTTGAATACTATAAAATTAGTCAATATTTTTAATTCAGATAAATTTTTAATTATAAACCATTATTCAATAAATATATGACTATTTAATGTAAACTTTATAAATATTTTTTAATATATAAATCATATTGATATATATTAATATATATCTATATATTTAATATATACAATTTAATAACATTAATTATCATAATTATCTAATTAATAACATATTTAATATTTAATAATGTATAATCAATTTATTCATTTTTATCAATAATTATTTAAATAATAAATTTTTTAATATTTTTTAATAAACTCATTTTTATTTTTCATATATTTAATTATTTCATTTTATTTAATCAAACCTTTATCATCACCAAAAATGAATTTATAAAGGGTACCCTTTATCAGTGCTAAAAATAAAGCACTGATAATGGATAACATTTATTAGTGCTAAAAATAAAGTGATGATAAAGGTTTCCTTTATCAGCACTAAAAAAGTGCTGATAAATGATTAAATTTATTATTTATTTCTTTAGCACTGATAAATATTCCATTTATCAACGTTTCTTTATCGCTAATAAATACTAGAACTATTAAACACGAGTTTTGCAGTAGTTCCATGAGTAAGATGGTGATAAACCTCAACGATCCAATCATCTTGTGGACCCAAATATAGTTGAGGTGATCGAGTATACTATCTAAGCTATAGGACAAGAACCACCACCAGTTCCCATTCTGGATCCAACTGTGGAACCTAAAAGGGATGTTCTCTAAGAACGTTCTCAAGAATTATTTTTCAAGAATCTAGAAGACTTCAAAGGATCAAATTATCCTTCAGAGGATGGGGAATGGTTTAGTAGAATGGAACATTTGTTTGAATTCTTGGAGACACTAGAAGAAATCAAGGTGATGTGTGGAACCTTCATACTAGAAGGACCAATCAGGAGATGGTGGGAAACTATGGTGACGGTAAAGAAGCATGAGGGTGTAGAGTGGAAGGAGTTTAATGTTCTTTTCACTGACTAGTTCTATCCATATTCTATGTTCTTGTCCAAGGCTACAATGTTTTTCAATCCTGACCAGGCTGATAAGACTGTGATAGAGTATGAAAACTATTTTTCTAATCTCATCCATTCCGCACGTGACATGGTATCGAATGAGAAGATGAAGGCTCAATTGTTCAAGTTGGTAATGCGACAGGATATTCATTCTCAGGTTTTCTTTCTAAATATGGATTCTTATGTTGATGTGATGGGTAGAGGGATGATGTTTGAAATGGACCTCTTAGGAAAGTAAGGGTTATCAAGAGTCTCTTTCTCTCTGATTGGGGGTTTTAGTTTCATTAAAAGAAATAAGAAGAGTGATGATTTTTATGGGGGTTCATGATAAAAGGTTCATTCTAGACCTCCTAAAGTGCATGGAAGTGTCTTGTTGTTTTGAAAGTAGTTTTCCATGCCAGTGAATTATAAGAGGGTTTTCACTATGGAACTTAAGGTATGTGGTTATTTTTGATGCTCAGTACACTTACATAAATTTTTTCACATTTATTCAACTCTATGTTTTGGAAAGATATCATTAGATCCTCCTAGAACTATGGTGAAATCACATGCTTCAAGGATAAAAGGGTTCCAATCATAGGAATCTGGAACTAAGCTTCTTCACACAGTGGAAGTATCTAGAGGAAGAGGATATGGGTCCAGTGACCATGATAGGTACCATCAATATAGCTTCACCATTAGTGACTTCTTTATTTGATACTAGTGAATCTCATTCATTTATTTCGACCTATATTATTAATATTCTAAATATTCCTATGAAGATTTTATCTTACAACATGGATATTACTACACCTCTTGGTACAAAGAGAGAGCATTGTCTTTATAGTCCTGCTTGTGTTTTATCTATATCAGATGTTGATCCATCTTGGATTTTTATGGTTCTTGACATGAATCCACTTGATATCCTATTTATTATGGATTGGATCATTACCAACAATGATCAGATTAATTTTTATCTTCCATGGGCCTTCTTTACTACACCTAATGGTGCATTTTGTGAATTTCAAGCAGAATGTGACAAAAGGTTGAGTTGGGATGGACCTTCTTATCCAAAGTTTTTGAAGGTAATATCAATGTTTAATTTTTATCTATAGAGAGAATATTTGAGGGGTGATATTCCTCCAGTTTTCATCTAGTTTCTTGACGTGTTTCCGTCTAACTTTATAGTTTTCTACTGGTAAGGGAATTAGAGTTTTCTATTGATTTCATACCTGGTACTCAACCAGTATCTATTCCTTTTTACCATATGGAACCAGTTTAAATAAAAGGGATGAATAATCAGTTAGATGATCTTCTAGATAAATTCTATTTATGCCTGAGCATGTCACCTTGGGTAGTGTTAGTTCTCTTTACTAATAAGGCTGATGGTTCACTACACCTATGTGGTGATAACTGAAAACTCAATCGAGTAATGGTAAAGAAAAAGTATCTATTTCCATGTATTGATGATATCGTTGATCAGTTGAAAGGGGAAAATTTGTTCTCAAAGATTTATCCTTGATTTGGTTACCATCAGTTGGGGATAAAAGAATCTAACATTTAGGTAACTACCTTTTTGAGTAGGTAATTCATTTTTTAGTACCTTGTTATGCCATTTGGTCTAACAAATTCTCCTATAGTCTTTATGGATTTAATGAATAGGATTTTCCATGAGTATCTTGATACCTTTTTCATAGTTTTTTGGATGAAATCCATGTTTACTCAAAGTTTGAGGATGTCCATCTTCTTCATCTGAGAGCAGTCTTGGAATTGTAGAGATATCACCAAATTTATTCCAATATTTCAAAATGTGATTTATGGATTTGGGAATTGAAATTATTGGAATATGTGGAGTTGTAACCTGGTTCTTTTTTTATCCTAAAAAGGTAAAGTATTTTATGAAATGGGAAAAAACATGATTTTTTTTTATATTCAGATCTTCTTGGGTCAAGATGATTAGTTTCATTCGTTTGTTAAGGACTTATCAAAGTTGAATTCTTCGATGACCGCTCTAACTTCTAAGGGAGTAAAGATTTCTTGGGATGATAAATTCTAGATTTATTTTGTTGATATGAAACATCTTTTGACTACTACACCACTTTTGAATCTTCTAGAGTTCGGGCAGGGTTATGTGGTCTTTTGTGATGCATCGGGTTCAGGTTTGGGTTGCGTTCTTATGAAAGTTGGTCATATTGGTGTTTATGGCTCTCATCATCTTAGGCCACATGAGAAGAATAATTCTACCCATGACCTTGATCTTACATCTGTGATGAAAATTATTAAGAATTGGTGACATTACCTTTATAGAGAAATTTATACAGTGTTTTCAAACCATAAGAGATTGAGTTATATATTCTCTCAAAAATATTTGAATCTACACTAGATTCAATGGATATAATACCTTCAATCTTTTAAATTTCACATCACCTATACCCTGGGAAAATGGAATGTCTTCATATATTCTATAATTATGAATCTTCTAACCCATACCATGAAGAAATCGTTGTAAGAGTGTAACTTGATGGCTCCCATTTCACTATTTCATATCAGAGTCCAGAAACCAAGGGTTGAGGCTTCTTTGGCCAATGTTCAGTTTACATCCACTCTTCTCAATATTTTTCTTCAAGAACCACATTTTGATGATTAGTTTCTTAGAATTATATACTCTCTTTATAGTGGGGAGACATTGGCCGAGTGGTCATTATCCAACGAGGGAATTCTATTCTATCGAAATTACTTTGTTGAGGTGTTGATTTCTAAAAAATTATCAAGTCTCTTCGGGGTTTCTTTAGCCACTTCCAGTCCTGACATGGAAGTTTGATGAGATCTCTATAGTCTTTTTGGTTGGGTTTTCACATCCACAGATATGGAAGAGTATGATATGGGATGTGATTGATTGACTGACTAAATAATCTCACTTTATACCCATTCATGATACAACCAATGTTGAAGAGTTGGGAAATCTCTATATGAAATATATTATTTTATTACATGGATTTCTATATATTATTCTCTCTTATAGGGATCATTGGTTTACTTATTGTTTTTGGAAGGTCCTTCAGGAGGCCCCAGGATCTCACATCCATTTGAGTACAGCATACTATGCACAATCAGATGGACATATATAAAGATATATTTAAATTCTTGAGGATATGTTGTGTACATGTGTTCTCATCTTTAGTACGTTTTGGCGCCAAATTATGTCTCACTAAGGGAGTGAACTCATCTATTCTGTAGAGTTAATGATCACTCAAAAGGGCCCTAAATCCCTTAAAACCATCCCCAAGGGATCCTTTGTGAAGCCATCTAAAAGGCCAGACCGCCTTTGTGTGGACCGCCTATGTGGTCATATTTATGGTGCCATAGACCCTCTTTGAGTCTGCCACATTCTGGCTGAGCGTTTCCTCTCTGTGGCATCACCTGTCTCTATGGCCCGCTCTGTGCCGGTCACCTCGGCGATCCTCTCTACAGTTTCTCGAACCCTATGTGAGGCTGACGCATTCCGACGGAGCTCCTCCTCTCTACGATATCACTCCTCTATGTGGCATGTTCAGTGACCCTCACTGACCTTCAACGCCTATAAATATAGGTCTCACCCCCCCCCCCCCCTGTCTCAAACTGTTTTTACTCCACCCTTTCAACTTTAGAGCTTCTACTTCTCAAATACCTTCGTGAAAACAATAGATGGATCGCCAAAGGTAATTGGCCTCTGTAAACCATGACTTGTGTTCTTCAGGACCTCCACCTATGGTGGGGATGACCTTTGAAAATGAATATGACCTTCACAAGGGAGGGAGTCCATTCAAGGTGCTTGATACGTCATGAAGCATAGAGCCTTCGTGAAGTAATATCCAAACAAAGAGGTGTTTTCTAAATTGAATCTCTTCTCCATTTAAGGCTTTTCATCATGAAGACTCTTCCCTTTTGAGAACATACTTAACTTCTCAAAGTCCCTTTCCTTCATGAAGATATTTTTATTCTCCAAGGCCATTATCTTCATAAATCCCCTCTTTCCCAGGTCTCCTACTTTGCACGACCCTCTTCCATACCATTCTAAAGACTCGTACGATGTGATTTCAAGGTCCCTTGATTAGTTCCTTGTGTTTTGTTTCTTTTCCTTATGCTTCTTTTCATAGGCATGCTAATGGATATTTCTTATCCTCATATCCATGATAATGTGATCTCTTGAATGGGTCACTCCACAACCCTATCTCCACACAGCATTACTGGTGCCTTCCCATTCACAAAGGGTTAAAGTGTACTGGTTATGTAATTCATAGGGGTGAGGAGAGAATCCTCAACGTCCCAGCTCTAGGACATTAAACTTCCAAGAACCCATGTCTCCAACACATGATGTTATACTATGATCACTATATAAGAGACAAGTCTAGAGAAGACCATGAAAGGGATGGGCACTGGCACCTTCTTACTCTACTCGTCCTCTAAGCTTTGTCATCATCCGTAGCTCAAGCAATATCCATGTGAGCCCCAACCCAACATGACTGGGTGTTCTAGGTATGGTGTCCATATTCTCCTCATACCTATGGACACCTACTTGGGCCTCCCTTCTAGATATAGTCCCAGTCTTTATCACTTGGGCCACTAACCATGCATAAGCCCCCTTCCATTCCTCAGAGATGCAACTTTCGTGATGTGATCATCAGGTCTTTGTAGCCTCTTGTTTCTCACACCAAGCAAGAATCGTATGGGCTTAGATTATGCATTTACCAGGTCATCCTCATTTGGGATTATAACCATGCGTAAGCCTCGTTCTATTCCCCATATATGCACCATTTGTGATGTGATCTTCAGGAATTTTTTGCCTCTTTTTCATCACATTGCGCATGACTCATGTGGTCTTAGAGTTAGTATCAACCATGAAATCATCAATTATCTTATTAAACATGCATTAATCCCCATTCCATTCCTTGTAGATGCACCTTTCCCTACATGATCAATAGTTATTTGTTTCCTCTTGTTTCTCACACTGATCATGACTCATGTGGGCTTAGAGTAAGCATTGACCATGATATCCTATTTGGCCCACCTTAGTGTGTAACCCCCATCCCTTTTATTGTACTACGTGGACTTTTATTTTTTTCCCTTACAAAAAAAGGTGCGTATGAAGAATCCCTAAGGTTCAAACCCATCACCTGTCGATCCTGAGCAATTCACATCGGCTCACCCTCATCCCACATGACATTTTATTCTATCAAACTACATGAGTTGTGATCCTTTTCTTCTTGACAAGGTATGTCAGAATCCTCCCTGAGTTCTAACCCAAGATAATGGTAAACCATGGTCTACCCATTAGTGGTTTCAAGCCAGTTCCTGTAAAGCTAACCCAGTTTAATCCCCACACTCAAACCATACTCCTCCAACCAAGAGTATCTATCTTGTGATGGGATTTTAACCACTCATAATCCCCACCATGTCTTCAAGTTGTTTTCCTTTGTGTACACTCTAATTCTATGACCCATATTGAACTATGTGTACATTGATTCCCTATCACGGGGATACTTAGTAAGCCTCCATATGGTTCAGGCCCATCTCTCATGTCCCTTCCTGGTCTCTCCCTCAAGCCATTGTGTCTCAAGAAGATCATTCCCCAACCTGGAGGTTTTACTTCCTTCGGGTCCCCATCCATGCATCCATTCTCACGATTCGCCTCCTCAAGTGAATCATCACCACACTGAACAATGTGTCTTTAATTTCCTTCCATGGGGGTACATAAGAATCCTCACTAAGGTTCAATCCTAACACCACCATTATATTTACACCAGTTTCATCCCATTCATCTCATCCATGTCAGCAAATCATCCATCGTCCATCCTAGTTTTACCCGTGCAGCCACATCTGGATAAGATCATGTCATCTACTTCCTTGATTCTCCTAGAATCACCGAGGAAATTAACGATGTTTAATCCCCATTCATTTCATCACTCCTTTGTAGAACCCAGGCCTCTAACCATGTTTAATCCCCAATATGCCTTTGGGTTGTTTTCTATTGTACACACCATGATCCCATGATTCACCCTCTCGAACTATATAGGTTTTCATCCATATCATCTATATAGAGTACATAGGAGGCCTCCATGAGGCTCAATCCCAGTAAATGGTAAACCATGGTGTCCCCTTTATCGAGACCCTATCATCCTTGAATCTATCCTCATTGAGCGTCTTGATCCAGACATCTAGTAAACCTCCCAGGTTATCCCTCCTGGGGATGTACCCATCTGATCCACTCCCATAAATATTCCAATCTGTCTGATCCATATCTAATAAATGTTAAACTTTCTTCATACCTCATGTTAAACATGGGGAGCCAAGAAAACTCTTATAGACATTCCTATGTCATATAATTACCCGAACTCAGCGTGGGATGCCTCGAGCTTCCACACACTCAAGAAGAACGATCATAAGGGGGAGAAATCTAGATGTGATAGTTTTTCAGCGTCCACACACACTGGTGAGGCCCAACATGACTACTCCCCTGACCAAAGGTTTCTTCCTTGACATGACCTTTTGGAATATCTTGATAGAAGTAGTGTAATTAACCAGCATCCACAAAGACATGGCACTGGGATGAGTTTCATGAACAAAATCTTAATCTTAACAGAGACCCAGACTAGGAGATTAATTCTGAGGAGGATTCCACTAAAGGAGAGACTGACATCCCATCATCCTGTTTTGATCGTGGAGAAAACATCTCTGAAGAAGTGATGAATTTCAACTGCCTTTGGAAAGCGAAAATGAGGGGCAACGATTAGTGTGTTGTAGCACGATGTTGTGAGTCCCAAAAAAATCATCAAAAACAGAAATCGTGAACCTAACATGAATATTATTCTCCATATCAAAGGGATTCTTAGCATTAGGGGAATTAGTAGATAAGAATTTCACTAAATTCAAATACTCATTTCTAGGTCCTTCCAAGAAAATAGTGGGCCTAGCGTGAAACCCACCAAAGATCAGGGTAGTTCATCGTTGAGCATCCCGATCTGTGATGTTGTCAACGTGGACCTTTCTATCCAACCATGGTAGACGTAATGGAATTGGGACACTGGGAATTTATTTCCTATTTTTTGTACTAATGGATGAATATTCTTGTTGTTCAGTAACTAGGATACAGTTATAGGAAATCGATCATCGTTCTCCCGAAAATGTAGGGGCAGGGGAAAGGGTAGTACCAATGTGAAAATTACCCAAAGCTTCATATCCTCTGTGATGGATCCCACACCCATAGCTATTGGTAACCCACTCCCCATCTCACCTCCCGAAGTTATTCATAGGAGGGTGATTGGTACTCTTTTTTAATGATATGAATAGGATGGGGTCATCCCTACGAGGGACATGGCCCGCCAAGACATGGAGACATCGATACCCCCATCAACACTGATGCCCCCAAGGGCCACGTTGGGAGACACTCCTCCCTACTATGATCACTAACAGCTCTTGGAGACTCTCCCTATAGAACTCCTAGGACTAACTCCATTATGCTGACAAAGTAAGGGATGTCCGAGTCCTTTTGACTACGACTCCTACCGGGGGCCATCAAGGAGGTTTCCTACCAAGACAAGTCAACATTGCCAATCAGTCTCACAAACTGAAGAGCAGGTGGTCCATCCCACTGCATAGTCGGCCCTAGCCCAACTAACTTGATGTCAACACTGGGTGCAAGCTCATGAGTATTCCTGCCATGGGCCATCATCTTCTATGGATTCAATGGCCCATTCCACCACTAGTGTGATATATCATCCCCCGATTATTATTGATAAAGGGAACCTCTTGTTTATAGAGTAGGGACACTTCCAATCACAACCATAATTGAGGCACCAGTCACCCCACGAGTCGGTTGAAATGGATCTCTCGGTCACCGGGGAAAGCAGCTGTCGTCGCAGGACAACCCGTGATAGTGATGTTTGGTATGAAGGTCCTCCCCATACCACCATCATTAGAACAAGCGGAGGCCCTCCCCATCTTGTTGAAACCTAGCACAAAGTTCTTCCTCGTGCCTTCAATCTCATGTATGGAAATTTTCCTCACATACCAAGTTCTCAATGTGAGGGTCTTCTTTGCTCACTCATCCAAAATAATGGAGGCTTTCCCTAGCTGCTCAATGATTCTAGGAGATGTTCTCCCCATGCTAGCAATAACCAAAGCAGAGTCCCCCACCCACTTCATCAATGGTGAACATTGAGGTCCGTATCATGTCCAATATGATCGGTATGAAGTACCTCTTTGTACCAATGCTTCTAAGTCTAGCCGACGCGAAGTTCCTCCCTGTACTATGGACGACCACCATGAGGGTCCTCCCCATGTGTTTACCTGCTTCAGTAGAGGCCCTCCCCACTCCATCACTATCAAACACGGAGGTCTTCCCCATGTTCCATTTGACATTTTTCTGGGTTCCCCTCACACCCCATCTCATTAGAGCAGAGGTCCTCCCTGTGTTACAAATAGTTTTATGAAGGCCCTCCTCATACCTCATCCAGTGTGGGTGGAGGTCCTCCCCACTCTAGCACCAATTTTCATAGAGGACATCCCCATGTCAAAGACCTACCCTTTCATGAAGAACCACCCCAGGGCTGGAAGGAGGGTTTCCATCACCAAAGGAATAATTATAGGAAACTTCATATCGAAATCAAACCTAGCTAGGTTTCAGACACTAAAGTGGAGTGTGACTCAATAATAGAACCCTGACCCCTATCCTCTATGTCAGGTTCTGGTGAAAGGAATTATTTTATCAGCCTTGTTCTATTAGAAATCGAGGTCCACCGAATTACTGAATCCCTCAGAAAATACATATAGGAGGAAGAGTATTCATCCCATATCCAAGATCTTTCTTTTCAATCCTCTCTATCATCACCAAGATCATTCTCTACCTCAAACGAGAGACCATGAAGAATTTTTTAGAGGACTGATCGATGATGAACACCAGCCTGATTCAACACCAATGGCCCCCACCGCTATGTAGAAAACAGTGGTCGGTACCCCATCTTATAGGGATGTGGTGGTACAATCGGTGCAGTCTCCAAGAGACAGCACAAGATGTTGTGGTTTTCCAGCTCGCACACTGTATTCTCAACCAACCAGTCCACCATCGTAACGTTCTGCATCAGTACTGTTACTAGTCCCTCAATTTCCCCTAGTTGATGAATGGGCAAACCAAGGGATGGATCCTGAGTATGAGCCGAGAAGTTTGTGGAACCTACTCACTGTGGATCATCTCCCTGAGATGTTCTATCCAATTTTAACAACAAGTTTCAATATTCTAGAATCTCTCACCTAGAAGGAATTTATGTGATTCTGCCAAACTCTCTGTAAAACTCACTTATATATCAATTATAGATGAGTATCTTACCCCATGATTTAGAAACACTTTGACAACATTTTCTTACAATGTCGCATGATTGACTTGGTTGCATTCCTTATGGATCAGCGCTATGAGTCTCCCAGACATCATCAGACCCTCCAGCAACGATGCATCAAGATATTTATAGTGCTACATATTATTATTATGGAGGATTCCCCCCATAACCATATTTTTGGTTGGGGGAAGTATGTTACCCTTCATTTTAGTCTTATATGGCGCCAGCCTGACTTTCCAGATGATATTGAGGATATGCCTCCAAGAACAGTCATAGTTAACATGGCTGACCTATTGGAGGAGGAAACCGAGCTAGGGATCATTGAAAAGACCTTACCCGAATAGGTGGGGCCACACCTATTGGATCCTTTGGGAAAAGTAACTTATTAGAAAATAAATTTATTGGACCTTCCTACACATTCCAATTCATTTTCCTTCGATCAAGACCCCAGTAAGGGTAAAGAGCACGCTGGGACCATCAAACCCTCCAGGCTGTCTGGCTTAGTGAAAAAGATGAAAGATTCCCCTAAAAATTATATGTTGTGTTAATATCTCATGAAAAAAAATGATATTCGATGACCTTATCATCGAATGTGTTGTGGATCAGTGACCAGATTATGGTAATCCTCAATCGGGGAAGCAAGAGCAGGTATTACCTCCCCCTAGTGATTTTCCTCCTAGTGACCTTAACCTTCCTACCCCTATAGAAAATATAGGGGATACAGTTTTTGTAAATCAGATGTGATATGCATCACTAAATCCCCCGACTAGCATGATAACCCTCATTAGAACCCAGCTCAGGTCCCCCCAACCACTCCATAATTCGTTCCCACGGTAGTCCTGCAAGTTATCCCACCAGTCGCTCCATGAGAAACTAGGCCTTCTTACCTTGTTGATAAACCTTACAACACATTTGAGGTCAGGGACCCTCTTCAAGATTGGAATCCTCATCTAGATGATCTGATGGAAACACTTATTACTCACCTCAACGCCCTAGAAACTTGAAAAGTGGTGATCTCTCCTGACATCAAGTTGTATCCAGCATGGTTGGATGATATTCCAGCACCCTTGGGTTTTTGGAATCCAATTTTCTCCCCCACTAATAAGATAGCTGACCTACTATAGCATCAGGCCCACTTTATTTCACGGTGTGGACCCATTCTGGGAACTCCAGCACAGAAAGAGGGCGCCAAGCTCTGGTGTTTCATACAGACACTAGAAGGGCCCACATTTTTTTGGTACAGCCATTTACCCATTGGGTCAATACATGATTTTGAGGATATTTGTAGGCAGTTTCTATACCAGTTCAGTTCCCCAACCCAGAAGACATGCATTTTTTACCACTTCAAATACAAGTAGAGGCCTGACGAGTGCGTCGTAGACATTGTTTCCAGGTGAAAGGGCCTCACATATTCCATTGATATTCCACTAACCTTGGAAAATCTACTAACAATGTTAATGGGGAATGTGAATACTTAACATGTCTCTTATCTCATCACTTAGAACATCCCAGGTGGGTTCTATGATTTCTCTGACAAATCTCAATGTTGAGAGAAAGCCTTATAGCAAGACAAGAAGGCACATCCACTTCCTCCTATAGCCCCCGCAAGAAGAGCCTCCAAGGTTGAGGATGTCATTGTAGCACAAATAGAGGCCCCCAAGAATCTAGAATTGTTACTCGAAGAGCTGCCTCCATAGATTTTTCGAGTCCCACCACCTCAGGCACAAGCTCTAGGCTAGTAGTTCCCACCTTAGAATCGGCAAGTGTCCCCACATAACGCACCACCACCACATAGGCGAGACAATCATGTCCCTCCTCGTCATCAGGCTCTTCCAGCCCCATGTCAAAACTGGGCTCCCAGATCCCCCTTCCCAAACAGAACGAACTAGACCTACTCATTTAATGAGGCTTAGGTACCCATATATTTCTAAAGTTCCTTGTATTAGGTAATCCTACAGTTTCCGTAATGCAAGAGGCCTGAAGAGGTAGAACTGATTGATCATCCCAACTATTTTTCCTATCCCCAGTTCCTTGGGAACACCCTCAAGAAGTTCGATGTGTTTAAATACTGGCTTCAAGACCAACTTGATAACAACATACTTAGATTAGGCCCAGCCTTGGCATAGGCGGCATGTGTTTCTGTAAAACCCAATAGTGACAATGAGGGAGAATGTCAGCTGGTTTCCTACTGTGGGTCTCAAAAATACGATGATTAGATGGCTCACAAGGTGTTCACCAATTCCCATGGTATCATCCGTGAATGTTTGAATCAACCAAAGCCTTCAGAAGCCGATGCACTACCTTCGGCTACTACCTCTACATCAACATCTAAGTCATCATCCTCTCAGGGGAGAAAGCATTGAAAACACAAGGGAAGAAAAAGATCTCCGCCTAGGCCAAATTCATCCCATACTCTCTAAAAATTCATTCCCATAAAGATTGGGATTTTACACAAAATTTATCCAAAAGGGATGATTATTTACATGATGACCAATGGTACACATTATCCAATATCGTGGAGATGGTAAACCCCTACATGGTTCCTGATGACGAAGAGAGTTGGGCAGACCCTCCCAATATCCCCAGTCAAATCCAGTGTTGACAAAGCTGTGGATATGTGAGTTTCCATAATGCATTTTTTAGTGCTTCTAGCTAAGCTATTCATTCCATCGAGACCAGACAGTTGGCTTAGCACAGAGCTCAGCATGCACATCCATCTCGTCTCGTTTCATTATATTTTCTTCCACTATTGTTTGTACTACTTGATCAAAAAGATCCACCAGAACCGTGCTATAATCAGACACATTCTGTCGTGTATAGACCTCAGTCATCTGGAGGTCAACTGGTATCCACTCTACATGGTTCAACTTGTGAGTATAGATACATTCCCCACACAATCCAGAATCCACCAGTTCAACTAGTATCACTCATCATACCCCTAACCACATAGCATCCTCATGTCAGCAGAAGTGTACACATTGCATGGAAAAAATTTCCTCATGAATCTTACCATCATTCTTATAAGGCCCTCTATCCTCGAGGCTCTCCTCCTATCAAAGGATATGCATGAATCCATTACGGAGGCATCAAGAAGCCCCCTCTAGTTTAAGATAGATGTAGCATCCATAGAAGCCTTCCATGCTGAGATAGTTGAGCATACTAAATGTCAGGCCATCATCACTTTCCCTGGAGAAGATTAAGGTTTGCCTATATAGGGTAACATCCACCCGCTATACATCACTTCCCAGTTCAACGGTGTAGAGGTCTATCGCTCTCCTGTCGACATAGGCTCTAGGATCAACCTTATCATGACCCATACACTCTGCAATATGGGGTTTTCTAAAATATATATGATTCCCCCTAACCGTAAAATTAAATGTTATGATAGGATATAGAAAAAACCAGTTGGAAAATTCATCTGAAGCCCTAGTTCGGTGGCCTAGTTACCAGCATCGAGTTCATGGTTGTCTCACAAGACACCACTTACAATGCATTGATGGGTAGGCCATGGCACCACTTGTATGCAGAAGTCACTTCCTCATATCACCAATGCTTTAAGTACTCCATTAATGGTCGATTAGGTGTACTCCAAGGTGATGTGTCTCCCTTTTCCTCTTATAAAGACCGCTACTTGTATGATGACTATTACAAGAGTAAGGAAAAACAGATTCATGCTAATGAGGTTGAGCACGCTATAGTTGTGACCGACTCGTGGACAGACCTGGATGACACCTAAATTTTGTCGATTCACATATTATAGGCCATGAACCCAAATTTGGGGCAATGCTTTTTTGTCTTTGGAATGAGGGGGAGGTGCATTCCCAAGTCTAAGAAATTTCATGTGATCACCTCATATTAGTACAAAAATTAGACTCAAGTGATCCCAGAACCCTTAATCCTATAAGGTATCGAGATTTCCACCCATGGAAACAACAATATGTCATACATAATTATTTTTTCAGGCATGGATAGACTAGATAAATCCAATGTGCAAATATTTATTTGATATTATCAAACTTGGACCCTTGGGTCAAAGGCTAGATGGGATTAGGTCGACAGCTTTCATCACCATGGTTTTTGTAGCATAGGAGTCCCCCGATGAGGTTTCCACTGCCCCCCAGGCAAGCACCAATGTCCTGTCAGGATTTTTTGACTCAGAGGAGTTGCCTCCAAATGATGATCCTCTCAACGTGGATGAAGAAAAGGATTTTTAATATTATCCTCCCACATTCAAAGAGGGTTTCTCCACTATGGTAGAGGAATGGTTATATGTGAACCTCAGTACCAATAAAGATCTAAAACCAACACTGATCGGTGTCGTTATGCATACAGAAGAGAAACAATGATATGTTTATTTCCTAAAGAAGCATCGTGATGTATTTTCAGGGAGCTATGAAGAGATACTAGGGATAGATCCTGAGGTAAACTTACACCATCTTGTTCTCCCAGCAAAACCTTGTGGGTTCAAAAAACCTCCCAGAAAGATGGATCCTTCCCACAGTGCCATGGTCGAGGCTGAGGTTGATATGCTCATTAAATAAAACTTCTTCAAGAAGGTACAATATCTTAGATGGTTAGATATCATTGTGCCCGTCAAGAAGAATAATGGACAAATCAGAGTCTGCATCGACTTTGGAGATCTCATTTGTCCCTGTCTGAAGGATTAATTTACCCTTCCTATGATAGAACTATTGATTAACGCTATCATTGGTCTCCAGGATCTCTCTTTCATGGATGGGAAATCTGAATATAATCACATCTGAATGGACCTCGATGATTAAAAGTGCACCACATTCAATGCACCACAAGGTACATTCTGCAACTAGGTAATTACTTTCAGTTTAAAGAATGCAGGTGAAACCTACCAGTGTGCCATGCACCGCATATTCATGAAGATGCTCAGGACATTGGTGGAATTATATGTGGATGAACTAGTAGTTAAATCTCTCCAATGTTAAGACCATCTCAGGGATCTTGAGAAAGTGTTTGGCTTCTTATGTTCAACCCATCTGAAGATAATCCCCTTGATGTGTGACTTCGGGGTAACCTCTAAAAAGTTTCTTGGCTTCATTGTTAGATAAAAATCAATTGAGTTTTATCCATAAAAGATTAAGTTCATCAGTCAGATGTATCCTCTAACCAACATTTGGGCGCTCTAAGGCTTTCCAGGCCACATAGCCTACAAATACCTATTCATTGAAAATCTATATGGAAAGTGTAATCCCTTTTACCATCTCATAAAGAAAGGTGTTGATTATTAATTGAATGAGTACTTTCAAACTTTGTTTGAAGAAATCAATCAGTACCTCCTACAACCTCGGGTTATGATGCCGCACATTCTTGAAATGTCACTGGTCCTCTATGTGACTGCTCTGGAACTATCCCTCATTTCCCTTCTCACCCAAAATAAACAATGAGGGAATAAGGAATAGTTTATACTATCTCAGATGTAGGCTCCTCGATACAGAGACTAGATATTCCTCTATCTAGAAGATATTCCTTTCATTGGTATTCGTAGTGTAGAAATTATGACATTACTTGTAGCACCATGAGATATAGCTAGTGTCCCGAGGGGATCCACTGAAGTACATTATAAATTGTCCCATGTTGACAGGTCTTCTAGCTCAGTGGCCAGTGGTCCTTCAATAGTTCGACATCAATTTTTTCCTCTAGAAGGATATCAAGGGATAAGAATTGGAATAATTTCTTACTACTCATCCATCAGTCGCAGAGTAGTCTTTGGGTCCTAACTTTCTAGATGAGGCAATCCTCTCACTGGATCAAGCGATTTTGTGTTGGAAAATTCAGTTTGATGGTGCTTCTCGAAGCCCTACCGATAGGAGACTCAATGATCCCAGAATCAACAGAGTAGGCCTGGGCATCTTCTTCATCAATCTTGCACAAGTGGTCCTTCCCTATTCGTTCTTGTTATTAGAAGGATGTACCAAAAATGAGGCATAGTATCAGTATCCCAACACTGGTCTTGATTTGGAACTTGAGATTGATGTTACCCACCTTCATGTGATGGGGGACACCAAACTAGTCATCAAGCAGATCAATAGTGACAATGTCGTCAGAAATCTAGTGCTCATACCCCTGTTAGTGCATACTCTCCAGCTCATGGCCTAGTTCCCTTCTCGGCCAGAAGTTACTCATGTCCCTCAATCACAAAATGATTGATCTAATGCCCCAGCCATCCTTTCTTCATCTCTTGTAGAGCCTACCCAGGATGACTGGATTATCCATGTGGCACATCAAATATTCATCACTCACATCACTCTAGATAATGATGATAGCCCACAGGTAAGCCACCTTGCCATCGGTGCCTCCACATTAGGACCTATAAATCCCTCTACTGTGGTGTTGGAAGGGACCCCTTACTAGATTAATCCCATTATCAAGTATCTCCAGCATGATAATCTCTTGATATATCGAGCTGAACATGAATGAATATGATGGCGTGCAGTGTGGTTTAACAACCAGAGTGGTCCCAGTCTTGAGAAAATACTCTACAGAAATGTGTTTGATGGGATTCTCATATATTTATTTCAAGAAGGTGATATTTCATAGGTCATGAAGGAATTTCATGCTGATTATTATGGGGATCATCAGGCAGGGCCAAAAAAATTTCATCAGATCCAAAGATTGGGATACTTTTTTTCCCACCATGATCTGTGATTTCATCGAGTCTTCCAAGAGGTTCCATGCATGCCAAATCCATGCCAATTTTGTTCATCAGCTTCCCGAACCTCTGAATACTACCATGTATTATTATCACTTTGTAGTCTGGAGACTCGATGTCATGGGACCATATCTACTAGAAACATCTCTTCAGTGTAGGTTCATCCTGACTGTTATGGATTTTTTTCAAGTGGGAAGAGGAAATTATTCTCATGGAAGTTAAGTCTTGTTCCATCATTGACTTCATGAGCTCCAATGTTATCCACTAATTCAAAGTCCCTCATGTCATCTTCACTGATAATAGAACCAACTTCCAAGAAGTTGAGCTGAAGAAATTGTATGCTAAGTAAAACATATGTTCTAATCATACTTATCGCTATCATGTGCAAGAAAATGGGTAGATCGAGATGTTCAATAAAACCCTCTCTAACATATTTTCAAAGATGGTTGGTCAGAACAAGATGAGTTGGCCGGAAAAACTCCCAAATTCTCTCTAGGATTACCATATGATGACTCATAATTCCACCCAGGTGACTCCATATTCTCTAGTTTGTAGAATAGAGGCAGTCCTTCCCATCAAGATTCAGCTACCCTCACTATGAAAAACCATCTACAATCAATAGACACTAGAAAAAGTAGCCAAAATCCATCTGGATGAACTAGAATTTCTTGACGATAACATGCTTCATGCCTTACACAATCTGAAGTGGCATCAAAATAATATTTCTAGGGATTTAAATAAGAAAGTGTTCCTCCTCTATTTCTTACAAGGTGACGTGGTATTGGATCTGAGAATGCCAATGATACCCAGTAGGAAGCTGCCAATGCTTGAGCCCAAATGGGAGGGACCTTATGTCATTCACAAGGTTTACCCCAATTGTGCATACTCTCTGGTCACTATCGATGTTGATCATATTACGCCTCCCACTAATGAAAAATTCCCCAAGAAGTACTTAGAATAAGGGAATATCTGTCCTTAAAGACATTAAACTTCCTATCCCCATCCTCAAAGATGTTAAACTTCTCATCCTCATCATACAATATGTTAAACTGTAAATGGTCCAAGCTTTACAACCCTAAACAAAGATCCATTTAATCCTGCATGATGATAAACTACGAATTGTGAATACACATCATGGTTTGAGCTCTACGACCTTAAAACAATATCTCCCTCTTCCTTACCTCAAGAAATTAAACTACAAGGGTTCCACCACCCTTCACACATCTAGTAATTTGGATCTCCATCATATTTCACATCTAATAGGACCCCCTTAATAGTCTAGTCTCACGCCACTTTGGCTCACCTACCTTTTTGGGACAACGTTCTGAAAGATCTTGAATGATAATTTGACACAAGTCTTGTATTGAAAATATGGTTAGTGGTCTATACTTAATTATTTGTTCCCATACCTGGTTACAAAAGATTGATACGATGCTGCAAACATGGTCACTAGTAATCCTCAGTTGTTATTGCCATCATCATGGTCTCCCAAATGATGGCCATGATTATTCACCTTATTTCTACCCCTATGTCCCAAGCACACGACATTAAACTGGGCATCTACTGTCTGTTCTCCATGGCCTTAAACTAAGGTCTTTCCACATACTTTTCCCATGATGTTAAATGGAACAACATTTTTATAACTACATTTTGATTGATTCTCATCCTTATGGGATAGGTAGGAATGCCCAAAACTTTCATCTATGGCCCATCCTTAGGTCCCTTGACCTTTATGACCTCTTGGCCCAAGATCTATCTTATAATTGTGCAGTGTAGAACAGACTCTATGTACTCATTCACATCAGGATATTTTTTCTATTACAAACACATCCCCTTGAGAAACTCCTCCTTTCAACGTATTTATCGCACAAAGTTAAACTGCACAAAACTTCTAGAACTATGTTTGGTATGATTCCCTATCTTTATGGGATATGTAGGAGCACCCGGACATTTTGTCTTCAGGTCCATACCAAAAATATATTTCCCCCTAATTTTATTTCTCCTTGAGGGTTCCATGTGGTGTGGTGTGGACTTCTTTAGTCCCCATTCATGTTGGTTTTGCAGTGGTTGCATCATGTGATACTCCTTCCAAGAACTTCCTTCTTTCCACGTCCTTGTCGCATGACATTAAAACTACATGGTATTATCAAAACAACTTTTCTCTTGACTCCTACCCTCATGGGATATGTAGGAATTCCCATACATTTCTTCATTAGGTCCAGCCCAGGTTTCTAGAAATCTTCTCTTCCTTCAAGCCCATTGGCCTAAGATCTCCCTGAAGTACGGGTGTGTTGTGTACTTATGTCCTCATTTACGTTAGGTTTGTAATAGCCACGTCGTGTACCTCTCTCGAGAACTCTCCATCCTTTTTTCCTTGCATCCTTACCGCATGACATGAAATTGTATGGTGTTTCAAGAACTACGTATGAATTGATTCCCATCTGCATGGGATATGTAGCAATGCCTGAACATTTTCTCTTTGGGTCTAGCCCCAGGTCCCTCAACCTTTTATGGCCCCTTGGCCTAAGGCCAGACCTAGTATTTTGCGTGGTGTGGTGTGGGCTTTTTTCCTCATTTACATTGGGTATGTGTTATCATGCAATGTGTATTCCATTTAGAACATCTTTCTTCCATATACTTCCAATCCATGTGATGTTAAACTATGTTGTCTCATCCAACATGACTTTAAACTATTCTGTCTTTTCCATATGATGTTAATGTTCCTAGTTTGGTCTTATCATACAATTTTAAACTATGACACTATCAACCTGACGGCATGATGAAAAATGGCAATGCATTGTGGTGTCCTCGCTTGAGGGGACATAATGTTTGGAATTAGTCATCCACCATGCCATTTTTAAAGGTCTATATATGGATTGATTCCTATGGCGATTCCTAGATTCTTCTATTTGGGGTTATTGTTCCAAAAAAACACACCCACATTAATGAACAAACAAGATCCATCAAATTCCACTTCTATTGGTACATGGAATTGACATGCAAGACAGTATTTCCACTTGAATATGCATCCTACCATAACATTTTCAGAACTATGTTTTCCTTGATTCCCCATATTTATTGGATATTTAGGAATTCTGTTATATTAGGTCCTCAGTTCCAGCATTAGGTTCTTCTATTCCTTCTCTCGCCCCTAGCCTGGGTTCTCTCATGAGATCATGAGTGGTTTGGATGTGAAATTATTTGGTTCTCATTCATGTCGGGTTATTATGTCATGTCGTACAAGTTCCTCTATTAAGAAGCATCTACCCATTGAATCTTTATCGTATGACATTAAACTGCATGTCATTTCAAGAACTATGTATTGATTGATTCCCATTCTAATGGGATATGTAGGAACACCCAGATATTTTCTCTTTTGGTCCAGTCTTAAGTTCATCAATCCATTTTTCCCTTCTTGTTTGTACTTCTAGACCTCTATTATGCCTCACTAATGTGCTCAGATATATTGTGGTGTAGGACTTACAGTGTTGGATTTTTCATGGACATGCTTCCATATGTTTTTGTGCTTCACGTATCTCTTTATTTAGATATCCATCATCTTTCACATCTGAAAGGACCCCTAGATGGTATAGATGCTTTCCCTTATGGCTCTCCTAATGTTTTGGGCCATCTTCCCGAAATATTTCAAATGACATTATGAGACAGGTTTCGCATTTTTAATTGGGTTAGTGGTTGACCCTCGAATGTGAGTTCCCATTTCAGGTCACACAATATAGGTGTTGTGTTTCAAACATGGTAAAAAGGTATCCTCCATCATTATTCCACCCCCATTAAGCCCTAAATAATGGTCACATGATTCACGTCCCTTTCAACTCCATCATATTCAAGTGGAATTTCAAAACCCTTTGTGTTATTCCTCTATCCACCTTTGCTCATTAAGGGGACAAATCAACATCGTGGGGTAATATTTGACTCCACATAATCTCCCCTACAGATTATTCCATTTTTTGTAATGATATTATCCACCCATGTTTCCCACACCGATCATAGATCATGTGGGATTGGGGATATGGGTAAGGTTTGTGTCTACATGGAAGAACCACACTTCTTTTGGTCTGAACCCTATGACCATAATCTTGTAGTTCATGTCTTAAACTAGACACCCAAGTATAGGAATCATGAATCTAAAAAGTGTGTGCATTCTCTTTGAAATTTGTGATGTGGTGTTGGATTTTTTCCTCATTCACGTCGGGATTTCTTTATAGAATCTCATTACATATTTTCTCCTGGGAAGTCTCACCTTATGTTCTGATCATTATGACCATAAACTAAGATCTCTTACATCCTCATTGTATGACACTAAAATACGCCTTTTTCACCTAGGATGTGTAACAATAAATTACTCATCCATACGGTGTATTAACTCGAGAAGATTTCTCCCCCTTTTGGTATTGGATACATGTCGTACCACCTTCAAGAACTACATATAGCTTTTTTCCCATCCTTATGCGATACGTAGTGATGCCCAAACTTCTTATTTGTGGTCCAGTCGCAAATAGTTTTACCTCCCCGGCCCCTTCTGTCCTAGGAACTCCCAAAAAAAAGTACATGGTGTGGTGAATAACTCTTTGGTCCTCATTCATGTTAGGATTATTATAACCGTTCCATGTACTCCCTTTGATATTACCACTCCTTGTGTTCGTTCATCATGATGCTTAAACTGCATGGGTAATGTTCGTGCTTCACACATTCCTTCATTTGGGTTTTCATTATCTTTCACATTTGAAGGGAACCCCTAATAGCATGGATTATAGGACTAAGTGATCTCATATTATCCTAGTCCAACTTCTCAATGGATTTTCAACAACAATTTGATGCAAATCCCGTGTCTGAAATATGGTCAGTGGTCAACCCTCATTGTTCTGTTCCCATTCTAGGCTAACAAAAAACGGATGTTCTATTACAAACATGGTCAATAGTTTTCCTTTTTCATTACGTCACTCCCATTTCATCCCAAATATCTAATATTGTGAATCGTATGTTTAATTACCTGTTATGTTTTATGGATCATTGACACCTCTGGTGTAGTAACTCTGTTGATCCACGCGTGTTGAGTAGAAATGTTGGTTTTTCTAGGATTTTCCCCACTCAAAATTTTGTTTCACTGTTGTACTCTCTCATTAGATGGAAAGGGCCTGACTCTGCTCCTTGTTTCCTACACCGAGCATGGATCACATTGGATTAGGGGTCGTGGTAAGGTAATATCCATATACAAGACTGTGTGATCCGTAGTTTCTACAAATAACCTTAAACGGTGACACTATCTTCCAAAAACCATATGACATTAAACTTTACAAACTGAAAATAACTTAATTATTGATTCATGCCTTTGTTGGATACATAGAGACATTTGGGCATCTGATCCCCATGTCCAGCCACTAAATGGTAAACTCCATGTCTTGTTCATCTTGGCCCCAACTTCCCTTTTAGGAATTTTCATTCTAGAGAAGACCTCTCTGCACCTCATTCATGCCAGGTTATGAACCACACCAAATATTTATCCTTTGGGGTTCTCATATCTTCTATGCATATCTTTAAACTATGGACCTACCCTAAACATGTTTAGGATTCCCCATGAAAATTAGGAGACGCATAAGCTTCCTCTCCAGAGAGGATTTCCCCCTTCTAGTGTTGGTCTCTAACCATGTTATGCTTAAAAACTATGTTTGGCTTGATTCTCATCCTTATGGGATACGTAGCGATGCCCAGGCATTTCACCATGGGCCTAGCCCTAGGATCATTAACTTTCCTGGTTCTTTTCCCTTAATTATGGTCTAAACTATATGACTCTAAACTATGAGTCCCCAGTCCATGTAACATGACTTTAAACTATTGAGTTGCGTCCATGTGGTATGACCTTAAGCTATGTGCAACGTCTTGATTATACGATGTTAAACTATTTCATGCATCATCCTCACCGTATGATGCTAAAATACATTGTTCATTCCCCTTTGTTAGGATTTATTCCAACACCCCTAGAATTATCCCGCTCGAGTGCTATTGCATGTTGGGAGAGGGAATTTTGGTTGTTTCGAGAATTTTATTCTCTATCCATGGCCCCCTTTTCATTATGGAAACTCTGGGTGGTCATTAAGACCCTGTATGTCTGGTGATTGGTTGGAACTCTCGTATTCAAAGGG
This sequence comes from Viscum album, assembly GCA_963277665.1. NCBI lineage: Eukaryota > Viridiplantae > Streptophyta > Magnoliopsida > Santalales > Viscaceae > Viscum > Viscum album. The sequence goes on from OY728161.1 coordinate 1,259,765,059, forward strand.
AAAAATTATGAAGACATCTATTGTTTCTCACATCAGGAAACACCCATGTGAACTTCGGGATTGATCGTTGGATATTTCATAGATACGATCAAGATGTAGTAATCAAAGAAAATAATGGGATGCATGCACATAGCCAAAATAAACAAGAAAGTATGAAATTATGTTTGTAAGTTAATACAAGTTACTACACCCATGGATTGGCCCCTACAATAGATGGATTGACCTCCTAAAATGAGCATTCCAACTGCACCACTCTTTGGAGTGTGACCTCTAGAATTTTCTCTTTCCTATTAAGCTCCCTCTCATCTTCACTGGCCACGAGGTGCAATTCATCAGCCCTGATGCACACCTGGTCTTCATCAGCCTAGATTTTATCCATCTCATGGGATGATCTCTTCATCTACTCCTTATCTTCTATAAACCATGCCTTTAATTGATATATGAATTCTTATGGGTGCTAATAAAAGCATAATGTTCATTCACCCACACCCTCAAATGTCGGACTTCATGCTCAGCCTCTTGAAGTTTCTGAATATTGATGGCCTTTATCTACTTGAAAACAATACTAAGTTCATGAGTGTCCTCCCACACCTTCTCAACAAGGTAGTATTGAATAAGTATGTGAGGATGTCAAGCATCCACTCCACTAGTGCATAGTTTTCACAGATGGGGGCGATGTTTTCTCATCTGACTTATCCACTCTGATTTTGGGGTGTTATCGATGAAATGTTTGATCAATTTCCATGACTGGTGGCAGACAACCTTTTTATCATCTTCCTCAGAAGTGGTCTTGTCCCACTCCTCTGGTTCAACGGGTTAATATTTGTAAAATTCATCCAAGATCTCAGCAGTAGGATCTTCTTCATCTTGGTCTTTATCACTTGATTCAAATTCAATGATGTTCACCTGGTCAACTCCAGACACTGTCTCACCATTAGTATCTCTCATCACCACTAGTCACTCATAAGGAACTATGTCCCAGTCATCATGGGAACTCAGTACTATAGATATCAACACCCCTCTTTAGAGATAAGCCTTGAGTCTTCCAGCCATTTTCACCAGCAACATGTGTACGATCCTAGAAACTATGCAGGCATGTGTCGTGTTATCCAATTTGACCAATCAGGCAACAGGTACAGATCTGAAGCATTAGACTTACCCTAGGAAAACCATTTGATCTTTCATTAGGTCTATCATGGTCAGGAGGCCAATATTAGTACATCTGTATAGGATTGTGGGGTCTGAATATCTTGATGAGGCTACCCATGCTCCCCCACCACTACTAGATTCTGCAACCATTATCTCTCTTGTTTCAGGTCCCGGTGTTTGGTTCTCTACACCTAGAATACCTTCATTCCCATCATAGGGAGTGGATGATTAAATATTCTTCTTCACAGATAACTATCAATTGAGAAACCAATATAATCTAAGAAGGGAACTGGAACAGTGAAGGGAAGTGGGAACTCACTTCTAGAGTTACAAAAAACTCGCCAAAGGAAATTCCCCTAGAGGCCACTATTTCACCTTGTTCAAGAGAGGATCCCTTGAAAGGCCCTACTTTTTCTTGGCAAAAATCACCCTCATTGACTTATCCCCACTGATATTTATCTTCATGACTGTGCAAAAAAATACTCTTCTAGTTGAAGTAGTCATGTTCAACAGCACCCTTACCCAATGAATCCTTGGATGTATGTCACTGTGGGAGTATATTAAGTCCACCAATTACATTAAAAACTTTCTTACCTTATAATGTGTAGCGTTGAATCCACCTTTCACAAATTCAATTTCTCCCAGTGTTATCTTGTGCATGTTCAAGTTTGTACACAGGTCGTTAACACAAAGATATTGTTTGCACTTTTCCCAATCTTTCTAGGCCTATGAAAAGAAGAAATTAGAATAAATCATTACCAGATGTAGTTTCTTCCCTGGATCTTGAGGCGAGACCCTGAAAAAGCCTTGGGTTGGTTTTCCTCTCTCTTGGGTCCCCTAGGTGGGGCCACCGAGCCTGACACTATCACCTCTCTCACTTCACCTCCAGCCAGCACTAGTCTGGGGTCAGCTGATTCATGGAATACTGCCCAAGATATTACATCCTCATCACCTTGATTCATGTTGGTACCACCTTCTTAGTGTCCCATCATCATAAATATTCAACGTCATGGTGTAGGGACCACTGCATTTCTGGCCCAGATAGTCAGTCACTTCAGCATCTCACTAGGGTAGGAAACCTCCCAAATCTATGCATAATTGTGAACCAGACCGAATGTAGCATTGGATGAAAAAAATTCATTTAACATCATCCCATCCTACCTTGTAAAAATAATTCAGAGTTGTCACATCACTCACGGGTGGTTCTTGTGGCGCACATTTTTTTACACCTGTGGGGTCATCCTCTGCATGCACTGGAATTGTTGTGTGAACTGGTGTGGGGTATATAGTTCACATATAGGTTCACATACTACTCATGACACCATCACAACTCTACATAAAGATAGAAGATATGATTGCTTCTCTCTAGTGTGTGTGTCATCATCATTATAGGCCCCGGTTGGAAAAGGGAATGGGTGGAAGATGAATTATTCTTCCAGCCCCATCATACCATGCACAGTCCCTGCATCTAGTTTTAATGGGGAACGCTCTGCAATATTCAAAAAAAAATTCTTTTAATTTATCTCAGGTGGAGCAATTGGGTTAATATATTCATATCCCCCCAACGTCTGTCTCAATCCATCTATATAGAAAGTGTAATGGCCCACACACCCACAGCGGCCTCTTTCCCTCACTAATGCACCGTAGTATATGGTATAACTTCTCCAGCACCATTATGCATATATTGATGCATTATCCACCATCCATTTGACCCTCCATGATGAATGTACCTAGTCACACCCCCATATGGGTATCTCTGACTAGGAATATCCACCCACCGATCAGCACCGAGATGAATTTGGCCAGCCAAACTATCAGCCACTGCTCAGTCCTGACGTTTTACCCCCACATTTTCCACTGGCTATCCTCCAGGATTCACTAGTATGAACTTTGTTATACCTACTGATCTCATCATGGACATATGGGGGGCCTTACAGGTATTGTTTCCTCCTCCGGTGGGAAATTCATAAAATAGTTGAACCACTGCATAAAGTGGACGTCTCGGGTTCTCTATTTATCCTCATTTGTACCTTGTACTAGCCTTCAAAATACCATCACCAAAGGTAGAATCTGTTCCCTATCCTCCTAGACGTTCATGGTGGGGATGAACTCATCATACATCCCTCCCATTATTGGGATGCCAAAAATTTAATGAAGGTCCCAGAGGTTGATGCCAACCTCCCTGTGATGCAGGTGAAAAGTGTTGGTATTTGGGGACCACTAGATTAGCAGTTCCAGTATAAACTCCTTTGATTGAGAGATTCTAAATTGGGGGTCCCTGACCACTTCATATAGTCCTACCCATCTCAATAAAATCTTGAACTCTTCACAATACGCACACACCCAATAGGCCCATGCCCACTTGTTGGTGAAGTTTCTACCCTAGCACAGATCCCAAATTTTGATCAACTCCTTCTATGGATTCCTGATCCCTTCCTTGATGATCATCATGCACATAGGTGCAGATGTCTCCTTCGTCAATTCCTTTATTTCAAGTGTCTTGACATGATTTTAAAGGTAATTTGATGTGGTTGGGGTGTGATCTTTTCCAATGTGTCCATCTGTAACCATGCACCATTGGTTTTTCTCAGGGGTACTACTAAACCAATAGGGTGGCTCATCCTTTCTGGTGTCTGGGATGGAGACTTCAACCTAAAAACCAAATTCGTGCAATAGAAGGTGATTTCAAAGAGGGTATTCTTTCTGCACATCTGACAGGCACTCCGTCAATGATTGGTGATCAGAAGTTCTCCAGATGTACTCTCCTATTTTGATATTGTTTTCCATGGCCTCCCTCCAAGAAGCGTCAGCATGATCTTATCCCGCAACCTATTAGGCATCCATTATCTCAAAGAAATAGATAATTTTCTTGGTCGGGGCATAAAGGTTGACCAAAAAAATCATCTACAAAGACCGTTTTAAAAAATAGTCACAAAGCAACTACCCTCTGTGAAATAGACCTGACTTTGGCATGCATCGCAAAGGAAGCAACATATCATGTTTCATGGGTTATCTAAAAGAGTTCATGATTCACCCGACCAAAGAACTATGGTTAACAGAAAATCATTCGTGGAGAGGATGGTTTTTCTAAAAGAGAGCACCGTCACGCTCTTTTGCAAATATTCAGATGCAAACAAACAAATATGGTCCCCTATGTATAGACATAATTGGTGTCGGCTTCGCAGTGACCCACATATGCTCTTCGTGAAACCTCTGTCCCATTCTCAACTTTTCTTCTCTACAAGGGTTGTTTCTTGATCTTCTCTATGACACGACTTCACGATTGACTCTACAATACAGCTCTATACTCTGTCGTATGTTTGATCCTCCTAGTATCACTACTGGAAACTCATGTTTTCCCAATGCTTCTTTACCAACGGTTTAAACAAACCATTGGTAAAGAATCCCTTTCCCAGCGTTTTACTAAAACCCTTGGGAAAGGGGTGTCCAAGGAACCCTTTCCCAATAGTTCAAGAGAACCGTTGGGAAATGGTCACCCTTTACCAACGGTTTGTTTAAACAGTTGGTAAAGGGTCTCTTGGACACCCCTTTCCCAAAGGTTTTTAAAAACCGCTGGGAAATCATTTCCCCAAATACACAATCGGCCGCTCTCTCCCCCATTCGCAACAGAACCCTAATCCTGTCCACGGCTCCGCTGCTCTCAGGACTTCTCCCATCTGAACCTATCAAACTACATCCAAATCATCTCAAATAATGTAATCTATTATTCATACACATAAAATATTTAAGTCCTACCTTTTTTTTATTGTTATTCATCTCATATTTTAGTTTTAAGTATTGATTTTGATGTGTATTTCATTTTTTTGTGTTTTGATTTAATCTAGACTTTATCCATTCCAATCCATTTGATTAATTAAATCCTTAACCCTCCATTGAAGAAGAAGCATCTCAAATTCATTGTCGTTGGATTCTAGATTTTCTAAGTATGTGTTTTTATGATTTTTTCTATCTTGTAATTAATTGTTACTTGGAAATTTATTTATATGTGTTTAATAATTTTTAAAAAAAGTTTTTATGAATTTTTTCCTTAAAATTCCTTGAGGAAATTGTTTTATTAAGATTATTTTTTTTAATAAGGCTTGTGTAATTTAATTTATTATAGTACACTATGTGACTATGTTTGGTATTTAGTAACACATGAGATAACTGGTGTGTGAGAATGTGTTGTGAAAGAGATTTCATGGTTGGTTCAAGATTATATTTACATTTTGAGCCTATTAATGAGTTTTTTTAAAGATATTTTGAGATATTTACCTTATGTTTATTGGTGAAATTTGTGATCTGTAGAGGTGGTTCATGATTAAGACATATAACGACTGCTAAACATGTGGATAAACCTTGCATAGTAGTGAATTCTTGAAATGTTTGATGTTTTTAGTCCTTTTTTATTTGGAGTTTCTTTTGATGGTGATGTTTCTTATTGTTACCTATGATGGGAATTTATTTTAGTTTCAAAATAGGCTGAGAATCCCCCACCATGCACAATGTATGCAACCTCTACCCTTATTTAATCATTTTTTTACATAGCGTATGCAACCTCTACCCTCATTTAATCAGTGAACTCAAGTCATTAATTGAAGCCTTCATTCTCACTAGCATGTAAGAAATTGAATGAAGTAAACCCATCCTCACTTGATTTCTTACCTTAGATAGTGTCCAGCATATAAAATACGAGCTTTTGAATTCATCAGTTAACCAGGATCATATATTCCATTTCCCCCAAGATGATTGTACTAATATAACTTTAGGGTCAATTAAATATGTTTCTCATTGTACAATGTATATTATGTGTCCTTCTTGGCCAATAATCACTTTTATGAGGGTGGGGTTCTTTTCACTACCCATTCTGGCAAGTGTATACATCCATAAAAATGTTAGATAAGTCACAAGTTTAATTCAGTAATGTTGTTATCATTGACATACTTTATTATTAATCTCAAATTTAAAAATAAATGTTTTTGTCTATACTTAATGAAATTAAATCTTTTTACAAGCCATGAAGAACCTATTAGTGTAGAAGCCTAAAATTTATTCACCCTTGGGGTGCGCTTGACATGTGGAAGTAATTGGGTAATGAAAGGTATGGCCATAGAGGGGCCAATAATGAGTTATTGAACACGAGTGAATGATTTTGGATGCCTATAAAACATTATGGGACCTGAGGCATTTACCTCTTATAGACCTAATGAAAATTAATATAAAGAAATTTTAATTTAATTTATGAGTACTTGTTCTTTACATTATTTTAATAGTTCACTACATCGACTAGAAACTTCTTCCTTTATCATTTACTTAAATGTATTTTCTATTACAGTTCAATCCTATTGAATTGTTTATGACAAAATGACTTATATAATTTTTTTTTACAGAATGGACATAAGTTGGATGTATGAAACCAATCAGATCTCAAGCGATTTTCAAAACAATTTGGACAGCTTTATAGATTTTGCATTTCACAATGTTTCAGATAGTGGTCACATACACTGGCCCTGTTCCAATTGTGTTGGTATACCTTGGTTGAGACATGAAGAAGTCAGCTACCACATGACCCAAAATGGTTTTCAAGCCAACTACTTTGTGTGGTATAACAATGGGTAGAAAATGAAATCTAAAAATTGGTTATGATTGTAATGAAAGGACCGGAATGGAGAATTTGTTAGATCGGTTTCTGTTTATTCGTCATCCTGAAAAGGAAAGGATTTCGACTTAATAAGACTTCAATATGAGGACAGATGATTCTTCTAGTGAAAATGATGATATTGATAGGGTGAAAAAATTTAATGATGCTGCCACGACTCCAGTATATCAACAATGCGATAAAATGAAAAAGCTGGAATTTTTAATCCGATTATTTCATGGGAAAACTATGTATGGGATTTCTAATATAGCAATCGATTACATTATTACCCTCTTGAAGCATTTACTTCTAGATGATGCAGATATTCCCTCAAACCACTATATGGCATGGAAGTTAGCTGAGGAACTTGGATTTTCAAGAAACAAAATTCATGTTTGCCCGAAATATTGCAGTTTATTCTGGGAAGAAATCGCTGAACGAAATGATTGTATAAAATGTGGCACATCCCGCTGGAAGTCAAAATATGATGGAACACCATCCCGCGTTCCACATAAAGTAATGTGGAACTTTCCATTGATCCCCATACTCTAGAATCTTTTTATATCTGATGACATATCAATAAAAATGAGATGGAATGATACCAAGAGAAAGAAAACTAATGATGAGTTGGTTCATCCTAAAGATGAATTTTCATGGATGAAATTGATGCTCGGTATCCTAATTTTGCAGCTGACGTGTGTAATGTGAGTTCGGGTCTTTCATGTGACAGTTTTAATCTGTTTGGGAAGATGCTTACTTCGCACAGCACATGGCCAGTTTTTATACACATTTATAATCTTCCCTCATGGTTGTTTATGAAAAAACCTTTCACTTTTATGAGTATACTCAAATCTAGTCCTTCTGATCTCAACATTGATATTTATGTATACATGCAACCTTTAATAAAAGAGTTGAAACTTCTTTGGGATGTGGGTGTGCGCACATACGTTGCATGTTCGAAAGACATATTTCATATGCGTGATGTGCTTATGTGGATGATCAATGATTTTCCAGCTTATGCAATGATGTCTGGATGGAGCACAAAGGGAAAACTGTCATGTCCAGTTTGTATGAAGAATACACGATCCAGAAGACTGAAACATCATTGTAGTTTCAGTTTTATGGGACATTGACGATTCTTTCCAAAGGAACATCCATATAGAATGAATCATCTAAGATTTTAAAATACCATAGAGACTGATGATCCAACTCAGTGTATGTCTGGAACTGATGTGCTTAATGAATTGAAATATTTCAGTTTTTCGTTCGGGAAGGGTCAAATGAAATCTGGAAAGAGAAATAATGTTCCCACTGAAACCTATTACAATTGGAGGAAGAGGAGTATCTTTTTTGATTTGCCTTATTGGTCAACCAATTTGTTACGTCATTGCTTAGACGTAATGCATATTGAAAAGAATATATAAGAAATATTGCTTTCGGTTCTTCTAAATGTCAATGGGAAGACAAAAGATGATTTACGATCTCGGCGTGACTTGGTGGATTGGGGCATCAGACCAGAATTACATCCTATTCATATTAGTGAAAATAAATGGAAAATTCCATGTGATTCTAATGTGATGACACCTACGGGAAAAAAAATTCTATAATTATTAGAGACTATTAGAGTTCCTGATGTCTATTCAAGAAACATATCTAAACGGGTCAACAGAAGAGAGTTGAAGCTAAAATATTTGAAGACTCATGATTACCACGTTCTACTGCATGAGTTGCTTCCAATAGCAATCCGTCATCTTTTGTACAATAATGTAAGGGTGGATGTTATTCGGTTGTGTCATTTGTTTAGAGATCTTTGTGCTAAGAAGTTATCCAAGTCTTTATTGCAAAAAAATGTTGGCAGATGCCCCATTAATTTTGTGTGAGTTGGAGAAAATATTTCCTCCATCATTTTTCACATGCATGCTGCATCTAACTATCCATATTCCCACTGAAATACTTCTCGGAGGACCTTTTTCTTTTCATTGGATGTATCCAACTGAAAGAAATATGTTCACATTAAAGTCTTATGTCCGAAACAGAAATCATCCTAAAGGTTCTATCATGAACGGTTACTTGGCTCAAGAATGTATGGATTTCTGCTCGATGTATTTGTTTGATATTACTACAATATTGAACAGAACAATGAGAAATGAAGAAGAACACTATGAGAAAATTGAACCCAGTTTTCCATCACTTCCTCAAACAGGAGGAATTCCTGGATCATATACATTTAAGACATTAAGCCATGAAGAGCGGGAGATGGCACATCGCACAGTTTTGTTCAACTGTGATTTGTTTGATGACTATATCAGGTAACTAAATTGATTATGTATATCTTACATATATATCTGTTAAACTATTCATATTTTTTATCTACAAGGAACATAAAACAATGATAAATAGGAAGCATCGTTCTTTATCTTTGAGAATGAGAGAGACTTTGCATAGCAAAGAGTTTTCTGCTTGGTTAAAATTGAAGGTAAAAATATTAATGTCTAAAATAATTATATCAATATTTAATTAAGTTTAATAGTAAATTATATTACAGGTATTGAGTTTGTCTATTGACTCTGTCTCTGATGAAATAAGAGCTTTGGATTTTGGTCCTAATACCATGGTTCGTGATTGTAAATCAATTGTTATCAATGGGTACAAATTTATTGTCACTGAATGAGAAAAGAACATGAGAACACAACATGATGGTGTTATGGTTACTGCCACAACATATTGTTATGAAAATGCATCAGATAGTAGACCGCGATTTGAAAATGTGGGTTATTATGGAGTTGTTGAGAAAATAATAATATTGGATTATTACTCTCATGGATGAGTCACAATGATTAAATTTCATTGGTTTGATTTGATGACGAGACATGGCACATTTATTGATGATTTTTTATTTTGAGTAATTAATATGACTCGCACTCTTGATACCGAAGAACCATATGTGTTGGAATTAATGGCTAAACAAGTTTTTTATGTCAAAGACCAACTTCGACCTGAATTTGGTGTCATAGTTGAAGTAATTCCAAGACATATTTTTGATGATGGTGATGATGGAATTTACACTGTCCCTAGTTCCATTGGAACCAATCCATTTATTTCTTTTGATGACTCCAATAGCTCAATTGTCAGAGTTGATTGTGAACCTGAAGTTGTGGTTGAAAATATATATAATCATTCATCCATGTTCTCAATTCTTTTGGTTTACCTCGAGTTGGGTTGTTAAGGTTGGTAATATTCAAATTGATTTAGTATTGATCACAAATATGTTTTAGCTGACTTGACTATTATATGAATTTTCAATGTTTATTAGTTGCAGTTTTATTTGAATTGCATTTTCTAATTTGGAATTGAACTGTATTCAAACCTAGTCAAACATTATTTATAACATAGTCAACATTACAACATGTATGATTTATTAATCCATTAAAGCTCCTCTAAAACAATTGATAGCTATATTACCAATTAATCCTCCTATTCCCTCATATATTTAGTTTTTTGGGTTACACATTAGTTTAATTTTTCTAATTAATTAAATATTTGTTTTCAAAAGCAGGAAATGAAGCCAATTGAAGAGAGACGAAGGATAAAAATGATGGAGAAAAATTGTCGAATGACGGAGTTGGGAATTCTATCATTAGTGCCTGTAGTGAGTAATTTATTTCAAATTGATATATTTAAAGAATATATAATGTCATGTGATTAATTTTTTTGTAAACATTTTTGTAAGATCCAACTATACGTCGACAGTTATTTGATGAGGAGCCTAGTAATGGTCCTAGTAATCAGGTCGGTGGTACGAGGAGGGTTCGTACTAGAGGTGGACGAGCAGCTGCGCGTACCCGACTAGACCCTGTCCCTCCCACTGACATGTCATCCTTCCCACATTCTGATCCAAGTGTGTCATTAGGGACACGTGGGATATTTAGGCCTCCCATGTTTTCGCTACCTTCTACATCTTCTAGGCCATCATTTTCACATCCCATGATGATTCCCACTCCCCAGTCACAATCTGGTCAGACAGCTGTCCCATCTTCTTTTCCTTCTACTTATGTCTCTTCGAGCTTCTGTATTCCATCGTCTTCGACTCCTGTTCCACCATAGGGTGTTCCATTAGTTTCTGTGTATCCAGCGGCACTCAACGATCAGACCGGCACAGGTATATTTATAGAACCCTAACAAATATTTATAGTAATATTTATTTTCATTATAACATGTTTTGATAAAATGTTTGTTTTTCTTTCATGACAGATACATATACTGACAGGAGGCATGGGTGAGGGCGTACATGAATGTGTTCGGTGTAGAACCGCTGCACACAGGTTATGGTGGATTATAATGAAGACAACCAAATGGTTGAAAAAATAGGGCGGCAATGTTGGAGTTTTTTGGAGACGCTTTCCAAATACTCCGACATCATTCCTGTCATCCCGCTATCGTGGAGACATTTGCCACATGAGGTCAAGGATAGAGCTTGGGCAGAGATATGGGTAAAAAAAATCTGTTCTATTTAATGCCATGAATTATTTTTTTATTTATATGAATTAATATTTTGATGTCAGCTTTGATTTACTTTTCCCGATGGTGAGGGTGCACGACTGGAATGTCTAAAGGATTTAGGCCATCATTGGAGAGCCTACAAGAATGATTTGTATATTGGCTGGGTTTCTAGAGTTGGCACTGAGTTAGAGGTGGTATCAGTGGTGGATGATTGTCCTATAAGGAATTATCGTCAGAAGATTACTCATTGGACGAGTACCCAGTTTAAGGTATTAATTACATTTGAGGTATTTAAATAATAACTTTCATGTTATGAATTAATACTATCTGTTGAATTTTCAAATTTTATTTAGGAATCATCTAGAAAAAATAAAAATAACATTGATGAAAAAAAATACCTCCACACACTAGGACGCACTACGATGCCTGATCATGAGAGGAAGCAGGTATGACAATTGTTTATAAGTTTTCTTTACGGCTTAAACTTTCTTTTGTTTCCCCAATTATTTAATATTTTGCTAAATTTTTTATATAACTTTAGTTTTCAATGTCATTTTATAGGAAAATACAAAATATTGAAGGATGTGTGCCTCGAGCAAAAATGTTTTGCTCGAGTAGACGGAAAAAAGATGGATGTGCCGTCAACGAAGTGACTCAACAGCAGATTGTAAGTTTTAATCTGTTGAATTTATATTTTAATATCTATTTTTTAACTTAATGATATATTTATATTTGTAACAGAATACTTTAGAGGCCCTCGATTCCCAAGAACCAGACAATTTTGGGCCAACAGATCACTTACATCAGGTGTTGGGAGAGGAGCATCCTGGCAGAGTATGTTGCTGACCTAGGATAGCCCCGACGAGGTATTGGCCCTCCAAAGGTATGAGCTATAGTGAAACCGAGCTGCAGAAAGTTATGGAACAGGCCGAACAGGCTGAGAAAAGGGCCACAGAGATGGCGGAATAGTCTGCTAGGGCAAACAGTGTGTTTATGAAATTTATTGAAGTTCTACATCCAACACTTCTAGCAGAGGCCATCCTAGATTTTGATAAATATATGTCGTCGATACATTCTATATATGGTGCACCAGTTGGTAGTTTTAGTGGTGTTCAGGATGATGTCCATCTTGACTATGATGATGCCGAGGAGTCTGATGTGGAAGAGGAGGGAGAGGAGGAGGGCGAGGTGGGTGGCGAGGGCGAGGAGGAGGGTGAGGGTGAGGAGGAGGGCGATGAGGAGGGTGAGTACGATGATGGGGACAAGGATGAGGGTGATGATGATGGTGATGATGGTTATGGTGAGGTGGGACAAATTGATCCATTACATTTTTGACTAATATTACAGAGATTTGATATTTAATCTATTCTAGTTGTTGGTTTTATCTATACTCGTAGTATAGTATTGGAGTTGAGTTATTTTTATATATTATCTATTTTTATGGATGTTTTTGTCTTTTATTGGTTGTGTGTTTAGGAACCCCCCCCCCTCCTTCTTGGACCCTGTACAACCCCCCACCATCCTCCTTGGACCTCGGACAGCCCCCCCACCATCCTCCTTGGTCCCTGGACAGTCCCCCGGACGAACAGCCCCCTGGACAGTCCCCCGGACAGCCCCCCCCCCCCCTTCTCCCTGGACCCTAGATATCCCCCCAAGCAGCCCCCTGGACATCCCCCCCCCCTCCCACCCTCCTCCTTGGACCCCGGACAACCCCTCGAACACCCCCACACAGCCCCCCCCCCCCCCCCACTACCCTCCTTGGTCCCCAGACAGCCCCCCGGACACCCACCAGACAGCCCCCAGACAGCCCCCCCACCCTCCTTGATTTCATCTACTACTAGAAAATCTATAATATATATTTTATTTATTTTCATAATGATAATCAATGTAAATCACATTTACACATCTAATCAATATCATAGATTTTTGGTATGTTATAAAAGGGATGTATTCATTGGGCATGACATTGTTAGCTCTGAAATGTTTCATAGCATGATAAACTAAAATCTATTCCATACTAAGAATGATATAAAAATATTCTATATGAATGTCCACCATATTTTAAGTAAATACCATTCCACTAATAGAAACATGAGGACTCTCATAAATCATGTTTACCTTAATATTTCCACAAGGATTTTTAGTAAAAGTTTTATCTTCTATTAATTTTCATATATTCTCATTTTAAATTTAAATTTTTCATAAATAAATTAATTTAATGACCCATAGTCAAATAGTGTATTTGAATAATGTGAATAAACAACTAACATACCACTCTAATTGTGTCTCTTTTGTTCAAAATGGATAGGATTATAAGTGAAAAAAAACTACTGGGATACGGAAAACTGACCAAATGCATTCATATTCTATTGATAATTTATCACAACGATTCATGGGTCATATGTCACGTGTACGAGTCAACCCCGCCTTGTTTTGAGGCACGGTGTGGCCATGATCACTCTAAGTGTCTCTCATTTGTTTAAAATGGACAACATTTTAAGTACATACGGAAAAATGATCAAACGTATTCTAATTGTGTTGATACTTTAGGAAAACGATCCATGGGTCATATGTGACATGTATGAATCAACCCCTCCTCAATCGGAGACGTTGTGTGGCCGGAACCACTCAAAGTGTCTGTCTTTTGTTTCAAAATGACATCATTTTAAGTGAAAAACATCAACTGGCATACGGGAAACCGACCAAATGCATTCGGATTGTGTCGATAATTTAAAACAAAAATCCATGAGTCATATGTGACGTGTACGAATCAACCCCGCCTCAATCTAAGATGCGGTGTGGCCGGCACCACTCAAAGTGTTTGTCTTTTGTTTCAAAAGGACATCATTTTAAGTGAAAAGCATCAACTGGCATACAAAAAACTGACCAAATGCATCCAAATTGTGTTCATACTTTAGGAAAATTATTCATGAGTCATTTGAGACGTGTACGAGTCAACCCCATTTAAATACAAGACGCAGTGTGGCCGGCACCACTCTAACTATGTCTCTTTTGTTTAGAATGTATAGGATTATAAGTGAAAAGAACAACTGGCATACGGAAAACTGACCAAACGCATTAGGAATCTGTTGATAGTTTATCAGAATGATCCATGAGTCATATGTTACGTGTACGGTCTAACTCGGGCTTAATCCAAGTCGCGGTGTGGTCGGGATTAGTCTAAGTGTCTCTCTTTTGTTTAAAATGGACAACATTTTAAGTACATACGTAAAACCGACCAAACACATTCGGTTTCTATTAGAACTTTAGGAGAAAGAACCATGGGTCATATGTGATGTGTACGAGTCAACCTTGCCACAATCTTAGGTGTGGTGTGGCCAACACCACTAAAAGTGTCTCTTTTGTTTAAAATTGACTTCATTTTAAGTGAAAACAACAACTAGCATATGAAAAACCAACCAAATGGATTCTGATTGTGTCGATACTCTAGCACAACAATCCATGGGTCATATGTGACGTGTAAAATTTAACCCCGCCTCAATCCGAGATGTGGTGTGGCTGACACCATTCATAGTGTCTCGCTTTGGTTTTAAATGGACATCATTTTAAGTGAAAACAACAACTGACATACAAAAAACTGGCCAAATGCATTCTAAATGTGTTGATGCTTTAGTACAACGATCAATGGGTCATATGGGATGTGTACGAGTCAACCCTGACTTAATCTGAGGCACGGTGTGGCCGAGATCACTCTAAGTGTCTCTCTTTTGTTTAAAATGGACAACATTTTAAGTACATATGGAAAACCAACCAAAAGCATTCAATTTCCATTGAAACTTTAGGAAAACGATCCATGGGTCATATGTGACATGTACGAATCAACCTTGACTCAATATGAGACGTTGTGTTGCCAGAACCACTCAAAGTGTCTATCTTTTGTTTCAAAAGGACATCATTTTAAGTGAAAACATCAACTGGCATACAGAAAACTGACCAAACGCATTATTATTTTGTTGATACATTAAGAAAATGATTCATGGGTCATTTGAGACATGTATGAGTCAACCCCGTTTAAATATGAGATGCGGTGTGGCCAGCACCACTCGAACTATGTCTCTTTTGTTTAAAATGGACAGGATTATAAGTGAAAAGAACAACTGGCATACGGAAAACCGACCAAACACATTCAAAATCTGTTGATAACTTATCACAATGATCCATGAGTCATATGTGACATGTACGGGCTAACCCGGGCTCAATCTGAGTCGCAGTGTGGTCGGGATCAGTCTAAGTGTCTCTCTTTTGTTTAAAATGGACAACATTTTAAGTACATATGGAAAACCAACCAAAAGCATTCGGTTTCGGTTGTAACTTTAGGAGAATGAACCATGGGTCATATGTGACGTGTACGAGTCAACCTCACCTCAATCCGAGGTGTGGTGTGGCCGAAACCACTCAAAGTGTCTCTCTTTTGTTTAAAATTGACTTCATTTTAAGTGAAAACAACAACTAGCATGCATAAAATCGACCAAACAGATTCTGATTGTGTCGATACTCTAGAACAACGATCCATGGGTCATATATGACATGTACATGTCAACCCCGCCTAAATCCGAGACGCGGTGTGGCCGATACCATTCATAGTGTCTCTCTTTTGTTTAAAATGGACATCATTTTAAGTGAAAACAACAACTGACATACGAAAAACTGACCAAATGCATTCGAAATATGTTTATTCTTTAGGACAACGATCCATGGGTCATATGTGACATGTACGAGTCAACCCCTCCTAAATATGAGGCACGGTGTGGCCGGGATCACTCTAAGTGGCTCTCTTTTGTTTAAAATGGACAACATTTTAAGTACATATGGAAACCGGCCAAACGCATTCTATTTCCATTAAAACATTAGTAGAACGATCCATGGTTCATATGTGACGTGTAAGAATCAACCCTGCCTCAATCTAAGATGCAGTGTGGCCGACACCACTCAAAGTGTCTGTATTTTGTTTAAAATTGACTTCATTTTAAGTGAAAACAACAACGAGCATACGAAAAACCGACCAAAAAGATTCTGATTGTGTCGATACTTTTGAACAATGATCCATGGTTCATATGTGATGTGAATGAGTCAACCCCGCCTCAATCTGAGACATGGTGTGGCCGACACCATTCATATTTTCTCTCTTTTTTTAAAATGGACATCATTTTAAGTGAAAACAACAACTGACATACGAAAAACTAACCAAATTCATTCGAAATGTGTTGATGCTTTAGGACAACGATCCATGGGTCATATGTGACATGTACGAGTCAACCTAGCCTTAATCTGAGGCATGGTGTGGCTGGCGTCACTCTAAGTGGCTCTCTTTTGTTTAAAATGGACAACATTTTAAGTACATACGGAAAACCGACCAAACGCATTCGGTTTATGTTGAAACTTTAGGAGAACGATCCATGGGTCATATGTGACGTGTACGAATCAACCCCGCCTCAATATGAGTTGTGGTGTGGTTGGCACCACTCAAAGTGTCTGTCTTTTTTTTCAAAAGGACATCATTTTAAGTGAAAAACATCAACTGGCATACGGAAAACCGATCAAACGCTTTCGGAATATGTTTATACTTTAGGAAAATGATCTATGGGTCATTTTTGATGTGTACGAGTTAACCTCGCCTCAATCCGAGGTACGGTGTGGCCGGTATCACTCCAGGTGTATGTATTTTATTTAAAATGGACATCATTTCAGGTAAAAATATATGGTATACAAAAAACGATCAAATTATGAATTGAATTTCGGATTCCACATATAATTTTATTCTAAATTTTAAATTGAATTCTAAATTAATTATGTATGTTTATTAATTCTAATTTAATTATGGATTGTATAGTTCCATGATGCATTATATGTTAAATGTGTATGAATTTGTTCTCTATATGTATGTGTTAGTTGGATATTGCAGATACAATAATTGTATATGTATGTGTTAGTTTATTGCAGGTACAATTATTGGATTGAAAATGAGATGGAATTGAAATAACACACTAAAACCAACTAACACATACATATAGAAAGTGTCTCAGGTTTATTTGAAATAGACAACATTTTAAATGAAAACAACAACTGACATACGGAAAACTGACTAAACACATTCATATTTAGATGAAACTTTAGGAAAATGATCCATAGATTATATGTGACATGTATGTGTCAACCCAGCCTCAATCTGAGGTGCAGAGTGGTCGACACCACTCTAAGTGTCTCTATATTGTTTAAAATGGACTTCATTTTAATTGAAAACAACAACTGACATACGGTAAACTGACCAAACACATTCGGATTCTGTTGAAACTTTATAAAAATGATCCATGGGTCATATGTGACATGTAAGAGTCAACAGAGCCTCAATATGAGTCATAGTGTGTCCGGGATCACTCTAAGTGTCTCTCTTTTGTTTAAAATGGAAAACATTTTAAGTACATACGGAAAACCGACCAAACGGATTCTGATTGTGTTGATACTTTAGAACAACGATCCATGGGTAATATATGATGTCCATGAGTAAACCCCACCTTAATCCAAGGCATGTTGTGGCCAGCACCACCCAAAGTGTCTCTCTTTAGTTTAAAATGGACTTCATTTTAAGTGAAAACCACAACTAACATATGGAAAACCGACAAAACTCATTCGGATTCTGTTATACCTTTAGTAAAATGATCCATGGGTCATTTGTGATGTGTATGAGTCAAATCCACCTCAATCCAAGGTACGGTGTGGCCAGAACCACTCAAATTGTCTCTCTTTCGTTTAAAATAGACTTCATTTTAAGTGAAAACAATAAATGACATACGGAAAACTGACCAAATGCATTCGAATTCCATTGAAACTTTAGGAAAAAGATCCTTGGGTCATATGTGACGTCTACAAGTCAACCCCGCCTCAATCTGAGGCCTGGTGTGGGTGGCACCACTCAAAGTGTCTCACTTTTTTTTTGAAATGAATAACATTTTAAGTGAAAACAATAATTGGCATACGAAAAACCAACCAAATGCTTTCAAAATATGTTGATACTTTAGGAAAACGATCCATGGGTCATATATAATATGTACGAGTCAACCACATTTCAATTTGAGCCACGATGTGGCCGATATTACTCCAAGTGTTTGTATTTTGTTTAAAATGGACATCATTTTTAGTAAAAACAACTGGTATACGAAAATACGAACAAACATATTCGTATTCTGTTGATAGTTATTCAGTTTTTTATGTATTTTATTGATAATTGATAATTAAATTATGTATGTATTCAATTATGAATTGAATCATGGATTCAACATATAATTGTCATTTAATTTTAAATTGAATTCTAAATCCGTTATGTATGTTTATAATTAGGTTATGAATTTTGATTTAATTATGGATGTGTATAGTTCAAGAATGCATTATATGTTAAATATGTATGAATTTGTTCTCTATATGTGTGTATTAGTTTGTTATTGCAGGTATAGTAATTGCAAAGGAACAGAATGGAGGTTGGTGTGAAAAATTGGAGGTTGGTGTGCACAATTGGAGTCTTCTGTGCAAATTGCAGGTTGTTGTGAAATATACATAGCAAGCCTATGCCAACGGATCGAAACCTTTGGCATAGGCTTGTAATAAGACTTTCCCATAAATTTACAAACCATTGGGAAAGATTACTATGGATTTTTTTTTCCAATGGTTCTCTTTGAACCGTTGGAAAAAACCATTCCAAACGGTTCTAAACCATTGGAAAAATCCATTCCCAACAGTTCTAAACCATTGGGAAAGAGCTTATTTTCACCACTTTTACCAACGGTTTAGTGTAAACTGTTGGTAAAACTTATGCCAAAGGTTTGGTTAAACTACTGGCATAGGTTAATTTTACTAACCTATACCAATGGTTCTTTGTAAACCATTGGGATAGGTTTTCCCAACAGCTTACTTCCCCATGGTTTGCAGAACCATTGGTATATGTTATACCAACGGTTCTACGGCCTTTCCCAATAGTTTTGAACCGTTGGGAAAGTCCCCATTTATAGTAGTGTATCTTCGGCGTCTTACCCTCAGAATCCAACCCTATTTTCCTTCATATCCAATTCTTACTGGGGAATTTGTTGGTTCTGAAATCCATTAAACTTAGGAAGAAAACTCATCAATATTGTAGAGTTAATTGGCACTCAAAATGGGCTCTAAATCCATCAAAACCATCCCCAAGGGATCCTTCACAAAGCCCTCTACAAGGTTATCCCACCTTCACAAGGACCACCTTTGCAATCATCTCCACAACGTCACAGATCATCTGCGAGTCTGATGTATTCTGATGTAGTGTGTCCTCTTTGTGGTGTCATCGGTCTCTGTGGCCCGCTCTGTGTCGTCCACCTTGGAGATCCTCTCTGCTACATCCCAAACCCTATGCGAGGTCGATGCATTCCAACAGATCCCCTCCTCTCTACGAATTCACTCCTCTCTATAGCACATTTAATGACCCTTTACAACCTTCATTTCTTATAAATAGAGGGATCATCCCCCCCCCCCTAAAACCACAGTTACTCTTCTCATTCACCTTCTGAGCATTATTTTCTCATAGACCTTCATGAAACCAACAGATGGATCACCAAAGGTACTTCACCTCTATAGACTATGCCTCGTCTTCTTCAGGGCCTCCACCTATAGTGGGGATGAAATTTTCAATGGAATATGACCTTCGCAAAGGAGGGAGCCACTTTGGGGTGCTCTAGACTTCACAAAGTGTAAAGCCTTCGTGAAGTACTCTCCAAATAAAGAGGGATTTTCTAAAGCGAAGCTCTGATCTATCAAAGGTTTCCCTTGGTGAAGACTCTTCCCTTTTTGGGGAATCTACCATTTACAAAGACCCTTCCCTTCACAAAGGCACTAACCTTCCCAAAGACTCTTCCTTTTGTGAACATCCTTCCCTTCGCAAATGCCCTTCCCTTTGAGAATATCCTTTTCTTAACAAATTCCATTCTCTTCGCAAAAACCCTCTTCTCACTACAAAGAAAAACAGTATATTAGAGGGGGTTATTTAGAGGGGTTTATGCACAACCCCCTCTAAATTAATTTTTTGTATCATTAGAGGGGGTTTTGCACAACCCCCTCTAATCATTGAATTTAGAGGGGGTTCACAACCCCCTCTAAAATTTTTAGCATATTTTAGTATGTAGTTGGATTTTAGAGACGGTCATGTTAAAACTGTCGCTACTTTAATAATTAGTAGCGCAATATATTTAGTTACATGCACTATATATTTGGTTAGAGGCACTACAAACACAAACACACACACACACACACAAACATATATTCAGTTGAGTTTTAGAGGTGTTACGTGTGTGTGTGTGTGTTATATGGAATTAGTTTTTTTAAGAAAATAGTGGGGGTTCACAACCCCTTATAATGTAAGACATTAGTGGGGGTTAAAAACCCCCTGTAATGTACGACATTAGTGGGGGTTCAAAACCCCCTCTAATGTAAGACATTAATGGGGGTTCAAAACCCCCTCTTAAACCCCCACTAATGTCTTAGATTATAGGAGGTTCACAACCCCCTCTAATTTAAGATCAGAGGGGTTGTGAACCCCTACTATTTTCTTAAAAAAATAATATATATATATATATATTATATATTGTATACATATATGAATGTATTTATAAAATGTATAATATATTATATTCACATAAATATTTAATATATATATATATATATTTTAATTGTGTACGTATAAATATAATATGTATATATATATTCATATTATATTTGGGTAAAATATAAATATAACTATATATATACACACATGTATTCAAATAAATATAAACAATTACAAATAAATATAAAAATACACATTTGCGTTTGTATGTGTTTGATATAAATGTATTTATAAATACATGCATACATAATTTTATTTAAATATATGTAAATATATAATTTATAGAGGTGTGTAGAAAATATATATATATACATATATATTTATATTCATATAAATATAGATACATGTTATTTATTTAATTTATTTAAATAATTTATGAAAATAATGTCTATCCTAATAAACTTATTAATATATATAAATACAATAATATATAAATTATGAGTAAATTTGTTAATATATATATGTTTATTAATATATATGCATATTTTAATATAATTATTATATGCATTTAAATATATTGTTTTAATAATGTTTATTTTAATAAACTTATTAATATATATAAATACAATAATATGTAAATTATATGTAAATTTGTTAATATATATATTTTTATTAGTATATATGAATATTTTAGAAAACATATTATATGTATTTAAATATATTATGAAAATAATTTATATTTTAATAAACTTATATATATTTATAAATAGATTAATATATATAACATATCAAATAACGATAATTGGTGTACTGGTTGGAGCGTAGGTGGAATGTGTTCGAGATTACTCCTTCGAGTCCCACTGGAACCAATATTTTGGAAAATATGCGGCCGACATACCTGCGGATGGACCGGGAACACGCACAGGGCGATCGGGGTGGGGCCGGACCGGGGACACCGAGACACCAGACCGGGGACACGTCGGGAGACACTAGATAGACATGACGTGGGGGGACACCAGGGAGATCTGGGGACACAACACACACCGGGGGGACACTGAGACACCAGGTTGGGGAGACATGTTAGGACACTAGACATGCGTGACGAGGGGACACCGAGGCGACCGGGGGACACAACACACACGCCTGGGGGACACAGAGGCACCAGACCGGGGAGACACATCTAGAGACACCAAACAGACCCGGGGACAGACCCGGGGGGGACAAAGAGACATCGGACAGACACGCGAGGGAAGACACAAGGATACCGGACAGACATAGGGACACCGGGGGTGGCACCAGGGACAATTGTGTTGCGCAACTTTAAAAAAGCATTAGGGACGAGTGTGTAAAACTACCCCTCTTGCAATCAAGAATTAGGGGCAGTTCAAACCGCCCCCACTGCCCTCTATTAAGGGAAGTTAAGGCTATAACTGTCGTTAATATGGTAAATTTTGGACAACATTAGAGGGGGTTTAAACCCCCTCTAATGTAACCGCCACTAAATTCATCACGCATGTACCAGCGCTTACTCAAAACTGCCTCTACTAGCAGTAGGCGGGCACATTAGCGGTGTTTCCTCATAACCTCCACTAATGTATTTAGAAGGGGTTATAACCCCTTATAAAGTCAAAAATAACCCCTTATATAGTGGTAATTTTTTTGTAGTGTCCCCAGGTCTCCTTCTTTGCACACCCTTCTTCCATGTGGCCCTCTAGACTCGTACGAAATGATTTCAAGGTCCATCGAGTAGTGCCTCAATTTGCATTTCTTTGCCTTATGCTCCTTTTCATATGCATGCTATGGATTTTTTCTTCTTCTCATATCCACACTAAAGTGAGCCCCTCAATGGATCACTCTGCAACCCCATCTCCACACGATATTGTTGGTGCCTTCCCTTCACCAAGGGTTAAATTTCACCGGTTATGTAAGTCCTAGGGGTGAGGATCAAATCCTCATCATCTAATCTATAGGATGTTAAACTACCATGAAACCATTTCCCCAACACATGAAATTAAACTGTGATCCCCATATAATCGAAAAGTCCAAAGAGGACCGTGAAGGGGATGGGCACCAGCGCCTTCTTAATCCACTCTCCCTCTGAGATTTATTTATATTCGCACCTCAGGCAGTCTTCATGTGAGCCTCCAAAAAACTTTATAGGGTGTTCTGGGTATGATGGAAATATATTTCTCATACATCTGGACCCCTACTCGGACCTCCCTCTTGGATTTTGTCCCAGTCTTCCTCACTTGGGCTGCTAACCATGTGTAATCCTCCTTCCATTCCACACAGATGCACCTTTTGCGATGTGATCGCTAGGTCTTTGTTTACACTTGTTTCTCACACCGAGCATGAATCATGTGGTATTAGAGTAATAATCAACCATTACATCCTTACTTGGGTTTCTAACCATGCATAAAACTTGTTCAATTCCTCGCAGACACACCTTTCATGACATGATCATCAGGTCATTGTTTTCTCTTCTTTATCACACCGAGCATGACTCAACTGGGCTTAGAGTAAGCATCAACCATGAAATCATCACTTGTTCCACTAACCATGTGTACACCCCATTCCATTCCTTGCATATTCACCTTTCACGATGTGATCTTCAGGTCTTTGTTGCCTCTTCTTTCTCACGCTGAGCATAAATCACATGAGCTTAGAGTAAGCATCAACCATGGAATCCTATTTGGTTCACCTTAGTGTGTAACCCCTATCCCCCTTTCCAAACTATGTGGACTTTTATCCTTTCCATTTACAAGAAAGGTATGTAGGAGGCATCCCCAAGGTTCAAACCCATCACCCATCAGTCCCGACCAATTCACGTTGGCTCACCCTGGTCCAACATGATGTTAAACTATATGCTATCGAACTACGTTGGTTTTGATACCAACCTTATTGAAAATGTATGTAGGATGTCTCCCTAAGGTCCAAACCAAAAAAATGGTAAAACATAGTCCACCCTTTAGTGGTGTTAGACTAGTTCCTCGGAAGCTAACCATGCGTATGCCCCAAACTCAATCTATACTCCTCCAACCAAGAGTATCCCTCTTATGATGGGATGCTAACCACGTGTAAGCCCCAGCATGTCTTCAGGTTGTTTTCCTTTGTGTACAATATAATTCCATGCCCCCTCCTAAACTAAGTGGACTTTGATTCCCTGCCATAGGGATACGTAGGAATCCTCCTTGAGATTCAATCCCATCTCTCATGTTCCATCCTCGTCTCTCCCTCAAGCCTTTGTGTCTCAGTATGATCATACCCCAACCCGAAGGTTCTACTTCCTTTGATTCCCCATCCATGCATCCATTCTCATGAACTACCTCTTTACGTGACTCATCTCCCCACCTAACTATGTGTACTTTGATTCTATGCCATAGGGATATATAGGAATCCTCCATGAGGTTTAATCCCAACAGCACCATCATATTCACGCTAGTTCCATCCCACTAATATCATCCACATTATCAAATAATACATCATCCATCATAGTTTTACATGGCCCGCCACATCCTAGTAAGATCATGTCATCCACTTCCTTGCTACTCCTAGATTCACTTGGGCTACGAACCATGTGTCAGCTCTATTCATTTCATTGCTCCTTTGTAGCATCCGGGCTACTAACCAAACATGGTCCCCAGTGTGTCTTTGGGTTGTTTTCTATTTTGTACACCTTGATACCATGATTCTCAAAATATGTGGGTTTTGATCTCTATCTTCTATATAGGGTATATAGGAGGCCTCCACAACGTTCAATCCTCGCCAATGGTAAACCTTGGTGTCCCCTTTGTCGGGACCCAATCATCCTCAAATTCTTCCTCATTGGGAGTCTTGATCCACACATCTAGTAAATCTCAGAGCTGCTCCCTCCTGGGGATTTACCCATTTAATCCACTCCCATCAATGTTATGATTAGTCTGATATGTCTCCACTAGACGCTAAACTCATGATGTAACCCATGTTAAACATTGGAAGCTGATGAAAACCTTGGAGACATGCCTATGGCATATAATTACTCGCACTCAATGTGGGATGCATCGGGCTTCCACGTTCTCGAGAAGACCTATCATAAGGGGTAGAAATACAAATGTATCATTGTTTCAATGTCCAGAAACTTTAGAGATTCCCAAAGTGACTACTCCCCTAACCGAAGGTTGCTGCCCTGACTTGACCCTTTGGAATGTCTTGACAGAAGTAGTGTAATTAACTGACATCCACAAAGACATGGCACCAGGAAGAGTTTCACAAACAACATCTTAATCTTAACAGAGACCCGAAATATGTGACAACTTCAAGGGAGGAATCCACAGAAGGAGAGACCTACATCCCATAATCCAATTTTGATTAAAGAGAAAACATCTCTAAAGAAGTGATGAATGTATCCAACCTTTGTAAAGTGGGAATGCGGGGCAATGATCAGCGCATCATAGCATGATGATGTGCACCCCAAAAAAATATTCAGAAACAGTGGGGCTTGGGATTCTCATTTGAGGATAGTTGAGTTTTCATATAATAATATTTACCAATCTATGATCATAACAAACCTTTTTAGACCTCGTATAGCCAGCCTTGTAGATATCTGTTATGTTGGTCGTATATTGGTGAATGTTCCTTAGTTGGACCAAGTTTGGTGCAATAGGTGATAATAAAGATTACATTGATTAATAAGATAATTTTGATTGTACAGAACTGGTATAAGTCTTATGTTGACCATTGTCATAGATTTTTGTAGTTTTCAGTTGGTGACTTGGTGTTCTTGAAGGTTTCACCCTTATTGGGTCATCAACGGCATGGGAGGGAAGAGAAACATTCTCCTTGTTTTTGGGACCTTTTGAGGTTGTTAAGAATGTGGGAAAAGATCCTGAACATTTAGTACATCCACTATAGATAATATCAATAAAAAAATTCCATGTATCTCAGCTATTAAAGTATCTATCTGATTCGTTTCATATTCTGATCTCATGTGATCATGAAGTTTAACCTGATTTATCTATGATTGAATGGCCAGTTATGATAGGGGATTCAAAAACCAAGGTACTTTGATTGAGGATGATACATTTGGTTCGATCTCTAGCGTATCCGAGTTCTGGTAATTATGATATTTAAGAGAGGGAGGCACTGATGTGAGAGCAGTGGCCTCGTCTTTTTTCCATGGAAGCTTATGAGTATGATTTCTAGGGACATAATGTTTTGATAAGGGGGAGGTTGTAACATTATATTACTAATTTTATATTTTCCTAAACCCATATTTTTACCAATATTTGGTTTTTTTTCATTCTTAGTTGTTTCGAGTTAACATTATAATGTTTAGAAAATTATGGACTAGTACATAGTTGGCGTACGACTTTCCCAAACCATGCACCCTCTTAAGAAAAACCATGCAACCCTAGGCTGTGGGGTTTTTCAGGGTTGGAACTTGGTTTTCTATATCATGTTCACTCTTGGGACAAATAGTGTGTCCCATTTAAATGGGTCACATGGTTAGTCCACATTTTTTTCAAACCATGTGGCCTTTCCCAATTAACCATGCACGAGATTTAATTTACCTAAAAAACTAACTTTAAAATACCAAAACACTCAATTTAGGGGTTATACAGACCTAACATGACCCCATACAATTGTTTCATCCTCAAGAGCACCCAAGAGATGATTTTGGCCTTTCTTAACCCTCCTAAAAGTAGATCGACACTTGATGAATGATGTTTAATATTATATCTGTTAGTTTCTTCACCCTGTTATCCATCTCTCAAAATATCTATTTTCCTCCATAGGGTTTTGTATATCCCCATAATGATTCATTGATCTAATACCCACTTTTTTGGATCTTAAACCTAGGTTTGATCCTTATTTCCAGAATTTTGTGATAATAATTCTTCATTGATGAATTCCAATTAGGTTTTTGGTGAATCAGGATCGTGTGATCCTGATATAGGCGGTTCCATCATGATTCCCAATTACTATTAACCCTTAATTTATTTTTTAAATTCAATGGTTTTATTTAAATGAAATTTTAGGAATTTATTAATATGCTTTCAATTGATTTGTGGGTAAAAACACAGTTCCATTTAATTGGAGTTTTGAAATAGGATTTTGGCATGAAATTGGTAAAACCCTCAATTCCATTGAATTGGGGTGTTTTATGGAAATTGGTGAGATTTAAATTGTTTAATTTAAATTATGGAATGCGTTTTATGGAAAAAAATATGAAACCCCCAAATTCCATTGAATTGGTGGTTAGTTGTGAAATTGATGTAAATTCATTGTAATTAAATTTAATTGTGAAATTGAATTGTGAAATTAAATTTTGAATTGATTTAAAATTAATATTTTTGAAAATAGTTTAATGTGGTTTCATAAAAATCTTGGGGTTTTATCTTGGAAAATGAATGTTTTTTTATTAAAAATAAATTTTGGGTTTTAAATGGAAATTATCATTTTTGAAATGGGAGATTGGGATTTAAATGTTTTTTAAAATTGCTTAAAATAAATTTATAATTGTTGAATTATACTGGAGATCATGCAAGCCTAGGTGGTAAGTGATTTATTTGTAAAAACATACTAGGTTGAAATTTACCTAGGAACATTTTTATGATTTACAACACTAAAAAAACTTTGTTTAAAACATCTTATTTCCCCAGTGCTTAATGGATGAGTCCTCTCTTTCTAGTGTCGAGGAATGAGTTTACACATTTTAGTTTATCACATGAGTGTGTGAGGATCCCATATCCTAGAAGTATCACACCTCTTTGTAGATTACCATTTTCCTCTTTCGTTTATATATAAAATATAAATATATTCCACTATTGTATACTATTTTACATGCCCTGTGAATTTATATGAACTTTTTTATATAAAAGTGTTTATTTAATCCATTTTTATAAAGAAACATTTCTTTAAAATTCTTTCCATCATTTTAAATCTTAAGCATGATTTTTTAAATGTGATTTTGAAATTCCAAACATGTTTATTTTAAAATTGAAATATCTTTACTTCGTTAATTAAATGTTGGAATATTATTATGGAATCCTTAGTGAGACCCTACTATCATTTTATCTCACACCATACATGTGCCTTTAGATGTTTTTTAGATTTTCTTCTTCCTGGTTCGAGCATGGGTAAATCACCACATAGATGTGGTTCTAGAAGTTGATCTATGTACTTCGAGAGTTGCATCCATTGGGACTTGGGTTTTATATATATATATATTTTACTATTATTTTTCAGTAATATTTGGGTTGTTTATACCTATTTTACTCTTGGTATACCTCCCCTAGTGGAGTTTCTTTTGTATGCATAATTATTTTTTATCTTTCATCTACAATGTTTGTGGAAAATTAATTCCCACCTTTATTTTGTAGGATGAAAAGATCTAGTCTACAACCCATGGGAATCGAGAGTTCCCTTCAGGCCATGTCACTATGATCTCTGTTATTGGGTTATTAGAGTACCCGAGCTAGTTCGTAAAGACTATAGTTTTCATTTTGGTATGTGTGGGTCCTATATCTACCTTTAATGCATAAGATAAAGATTTATATCTCATGAGATAATAATGGGAAACAAGTTGATGGGATTTATCAAATATGGGAAACAAGTGATTTGTAATCCACTTTGGGAGGAAGGTGTATCCTGATACACAATGGGAAATAGGCGATGAATCCTAATTTCACTATGTGGATGGTATGGGTAGTTAATCATGACATACAAAATTGTTTTCTATATATATAATGGCGCCACACTTTTTTTACATGATCTTATAGTTAATGATAGATTTATTATGTTTTAACTTTTCTATGGGAAAAGTTTTGTGAAATAATAAATTTTTATGCCATGAACCATGTTTATGATCTATGATAGGTTGGGTATGAACTTTGTAAGTTATTTTCATGATCACATACATATATTCTTATCTTATGCTTTCATATGATCATAGATTGATATCTCCATTGTTTACTATTATTGAGAATTTGATCCCAACCTTTCTTATGTTTCCTTCCACATGTTATAAAGAAATTTTTATGTAGAGTATCCCTAATAGGAGTATTATATGAGGATATATTTTTGGTAGATTTTGAAGATCTTTCCCAAAATAATATAATTTTGTTTCTACTCTCCAATAAAAGTAAAATTTATGATCCTTAGGTTTGTTTTTAAGTAATATAATTAATATTCATCTAAAATATATAATATATTTGTTTTAGAAGATGGGGTCACTATAAAAATACTATCATATAATATAAAAATACATCAATTAATAAAAAATGAAACTCAAAATCAACACTTAACTCTCAATTACCCATGGAAAATCATGTTTCATAATGAAACGTAGTGATCAAAAACCTAATTATGACCTCCTCTTATGTTTTGAAAATTCTAGATCCATACTACTAGACTCCCAAAATACCAAGAGATTTTTTATACCATGTTTTTAAAAAACTAACTCAGATTGACCTGAAATGTCACCCCTATTGCTCTACCATAAGAAATAAAGTGAATTATAGTCACTATAGGTTGGTGACAGGCACTAAGGTGTGAAAATAATATATAGTGGGAATTATTTTAGCCTTGAATGATATATAAACAAGTAATATAAACTGATAAAGAATTTCCCATGGTGAATCCATAAATTGGACTATCATTTGTTTAAAATAAGTAGTTGAAAATAAATAAACGATCCAAAAATTACATAAATAAAACAAATAATCAGTCAAATAAGTTATAATGAGTTTAGGTGATCAAGATATTTTATAAAAATAAATAAATCATCTATAATAATAAATAACAAGGTCCCATCATAAAGTAAATCATAAGATAAATACATTGTAATCACCAAAATAAGAAATTAGGAAGAAAATTACACATAGAATAATTAGATGACGAAAAAAAGTTCAAAAGAAAAATAAATTACTCAATAAACCACATGAATATTTCCATGTGACCTATAGTCACTCACCAAATCTCAGTTCCCAATAATAGACTATGTGAATGAAATAGCAATGGATATAAACCCAGGAAACTAAAATAAAACATGAAGGAAACATAAATACGTACACAAGTGTGTATATATGGTGTGACCTAAACATTCCCTATAGGATTTTAATAAAGAGTATATGTAATTACTTCCATAATTTTTTTTATAAATTCTAGATTGAACTATATTTAAAAAATATGTTTTTCACCTAGAATAGTGTAGTGAAACAATTATCATTTTTTATCCCTTTTTATAAAATGTCCATCCTTTTTACAAAATCAATGGTGGGAAACATCACTTAAAATGTAAAAGATTTAGAACCTTTAAATGATAAATATTTCTTCTATCAAAAACTAAAAAAAATTTCTTTTTACATTTTAAAATATTTCATAAAATCATACACATAAAATAAAATTCCCTTTTTCTTTTGAAATAAGTCTTCCAAATCCACATTTGAGAACCATTCAAAAAAATAAACCTAACTATAAGAGTATGTAAATATAACTTAAATCATGGACCATAACACTAAAAAAGTATATAAAGTGTAAAAAAGGATAGTATAAATATTTCAATTAATTAAATAGATAACAAAGGTATATAAACAAGTGTGAAGTGGGAATCCCTAATAGAGACTTCAACCATATAATAAATTAAATGGGAAAATCACTTGGTTATAATATGAGACAATCCTATATGATACTAAAGGGTAATCAATTGTCTCCCTATATTTAATTCCTAAAAATACAAGCTCCCTAGTCACTCATATTTTCATTTTGTAAACCCCTAATAAGTATTTAATCTATACTAGGGGGGACTATATGGCGCTATAATCAAATATAGTGTAGTATAAACCTAGATCTCTCACATACCTACCCAGGGTTCCTATGGAATTAATCAAGTGAAGATGAGAAAAAAATTGAATCATTTCATCAACACTTTTATCCAAAATAAGTGATAATAAATAAACCTCATCTCACCTATAACACCCTCTCTAAAAAAATTCCACTTTACATTAATTCAAGCATCACATATTAAATAAATTTATCCCATTAAAGGGAAACAATTCTATACCACAAATAAAAAAACCAAGGGGATAAAACTAAATCTATCTCATAAATCAAGTAATATTAATTTATAATAATCAAAATGGAACTTTTTAAAAAAAATTATAATGATATATTATTTTACCATTCATTAAAGGTTCATCCTTGAAAATTAACTTTAGTAATCATTTATAAATTAAATTTTCCTCAATATAAAACTCATCACTTTCTTTGAAATCCATTTAAAAACCAAAACACCAATTTTATTTGAAATAAATCCATGAAATCATGATATTATTTAAAATAAATCAAAAAAATTTCAAAAACATCTTTCATATTCAAATACATTTCAAAATAGCCTTTATAGAATTTACACAAATAGTTTCCATGTATAAAAAAATTATTTCACACACCAATAACTATAAAAGAATTTAAATCACTTTTTTATAAGTCTAAAAATCATGGAAAACATTTTATAATCCCATAAAAGGAATCATATATAGGTGTATCATGATAAGACAATCATTTAGGAAATTCAATAATCTCATGATTTTCTAAATAAAATAATTTCACAAAACACCTACCACAATCCATGAAAAACTCACTCAACTTCAATGTTGAGAGACAAAATAATAAATACAATATCCTATACAATCACTATATAATCAAAACACTAAATTAGATTCACCCTAAACACTGGACTCAACTGACATGGCCATTTGG
Source organism: Viscum album (assembly GCA_963277665.1). Classification (NCBI taxonomy): domain Eukaryota; kingdom Viridiplantae; phylum Streptophyta; class Magnoliopsida; order Santalales; family Viscaceae; genus Viscum; species Viscum album. The sequence goes on from OY728161.1 coordinate 1,259,796,666, forward strand.
ATTTATGGGAGAGAAAGAAACCAATGAAAAATAAATAAAGAGTAAAATGAAAATAAATAGGACTTAGTTTATGAATCCACTTGGAGTTGATAAATAATAGGTTTTGGAAGTTTAGAACAATGAAGGGGAAGCTTACAGGTATCTCCTTAGGTTTAGACAATGTGGATGAGGTAGGATGGAGAAAAAAATGAGATAAAAACAAGTAAGGAAAAGCGTAAATTCACTTTTTATTGAATCTGATAATCTCACATGATTTAGCCTGATTTTTTATGAAATTTTCTAATAATCATGTCACTAACACTGGAATAGAACTACAACCTCTTTCGATTTGGCTACACAGTTTGTTAGACCATACACCAACCCTAAAACCCCCATTTCAATCAAGTTGAAACACTCTTAATGGTTCCTTCACATGGTTTTCTAAACCATGTGAAATTAATTCACAAGAAACCTCCTATGTATAATTTATCTACATGGTTTCCCCTAAAATATAAGAGTCATACTCAAATTTTCCTTTACCATATGGTAACTATTCATAAAGGAAAACCTATCAAAAATTGACAATTAACATCTAAAACTCTCAAAATTCAAAAATTACCTAAAATTATATAATTTATATTACCAAAGTGACAAGGAGGTGTCATATGAGTTCTACATATCTTTCCATATAGAGACTCGTATGGCTAGATTTAGATGCTATAACAAAAACTGTTGTTATATGAGATCTCGACCAATAGAATATATTGATCCCAACCTAAATTTAAATCCATTAAGTAAGATCTTAGAATATATTATGGTTCATTAATATTTACCATTAGTTTTTTAGGATGATAATGTGTATTAAATTTTAGATATTTATCTAATTATAACTGAAGATTCCTCTAAAAAATTGAGGTAAACCTCATATCTCAATCAGATATTTTTCATAGTGGTACTCCACGTAGACTTTCCTTTTTATTTATGTGTATCATAGACTTTTTTTGTGATAAATAATCTATAATGGAAATTAAGTGTGGTGACTTTGAAAGTTGTTCCACCACTACCCATATAGCATTGTTACCTTTAAAATTATTGGGAATAATTATAAAAAAAATCCATGGTTATGTTATCTTATTTTAATATAAGTATAAATAATGGTTGGATCATCTAATTTGACTTATAAAATTTGACCTAACTTATTTGAATACCAAGAATCAAGATATATAATCTAAAATATCCCTCTACATGTTTTACCATCAGAAGTGATCCATATGATCTTTATACATCTTTTTGATTCATGGTTGAATATATTAGGATGAGTTATTTGAATCATCAAAAGTATCATTCTTCAATTATTTCATATATAGAAAATTTATTTAGGTTCCAAACATTATAACTCAATCTATATTAAATTTTAAATATGGAAAATTTTCAACCTTATTCTGTAATACCTATATTTCATCCTTCTATGCTTACTTGATCTTCAAATAAATGGATACTAGAGAAGTAATTTTGTAAAAGTAGGTTTACATCCCTGTCTTTAGGATTTCCATGTCCATACATTTCATATCCAAGAATATTGGTCCTCTTTCAATTATTTTCATAGATAAAGAACCATTATCCTTACTACATAGAGAACCATCATCCTTTTTTTCCTTCCCCATATGATAATGTATTAATAAATAGTATACTATAATTAACTCAAATAATCTCCTTTGTAATATATTCAACTCCTTCTACAATAATATATACATTAAGTACTTATTTTTAGTATATATATATATATATATCACATTTCCCACCATAAAGAAAATTTCTCCAAATCATTATTGCAAAAAATATCATTGTTAACGTCTGATCATGTGTCGGATAATTTTTCTCATGGGTCTTTAATTAATACAAGGAATATGATATCACATTGTCATTTTCTATAAATAAACACACTAATACCTTCAAAATTATAGGGAATTGGTAGTAAATTTTTAGTGAAAAACCTATTCTTAAAAATTTACATTTTATATAAAACATTTATTTCAAGAACACCATGTGAACCCCATAAGAAATGAAAATTTTTTAACCTACATTTTATGTCATCTTCCCAAGAAATTTATAATAGAAAAAACCATGTTTACCCCATTTTATTTAACCAAAAATATTTTTGGGGCTATATAGACCCTTAATTTTCATACATAGATATCACATCTAAATAGATTAATATTCATTAAATAACATAATGATCAATTCCAGAATCATTAGGTCTATGCCTTTACAAACATAGGTACATAAATAATGGGTTTATAGGTTAAATAAATAATATAACACTAAGTTATTCATAACTATAAACCTTCATAAACATAGCACACATAATACATTTCTTCATAGATTATCAAAAAGAAACATAAGAAAGGGTGAGGTCGGATTCTCAGTAAGGATAAATAAGGGAGACATCAATGATTAAATAACCATAACATGAGCATAAGGGTATGATTACATGCGATTAACATTTTAAAACCATACCATTCATATTAAAGATAATAATATTGATTAATAGAATAAATCAGGGTAATTTATAAGACATGAATTACAAAGGAAATAATGTATATGATCCAGGTGATAATAACATTATAATAAGGCATAGATTTGTGGCATAAACATAAGCATAGAAAATAATTTACTTACAAGTCAAGACATATTTCCAAGTATATTATAGTGGGTTGGGTTCACTCTCTAAACCATAAAAGTAGTCAAGTACCACTCCATAGACTATCACATTTGATATAGTCCCTTAATGAACTAGGTTCACTCAACATTTTGGTCCTTCTTATCTCCTCAGATATATATCTTTACCTAATTAATTAAAGGGATATATAGGTACCACCTGACAAATAATGAAAATCATACATATGTGTGCCAAAATATTATATAACATTCACTATATCAGAAATCATGAATAAATGGGTTTTATAAACATTTCATCATATTATAACCCATAGAAAGAAATGGGCTTTATAGTTATTTCATAAATTCATCATAACATAACCCATGGAAAAGGAATGGATTTCATAAAAAACATTTCATACTAATCATAAACTATCTAGATAAAAATAAGGATGGTATATTTGGATCATGTCCCTAATTAATCATAAGTAAACTCAAGGGCTATTATCTGAGATAGTAAATGATTTTGAAAGATCACTTAGAACATTTATTGATGAAAATTACATTTCCTCTTTGAAAAAAAAACTTATTTAAAATATAAAAATTTTCAAAATATTAAATTATAACATTATTTGAAAATAACCTCGGAAACATGTACATTAAGTTTCAAACCATTGATAATTCATGAAACTGGAAAAAAATGTTCATGTCATACATGTTAAAATAAATATTCCTTTCACATTTTCAGTAAAAGTCAAAAGATCTTTGTTTAAAAATGACAAGAATATTTATTTTAAATAAATTTGTTAAATTTAAAACATGGGTAAAAATTTGTTTAAAAAATCATTGTAGAATAGTAAAAAATTACATTAAAACGTTTTTTAGAAAACATGGACATTGAAGAAAAATGGGTTTTGACTTAAGAGAGAAATAATGTCGATTTTCCATAAAAAATTATTTTTGACGCTTGAGTGAATAAAGAGGGGAAAATAAAGGTAAAATTTTTATTCTTACTAAATAAACATGTGATTAGAAAACCAATGAGTTTATTTAGATATATATCATTATATTTAATCATTAGAATCATTATCATAAACTATGATGATAAATAATGTGATTGTAACATAAAAACATTACCACTTTGGTAATGTTTGAATCTTAAGCCCCATGAAATAGAAATAGTTAGAGGGATAATTATATTCAATTATTTTCATGAGAATAATCATAATATAAATTAATTATTATTATATAAACCTTAAAAAAGAAATAAGTGGTGAATATTTCATGTGTCCCATAGAAATAAAATTGAGCTGAAAATCTCTTACCTCAAGTCCTAAATTTCTTCATAAACATTAGAAACTTGTGTATAATAGATATGGGTTTATTATACATATATTTTATAACCATAATAATATATATCATACCATATATTATTTACTTATTCCTATTATTATCATTTTATTAAAAATTCATTAATAAAATCATGATTTAACTGTATTGTTTTTCATGTATGTTTTAGTTCAGTATTTTTGGTAATTTTACATTCATCATGGTTCCATAATCTCTATAATTTTAACTATGATATAAAAATAATATATATATATATATATATCAAATATATATGTATTTATATTAATCCATTATAGTTTGAGATAGAAAATGAATTACACCATTTATGGAGATGGTAGGTCATATATACACATGAAATTTGTTTTCATTTTCTCAATAGATGGAATGAGAGAAATTTAAAAATTAATTAAACTTTTAAAAAATAATTTTTATAAAATATATAGATATATATCTTATTTATTCATTTAATCTATACTTGTAATTATACATTTCAAAATAAAATTAAAAATATATCACATCACTTTGTGGAGGTGGTGGTCTACACAAACACAGGAGGGATTTTATCATTTTCCAATAGATTTGATGATAAGAAATTAGATGTTATATTTTAATTATATAATTATAATTATGACAAAAATATCATGTATATATGTTAAATATGTAACAACCCGAGATTTTATGAGAATTATTCTTTTTAATTTCATTGATGCCTTGTGTTGTACGCTACGCAAAAATTAGCTTGTGCTATACGCAACACTGTATTTGCTTGCAGTATACGCAACACTATTCTTGGCTCCTGTTACACATAATTTCAAGTTCGTTTTGTAGAAACTATTCTACGCAACATTAAGTATAGATTTTGTTTAATGTATAAATGAAATAAGTTTTGATTATGTTATACGCAACACCAAATAGAGCTTTCACTACACGCAGCCCTGACTTGGCTACCATTACACTCAATCAAGACCTTCCTCGATAACATTTGTAGTACGCAATACCGAGTTTCACTAAACGAGATATTATTATAATATTATTATGAACTAGCCATTATGAATAGTAATACCCACTTTTTAAAATTTTATAAATTTTACCTTTCAAAATGGACTTCATTTTTGGATTCTTAATATCGAAATTAGCCTAGGGTGAATTTTTGGTATTTTTCTGAAAACTTTCAATTTTTGGTGAATAGTGAAAACACTAGGTTACTATTTAAAAACCGACTTTTTATTTAAATAATTATTTATTTTATTTAAATTTATTTTAGGTCAAAATTTATACATAATACCTATATAAGTTCAATGTAATTCATTGGAGTCATTTTATAATAATTTTAGATATATAAAAATTTTATTGAACTTTTCACCGTCTTTTACCCACCTCCTAGGAGAATTAGGAAATTCACATAAAACTTAATTTTACCGCTTCTATGAGTGGAATTTAGAAAATCCGAGAGACACAGTTAATATAAAGGACTAAAATTTGGTTCAATGAGATGAAAATAATTTTTTGGTGAATGGTAGCTTTTTACTTTTATTTACCACTTTTAAAAGTAAAATAGGGTAATTAAGGGTAAAAATGATATTATTATTACCCAAACACATGTCATAATTATATTGGATAAGTTTAATTTGACCAAAAACAACCTTAGGAATAAAATAGGACCATTTAGGTCCACTTGGATTAGATTAGGATATTTATTATTAATTTATTTAAAGAAAGGTTAAAATAGTTAAAATCAATGTTTAATAACTAAATCATTTTTAATATAGGGTTATACATAAGATAAACTAGACTATAAATATTCATTATAAATCTAAGAAGATTTTATACATAATTTTATTTTATTTATAATTTTTAGACATTAAATAATTTAATTTATTTATGAATCAATGATGATGTAATAATTATCTTATTAATGAAATATTAACATAATTAATGTTATAAATACCCAAATAAATGTAATTTTAGACTTTTTATGAATTAAAATAATTTTATTGGTTAATATGACATTTTAGTATTGATTTAATTACCTTTTTTAGAAATAATCATGCTGTTATGATTTTCACAAAAATCAATTACCAAATAGTGTCTAAATTGACATAAAATAGTTTTTAAAACAAATATTATATTATTAATTGTTATTATATTACTAAAAATCTAATGTTCAGCCAAGATACTTATATCATTATAGGTGTATAATTACAGGACTACTTGGGGGTCGCTTGGATGTATATGGTAAGTTTATTAACTATATAATATAAAAATACAAAGTGACATGGTAAATGTCAATCTAATTAACTAAGAGTTAAAACTAAAAGATAAGGTTAATATAATGACCCAAACCGGTATAAAATCTATTGGTTGAGATTATTTCGACCCATACCCACCTTATCTTAGAAATAAAACAATTTGGAGCTATTAATAACCAAATATGACTTTATTATAAAATAATATTTTATGTTTTTTCAAAGGTGCCCCTCTCCTCCCTTATAAAAAGGGAACTCCTTCCCTCTTCTCTTCACACCCTTTTGAGCCTTTAATCTCGGCCAACACCTGCCCATTTCTCTTTTCAACTTCCCTAGAAAAATTCTTGAGGTTCTGGTCTTCTCAAAAGGCCAACTTTACTTCCTTAAGAGAAGGCTTAAAAGAGGTGTGTCGAAGAAGAGGTAATCTCTTCTTCTGATTCTCTCAAGTTTCTTTCTTCTTCAACTTCTTCTTCTTTAGTTGTATCATTATAAAGTAATAACATCAGTATTACTTATATATTTATATTTTATTATAAATATGAAACAACCCTATTTCACCTTCTATCCATCCTACGGAAAATGAAATCACCATGCGTGCGTACGTACAGAATATCGTCTCCACGTCGTGGTGTAATCTGTTTTCGACCACCACCTTACTTGGATGGGTATAATGGTGTAAGTAGAAAACTATATATGATTATTTTAATGTTATATTGATTCTTAAATATTATACATACACTTCAATACAATTCCATGATCATGGGAATGGTATCATCACTTGTGCGTACGTACGGACTACCGTCTCCACGACACGATGAAATTCATTCTCCATGTTAACCATTCATGAATGATTATAAAGTATATATAATAATTAATCATGAAATAAATGACATAATAATACTATATTTAGGTGTATATATATATATATATGTATGTCATCTACTTAATTCCATTCAATTCAATAAGGAAACGAAAACAGCGTTTGTGCGTACGTACGGCCTACCGTCTCCATGAACGGTGTATTTCATTCCATTTATCGATCTATCATATATATATGTATAATATATATATATATCAAGTTTCACATTATGGAATTAATTGAATTAAGATATAAGTAATAATATCAAGAACAACAAGTCCAAACACGTATGATAAATAAAACGATTTTACCCAAAACGCTACTTTAACATGGAATTTACAAAATAACAGGTAATATAAAGTCATAAGTGAACCTTTTATGACATCATAACAATGAATATTATTCTGTAATAAGTCAATGATTTTATTTAAATCATTATAAAGTAGGTTTGGATACGTATGAAGCATATCAGACCTAAGGTAAGGGATAACTATTCCAATCTCGCTCTTATCCGAGATTGTTTATTCGTAAGTATTTACTGGGGTTTTTGTTATCATCTATGTCCCTATTTTCTAAAAATGCTTTCATGTATGTTTAATGGCCTTTTTACCCATTTTTGAATTTTACCACATTTTATGAAAATATTCTTACTTTTGTTTAACACACGTGGAACTTTTGAATTTTCTGACAAAAGTACGAGGAGGTTGTTATTTTTAACTTATACGGCGTGAACATATTTTTACGGTTTCATAACGCCTCATTTTCGTGAAACTTCCCATACAATATTTCATGATTATTTTCAAAAAAACCCTTTTCTTTTAAAATTTCATGGAATTTTGTGAAAATAAAATGATTTTGAAGAAGAAAGGATATTTTCCTTAAGAATTCATTTCAAGTATTTTATCAAAACTATTTTCCTTCTAAAATGACATTATTTAATATGTTTCATGTATAATGTCTCCATTATTTACATGGTTTGATTATTATTATGATTAAATGATATCCATTTTTTTATATGGATTATGTTATGATGGCTTGATGTTTAATAATCCCATTCTATTACATGGGTTATGCTATGATGTATGATTTATGATTGTGTGGCACACGAAAGAATGATTTCATTATGAGATGGGTGGTACCTGTATGTCCCTCCAATGAATTGGGTAAAGATTTATATCTCATGAGATAAACATGGATGGAATGGTAAGTTAATCTGGTTCAGTGTTACAGGACTGGAACGAGAAGTGAACTCGATTTAGAATGGGACTTTGTTCACTAAGATGGTCTTGGCAGCAATGCCTTGGCTACTATGGAAATCATAACATGTGCTTAATGGATGCCACAATTACATGTTTTATTCCCATGCTATTTTATCATGATTAATGTTCCTTTATGATCTCTTCCTTGTGTACATCCAAGATTTATGTCGTTTCTCATGATTTTGATGTTTAGATTTTATGTTCAATTTTTTGCATTCAAATGTTTACGGACTGTTTTATGTTCTCTATGCGTACCCTTACTGAGCATTTGAGCTCACCCTTTATAAGTTTTCTTTTTCCCAGGATTTAAAGAAAGGTTTTAGGTAAGAAAACAGAAGGGGAAGATCCATATGGGAGATTTTGAAGATCTTTCACCACAATTAGAAGATTATTTTCCAAGTTTCCAAAGACACTAAACTATTATGATCCTTATGTGTCTGTTTTCGTTATATATTAAGTATTCCGCAAAAGTAATGTAATGTCCATGTACTTCAAGCTATGGGTCTCTATAGTTGGTATCAGAGGAAAGGTTTAGTTAACCTTTAGAAACTAGGATGCGAAAACTTTAGTGAGATCCCTAGAGATATTTCTAAGGTATGTCTAGGGATGTACCTAAGGTTAATTATTAGTATAGGTTATAGTCCTAGAATTATGGTAAAGATCATAAAATTTAACCTAATATGTTAGATATGGAAGGTAATCCCCCTTTATTGTGTTGTTTTACCTAGCATGATTTTTTCCTCTCACACTATTCTTTTTGGGTTTTAGAAAATGGTCGGAAACAGGAAGATTCACGATAATGGAGAATATGATGGACAATGGAGTGATATTCTTCATGATCAAGCAAATGAAATTGGATTTGAAAGGCGCATCATCGTGATTATGCCTAATAATAAATCTCATAATATGATCAATAATCTCAACTTTGGTAAGTTTCCTGACTCAGATAATAAGAGAAAGATGGAGTTTCATGATGATCATAGAGGAAAAAAAGTTCAATTTCCCTCATGTAAATCACATGGGAAGAGGCATCAGGGAGATTGTTTCAAAGGAACTGGAAGATGCTTTGGGTGTGGAAAAGAAGGACACAAATCCAGTAAGTGAAAAGGAAAAGATTCAGTTAACACCATGGACAAGGATAATGGTATTGCTATGACATCAATAATGATTAAATGTTTTCAATGTGGGATGTATGGGCATTATACAAACCAATGACCAAAGGGAAAATCTCCTGAAGATAATCAGCATGGTCGTATGGGTAATATTTATGTTGATGATGATGAAGAGACTGCGAATGATATATGAGATGAAATAAATGACGAAGCTCAGTCAGTGGTTTAAGAAGGTAGTGGAATGATTTATGTTTATCAAGAGTTATGTTGTATAGGTAATGGTACTATAGAATAAAGACACATCTAAGGATTGTTACACTATTTTTTTTTCTAAAGTATTTGAAAGTATATGTTGAATGGTACCGGTAACCATGAAAGGTTATTCAGATATTTTTTTTTGGAAAGTAGATGATATGTGCATAAGGAAGGGATAAGGAGATAATGAGATGTTTGATAGTATTCATGAGCTCATGATTGATATAAGAACTAAGTGATATCATGGTTTGAGTATATAGAATTTTTGGGATTTTTTTATGTGGAATGAGTTAACTTTTGACAGCATTCATGTTTTCACTAAGGTTCAATGGGTATTCATTTTTTCAATAGAATACATGATTAAGGTATTCACATGATTAGAATGTGACCAACAAGATATATGAGGGATAAATGATGGTATTCACGTGCTTGTTATATGACCTTTTTAGTAATCGTTATTTTTATACTATGAGTTTGGAAAGAAGTATTTTGGATAAGCCTAAAGATTGGAATGGATTATGTTGGAAATCAGATATATTGTCTAAGGCTATAACTTTTTGTTATAATAGTATTGTTTTATAAAAAGGATAACCTGCAGGATGGGAGAGAACTCGTCGCGTCAGACAAGGTTGCGGGAATCGAACCCACAACCGAAGTGCGACAGGCCTTTATCGCCTACCACTGGCCTACAGGAAGTCCTGGGTTAGTATAAATGTGTTTTAATTTATTAAGGGGTATTATATATGAAGTATACTTCCATTTTAGGAACCAAATATGATTAATCTCACTATAGATGGGCTTATGTATATTTGATAACTTTTGCTAAACTTTTGTTTGAGACAGATGGAATGACCCATCATTTTATCACCCGATCTACTAACACTTCGTGAATGACAAATTCAACTTCATTTCCTTAAGAGATGAAGTGGAAATTGTCCAAGGAACGACCAACGGTGAGATTGTACCAAAATCAAGTAAGTATTTCTTCTAATTCAAAATTTTCAACATTAGGGAAATGATATTGAAAACCAAAAATGTTTTCCTAGTGCCCTTATATCTGATGAATCAAATGGTACCTTTGATCATCAAAAATTTATGGCTTTGTGATTGTTGGTTTTTTCATAGCCATGTTCTCTACCACTCTCCATCAGAACTTGATGGTTACATTTTTCTTCCATATCCATATTTCCAGCTATGTTCTCCTATGTGGAAACCCAGTGATGAGTTAATCTAGGAAACCGTTACATTTTTAACTTTCTATTTTAAAATGAAGTTTTAGTAATCCTTTTTACGATGTGGGTTTCTATGAAAGAAACTTTCAAGTAGTAAACCATTTATAACCCCGAAGAATTTCGAGGGAGAAATTAATTTTAAGGGGGATAGAATGTAACAACCCGAGATTTTATGAGAATTATTCTTTTTAATTTCATTGATGTCTTGTGTTGTACACTACCCCAAAATTAGATTGTGCTATACACAACACCGTATTTTCTTGCAGTATACGCAACACTATTCTTGGCTCGTGTTACACACAATTTCAAGTTCGTTTTGTAGAAACTATTCTACACAACATTAAGTATAGATTTTTTTTAATGTATAAATGAAATAAGTTTTGATTATCTTATACGCAACACCGAACAGAGATTTCACAACACGCAGCCCTGACTTGGCTATCATTACACGCAATCAATATCTTCCTTGATAGCGTGTGTAGTACGCAATACCGAGTTTCACTAAACGAGATATTATTATAATATTATTATGAACTAGCCCTTATGAATAGTAATACTGACTTTTTAAATTTTTATAAATTTTACCTTTCAAAATGGAATTCATTTTTGGATTCAGAATATCGAAATTAGCCTAGGGTGAATTTCTGGTATTTTATGAAAACCCTTCAATTTTTTATGAATAGTGAAAACACTGGGTTACTATTTAAAAACCGTCTTTTTATTTAAATAATTATTTATTTTATTTAAATTTATTTTAGGTCAAAATTAATACATAATACCTATATAAGTTCAATGTAATTCATTAGAGTCATTTTATAATAATTTTAGATATATAAAAATTTTATTGAACTTTTCACCGTCTTTTACCCACCTCCTAGGAGAATTTGGAAATTCACATAAAACGTAATTTTACCGCTTCTGTGAGTGGAATTTAGAAAATCCAAGAGACATGGTTAATATCAAGGTTTAAATGTGGTTCAATGGGATGAAAATAATTTTTGGTGAATAGTAACTTTTTACTTTTATTTACCACGGTTAAAAGTAAATAGGGTAATTAAGGGTAAAAATGATATTATTATTACCCTAAAACATGTCATAATTCTATTGAATAAGTTTAGTTCGACCAAAAACAACCTTAGGAATAAAATATGACCATTTAAGTCCACTTATATTAGATTAGGACATTGATTATTAATTTATTTAAAGAAGGGTTAAAATAGTTAAAATCAAAGTTTAATAACTAAATCATTTTTAATATAGGGTTATACATAAGATAAATTAGACAATAAATATTAATTATAAATATAATAATATTTCCTACATAATGGTAGTTTATTTATAATTTTTATACATTAAATAATTTAATTTATTTATGACACAATGATGATGCAGTAATTATCTTATTAATGAAATATTAACATAATTGATGTTATAAATATCCAAATAAATGTAATTTGAGACTTATTATGAATTACAATAATTCTATAGGTTAATATGACATGTTAGTATTTATTTAATTAACTTTTTTAGAACTAATCATGCTGTTATGATTTTCAAAAAAATAAATTACCAAATAGTGTCTAAATTGACATAAAATAGTTTTTAAAACAAATATTATATTATTAATTGTTATTGTATTCCTGAAATTCTAAGGTTCGGCCAAGATACTTATATCATGATAGTTGTATCATTAATGGACCACTTGGGGGTCTCTTGGATGTATATGGTAAGTTTATTAACTATATAATATAAAAATACAAAGTGACATGGTAAATGTCAATCTAATTAACTAAGAGTTAAAACTAAAAGATAAGGTTACTATAATGGCCCAAACTAGTCTAAAATCTATTGGTTTAGAGTATTTCAACCCATCCCCACATTAGCTTCTAAATAAATCAATGTAGAGCTATTAAAAACCGAATATGACTTTATTATGAAATAAAATTTTATGTTTTTTCAAAGGTACCCCTCTCCTCCCTTATAAAAAGGGCACCCCTTCCATCTTCTCTTCACACCCTTTTTAGCCTTGAAGCTCGGAAAAAACCTGCCCATTTCTCTTCTCCAATTCCCTAGAAACATTCTGGGGGTTCTGGTCTTCTCAAAAGACCAACTCTACTTACTTAAGAGAAGGCTTAAAAGAGGTGTGTCAAAGAAGAGGCAATCTCTTCTTCTGATTCTCTCAAGTTTATTTCTTCTTCAACTTCTTCTTCTTCTTTAGTTGTATCATTATAAAGTAATAATATCAGTATTACTTATATACTTATATGTTATTATAAATATTAAACAACCCTATTTCACCTTCTATCCATCCTACTGAAAACGAAATCACCGTGCGTGCGTACGTACGGAATACCGTCTCCACGCCGTGGTGTAATCTATTTTCGACCACCACCTTACTTGGATGGGTATAATGGTGTAAATAGATAACTTTATATTATTATTTTAATTTTATATTGATTCTGAAACATTATACATACACTTCAATACAACTCCACGATCATGGGAATGGTATCATCGCTTGTGCGTACGTATGGACTACCGTCTCCACGACGCGATGAAATTCATTCTCCATGTTAACCATTCATGAATGATTATAAAGTTTATATAATAAGTAATCATGAAATATATGACATAATAATACTGCATTTATGTATATATATATATATATGTATGTATGTCATCTACTTAATTCCATTCAATTCAATAAGGTAATGAAAACAGCGTTCGTGCGTACGTACGACCTACCGTCTCCATGAACGGTGTATTTCATTCCATTTATCAATCTATAATATATATATATGTATATATTATATTTATATCATGTTTTACATTATAAAAATAATTAAATCAGGATATAAGTAATAATATTAAGAACAACACGTCCAAACACGTACGATAAATAAAACAATTTTACCCAAAACGCTGCTTTAACATGGAATTTACAAAATAACGGGTAATATAAAGTCATAAGTGAACCATTTATGACATCATAACAATGAATATGATTCTGTAATAAGTCAATGACATTATTTAAATCATTATAAAGGAGGTTCGGATATGTATGAATCATATCAGACCTAAGGTAAGGGATAATTATTCCAATCTCTCTCTTATCCGAGATTGTTTATTCGTAAGTATTTACTGGGGTTTTTGTTATCATCCATGTCCCTGTTTTCTAAAAAAATTCATGTATGTTTAATGGCCTTTTTAGCCATTTTTTAATTTTACCATATGTTATGAAAAGATTATTACTTTTTTTACCACACGAGGAACTTTTGACTTTTCTGACAAAAGTACGAGGAGATTGTTATTTTTAACTTATACGGCGTGAACGGATTTTTACGGTTTCATAATGCCTCATTTTCATGAAACTTCCTCTACAATATTTCATGATTATTTTCAACAAAACCCTTTTATTTTAAAGTTTCATTTCATTTTGTGAAAAGAAAATGATTTTGAAGAAGAAAGGATATTTTCCTTAAGAGTTCATTTCAAGTGTTTTATCAAAACTATTTTCCATCTAAAATGACATTATTTAATAAGTTTCAAGTATAATGTCTCTATTATTTACATGGTTTGATTATTCTTATGATAAAATGATATCAATTGTTTTAATATGGATTATGTTATGATGGCATGATGTTTAATAATCCTATTCTATTATATGTGTTATGCTATGATGTATGATTTATGATTTTGTGGCACGTGAAAGAATGATTTCATTATGAGATGGGTGGGAACTATATCTCCCTCCAATGCATTGGGTAAAGATTTATATCTCATGATATAGACATGGCTAGAATGATAAGTTAATCTGGTTCAGTGTTACATGACTGGAACGAGGAGTGAACTCGATTCAGAATGGGACTTTGTCCACTAAGATGGTCTTGGCAGCAATGCCTTGGCTACTATGGAAATCATAACTTGTGCTGAATAGATGCCACAATTACATGTTTTATTCCCATGCTAGTTTATCAGGATTAATGTTCCTTTATGATCTATGCCTTATGTACTTCTAATATTTATGTCATTGCTCATGATTTTGATGTTTAGATTTTATGTTCAAGTTTTTTGCATTCAAATGTTTACGGATTGTTTTATGTTCTCTATGCTTACCCTTACTGAGCATTTGAGCTCAACCTTTATATGTTTTCTTTTCCCCGGGATTTAAAGAAAGGTTTTTGGTAAGAAAACAAAAGGGGAAGATCTATATGGGAGATGTTGAAGATCTTTCACCATGATTAGAAGATTATTTTCTGAGTTTCCAAAGACACTAAACTATTATGATCCTTGTGTGTCTGTTTTCGTTATGTATTATGTATTGTGAAAAAGTAATGTAATTTCCATGTACTTAAGCTTCAGGTATTTACAAAATACATCATTATATACATAATTATGTGGCGGTTATGGAAAAATAATTACATTGGTTCGCGATATGGTATTCTACTGTACACACGATCGGCAGTTTCATTTCCCATTTGATGGGGGAGGAGATGTGTAACATCCCATGTTTTTAAGAACTTTTTTTTAATAAATTAATTTTATATTATTTATTGAGTTTCACTCTATGAAAATTAAAACTTTAATTATATTCTACACCAAGTTAATTTTGTTCTAAAAGCAACATTGGCTTAGCTTGCACTACACGCAATACTGAGTTTCTATGAATCATCATTTAATTATTATAATTATTTAAACAATATAGTTATAACATATTCATTAAACATATTAATATGAATATTAATAAATAATTTTATATATTATTTATAATAGTTTTATATGCAATAAATATATTGATAATGAAACATACACTTTTTGTTTAAGTCTTTATATGATTAAAAATATAATTTTCATAATAGAACATCTTTTTATATATTTCTATAAAATTTAATAAAATTAATTATATGTAGTTTTATAAATTTAATTTTATAAAATAAAATTCATTTTTAATTAAAAATTTCAAAATTATCTTAGGGTGAATTTTTGATATTTTTCTGAAAAACATCATTTTGGATGAATAGTGGAAAATATTGAATTTTAATTCAGAACTGATTTTTCATTGAATTTAATTATATAGTTAAATTATATTTTAATTTGGTTTTAAATTTTAATTATATAATTGGTACATAAATTTATTCAATTTAGTTCATTTGAGCCAATTTTACATTGAAATTAGATATAAAAACATTTCAAACTTTTAAACTTTTAAGCTTAAAAAAACTACTATCGCAATACGTCTGCAGTATAAATTTTAATTAAATTTATACCACCTATGTGTTTATAATTTGTTCAAATGGATTAGATATTTTTAATATTCATAATTTATAATTTATAAAAATGTAAACATATTTTTAGATCAAAAATATTAGCGAAGGTAATTAAAATTAATTATATTGATTATGGTAAAAACTAGCTTTATTAACGACTAAACTTAGAAAAAAATGTGTAAAATTGCCTCTAAACATGTATAAATACTATTATATATCCATATTTCAACCCTTAAACCTATAATTATACATAATTATCCATTTTAACCCTTTGTGGACAAGTGAAATGTATATACCACTAAAAATGTTTCATGAATACCCAATGTGTCCTTTTCCCCACTTATAAAACCCTCTTATCCTTCCCCTCTATTTACACCTATTCATCCCTTTTGGATCTTCAAAAACCTACCAAATTATCCTAAAAAATTAACTAAATTCATCCTAAAATCCTCTCTTTTGTAGAAATCATTCCAAGGAATCCCTTTGGTGCAATCCAAAACGAGTTACCCAAAAAAGACGTAACATCTTTCCAGAAAATCTTTGTTTTATTTTCATTATCCATCACCTCAAATATAATTATTCCATTATTATATAATAATATCAGTATAATAAATATACTGATATTTTTATTCTAATTTTTTTACTTACACCTACACACACTTCCATAAATAGGTAACAAACTTATCCTTATTGTTTACGGTGAACTACCACCTCATGAAATTGTGTTGTTCGTTTTTCCTTTACCACTTATCATGGTTGGAAATTATGATATAAACTATGTTTTTATATGATATATATGATATTTATGAGGTATTTTGGATTCTATAATAATTATATAACATTTACCTTCATGCTTTCCATTTTGTTAAATACGATAACTTTGTTTGTGGACATGTGGACTACCGCCTCCTCAAAGGAATGTGATTTGTTCACACTCTACATGGAGTGTTTTAATCATGGGTTTAGTAAATTTAGAGGAAATTTAAAAAATAATAATTCTTATTTAATTATTATATATATATACATATAAATACATATATATATATATATATTGCATTTACTTTCTTTCTTTCAAAATGATAATTAAATGGAAACAACGTTCATGTGTACGTAGGCATACCGTCTCCATGAACGTTGTATTCCATGTCATATTTATATCTTTTATAAGTCATTATAAGTAAATATATACTGAATATATATGATATTTATATCATTTTTACATTCTTGATATGATGATATAATTATAAGGACCAAAAATATAACAAATCAAAACACATGCGAAAAAAGAGATTAACACCCGAAACATAATTTTAACATGGAATTATTAATAAAAAATAATAGAATGTCATAATTAAATCATATATGGTATGATATTATTGAATAATATTATTTAATATATGAATAATAAACTAATATTTATTATACTAGAGGCTAAAATGAGTGCTAAGAGAGTCAATACATAAGGTAATGGGATTTCTCGTCTAACTTTTATTTCTATGAGACTTATGCCTTATTCACCACTAATTTATTTTCTGTAGTGTATATACTACACATGAATATATTATATTATTATTATAATTAAATTTATGGGTATTTACATATCCATTTTTTGATCTCTCTTTCATGTGGTTTATATTTCGAAAGTTACCAAATCAGTAAAGTAATTTGGTATCAATTTTCATTCTTTAAGAAACATGCCATGTTATGCATCTATATTCTTATACAAGGTTTAGACATTGAATTTTTATATTTAATAGAATAAATATAATTATTTTAATTATATTTTAAGATTCATGTAATTTAATTTTCTTACATGGGTTCTATGATTCATAGTTACCAAGTGGTAAGAGTTTATTGAAACAATATCATCATTTATCAAGATTGTTTATGATTATGCTTCCATTGATGAAATATTATGATCCATATATTAAGAACACTCATTGTTTTTATTATCTTATTGTTATTAATGATTTATTCATTAATTAGTACCATTTTTTACTCGTTTTTACTTAATATAATTAGGTAAAAAATTAATAAAATATAACCCTAGTTCTCTTTTCAGTCGGATACCTATTTTATTCAAAAACCATGTTCTCAAAATTGTTTTCAAAAAAAGGTTCTTTAAATAATATTTTAGGAAAATTTTCAATGAAAATTATTTTAAATTTTTTATTGTTTTCAAATATTTCGTTTTTTGTTTTCAAATATATTTTGATATAAAAAGGTTTTTGAAAAAATTTTATGTTTTAAAAATAATTTTTCATGGAATAAAGGATATTTTCATCAAGAAATGTTTTTAAAATATATTTTCTATATAAGATGAAAAAAATTGAAATATTTAATGCTCCAAGGAAACAAATATTATTAATTATTTTAATCGGTTATTTTTAAGATGAATACTTTTCTATGACACATGTTCCTCTTCCACAGGTTTTATGGTTTTGAAACCTACATCAATTAACGGGTTATGCATTGATGAAATGATTATGATACATATCTCATTTCCATAGGTTATGATATGATTACATGTTTATGATACCCATTTCATTTCAGGGGTTATAATATAATGTTTATAAGACCAGTCTTTTTTTATAGTTAATGATATTATGAATGTTTTTATTATCTTGTAGAATATGTGTGTATGATGTTATTATGTGATGGGTGGGACCTATATCTCCCTCAAATTAATTAGATAAAGATTTATATCTCATGATATAATGACGGGAATCAAGTTTATGGGATTTATCCACTATGGGATATTGGAAACCCGATCCACTATAGGGAGATGGGGAAACCAGATCCACTGTGAAATGATGGGGAAACTCAATCCACTCTGGGAAGATGGGGAAACTCGATCTCATATAAGGAAAGGACTATGACTGGGGATGTTGGTGTGTCCCTCATAGTAAATGTAGTCCACATAAAGTGCCATGATAATTTTTTTGGCATTGATCCTTGACATATAGGGAACGATATTACATATTTATATGTCTTCCATAATTCTATATCTTAATCCTATGTTTTTCTTTCATGGATTATGATTTTTATTCCTTTATGATTCATGTCTTATAAACTACCAATATTTATTCAATGAATCAGGTATATGATATTTGATTGGAAGGGTATGATATTCTAATGATATGATCAAGTCCTCATACCCTTAATTTTCTGATTATGCATACATATTTCTCTTATTTATCCTTACTAAGCTTCTAATCTCACCCCTTTTTATGTTTCCTTTACCCAGGTTATAAAGATAGGTGTTATGTATGATCTATCTAAGTGTGGTTCTTGTCATGAATAACCTAGTGAGATATAATTTATCTCACATATGTACCCATGTTTAAGTTTCTATGTTTACAAAGGCACTATAGTAATATGGTCTTTGGGAGTCTTTTTTGTAATGTATTAATTATTCCAAAAAAATGATTTAATATTAATTTATGAAAATTATGGGTATATGTAGTTGGTATCAGAGAGAAAGTTTATTTTACCTTTGGAAACTGGGATGATAAAACCATAGTGATAATCATAAGTGCATGTCTAAGGATAAGTTTATGTATGAGGAAAATTATATAAAAATGTCCTAGAATTTGGATAAAGGATAGAGTGAGTGGTTTCATATAAATACAACCCTATCTGGATACTACAAGTGGAAGTGTCTATAAAATAAATGTTCATAGGGGTAACTACCATGAAAACACTATATTGAGCTAGACTCTATTGGGAATTGGTTCAAAAAAATATGTTTTGTTTCACACTTGGTTTGATTCTCCTAGGGGATATACATGGGAATTCCCAAAATCTTTATGAAAATTCATGAAGTGTTTAAATATAATTTGGATATCAATAACCTAGGATAAACCTAGGGTGTCATAGATTAAAAAGGTGTCAAAATTTGTAAATACTATAAGTGTTTTTCATGATTATGTGGTTCCTCTATATGAAATCTATTTCTTACTTTATTATTTATAGTTTTAGTTAGTGGATGGAACCTGAAGGATCCGTGTTAATGATAATTCTGATGGAAAGTGAAATTATTTTCCTCTTGAGAAACCAAATGATATGGG
The DNA here is from genome assembly GCA_963277665.1 of Viscum album. Taxonomy (NCBI): domain Eukaryota; kingdom Viridiplantae; phylum Streptophyta; class Magnoliopsida; order Santalales; family Viscaceae; genus Viscum; species Viscum album. The sequence goes on from OY728161.1 coordinate 1,259,816,953, forward strand.
AGATGGAATGAAATAAATTTTTTCTATGATAAACTAAATTTCTCAAGATATAAACCATGATGGACTTCATAATGAGCAAAGGATGAAACAACATTTTGTTAAGTCCTTCATGATAAAACTTCCAACTTCATTCAGTGGATATTCTGATCCACTTGTTTCCAAAAAATGGATTAGTTCCACTAAAAATATATTTTTCTTCTTGCAGTGTTAAGAACAAGATAATGTTTTTCTGGTTGTCTATCATATAGAAGGTGAAGTGGACTAGCGGTGGAATCTAATAAAGGATATATGGAAGAAATATGAAATTGAGCCCATATATTATGATGAGTTAAAAAACTTATTCATCAAAAATTAATTTCCATATGTTCTTAAAATAAATATGTAAAAGGAGTTCCTTAAGTTGAAACAAAAGGATGATGAATCTTTTGGTACCTATGAGGCTAATTTTACAATACATGCATGGTATACTTCTGGAATATTCCTCCAACCAGAAACTAAGATCAATTGATTCTTAAATGGAGTAAATCCAAGTCTCAAAAGGGAATTATACATAAGAAACTTTATTAGTTTTGAATAGATTGTGAATTTTTAAATCAAGGATGAAATGGTGGTTGGAGTTATGTATCAATATCATGTTTTTTACGAGAAAATTAAGGTGTATTTCAATGTAAAATCTAAAAACCATGGAGAAAAGAAGATGAGACTTCCTTTATACTCTATGTGTGGAAATAATCATGAATAAATTGTATTATCAAGTCTAATAAATGCTTCATGTGTGTAAGTGAAGTCCATCAGATAATTGATTACCAAAATAGTGGTAAGAAGGTGTCCAATGATGTGAATAGAGGGAAATCTACATAGGATGAACCTCCCACAATTTTGTGTTTCAAGTGTAAGGAGAATAGAAATTATTCTAACTTGTTTCCAAACCTAAGGGTTAGTGATGATAATTAGAGTCAGCAACCTCTTACACCAAGGGACAAGGGGAAATCTAATGTGATCATGATTTTTAATGAGAGGTGAGATAACGATATGGAAAACGGTACAATTACTATCCACTCTAGAACTAATAATGTATTATTGGATTATATATCTACCCACTCTTTCATATCTAAATAATTTCCATGGTTTTTAAGATTCTACCCAAATTATTAGATATGGAATTTTTAGTGAAAACCCATAATGGTATGATGATTTCATCTCAAGTCTATTATTCCTCTACAGTTGAAGTATTTGGGAATGTGTTTCCTAAAAATATTCTCATTATTCTTCTAGTTTAATTTGATGTTATCTTAGGCATATATTTGATTTATCTACATAAATCCCACATCAATTTTTATGGAAGGGAAGTTACATTTATTGTTTCAAACCAACCTAGTATCATCTGTCAATGTGGCGATAATTATAAAATTCTAAGGGAGATTAAATCCTACATATGGGTATTTTTTCTCATTCATAAGGTGTTTTTATCTCAAATGGTTGGGGATAATATTTACATCAATCAAATTCCAATTTTTTTAAGATTTTATGGATGTATTTTGGGAAGAGTTTCCTAAACTTCCACCAAAACGTGAAGTTTAGTTCTTGATAGAACTCATACCTAGTTCCATGCTAATTTAAAAGACTCTCTATATAATGAACTTAATTGAGATTCAAGAATTAAAGAAGAAACTCCAAGAAAACCTTGATAAGGGATTTATTTAGTCAAGTTTGTCACCTTGGGATACACAATTTATTTTGTTTAAAAATAAATATGGATAAATACAACTCTAAATTGATTATTGGGAGTTGAACCAGATCACAATCAAGAAAATTATCCTCTTCCCCATAATGATGATTTTTTATCTTCTTCATGGAGCTAAATACTTTTCCAAGATTGACCTTAATTCCAGATATCATTAGTTGAGGGTCAAGAATGAGGATATACCCAAGATGGTATTCCGTACAAGGTATTGACATTATTAATATATAGTGATTCCTTTAAGTTTTACTAATACCCCTTCTATCATAATGGATTTCATTAACGGAGTCTTTAGATATTACATTTATCAGTTTTTTTTTAGTATTTATAGATGATATTCTTTTCTTTTAAAATAGGATTGAATAGAATGAAGGCAACTTTATAGTTGTACTAAAACCCATAAGGAAGGAGAAACTATATGAAAAATTTTCAATGTGTGAATTTTGGTTAAAAAGGGTTTCATCTTTCTGTCATATAATCTCAAGAGATGGTATAATATTGTATTCATCAAACATAGAGTCTTTTGAATGTTTTCCTAGACCAACCATGGTGCTAGAAATCCATAGTTTTCTTGGTTTAGCTATATATAATCAATGATTTGTTGAGAATTTATCATGAATAAACAATCCTATGACCAAGTTAACTCAAAAAAGTTCAACGTTCCTCCGGAAAGATGAATGTGAGAAAAATTTCAAAGAATTGAGGAGAAGGTTAGTCAGTGCACATGTTCTTACATTACCCTATAATAGATAAGGGTTTCTAATCTATAATGATGCATCCAATAATTGACTAGGATGTGTTATCCTGCAAAATAACATTTTTATAGCCTATTCCTCCCATAATTTTAAGATCCATGAGAAATATTACCCAACTCATGATATGGAGTTAGCTGTAGTAATTTGTGAATTAAAGATATGGAGGAATTATCTCCATGGAGAAAAGTGTCATATATATACTAAGAAAAAAAATCTAAAATATGTAATCACAAATAAGGATTTGAGTATGATCTAGATAAGATGGTTAGGGATGATAATAGATTATTACTACACAATATATTACCACCCTAGGAAAGAAAAAAAGTTAGTTGATGATTTGAGTCAAAAGTATCAAGCTAGATTATCCATGATAAGGTACACAAAAGATCCAATATTTCTCTATTTATAAAGGACGGTTCTGGAAATATTAAAGGAAGTGTAAAAGTCTTATCTTTCTAAATTGAATGTTAAACCCTCTATCCATGTGAAGATAAAATAGGCACCGAAGGAATATGTATAGTGGAAAAAGAAGGATATAAATGTTCCTAAGTTTAACCTTGATCAAATGGAATGATAAGGTTCAAGAACCATATATTTGTTCCTTCCATACTGGATTTGAAGATAGAGTTGTTAGAGAAAGATTATATTTCTTCATTCTCTATTCATCATAGAAATATAAATATAGATAGATATTTGAGGGAATAATTCTGGTGAGATGTCATGAAGAGAGATATCGTAGACTTTGTATCTTGGTGCTTGGTATGCAAGTAAGTTAAGGCTGGAAGAAACAATTCTAAGGGGATGTTGCATCCATTACCCATACCAAAATGGAAATGGGAGGACATCACTCTGGATTTTTTTTTTGACTCCCCAAAACCTCTAAAGTGATTAATGTTATATTTGTTGTGGTAGATTGCCTTACTAAGTCAGTACAATTCATTACTATCAGAGAATATTTCTCTCTGGACAATCTTTCTAGAATACACATTAAGAAAGTGGTAAGGTTTCAGGGAGTACCACATTCCATTGTATCTAATTATGATATAATTTTTACCTAAAATTTCTAATGAATTCGTCAGTAATCACTTGATACATAATTGAGCTTCAACACTACTTATCATCCTTATATAGATGATCAGTCTAAAATAACAAATCAACCCCTAGAGGATAAGTTGAGATCTTATTCTATAGATTTCATAAGAGGATGGGATAAAAAAATTTCTCTAGTTTAGTTTTCTTACAAAAAATATATTTCAATCAAGCATTCATATGGATTATTATGAATCCCTCTAGGGAATTAAATTTTGATCTCCAACATGCTGGTATTAAGTTCAAGAAATAAATATATTGGGACTTGAGATTGATGAAGATATGGATGAGAAGGATAAAACCATTAAACAGTGTATCATAGAAAATCAAAGTCTAAAAAAATATTATAGTAATAACCATAAATGTGGTATAGAATCTAAATTTGGTGGGAGGTTGTTTCTATAAATCTCTCCCTAGAAGAATAATATGAGATTCGGGAGAAAAGGGAAACAAAGCCCAAGGTATATCGATCCCATCAAGATTCTTGGTCGTATATGGAATATATCATATAGCATATAACTTACTCCAAATATTTTTTAAGTCCATGATGTGATCTATGTATCTCTCTTTATAAAGTACATACCTAACCCTTTACATTGATTGAACTAAGAGGTCATACTGCAGGAGTAGGATCTTTCTTATAAGGAACAACCAGTTGAAATTATGAATCGTATAAAAAATGTTATATGAAACAAAACCATTAAAATGGTTATTGTTTTTTGGATTAATCACTAGCTATAGGAATCTACATGGGAACTTGAGGATATGATGAGGTATAATTATCCTCATTTTTTGTATCATAATGATGAATTTTGAGGGAAAATTCATTTTAAGGGGGTAGCCTTTAACACCATAATTTTTCATGAATTTTTTTTCGATTAAATTATTTTTTTTTTCATTTCTTTCATTTCTCACTACACTAATTCATACTTTGTTTACACACTACACCAATTTAATCTTACTCTACAAGAAACATCATCTTAACTTACGCTATATGCAACACTGAGTTTCTATAAATCATCATTTTGTTATTATAATTATTTAAAAAATATAGTTATAACCTATCCATTAAACATATTAACAAGAATATTAATAACTAATTTTAAATATTATTTGTAATTTTTAAATATAAATAAATCATATTTACAATAAAACACACAATTTTTTGTGAAGTCTTTATATGATTGAAAATAATATTTTTCTAAAAAAACTTCTTTTTTATGTCTTTCTATAAAAAATAATAAAATTAATTCCAAAAACTTTAATAAAGTTATGTTTTTAAAATAATATCCATTTTTGAATTCTGAAAGTAAAAATTATCTTCGGGTTAATTTTTAATATTTTTCAGAAAAACTGCATTTTTGATGAATAGTGAAAAATATTGAATTTTAATTCAAAACTTCTTTTTCATAGAATTTATTTACATAGTTAAATTATAGTTTAATTTGGTTTTAAACTCTAATTATATCATTGGTACATAAATTTATCCAATTTAGGTCATTGGAACCAATTTCACATTGAAATTGGATATAAAAACATTTCAAACTTTTAAACATTTACACTTAAAAACCCTATTGTCGCGACACGTTTGTGGGATTAATTTTCATTTAATTTATACAAATTAAATGTTTAAAATTTAGTAAAATTTATTCCTTATTCTTTATATACATAATTTATAATTTCTAATAAGGTCAATGTGGATTTTTAACAAAAATATTTGTGAAGGTAACTAAAATTAATTATAGTGATTAAGTAAAAAAACTAACTTAATTAATGACTAAACATAGAAAATAAGGTGTAAAAATGTACCTAAAATTGTCTATAAATTTTTTTATGGACATATTTAGAGAATTACACCTATAAGTATCCATGTAAAATGTGGGGAGAACTCAAATATTTTCAAGAATACCCAATGTGTCCTTTCCCCCCACTTATATAAGGTCTTCTATCCTCCCATTCTTTTTACACATCTCAATCCATTTTCTCTTATAAAACCCCTTACCAAATCCGATAAAAAAAATTTCTCCCTTAATCCTAGAATCCTAACTTTGGGAAGAAATCCATCCAAGGAATCCCTTTGGTGCAAACCAAAAGGACTTTCCCGAAGAAGAGGTAACATCCTTCCACAAGCTCTTTATTTTATTTTCATTATCAACCACCTAAAATCTTCTTGTTATTTATTTATATAATATCCTAAGTGTCATAAATAAAATAATATGTTTTAATTTTAATTTTATGATCTAAACCTATACACACTTTTATAAAATGCATTATGAACTTATCGTTTTTGTGTACGGTGAACTACATACTCATAAAATGATATTGTTCATTTTTCCTTTACCACCTCTCATGGTTGGGAATTATGATGGAAACTATGTTTTATATGATATTTATATTTTAATTATGCTTATTTAATAATTATATAACACATACAATCATAATTTCCATTTTGGGAAAATACAATTACTTCGTTTGTGGATGTATAGACTACTGCCTCCTCAAAGCGATGTGATTCGTTCACACTCTACAGAAAATGTGTTAAGGATTGATTTATTAAACTTATATTACATATGTTACATAGTAATTCTACTTAAATCATTATATATAAAAATATATACATATATTTCATTTACTTTCTTTCTTTCAAAATGATAATTAAACAAATATAGTGTTCATACGTATGTACGGCCTACCGTCTCCATGAACGGTATATTCCATGTCATATTTATATGTTTTATAGATTATATTAAATAAATATATATGGAATATATATGATATATATATCATGTTTTACCTTTTTTAGATCATGATATAAGTATAAAGACTAAAAATATAACAAATCAAAACACATGCGAAATACAAAGTTGTTATTTCCCAAAATATAATTTTAACATGGAATTGTTTAATAAATTGGTAATAAAATGTCAAAGTTAAATAATATATGGTATGATATTATTGAATAAAGTTTTTTAATATATTTATAATAAGCTTAAATTTTTTATACATGAGTTTTAAATTAGTATGAAGAGGGTCAGGACCTAAGGTAAGGGGATTTCTTGTCTTACTTTTCTTTCTGTGAGACTTATGCCTTATTCACCACTCATTTATTTTATGTTGTGTATATAATTCCCATGAATATATTATATTTTTATTATCCTTAAATTTATTATTATTTTCATATCCATTTTATTATCTCTCTTTTATGGGTTTTATGTTTCAAAAGTTACCAAATCTGTAAAGTAATTTGGTTTTAATTTTCCTTCTTTGAGACACATGTCATGATATGCACCTATATTCTTCTAAAAAGTGTATAAAATTAATTTTGAAATATTATATAACAATTATAATTATTTTAATGATATATTAATATTAATTAAATTTTATTTTCTTACATGGGGAGTATGATTCAAAGTTACTAAGTGGTAAGACTTTATTGTAACAATCTCATCATTTATCGGGATTGTTTGTGTTTATGCTTCCAATGAGAAATATTATCATCCATCGTGGACTTTATTATAATATTAATATTCATTATTTCTTCATTAATTAGTACTATTATTACACTATTTAGTACTTAAGATAATTGAGAATTTTTTTATGATAATCTGACCTCAGTTCTTCTTTTTGTCGGACACATGTTTTATTCAAAATCCATGTTTTCAAAAATGTTTTCAACAAATGATTTTTATAAATTATATTTTAAGTTTATTTTCATGTAAAATGGTTTTTAAAATGTTTTATGTTTTTGAAATCTTCCTTTATAATTTTTCAAATCTATTTTTACATTAAAAGGTTTTCAAAAATGTTTTATGTTTTAAATTTTTTTTTAAAGAAGAAAGTATATATTTCCTCAAGAAATGTTTTCAAAAGATATTTACAATCTAAGATGAAAACCTTTAAAATATTTTGTTATCTAAGTAAACCATTACTATCATTTATTTTATTGTTTTATTTTTAATATGGAATGTTTTCTCTGACAATAACTCCTCTTCCATGGGTTATATAATTTTGAAACACACTTATTTTCATGGGTTATGAATTAATGAAATGATTATGAGACCTATCTATTATCCAAAAGTTATGATATAATTAAATTTTTATGATACCCATTTCATTTTGTGGGTAATTATATAATTTTTATCAAAACCCATCTCTTTTTATGGGTCTTTAGATGATGAATTTTTTATTATCTTGTGGCATATATATGTATGATTATATTATGTGATAGGTGGGACCTATATCTCCCTTTGATGAGTTGGGTAAATATTTATATCTTTTGAGATAAGGAATTTAATCAAGTCAATAGGCTTGATCCACTATGTAATATGGGTAAACCTGATCCACTATGGGAAGACAGGGAAACTTGATTCACTATGGGAAGAGGGGGAAAGCCAATCAATGGTGGGAAGATGGGGAAACTTAATCCCTTATAAAAAATGACTCTAATTGTAGATTTTGGTGTATCCCGACCAGTCGGTGTAGTCCCTATGAAGTTCCTTGATAATTTTTTGGCATTTATCCTTGAATTATATGTAATGATATTACTTGTGTATGTGTCTGCCGCAATTCCATGTCTTATTCATATGTCATGCTTTCATACCTTATGCTCTTGATTCCCTTATGATTCATGTCTTATGAACTGCCAATATTTATTCCATGACTCATATATATGATATTTGATATGAATTTTATGACATTCGAATCATATTTTCATGTTCTCATACTATTATGTTCATGATTATTCTTACGTGTCTCCCTTGTTTTCCCTTACTGGACATCTGAGCTCACACCTTTTTATGTTTCTTTTATATAGGTTATGAAGATAGGTATTACGTATGTTGTATCTAAGAGGGTTCTAGTAATAAATAACCTATTTTCAGATAATATATATCACTTATGTATCAATTTTTATGTTTCCATGTTTCCAAAGTTACTAGACTAATATGGTCTTCGAGTTTCTTTCTGTGTAATGTATTAAGTATTCCACAAAAAATGATATAATGTTAATTTTTGAAAAGTGAGGGTCTCTAAAAGATGGATATAGGTTATGAAATTAAAAATAAACATATAAAAATATGTTATATATTTATTTTATTATATCAATATACCTGAAAAATATTTTAATTAGGTGGAATAAGGAATAAAACAAAAAAATTTGGTGAATAACGATATATATTCTTCAGACAACCTCCCTAAGTTAGCACAAAACACTTCCTTAGGAGGGTTTTGTAATAAAAATATTGCCTCTAGGATTTGGGTATGAGAGTAATTAAGGTATTTTCTCATTTAATTTTCAAACCTAAAAGATTTTTAAATGTTAATTTAGGAGGATAGGGGTGGCTTTTTATAAGTGGAGGATAGGACACAGTTGGAATTATTTAAAATAAAAAGTTATAACCGTGTTCTAAACATTCCAAAAGGAGACAAAATTCATCATTATTGAACCTTGGACTATATAAGGTCTAAATATGGCCATAAAATGGGAATTTTAATATTTTTTAGGTCATTTAAACCATTATATTTTTATTTTAACCCCTGATAAACACATTTTAACCTTAATCGCGATAATTAATTTTTATTATTTTTACTTTTCATTATGACCAAAAATTAAGTTTACCTTATTATATAATATTAATTATTATAATTAAAAATATGGAATCCATTTTTTAAAATTAAATTTACATAATTGGGAGAATATAATTTAAAATCAAACCCTCAAATGCAACAAAAAAGTGGTTTTCCAAAGAAAATGTTTTTATAAGTATTAAGATGTTTTTATATAAAAAAAATCAATATTAAATTGATTCCAATGACATAAATTGGATTAATTGTGATAGAATTTAACTAATTTTACTTTAAAACCATCTTAAAAAATCTATCTTGTAGATTATTTAAGAAAAAAAGAAGTTTTTAATAAAAATCAGCATTTTTCTCTATTAATTAAAAAAATAAACTTTTCAGAAAAATCACAAAAAATCACCCTAATATAATTTTGAAAATTTTATTCCAAAAATGAAGTTCATTTTTTTATATAGTTTTTTGAAATTATTAAAAATAAATTATATTATTTGTTCACAAAATTAATAAAAAACATTTTTGGGGAAAAATGTATTTTCAAAGTATATAAAGACTTTACCAAAAATTAATTTCTTATTTATCAATATTATTTCATTATATAAATAATTAAAACATAATTTTAAAAAAAATTATTTTTTACCCTAAAAATTAATTTCTAAATTAAAATTATCATGTTTTAACAAAAACAAATTAATAGTATATCACGATTCGCTAAAACTTGGTGTTCCATGTAATATAAGCTATCAAAATTAAATTAAATTTATTTGAAAAATATATACCATAAAATATAACGGTGTCATATTATACCCCCATTAAAATTAATTTATCCCTAAATTTTACCTCACTATAATACAAAAAAAATGTGGATACTTATATCGTGTCATATCTTCAGGTTCTCATGTAGCTTCCCCAAGCTAGTGGTTCTACCATAAAACTTGACCAGGTGAGTGGTCTTGTTTCATAGAACATTAATTATATGATCCAAAATCTCTACTAGTTAGTCCTCATAAAATATATCATGATCCATTGGTATGAATTATAATTTCTGTACATGTGAAAGACTAGTATTTCTTCCTCAATATAGATACTAGGAATAGATTGTAGACTTAAAAGTGGTTCGGTTCAATATCCAAGCGATAAGAAACCATCCCTATTAAATAATGAATATATAAAGGTACAATATACTTAGGGATCTGCTTTCCTTTATTCCTGGATCTCATAACATTCTTCTATAGAGAAATTTATAGGAAAACCATCTCACTAAGTTCAAACTCCAAATCACACTGATGACTTTCATCATAAATTTTTTATCGACTCTGAGATTCCATGATGTGTTATTGAATAGATCTAACATTCTCTTCAATTTCCTTAGCTAGACTAGGTCCCAATAGTTTTTTTATCCAACTTTATCCTATCACATTTGATTCCTACACTTATTTTCATATATATATTTATAAGGATCCATTTTTATTCTTGAGTGAATGCTATTATTGTAGGAAAAATTGATTAGAGGAAGGTGTTGATCAAAAACACAATTAAAATCCATATAACAAGATCTCATCATATCCTTTTGGGAATAAATTATTCTCTTAGACTGTCCATCTATCTAAGGATGATATATAGTGTTGAAACTCTACTTTTTATCCAAATATTACTAAATACTTCTCAAAAACTTCAAGGTAAACCAAAAATCCTGATATGATATAATAGAATAATATACTCCATGAATCGGTACCACATCCATAATTTATATTCTAGAAATATGGTCTATAGAGAAATATTTTTTAATAGTGATAAAGTATGCTAAATTTTTTAGGTTATTGACTATGAACCATATAGCATTGTTCTCATTATAAATTTTGGTGAGTTTGATGAAGAATTTCATAGTGTTGTTTTCCCATTTCAATTCTAGTATGTGTAATGGTTTAAATATCCCCACAAAATTTTTTATCTTATCCTTAACTTGATGACATACCAACCACTGAGATATAAACTCCATAATATCTCTCTTCATGCCATCCCATTATAAATAATCCTTCAAATATCTATACATAATTTTACTTTAAGATAAATAGTAAATGAAGAACTATGATCTTCCTATAACAGAATTGAGTATGAATATAACAAATACACAGTTCCTAGACATTATAATTCTATCACAATCAAGGTAAAACTCAGGAACATTTCTCACCTTTTTCTATATTTATACATCATATTTATTTTCCTCTTTAATCATCACATAGATTTATGTTTAAACACTTATTTGATAAAGATAAGATCCCCCTTCATGATTTCCAGATACATCCTTTAAAAATCCATAAATATTGGATCTTTTGTGATCCTCATAATAGTTAAGCTAGCATGATCATTTAAACAAAAGGAATCAGCCACCTTGTTCACTTTCCAAGGGTGGTAATATATTGAGATGTCATAATATTTAATCATTTATAGTCTTCTTATCTGGTGCATGTTCAACACTTTCAGTTATAATATATACTTTTAACTTTTATGATTAGTATATACATCACACATTTCTCTATAAAGATAATGAATCCACATATTTAATGAAAATATTACCGTATCTAACTCCAAACCACGAGTTTGATATTTTTTCTCATGAAGCTTCAATTATCATGAGTTATAACCTATCTCAATATCATTATTCTTGATGATACAACCCAATCCCCTCTTTAAAGTATACCTAAATATTACAAACCATTCTCCATTATAGGTTAATGTAATTATAGGTGAATTGACTAATCTTGTCTTTAGTTCCTTGAAATATTCATCACATTCATTTATCTAAAATATCATGTCTCTCTTCTAGGTTAACATTATTAGTGGATTATATATTCATGAGAAATTTTCCACCAAACATCAATAATATCAATCCAATCTAAGAAAAATATTGATCTTAGACATTGTGGTTTGTATGTTCCAATGTTCAATAGCCTTTTTCTTTGATGGACCCTCCGATATACCCTCTCTTGAGATTATGTGAACCAAAAAGTAAAAACATTGTAGCGAAGATTCACATTTTTTAAATTTTCATATAGTTTCTCCTTTTAAAATGACTATAGTAAAATTCATAAGTGATATTCATGCTCTTCCTTTATCTTTAAATAAATAATAATATTGTCGATAAAGACTACAACAACACTACAAGAAATTGGAGTTATACCAAAACACCTATACTAATTTTATGGAAACCCATTGGTATATGTATCTTATACTAACAGTTTGGAAAAAATCATGGGAATAGGTATCTTAGAGAGACCATATACCAACAATTTGGGAAAAAATATTGGTATAGGTACCATGGAAAGACCGTATACCAATGGTGTTGTCTAAATATATTAGTATATCTCCCTTATAGAGACCATATAACAATGTTTTCTGAAACTATTAGTATAGGTCCCTTGTAGAGACCCTATACCCATGGTTTTTTCTAAAACCATTGGTATAGGTCCCATGGAGAGACCCTATATCCAAGATTTTTCTAAAACCATTTGAATAGGTCCCAAAAATAATGGTATCTATAAAAACGGTTTGAAGAAACATTGGTATAGGTTCCCATAATTTTTATGGACTATTTTGTAAAATAACATTAAATAAATCAAAAGTAAAATTTATTTTAACTATAAATATATATATATATATATATATCGAACCATGTTCAAAAAAGTAATCATATCTTAGTAGTTAAGTCATTTGAATATAAATGGTATGTTCTAAGATCAAAACCAATATAGATTTTATTTTTATTTTACCTATACCAATAGTTTTTCAAATCCATTGGTGTTGGGTTTTCATATAAACTATACCAACAGTTTTCTAAAACCACTGATATAGGTTTATGCCAACACCAAAATATCTAAATCCTCTCCAAACCATTAGTATAGGCAATACCAATGGTTTTTATCCCTATACCTATGGTTCCAAACTATTGGTATAGTATTTTTGTTCTAGTAGTGAATATAGATCATTGTAATCTCAAAAGACTCTATTCTAAATCCATGAAGATAATAGCCACATTAGTAAGACCAAATGCATCACTAAATATTTGTAGTTTCTATACCTTGTGTGGAATTATGCCTTAGGTATATCATTCTTCATAACCATCAATTGATGATATCCATAATGAGGGTCAATCTTGGAAATTTTTTCAAATCTATGTAGTTTTTCAAACAACTCATCAGTATGGGTAGAAGATATATGTTATTTATTGTGATCTTGTTCAATTTGTAATAATTAATAAATATTTTCATCTATCTATATTTCTTCTTAACAAAAAAAACAGGCTTACCCTATGGTAGAACACAAAGATAAACGAATCCCTTGTCAAGATTCTCTTAGAGTTACTTCATCAATTCTTGTAACTCAATCAGGTTCATTCCATAGGTAGTCTTTAAAATATGTTTAGCACTAAGTATGTGTTCAATTGATAAATAATATTCATTATTCGATGGAAGATGATAAAACTCTTCTATAAATATATCAACAAACTCTCACATAATAGGCATATCATCGATGTTGAGTTTCACCCCAACCATCTAAGATAAACACCCCTTTTTATGGGAATCAAGACCTATACAATGGATTTGACATCCATAAAAAGTTCATATCTATCATCGCATTGATATATGATCATAATTTGGTTTTCAATATCAAACAAAACTTCCCTTCCTTAGAAATTTATGTGGAATTTATGTAGTGAAATCCAATCCATGTCTAATGTAACATCAAATTCAACCAGGGGGATAATAATGAGATTTATAGGAAGCACATTCCCAAAAAATTAAACTTGATAAGAATCATAGACTTGAGATTTGATCACCATGTCATTAGGGGTTTTAACATATAATTAAATATCTAATTATTGGGGTGTAATTTTGATACCCTTAGAAAATTATTCAGATATAAAAGACTTGGTGGATCCATAGTCAAATAATACATTAGCAATTCTAGAGTGGATGGTAGGGGTACCTTTCACCGAATTTTTATCACACCCCTCATCATAAATATTTATCACATGAGACTTTCCTTTATCTATAATCTTAAGAGGTTTCTAACATCAATCATCATCATTAACCTTTGGATTTGGTTACTGGTTATCATAATGCCTATACTACTTAAATTTGAAACACTGGAGTGTGGGTGGTTCATTATGGGAAGATTTATCTCTATTTTCATCATTATATAGATTCTTCAAATCACTTCAAAAATTGATTTCTTGATGAACTTCCTTTACCCATTAAATAATTTACCAGAACCCTTAAGACAATTTCCTTTATATTTCCTTCCACACTTCAAGTATGAAGGAAAAATAATCTTCTTCTTTATATGGTTTTTATATTTTCCTTTGAATTATATATTTCTTTTCTTATCAAAACCATGATAATGATAGGTAACTCTATTATCCATTTCCACCTTGATAGTACATCAAATGACTTACTCACAGTTACTAAAGTCCCTTATGGATAATGTGTTTTAGAGACTTGTTTTTATACCATTGAATAATCAAACAACCATAATTCCTTGTTGGATGATAATACGAGAACTGTACCTCACAAGTCTTGTAATATTATTCTTATAGGTTCCAAAAAGTTCATCATTATTCTAATTTCGATCAAGTAATTCCTTCTCTATTTTCATATGAAGAATATGACAGAATTACTTATTGAAAATAATATCTTAAAATCATCCCACTCCATGGAGTAAATTTCAACATATTGAATTGTATTCTTGATAATAATCCACCATTAATCTACTTCCCCTTACAAATGATAGAAAGTCAAAAACAATTCATGATATTAACACTAGATAATGGAGAATATATTTTTTAATGGTACTGATCTTTTCTCAACACCTAGTGAATCTGTGGAATAAATAAAAGAATATGGATGTTTCCTCATTAAGGACTTAACATAATGTCGTTCCCTCCTTTTCTTATTTAGATGTTCAGTAATATCCATATCTTAAGAATGTTTTCTAAGCATGGCAATGAGATATTGCATTAAAACTCACATATCATTTCGTTTCTTTTTGGAAAATTATTTCATTATCTTTCACACTCATCATTAACATAATTCCTTTAGGTTTGATCCATCTACTAAAACCAAAAAAAATAGTTTGAGTAATAATAATCATAGTGGTAAACTGTATAATTATGAAAAAAACATTTATATGATGTGTAAATAAAGAAACCTTCTTTTCAATATATGACACCTTAGGTTTAACCTAAGTCATTCATGTTTATAATCAAATCAAATTCTTCATGATGCTGCAAAATGATTTTGGGAATTTCTAATATCATATCTCTTAGGAGTTTCAAACTAGGTGTCAAGCAAGGATAGTTTCCATGCACTAGTTGATGATCGAGTCCAACTCAATATTCCCTCTTCATAATCATTCCCCCTTGGTATGACTATTATATATCCACATAAACTTGTATTATCCATACAGGGATGTAATTTCTTGGAAACCATTCATTCTATCTTTCACTAAAATCCCAGTACATTTTCCCATACTTTTAATTATCCCTATACTTATCATTAGACATATCCCAAGTCATATCCCTAGGGATATCACTAAAGTTTTATCAACATATTTTTGAAATTTTTCACTAGAAATTAATCTAATAGTAACTATATAAATCTATAATTTTCATACAACTACTGAAAAAATGGGCTTTATCAGTGCTAAAAATGGGCTTTAACATCATCAAAAAAGTGTTGTAAAGTTCAGCACTGATAAAGGGGGTCCCCTTTATCAGTGATCAAAAAGAGTTGATAAAGGTATCCTTTATCAGTGGTAAAATAGCACTAATAAAGAGATCCTTTATTAGAACTAAAATTCACTGATAAATAGATTCTTTATCATCACCTTTTTAGTGATGATAAAGGATCCCTTTATCAGCGCTAAAAAGGCCCTAATAAAGGCTCCCTTTATCAGTGCTAAAAAATCTTTGATTAATGTCATGCCTTCTATAACATAAAATTCTATAGCAGCACACCCAAACAAGACCTGCAAAAAAATCAGTATATCAAAAAGTATACCCATACAAAATTAACACATAATTCATATGGTAATTACAGAAAGTATACCCATACAACATGTATACCCATACTCCCTTAACACATAATTCATAAGTTAATTAAATACATAAAAATTCAATTAAAAATTCAAGGGGTTACGGGGATGTTCACAGGTTTAGGGTGGATGTCCAAGGGGGGTTGGGGGTGTCAAGGGGGGTGGGGGTGTCCGGGGGGATGGGGGTGTCCGGGGGGATAGGGGTGTCTAGGGGGATGGGGCGGTCTAGGAGGTTGGGGGTTGTCCAAGGGGGTGGGGTGGTGTCCAAGGGGGTGGTGGGGATTTCCATGGGGGTGTGGTTGTCCATGGTGGTGTGGGGGGGTGCCCAAGTGGTGGGGTGGTGTCGAGGACGGGTGGGGCGTCCAAGGGGTGGGGATCATCCAGGGGTGGTGGGGGTGTCCAATGGGTGGGGGTTGTCTAGGGGGCTGTCCATGGGGGTTTCCAGGGGTGGGGTGGGGTCAATGGTGTTGAGGGGGCTTTCCAGGGGGTGGGGTGTCCAAGGGTGGGGTGGTGTCCGGGGGGTGGTGGCGGTCTAGGGGGTTGGGGTGGTGTCTAGTGGGAGGGGGTGTCTATCCAAGGGGGTGGGGGTGTCTAGGGGTGGGGGTGTCCAGGTGGTGGGGTGGTGTCTAGGAAGGGTGGGGGTGTCGTCCAGGGGGTTGGTGGGTGTCTAGGGGGTGGGGGTGTCTAGGGGTGGGGGTTGTTCAGGGTGGGGGGTGTCCAGGGGGTGTCCAGGGGGTGGGTGGTGTCCAGGAGGTTGGGGGGCTTTCCAGGGGGTGTGGGTGTCTAGAGGGGTGGGGGCGTCCAGGGGTGGGGTGGTGTCCAGAGGGTGGGGGCAGTTTAGGGGGGAGGTGGGGATCTCCATGGTGGTGGGGTGGTGTCGAGGGGGGTGGGGTGGTTTTCCATGGGGGTGGGTGTGTCCAGGTGGTAGGGTGGTGTCTAGGAGGGGTAGGGGCGTCCAATGGGTGGGGGCGTCCATGGGGTTGGGGGTATCCAGGGGGTGGGTGGATGTCTAGGGTGGTGGGGGGCTGTCCAGGGGGTGGGGTGGGTCCAAGGGGTTGGGGGGCTTTCCAGGGGTGGGGATGTCTAGGGGTTGGGGTGTCCAAAGGGGTGGGGTGGTGTCCAGTGGGTTGGGGGGCTTTCTAGGGGTGGGGTTTCCATGGGGTGGGGGTGTCCAGAGGGGTGGGTGTCCTGGGGGTGGGGTGGTGTCCAGGGGTGGGGGCGGTCCAGGGGTTGGTGGGGTTGTCCAACGGGGTGGGTGGTGTCCATGGGGTAGGTGGGGTGGTCCAAGGGGGGTGGGGTGGTGTCTAGGTGGGTGGGGTGGATATCCATGGGGGTGGGGGTGTCAAGGGGGAGGGAGTTTCTAGGTGGTGTGGTGGTGTCTATGAGGGGTGGGGGTGCTGTCCAGGGGGTTGGTGGGTGTCCAAGGGGGTGGGGTTGTCCTAGGTGGTGGGGGGGGCTATTCATGGGGTGTCCAGGGGGTGGGGTGGTGTCTAGGGGGGTTGGCTCATACATGTCACAAATGTCCCATGGATCATCCTTCTAATGTATCAACACAATCCTAATGTGTCTGGTCATATTTCTGTATGTTGGTTCTTGTTTTCACTTAAAATTATGTCCATTTTAAATAAGAGAGATACACTTTGAGTGATACCGGACACACTGTGCATCGGATTTAGGAGGGGTTTACTCATACATGTCAAGAATGACCCATGGATCTTTCTCCTAAATTATCATCACAATCCAAATGTGCTTGGTTGGATTCCTGTAAGTCTGTTGTTGTTTTCACTTAAAATTCTGTCCATTTTAAACAAAAGAGAGACACTTTGAGTGATACTAGCCACACCGTGACTCGGATTAAGGATGTATTGACTCGTACACATCAAAAATGGCCCATGGATTGTTATTCGAAAGTATCATCACAATCCTAATGTGTTTTGTCAGATTTTCGTATGTCAGTTGTTGTTTTCACTTAAAATTCTGTCCATTATAGACAAAAGAGAGATACTTTGAGTGATACTAGCCAGAGTGTGCCTCGAATGGAGGTGGTGTTGACTCTTACACGTCAGAAATGACCCATGGATCATTCCCCTAAAGTATCAACTCAATCCTAATGATTTTGGTTAGATTTATGTACATCAGTTGTTGTTCTCAATTAAAATTTTGTCCATTTTAAACAAAAGAGAGACACTTTGAGTGATATTGGTCACACCGTCAATTATATTGAGGTAGAGTTGACTCTTACACGTCACAAATGACCAATGGATCGTTATACTAATGTATCAACAGAATCTGAATGCGTTTGTTCTGATTTTTGTACGTCAGTTGTTGTTTTCTGTTAAAATTTTGTCTATTTTAAACAAAAGAGAGACACTTTGAGTGATACCCACCATATTGTGCCTCATATTGACGCAGGGATGACTCATACATGTCAAAAATGACCCATGGATCATTCCTCGAATATATCAACTCAATCTTAATGCATATTTTCTAAGTTTCGTACATCATTTGTTGTTTTCACTTAAAATCATGTCCATTTTAAACAAAAGAGAGACACATTGAGTGATACCGGCCACACCGTGCCACTTATTTAGGTGTGGTTGACTCAGACACATCACAAATGACCCAAGGATCATTTTCCTAAAGTATCAACATAATCCTAATGTGTTTGATTTCATTTTTGTACGTCATTTGTTGTTTTCACTAAAAGTTTTGTCCATTTTAAACAAAAAAGAGACACTTTGAGTGATACTGACCTCACAGTGCCTTGAATTGAGGCAAGGTTGACTCTTACACATCAAAAATGACCCATTTATAGTTCCGCTAAAGTATCAAAACAATCTGAATGCGTTTGGTCGGATTTCCATATGTCAGTTGTTGTTTTCACTTAAAATTATGTCTATTTTAAACAAAAGTGAGACACTTTGAGTGATACCGGCCACACCGTGCCTCAGATTGAGAAAGAGTTTACTCTTACATGTTGAAAATGACCCATAGATTGTTCCCCTAAAGTAAAAATATAATCCAAATGTGTTTGGTCAGATTTACATACGTCAGTTGTTGTTTTCACTTAAAATTATGTCCATTTTAAACAAAGGAGATACAGTTTGGGTGATACCAGCCACACCATGCCTCGTATTGAAGTGTGGTTGACTCTTACACATCAAAAATGACCCATGTATCATTATTATAAATTATTAACACAATTCTAATGCATTTGGTCGGATTTACATTTGTCAGTTGTTGTTTTCTCTTAAAATTCTGTCCATTTTAAACAAAAGGGAGACACTTTGAGTGATACAGACCACATTGTACCTCATATTGAGGTGGGTTTGACTCGTAAACATAAAAAATAACCCATGGATCATTAACCTAAAGTATCAACACAATTAGAATGCGTTTGGTCAGATTTTCGTACGTCAGTTGTTGTTTTCACTTAAAATTTTGACCATTTTAATGAAAAGAGACACTTTGAGTGATAATGGCCACACTGTGCCTTGGATTGAGGCGAGGCTGAATTTTACACATCCAAAATTATCCATTTATTTTTTCCCTAAAGTATAAACACAATATGAATTCATTTACGTGGATTTCCGTACGTTAGTTGTTGTTTTCACTTAATATTTTGTCCATTTAAAACAAAAGAGAGACACTTTAAGTGATACCGGCCACACCATGCCTCGGATTGAGGTGGCGTTGACTCTTAAACATCAAAAATGACCCATGGACCGATCCCCTAATTTATAAACACAATCCTAATGTGTTTGGTCTGATTTCCATACATCAGTTGTTGTATTCACTTAAAATTTTGTCCATTTTAAACAAAAGAGAGTCACTTTGAGTGATATCAACCACAAAGTGCCTTGTATTGAGGCGGGGTTGACTCATACACGTCAAAAATGACCCATGGATCGTTCCCCTGAAGTATCAACACAATATGAATTCATTTGGTAAGATTTCCATATGTCAGTTCTTGTTTTCACTTACAATTATGTCCATTTTAAATAAAAGAAATACTTTGAGTGATACCAACCACATCGTGCCTCTTATTGAGGAGGGGTTGACTCATACACGTCAAAAATGACCCATCGATCATTACCCTAGAGTATCAACACAATCTGAATGCTATTGGTCATATTTCTGTACATCAATTGTTGTTTTCACTTCAAATTTTGTCCATTTTCAACAAAAGAGAGACACTTTGAGTGATACTGGATACAACATGCCTTGGATTGAGGAAGGGTTGACTCATAAATGTCCCAAATGATCCATTTATTTTTACCCTAAATTACCAACACAATCCGAATGCATTTGGTAATATTTTTGTATGTTAGTTGTTGTTTTCACTTAAAATTTTGTCCATTTTAAACAAAAGAGAGACACATTGAGTGATATCGGGCACACCGTGCCTCAAATTGATGCGGGGTTGACACGTACATGTCACAAATTACCCATGTATCATTTCCATAAAGTATAAACACAATCCTAGTACTTTTGGTTAGATTTACATACATCAGTTGTTGTTTTCACTTAAAATTTTTTCCATTTTAAACAATATAAAGAAAATTTGAGTGATACTGGCCACACCGTGCTTCATATTGAGGTGGGGTTGACTTTTAAATGTCAAAAATGACCCATGGATCGCTCCCTTAAAGTATCAACACAATCCAAATGTGTTTGGTTATATTTCTATATGTTAGTTTTTCTTTTCGCTTAAAATTCTGTCCATTTTAAACAAAAGAGAGACACTTTGAGTGATACCGATGACACCATGCCTCAGATTGAGGTGGTGTTAACTCTTACACATCAAAATGACCCATGGATTATTCCCCTAAAATATCAACACAATCATAATTAATTTGGTAAGATATGAAATTATTTTGGATATTTTACTGGTTTATCTTATCCAAAGCCCAAAGAAAAGTGGTTCATCATTCTTACATGTTACTGGCGAATTTCATCTATTAAAATGGAAAAATGACTCATTGGAGAAAGGATGTTTTATTTAATAACAATTACAATTTTCCTACGAACATTTACATACAACAATGTTTCATCTTTTGATCCCCTTAACCCCTCTAATAAATGACCACCAATTGTGCACATCCCCAAGTCAGATCTTCATGCTATTTGTGTACAATATTCCATTAGGTATGCGGCCCACTCATTTCTGAAAAAATCTATATCATCTTGTGAGTATGAGGCTTTTCTATAGTCATAGTAGTACTTCAAAATATATAAATAAAGAATTAATAAATAATTTAAATTAAATAGTAGTTGTTTTTTAAAATACATCTTTAGGGATGCTAGTTTGTTGATGAAAAATGATCTATTTCATAAATTTATAAACATAATAACCACAATCATTATCATTTGTTTGTTTTGTACACTACAATAAATTTTATCATTGGGAGAATAAGTAACTTGTGTTGATATGTGTTTGGATAGTGAAACTTTCTTTTATATACCATGATATTTTTCCAGACGTAGTACTTGCTCGCCTTATTTTGCTTAGCCACTATCCTCATTCCTTTTTTAGACGATAATGATACACTGCTCTATCATAATATAATCCTCAGTAAAAGATAATATAAATTATATTACTTGATGTTTAGACATAAAATGTAGGATGTAGTGTCTTACATATTCACAAACTCCATCATGTTTGGTCAGTTTGTTGGATATCCTTACATTGAATCTAGAAAATAAATCTTTGGAGTATCCATGTTCACCGCAATTAGCAGCCAATGTTTCCTAAAAACACAAAAAGGAATAATTAATAAAAGAAGTGAAAATATAATTGATATGCTTTAATCATAGAGTTTTCCCCTGTATGGTTGGTATTAGGAAGAGTCTGTCATTCGTAATCTTGCTTTCAAATGTTTTCATCAATCCATTCACTATTTATCCTTTTTTGATGGCTCAAATTTCGTTAGTTGTGTTGATGTATTATGAGGACTAACAAGTTTGAATTTTGCCTCATGGGAAAATTCCTTCAAATTTTTTTCATATATACATCTGTTAATAATATACAATTCATTTAGTTATAATTTTCACATTATATCAGCTTTTAGAAAATCAATTCATGAAAACATACCTCGTATATAAATTTACAATTGTGACGCCTAGCCAACAGTATTCAAGCATCTCATTCACATTTCCAGCAGCAATGAAGTCTTGAATATCTTCTTATTATATATTATTTTCAAAACCCCCTATATGACTACTACTACCTCTTAGCTTTGTATCCACATGAGTCTTCAATGCTAATAAATGTGGATAGAGAACAGTTGGTGTTATCTTTCTTTTAGAAGCTATGTGGGATCGGTTGGTCGATCCTTTATATGCTTTTGAGCTGACGTTTCTTATCATCCCCTTACCTTTATCCGTCTATAATAAAATCCGTTGGTTCAGACCCTTTTTCATTAATTTTCAAAGGTTTATCTTGAAAAAAATGGAAATAAATACCTCTTTGTCCATATGTACTCTTACAAGTTGTGAAGGCCATGCAATGAATGTCCCAATATCCTTTTCGACTGTCTGAATATCATCATCATCAAGTGGAATAGGTAGCTCTTCATTTGGCTCATGATCTACAGTAATTTAGCTTTTATATGATCTTTAGGAAGTGTTCTATTATATAGCTTCTCCTCTGGGATGTTGAATACCATAGCCCTCGCTAAAAGGTGATAGGTGGGTGTTTATAGATATAAATCACAGTCATTATCACCCTATATAAGATCATTACCGAAAAAGTATCAGTGTTTTTCTGATTCACATTTCATGGGAATAATTATTAGAATATTGATTACCATGGTTAAGAATGTTCTTTGAGGGGAATGGATCACCTCAAAGCTGGTGGGGGTGGGGCGGGATCTTCATGCACTGGTTGTTCTTGAGTTGTGTCTTCTCATTGCTTCCCACCCATAAAATTTTCTAGAAACTCTCCCTGCCATTGAAATCATTCTTCAAGAGTTTCTATTCTTTCACTAATTTGTTTTATTTTTTCATCTCTATCATCCATTTGTTTTTTTTCTCAAAATATACTCAGGGTGTCACCCCACACATCAAACATGACCGTATTGTTTTGGCCGCTTCAAAGTCGTCGATAATAGGTCTGAATCTAATACAGGAGTAGTTGATTCCTATGAGAGTCGGGTATAGGAGAATAACTAATTATTTTTATGTAATAGCAATTTAAAACAAATCTTTTTATCATGTCAAACTTACACATATTTTACACACTTTTTTGTGTGTTTTCATCTACTAACTTCCATTCCTTATTCACACATGCCTCCTTCCATAGCACATGATGTGGGATGGAAGTTTCTTTGGTTTTAGACTCATAAATCGACATATAAATATATAAAGATAATTATGATGTTGTTTCTCGGAGCCTAACAATATTACTGTAAATTTAAAAAACATACCATTTTATTTTCTAGTGAAGTGTACCCTATCCTTACTTTACGATAAGGGTATGTTGGTTTTGATGCACGTTCCTTATTTTCAGTACTAATTTTTTGTTTCATAAATGAAATATTGACAATCAAAGTGATGAATACATGTATCCTCAAACAACCTATTATCAACAACAATGTACCTGAAACTTCTCATCCCCATGGTGGACAATAAATGCATCCCATGCTTCTTGGGATATCAGGTGAGCGTAGACAAGGGGTGGGTGAAGGTTTATTTTACCTTTGTAATCTGTCAGGTGACATTTTTTTAAAATAGTTCTAAAACCTCGATGAATCCTTCCTGCAATCCTTAGTACATAATTCTTATGAGAATCATCTACTATAAATTTACTCATCAAGAGATTGAGAAGAGTAAGACTGTAATGGCCTGGACCTCTCTAGTCCATTCCTTGGTGAAATGTGGTGTTGTAGGTGTGTCGAGACGTCAAGGTGACATGGGGGTGTGTTTGGGTGGAATTTTAAGGAAAGCTAAAGGGCAATGGCTTTCGCACGGTTGGCGCACGATTTGGCTAAACCGTGCAGCCAAACCATGCAAGGTTGGTGTTTGAGGTAGTGGCTAACGCACTGTTTGTGCATGGTTTGGATAACCGTGAGGACTAACCATGTGAGGAGTGTTTAGCGAGGTAGAAGCTAATGCACAGTTAGCGCACTGTTTGTTAAACCATGCGGATTAACCATGCGGGCACTTAAAGTTAAATCCTAAAATTGTGGATCTGAAATATTTTTCCTCTAAATAGTTCTTTTAATCCCCTAAGCGGCCATAACTCGGGATTACCCTTCCTTGGAGGTAGAAGAACCTCTCCCAAGCATTTTGGAGGAAATCTGGAGGCTTTTCTTGGCGAATCGAAGCCGGTTTCTTGAGGTATGTGATCGTTCTTTCTTGATTTCCTAGATCAACTTAGATATACTCCTTCTCTTCTCTTGGTTTCTTAGATCTATTCCCGGTATGGGTAGATCTAAGCATGTGGATGAAGAATATGATGATATTTGGTCTCAGTTGTGTTAGGAGAGGATATCTAAGGAGGATTCGTGGAGAATCAACCCAGTTTCTTGAGTGTTCTTCGACTATTGTGGTTTCATCAAAAACCTTTGAGGTAGGGATGTTACCTTTGTCTCTCTCTCACTTTTGTGCATCATATAGGGTGGGTATCCTCTTGTTTTATGAGATACAGTTGAACCAGCAAATAAAGATAATAACTGGTTAAAGAACGGGTTTGGGGAGATTTTTTTTGGTGTTGTTGTTTGATTTCCATCAATGCTTCTCCTTTGATTATGTTGTGAATTGAATGGGCTTATGCCTACTGAAAATCATGGTCGTTGGGGGCCTTTTCATGCACCATTAGATGTTTCCTTGTTTTTTTGGATTGTTTCGTGGATGGAATTCATAGAATGTGGAAATTGGTTAATCATGTAAAGTTGGATGATTAAATGAATACCTGGAACCCTTGTATGATCACCCTGATTAAATTAAATGAAAGAATGAATTTTGTTGGTGTTGTTTGGGGTTTAATTATGTGAAGGGGTGTTTCGTGGGTTGTCATGGAATGGATGAGCAGTGAGGATGCAGTTGGCTTGGTTGTGGGTTGGCGTGTATCATATGGTTTTTACGGGCAGCGGAGCTGCGGTGAATGGTATTGAAGGGATAATGATGTGGTATGGGTATTGTTTTCGAGGTGTTTGTGTTTTTGGTGGTTGGAAACAGGGCTGTAGGGATGGGTTGTGCATGTGAATAAAAGTGTAAGAGTTAACTAATGAACTGTGGGGAATGGTAGGTGATTAAATACAGAAAATAAATGGAATTGATTGGCTGATAGAAGAAAATGGTTTTGTGTTGCTTGTGTTTTCTCTAACTTTATTTGTGGTTGGCAGGGATATGTTTTATGAATGTTTGATCTGGTTTGGTTGTTGTTAGTTTCTCGGTAGTTAAGGAACTGATAAACTAAAACTATTGAAACATGAAAATCTTAATGGGGTTTGGGGATGTTCATTGTGTGCATACTCTGGTGGTGGTAGTGTCGAGGCATGTGCTCGGATTTTTTGTGTAGAAGCCTTAGGATGGGCTGAGTGGGTGATATAATTATATAAATCTGTACGTTTTATGTTTCTTTATGCACCCCACCCATGTTGAGCACCACGTGTTGAACACCCGTGGGACAGGGAGTGAGATTCCAAAACATCCAAAGGATGGCTGGTTACTGTTCTTCCCTGTGCTCCCTCTTCCTCGTTCTATAGTCCAAGATCCTTTAGGCAGGTTACGACAGATGGTTCCCAAGAGTCTTCGGGATAAGGATGTGACATGTTCTAAGGTGTCTTCGGGGTGAGATGTGGTTATGGCCGAGTATTGAGTGCCGGAGGAATGTGGGATGAGATGTGGTTATAGCCAAGGATTGTGTGTCGGTGGGATACTATGAGCTTCGTATGGCCAGGTTGCGGCACTAGATCGAGCTTTGTATGGCCAGGTTTCAGAACTATCTCAAAAAGAGGGGGAAGTATCAGAGCATTAGGTGTGAGGTATTGAGCAGTATTCAGTGGGAAGGTGGTGTGGGATACCCATACTTTGATTATATTACTATACTACTCTATTGATTTGCGATATTTGTTTAGAGTGGCTTGTAGGGTTGGGTGGATAGATTTATTTCTAGGCTTTGGTTCCTTCTGTTTTCTCACAAGGCATTAGGATGTCTCCCCACCTGTGCATGAGAGCTTTAGGTTTCCCTACTGAGTATACTTGTATAATTACCCTACGTTTACTTTTCGGTTTTCAGGAAGACTTCAGGGACTGTGAAAGGCCTTTCTAGTTGGGCGCTAGAGTTTTGATGGTTGTAGTTTTTTCTTTCCTTTCTTTGTATCATGCTTTGGAGATTTTCTTTTACTTATACTTAGTTTCAGTATCGTATCAAACATTCATATGGTCTTGTTTTTGGGTTTATTTTCATTTATTTGTTCCTTTTTATTTTGGTGTTTGACTCATCCTATTTCTTGATCTTAATTAATAAAAAGGGTAATGCCTCCCATAATTGTGAAAACTCATACCCTTGGTGCTATTCGCCACTCTGGGGCCTACTGGAGGTGGGACTCGGGGGTCATCATCTTCCTTTCACCATTGCCAACTTAGGAGGGGAATCTTTGGTGGGAGGGGGTGGTGAAAGAATAGTATCAGAGGATGGGGGTTGATAGATAGGATGGAGTCTGGAGTTAGGCATAGTGAGTATTTCATGGGATGGTATGGCAATAGTGTTGTGTGATCTTGGAGCATGAAATAGGCCATGGAAGACCGGTTAGGAAATGGGATTTTAGGGGCCCCCATGATCCGATGCAAGGACTATGGACCTACCGAACTACCAAGTGAGGCCACACTGATTGTAGGATAGAGACCCTAGGAAAGGTACATGCATCATAATGACTTGTGTTTTTGTGTTTCTGGGGAATTTTGGGGATTTAAAATGAATAAATAGTCTAATAAAATTTAAGAACAATATTCTACACTACTCGGGCTTAGGAATTCTTTATTTACCTTGCAGTTATGGAACCTATGAGATGAAAATAAGTAGTGCGGGCGATCGAGGCCCAGAAGGTTGACTTGGATGATCAATAAAGGGATGACCGAGAGGAGGAGGATGATTAGTGGAAAAATACGCTTCAATCCTTTCAGCGGTAGAATCTCGGGAAGTATGAGGGCAGCATCTCAGACATGGATACAGAGAAATGGATAGAGGATCTGGTGATAGCTTTCATCTTGATCCGGGATCCGACGAAGTACTGGGTTCCTCTGGTTGTGATCCAGATACATGGAGCAGCGCGTCAGTGGTGGATGCTTTATCTTGGGGAGAAGAGGGAGGCTGAGGTCATGTGGACTGACTTTGAGAAGGAGTTTCGGGCGGAATTCCTCTCTTCTATGATGAAGGCTGAGAAGAGGTAGGAACTACTCACCCTACAGCAGGGGAGTATGTTAGTGAGAGAGTTGGGGATCAAGTTCAATGATCTCCTTCGCTTTGCCCCCGACCTCTTTCCGGATGAGGAGTCTCAGGTGAGAAGTTTGGAGGAGGAACTTTGGCCTTCCCTCCAGTATGTTGTTACTCCCTTCACCCTACCGACATACTTGGAGGTCCCTAATAAGGCTAAAGTAGTGGAAAGGATGCAAACGTTGGGAGGTATGTCGCGAGAGGGAATCCAGTTGGGCTCGTCAAAGGGGAAATCCGTCAGTAGCAGGCCTCCAGCATCAGAGCCCTCTAGGTTTCGACCAGTAGGGATCCGGCCTCAGCAGTTTCAGTTCCGATCTCCCAGTCCTCACCCTTCACTTCGAGCCTGGGACCGATGTGTTTCATCTGTGGAAGTTGTGGGCACCTTCGGAACCAGTGCTCGGACCGAGTACAGTACAGTGGAGGTGAACCAGTACAACACCTACCTCAGCCACAACAGTTTCTATCCAGGCCCTTCCACTAGCAGGGGTAGGGGCAGCGAGCTCTCGCTCCTCTAAGGGGAGACGTTGTAGGATGAGGTCGACCTCCAGGAGCTCCTCAGGGACCTCGACCAGGGTGTGGTCGGGGAGGTGGACGAAAGCCGAGAGGCATAGGAACTGGGAGTGGGTAGATGCACGCCGCAGAGGCAGTAGTTCCAGTAGAGCCAGAAGTCGTTTGATGTATGATTAGATTGTTTATTACCCTTACTTATGCCTTGTTTGATTCAGGAGCTTCACACTCCTTTGTTGCGCCCAATCTAGCTTGTGCCTTGGGCCTAGACAGAAAGATACTTTCTATACCCCTAGTTTTGAGTATGCCAGTCGGAGGTCAGACCATCTTGTCTCATGTTTTCTGGGGATGTAGGTTGATGTTGGGGCCCCACCAATCCAGTGGAGATCTCATTTTACTAAAAATGTAGCCCTATGATGTCATTTTAGGCATCGAATGTATGTTCTCAGTGTGTTCCATCATCGATTGTTTCCGAAGAAGGGTTGTGTTTTCAGACTTGGCCGGCTGACGTGTGACTTTCATCGGCGAGAGGGGTTACCAGGAAGGTAATCGGCAAGTGGATCCCCTCCTTTCCTTGTTAGTTGAACTGTCAGTGGAGTCAGCGAATACAGAATTGTCGAAGTCCCGGGGATCGTCGGTGAGTTTATGGACGTCTTCCTTGAAGAGGTGGTGACCCTACCCCTTCGACGTGATGTTGAGTTCGGGATAGACTTGCAACTTGGTGCCCATCTGATTTTGATGGCTCCCTATCAGATGTCACCTTCTGAGTTTCGGGAGTTGCGGATACAGATTGACGATCTGATGAAGAAGGGTTTTGTTTGACCAAGTGTGTCACATTGGGGTGCTCCTGTCTTGTTCGAAAAGAAGGCATATGGTGGTCTCAGGCTGTGTATAGACTACAAGAGACTGAATCAGGTAACGGTTAAGAACCGTTACCCCCTCCCGAGGATAGACGATCTCTTTGACCAGCTGAAGGTAGTAGGTTGGTTCTCTAAGATCGATCTATAGTCTGGATATCACCAGTTGAGGGTGAAGGAGGGTGACATCTCGAAGACTTCCTTTAGATGTAGGTATGGTAACTTTGAGTTTGTTGTCATGTCGTTCGGTGTTACAAATTCACCAGTTGTGTTCATGGGACTCATGAAATCTGTATTCCAAGAATACCTGGATCGGTTTGTAGTCATGTTTATTGAAGACATTCTGATCTACTCAAGATTAGATGAGGATCACACTGAACACCTGAGAATAGTTTTAGAGGTCCTCTGACAGCACCAACTCTATGGGAAATTTTCCAAGTGCACGTTCTGGACGTGAGAAGTGCACTTACTTGGGAACGTGGTGTCCGAGCAGGGAATAGAGGTGTACCCATCGAAGGTTGAGGCGGTTGTTTCTTGGGTAGCACCCAAGAATGTGGAATAGGTTCGTAGTTTCATTGGACTGGTAGGTTACTACTGGAGGTTCATACCCAACTTCTCCCGAGTTGTATCACCTTTGACAGTATTGACGAAGAACTATCGTGCTTTCGTGTGGGATGAGTAGTGTGAGGAATCCTTCAGTTATCTAAAGGGAAAGTTGTTTAGTGCCCCAGTGCTGAAATTACCAGAGGAGGGA
Source organism: Viscum album (assembly GCA_963277665.1). NCBI lineage: Eukaryota > Viridiplantae > Streptophyta > Magnoliopsida > Santalales > Viscaceae > Viscum > Viscum album. The sequence continues at coordinate 1,259,846,765 of OY728161.1, forward strand.
GTAACATTTGATGTATTCTATGATGCCTTGGGGCAATGCTTGAGGTGTGTGCTGATGCAACATCAATGGGTGATCTCCTATGGGTCTAGTCAGTTATGTCCTCATGAACATAATTATGCCACCCATGATCTGGAGCTTGCGGTGGTTGTGTTCTCACTAAAGTTGTGGTGGCATTACCTCATCGGGGAGGGCTTCGTGGTCTTCACGGATCACAAGAGTTTGAAGTATATCTTCTCCCAGCGGGACATGAATTTGCGGCAATGAAGGTGGATGGAGATCCTTCAGGACTACGACTTCTAAATCTCCTACACCAAAGGCAAAGGAAATGTGGTGGTTGACGCATTAAGTTGGAGGAAGGATGTGGTTCGAATGTCGGTAGATGTCTAGAAGGCGATGGAAGAATGGGCTACGCTACACCTCGATGTACGGGAAGATGGTGGTAGAGGTTGTATGGTTCGGATGACATTATAGTCCTCCCTACTATGGCAGGTGGAGGAGTCTTAGTGGAGAGACATAGAGAGTAAAGTGATGCGCAATCGGGCTAGCCAGAACAATGCTCCGAAAAGGTGGTCAGAGGATGGTCTGAATCAGATGATTTTCCGAGGGAAGTTGCTTGTTCCAGAGGCAATACGCGAGAGAGTTCTTGGTGAGTTCCGCAACTCACCCCTGGAAGTACACCCAGGAACTTCCAAGATGTACCAGGGATTGAGTGGCCAGTTCTTGTGTCCCGGGGTGAAACGGGAAGTAGCAGAGTTCGTAGCAAAGTGCATCGCGTGTCAGCAGGTGAAGGTTGAACACTACATCCCAGGAGGTCTGTTACAACCTTTAGATGTCCCCGAGTGGAAGTGGGATGACATCTTGATGGATTTTGTCATGGGAATGCCCAGATTTCAAGGGGGTTGTGACGTCATCTGGTTAGTGGTGGACCGGCTGACGAAATCAGTCCACTTCCTAGCAATCAAGGAGTCAAGTACAGTTGAGGCCCTAGCTTATAGGTATGTGAATGAGGTGGTGCGGTTGCACGAAGTTCCAAGATCTATAATATATGACCGGGATACCTGGTTTACCTTGTGGGTCTGGAGAGGATTGCAACATGCTTTTGGCACCCGACTATGCCTCAGTACTGCATTCCACCCCCAGATAGATGGGCAGACAGAGCGCACCATCCAGACATTAGAAGATATGCTATGAGAATGTGTTTTGAACCTTAGATGATCATGGGTACAACACATACCTCTGATATAGATCTCTTACAATAATATCTATCACTCTATCATTGGCATGGATCCTTTTGAATCTTTGTACGGGAGTCTGTGTCGCTCAACCGTATACTGGATAAAGGTCGAAGAAGTAGGTGTTCTTGGCCCGGAGGTGGTGCAGAGCATGATGGAGAAGGTTCAGCTTATATGAGAGAGGATGAAGGAATCTCAGGACCGGAAGAATTCATACGCCAATAATAGGAGGAGACCTTGGAGTTCAAGGTTGGAGACCACATTTTCTTGAAGGTCTCTCCTCGGCACGGGAAACGAAGATTCGGAAAGGGAACCAAGCTTTCTCCTAGGTTCGTCGGGCCCTTCAAGGTGTTGCGGCGGGTTGGTGAGGTGTCTTATCAACTTGAGTTACTACCACCACTGCAAAGGGTGAACGACTTTATCCATGTGTCTCAGCTCCATCGGTACCTACACGACGATTCACACATCCTCGACTGGGGAGAGCTAGATATCGGGGACGATGCAACGTTCGTGGATCGACCCGTGATGATCGAAGGTCATGAAGAGAGGGTGCTTTGTGTATGAACCATTCCTTTGGTTCGTGTGCTATGTAGGCATGGTGGGATTGAGGAGAGTACATGGGAACATGAAGCATAGATGTGTTCTCAGTACCCAAAGTTGTTTTGAGTTTTATCCTGTTTTGTTTCGTACCTGTTTACGATGTAATGCTTGACCTGGTTAACTATGAAATGTGTTTCAAGTGTGTAATAAGTGTCCTAACATGTGGGGAGGGGAGTACCTGATCCCTAGTTAAGACGAATTAAATTGGATGCACCTAACCCCATGTGGGCGAGTTAGGGACACCCAAAGCGGATAGAATCTTAATGTGGAGGAAGGAAAACCCCTCACCCACATGACCGAATGGTTTAACCTTTTGCCTTGCGTGGTTGAACGAGGGAGAAAAGTGGTATGTTTGTGATTGTTTAGGAGATATGTGAGGGGGGGAACTCCTTGGTAACAAGAAGGTTTTCCCCTGAGAGGTATCTTTCGAGGAGGAGTTGTTTGGACCCTTATCCTTTCTTTAGGTGGGTTTTTGGATTCTCAAGGATGAGAATGTTTTTAGAGGTATCTGATGTAATGGATCGGACCTCTCTGGTCCATTAATTTTAAAAATGTGGTGTTTGAGGTGTGTCGGGAGGTCAAGGTGACTTGGGGTGCGTTTGGGTGGACTTTTAAGGAAAGTTAAAGGGAAATAGCTTTCACACGGTTGGCGCACGGTTTGGCTAAACCGTGAGGCCAAACCATGAAAGGTTGGTGTTGGAGGTAGTGTCTAATGCACGGTTAGTGCTCGGTTTGGCTAACCGTGCAGACTAACCATGCTAGGAGTGTTTGGCGAGGTAGAAGCTAATGCATGGTTAGTGCACAGTTTGTTAAACCATGCGGACTAACCTTTCGATCACTTAAGGTTAGATCCTAAAATTGTGGATCTGAACTCTTTTGTCTATAAATGGTTCGTTTAATCCCCTAAGCGGCCATAACTCAAGATTACCTTTCCTTGGAGGTAGAAGAACCTCTCCCCAAGCGTTTTAGAGGTGATCTAAAGGCTTTTCTTGGAAAATCGAAGCTGGTTTCTTGAGTTATGTGATCGTTCTTTCTTGATTTCCTAGATATAATTGGATCTACTCCTTCTCTTCTCTCGGTTTCTTAGATCTATGCCCGTTATGGGTATATCTAAGCGTGTGGATGTCAAATATGATGATATTTGGTCTTGGTTGTGTTAGGAGAGGATATATAAGGAGGATTCATGGATAATCGACCTAGTTTCTTGAGAGTTCGTTGACTGTCATGGTTTCGTCAAAAAAATTTGAGGTAGGGATCTTACCTTCACCTCTCTCTCATATTTGTGCATCATGCGGGGTGGGTATCCTCTTGTTTTATGAGATATGGTTGAACCAGTAAATAAATATAATAACTGGTTATAGAACGGGTTTGGGGAGATTTTTGTTGGTATTGTTGTTTTATTTCCATCAATGCTTCTCCTTTGATTATATTGTGAATTGAATGGGCTTATGCCTACTGAAAATCACGTTCGTTGGGGTCCTTTTCTTGCGCCATTAGATGTTTCCTTGTTTTTCTGGATTGTTTCTTGGATGGAATTCATAGAATGTGTAAATTGGTTAATCATGTAAAATTGGATGATTAAATGAAGACCTGGAACCCTTGTATGATCACCCAGATTAAATTAAATGAAAGAATGAATTTTGTGGGTGATGGTTAGGGTTTAATTATGTGAAGGGGTGTTTTGTGGGTTGTTGTTGAACAGGTGAGCAGCGGGGCTATAGTTGGCTTGGTTGTGGGTTGGCGTGTATCATATGGTTGTGACGGGCAGCGGAGCTACGATGAATGGTATTGAAGGAATAATGATGCGGTACGGGTATTGTTTCCAAGGTGTTTGTGGTTGTGGTGGTTGGTAGCAGGGCTACAGGGATGGGTTGTGCATGTGAATAAAAATGGAAGAGTTAACTAATGAACTGTGGGTCATGGTAGTTGATTAAATATGAAAAATCAATAGAATTGATTGGCTGATAAAATAAAATGGTTTTGTGTTTCTTGTGTTTTCCCAAACTTTATTTGTGGTTGGTAGGGATATGTTTTAAAAAAAATTGATCTGGTTTGGTTGTTGTTAGTTTCTCGGTAGTCAAGGAACTGATAAACTAAAATAGTTGAAACATGAAAAGCTTAATGGGGTTTGGGGATATTCATTGTGTACATACTTTCGTGGTGGTAGTGTCGAGGCATGTGCTCAGATCTTTTGTGTAGAAGCCTTAGGATGGGCTAAGTGGTTGATATAATTATATAAATCTGTACGTTCTATGTTTCTTCATGCACCCCACCCATGTTGAGTACCACATGTCGAACACGCGTGGTACGGGGGGTGAGATTCCCAAACATCCAAAGGATGGATGGTTACTGTTATTCTATGTGCTCCCTCTTCTAGGTTCTATAGCCCAAGATACTTCGGACAGGTTATGACAGATGATTCCCAAGAGTCTTCAGGATGAGGATGTGATATGTTTCCATGTGTCTTCAAGATGAGATGTGGTTATGGTCGAGGATTGAGTGTCAGCGGAATGTTGGATGAGATATGGTTATAGCTGAGGATTGTGTGTCGGCGGGATATTATGGGCTTCTTATGACTAGTTTGTAGCACTAGCTTGAGCATCATATGGCCAGGTTACGACACTAGCCCAGGAAGAGGGGGAAGCATCAGAGCGTTAGGCATGAGGGCTTGAGCAGTATTCAGTGGGAAGGTGGTGCGGGGTACCTGTACTTTGATAATATTACTATACTACTCTATTGACTTGCGATATTGGGTGAGTGTGGCTTGTAAGGTTGGGTGGATAGATTCCTTACTAGGATTTGGTTCCTTCTGTTTTCTCACGGGGCATTAGGATGGCTCCCCACTTGTGCACGAGAGCTTTAGGTTTCCCAAATGAGTATACTTGTATGCTAACCCTATGTTTACATTAAGGTTTTCAGGAGGACTTCAGGGACCGTGTGGGACCTTGCTAGTTGGTCATTGGAGTTTTTCTAGTTGCAGTTTTTTATTTCCATTCTTGGTATTGTTCTTTGGAGCATTTCTTGTACTTATACTTTGTTTCAGTATTCTATAAAACATGCATATGGGCTTGTTTCTTGGTTTATTTTAATTTACTTGTTCCTTTTTCTTTTGGTGTCTAACTCATCCTATTTCCCAATCTTAATTAATAAAAAGTGTAATGCCTCCCATAATTGTGAAAACTCATACCCTTGGTGCTAGTTTCCACTCTGGGGCCTACTGAAGGCGAGACTCAAGGGTCATCATCTTCCTTTCACCATTGCCATCTCAGGAGGGGCATCTTTGGTGGGAGGGGGTTGTGATAAAGACATTGTTTCATTATTTTATTTTCTAGTAAATTATAGAAATAATATAATAATGTTACCATAATTTCTTCCTATATCAGAGCCTTTAGCCCATACACAACATGGTTCCATGAATCTATGTCAATCGTCATGTGTTTTCAAGTGACAATTCCAATGTAACTACTAAACATAGCCTTGTTGGGATTCACATGTTGGCCTCATGCATTTCATCTGACATCAAATTTGATGCCTTTTCTTTTTACCTTATGAACTTTGCCTAAAACCATCAAACTATGATGCACCTATGTTTTCTACGATGTCGGTCCTTCATCCCCGACCATTTGATCGATATTAACATCATCTATATGTTCATCTTAAATGATAGCAATGACATGTGTTGATGGTTTTTGGACATCAACACTAGGAGCAGCAACAGGTTCATAAACTTGTTGTTGGTTCGCACTATGAGCAGTCACAACAAAAGAAGCAGCTTGGGAGGCTTGTTTATCCTCGAGATTAGGAGCACCAGAACGTGTAGAAGTCATTATCTACAAAATTAGTTGAATAGTTATTTTAGATTACATAAATTCAGTAATGATAAGATAATAACATGAGATAATAATATCTATATTACAAACAAAATATAACCTATTTATTGAACTCTCTTTCTATTTTTCAAAGGATGAAGGGATTTAACACCTCTATCTACTATCCAAATACCTTAATTGTGATATCCTCTAACATATAAAACATCATCTACATTGGGACCACTGTGAAATGATTGCGACGTACCACTGAAAGGTTCGTCCTCAACTAAATTTTCGTTGGACCCTTCAGTAGTTTTGGATGATAACAGAACAATCGACCACTTTTGGTTTGTGGGATCTGGAACATAAAATACTTGTATTGCTTGTGATGCCATTATAAACTGTTTGTCTTTGTACCCTTCTTTACTAAGGTCGAATTTCACAAATCCCAATTCATCTATTTTAACACCACTAGTTTTATCAACCCATTTGCATTCAAAAATCATAAATTGGAGTGTCGTATAATCCAACTCCCATATTTTCTTGATAACTCCAAAGTATGACATATTTGCATAAATTGGATTTCCCTCTTTACTACAAGAAACATGCATCTCTTCAGCCATAAGTGTAACTCCACTATTTTTCATGGTACTATATTAATCATGTTCATCTGTATAGAATGTATAACCATTAATTACATAACCATTGTAACATAATACATACATACTTGGTCTGGAAGTTATCCATTGAAGTCATTCTGAAATTGAATTCATATTTTCAACTAACTCCTTAAAAATATGGTTCTGAAACCATCCTATAAACGAGTGATTATGTGTATTTGATATCTGTTTTTCATCCCTTGATGGATTCAACTACCTAATAATTTCTTCGTGTGTTTCAATATACAGAGAAACCTCCCAACTATTATGAAAAATATAGTGGTGGGCCTACTCCCAATCTGTAATATTGATTGTCACAACATCTCTTCCAGAAATTCCCTCACCCTCAATGCGTCCAGTGTGACGAGATTTTTGGAGACCAATGCTTTCCACATCAGATAGTTATTTGGTACATAATTCAATGGCTTCCTCAACAATATATCACTCCACTATACAACCATATGGCTAACTTTGATTTTTGACATACCCTTTCAAAGTCTTCATATACCGTTCAACGAGGTACATCAATCTATATTTCACAAGACCACAAATTAGAATCTCTCTCACCAATTGAAGCATCAAATGAACCAAAATTTCAAAGAATGTTGGTAGGAAGAGCATTTCTAATTCACATAATATGATGACAATTTCTCTTTCCATAGCTGGCAATTTCTTCGGGTCTAAAACTTTGCTACATATTGATTTGAAAAAGAAACAAAGTTTGGTTAACGTATGATGAACATTCTTGGAAAAAATGCAACATAAATCAATAGGAATTAAATCCTCCATCAAAACATGGAAGTAATGCGATTTCAAACATTTTAACTTAAAATTATTAATTTATAAAATGTTCTTGATATATGATGAATACCCCTTTAGAACCATTACATCATTGAAGAAGTTTCAAAATTGATATCTCTCCTCCCTGGAAAGAGTGTAAGAAGCTGGAGGAAGAAACATTCGATTTTCTCCCTTCACGGAAGCCAACTCTTCTCATATTCCCATGTCAACCATGTCCAACCTTGCCTTAATTCCATCCTTTGTTTTTCTAGGGGTATTTAGAAATGTTCTAATAACATGGTCACATACATTTTTTTCACATGAATCTCATCAAGAAAATGTTTGATGTACAAACAATTCTAGTATGGTAATTCAAAAAAAACTGATCTCTTTTTTCAACCGATTTTGGTAAGGTTTTTCGAAAATGGTTTACCAAAAATAGTGTTCACATATTTTACTTTCTCAAACAGCTGATCACCTATTAGTAGAGATGGTGTTGTGCATTGTTCTGAACTTTCATTGAATGATGTCGTCCAAGATTGGTACTTATGCCGATGAGGTAGAAATCTGTGATGTCCTAGAAACACAGATTTCAAAGAATGTTTCAACCTAAATGATTTTGTATCTTCTTCGCACATGGGACACCCTTGAGTTCCTTTAATGCTATAGCCTAAAAAATTTACATAAGCAGGGGAATAATTTATCATCCCATACAACATCACTCTCAATGTGAATTATTCACTTTCTTAAGCATCATACAACATGACACATGAATCCCACAATAACTTCAAATCCTCAATCAAAGGATACAAATAAACATCAATATCGTTACCTAGTTGTTTTGGTCCTGTTATAAGCATAGATAACATGATAAATTTCCACTTCATGCATCACTAGGGTGGAAAGTTATAATTTACCAACATAACAGGCCATGTACTGTGAGTACTGGTTTGAAAACTAAAAGGATTCACTCCATCTGTAGATAACACAAGACGAAGGTTTCTCGACTCTTTTACAAATTCTAGATAATCATGATCAATTATCTTCCATTGAGGAGATTCGGTAGGGTGACGTAATTTCCCATCTTTATTTCTTTTATATACATGCCACAAGAATTTTCTTGCAGTATCTTCACTTTCATATAGACGCCTAAACCTTGTAATTATTGGAAATTACCATAAAACTTTCGTAAGACTAGATTTATCTTTCTTGTATCGAGAAGCACCAAACTTTGGGCATTCTGTAAGTGATTTGTTCTCCTTGAGAAACAGTATATAGTCTTTTGGATAGGCATGTATTCTTTTATAAATCATACCCATCGAGCGTAGCATTCGTTTAGCTTCATATATCAAGTTTGGGAGATCATTATCTTCCAGGAGCATTTCATTAAAGATAGTAAGTAGTTCTGTAAAACTAACATCACTCCATCCATTGTCTGCTTTCAATTTATACAACTTCAGTATAGCTGACAATGTTGTATATTTAGTGCAACCAGCATTCAATGGTGTCTTTTCACAACTCTTTAACTTCTCAAACAATTTTGGACAATCACAGAGTTCATCTTAAACTGTACTTGTCATTTCCTCAATACAATCTTCACCATCATTGACATCTTTAATCACATCCTTCATATGGTCTTCTTCATTATCCATATTTTTATTCATATATGATGGTCCATAAAATGCAGTTTTATCCTAGCTAGTAGCTACATTCGCTTTTTCACCGTGTTTATTCCAAAATTTATAACTCCGATCTATTCTGTGACATATCAAATGTTCTTCCAACTCCTCTGGAGTAATTAGTCTAGAATAACAACAATGTAAACATGGAAAAAGTATTTGAGAATAATCCTTCACGTGATCCTTTGTAAACTTAATGAACTCTTTCACTCTGTTCTCATACTCTATTGTCAAACGATTAGCATCCATCCAATCTTTATTCATCTCCATCCTATTTGAATCTCAAATATTAGTATTTATGATTCAAATACACAAAACAAGACTTCCAAATATAGTATAACAGAACCACTTCCTTGTAAAAATAGATATTAATAGAGCCTAACCATTTCCAATTAATATTTGGAAATCAACAGAACCAGGATAGACCCCCCATCAAAATAAACACACGTTCCAAGACCCTTAACAATAGTTCTAGAACCCAACACCCTTGCAACAAAAAATTAAACATCATTTTAACCACCCCTACCATCCACCTCTTTCATAATAAAATAATCACATTAAACAGCCCAAAACTAGTTACCAAACTCAAATAAAATGAAAACAATGATACAATTTTGATGAGAAAACTAATATAGTGAATACATTTCCAAACACAAAGGGGTTCAAGGGGGAAACAAATAACCTAGGTTTATCCAAAATTACTATATAATATCATAGGTTTTGTAACCCAAATTAATATAAGTAATATAAAATTAAGTTTAGTGAACATAAATTCTATCATGAACATCTAAAGAATATACAATAACTCTCCCTCACTAACATGGGGCTCTACCAATTCCTACCATATACCTAGAAAATAATTGAAAAAATTAGGAAAAATATTTTATTGTACCTATTTCCAATAGGACTACAAGAAAAGTATGAAGAACATAGATCATACCTCCAAACACTCAGGAAGCCTCCTGGTAAAAAGACTCTAGTGACTACAACTATCTGAGATTCTAACCACTAAATTCTCAATATATGAGTGGTCTACTTAGGGTTAGTATTAGTAGAATCAAACCAAAGTTCCATCCACCTCATGCTACTCCCCGATCTCATCTATCACTATAGTGTTGTACAGACCTCATTTCTCTAGTTCCTTCCTCTGCCTAGGCCATTCGTTGAATGCCTCTCTGACTGCAGCATGAATGTTAAGAAAATGAAATATGATATTTCTATACCCATCACAATCATATTAAATTCATTTGAGTAATGGGATATCCTTGAGGTACCTATGAATGAAAGTGCCTCCTGAGATGAGACTTGCATCACACACCTACTATGGGTGGGTGATGCTAACCCTACATCCCAGAAGATCACTACCTTACAAGATTATGATATCATCTCAAACCATAGGCATAATCATAGAACACTAATATAGCCATCCAAAGATTAGTATTACATGTTAAATTCTCCCAAACCACTAGAGGTCAGTCTATGAATTGATCAATATAAATTAATGGATTTAATAAAAAGATATGAAATACAATCTAACCAAGTGAAAGACATTTACAGTCTCTTGAGAATAAATTCATCCCCCATCACGTAATCGGGTTCTCCATAGTGTACGTCTACTTAACCAAAATCACTTGGCCTGACACACCAAGGGAAGTTATTTACAAATTTAGTCTCTATTAAAAATAAAAATCTTGATAGCCATAATAGTAATCAGGGAAGAATCACTTTCTACCCAATGAAGTTCATGGTGTCTCCCCATTTTCATGAAAACCCCCTCTAGACCAGCACCTAGGAACAACTAGTCATAGAGGTTCACTAAGTTGACACCACCCTTAAATTATCCTTGACATAAAAGAAAGATGTATGGAATTTACCATTGATTGAAGTCAAGAAACATCCCACAATCATAAAAAGAATTAACCACCCAAATACAACTTCTCACATCTTTATACCACTATCTAAACCCAAAGTCCTTTTCTAAAGAATACCATTCACCTTTCCATGGATGCGCTACTCTGATCTCTTCATCTTATGTGGCCCTAGTGCATGAATACTATAGGTGAATCCATGAATCTTGGTTTAATAATAAATGAACCAAAATGGATTATAGGCTCCACTATGAACTATCTCAAAGAGAGATTAAATTTAGAACACTATAAATTCACAAAGACACTCTTCATCTCTAGTATATGGGTTGATGCATACACCATATCTTTACCAAGAGTTAACCATAAGTCTCCCTTATGAAGCATTATAGAATTACTCAACATTTATAGGGAAGAAAAGTATTCTTCTTGTATAGATCACATAAAACCATGCTCACCAACTTAGGTAAATATAACTTAACATCCACAAGGTTGGATACACTTTCTATATTTGAGGGGTCCCAATCACTATTATAAATAGAACCTTCCCCATAAACATAATCACCAGTATATCATGACATCCCCAAAGTGTAACCAATTAATAATGAGGCGGGTACTATCAAAAATCTTCTTTTTCATGAAGGGGTTTACAAAAAGACCACTTTCCCCAATATCGACAAACCCACTCCACCAGAAGGATGTGGAAAAAACAGTCAACATTAATAGAATATTCGTGTAAAAAAAGGTCTAGCTTGAGGTTGCACGAGAATATCAAACCCTCATACATATGTCATTTGGTGAAAAATAACTTCTAGTTCCAAACATCATAAGAACCCATGGGGAATCATAAAAAATTCATACTTTAGTTCAAATCATCTTCCAACCAAGTAAAAGAATCCACTACATGTGTTATTTCGTGACATATATTGTTAGAAATCTATGTTAGTTAGCATCTAATCCATGGGTGGTGATCGTGGGGAAGAATCCAAACATCACCCTCATGAAAACTACTCTCACAAAACCTATCCACCAAAAATAACCTAAAATGAGAAGTGGGAGACTTACCTAGAGTAGATCCCACCCGCTATTGGGGGAGAGAAGAAGTTTTGAACGGTCAGGGAGCCTTATGCGCTACATCGGGATGTGAATGCGCGACCACCAGAGGAGGATGTGCACCGGAGGAGGAGCCAACCGTTGATAAATGGAGGAGTAGGGTTCGCAGGGAGTAGGGTCCAGCGGAGAGGATTAGAATTAGGTTTTTCAGGGAGGAGGATCCATGTAAGGGGTTCGAGGGGGAGGATAAGGAGTAAGACTAGCAGTGAAGGTCCGACAAAGAGAAGATTGGGGGAGGGGAGTTGTCGCAGGGGTATATCACCGCAAGGGCTTGAGGGCGCAATAAACAGAGGATATTGTGCACCTTATTTTATAAAATATGGGACTATGGTTTTATCAGCACTAAAATTTTTGCACTGATAAATAATTCCTTTATCAGCTCTTTTTTAGCGCTAATAAAGGAATTCTTTATCAACGATTTTTTAGTGCTTATAAAGCATACTCTATATAAGCGCTAAAACTTTAGCGCTGATAGAGAATTCCTTTATCAGCGCTAAAAATTTAGCGCTCATAAATGGTTCCGTTATCAGTGCTTTTTTCATAGCATGGATAAAAGGTGGTGTTTCCCATGTCTGTTTTTTTAGTAGTGTACATAGATATCACATCTTAATAGATGAATATTAATTCATGAAATAATGATTCATTCCATAATCATTTAGGTCTAGTACCTTTGGAAACTTTGATATATAAAAAATTGGTTCATAGGTGAAAAAAATCATCTCCCACTAAATTCTTCACAACTAGCACCCTTCGTAGTCATATCATTCCTAATAACTTTCTTCATAACATGGGAGATTCGATACTCGGTAAGGGTAAACAAGTAATATATCAATGATCACATAATAATAACATAATAATATATTTATAAGTACATGATATTAACATTTGAAAACCATACTATGTATATCAATGAACGTAATCCTAAGTCATGGCCTAAATATTGGCAGTTCATAATACATGAATCATAAAGTAAACAAATTACATGATCCATGTGAGTATATAATTATCATAAGACATAGATATGTGGAATATGCATAAACATTGAAAATAATTTACTTATTATTAGAGTCTCGTTACCATGTTTGTCATAGTGGATTAGGTTCATTCCCCCAAACCATTATAGTTTTCAAGGTTCACTCCCAAGACTGTCATAGTGGAAAATATCCCTTGCTGAACTAGGTTTACTCCCCATTCTAGTCTTATTTTTCTCATTATATGTCTATAATTACATAATTCATTAGAGGGATATATAGGTTCCACCAGTCATATAATTAAAATCATAAATATTTGTTCCATAATATCTTATAACATTCATGATATCAAAACCCGTGAAAATAAATTAGATTCCTAAAAATTTCATCATAGAATAACCCATTGAAAGAAATTAGTTTCATAATAATTTAATTTATTCATAATAAAATTACCCATGGAAAAGCATTTAGTTTCAAAATAATCATTTCAAAATAATCATAAACCATCTAGAGAAATAATAAATATGGTACCATTGGTTCATACCCTAGTAAATATTTATTAAAATCAATTTTTAGAATTATATAAGTAAATTGATTTGGAAAAATCAATTAGAACATTTCTTGTGGAAAATAAGATTTTCACTTAGAAAAACTTATTTAAAAGCTAAATATTTACCAAATATTAACAAAAAATTGTTTAAAAATAATCTTAAAAACTTTTAAAGAAATTTTTGAATCATTCAGTAGTCATGATGGTGGAAAAACTATTCATGGCATACACATTAAATTGAATATTTCTTTCACATTTTCAAAAAACAATTCAAAAGATCCTTGTTCAAAAAAAGACAAGAATATTCCTTTTAAGCCATTTTTTTAAAATTAAAAAATGGGTAAAAATATCTTTAAAAATCATTGGATAATAGAAAGAAAATATTATTTAAAACATTTTTTAGAAAACATGGACATAGTTTAAAAAGTTTTTTTACCAAAGAGAGAAATAAAGTCAGTTTTCCAAAAAAAAATATTTTTAGAACCTTGAGTAAATACATAGTGGAAAATTAAGGTAAAACATTTATTATCCTAAAATAAATAGTGGATAATAAAATTTTAAATTTTATTGAGATATCTATCTTTATATTTAATCATTGGAAGCATTATCATAAACAATCATGATAAACAAATAGATTGTAACATAAACCCTTAAACACTTTGGTAACATTTTAATAATAATAACAATGAAATAAATAACCTTAGATAGATATTTATAACCAAAAACATTCATGAGAATTATCATCATAAATATTCATGGCCATTACATACACCACATAAAAGAAACAAGTGGTGAATATGGCATGTGTCCCATGGAAATAAATGTGTGACGAAGATGCCTTCCATGAAGTCTCGACATTATTAATACGTGTTAAAAACTATTTTATAAAAAAATATATGTTTCATAAACATATATTAATGATACATGCTCATATATATCATACCATGTATGATTTAATTATAAAAATTTATCAATCGTTTATCAATAAGTCTTTATTAAAATCATGTTTCTGATAATAACTATGGTGTTTTTCATATATGTTTTGGTTTTGTATTTTTAATAACCTTACATTGATCATGGTTACATAATCTAAAAATTGTTAAACATGATAAAAATATCATATATATTCATTTTTTATGTATTTAGAGTAATCCATTAAAGTTATATATAGAAAATGAATTACTTCATTCATGGAGACAATAAGTCGTATGTATGCATGAATATTGTATCAAATTCTCGATGGATAAAATGAAGGAAATATAAATATTAATTCAAAATTATATAATCATTTACATATAATAAAAATAATATTTATTTATTTATTATATCCTTAATATCATCCATTTCAAAATAAATTGAAAAACATATCACATCACTTTGTGGATGTGGTAATCCACATGTACACACAAGCGACATTATCGTTTTCCAGCTGATTATAAGGCAAGAAGGTATTTATGATATTGTAACCCCATAACTATAATTATTTCATAAATATCAGGTAAAAATGTTAAATCTATCATTATATCTATCCGTGAGTGATAATGATGGAAAATGAATTACATCGATTCACAAGGTCGTAGTTTGTCGTAAACACGATAAATGGTTTTGCTTCCCATTTGATAGAGGAGGAGATGGATATAGATTATTCCATTAACATAGAAGAGTATTAGTATATTTTTTATATTTATTTTATTATATCATCATATTTTAAGAAGATTTAAATGATGTGGAAAAATAAACAAAATAAAAATGTGTGGTTAATAATGATACCTCTTCTTTGGACAACCTAATTGGGTTAGCACCAAAAGAATTGATAGGAGAGTTTTATAATCAAAATAAGGCCTATAGGATATGGTAAGGTAATTAAATAAGTTATTTTTTCTATTATTTTCTGAACCAAAAGGTATTGTAAGTGTGAATAGAAGAGGAAAGGGGGTGGCCTTTTATAAGTTTGGGCGAGGTCAGACATGGAATTTTTAAAAAGAAAAAGTTATACCCATATTTTAAACATTAAAAAATGTTCCAAAATGTCTCATTATTAAACCTTTGATGATATAAGGTCAAAATATATCCAAAAAATATAAATTTTAAAAGTTTTTAGTTCATTTTAATCCTTATAATTTTAGTTTAACAACCCAATAAACTCATTTTAACCTTAATAATGGATATTATTTTTTACAATTTTTACTATTAATTATGACCAAAAATTAATTTTAAATTATTATATAATTTT
This sequence comes from Viscum album, assembly GCA_963277665.1. Classification (NCBI taxonomy): domain Eukaryota; kingdom Viridiplantae; phylum Streptophyta; class Magnoliopsida; order Santalales; family Viscaceae; genus Viscum; species Viscum album. The sequence goes on from OY728161.1 coordinate 1,259,862,256, forward strand.
AATTATGATGATTAAAAATATTGAATCCATTTTATATAATTTATTTCACATAATTTCAAAATTTTAAATTAAAATTAATCTCATAGATGGGATGAAAAAATGGTTTTCAAAGAAAAAGTTTTTATAAGTATAATAAGTTTTTATATCCAAATTTAATATGAAATTAAATTCAATGAACAAAATTGGATTAACTATGATATAATTTATTTAATTTTACTTTTAAAACCATCTTAAGATAAAAAATTAACTTAAAAAAACTTTATATGAAAATGCATTTTTTAATCAAAAATATCATTTTTCACTATTCGTTAAAAAATATTTTTAGAAAAATCCAAAAAGTTCCCCATAAACTAATTTTGAATTGTTGATTCCAGAAATGAATTTCATTTTTTCAAATAAATTTTATAAAATTTTAAATCATTATTTTATTATTTTTTCACAAAAATAAATAAAAAACATTTTTTGAGAAAAATGTATTTCCAAAGCATATAAAGACTTGACAAAAAATAAGTAATTATTTATCAATATGTTATCTTTGTCTAAAATATTTATACATTATTTTTAAAATGTGGTTATTCCCATTAATACCTCTAAATTTATTGACTATGTTATAATGGCCATGTTTAAATAATAATATTTTTAATAGTATATTATAGATCATAAAATATCAGTGTTGTGTGTAATGTAAGCTATCAAAATTAAATTAAATTTATTTGAAAAATTTATATTTCATAAAATATTTGGGTGTTACAAGGGCTACTAAACCCAAGACTTTCGAGTAGGGGGAGATGCCCTTATAACCCCCCCCCCCCCCCCCAAACATATAATTGAGATTGAATGAGGGGTTTTGGGGCTCAGTGTACATTCTAGACGACATTTGTAATATACTGATATTTTAAAAGAAAGACTATGTTTAATAGCATACAAGATACACAACACTGAGCTTAAATAAAATATGTAATATTATTATTTAAATAATATCATTTTATCCTAGCCTTAGAATTTTTGATTTTGAATAGGATAAACCCCATTATAAGATATATATAAATTTTTAAATCAATACAAATTTATTAATTAGTTCAAAGGAGATAAGTACTAAATTTTTAGTAATGTAATTTAACTCTTTAAAAATACATATTTTTCAAATTAGTTTTTATTTATTTTTGTGAGGGAATATTATAATTAATTTTTATAACTTTTTGAAATTTTATTTCATAAAAACTATATCATTTTTTAAATAAACATGGAAAAATTTTCTTATAGTGAGTTTTTATAATTTTTCTGAAAAGATTCATTTTTTGTGAATAGTGAACAATATAGAACTTTATTGAAAATTTTATTTTTTCTTAAAACATTTATGAAGTTTCATTATTTTTAAAAAGTTTATAAAAATAGTTCTATTATATTATTATTAATCCAACTAATTTTATTTAAATCACTTTTATGTTTTAGTTTGGTAAAAATGTATTTGTATACTTAAAAATGCATTTTTCTAAAAAATCTTTTTTCATTGTGTTTTGCATTTTAAAAATAAATTAATTTATACCACTTTTGGAAATTTTATATTGAAAAAATTATTCAATATTTTAAATTAAGAGGTTTATAATTTGACAATAGGTCCCTCTTCTTTTTTTTCATTATGAATAGTAACCATAGTAAATAATTGTCACCATTTAAGGATAAATCTGGAAATTAAAGATAAAAAAAAAATGATAAAAACTAAAAAATGACCATAACACATTTATTTATCCTATATATGTGTTTATATTTTTTTTCTATGAAAGTATCAAAATATGGCAACTTAGTGCTATATTTATTTTATTTTAATATTTATAATATTTAAGTAAAAGATATAGTCAAAATGTCATTTTATTTATTTTAATATCTATAATATTTTGTGATAGGGATAAAAAAAATTATGTTTGGTTATATTTTTTAAAGTATAAATTATTATTATTTTCATTATAATTTATTTTTAATTTTTAGTGTTGAAATAATTATAATAAACGCTTACACAACGTCCTCATGACATTTATTTAATTAATAGAAAAATAAAACAAATGATTCTAAAAGTATTAAAAGTAATATATTTTTGAATGAAATATTTTATTCCAATATATTTAAGAGTTTTTAATGGATTATATTTTAATTACATTGTTTTCATGTACTTTTCAAAGTCAAATTGAATGAATACTTCCAAAAATGGCATTAATGATATTTTATAATAAATAATATTTTATTAAATGATTTAAAATTAATAAAATCCCTATATTTGGACTAATAATTATGATATTGTTGATAATTTAAACCATTTTATATTTATAGGCCAATTTTCCTTATATAATAACCATCTTAATATCCAAAGAGTAAAAAAAAATTCTCTTTAACTGTTAAAAAGGTTAATGGGGGGGTTAAAACATTTTTAAAAGGGTAAAAAAATATTCTAAACATGTAAAAATTATATTAGAGGATAGGATTTATATACATACTCATTCTATATTATAATTATATTAGTTTTATTTCTTTTTAATATGGAAATAAATTTATATTAATTTAATATTTTACATAATTACAAAACTGCCTCTCCTCTCACTTATAAAAGGGAGCCTCATATTATCTTTCATTCATGCATAAAATGTGTTTTACTTTGGAAAAAAATATCCAAATACATTCCTATTATTCGTCCCCTCATTTTGGGGGTGTTTTTTTGGTAGAATAATAACCATAAGGGGATTAAGGGGTAATTAAAATGAGATTGTCTAAAGAAGAGGTGAAGGTTTTAACAGAATGTTTTAGTTTTATTTATTCTTCCACCTCCTTAAAATAATCTTCAACCGTGATGATATAATAACATTATTGTCCCACATATAATGATATTTTATTATGTTAATTTCATAACCTATATCTATCTTCTTCTCCCTTTAAATGAGAAACAAAACCATCATTCGTGTGTACGGTAGATTACTGCCTCACGAACTGATGCAATATGTTTTCCATAACCAACTCTAATGTCTAGATATAATGATGAATTTAATTTATATATATTATATTCATGAAAAATTTATAATTTTTTAAATATAAGTTATCATATACTTTATTACTTTTTTTATCATTGAAAATTGAAACGTTATTCTTGTGAACGTGTGGACTACCACATCCACGAAGCGATGTGATTAGTTTTTCAACACCATATATTATGAATAATATATATAAGATTATTTAAAAATATAATATGATATTAATTAACATTATATAGATTTAAAATAAAACATACCATTTTCCTATCGTGATCATTGAAAAAATGGAAGTGTTACTCATGCGTACGTACAACCTACTGTATCCATGATTGCAACATATTTCATTTTTCTTAACTATCACTAATAGTTGGTTTTAAAAGTATAATTGATATATAAAAATTATAAATTATTTCATTATTATTATTCTATATATTATGAAATAATGACTACTTTAAACATAGTAAACCTACTAAATTTATTTTGGATATATGAGCTGAATATCATCAAAACGTCTGATGTGAACTTAATGGATTCAGTAATTGATTATAACTTGGTAAAATGATTTAAAAAACTAAAAAAGGTTATTTATCAAGAAATTAATTAGAATAAGATTATTATTAATGAAAATATGGAATATACATGACAAGTTAGACTCAAGATAAAGTCCACATTACTTTAAAAATCTCATTTTAAATATTTTCAATATTTATTTTCTAAAAAAAATCTATTCTATAACAATTTTATTAAAATTAATTTTTGGGTGTATTTATATAAATATAAATTAATTTTAAATGAAATTTTATGTCACTTTTGTCTTTCATAATATGGTTTTAAAAGTAATATTTTTATTTATTTTATATTTAAGATTTTGAAAAAAAGGTATAAAGGAATGTTCTAATTTAATGTATATAGCATAAACAGTTTTTCCTGCTAACATAACCATTATTTAGTGTTTCAATTACTTTACAATATTTCATGTATTTTTTAAATAAAAACCTATTTCACTTTGTTTTAGGTGTTTTAAACAAATTAAATGGAAATTATTTTTCAATATTTGAAAATGTTTTATTGTGGGTGCAAAGAATATTTTAATGATTCTAATGATGGAAATGAAAACTTTCATCAGTCATAATTATGTTATGTTTATTTGGAATTTTTTATAATGATGGTAATTTTTTTTATAAAACATTATTTGGTGGTTTCATTATAAACCAAGTATGGGAGGTTCTATTATAAACCAAGGGTGGGTGGTTATGTTATAAACCAAGGATGGTTGTGTCCATTATAGCCATCCAATGCTTTGAGTTATGATCATGATGGCATTTGAACTTTTAGGTTATTCGGTTTGAAATATTGATATAAAAATGATGTCCCAAGTTACCAACATGATTTATTTATTCTTACAAAAAAATTATAGGAATAGTTTTGTTTAACAAGGGAATCTAGTGATATTATGTTTAATGGAAAGTATATGCTACTACTTAAGGGTGAAATGTATAAATTTTTGAAAAGTTTTATAATATTCTCATGATTTAAAATAAACCATTATGAGGTTTTTTTTTCCATTAAGATTTATTATTCAATTTTTAATAAAATCATTTGGTAGAAAAATTATTTCCTAGATAAGAAAATATTTATTTTGATCCCAAATATTATTTGAAAAAAAGGTAATTTTTATAAGTATTCATGCCCTAATGGGTTTATTTCTTTTCTTTTATAACCCTTAGTTCTATTTTTATGCTCACCCCATGTTCTAAAATGTATTTCAATAGATTTTAAGGAATATTTTGGACAAGGATGATGTCGAAATGAAAATTGTGAACATGTGTCTTGGAAAGAAAAAAAAATTATATTAAAAGTTTTATTTTGTGGAAAAAATGGATACTAAGAGAAATTTTAAAACATGAACTATATGGGTTTATTATAAAGATAAAATTTAGGGATTTTTTAATGTTAGTTTCAAATAGTTGGTATCAAAGAAAATGTTTTAGATAACTTTAGAGATTATTATATTTTTATAATTGGTTAACTTAAGAGTCATGTATACTAAAATGGGTTAATAATTTTATTGTTTATAATATGTTTAAAGGCATAGATACCCCTCCTAGTTTTTAATATGTGGTATTTTATGGTTATTAATGATATTTTTGGATATGATTTATATTTTTGGGGTATATGTAACCCTTAGTTATAACATGAAGGATTTATTTAGAATAATTACAATACATTTTTGAGGATGTTCATTATATTTTGGGAGAATCATATGGATTATTCTAATACAGGTTTAATGAAAGGACAACCCACAGGCTGGGATATGGCCCATCACATTTGGTAAGGTCAAAGGACTTTAACCCACAACCGAATGATGAAAATGGTGAAACACCTACCACTAGCTTGTGTGATTCCCTAGGTAGTATGAATTTTTTTAATTAAAATATTTTTCAGATAAATATCAAGATTATTTTGGGAACATATGTTTTATCATATAGATAACAATAGGATTTAAAATTAATTTGGTAATTATATGATTAATTTTATTTCAGAATAGGATCAATATATTTTTGGGAAAATTATATGATTTAGCTAACCTGAATATTATTAGATAAGATAGAATTTTATTGAGGAATAAAGGTTGAATTATCTTTTGGAATCATATTTTATTTTAATTTGGTTTCATGGCAATTTAAGTTATTTACAAAAGTGATTAGAATATTTTAGAGATTATGTGATTAAGGCATAGATTTTTTGGATATATAACTTTATGAATGACTAATAATGTTTGGTGATAAATTTCAAATTAACCTAGGAAGAATATGTGATCAAATAATTCTGATTTTATTATTTCTTGGTCAGTAATATTTTGAATAATTTTAAGGGTTTTTATTTATCTTATGATCTAATATAAACTTTAAGTGTTATTTTTTAGGCTTTAAAGAATAATTTTGTACTTATTAATGTGTAGGTTTATTAATTTTTGGAATTATCTTACCATGTGATAACCATTTGGTTTTAGTTAATGTATAATGATTGGGGTGATATCTTGTTATACTTTTCTAAAATTCCATGATCCATTAGAAGGTTATTTTAGATCTTTGGGCTAGAAAAATAGATATTTAATACTCATTGTTTAGAGAAAAATATGAGATTATGGTGGAAATTTATTAAAGGATGAAGTTTGACTTTTGAAGTAAGTATATTTTCTTGATTTATTAGTCTATATGGTAAACAATTATATCTGGTCTTGGAAAAAGATATTGAAAATAAAAATGTTATCTTATTACCTTCTTTTTTGATGAATCAATAGTTTTTTTCAATCATATTTGGTTTATTGTTTTATGATTACTAACATTATCTTGATCATTCACTTTATTTTGATCAATATTCTTTGTCACTCATCATCATTTTTATGGAAATCAAGTTTTATTTAATGTCTATATTTTCACTACCCACTAATGTTCTCTTATTTGGAAACCAATTTTGTTTTATTTTGGATCACCTTCATAATTCTATTTTCTCTTTTTTCAAGAGTGATTTTTATTAACAATTTTTATGATGTGGTATTTTTAAAAAAGGTATTTTAAAAAAATCAAATTGTAAGGATGTATTTTATTAAAGTTGGGGAGAATTTAATATCTTGATATTTTAAAATAAAGACTATGAGATATTCAACATTGAGCTTAAACAAACTAAAAAATATTATTATTTAAATACGACTATTCTAACCTAGATATAGAATTGGAAGGTATGTATAGGGTTAACCCCATTATAAAATATATATAAATGTTCTAATAAATACAAATATATTGATAAATTCCTAGAAAACAAGCTCTAAATTTTTTGTAAAGACAATTTATTCTAAAAAATATATGTTTTCTTCAAAATAATTCTTGTTGTTTTTTGTGAGTTAATATTGAAATTAATTTCAAGAAATTTTATAAATTTTATTTGATTATAGGATATAATTTTTGAAATAATCATGTCAAAATTATCTCTGAGTAAATTTTTTATATTTTTTTAAAAAGGCTAATGTATTAGTGAATAGTAAAAATAATATTTTTTTATTGAAAACAATATTTTTGATTCAATCATTTACGAAGTTACATTATATTTAAAATAGTTTCAAAGAAAAATTCATTATTTTATATTATTAATAATCTATTTAATTTCATTTAAATCTATTTTATTATTGAATTTTGTATAAAAACCTTTTTATACTTAAAATGTCATTAATATGAAAAACTGTTTCCCTTCGTGTTTTGTGTTTTAACCTTAAATTAATTTATTCCACTTCTATAAATTGAATCTTGAAAAATATATTTAATATTTTGAATCAAGAGGTCCAAATTTGGTAAATATTTCCCATTTATATTTGATCATAAAGGGTAAATTGTGTAATTAAGGGATAAAAAAATGATAAGGACTAAAAATGATCCTAAAACATGACTTTATCCTTATTTATGAGAGTAATTCATCCATCTACATAAAATTTTTAAAAATATGAAAAATTATTACAATATTTATTTAATTTTTAACTTTATAATATTTATGTAAAAGATAAAGTCAAAAAAGTCACTTTTTTACTTTTAATATCTTTATTATTTTATGAAAATGATAAAAAATTATGTTTAGAAATAAATTTTTTTTAAATATAAATGATTTTTTAATCATTATATTTATTTATAGTTGTTAGTGGTGAAATAATTAACTTAAATGTTTTTGAAACACCGACGCAACATTTATTTAATTAATATAAAAATAAAATATATGCTTCTAAAAATATTAAAAGTAATATAATTTGAAGTAATTATAATTATCCATTAATTATGTAGATAAAAATAAAATATTATAATGTTTTTAATTTATTATCTTATAATTACATTGTTTTTATGTTGTTTTCGAAGTCAAATTAAATGAATAGTTCCAAAAATGACATTAATGATATTTTATAATAAATAATTTTTTATAAAACAATTTAAAATTATGATAAATTAAATATTAACATTCTCTTGATCATTACATTTATAGTCTAATATTCCTTTTATAGTAACAATATTAACCCTTAAAGAGTAAAAAACATTGTTATTGTCATAACTGCACACAAGGTTAACGGGGGTTTAAAAAATTTAAGGGTAAAAAATAATATAAACTTTTAAAAAAATTATTTTAGGAAATTATTTGGACCCATAATCATCAGAAAGTTTAACTATATCATTTTTTAACATATTTTTTATGAAAATTTATTTAAATTTTATTTAATATTTAAAATTATTCAAGAGCACCCCTCCCCTCACCTACAAAAGGGAACCTCCTCTCCTTATTTATTAAAACATATAAATCCTTTTAATTTGAAAAATAACTATGCAAATCCCTTACTAGAATCCATACCCTTATTATAGAGATCATTTATAGGCATAATACTATCATTAAAGGGATTAAGGTGTAAAGAAAATGATATTGTCCAAAGAAGAGGTGTAGTTTTTAACCAAATGTTTTAGATTTATTAGTTCTTCAACATTTTTAATATATTCTTCAATAATGATTATATAATAACATAATTATATATAGTATACTTATATTTTATTATGTTAATTTCATAACCTATATCCATCTCCTTCTTTTATCAAATGGGAAATTAAACCATCATTTATGTCTATAGAGGACTACCGCCTCATGGACAGATGTAATTTGTTTTCCATAACCACATCCCACATATGGATATAATAATAGATTTTTGTATATATATTATATTCAGGTCATATTTATCATTATTAAAATATATTATATCATCTACTTTCTTACCTTTCCATTTATTGAAAATGGGTATCGTTCTTTGTGTTTCGGTGTGGACTACCACCTCCATGAAGAGTTGTAACAAAATTTTCATCCACAAATCATATGAATGATATGTATATAAAAAGATATAATATTATATTAATTATCATTATAGAAATATAAAATAACACATACCTTATTTCTGTCCTGCTCATTGAAAATTGGAAGTTTGACTCATGCATACGTATGGCATGTCATCTATATGATTGTAACTTAGTTCATTTTTATTTACCGTAATTAATTCTTAGTTATAAATTATAATTTTTATATAAAAATGAAGAATTATTTAATGATTATTATGCTATATATGATGGAATAATTAAATTTTTTACCATAGTCAACCTTCCAAATTCATTCTGAACATATGAGCTGAATATCGTCAAAACATCCAATGTAAAATTAATTGATTAAGTATTTTATTTTAACATGTTAAAAGGAATAAAAAAACTTGAAAAACTTTATTAAGAAATTCAATAATTAAAATAAATTTATTATTTAGGAAAATAATGAATGTATGTGATAATTTGGACTCGAGGTAAGTGACACTTTACATTAAAAACCTCATTTAAAATGTTTCAAAAAATTTATTTTCTGAATTTTTTACTTATATTTCTATATTATTAAAATTATTTTATTGGTGTATTTATATGGAAATAAATTAATTATAATTGATATTTTATGTAACTTTTTAATTTCTTTCAATTTTTTCCAAAATTAATTTTTTTACATATTTTAAATGGAACATTTTGATAAAAAGAACAAAATTAATATCTTATTTTAATGTATACAGCATCAATAGTTTCTCCCATCAACGTAACCATTTTTTGGTGTTTATATTACTTTATAATAATTAATTTTTTCTTAATATAAAAACTATATTTCCATTTTTTATGGTTATTTTTTAAAATAGTTTTAAATTGAATGGATATTTCAATATCTATAAATATTTTCTTATGAGTGGAAGGAATATTTTTATGATTTTGATGATGGAAATTAATGTTTTCATGGATTATCATTATTTTATGGTCATTGAGAATTTTTTATAATGAAGTTTGTTTACATTATAAACTAATTATGGTTGCTTCTATTATAAAATAGGGATGGGTGGTTCTGTTATAAAGTAAGGACATGTGATTAAGTTATAAACCAAACACATGTGGGTCCATTATAGCCCTCCAAAACATTGGATAATGATAATGATCAAAGTTGACTGTGAAGGTTATTCCATTTTTAATAGTGATACAAAAAATCATGTCCCAAGTTACCTAAATGATTTATTTACACTTGAAATATTTTTTTTATTGAAACTTGTGATTTCATAACGTAACCTAATGAGCTTATGTTTAAAGTAAATTATTTTCTACTTCTTAAGGCTAAAACGTATAACTTTATGAGTAATTATTATGACATTTTCTGGATTGAATAGAAAAAATTATGGGCTTTATTTTTCCTTAAATATTTTTTATGAAATGTTTTATGAAAATATAAGGGCAAAAATGTTGATTTCTAGGATAAGAAGTTTTTTATTTGAGACAAAATACTATTTGAAAATGGAGATTTATTTTTATAAGTATTCATGTACTAATTAGTCTCTTTATTTAATTTTATGACCCTTTCATATCCTTTTTGTGCGTACCACATATTTTAAAGTTTTTTTCATGAAGTTTTATGGATTAGTTGGGAAATTATGAGGTCAAGATTTAAATTTTGATCATTTTTCATTGAAATAAAACTTTTTATATATTAAAAGTTTTATTTTTTGGGAAAATATATACTAAGAGAAAGTTTCAAAAATAAACCATATAGTTTTTTATATAAGATTAATGAATCAATTCTCTAAAATATTAAACCTGAAAATATACTCTAAATGAAAGAAGTTTAATTCTTGAATAAATATGAAATGTATGGTTTTTATGTTCGGATCCTTATAGTTGGTATCAGAGGAAAATTTTTGATAACTTTGGAGATTATGATGTTTTTATATGATGTTAGCTTTAGGATTCTTGGATACCATAATAGATTTACAATTTTAAGGTAGATCATAATTTAATAGTCATAAAAACCCATTTTTAGGTTTTAAGTGATGGTATTTTAAGGTGATTAATGATATTTTAGGAGATTATTTATTGGGTTAATGTATATGTAATACTTAGGTTTAAAATAAATGATTATATCGGAAGAATGATATTAAATTTTTGAGTATGTTCAACACATTTTGGGAAAGTTATAGGAATTACTCTAATATAGTTGTAGTAAAATGAATACCCTCTGGTCGGGTGATAACCTATCACACTCGTCAAGGCCGTAAGGATTTAACCCACAACTGAAGGGTTATATGAGTGAAACGATTAAAACTGTCCTATGTGATGCCCTGGTAAGTTACCCCATTTTTAACTAATAGGTTTTTTTAGATAAATATTAAGATTATTTTTGGAAAATATGTTTTACTATATAGATAAACATGGGATTGAAAAATCTATTTGGTAATTAGTTAATAAATGTTATTTTGAATAACGATCAATTTATTTTTAGGGAAAATCATATGATTAAGGTAAACATAATATTATTAGATAAGATGGAATTTAATTTTTGGAAAAAAGATTAAATTATATTTTGTAATCATATGTGATTTTAATGTGGCTTTATGATTATTCTGAAAATTTATGGAAATGATTAGCATGTCTTGGAGATTATATGACTGAGTAATATACATTTTGTGGTATATAAATTTAAGAGTGACTAATAATGTATGGAGATAAATTTTAGATTAATCTTAGAAGAATATGTGATAAAATCCTTCTAATTTTTGGGTTTCTTTGTTTGGAATATTTTGAAGAATTTTAAGGTTTCTTTTTAATATAATGATCTAAGTTAAACTTTGGGTGTTATTTTTAAGGCTTTAGAGATTAATATTGTAATTATTTATATAAGGATTTATTAATTTTTGGAAATTATCTTACCTTGTCCTAACCATTTTAGTTTTGGTTACTGTTTAATGATTTGGGTAATATCTTTTTATCCTTTTTTGAAATTATATGATCCATTGGAAGTTGATGCTAGTACTTTCCGACTGAAAAATTCTTCCTAAATAATCATTACTTGGAGAAATTGATGATATTGTGGAGGAAATTTACTATAGGATGAAGGTATACTTGTAAATTAAGTATATTTAATTAAATTATTTGACTATATGGTAAATAAATCCCTCAAATCTTTGAAAATGGTTTTGAAAAACATTATCATATTACCTTAATTTTCAATGAATGGATGGCCTTTTTCAAAACTCCTTGGTTTATGGTTTGGTCATATTTAACATACTCATGATCATTAACATTTTATTATTAATTTTCTATATCATTATCCATAATTATTTTAGACATTTATTATTCTTCCATTTCTATATTTTCACTTCCCAATAATTTTATCCTATTTGGAAACCTATTATGTGTTATTTGATGACCTTTTTACTTTCATTATCTCTATTTTCTATAGAGAATTTTATTACCCCATTTTGTGATGTGGGATTTAAAAAAAAAGTATTTTTTTTTATTTCAAATTTTGAGGATACAAATTATTAAATGGGGGATAATATAATATCTTGATATTTTAAAATACATACTATGTTCAATAGCATACAAGATATGCAACACCAAACTTAAATGAACTATGAAATAATATTATTTAAATATGAATTTGATAACCTAGATAATAAATTTGTGGGATAAATATGAATAAAAATATTATAAAATATAAATAAATTCCATATTCGATACAAATTTATTTATTAATGCTTAATTACTGTATTTTTAGAAAATTAATTTTATTCCTCAAAAATGGTTTTTATTTTTTTTGTGAGAAAATATTAGAATCAATTTCTAGAACATTGTGACATTTTTATTTATAAAAATTATTTAAGTTTTTGAATCATCATTTCAAAATTCTCTTAGAGCGAATTTTTTTTGATTTTTTTGGAAATATTGATTTTTCAGTGAATAGTAAAAAATACAAATTATTATTTAAAACTGCATTTCTAATCTAAGAATTTAAAATTTTATATTATTTTTTAAAGTTTTTCAAATAAAAAATTTTATATTATATTATGAATAATCCAATTAATTGAATTTAAAATAATTTTATTGTTTAATTTTGTATAAAACATTTTTATATATAAAAATGTATTTTTCTAGAAAAAAAAATTGTTCTGTGTTTATTTTTGACATTAAACTAATTTATTTTACTTCAACAAATTAAATCTTGAAAAATTTATTCCCTATTTTTAATTAGTATTTCCAAATTTGGCTACCATTTATTTTTTATTATTGTGAATAGTAACCATAGTAAATAATTGTTACCATGGTAAGGGTAAATCAAGTAATTACTAATAAAAATAATATAATAAAGACTAAAAAATTACCGGACCACTTTAATTAATCATATTTGATGATTTTAATTCATCCTTGGTCATATAAGTTAATAAAATTTGTAAACTTAGTGCAATATTTCATTGACTTTGACCTATAGAATATCTAAGTAAAAGATAAATTCAAAAGGCAACTTTCTTTCTTTTAATATCTCTAATAGTTTTTGATTGGTATAAAAACAATTTATGTCTGTTTATTTATTTTTTTCTAATATGAAATATTTTTTATCATGTTAATTATTTCTATTTTTTTTTGTGAAATAATTACCGTAAAATTGTGGGCAACTATGACACAACATTTATTTAATTAATAGAAAAATAATATAAATGATTCTAAAAATGTTAAAAGTAAAATAATATGAATAAATTATTTAATTTAATGAATTTTATTTATAAAAATGAAATATAATAGAGTTTTAAATAGATCATATTCTAATTCTATATATTTCATGTTGTTTTCAATGTCAAGCTAAATTAATAGTTCCAAAAATGGCATTAATGATATTTTATAATAAATAATATTTTATTAAATGATTTAAAGTTCATATAAATCCTATATTAATCCAAGTTAATTTTATGTGGTTTAAAATTTCATTCATGTTCTATTTATGGTCTGATTTCCCTTTTATAGTAACTATTATAACCCATAAATAGTAAAAAAAACTTTGTTATCCCCATAATTGTTAAAAAGGTTGACAAGCGTTGAAACAAAACAATAAGGGTGAAAACATATTATAAACTTTAAATAATTTTTTTATATGATATTATTCAAATATATAATCATCCCGTATTAAAATTATATCATTTTGGTGACTTTTTAGATTAAAATTAATTTATAATAATGTAATATTTTAAGTAATTCCAAGAGTACCCCTCCCCACACTTATAAAAGTGAACCTCCTCTCCTCTTCTTTAACAATTAAAAAAATTACTTTAGTTCATCCAATAACAACCCAAATACCTTACTATAATACCTACCCTCATTATAGAGGTCTTTTTTTGGAAAAAATACAAATCTTAAATGGATTAAGGTGTAAAGAGAAGCAGATTGTCCAAAGAAGATGTATAGTTTTTAACAGAAAGTTTTAGTTTTATTTCTTATTCCATATCCTTAAAATATTTTTCAACCATGATATTATAATAACATAATAATATTCCATATATTGATATTTTATTTTTCTTATATCATAACCTATATTTCTCTCTATTTTCCATCAAAAGGGAAACTATATTATCATTTGTGTGTACAGTAGACTACCGCCACACAAAATGATGTAGTTAATTTTCCATCACCACCTATAATGAGTGGATATATCAATGTATTTAATGTATATATATTATATTAATGATATAATGATCATTATTTAAATTTACTATATCATATACTTTCTTTCCTTTGAATTCATTGAAAAGTGATAATGTCATTCACGCGTACGTGCAAACTACCACCTCCAGAAAGAGATATAATTTGTTTTTCATCATATCATATTATGAAAGATATATATAAGTTTATTTAAATTAATAATATTATATCAATTATCATTATATTAATATAAAATAATACTTTCCTTCTTTCTATCATGAACATTTAAAACTGGAAGCGTTTGTATGTCCTACCATCTCCATGATCGTAATATGGTTCATTTTTCTTAACTGACTTTAATATTTGGTTTTCAAAATATAATTGATATATAAAAATGATAAATTATTTCATGATTATTATTCTTTAGATAATGGAATAATGACCACTTTGACAATAGTCAACCAACCGAAATCATTTGGTAAATATTAGTTGAATATCATCAAAACATCTGATGTGAAATTAATTGATTGAGTAATTGATTATAACATGGTAAAATAAAAAATGAAGAAAAAGGTTCTTAATAAATTAAAAAATTATCATATTTTTATTATTCAAGAAAATTTGCAAAGTGTGTGATGAGTTCGACTTAATGTAAGGGACAATTTACTTTAAAACACTCATTTTAAATGTTTTAATGATTTATTTTCTAAATATTTTTATTCTATGTCCATATTTTAAAATTATTTTATGAATGTATTTATGTGGAAATAAATTGATTATAAAGGAAATTTTATATCAATTTTTAATTTCTTTCAAAGTATTTTAAAAGGAATATTTTTATGTATTTCATATGGAAAAGATTGATAAAAGGGACAAAAGGAATGGCCTATTTTAATGTTTATGACATAAATATTTTTTCCAACCACCATAACCATCATTTTTTATTTTTATTATTTTACAAGATTACATGTCTTGTTCAAATAAAAAACCCTATTTCCCTTTGTTTTGGGTTTTTTTTTTAAAAAATTAACAGAATGGATATTTTAATATCCAGAAATGTTTTCTTATGGTTCAAAAGAATATTTTAATTAGTTTGATGATTGAAGTGAAATATTCCATGGGTTATGATTATGTTATGGTTAATAGGAATTGTTTATGATGATATAAAGTTCCATTATTAACCAATGATAGGAGATTACAGTATTAACCAATTAGTGGTGGTTACCTTATAAACCAAGGACATATAGTAACATTATAAACCAAGGATGGGTGAGTCTATTGTATCCCCCCAATTCATTGGGTAATTATCATGATAGAATTTTAACTTTAAGGTTATTACATTTATAAGAGTTATATAAAATTTATGTCCCAATTTACTAACATGATTTATTTATTCTTTTAAAAGTTTTTATATAAATATTATTATTTTACAAGGCAACATAATGTGTTTATATTTAACGTAAAGTATTTTCAACTTCTTATGGTTGAAATGTATATATTTTTTGAAACGTTTTTATGAAATTTTCATGTTTAAAATTAAAACATTATGAGTTTTATTATTCCTTTAATATTTATTATGAAATTTTTTAGGAAACTATTTGGTCATTAAATTTGATTTCTTATATAAGAACATGTTTATTTTGAGGCCAAAGAATTTTTTAAGAAAGGGGAAAAAATTATAAGAATTCATGAATTAAAAATTTTATTTATATCATTTTATATAACTTAATGATATTTTTTGGTAACCCAGCATTTTAAAAAAATCACAGGGTTTTAAAGATGAGTAGGGACAAGGATCGGGTATTGATGAAACTTTTGAACATGTTTCATGGAAATAAAACTTAATATATCTTATTGTTTTGGTTTTTGGGAAAATATTACACTAAGAGAAAGTTTACAACATTAAATGTATGGATATGTTATGTAATTGTTATAAGATAATTATATAATACTTTAAACATAAAAAAGATTTTTGAAATGAATGAAATTGAATTTTTATATTAAAATTTAATTTATGAACTGCTTAAGGTCAAAACCTTATATTTGGTATGACAGGAAAGGTTTTGATATCCTTTGAGATTAAAATGTTTTTATATGAAGTTTACTTAAGATTCATGGATACCATAATGTGTTTATAATTTTATGGTTTATCATAATCTTAAAGGCATAAGTACCCCTTTTGAGGTTTTAAGTGATAGTATTTTAAGGTGATTAATGATATTTTTTGAGATGATTTATTGGGTTGAGGTATAGGTAACACTTTGGTTTAATGAGAAGGATTATTAAAAAATAATTATATTATATTTTTTAGGATGTTAATAATATTTTAGAAACATTATAGGAACTATACTTATATATTTTTAGTAAAAGGATAACCCACAGGCCGAGCGGAAATGGTACAACTCCTACCACTAGCCTACATGATTGACTAGATATCATGGTTTTTTAAAATTAAAATAGTTTTTAGATAAAGATTAATATGACCTTGGGAGAATATTTTTTATCATATATATAACCATGGGATTGAAAATAAATTTGGTGATTATGTGATTAATGTTATTCTAGAAGAGGACCGCAATATTTTAGGGAATATTAAATAATTAAGGTAAATAAAATATTATTAAATAATATGGAATTATATTTTAAGAATAAAGGTTAAATTATATTTTTGTAAGCTTATATTATTTTAATTTTTCGTTGTGGTGATTCACATTATTTATAGAGATTATAAGCATATCTTGGAGATTATATGTTTATGGTATATAAAGTTTTGGGTATATGACATTATGAGTGACTAGTAATGTTTGGAGATAAATTTTAAATTAAACTCAAAAGAATATGTGACTAAATATTTTAGATTTTAGGGATCATTTTTCATGAATATTTTGAATAATTTTAGGTTTTCTTAATTATCTTATGTACTAATTTAAACTTTAGGTGTTATTGATGATGTTTTGGAGATTAATATCATACTTATTCATGTGAGGGTTTATTCATTTTGTAAATTATCTTACCTTATGCTAACCATTTTGGTTTTTATTAATATATAAATAAATGGTGAATATCTTTTTATCCGTTTATAAAATTATATAATCAATTATAAGTTGATTTTAGAGATTATGGGATTAAAAGTTCATCTTTAATACTAATTATTTTCAGGAAAAGATGAGATTGTGGTGGAAATAATTAAAGAATGAAGCTCTACTTATCAAGTAAGTATATTTTATAAAGTTCTTAGTATAGATTGTAAATTAATACCTTAACACTTGGAAAAATATCTTTAAAAGAAAAATGTCATAATATTACCTTCATTTCAGATGAATCGGTGGTCTTTTTCAAACCTCCTTGGATTATGGTTTTGCAGTCATTAAATTTTTCATGATCATTCACTTTCTTGTGATCAATTTTCTCTATCACTCTCCCTAATTATTTTTTACATTAATTTTTCTTTCATGAATTTTTTTACTTCCCACTAATGTTCTCCTATTTGGAAACCTAATATGTGTAAATTTGGATGACCTCTATGCTTCCTTTTTCTTTCTTTTCAAGTGGGAGTTTTATTAAGCCTTTTTACAATATTGGATTTCAAAAAAATGTATTTAAAAAAAATAAAATTAAAAGGATTAAATTTATTAAAGGGGGATAATTTAGTATCCCGATATTTTAAAATAAAATTATATATGATAGTATATAAGATACGCAACACAAAGCTTAAATGAAATACAAAATATTATTATTTAAATATGATCATTATAACGTAGATGTTGAATTATAAATTATGAATATGGTTATAAAAATTATGAATTATATATAAATTTTCTAATCAATACATATTTTTTGATTAAATCATCGAAATAAGCACTAAATTTTTAGTGAAGAAATTTTATACTTCAAAATACCTTTTCTTCAAAAATAATTTTTACTGGTTTTTTGAGGTTGAATATTTTAATTTATTTCATAAAATTTTAAATAATTGATTTTATAAAATAGAAATAATATTTTAAATAATCATATAAAATTTATCATAGATTAAATTTTTTGTATTTTTCTGAAAAGATTGATTTTTTGTGGATAGTGAAAAATACTGATTTTTATTGAAAACCTTATTTTTTATTCAAGAATTTACAAAGTTACATTATTATAAGAAGTTTTTAAAATAAAAAATAATTTCATTATATTATTAATAATATAACTAATTTAATTTAAATAAATTTTATTGTTGAATTTGGTATACAAACATTTTTATACTTACAAATTAATTTTTTTGAGAAATTGTTTTTTGATGTGTTTTACTTTTTTAAGCTTAAATTAATTTCTACCAATTATATAAACTGAATCTTGAAAAAAAAATTCTATAGTTTTAATAAATATGACTATATTTTGTAAATATTATTCTTTTATTTTTATCCTTATAAATAATGACCTGGTAAAGAATTGTTCACACAATAAGGGTAAATTCGGTAATTAAGGTTAAAAATAATATTATAAGAACTAAAAAATGACCCTAATAGATTCCTTTCTTCTATTTTATGTTTTATTTTTGTCTTTTTTAATCTAATTTTTTAAAATATGGAAATATAGTGCCATATTTCATTGATTTTGATCTTTATAATATTTAAGTAAAATATAAAGTCAAAATTGTCACTTTCTTACTTATAATATCTATAATATTATATTACATGGATAAAAATAACTTATGTTTGGTTATAAATTACTTTTCAAATAAAAATAATTTTTATTTTATAATTTTAATTTATTTATAATTTTTTGTTATGAAATAATTACCTTAAATACTTGTGCAATGTCATCATAATATTTATTTAGTTTATAAAACAGTTAAATAAATAATTCTAAAAATATTAAAATTAATATAATTTGAATTAATTATTTTGTTCCAAGAATTTTTTAAATACATATAACATATTATAGAGGAATTAATGAATTATATTCGATATCCATTTTTTCACCTATTTTTAAATTCAAAATAAACGAATAGTTCCAAAAATGAAATTAATGATATTTCATAATAAATAATATTTTATTAAATTATTAAAAATTCCTAAAAATACTATATTTGGAAGATTGGTTTTTATATATTTTAATATGTCAACCATGGTCCATTTATGGTCTATATTAAATTTTATAGTGACTATCTTAGCCTCTGAAGAGTAAAAAAACTGTGTTATTGTTGTAATTGTCAAAAAGTTTAATGGGGGCTAAATAAAAAAAATATAATGGTAAAAACTTATTATAAATATGTCCAAACTTTTTTATGAAATTTTTTGACCCATAATCATCCTATATTCTAATTATATCATTTTTTAGACTTTTTCTAAAAAACTCAATTTATATTAATTTAATATTTTATGTAATTTCTAGAGTGTCGCTCCCCTCACATATAAAAGGGAACCTCCTATCCTCTTTTCGTCACACTTTAAAAGAATTTTATTTTGGAAAAACTTTAACTAAATATTTTATTTGAATATATCCTCTCATTATAGATGTGTTTTCTTAGGTATAATACAAACCTTAAAGGAACTAAGGTGTAAAGAAATATAGAGTGTCTGATGAAGAGGTATAGTTTTAAATTGAATATTTTGGTTTTATTTTTTTTTCCACCTCATTCAAACATTATTCAACCATAGTAATATAATAACATTAGTATATACAATCTAATTAGATTTTATTATTTTAAGGTAATAACCTATATCCATTCCATTCTTTCATCAAATGGGCAACAAAATCATTGTTTGTGTGTACGGTAGACTACCGCCTCACGAATCTTTGTAATTAATTTTCCACTGCTGCCTTTCAAAAATTTATATATTAATAAATTTAATATATGCACATATTATTTGTGAAATATTTATAATTATATAAATATAATATATCATCTACTTTCTTACCTTTACATTCATTGAAAAATAATAATGTTGTTCGTGTGTACGTGTGGACTACCAGTTCCATGAAGCGATGTGATTAATTTTTCATCACCACATCATATGAATGATATATATATATAAGATTATTTGGAGATTTAATATTTTATTAATTATATAAATATAAATATAAATATAATTTTCCTTCCTTTCATCATGATCATTAAAAAAATTAAAGTGTTACTTGTGCATATATATGACCTATCATCTCTATGATTGCAACGTAGTTCATTTTTCTAAAACAAATTTCATAGTGGTTTTAAAATTATAATTGATATATAAAAATGATAAATTATTTCGTGATTATTATTCTGTATATGATATAATAATGATCTCTTTGTCCATATTCAACCTACTATATTCATTTTAAACATATGAGCTGAATATCATCAAAACATCTGATGTTAACTTAATTGATTAATTAATTGATTATAACACTTTAAAAGAAATAAAAAATCATTAAAATGGTTCTTAATAAAGTAAATAATTAAATATATGTGTATTATTTATAAAAATAAGGAACATACTTGATGAGTCGGATTCAGGGTAAGGGACACTTTACATTAAAACCTCATTTTAAATGTTTTAACGATTTATTTTATAAATATTTTTCGTATATGTCCTTATTATTAATATTAATTTATCGATATATTATATAGACATAAAAGAGTTATAAATTATTTTTTTCACTTTTAATTTCTTTCAAATATTTAAAAAGGAGACTTTTATGTATTTTATACAGAATATTTTGAAAAAAAACGACAAAAGGAATACTGTATTTTAATGTATATGACATCAAAAAAATTTCCAATCAATCTAATTGTTATTTGGTGTTTGGTGTTTGGATTAATTTATAGTATTTATGATTTTCTAAAAATAAAACCCCATTTCCCTTTATTCTAGGTATTTTCAAAAAGGGTTTTAAATAGAATTGATATTTTGATATATAGAATTTTTTTATGGGTGAAAATAATATTTTTATAAGTTTGATGATGTAAATGAAAGATTTCATGTATTATGATTATTTTAGGGTTCATGGGAATTTTTTATTATGATTGATGATTATATTATAAACCAAGTATGGTTGGTTCCATTATAAACCAATGATGGTTGGTTCTTTTATAAACTAATGATGGACGGTTTCATTATTAACCAAGGATGGGTTGGTCCACTATATTCCTATAATGAATTGAGTAATTATCTTGATGGAATTTGAAATTATATTTTATTCCATTTTTAAGAGTTATATAAAAGTTATATCATAAGTTTCCTACATGAATTATTTTTTCTTGAAAATTTTTTTATGTAAATATTTTTATTTCATAAGATAAGTTAACGATATTATGTTAAAAGGAAATTATTTTCTAATTCATAAGGGTTAAATTTATAACTTTTAGAATTTTTTTTGATAATTTAATAATTAAAAAGAAACCAATATGATTTTTTTTTTTAAAATAATATTTATTATTAAATGTTTAAGGAAAATATTTGGGAGGAAAAGTTTATTTCTTGGATATGAAAATGTTTATTTTATGTCAAAATATTATTTTAAAAAAAGAAAAAAATTATAAGTATTCATTAACTAATATGTATTTTTTTTATTTTTATGTATCTTACTAAAATTTTTGTTCTTAACCCACAATTTAAAAAAAATCAAAAGGTTTTAAGGATTATTAAGGAAAATGAAGAGGTCAATATGGAAATTTTGATCCTGTATCCTAGAAAGAAACTTTCTATATCTTAAATTTTTTTATTTTATAGGAAAAATGTATACTAAGATGAATTTTACAACATGAACTATATGGGTTTGTTATCTAAGAGTTATAACATAATTCTTTAAAAATCTAAACCTACAAATAACCTCAAAATTAAATAATGTGAATTATTGTATAAAGATAAAATTTATTGATTTTTTTAGGCTACATCCTTAAAAAATAAAATTAGGCTCCACATATCTCAATAAAAATGGAGTCATTATGAACTCATAATGTCCATATCTTTTGTTGAAAAATATCTTGGGTGTATATTCCCTATTCAACATTAATTGATAATATTCATATTAAAGATCCACTTTTTAGAAGTATTTATTCTACCTAAGTAGATCAAATAATTCATTAATACAGGTCATATGATACTTGTTCTTTATCATTATCTTGTTAAGCTCACAATAATCAATGAAAAGACGCATTGATCCATCCTTCTTCTTAATAAAAAGGATCAAATCACCCTATAGAAAAGAACTTTGGAGGATAAAACATTTTTAAAAATTATAGTTAATTTTTTTCCTTAATTATTAAAATTCAATGATGGTTATTATGTGTGGTCTATATGATATAAGTGTAAAACCATGTATGAGTACAATTTCAAACTCAACCACAAGTTCTTCATAAATACTAGGAAAATCTTTAAGAAATACATCTACATAATCTCATACAATTTTCATGTATTAAATATAGAGTTTATCCCCAATAATTTTAACCAAATATACTTTATTATTGGGTATAAAGACTCATATCGAGGAATTAGTTTCCAAGGGAGTTCATAATCATACTTGTATTGATATTTTATCATGGGATTATTTAGGATATGAAGTGTTATTTTCCAATATTAAAATATGGTATGATCTATATATAGGTAGAGCCAATCCATACCCAATGTCACATAGAATTTTAATGATGGAATAAAAACTATATTTTTAGGAAATATCTTCCTATAAAATTCAATCATATAAGAGTTATATATTTTTTATGCAATCATTGCACCACTATGGGTTTTCACTTATAATTCAATATCCAATGTTTTATGTGGTGAGTTAATAATATTAGGAATCTTCTAATATTTTAAGGAGTAAAATAAACCAAATAAAATAACTAATTTGAAGTTATTTAATATATAATAAGTGTACCTTTCACCACTTAGTTATTATTATCCTCTTCAGTGATAGTTATTGCATAAGATCCTTCTTGATCCCTTTGTTTTATAGTTTTTCAATGTTTATTATTCTCATTAGATCTTGTACTGATGAATTAATTTGTATAATATGCATATTTTTTATATTTAAATCATTCAAGGTGATAAATTAGTTGGTACTTTCTTATCCTATATTGTGTTATTTGGTATCTTTGAATTTCTATATAAATTATGTAATTTATGTCCTAATCTACTCTATATAAAACACAATCATTATTTTTTAGGCAATTGATTAGGTGATTCCTCACAAATGTTTTGTATGTAGGATGTTGAATTTTCTTTTATCCATGTGATTTATAATTTTATATTCTATGAAACTATATTTTCCTTTTCTTGCTTAGAAATACATAAGAATAATGAGTGTCTCCAATTTATATTTCCACCTTAATTTCACACACAAAAAATTCTTACTATCTACAAAATTCCCCTATAACTAATTATTTTTAGATGCTTGGTTTTAATACACTAAATAATTGATCATTTTTTTCATGATCAGTAATAAAATGTGAGGTGTGACATGAAAGTCTTGAGAAGTTTTCTTCCAATGAGATTATTTATCCCTTATTATTTTTCTTAAAATTAAGAAATTATTACTCTATATTTATATGAAGAATTTTGAAAAAAAAAATTAGAAAAATATCTTCAAAAACTCCTATCATATTCAATTTATTACTTTTTCTAGTGTATTTTATTAAAGTTCACCATTAGTTTTTTTCATCTTACAGCTAATAAAAATCCAAGATTTCATTTTATTGTTCTTAAAATTGAAGAATATAAAATAAATAATATATCATTTTGATTTATTTCTCATCAATTAGTGGATTAGAAGATCCACTAAAGGACGATGGACGTTTATGCATAAATAACTATATAGAGTGTTTCTCCTGCTTTTATGTGTTAAATAGATTGATGTGGTCTAGGTTATTACTCATAACCTTAAATAGAATTGATATAATGGTTTGAATTCCATATACTATATGATTTTTATGTCTATTAGTATAATAACATCACTTTCAATTGCACTCATTATTCACTAGATTCCTCCTGGTTCCTTACATTTATAGAAACCAAAAGGGTTAGGTTAAATGGTGATAATATAATTATAAACCATCATATAAATAAAATAATTAATATAAAGTTTTTCTAAATTATAAAACCTTTAGTTCAGCCTATGATTTCATTGGTGTAATCTAATACACCATATATTCAATCAATGACACCACTATTTCAACCTACAATTCATTTAATAAATCCTATATTGATTTATATTTTATCTATTTATTATCTATAAAATAATCCCTAAAATTGACTAAATCCTTCTCTAATACCAACTAATATGACCCAAAAAATGTAGATATATATTATATAATAACATTACTTTTTCTACAGATGTATCGTGGTCTTTTATAAGTACTCTTTTGCCTTGTTTTGGTTATAACTTGTTTGAGGCATGTCTTGGGTGAGTTTTGGGGAAGTTTGAAAGTTTTTAGAGAGTACTTGGGCATTGCATGGTTCGAACACGGTTTTTCCAAACCCTATTCCCTTCCCTAGAAAACCATGCAACCCTAGATACATGGGGATTTCATGGTTGGTGCATAGATTTTCAAATTTTGTTAACTATTATTAGTAACTATACAACCCCTAATTGAGGTGCATGGTTAGAGAAACCATATTCCCCATACAGGTAACTATTCATATGGAATTAATTCCACAAAAAAATTGTTTTAAAATTGCTAAACCCCCTAGTCTTCACCATCATTTGACCTAAATTGACCCCAATTCGTTTCTCTCATTTTTCGAGGCTCTCGAACGGATTTCATAGACTTACTAACTCTTTTAGTGGATAATCGAAGATATTTTGGATAGATCTACAACCCTTCTAGTAAGATATAAGATCTCAATTGGTTTCCTCTCTCTCTCCCATATTTTTCTCATCTTTTTAAGTGGTGTTTCCTCTATTAGTGATATATCTCTATCTTGGTTTTGATAGATCTTAGTCCTTTCAATTTCGAATCTAATTTTTTGATCTAGATCTTATTCTTCATTATGAAATTGAATATTCCACTTCAATTAGGGGTTTTCTATTGGCAAGTTTCTATCAATGATCTTGAAGTAGGTGGTATATTATTCCATTAAAAAAGTCTTAATTTCAATTATGTGCATGTAATTGTGAAATATCTATTACATATTTATAAATTTCATATTAAATTGAATTATTTAAATTGATTAATTAATTAATGGATTGTGGAATTGATTGATTAATGGGGTAATGAAATTGGACAACTAATGGGATGGTTTAATTGGTCAATTGATGGGATTTTGGAATTGAATGATTAATATAATTTTGAATTTATTAATTAATGGGGATTAAGTGATATTTTAATTAACCTTGAAAAGTCAATGAATTATTTGATTAATTGTTGAAAAAGTCTTTAATGATAAATTTTTCATATTATTCCTTGTGATTGAAATAAATAATTATGATTTTTTTGATAAACATAAAAGGTACACTTTAATGAGAATGTTTTATAATAAGGTTAATGATGCATAACCATGGTGTCTATGAAATTTTGATTTGTAAGATATTGTGATATTTTTTATATATGTGACATTGAGGTGTGTGACAGGGAATGAGGCTCCAAGTACCCATATGTGTTACTGAGTGTGGGACAAGGAAAGAGGCACCAAATACCCATGTGACGTTGAGGTGTGGGACAAGAAATAATTCTCCAAATACCCATATGTGAAAGGTAGTGTGAGATAGGGACTGAGGCTCCAAATACCCATGTAACATTGAGTTGCATGATAGGTATAGAGACTCCAAATACCCATGGGGTGTTATACAAGATGTTCTACACCCATGATATTAGGACTGGAAAATAGTTCTAATGGAAGTGATATGAATTGAAATGAAATGATAAATGATAACCACAGTATTGTGAAATGTGATATCCATTAGGGATAGATTAGACTCTAACACGTATTGAAGAAAGTTTTGATAGTATGGGTTTCATCATGACCGTAGGGATTTATGTGGTTAATTAAAGAATAATTAAATGTGATAATTGTTTTCTTGGGCATTGTACTTTATTCTTTACACAACTACATAAAATATTATTGACTGGATATTGTTTTAAATGAATTTTTTGGTGGCCTACTAAGTTATACTCACACGCTGCTCAGGATTCCTGATTGGTACCAGAATAGACATCATGGTTATAGTATATGATAAGGGAAAGATCCTTTTGTTAGATGGATGATTCGGGATGGATCCTGGATGAGGGAACCATACATGGTTTTGGGACCCACTTAGGTAGTTTTCAGTGTATTCATTTTTGTTTTCCATTAGACACTTGACACTTATTACGGCATGACATATCTACTATTAGTTTTGGATATTGTTTTCTTATTGTGGTTCATCCTGTATTATGAGTCTGTTATAGTTATGGAATTATTTTGGATATTGGTTATCGTCTCTTGGTTATTGTTTATTTGTTTTCATTGTTTTTATACTTTGATAAAGAGTTAATAGTCTCCCTATATTGATATATTGGACCCTCAGTATAATTTAGTAGCCTCTAGAATATGGGGAGGCATGCTTGAGGTCGTGTTACTGACTGGCTTGAGGCACTAGTGTGGGAACCAGGGTCGGGACATTACAAAGTGATGTCAAATGAGTTTTATTTTATTTTCTTTTGTTTTAGTATTTGGGCAAAGTGGATCGGAGAATAAGATGATTTGATCCTTGGTTAATATCTCATTCATGGGAATAGCTAACCATGCGCAGGGGTAAAATCTAAGTACCCTAGGTTGGATTTTTGTTATTTATGTGTGTTGTTACAGTTATATGTTATTTCATATCAGGCGATGAACTTTTTATGTGATTTGATTATTTTTTGTGATATTTTTTGAGATTTAACTCATGGGCTATAATGGCACCAGAGTTGAGTATGCATGAATCATTCTAGTAACTAAATAATTATTGTGACATACATCATTTTAGGCATGCATAAGAAAATTAGGTTTTGGGATGAGTAAGTAATATGGAAGTGATTTTCTTTCTTGTGTAAATTTGAACTGAAAAGGGTGCATAATATGAATTGAAAATTTTAAAATTGTAAAAAAATGTAAAATGAGTGTATAATGAGAAATATTAATGTGAGAATGTGTTTACCATTTTCATAAACCATGACCTAGATGAGGGATGGTTGAGGGTAGTGTTAGTGCCTCACTTTTGACCGCATGGTTGGATAAGGGGGATAACTTGTTATGTATTTATGTGAATTCCTCTTGTGTTTTTTCTATATTAATGTTGTGTTATATTTCATGATAAATGTTTTTGGTATTGTAGATATATGTCTCCCTAAAAAACCTTATTGATAGGAAGACAGTAGTATATGGATGGAAATGATCCTCCTATAGTGGAACTTGAGGCACCGATAGTTCCAAGTGAAGTATTATGAGAGAAGTTCTATGAGAACATTGATCACTACATGCTATTTATTGAGAGAGACTCATAATAAGTATTGAATAGTATGTCTAACCTGATAGGGGAGTTTCAGTTACAGCACCCTTTGACTTTCACCAGAGAGGGTGGACCTGAGGTATCTGAGTTCTAGATTGATTTCATCAAAAATATACTTGACTATTTAGAGAATCCTATAAATAATAGGGTCATGTTGGCTACTTATATGTGATGAGGATTAGTAAAGCATTGGTGATATGTTCAGGGTCAGACTAGGTAGACATATGGTATGGTATGGAATGACTTTTTGGATAAGTTCCTAAAGTACTTTTATCCAGAGACTCTGATATAAGAGAGGGAAATAGAGTTTATGAAGATGACCCATGGGAGTATGTTCGTGATGCACTATGTTTTTCACTTTACCAAATTGTAGTGATTTTATTCAGTGATGGAAAGAGTTGATACATCTACGGTAAGGCATTTCCTAGATGGGATTAAATGTGATATTTAGTACCAGGTTAACATATTACAGTTAAAGAAGTTTGATGAGGTGGTGGATATGGATCTCATATCTTTGGGGAACCTGAAGGATGATTCTAGTTGAGGACAAGTGGATTTTGTTGTCTGATTAGAAGGTACATATTATGAGATTTTGAGGAATCACTATGATAATGTTGACCAAAACAATATAAAGAAGAGTGGATATGGGGGATCAGTTACTCAAGATCTTACTCGAGTTCTCTTCCACCAGTGTGGTAGGATGGCTAACTTTCATATGAATTGTACCTGACCATCATTAGATTTCCAATCATTCTTCAATATGGTACATCTACAATGGTTCTATAGGAATCCATTATAGATTGTAAGTTATGGTGCTTCTAGGTATAACCAGAGTACAGGAAGGGGGTCTTCTACTCTATATCAATATGGAAGCTTGAGTTCATATGGTCGTGGAGGTTCAGGTAGTGGAAGAGGTAGTTATGGGAAAGAGAACTCGTATTAGCAGAGTGGTGTGGCTCAAGTGACTCCAACTGCATCACATAGAATAGGGGAAGGAAAGATGCATGACGTTTAGCCTAAACTAGTAGATAGTGATAATAGACTATTAATAGTTATCGGTATTATTATTGTAGATTTTGCGCTCGCAAGTTTCTTATTTGATATTGATGCCTCTCATTCATTTATATATTCACAACTTATGAATGGGTTGAAACTCATTGTGGAGTATCTGAGTTGAATGATGATGATTGATACACCGTTGGGAGTGCAGTAGAGGTACATCTGTTTATGCAAGGGGTGTTCTCTTGAGGTTTAGGATTATCATTTTCTATGGGTTCTTTACATTTTGGACATGTCAGACTTTGACTTGATCATGGGTATAGACTAGTTAGTGTAATACCAAGTCCACATAGATTATTTCCATAGGATAGTAACTTTTACATCTCCTGAGAGTGACAATTATATTCATCGTGGAGAGTGGTACATCTTGGAAGGTTGTGATGGGCCAATTTATTAGCAACTATGGGACCTCACCGCCCAAGTTTCTCGTCTTTTTCTGGATGATGGGGGTGTGAAATAAGATTCCTTTCCAACCATAGTATACTAGTTCTATGATTTGTTTCTTGATGACTTCTCAAGGATACCAATTGAGAGGGATGTGGATTTTACTATTGAGCTCATGCCTAGAGCTAAGTTGGTTTTTATTCAACCTTATATAATGGAACCAATATAGCTTCAAGAGCTTAAGACTCAACTATAATAGTTGATGGATAAGGGGTTTATCTTTATGAGTACGTTGCATTGGGGTTCTCCAATATTATTTTCAAAGAATTCTGATGTGACCTTATTCTTTTGTGTTGATTACCAGAAGATGAATCAGATGACTATAGAAAAATACTATCCTCTTCTGTGTATCAAAGACCCATTTGGATATTTGAGGGGAGATTTTGTTTTCTCTAAGATTAAATTGATATTGGGGTATCATCATTTTAATGTTTCACCTTCTGACATACCTCAGACTGTCATTAGAAGCAGGTATGGATTTTATGAATTCATTGTGATAATGAATGATCTTGTTGTGTTTATGTCCTTGATGAAATAAATCTTCCACCCATACCTATATTATTTTCTGGTAGTTTTTGAGTATGAAATATTTGTGCACTCTAAGACTCATAACGATCATGCCAAACATCTGGACATAATCTTAAGTATGTTTATAGGGCATCAAATATACACCAAGAAATATAAGTGTCAGTTTTGGATTGATCAAGTACATTTCATGGGTCATGTAATCTAAGAGGAATTGTGTGGATGGACCTAGATAAGTTGAAAGCAGTGATTACTTGGGATAATCCCATGAATTATTTAGATATCTATGGTTTTTGGGATGATGGGGTTATTATAGAAGTTTCATCTAGGAATTTTCCCATTTTTAATACCACTTCTAGGGTTGACCATGAAGGAGATAAAGTTTGAATGGTCAGAATCATGTGAGAATGCCTTCTAGGAGTTGAAGAAGAACTTGATAGCAGGAAAAATATTGATCCTACCCAAGCTAGGAAAGGAGTACACAGTGTTTTGTGATGCATCAAAAGTGGGACTTGGATAAGTGTTGGTGTTCATATATTGAGTTATAGCAGATGGGTAATGATAGTTGAGGCCACATGAATGGAGATACCATACACATGACCTCTATTTAGCTTCATTGTTTTATGCATTGAAGTGTTTGAAGAATTATCTATTGGGAGAAAATTTTACTATGTATAGTAATAAAAAGATCTTAAATTATATCTTTTATCAAAAATATTTGAATCTCTAGTAGTGTAGGTTGGTTGAGTATATGCAGTCTTTTTATTTTGAGCTAGAAGATAGACATGGGAAGGTAAACAGTGTTTCTAACACATTGAGTAGGAAAATAGAGACTCAGGTAGTTCAAGATTATAGATATTAGTAGAATCTAATGACTATAGTGGATGATATGCATGTTTTGGTTCAGGTGGTCGAGGAGTAGATGACTCTTGTATTAGTTTTAGTGGGGTCTAAACTTTTGAGCCGGATTAAGAAGAGACAGTATAAGGATCTAAAGTGTTTTTACTTGAGTAAAATCTTTAAAGGTGGGGAGTCACCTTGAGATTGGACCATAGATAAGGATGAGTTCATATATGTTGGGAATCATGTTTTTGTATCTACAAGTATATAGGAGGATCTAATGCATGAATTTCATTCCTCAAATTGGGAAGTGTATCTAGGTTTAACAAAAATGTACCCTGAACTACCTAGAGAGTATCGATGTTCAGGAATAGAAAAGGAAATAGTAGGGTTCGTGACATGATTATACATATTTCAACAGGTGAAGTTTGAGCATCAATGACATGGTGGTTTACTATATTTGTTTCCCATTATGTAATGAAAGTTCCATGACATTAGAATTTATTTTTTGTTGGGTATCTAGAGGATTTATCATAAAAATGATAATATTTGGGTGATTTTGGACCATTTGAAAAAGTTATTTCATTTCTTGCCTATACAGGAGAATTTCTCAGTATATCAATTAAGATAAATGTACGTGTAGGAGATATTCATTCTGCACAAAGTACCATGAAGTATAGTTTCAGACTGTGAATCATTTTTTACTTTTAACTTCTAGCAGGGCATGAAGAAGGATCTTGGTATATTGGTTTTACTAAGTATGGATTTCCACTCATAGATAGATGGGCAGTCATAATGTAATATACATGTTTTGGAGGATATGATTCATGCGTCTGTCCTAGACTTTGGTGGGTCTTGGGATAAGCACTTAGTATTGGTGGAGTTCACCTATAACAACATTAATCTAGAAACTATAAATATTGAACCATATGATGCTCTTTGTGGTTAGTCATGCAGATCATCTCTATGTTGGATAGAGGTAGGTGAGTCAAGGTTTTTTGGACCGTGTCTCATGCAGGAGGTGTCATAGCAGGTTTAGCTGATTCAGAGGAATTAGGTTATGGATCTAAGTAGGAATAAGTCATATACTAATATAAATCAATGTCCTGTAGAGTTTATAGAGGGTTATCATGTTTTCATTTAGGTGTATCCTAGATCGGTACACCATAGGATTTAGAGGAAGATCAAGTTGGTTGCAAGGTTTGTTGGACCATTATATATTGAGGATAGAATCGGAATATTAGCTTACTGATTGGCTCTTCTATAGAGGTAAAATTATATGCATGATGTTTTTCAAGTGTTACAGCTTTGGTGGTATCACACCATCCCTTCTCATGTGAAAAATGTAGACAATGTTGAGCTTGAGACCAATGCGTCCTTTTAAGAGCATTCGATGTGTTTTGTGGATTATAGTGAGAAAGTGTTGTGGGTAAAGACTGTCATAATAGTTTATGTATTGTGGAAACATGGGCATGTTCGGGAAGAAACATGTGAGGGATAAGTGGATACATAGGCTCACTATCCTAATCTTTTTTCCTCATATTATTAGAGATTATTGGGAGTATAGCCCAAGGATGAGCTATAATAAGGTGGGGAGATTGTTAGATACCAACCTTTTTAGGATATTTATCAAGATTTTTTATAGTTACAATTTTTCCTTTTTTTTATTCATTGGTTGAGGAATGTATTGAATGTTTATGGGGTAAATTTATAAATTTTTGGATAGGTCTTGAGGAGTGCATGGTTGGCACACGATTTTCCCAAACCATGCACCTTACCTTAGAAAACCATGAAACCCTAGATAGAGGGGGGTTTAATAGTTGGTTCATGGTTCTTCAAAATTTTCTCCCTCTTAGTAGTAACCATGCGATCTATAAGGGAGGATCATGGTTAGGGACCATGATTATGGAAAACTCTTCTCCCCATATAGAAAACTTTGCGCATAGAATTAATTCTTCAGAAAATTTATTTTAAACTATTAAACCCCTTTACTTCACCATAATTCCTCCTAACTTGATCTTAACTCATTTATCTCATTTTTTGGAGGATCTCAGATGGATTATAAGGGATTTTGAACTATGTTCTTGGAAAATCAAAGATCTTTTGGATAGAACTGCATCCCTCCCAGTAAAAAATCTCATCCCGATTAGTTTTCTCTATCTCTCTTCTTTCTCTCATAATTTGAAGGGATGTTTTACACTATTTATGATGGATCTAGATATTTGTTTTGATAGATCTTAATCCATTCAATTTTGAATCTAGTTTTTTGATCTATATCTCATTCTTCATTGTGTAATTGAGCATTCTACTTCAATTTGGAGATTTCTGTTGGCGAGTGTCCATCAACGATCATGAGGTAGGTGGCCTATTATTAAATTCCCAAAGTCTTGATTTTAATTACATGTATAAAATTGTAAAAACACTATTAAACATTTATCAATTTTATAATAAAATTATTTAATTAAATTGGTTAATTAATTAATGGATTTTTGAATTGATTGATAAATGGGGTAATGAAATTGTCCAAATAATGGGATGGTGTAATTGGTCAATTGATGGGATTGTGGAATTTATTGATTAATAAAATGTTGAATTTATTTATTAATGTGAATTAAGGGATGATTGGATTGACTATGAACTATCAATGAATTATTTTATTAAATTTTGAAAAAGGGTTTCATGATGAA
Source organism: Viscum album (assembly GCA_963277665.1). Taxonomy (NCBI): domain Eukaryota; kingdom Viridiplantae; phylum Streptophyta; class Magnoliopsida; order Santalales; family Viscaceae; genus Viscum; species Viscum album. Next base: position 1,259,895,817 of record OY728161.1, read on the forward strand.
TTGTTTATATTATTCCTTGTGATTGAAATCAAGAACTATGATTGTTTTGATAAACGAAAAAGGTAAACTTTGATGAGAATGTTTGATAATAATATTAATGATGCATAACCTTGGTGTATTTGAAATTGTGATTTGTGTGATATTATGATATTTTTGATATACATGATGTTGAGGTGTAGGACACGGATTGAGACTCCAAGTACCAATATGTGTTAGTGACTGTGGGAAAGGGACTAAGGTTCCAAATACCCATGTGATGTTGATGTGTAGGACATAAACTAAGAATCCAAATACCCATATGTGATAGAAAGTGTGGGATAGAGACTAAGTCTCCAAATACCCATGTGACGTTGAGGTGTGGGATAGGGACAAAGGCTCCAAATACCAACAGGGTGTTAGGCAAGAGGTTTAATGCCCATGAGATTGGGCTTGGACTATGGTTCCAATTATTTGTGATATGAATTAAATTGAAATTATAAATGATAACCACAGTATTTTTATATGTGATATCCTATGGTTATAGTTCAGACTATGACATGGAACAAATAAGGTATTGATAGTATGGGTGTTATCATGACCTCAGGGATTTATGTAGTTAATTAAAGAATAAGGAAATGTGATAACTGTTTACATAAGAATTGTAATTTATTCTTTATACAAGGTCATACACTATTATTGGATGGATATTTTTTTAGATGATGTTGGGGATGGATTACTGATTTGTACTCACACCCTACTTGGGCTACCTGATCAAAACACAAGCAGACTTCAGGGTTGCGGGAGAGGATAAGGGAAACAACCCTATGCTAGATGGTTAAGTCAGGATAAAGCATGGATGAGGGAACTTGACATGGTGTTAGGACCCACATGGAGAGTTTTTGGTGTCTTTATTTTTGTTTTTTATCAGAAAATTGACACTTATAATGGAATAACAAATATACTGTTAGTTCGGGATATTGTTTCATATTCTAGTTCATCCTCTATTATGGGTATGTTATGGTTATATAATTATTCTTGATTTTGTTTTTTGTCTCTTGGTTATTATTTATTTATTTCTTTTTTTGTTCAACTTTGATAAAAATGGTATAGTCTCCCCATGTTAATATATTATACCCTCGCTGCTAGTTGTACTTCTCTAGAATAGGAGGAGGCGTGCTTGAGATCATGTGACTGACCAGATCAGGGCATCAATTTGTGGCACTCGGGTTGGGATGTTACACCTTACATCATTTCATATAGTTATAAATTATAAATCACAATTAAAAAACACTTCTAGAACCCATAGGTTTAGTGTCTTCAGTGATTAACTTCATAAATGACTTATTACACAATAAATTTTTGACATATTTTTAAAAATTTATCCACATATTATTTCTTTCTAGACATATTCATGTATATAATTTTCTTATAAAATAAGAAACATAAGAAAATGATTATCTCAATCACTTGTTTAAAGAAAAACATATTAATGGGTCATTGAGGATTGGATTAAAACTTGAGAGAAACATGAACATTTGAGAAATATATGATTAAATTTAACATGAATTCATAAGAGTTGATCATAAGGAATTAGATAATAACATAGACCATGTCATGGGAACATAGAGCCACATAAGGATCTGTATGAAATCATAGCATGTACCATGGAATAGGGATGTGTAAACATGATAAAATAATCACGATCCATAGAAACATAACTTGAGAATGTAGAAAAATCATAATCATACAAAATAATATCATTTGTTAAGTTTGTCTACAAAAACTAGCACTATATAGGGGATTGGGAATCACTACCTATGTCTCATAAAATAATCGATAGAGAATCACTACTCACATCTCATAGTAGATCGAGAATCACTACTCAATTCCCATTATAATCTCATGAGATATAAAGATTTACCCAATGCATTTGATGGTTATATAATTCTAATCCCTCTCATAAAATAATGATAAACTATACATATGTGTGCCACATGAAATTAATCACACATTAAATTTCAATTAACCAGTTGAAATAAAATGGGATCATAACAATTTTACTAGGTTCCACACAAGGATAAATTATGAATTTCATCGAATAATATCCAAATTTTAGACACCCAAAAGAAATAAAAAATAAATGAAATTGGAGGGCGATACATGAATTATAATATCAAATAAGAATGATCATTTTGATATAGAGAGTAAAATTGGATAAAAATAGTTTTCTTAATGATTTATTAATATTTTCATAAAATAAAGTTATATATCACATTAGAAATCATTTTTAAAAATTGAAAAGATAAATTTTAAATATTATTTTTAAAATAACCATCTTAATAATGGAACCTTTAAATATAAATAAAGGTTAAAGTAAAATTAATGTGGTTTAGAATATACAAAATATATGGAATTTGAAGGAAATAAATTTATTATTATTTTAAATAGTTTTAAAGAAACCCACATTGATAAAATAATTATAAAAATTTCTTTTTAATTGATATAAATATAAATATGAATATTATAGAATAGATTAAATATTTAAATTTCAAAAATAAAAAGGGAAAATATTTAAGGTAATAATTAACATAGATATAGAAGAGAAAAAACTAATAGAGAAGGTGATAATTATTCTTAACAATTTTATATTTTTTATCGAAGAATAATATTTTGATACTAAAATGTAATTTAAATTTATCTAGAAATATCTTGATATGATTCTCTAAACCTTTACATCCGGATCTGGTGCTAAAAATATATTCATTATATACTAGATTTGATACTCGTAGTTTCAACTCAATTCTAACTATCCATAATGACATTAACAATAACCAACAATGAGTAACTTACATATGCAATACCTTTTAGTTTTATAGATTGAGATAATTAAGAAAACCCATTACTTAACAGAAACCATATCTTTCTCATCTAATGGTAATTTTCCCAATTTACCAATATTTTCTTATTTTATAATAAGTATTTAGAATATCAAACAAAAATCTCTACTCACGATACCCTTATAGAAATATCGTACATAATACTTTTATTTATAACCAGATAAAATAGAAACCTAAAAAGAGTAAGATATAATGATATGTAAGGTTAAACATATGAATTGACAATTGAATAACATTAGAGAGCATAAAAATAACATATGGGTATGATAATATAATCAAATTTGATAGGTATAACATAATATTTTCATACCCAAAAAAACAAACACTAATATGTTTTATCTTCTTATCTCAATAATTTTATATAAAAAACATATAATCAATAATAAAATTATAATCATGAAGAATACATTGGAAAACATGATAACTTGGGAAAGGAAAATATTTTCTTTGAAGAAAAAGTTTTCCCATTAAAATGATCATAGATTTTACTTTAATTATTAACCCATTTAATAATTAGAATATTAATATTTAGCATCATATACAGTATATAAAAAACATGTAGTCATCTTGGGATATTACCCTTACAATCAAACTTACAAAGCAATAACCTTCATGATTAATCCCAATAAGTATCCTATATAGAAAATATCATTACCCAATCTATTTGAGATCTATATCAGACACACTAATAATTATATGAAATGAAAAAGAAGCATAACATAAATAAAACTCATAGGATCATTTATTTTCATCATAAAACTCATAAAACATTCATAAATCCTTCATATCATAAATGACCTGTGAAAAAGAAATATGTTTCATGAAAATTTCCTTAAAAATAATAATAATACATCCAAAGAAAAAAGGTGGATGGATTCATTATAACATATCATTATTTAAATATAATAATCATGTAAATGATGGTAACATAGGTGAAAAAAACACTATTTTAAAATCATTATAAATATTCTTTCAAAAATAAGATGGAATATCCTTTTCTTTTTTGTAACTTTTAAAAACTAAATATTACTAGAATAATGAGAATAGAAGTTTCTTTAAAAACACATAAACTATAAATTAATATTAATGGAAAAAACATTCATGTTGGTGGTAAAATCTTTTCATATATTCTATTTTGAAGAACATTATTTTCATACTTTTATAAAGAATGTCAAAAATGAGTCGAGTTGAAAATTTTTGAAAGGAATCCTTTAAATATTGTAAATAAATTCCAATTTAGTAACAATTAAATTTATTAAACATTTAATTATAGATAAAAACATCCATAAAACAATTTCAATAACATTGGCATGGAATGTAATGAGTATAAAACATTCAAAACAAATTTTAAAAGAAAAATACCTTAGAGGTTTTTAAATAAAAACCTTTTTTGAAAGAAGGAACTTCAGAAAGAACTTAAAATACATTTAGTATAAATATATTCATGATATTTTATTTAAAATAGGTATTATAGACGCCATATAAATGAATATAGGGTCATAAATCAAAACATGTCTCAAAAAATGATGTTTGAGATGAGAAACCCTTACAACATTGGTAATTATTGAATCAAAAGTACATTGAATGAATAAAATTAATATGGTTCTATGAACCCCATAATTTAAAATAATAATATTTCAAAATATATTCATGGGGTATTAATTACACTATATAAAATAAATCATGATGAAAACTTTGAAAGGTGTCAAAAGAAAATTAAATTGAGACCAAGAAACCCTTAAAAAGGTCATAATATTTGAAGTAAGAATAAATAAATGAAAATATTATGTGAAAATAATTTAAATATATATAAAAAATATAAATAAAATATAATCCAATTTTAGTTTATGACGAACATAATCATGACATAACATAATTAGTTGATAAGTGATATAATCCAATGAAAGGTAATTGAGTTAAAAATCCCCTTACCTCGAATTTCCACAAGGTCAAACACATTTTAATATCATGTATAATAAATTTAGATATATTATAAATATTATATCAAAAACCATATTTATATTTATCTTACTATATTCCATTCACTTAATATTTATTCTTACCCATTTTTTAAAAACAATAAATTTGTGTTAATTGTTCATTTTTCTATGCATGTTCTGATTTGAAAATTATGATCCTTTCACCTTGTTCATGGTTTCATCACCTCAAAAATGTTAATAATTAAGTAAGTATCATATTTATACATTTAATATACTTTTATAACTATTAATGTAAGGTGGTTGTGAAAAATTAAATATGTCATCCATGGAGGTGGTAGTTCGTACGTACAAACATTATAGAAGATGATATATCTATATTGCAGTTATGCCTTGCATTATAAAGGGTACATATTAAACTAAATAAATGATTTTGGGAATAATATTTCCATTTAATAGTGGTAGAAACTATAAAACAAGGTTTTTGGGGAGTTAAATGTAGAGAAGGTCATTTCATAGATCATGGGTGAGTTATGATAAGGCCATGTGGATATCATGGGAGCATTAAAATATTACCAGATTTAATGGATATAATTATATTATTCATAATTTTAGTCATTCATATTCTATGTTTTAGTACAATAATCCATGCCACAATTAATGAATTAAAGAGTATTTTTTCACCATAGAATCATATACCACACTACATCCAATCAGTTTATGTTATATAAAAGATTCAACCAGGAACTAAAAGAGTAAATATTTTCTTGGATTTCTATGTGATTATTTCAGATTAAATAAAATTTTATAATCCCATTAATTATATGGGGCACTGGTAATAATCCTAGGAAAAGGATATTCAATCCCAAACATTGGTTTTAATGGGAAGATAGGAGTTCTCTATCAAGTGACCCATGCTAGTTCAGTAGAATAATATATAGATATAAACAAATATATTTTTGAAGATACAAATTTTAGAGATGAAAATAAGAGGTTTTTGTATAAATTTAATATATTTAAAAGGAAGAAAAAGGAAACTCTAGTAAATAATATAGATAATTTCACTGTTGTACACTGAAGAAGGGGAATCTATGATCATTATAGAAATAAATAAAGGATATTCCATGAAATGTCATAGAAGGAAGGTAATTCTCAAGGAGATGTTCATAGAATAATTATGAATGAAAAAAATTAAATCAAAGGAAAAAATCTCCACATCTGGGGAATCTACAATAATAAGGTTCTATTATTCTTTACCTTTGATCCAAATTTTCTCCCTTTGAATTAGAAAGAAAAAAAAGGGAAGCTATAGGGGAAGTGATCCTTGTGTGGTAGTAAACCAGCTGACAAAATTATAAGGATAGTGATACCAGGAAGGAGTGACCTTTACAAAACCCAAGTGGTGAGCTTTAAGTGCTTTTGTTTCATCAACAAAATCTTGATTTCATTATCCTTGTACTAGACCATAGTTGGGAACCAAGTAAGAATATTTATGTTTGTGTACATGCTTGTTTATATTCTACATTACATAATATGAAAAAGGGGAACAATAAATCTATAATATATTTAATTAAGTGATGTTCAAGTAAAATGTAATTATATCAATGAGTCAACAATACCAAAAAAAGGTAACCCTTCTTAGTAATAGGTCAAGATCATTAATGAAATGATAGTGAAAAGTAAAATTGAATAAATTAGAAAAAGTTCAAATACCATGATTCACCCCTAGGGAATATCTCACCTAAGTCACTTGAAGGACCAATAATTAGTATTAATGGTTAGTTTATTTTCTATTGTATTTTTTGTTTCTCTGACTTGATCTGAATTTTTTGAAGAGAAATAGAATCTAAAATAAATGATCTAGTGTTTTATAGAAACCCTATCAAATAATTGAAAATGGAGTTTATTTCCTACATGGAATATTTTAGGGTAGTTTCACAAGAAGTTTTGGAGGAATAAATTGTTCTATTTAGCATACATGATGTTATCTTTGAGACAGATCAAATAAACATTGAGATTGATGGCTCAGTGAAAAATATATTATAATATTTAATTGAATAATATGTGTTAAAAAATAGTACTAACTGAAATTTATATAAATATATGTGGGTGGAATTGCAGAGACATTATGAAAAATAAAACGTTAATACTAATTAAGTAGTAAAATCAAAAAGATAATAATTCATTATATCAAAAGTAAGAAAAAGAATAATAAAATGAATTCATCTTAGAAGATGAGTTATTAAACCAAGGTAAATATAAAATCCTCTATTATGTTTAATTATATCCTTAGTATTGAGATAGAGGGTGGAATTCCATATTCTATTTTCGAACTAAAAATACGAAGTTATTCTAGTGGTGGAGAAGAAACAACATCATGTTACTATTCTTGTAAATGTTCATGAAAAGTATAAGAGGATATCCTAGTTCTATAAGAGAAAGTCAAAAAATGTGAATTCATTCACAAATTTTGTTATGAAATGATTGAAGACATATCCTTGGAATATAATAATTTAAAGAGATTATAATTGTCCATAAATTTCATCCTAAATAAAATGTGAGAAAAGAATAACGGACAAAGAAACATTATTGGATTGATTTCCCAATAAATTTTGAAACAAATGGTCATGGAGAAGGAATTGAAGGATAAAATCATGCCACTCAAGTCCCCACCTGAAGAATTGAGATAATCATATATGTATATATCTTTAATTTTTAATGAAATGACTTTTTAATTGAATATGAAATATGAGAATATTGGATAACTCAAGAATAGTATAGAAATCAAAAATTAAAAGATCAGAATTCTTAAAAAGTAGCCTTAGAAGAAATAAATAGTCTGGATATGAAATCTAGATGAAAAAAGATGTTCCATTCTAATTATAAAATAGGTTATCAAAAAATGAAGGAGGAATATAAGTGCCTTTATTATGGAAGATTTGGGAACATAATGAGTAAATATTTTGAAAAAAAAAATAACATTAAATCCCACCATACAATTGTTTTGATTATAACAGACACTCGATATTAAAATAAAGATAAGGAATAGGAAGGGATAAAAGGTTTTCATGTTGTTTTAATGATCACAAACACTCTAATTTGTTTCAACTTGTTTCTAGTGTGTTTATTTTTTCTTTAATGGAATGAAGGAATCCTACCTAAAAGAATATTAAAACATGATCAAAGGGACACTTTCAATGGTTGTTTAAAAATAATGCACGGTTTATGAGATAGAATATAGAGTAACACCCATATTTCTAGAAGGTCCACCAGATCTCCAATGGAGGCCATTGGCTAGTCGGTGGTAGAAGATGGAATGGGTTTAGCTCTATATAGGTCACCAAGTATCTAGTTGAATTGAGAAAGAAAATCCAAGGAGGCATTTATAGTGCTGAAATGTATCTATTCTAGATATTAAATGACTTGGATTAATTCATTTAACCCCAAAAACCTTATAGAGGATATAAAAGGTGATCAAGTAATCCCCAATTTTCATCCCACTTCCACTGAATCAAATTTATATTGTTGTAATTCTCTTAAGTCTCAAATATTGATCTAATTCTCTCAAGATATCTTAAGAGATTAAAGTTTCAATATTTTACCTTTTAAGGGGAGATCAATCTTCCATTTTCCAAAGAGATCAAGTAACTAAATTAAGAATGGATTATTATTCAACAAATTCATCTAAAGAACGAATGAAATTCATATTCTATCATCTTGTGCATTCTTTATCTATCCTAATATCAATCCAATTTTATAAAACCCAATATGCTCCCACTTTTTATCCTTATCTCTCTCTATTTTTATATTTAACTAATTATTTCCAGAGAGATTGAAGTTAATGAATTATAAATAAATTTTAATTAAGAAATTCATCCAATATCTTCCCCCTCAATTACTTTGGTTCCTAGTTAACCATTCAAACCAGGATTTTTTTGTTATTAGTTCTCTATTCAAACCAAGAGATTTAGTTTCTTTATATTCCATTAAAAGAATGTTTTTTTGAGGTTATTGATTTCTATTAAAACTAAGTGTTTTGTTTACTTGGTTACCATTAAAACCAATGGTTTTATTATATTGAACCTAAAAATTGTTCTTCTAAGGAGGAGGTGTAGGGATGCCTTTAGGTACTATTGTTGAACTTATTTAACAAACAAAATTGGAACATTTAATTTTTTCACTTTAACTATTGCATCCCTTTTACTTAATTATCATGTTTAATTTTCATCTACACATAACTTTGATATTAACTATTTCTTACTTTACATTTTTATATCTATTATTTCATTAATAATTTAATTTATTTTAATTTTTTAATGTAAATTCATCCCCAGATATTTCTCTGACCAATAATTGGTATCAAAGGGTACATTTGACCTTATTTAAAGAAACCTTGTTATAAAAAAAATTACCTTGATACTAATAATTAGTATCAAAGTAATCTTTGATTCTTTTTCAAAATATATTTTTAAAGAGAACTTTCTAAAAAAATGGTTTTGTTTTTTAAATATTAACCAATTTTTAAATTTTGCTTTTAAAATGCAATCAACTTCTTATATACTTGATACTCTCTTTGATAGTTTAGACTATTCATATTGGAATAATTTCATATCTATTTTTATTAGAAGTATTTGATAACCTATTAGTAAAATTTTTATGCATGGTTATAATCCTTTAACTAGGTCTAAAGATAAATGTAATCCCTAACACATTACATATTTTGAAATATATGGTAAATTTATGAATACCTTTCATTTTTGTTTAGACAAAAATGAGTTTAATTGATTATCTACTTGTGAAATGTCTAATGATATTTGTAAATTACTTGAAATCACACATGAAGTCATGAATAAATTCATAAATACTAGGTTGTATGTGTATCTTTATGATTTTTAATGTTTCTCAATACATAAAAATATATCTATTACTATAATTTTTACTCATTTCACTAGAATTTTAAATGGAAGAAAATATATTAGTGATGTTTTGTCCAAAAAAGTACTCATAAAGAAAATAATATACTTCAAGGTCTACCAAAGTGATAGTGATCCAAGAATCCATGGTTGATAAATAAATGGTGGTTGAATAATTCATCAGATCCCAATTGACATATAAGATAAAAATGAAATTAAAAGTGTTTAAAGAGTAATTATAGGTTAAGGAAACAATGAAGAATATTTCTTTCAATGTAATTAAAGATGATGATTCCTACAGAAGCGACATTGAGGATGAAGGTCAAGTTGAATGAATTTTAAAAATTGTGTACAAACTCTTAAATAAGAATAAATTATCTCTCCGAGAAAAAAATAAATATCTTATTGAATCTATAGTTTTGATGAGTTAAGAATGCAATAAGAAGGGGAATATATTACCAGAATGACCGATCTATAAAAAAATCTAAAAGACATGAATAAAGGTAAGAAGCAGATAAAATTTTCTCTTTGGAGTGACAATTATGACTCAACATCTTTAAAAAACTCAAGTCCAAAATTACAAATTGAATTCATCAAGAATGGTAATGATGTAAGTACTAAAATACCTCATTTTTCTTATCCTATTTATTCTCCTTGATATTATTCATCTTTCATCCACCTAAATTATGATGGTTTAAAATATTCCTGATATAAACTTGAAAATGGATATCATCAAATAGATTTTTTATACAAAGGACTCAATAATAAATATAAGAAAGTGGTTTATGAAAATGATCTTATTGAAAAAGAAAATTGTGATTTTATTTTTAAATTAAAAAAGAACCCGATATTTAATTTTTCAAAAAAAAAATCCAGGATATCAAAATATTTATTTGAAAAATAACACAATTTGAACAATATCGTAACATGATTTTTGGTTTTTAATGCATCAAAAGAAATAATCATGGTTTTGGTCTTCCCAATATTAATGTAACATCTTTAAAAACCACTATATAAGTAAATTGACTTTATAAAAATAAATTTTTCAAATATTTTCACAAATATGGTCATATTATATATGAATGTAATTGTAAAAAAACAAGATATGGAATACTTAAGTAAATCCATATTTATTCAAATATTATTCAAAAGACCAATAAAATTTGGGTACTCAAGCCTTTAATTTATATTGTTTTGAAAGTATATTTTATAAAATATTATTTAAAGACAAATAAAATTTGGGTACCCAAGCCTTTACTTTGAAATGTTTTGAATGTATCTTAATTCAAATATTATTCAAAAGACCAAGAAAATTGGGTACCCAAGTCTTTTCTTTCAAATGTTTTGAAAGTATCGGGGCACACAGTAGAAGTAGATGGGCCAAGGGTTTATATTTTTTATCACTCGATCGACACAACTAAATCATCTCTAATAACATATAGCTTGGTATGAAATCCAAGTATCTCACATGAAGGAATTAAGAATTAAAAAATAAATTGAATCATTACCTCATTCGATATGAAGGAATGTTCGAAAACCTCTCATCACCGGCAACCGTTGTTCGAATAAAATGATTCAAATACCTATAGATCATCCACAGGTTCATCAAAAGTTTTTGGGAATGTTTATCATAGATATTTGGGTTCTGTCATGAACATTTTATAATGAATTCAATGTACTGAGTATCTCCTCAATGTGGATCCTTCAATCTGTGAAGAATTACTTGGATCAATCACTTGGATCAGATGCTTCTCTCACTAGGATATGGGAGAGAATAGAGAGGGAGAATATTGAGTTCATGAAATCAATATTATGCTAAATTATAACCTCATGTAACTTATATAGTGAGGAAGAAAAATACTTCTCATTGGATCCTCATCCCCCAAACATTTATTACCCACTAAGTAATTCATAATCAGCATGATATTTCTAATTTACAGTATCACAAACATCATTAATATTTTTATCACTTACTAATAATATAATAAATATATTATAAGATAAAATGAGTAATTAAATTAACTCATAGTTCCCACAAATATTAAACAAACCTTGATTATTAAAATAACATTTTTTTGTTAAATATTTTCTTATAAATTCACTTAAATACTAGTAAATACATTAAATAAATAAATTCAAATATAATTATTCTATACTCAAATAATAATGAATTTTTTTATTTTTTTCTAAACATTTATAATTTTACATTTTCAATACCCCATGGTGGGACGCACCATGTCTTATAATCCTATTTATTAAAATAGGACCAACCTTTTGAACACACTAAGTGTGTGACCCTCTAGGCCCTTATCTCTATTGCAAGGAATACTACTCATTGACCAGGAGTGGATTTTATCAATCCATTAAGGCCCCTAAGGAGAGAAGTAATATTCATAGTAGTGATTACCTTTTCTATGAAAAAAAATTGTGTAATATAATCTCTTTGTCTCAAGATATCTCATGAAGCTGGATGAATAATTTGTTTCATCATCCTTTTTTTCTTTATAATTAGTTAATATTACATGAAAAACTTACCTTTTTCTATTATCTTCGTAGATTTAGTGAATTTAGAACCATCAGGATCAACTGGGATTAAGATATAACTTCCTTTTATAAGTGAAAAATACTATATTGATTATTTCATCAATTTCATACCATCAATGGTGTGCTCAATGCAAGTTATATCACTATTACATAAATTTCATGGATTTTTTATTACATCAAAGTACATAATAAAATGGTATGAACTGATAATAATCTTAATTCAAGAGACCATTATACATGTTTTTATATAGGAACTACCAATGACACATGAAACATGTGGTGTTCCTATTAGTATATCATTCCTCATGATCTCGTATACTTGAGATCACCAAGTGTGAACTTCATGAGAAGAAGTCGCAATGCTTATGATCCCCCATCACCTGATAGTCACACATCATCCATGCCCTGTTAGTATGATGTTTCTAGACCATATGTCATAAATTTAAGATTATTTACATGGTATCTATAGGTTTTTGTTATATCTTATGAACTCTTATAACCTTTTGATATAAAAAATAATATATGGGAATTGCCATGTAAGTACTGGAGCCAGAAATATAAACATTATTATAGTAAGTGCACATCATAGATAACTCACTATATACATGATATGGTAATCAAAAATTACTATTCAAGTAGAGTCTAGGGAACCCATTATTAAAACACTCCCACTTACACAATATCAAAACTCATAACTATCCTTATTATCTCTCACATGATAAGATAATTCTTTTTCTAAGTTATGTATTTAGTCGTTGGGCCTAACAAGTCTCTGTTGCATAGCTACTCTGCTTTATATGACTTCACCTACTTGAGTAAGACTCCTTAAGATATGATAGCCAATATTATATTCCTTTTTATACTATATCAACTTGAAAATTTGGCTAATACCAATATATTAGGATTATCATAATTTATATTATGGTAACACTTTACTTACTAAGTGTGATTCCAAGAACTTGAATAAATATTTGTGTATTTTATACATTTTCTCCAGCTACATCGGAAGTTGTGATGCACTAAGTTTTTGTAAATATGGATACCACTAGATTTGAATGATCTTCTCTTACTCATTATATTATCCTAACTATGATATTATATCATATTGATCCAAATAAATTCTAGCTTGTGTCCTCTAATAACTAGTTCCCATTCCTATCCAAGTACCATAAACATATTCATTGTACTTATTTAAGGACATTTGGATAGTTCTAACTAATTATTCTATATTTATTATAGATATTTCTAATATTCACCTACTATAAATTAAATTTTTTCTATATCATATAAATTACATCATATTTAGTATATGATAGATATATTACCAAATATTATGGAATTCTACACACCAATATAATCTCATTATATGTCTCATACATGTCTTATTGAAGAAAATTATTCCATGTGACATTGGAAATTATTTTCACTTGAATAATTCCAACTTATATTTTTTAATACCTTGACAGCGTATGTAGTATGAATTTTTCTAATAAACCATTATATAAACCTTATTATATCTTGTTCCTTATAACTTGGGTTATTTTTTTAATTCAATCTTCTAAGAGTTACTTTCATTATAGTATAAATTAATTTTAATACTTAACAAATATTTTTTATATGTTATCAGTATATTTTAATTTGAAAATAGTGGAACTACCACTAAAATTTTGTAGAAACATAGTGAAAATTTATTCCAAATGAATATTATATGATCTTATTACTTACATCAATCCTAAAAAGTATTTTAGTAACATCCACCACTTATTTTTATTCTATGGTGTGACTAATATTTTTGGTTGTATCATATAGAAACTTTACAATAAAGTTTTCCTTGATATCTAATACTAAATAAAAATATCATATAAAGTATATATGACAAGTAAAATTCTAATGGATATAGAATGATAATTAGTGATATGGTTCTATTATAGACTATGTCTAGACACTAATTTCTTTTGACTACAAATCATGCCTCATTGGTAAAAACATGGTTATCAATGTATTTATTCTCTTGAATACCCACCATAATATCAAGATTTCAAACATTCAAAATACTAAGCATGTGTACTTTGAAACATGGAATCCATTATAAAATTTTACTTGAACTTTAAAATCTTATATGATCTCCATTTACTGCTTCCTTATATGATAAATTATTCTCAATGAGTAATGTATCACCAAAAAAATGAATGTGAAACAACCACAATGGTTTTATCCTTCCTAGACTGTATGTGTATCTAGAATATTCCTTTACTATAATCTCTTATGGAATTTTTAGCTATGCCAACCACTTATGTATATTGGAAATTGACTAAATCCAATTAAATCTTGATCCCACTATCTCAAATAGTGATTTTCACCATTTTATAGAAATATAGTCTAGAACTTTAAGATAGCTTTTCCATCTTAGGAATTTTTTTAATATCCTTAAAAAAGTTTAGGATAATTAATTTTAATGCACATTGTTTTTACTTGATAAAAGTTTTTTATTTTATTAACAAACTCTTTACATCTAAACACGTTTTATTATGAAATAATTTATTTATTTCATAATATTACTCATATGGCATTAATTTATAATTATAATTGGAATATGGTTATGGTATAATGCCAAAATTTACAAATCACATCTCAAAAAATAATATAAGATGTTACAATGCATATGAGTCTCCTCATTGATGCTCCTTTTACTAACATCATGACTTTTATGTGTATAATAAAATGTGTGTTTATGAATTACTCCATGCTACATTGTAACGGTTAATGTTTTCATTTCATACTCATCATTTAACTACCTTACTAATATCATAGATATGATTTATATAAGGAAATGTGAGTCTAGTAATAAATTCACTCTATATTTTAATAATTGATGAATGCTTGGTCATGGTATTATTCACCACATGGGCCTGAAGCAAATTATATTTACTAAAAATGCATATTTCATACATAAATTTCACATTCCTTAAAACTCTTAAAGGAGTCTTAAAATGTATATTTACCTATAGATTTACCTTGGAATAGTTAATGATCTCTAGTTGAACCAATTCCAAAAGGTTTTTGGATTAACTTTATTTATTAAGGTATCTTTTTTCCAAAAATGAATAAGTAAATGTATCAATAATACCTATGGTTTTTAACTAAAATGTTATAAAAAAACAAACTAGGTATATCCTTGAAAACTACATAGTTTTACTATACAATGAATTATCTTACCAAATCTAGATCTAACTAAGTCTTAAATTTGATATTAATCAGTTATTTCCAATGATTTAACATTAATTGACAATTAGTTGAGTATTAGACACTAAAAATTCAATTCATTCATACATGGAATAATGTATCTTTATGTCCAATGTAAATGTGAGATAATTGTTTTAGTAATAATTAATAAAATTAAAACATGAACAATAAAATATGGTAGTTAGAAGTTGTGTTCTTCTCACCACTAACTTATGAATCACCCTTTTCTATTGATTGGAGAATTCACCTTACTTATTGTAATATATTATTATTACTTGGTTACTATATTTTGAAACAAATGTTCGACACACATTTATTATATAATACTGAAAATTAAAATAAAAAAAATTACATTCAATGATGAATATATTCCATGCAGAAGCATGTGCATGCTTCAACTTCAATTCATTTCATTTAATTTTCCATTGGCTTATTTCATGACATGAGAATAAAATAACCCCATGTATGATGATCATCATATTTTATTTGAAGAATCTTATTATCTTTTCTTTGGTTCCACCCATTCCATTGTCCTTTATTCTTATATTTTAACATTTTCACCATAAGAATTAAAGATTAATCTTTCCTTAAGTTCTTATCTTCTTGGAGAAAATTACTTAAAAGGTAATGAAATGTTTTCTACTTTACTGTTCATTTTGTAATCCAAAATGATACTAGATTAATTTGTTGATAAGGTTACTAGGAAGGGATATGTTAAAATATCATAATACATATTTCAATTTACATTTGTTTAGTGTAATCATCATCTCATTCATATCTTGCTCCAATTTCTCCCCACAGATTTCTCTGATAGGGGAAAACATGTAAAACCATATATGTCTTGATGTTTTTTCCATAACTCATCAAAAAATGATGATATAATTATAATTTAAATATAAAATACACCATACATGTGTATCATGTAATATTTATTTTCACCCTCACTCCCAATGAAATCTCAATAGGTATTGGGGACTCCAACACATAGAATTTACTGTATCATAGTACTTTATAAAAACACCTATACAACCCTTGGAAAATCACATCAATGAGTAAAATTTATTACTAAAATATTAATCATAGTGTACCTATTGTATTACTTGTCATTTTCTAAAAAATAAAATATTATTATATTAGTAATTTATCTTGATTAACAATTAATTTAATCATTTTATGTCTCTCAAAATTATATTGAACATTTTTATCCCTTTCTACTAGACTCAAAATACCAAGTAATTTAGTTATTCTTGTGTAAGTTATCCCTAAAACCTCTAAATATAGTCCAATATATGGCTACACCATTACTTAGATATTTACAAGGTTGTAATTTGATAGGGAAAACGTGTTAACACATGGATCCTTGAACTGTTGAGTGAAGTCCTGGTTTCTAGAAATCTTAAAATTTATTTAACCAATTCATTTACTCCAAATATTCCACAAGCTAACTATGGATCCCTATTTTCTGACATATTTAGTTAATTCATCCCATTTCACTCATAAAACACCCAAGTACTAGGAGGCACCATCAACTAGGAGCAACAAGAACCTCATGCACTTATTTTTTTCAAATTAAAATGATGGAAGGAATTGAGATTTAATATTTCTTTGAGGATTCTTATTAATTATTTAAAAATTAAATAATTTTATATTTTATGTGGTCATGTTCAAAACATGAAAATGCATTAAATAGAAAACATTCGAGGTTTCTTAATTTGTTTTAATCTATGCATATTTTTTGATTATTTTATGTGATATCATAAACTTACATATTCAAAAAATAATAATAAACCACTCACAAATTAAATAAATAATATGAATGATCTTGAGAATTTACTATTGTTTTATCCATTTAATTTAAATGGATCAACTGTGGCCCTAGGGGTTGAATTCCTGAGTAGTGTCTTACTCATATCGCACCTCACACCCCTATCTAGTGAATCCTCATCTCGTCTGGGATACCACCTCATCTCTACATGCTCTCTATATTATAGAATCCTAAATATTATATATATACACTCAAGAATGAATAAAATACATGCATAAAAATACTAATTGATTTTTAGGCCCTTATATATATAAATAAAAGAAAAATGATGCACAAACCATCAAAAAATAAATTATTTATTTCATACATCACATAAAATGAAATAATTAAATTAAATATATTAACCTCTAGATATACATTGGTCAGTAAATTCTTGATATCACTCGATAGGTAATATACATATGATATAAAATTAATTTTGTAATAAATTCTACTTAGGGATAAATTAAATTACTTAAAATAATTTTAACTGATTTAAATTCAAAAAATAATAATTTCATGATCCCCATAAAAATTTTAACACATTCAAACAAATTTCAGTAATTTTTTATTTTTTTAAGAAGGGTGGTTGTGCCACCCTCCCCATACCCTCTTCCCCCACACATCACACAAGGGTGCTGCATATAGATGATCCAATGACTAGACCACGTCATCCTGAGGTACCGAGATGCACAGTGAAGGAAAATGGGCTGGGGATTTAAAAAATTTATCACTAAATTGATGTAACTACTTAATCTTCAATGATTTTAAACCTAGTAGTAATGTTTAGAATATATCCTGAAGTAATTAAGCTTGAAAAATAAATCAAAACATTACCTCATTTGATATGAAGGCAGAATCAACAATCACTTTTCATTGGTGATCCTTACTCAAAGGAATGCATGTCAGATACCTCTATATCATCTTTAAGCACTTTAAAAGTCTGTGGGAACATCGATCATTTATATCTAAGTTCTAGCATGGATATCCAATAATTCCTTCAATATCCCTAGGATCATTGTAGTGTTGATCCTTCGATCTATGAAGAAGAATTTTGATCGATCTCTTGGAATGGATGCTTCTCTCTCTAGGATACGAGAGAGAAGAGAGAGAGGATCTCAAATTCATGTAATTAATAGTATTCTAAATGAGATCCTCTACTCACTTATATAGTGAGGTATAAAATACGTGGGATTATATCCCCATCCCTTAAATATTTATTACACACTAAATTAGTTGTAAATGACATGTTATAACCAATTAATTATCTCAAAAATGTCATTAATATTTTTATCATATGTTTGAAATATAATAAATATATTACATGATAAAATTAGTAGTTAACTCAACTCATAATTACCATAAATATTAAAATAAACTTAAATATTAAAATATATCATTTTTTCATTAAATATTTTCCCATGTATTCACTTTAATATTAGTAAAAAAATAAATAACTACATTAAACTTGAATTTTTATATATTAAAATAATAATTAAATTATTTACTTCTTGGATATCATTTATACTTAGACATTTCCTGGACCCTATGGTGGTCCACACCATGTCCTATACTCCAGTTCAAAATAATGGGCCCGGACTTTTGAATATACTATGTGTGTGACTCTCTACACCCTTATTTCTATAGCGGTAAATACTATTCTTAGACTATGATTAGATTATAAAAACTCATAAAGGACCTTATGGGGAGAAGGAGCAGTCATAGAAACAAAAACCTTTTCTTTGAACACATGCCATGTGATATAATATTTTTGTCTCATGATATCTCATAAAGTAGGACGCACACCTTGTCATCATCCTTTCATGATTTATAATTTATTAAACTTACTAGACATACTTACCTTATTCTAAAATGGTTGTGTATTTCATGAAGTTATTACCATTTTGATCAACTGGACCTGAGATATAGCTTTCTTTCAGAAGTGAAAATTTATATATTAATTGTTTAATCAATGCCTTACCACCATTGGTGCACCCAATGCAGGAAAAATTACCATGAAATAAATGTCATGGTTTTTATATTGAATAAAAGTACATAATAAAATAGTATACACTTATAATAATCTCAAGTTAGGAGACCATTAAAAAATTTTGAGGATAGGAACTACCAATGAAACATGAAACATCCAGTGTTCTAATTTTTTTGTCAGTCCTCACGATATCATCTACACAAAATCACTAAGTGTGAAGTCAATGAGAATAAGTCCCATTTCTTATGATCCCCCAACACCTAATAGTCACACATCATATATGTATTTTCAATATGATATTTCTAGACCATAGGAAATTAGTTTTGGATTACTATCATTTTATCTATAGGTTCTCATTATAGTCTGTGAACTACTATAACCTTTTGATAAGAAAAAGAATCTATGTACATTACCATGTAAATAGTGGACATGTAAATATAAATACAATTATGGTAAGTTTAAATCAATAATAACTCACTATATAAAAGATATGTTAACTAAATATTATTGTTCAAGTTGAGTCAATGGAACCCACTATTAAAACATGTTTGCAGGCCTAAATTTTTTTCCACTCCCAAATCATCATTTGTTAACATTTATGGACCCTGAAGGGTACCAAAAGGGGAAAAATTGTTATTATATATAGATTTTTCACAAAACATTATTTGATCTATCAAATGGTGTATTCTTCCCTTTAAAAGGGCGTTTTACCCCTTGATTCCATTTATTAACTCTTTACACCTTTATTTTAATGTTACAAGTGAGTGGATCCTAGTTATTTCCTTTTTGGAGAAGTTTGGACATGAAACTTGATCTTCAGGGAAAAAAGGTTCTTTTTTCTTTTTCCTTTTTATATACTTTTCAAAAGAAAATTTTCTTATATATTAAAATTTTCTCATTTTTCCCTTTATTATGATCCCATTATCTCAATTGTGATATCATTTGAGGGGGATCCAAATATATTTTAGTTATTTATTTTTCAAAAAATAATAAAAATTATTTTCTTATTCTTTTTCAAACATTATTTTTCATATTTCTTTTAAGATTATCTATTATATTTACATTTTTTATTTGAGATGATATTTAAAGTTTTATATTATTTTCATTCTCTATCCTCTATTATTGAAGTATTTTATCAACAATTTAACTTTTTTTAAAAGTATGTTTTAATTGTTTATCTTTAAATACAGAAGCTTAATTATTAATTTTTACAAATATTAAATGTTTTTTAAAAGGTGTTTTGAAATTATTTGAATATATTTTTATATTATATTTCTTCTCTAACCCTCATACTTTTTAAGTAATTTTTCAATAATCTCAATTGAGGATAAGGTTTATGATATAGGTAAAAGTCAAAATATTGTTTGTTTAAATTTATTTTTCATCAAGGGGGGGAAATTTATTTCAATGTTTCAAAAAGTGGGAGACATGGTTTCACATTTATATATTAAACTATTCCTTTTATATTTTACTCTTCCTTATCTTTAATTTTATATCAAGTGTTTGTTATTATAAAAAAAAGGAGGATATTGTTGACTCTCATCATGCTATCTTTTTAATGATTGTAGACACTCTAATTTATTTCAACTTGTTTCTCATTTGTTTATTTATTTATATTAAATTTTAATTATATGAAGTAATCTATCCAGAATTTGGATTAAAAAAATGTTAAAAGGTAAACTTTCAAAGGTTGTGCAATAATAAAGTGCCAACTATCCAGTGTAGTACTATCAGCTAGCTGGTAGTATATGGAAAAACATCCAAATTTCCAAAAGGCCCACCAGATCACCAATGGAGACCATCAACCAGACAATAATAATAGATGGAAATGGTTCATCTATAGGTAGTCCATCGACTACAAAGTAGATCCTACCAAGTATCTAGTAGCACTGATACAGAACATACGGGGAGGCATTTATGGTGATCAAGTCTCGGTTTTAGGTCTTAAATTCCTTAACTCAATTTGTTGGACCTCATCACCTTATGGAGGATATAAAAGGATATCAAGGAAGCCTCACTTATTAACCCAATTACACTAAATATAAGTGATAACATCGGAATTCTCCTAATACTCAAAGATTGATCCAATTCTCTCAAGATATCCCAATAGATTAAAGTTATCAACTATTACTTTTAAATGGGATATCAATATTTCATCATCTAAGGTTATCATGGAACTGAATCAAGAAGGGAATTTTCTTCAATGACTTCATCCAAAGAACCAATAACATTTTTGTTATATATTATTTTTCCTTATTTATTTATCCATCTATTGAGTCTATTTTGTAAAAACCCTTGTTCACTCACTTTTTATCCTTCTCTATATATATTTCTATCTTGTTATAATTATTTCAAGAGAGATATAAGTTCATTCACTTTAATTAAATTTCAATTAAGAAATTCATCTAATATTTTCTCTATTTGTTTATTTGGTTCTTGGTTATCCATTCAAACAATGGTTTTTTTCTTGGTTACCCATTCAAATCAATGTATTGAGGTTATTGTTATTCTTTTAAAATAAAGGGTTTTTAGGTTCTTTTTTCTATTAAAACCAATTGTTTTCGGTTTCTTGGTTACCGTTCAAACTAAGGGGTTTATTATATTTATCCTCACAATAGTTCTCGTGGGGAAGTAGCATAGGGGTGCCTTTGGGTACTATTTTAAAACTTATTTAACAAATTTAATGTGTACATTTAATTTATGTACTTTAATTTTCACATCACTTTTTCTTAATTATCTTTTTTTATTTTCATATATGCTTAAATTTGATATTATAGATTTCTTCTCTACATGTTCATATATTTTATTTCATTGATCATTTTATTTTATTAACTTTTTTAAAAGTAAATTCACCCCTCCCCCCTCTTTCCATTTCTTCAAGTAATAAATAGGCCCAAGGAACTGCGAAGAACTCCAGTGGTGTCAACATATCAATAGAGGAGTGACCAAATGAGGTGAGAATATTATGGTAAATGATTTATATAGTCTAACCTTAGTCACATGGAAAGGTATTTAAATTAGAGGAATGTGTGGAAGGGTAAAGAACCCATGTGTATACACTACAATCCTATTGCTTATATAACATCTCAGACCTGGGTTCCACTCAATAGTGCCTTGAGCCAAGTTTTTTATAAAGCTGAAAGCACATCTTCACAAATTCTAGTGGATGGTGACTAGAATAGAGGGCCTAGGTGTGCCAGTGGGTAGACTATTCCCTCATCACTTGAGTGTAGAACATTGTAATATAAATAAAATACAAATCGCATAATAAATATAATAACTATACAATAGATAACTAGTAGGAATAGATAAACAATATAGATAGAATCTCATATAAAATAATGATACATCTCATATGTCTCTAATAAAGAAACCAATACATGTATATATAGCTGGTGTAAAACACATGGGACAAAAGTACAAAAAGAAAAAAAAATATGTCTACTAGAATCACAGTGCTCATCTCGATCAAATGTTCCCCTACTCCCAAGTATCAATCAGGAACCTATAGTAGGGTTCTTTCCCTTATCAATACATGCAATCATACAGTCTATTTGGGTACCCAAGGTGACCCGAATAGGGTGTGAGACATAATACCACTAGGAAACCACCAACGGTTTTTTCCATCCATTAATTTAATATATATATATATATATATATAACAGTGTGTTCATTATATAATAATCAAAACATGAATAATTTCTCAAAATTAAACATCCTATAAGTATAGGTTCTCAATTAATGTCCAATTCATTTGATCAAATTTATTTATACATTAAGTATCTGATTTAGAAGTCAGTATTGTTTCAATTATAAACTACTATTTTAATAGTTATATCACATTTAATTTATAATTCATGATACTTAGATAATTCTTGTCTTCCCTTGTATATTCACAGTCACAGCATATGCCTAATTAGGACATCTAAAAGGTATAATCTAAAGACTAAATCCAAGCTTGTGTTTTGGCTTGGTAGACACATCATAAATCATTTAGTTCATTAAGAAATTTAGAACCTGAGTCCATCCTTAGAATCCCAAATATGGAATCAAATTTTTACTCCATGTATAATATAACCAACACCCTACAAGATCATCCATGGAAAACATCTCAATAACTCAGGTATCACTCTAGGTGTGGTATAAAGTCACTTCTACTCAATATTGTCCTTAGTAGTCCACCAAGGGAGCACAAGTATCACCTAAAACAATATGATCAAATTCCCTTTGAGTTCATATATGGAATTCAAATATTAATCTATGTATCACTCAATATATAACAGTCAAATCCCTTATGAGTCCATCCTTGGAAAACTAAGTATCACTCAGGCATAAAATCCAATAGCCAAAATAGTTCGTCTAGGGAAGTCTCATATGAGTCCATGTTTCACCCATGGCTAATAAGAATTTAACCAATTCAATCCAATTATTCAATTCCATCTAACAAGATAATTTAATGTGTCATGACCAATACCAAGAATATTTCATTTTTAACTCACCTCAAAAGGTGACTTAAGACATTAGGATAAGTTTAGAAGGCTTACCCTTAATTGACTCACATGGGAATTTCATTTAATATAGAATTTCATGCTTAATCAACCTATCACATGTCATATACTCTATTCATCTCACATGTTCATTCACATATAAAAAGAAATTCAAACTTAAAAAAGTAACTCAAGGCAATGACCTAGGGTCTTGATCACTAATACCTTCCTTTAATCATTTCAATATGAAATTCAAAATTAATTTTTTAATTATATTAAAAATTAAATTCATAAACAAATTCATAATTTTTTTATAATTCATTTAACAATTCATATCCCAAGGAAAGGTGTAAATAGGCACACCCAAAGGTGTCCATTTCCAAGAGCCACCCATGGTACTCTATCAATATATCCAACACACCCAAAGGGGTGGTTCAATTTAATTTAAGGTTATCAACTGATAAAAAATAATTAACAAGCCTCTTAAATTACATATTCCATTCCTAGAAACTCAAGGATTTAATTTAAATTCAAATTGATGCCCAGAAATTGGTTGTGCGGCACAATGACATATATAAACATCTCGACTTTTAGCAAAAGGCACGAGACCACCTATCGTATGTCCATAGAGGATAGATCATCCAGTATTAGCTCCTGATATGTCTCATATTAGAAGAAAATTGATAAATGGATAAGAACACATTAATAGGGAAAATTATCTTTCACCTAAATTGCACTGACTATATCCAAAATATTGAATAATGGATAAAAAGGAATTGATATCTTAAAATATAGATCCAATGAGACCGGAAGTTCTTGAATCCAGTATGAGAATAAGAAGATCCATTGATTCTAATAATAACCACAAAAAAAATATCAAGATGGGGATGTTGTTTTTTGGATGAATAAAGTCAAATTTAGTTTTAAAATAGATTTTTAATTATGGAAAAAATTAGAATTTCACCCAAAATTGGGTACTGCACAGTTTTTTTGCACAGTTTAGTCACACCATACACCAGTTGTGCCTGGGTATCTATAGGGTAGGGGAACCCATATGGTTTCCTCACAAAGTTTGACTAACCATGCATAAGCCATTCAAATATCTAATATTAAAATTGCAGACCTAGCCGCACAGTTAAGCAGCCCAACTAGCACAGTTTTGACTAACTTTGAGTCGGTCCATTTCAACCCAAACTTGGGTTATAGGATCTGAACTAGCCCCAGACACTCTCTATACCTTCATATCCTCAAAGGAAATTCATATTATGCCATATTTAGACATTTAAACTAATAATTGATAGAAAATAAATGATTTTTACCTTAAATAAGAACCAGGTTCTTACAAACTTCCCCCTTAAATAAATTCATCCTCGAATTTCCTTCTCAAGGGTGATCAAGCTTGTCTAAGAATAAATCTTTCCTCTGCGATCGTACATCAACCTCCTAATCCTAGGTCTCCTCCTGTACTCGGTTTTGTTTCCTTATCAGCTGTATTAAAGTAATTGACTGGCCACGTAGAACATTTAGGATATGATCCCCAATATGTATAAGATGCTCCTCAAAGGAGAAATCTACTTGTAACTCAACCTCCTTATGATAAAAGCTATGAGATGGGTATGAATGGTAATTTCGTAGCTAATAAACATAGGATAATTCTGTCATAGTCTACTACCACTAAGGTAACTACAAATGATAGGCTTCTGTCCCGACTCTCTTCAAAATCTCAAACGGACTGATATAATGTGGTGAAAGCTCACCCTATCTCCTAATTCTCATGTGTCCCAACCATTGTGAAACACACAAGAAAACATGATCCCTAACCTCAAACTCTATAGGTTTTCTACAGTGATCAACATATTATTTCTGATGAGACTTCATATTATCCATCCTATTCTAAATCAATTTCGCCTGCTTTGTGGCCTCCTAAACAATACGAGATCCAAGCATAGTTGTCTCTCCTACCTCTAACCAACATAGGGGTGATCGGTATGTCCTACCATAAAAACCTCATAAGGCACCATATTAACATTACACTGAAAGCTATTTTTATTATTGAATTCAAATAGGGGTATATTCTTCTCCCAAGAGCCCTAGAAATCTAGGATGCATGCCTGCAGCATGTCTTTATGCACCTAAATCATGTGCTCTGACTAACCATCTTCCTGGGGGTGGTATGTTGTGCTCAAAATCACATATGTAGCCAATTCTATTTGATTCTAAAACTGTGAAGTAAACTAGGAATACTTGTCTAAAATTATGTTATGCCAGATCCCATGATTTCATACTATATCAAGGATATAAAACCTCCCAAATTCATCCACACTGAATGTTTCCTTGATTGGAAATAAATCTGAAACCTTCCTGAGTCTATCAACAAAAACCTGTACGACATCATCACCTTGAGGAGACCTTGGTAAAACTATCATTAAATCCATCATGACTTTATTTTATTTTCACTCAATAATGGGAAAATGATGTAAAATTATAGCTGGTTGTTGGTGTCTCGTCTTCACCTACTGATAGGTGGAACATCTCATGAAAAAACCAGCTTCATCTCTTTTTATACCCGACCCCCAGTACTAGTAATGTAAATCCTAAAACATCTTGGTGATTCCAGGATTCACTTCCAAAGATGAATCATGAAAGTATCACATAAACTCCTTCTTTATGTATAAAGAAACCAATACATGACCATGTACTCATATAATTTCATCTTCACCTACATCCCAACTAAGAGGAGGGTCCTTACCTTCCATACTTTCTCATACGACTAGGGCTTCTGATTATGATTGCATCCTCATCCCAACTCTATCAAGAAGCATATAGGTAACATCTAAGGATGATTGAAAAGTATGAATCAAAATTCCCTCCACATCAAAGTGCATCTCATAGAAAAAATATATAATATGTCACTAACTATTGGTCTGTTGAACTGCCTATATCTGATTCCTCATACTCATTGCATCATCCACTGCATTTCCTTTACTAGGAATGTAGGTAAGTTCGAAATCAAAATACTATAGGAAATAAAACCACCTATGGTACCTTAGATTTAGATCATGCTAGGTAAATATATACTTCAGGATTTTGTGGTCTATGTACACCAAAACGCTCTCCAAGTAAATAATTTCTCCAACAATGTAATGCGTGAAAAAAATTTGCTAACTCGAGAACATGTGTTGGGCAATTCCTCTCATGTGGCCTCAACTTCTGATACCCATATTCCATGACCCTATCACCATTTATAAGAACAACTCCTAGAATGATACCCGATGCATCACATTACATAGTTTTACACCTTCCTAGATCTAGAAAAATAAGTATCAACTCTAAATTCAATCTCCCTTTTAGCTCCTGGAAGGTTGTATCATAGGAATACGACAATAAAAAATTCACACCCTTTTTAGTAAATCCCCTAAGTGGTGCTTCTAGTCATGATAAGTCTTTTATTAAAATAATACAGCAACCAGATATCCTTAATAAACTCAACATCTCAAATACGTTCTTGGGTTTCTCCTAGGAAGCCACAACTCTCACATTCTCTAGGGAAAATGATACTCTCATCTCTGAGATAATGTGACCCAAAAATTGAATCAGATCCATCCAAAAGTGTCACTTTGGGAGATTATAATATAATTTATTCTATCTCATTGTATTCAAAATGATCTCAAGATGTGTTCCATGGTTGTGTCGATTGTGACAATAAATTGAGATATCATCCATGAAACCCCCCACAAACAAATCAAGATAACGATGGAACACTCGGTTCATAATCTCTATAAAGACTGATGGAGTGTTCCTAAGATTGAAAAGAATAACCAAATACTCATATAAAATATACCTATTATGAAAGGTTGTGTGAGGTATGTCTGATGGTTTTACATACACCTGAGGATAATCGAATCTCAAATAAATCTTTTTGAAGACTTGATATCCTCAGAGCTAGTTCGAGAGATCATCTATCTATGGTAGAGGATACCATTTCTTAACTGTTAGTTAGTTCAATTTCTAATAAACCATGCATAGGATAAGAGTTTTTTCCACATTTTTTCATAAAAAGGACTAAAGAACCCCATGGAGAAGTACTGGGTTAGATAAAACACTTTTCCTCTAAATCCTCTAACTGCCTATTGGGCTCTTGTATCTTAGTAGTAGCCATCCTGTAAAGAGGAATGGATATAGGTTTATCTCCTGGAAATATCTTGATAGAGAAATCTACCTCCCTTACTAGTGGTAAACCTAAAAAGTCATCTGGGAAAACATCAATGAAATGATTAACCACTAGAGGGAAATCAGCCTGACGTGTTCCCGAATCATACAATATAAAATCACAATCTAGGTTGTCATCCCACCTAGCCCATGATGCTTGGGTCCATCTCAGCTTTCCTGGACATCTCATTCACCCTTCTGAATAAACACTCTACTCTCTGGTGATGTGAAGGTCACACTACGGTGATAAAAATCACCAAAATAATTAAAGGAGACCAACCAGTACATCCCAAGAATGATATAAAAACATATCATCTCAAGGAAAATAGGTCTCATATTAAATGAAACCCACCAATATCAAGGGGTAAGTCCCTACACTAATTTTCATCCTCTATTCTAAACCCCATTGGAGTGTCAAGCATCATAAAACTGTCATAGTTATAAACACTAAGCCCAAGGCTCTCCTCAACGAGCAAAAATATAAAGCTAAGTGAGGCCCCAGTATCAATAAGTGTAGAATCTAAAGTAGAGGCTACTAGAATAGTGCCTCATATAGTAGAATTTTTGGTATTATAATCCTCAAGGGTTTTTTTCACTATGCATATCTATCATGTACCATGGTCAGGTGATACTACATGACTACCCTGAGCAGATCCACCATGTTGTCACTGCATAACTGTGGTCTGACTACCACAGTCGTGAACACTCCCTTAGCCTGATTGGATAGCTATACTCTAACTTCATGCCCGATGAGAAGCTTCTCACCCTTATCCTAAACATTGAGTTGGTGCGGACCCACTCTAACTGGTTGTTAGTGGAAAAATTATGAATAAGCACTATAGATGGCTTATCCGGCCCCCTGATCGGCACTCAAATGTTTCTCTCATAAACTGTAGCCTCATATGTCCTAGCCTAATGCTCTTGTAGCACCTCACATGGATACCTAATTATGTGTTCTGGATACTAGTATCACTACATGTAATCTCCAGATGACGCTCCGTACTCATGGTCGATTTAGTACAAGATCGAGATGTCAAACCACCATAAATCACACCTATGGCCTCTATCAGGTTATGCTCTATGATAATCACATGATTAACTCTTCCAAAAATGGTAGTCATCATAAATATATTCACCTGCGATTGGATGTCATACATGAGACCATCCTCAAATCACCTAGATTTAGAAAACTCGTCATCCATTTGAATAGCTGCAAAGCACTGGAGCATAGTAAAATGGGATGAATAATCAATATCTAATAATGCATCCTACTCTAGGTGAAAAAGATCTTGGGATCTATTGGTCCTAAATTTCTCGAGTTATAAATAATCATAGCCGTCAATATGAAAATCTCTACATGCCATATCCCGATGAAATTATGTCTGAGTTATAATATTCCACCATATCTTGGAGGAATCACATAGCATATACATAGAGATAATAACCCTCCTCTTAAAAGGTGTCTCTAAATTCTCAAACATAGATAGCATGGTCTTTATCCATGAATCTATATCATATGGTCCTCCATCTCCTAAAAATATGGGCAGATGCTGCTATTAGAATTCATGCGTCAACTCTGCCATAGTCGGGCAGGTTGTGGTGCTCCCTGAATGGTCTTCGTGAATCTCATGAACCCATCGTGGAACTATGCCTCAGTACCTATGTCAATTAAAACTAATGGTGTCATGGTTAGCATGAATAGAGGATCCACTAGTAGCCCCTGGCCTATAACCTCTGAAGTATGTTCATCACCACCCTCTTGGCGTATTCCTGGAGGATGTCGTGGTGGAAAACCTCTATAAATGACAAGTGAACACCTCAATTCAAGATCATTATCAAATTTTTAAGTACAAAAGTGAAAAATAAGAAATATGATAGTTACAAGTCTTCCTATATAAGAACACACCTCCTACCTACTCCATGAGTTAGGTCTAGGTGACATACAAATCATATGTAAGAAAGAGATGATACTTAATGCCCACAACTAAGGCCGGTTCTTGGTCAAGTTCTCTGCTATAAGAAACTCGGTTTCCATTTCATTTTCACTTGGATTGACATATTCATTTTCATTTTTCATTATAATTCATGCTCATTTCTCATTTATATCAAATTATAATTTAAAACATTGAACTAATGGTCCACCCAATTTTGATCAATGAGGGCCCATTACACCTTATGAACAAAATATGGTGCCCATATAATCCATATCATAAAATATATCAGTTTAACTATCATATAAGAAGGAATAACTATCATGAAACCTATCAAAATAGAATGAAATAAGTAATTCACCCTAAATGGCATGGAAAAATTCAAGGCATGTGATTTCTAGAAAGTTCCTAATATGATTCATGCGATTGAATACCCTCATCTCATCGGGTTGAAACAAAATATATCCTGTAATCATATCAATAATAACATCATAATTCAAGTTCATCACCCAATAGTGGAATCAATTAAACTGTAAAAGTCAAAATCTTGAAAATTGAAATTCAATTCAAGGCAATTTCACTTTTTCCTATACATGGGCTAGCAACTCTTGTGCATGGATCAGTACCAAACTCCATTTCCTTTCTATACCTTTCCATTGTCACCAAACAATAAATCAACCCAGAAAAGAACACTCTAATACCATTTTTTAAATTCTTGTACTTGGGTGACACTCAACAGTTCCTCGAGTATGGTGGGTCACAATGCCTCAAGTGTATCTCCTCAAATTCCAGAGGCTGCTGACTAGCAACAAGGGCCATGGTGTGTCAGTGGGGAGATTATCCCAACATCAATATATTGTAGCACATGAGAATATCAATAACATAAAAATATAAGAATCAGTATAATAACTATAAAATAGATAACTAATAGTAATAGATAAGAAAGCCATATGGAATCTCATATACAACGATTATGCATGTCATATGTCTCTAATAAAGCAACCAAAACATATATACATAGTAGTACTACAACACATAGAACAAAAATAAAAAAATGACATAATTTTTTCACTAGAATAGCGAGGCTCATCTTGATTTTATTCCCCTATTCCAAATTAACAATCAAGAACCTGTATTAGGGTGCTATCCCTTATCAATACCTGCAATCATATAGACTGCTCAGGTACCCGAGGCAAACCAAATAGGGTCTGAGATATAATACCAGTAGGAAAAAACCCAAATTCTATTCCATTAAGTTAGTGAATACATATAACAGAGTATGCAATCCATTATAATAATAAAAACTAGGAATTACTCAAAATTAAAGATTATATAAGTCTAGGTTATCAATTAAGGTTCAATTCATTTGATAAAATTTATTTAACAATTAAGTATTTGATTTAGTATTTATGTATGTAACATTTATAAATATCTAGTTTAATAGTTAGATATTATTTAATTTATATGTCTTGAGACCCAATGAAATCCCAGCATCCCCCAAATAATCACAAGCATAACAGATTTCTAATCAGACCATCTAAAAGGTATAATCCAAAGATTGAATCCAAGAATGTTCTTTGTCCTGGAAAACATGTCATGATTCATTTCATTCATTAATACATTTAGAACCTGAGTCAATCCTTCACATCCCTAATTTGGAATCAAAATTTCACTCCAGGTATAATATAACCAACACCTTATGATCCCAGCCATGGAGAACCTCTCAATAACCCAGGTATCGCTCTTAGTGTGGTATAAATTCACTTCTAATCGAGTCCATCATTGGTGGTTCACTAAGGGAGACCATGTGTCACCCATAGTAATATGATCAAATTTCCCTTTAATTTTTTCTATCAAATTATAATATTAATCCATGTGTCCCTCATAATATAATATTAAATCCCCTAAGAGTCTATCCTTGGAAAATGAAGTATCACTCAAGCATAAAATCCAATATCCAAAAGAGTCCATCCAAGGAATTCTAATATGAATCCATGTGTCACCATGGATAATAGTTATTTAACTTATTAAATACAATTGGTCAATTACATATAAAATAATCATTTAACATTTCAAGGTTAATACCAATAACATTTCATTTTCAACTCACCTCAAAAGGTGACTTAAGTCATTGGGAAAAAATTAGATGTATTAACATTAATTTACTCACATAGGCATCTCATTAAATCTATCATTCCATTCTTAATCAACCTATCACATGGAATAGCTTCAATTCATATCACATGGGAATTCACATATAAATATAAATTCAATCTTAAACAAGAAACTCAAGGATAGGTACTAGGGTCTTGATCACTCATCCCTTCCTTTAATCATTTCAAAATTCAGTTCAAAATTTATATTTCAATTAAATTAACAATTAAATTCATAAAACAATTAATCAATTTTATTTAAAATTCATTTAACAATTCACATCCCAATTCAATGGTTTAAAAGGCACACCCAAATGTGTCCATTTCCAAGAGCCACCCATGGTGTCTATCAATATAACCAACACTCCCAAAGGGGTGGTTATATTTAATTCAAGGTTCTAAACCAAAATATAGTCATTAATAATCCTCTTTAATTACATGGTTTGTGACTAGAAATTCATGTATTTAATTTCATTTTAAATTGATACCCTAAAATTGGATGCGTGACACGATAGAATATATAAACATCTCAAATTTTAGATAAAGGAATGATACTACCTACAGTAGGTCTGTAGAGGATAGATAATCCATTCTAAGCTCCTGATTCATCTCATATTAGGATAAAAACAAAGAACAGATGAATAACCTTTTAGTAGGTCAAATTATCTTGCACCTAAATGGAGAAGTTGATATCTAGAAGAATGAATAATGGCTAAAAAGTAATTTAGAACTCCCGAAGATAAATCCAATGAGACTGATGGTTCTTGAATCTAGTATCAGATGAAGAAGATCCATTGATTATAAGAATACCCACCAAAAATATCTCAAATAGGGTTTTTTATCCATAGGAGTAATAATGTAGAATTTTTTTTTCAAATAGATTTTTAATTAGCGAAAAATTGGAATTTCACCAAAAATCAGGCACTGCACGGTTTGTTCAAACTGTGTTCCAACCATGTAGTGGTGTCTATAGGGTAGGGGAACTCACATATTTTTCTTGAATAGTTTTAATAACCATACAAAATCCATGAAAATCACTTCTGTTAAAATTACAAACCTATCCGTATAGCCATGCGGCCCAATTCACACTGTTTAAACTAATCGTGTGCCATTCCATTTCATCCCAAAATTGGGTTCTGGGATCTAAAAAATCCCCACACACTCTCTATACCTCCATAACATCAAATTTAATTCATATTAGGCCATAGTTAAATATTTAAACTGATATGTTATGAAAAATATATGATCTTTACCTTGAAGAATAACCAGGTTCTTATAACTTACAAGGATGATGTTTAGCCTGGAAGAGGACCTATCAAGCTAGAAAATGTGTTCATTATTTTAGAGAATGAGAAATATCATCAATGAAGGGTGTATCAAGCACCGATATATAGATACTCACAATAAATATCTTGGAAGAAAATAAATAAAACCTTGTATAAAATGTAATAGGTTTTACCAACTCTAAGAAAGGTTGAAGAACAAGTAACGGTGAATCATATGATGAACAGGAAGGTTTCTAATATGCAACTCTTATCCATCAAGGAATAAGTTTTCCAAAAAAAATCCATATATCCCAATAAAATGAAAAGGATAAATATGTAATGGATAATAATATTTGAGGTTAGATACACTAATGATGTACTTCAAAAAGATATTTTTTCTCAAGTGTGATCGATTCCATAACTATAGAAAATCACAATCCAAGGAAGGATGAAAATTATCATATATATGAATAAAAGTGTGTAAGTGACATCCCACTAGGGAGATCCTTTGGAAAAACATTTATATAAACAAGTACAATAGATTATGTATATTGTATTCAAGAGATTTTGTCATTTCTTTCCCAAAAGATGAAAAGTAGAAAAATAAAAATAGAAGATAAAGGGTTTGTTAAATATGGTCATCCTTATTCCTCAACTTGAGGAACATAGAGGTACCCCTATCCCAATATACTAGAATTTTCTTCAAACAATACAAAGTATTTAAAAAAATTAGGGATACATAATCCATGGGGTAAAGTGACTACAAAATCACATATGAAAGATGGGAAAGAAAATTTGCATGAAGGACATTATTTAATATTGAACAGCTTATAGATATATAAAGTGTTGTTTTTGAAGTGCATTGTGTTGCATTTGTTGTCAATGAGGCATGAGGTTGTCTTGGAATGAATGGAAGTCAAGGAATGTCAAGATGTGAATGACAAAGGTTGTGATGGTGTTGGTGATGAAGAGAGAATGGCCATAGTACTAAGATGCATGTCACTTAGGAGATTCACTAAGTGACATAGGATGTTGTGGTTGAAACATTCTCTATGTATATCAGACGATTGTTGAACTGATCTTTAAGTTCCAAGAACTTGTATCAACTGGATACAATGTCACAACAAGCTTTAGAAGACCATTCATTGTATTGACAATGCATGAGGAAGTGAATGGGATCCATCCACATCTCCTAAGTGGATGAAGTGAGCTGAAGAAGTCCATGCACTATCTCTTAGTGCATGTGAATCAGAAGAAGATCCAATTTGATCTCTGATTGGATCAATGAAGAACATTGAAGATCTATGTGATTCAGGAGTTCGGTTGATGAAGATGAACCTTTTGAATTCCATATCCTAAGTGAAGATCATATGAGGAGAAGTAATGGAATTCTTAAGAAGAATATGAGAAGAAATGAAGAAGAAGAATGGCTTGGAAGACTTGGAATTTGGCTTATACTCATAGGAGAACTTTGTATTTGACAAAGTCTTATTCATTCCTTTGCCAAAAAAAATTGGCCAGCCATGGACACCTTGAGGGTTCAACCCCAAGGCATGGGAGCTAGGCACCACACACATGGGGGAACCCGTGGGGCGAGCCCAGGGCGGCAGGACGCACCCAAGACACCGCATAGGTGTCTGGGGTACGCCCGGAGGAGCGCGGTAGGGGTGCATGAGCGCACCCGCGAGTGTCAAGCAGTGCATAGTGGGCGCTAGTGGCGCGCCCGAAGGAGCATAGTGGGCACAGAGCGCGCCCGCAGGGACAACTCGGCGCGGGGCGGCACCGAGAGGGGAGGAGATTCAACTGGCCGTCTCTGGGAGTGGCTGGGTGATAAACCGCGGAAATTCTGCGAGGCGTTTCGATGTGGGACGCGGAAAAATCCCCGGGAGCAAATCTCAGCCGTCCGAGCGATCTCGCGCTTGATCTGCGCCGCACGATTCATCTGTCGCACGCCGCGATCTAATCCAGCCGTCTGATGTCATCTCAACTCCGGATCCGACGGTTCTGAGGCGTCTTCAACCTCGAGCTCGACCGAGGCACCCGCGACGTCTCCCGCTGAACCAGAGGCATCCCGACGACGGATTTTGAGTTCTCGGCTGTCTCTCTCGAAGCCGAAGGCACCCTCGTGCTCGTCTGGCCATAACAAATAGTACCATGCACAATAATAGACTTGCATGCAACAAATGAGAAAATTCGATGAAGGCCGAAGGCAAAAGAAGTGCCGAGGCATCGGGGTGTTCGTGTTTTGCATGGGATGGCCAAAACAGAGGTCGTGCATGCGTTCTAAGTCGCATGCACGTAGAGGAGAAAATAATAAATAAAATAACCCGCGTTGAAACAAAGGAAAGAAATCAAAATTTGGAAAGATTTTGAAGATCCGAAATCTTCGGTGATTCAAGATTTAACACGCGGATGGATAGAGTCATCCCTCTGCCTATATAAGGAGAGCTCGAGGCTCTCATTATGCTTGCTGAATCTTTATTGAAAACTCGAAGTCCTGTGAGTGCTGTATGTGCCTCGCGAAGTTTTGAAGCCCCCGCGCAATTATATTTGCGCGGCTGAGTTCTTTGCGCGCAACTTCTTTGCGCGACAAGAAGGTTGGGTGAAGTCCCTTGCGCGTCTTTCTTTTGCGCGACAGGAAGTACCCGAGGCCGCAAGTACCTTGCGCGCCCTCGAGGTTTGTTGTGGATTGCGCGGCAGTGTTGAAGAAGAGGAGGTCGCAGCTCATCAAGCACTTGCGCACCTTCATATGGGCAGTAGGAGATTCGGGTGATGATAATTACACACCAAGTGTGTGTGTGCTAAAAGGAGAAAACACCCTCGCCTTGGACAGTGTGTGTGCATAGTGAACAAGAAGTTGGCCGTAGACATTTATGTGCAAGAAGAAGAGGCCAAGATCACTTGTGTGAAAAAAGTGAAAGAAGTGTGTGCAAAGAGCAAAGAGGCCGAACCTTAGTGTGTGCCTAAGTGGTGTATACACACTAAGAAGGAGAAGAAGAAGGATACCTCACACTAAAGTAGAACACACATTTAAGTGTGTAACCAATAAGAACAAAGTGTGTGAAGGAAGAGAGAAGGTGTGTGCTTAAAGGATTATACCCTTTGTGGGTCTACTGCACCAAGAAGAGGAGAAGGGAAGTGCATGCATGCATGCATGCACATGCACACGTGAACAGAGCTAAAGCAGGCTGTGTGCATCTGAGTTGTCCAAGACCAGGAGGTTCTTGAAGAAATTGAGAAGGCCATGCAGTCAGTGCATGAGGAAGGAGAGCTGGCATGCACTCAGTGCATGAAGTTGTTTTGAAGTGAGACTGAGCCAAACTGAAGTGAAAGATATTTTTTGTCTGAGTTTTCAGTATTTGAGAAGAGCCTGATCAACAGAAGTGATCAGAAGTTGCTGAGCAAGACCAACAGACCTTTTCAGAGGCTGTTGAAGATTCTTGAAGAGAGAAGTCGGGTCATCCTTAGAAGAAGGTGATAAAGCCCGAGCAAGACGAGAAGACCTGTTCATCACAAGTGATCAGAGGTACAGAGCAAGGCCAGCAGCCTTTATCCCAGGCTGCTGAAGTTACTTGAAGAAGTTAAAGTGAAGAAGAGCTACTCGTGCGACTTGAGGAGCCAAGAGAAGACCCTGTGGGACTTAGGGAGAAGAAGTCTTCAGTGGGATTCTGGAGCAGGCCAGTGGGACTCTGGTAACACTGTGTGAAGCAGTATAAAGACCCTCCTGTGGGACTCAGGAGAGATACGGTGGGAAGCTGTATCGACCATTGTAATACTAACAGATTATAATGGGAGAATCCATGCTGGGAGAGCATGGCAAGGATGTAGGCCTTTGGTGCCGAACCTTGTAAATCCTTGTGTCCTGTGCCTTTTCATTACTGCATTATCCGGGAAAGGTTGAGAGACATAAGAAGATTGGATCGAGTCCTTAACAAGCCATAGAGGTTTAATTGATTAATAATCAATTAGTAAAAAGTTTTAAAGGATCGCTGATTCGCCCCCTCCCCCTCTCAGTGATTCACACTGATCTGGGCACTTCAATTGGTATCAGAGCGAGGTTACCTCT
Source organism: Viscum album (assembly GCA_963277665.1). NCBI lineage: Eukaryota > Viridiplantae > Streptophyta > Magnoliopsida > Santalales > Viscaceae > Viscum > Viscum album. The sequence goes on from OY728161.1 coordinate 1,259,933,235, forward strand.
AAAAGATCCAAGGGAGTCTTTATGAAGTGCATATTTGAGGAAATGAGTAACCAGCCTCAAATGGAGATATCTTCCAAGACTCAGAAAAATAGAAAGAAGAAACAGGCCAAGAAAATGAAGAAAGCATGTCCTAGCTGTGATGAAGTTGGAACAATGAAAGATCTTCAAAGTGCAATCGAATATCTTCAGAAGACAGTCCCCAAGGAAGTGGAAATGTGTATAGCTACAGGCATCCTTGATCTTCAAGAAGAAAAATCACAGCTAGAAGAAGAAGCCAATGCAATGGAAGATCAATTGGCTAAAAGAGTTGGCATAACCAACACTCTCAGAAAGCTGGTGAAGGCTAAAGATGAAACAGTATCGCTTTGCAATGAAAGATATGAAGACACTATTGAAGAATTGAAAAGAAGCCTTTCTAAGAAATAATTCTTTAAGACTGTGGTCAAAGAAGTTTTCCATGCACTGGAAAAATTGCACAGAGTGTCAATGAATGTCAGAGATGCTCAACTCAAAGACAAAGTCAAAATGGTGAAGGAGCTGGACAATTCATTGCTTGAAATAAAAAGGGTGCATGAAGACCAGATAAAGCAGCTGGAAGAGAAATGGGAAGGAAGGCTAAGAACTATTGAGGATGAGAAGAACTCCCTCAATATGAAATGCATAGAACAGGAGGTGATATTGAAAAATCAGCAATCAACCAAAGCCAAAGCCTCCCAGTCAGCTGAAAGAAGAAATGTTGCTACTCAAGTGAGCTTTGAGAAGGATGATTCTAAAATAAAGACATCCTCTAATAAAAGGGCAACAACTTCTAAAAAGAAGGTACCATCCATCCCATCTTGTATTGATGCTTCTAATTGTGTTTCCACAAAAAGTGCAGGATGGAAAAATAATTCCAAACAAGTATGGATGAAGAAAATGAAGAAGCAGAGCTCTCCTGAAACAACACAGCAAGTCAAGAAAAGTACCCAACAATCAGAAGGACTGAAGAGGTCAAGATTTGTGGGTCAGTGTTGGTGTTGTAATAAGTATGGGCACTGTGCAAAGGATTGTTGGTACAATACACTAAATGTCAAAGAACAAAGGAAGCCCATGCCAAGGGGGATCAAGCCAGAAGGAAATAAGCAACATCCACAGGTCCAGAGACATCTGTTTACTGATAACAGATTTGGATTGCTTGACAACATCTGGGATGGCTGCAAAAGTGGTCAAAAGAATGATACATGTCAATCTCCAACTGTATCCAAAGCTGGAATGAAGAGAAGATCACTGAACCTGGCTAAAAGAGATTTCTTGGGAAGCAAGTAGAAGAAAGTGGAAGATGCTCCCAAGAAGAGTTTGAAGAATGAAGAGAAGTCCTTGGAATTCAAATCCAAGAAGGGTGATGCATCCAGAAGGACCACCAAGAAATGCTTCTACTGTGGGAAGAAAGGACATATCATGGATCTTTGTAAAGAATCCATGAAATTAAATAGAAGCAGACTGGACTCAAAAAGACAATCAATCCAGAAGAAGAAGAAGGGATTGATTGAAAACAAGTTGCTTAAGAAAGGTAGCTTGACAGCATCTAAGGAACCATGTGGAACTTCCAGAACTGGGGCCACTCTTCCAAATGATTTACTTGTCATATGGCCACATCAGTTGCAACTTGCCAGAGAACTACAAAGAGTTGAAGATGAAGCTCTGGCAATTGCTAAAGCAAAAGGGAAGAAGAAGGTTTCACATGAAGATGTTTTGAGAACCACACCAGCATAATCATCAATGAAGATCAAATGTGCAAGTGTAAAGACTGGTGAAAATGGGACATCTCGGTTGAGAGAATCTTCTCAACCTTGTTGTTCACATTGATGAACCAAGGAGGTTCCATCTTATTCCCTTATACTCTTGGTATATACATGTGCTAACATTGCAGGGAATTGAAGATGATGATCATTCTCATCTGGAGGATGGTTTGGACAGAACGGAGTGCACCCCTTGAGGGGGAGCAAATCTGAAGAAGATGATGTTCTGAGATTAATATCATCTTAAGAAAATGGATGAATGGGGGAGCTTTATCTTTGCACTGAACTTTCTAATGAGTTTTGTGGAGTATGTGCAGGATTTAGCAATTCATTGAATATCTGAACCCCTTAGCATGATCTCACATGTTTACAGTGAATGTGGACAGCATTGAGTTCCTTGGTTACATCACTCTTTTTTTCTGCACAGGGATAGCCCAAGTAGACTTAGAGTTGATTTACTAAAGGTTCTTTGCTAAAGAGAACATGTGGCATCATCCCTCTCTTAGTGATTTTTAAAGAAGATGCTATTCGAAGGGAGGAAGAGATTTTTTTTGAAAGAGAACCACACCACACCTTTGCATTTGATTGCCAATAAGGGGGAGAAAATATTGGCACACATATTGACCCATTCATATGTGCTGAAGGAGTGTATTGACAACAAATACAAAGGGGGAGATTGAAGTGTATTGTGTTGCATTTGTTGTCAATGAGGCATGAGGATGTCTTGGAATGAATGGAAGTCAAGGAATGTCAAGATGTGAATGACAAAGGTTGTGATGGTGTTGGTGATGAAGAGAGAATGGCCATAGTACTAAGATGCATGTCACTTAGGAGATTCACTAAGTGACATAGGATGTTGTGGTTGAAACATTCTCTATGTATATCAGACGATTGTTGAACTGATCTTTAAGTTCCAAGAACTTGTATCAACTGGATACAATGTCACAACAAGCTTTAGAAGACCATACATTATATTGACAATGCATGAGGAAGTGAATGGGATCCATCCACATCTCCTAAGTGGATGAAGTGAGCTGAAGAAGTCCATGCACTATCTCTTAGTGAATGTGAATCAGAAGAAGATCCAATTTGATCTCTGATTGGATCAATGAAGAACATTGAAGATCTATGTGATTCAGGAGTTCGGTTGATGAAGATGAACCTTTTGAATTCCATATCCTAAGTGAAGATCATATGAGGAGAAGTAATGTAATTCTTAAGAAGAAGATGAGAAGAAATGAAGAAGAAGAATGGCTTAGAAGACTTGGCATTTGGCTTATACTCATAGGAGAACTTTGTATTTGACAAAGTCTTATTCATGCCTTTGCCAAAAAAAATTGGCCAGCCATGGACACCTTGAGGGTTCAACCCCAAGTAATGGGCGCTAGGCACCACACACATGGGGGAACCCGTGGGGCGAGCCCAGGGCGGCAGGACGCACCCAAGACACTGCATAGGCGTCTGGGGCACGCCCGGAGGAGCGCGGTAGGGGAGCATGAGCGCACCCGCGAGTGTCAAGCAGTACATATTGGGCGCTAATGGCGCGCCCGAAGGAGCATAGTGGGCGCAGAGCGCGCCTGCAGGGAGAACTCGGTGCGGGGCGGCACCGAGAGGGGAGGAGATTCAACTGGCCGTCTCTGGGAGCGGCTGGGTGATAAACCGCGGAAATTCCGCGAGGCGTTTCGATGTGGGACGCGGAAAAATCCCCGGGAGAAAATCTCAGCCGTCCGAGCGATCTCGCGCTTGATCTGCACCGCACGATTCATCTGCCGCGCGCCGCGATCTAATCCAGCCGTCCGATGTCATCTCAACTCCAGATCCGACGGTTCTGAGGCGTCTTCAACCTCGAGCTCGACCGAGGCACCCGCGACGTCTCCCGCTGAACCAGAGGCATCCCGACGATGGATTTTGAGTTCTCGGCTGTCTCTCTCGAAGACGAAGGCACCCTCGTGCTCGTCTGGCCATAACGAACAGTACCATGCAAAAAAATAGACTTGCATGAAACAAATGAGAAAATTCGATGAAGGCCGAAGGCAAACGAAGTGCCGAGGCCTCGGGGTGTTCGTGTTTTGCATGGGATGGCCAAAACAGAGGTCGTGCATGCGTTCTAAGTCGCATGCACGTAGAGGAGAAAATAATAAATAAAAGAACCCGCGTTGAAACAGAGGAAAGAAATAAAAATTTGGAAAGATTTTGAAGATCCTAAATCTTCGGTGATTCAAGATTTAACACGCGGATGGACAGAGGCATCCCTCTGCTTATATAAGGAGAGCTCGAGGCTCTCATTGTGCTTGCTGAATCTTTATTGAAAGCTCGAAGTCCCGTGAGTGTTGTATGTGCCTCGCGAAGTTTTGAAGCCCCCGCGCAATTATATTTGCGCGGCTGAGTTCCTTGCACGCAACTTCTTTGCGCGACAAGAAGGTTGGGTGAAGTCCCCTGCGCGTCTTTCTTTTGCGCGACAGGAAGTACCTGAGGCCGCAAGTACCTTGCGCGCCCTCGAGGTTTGTTGTGGCTTGCGCGGCAGTGTTGAAGAAGAGGAGGTCGCGGCTCATCAAGCACTTGCGCACCTTCATATGGGCAGTAGGAGATTCGGGTGATGAGAATTACACACCAAGTGTGTGTGTGCTAAAAGGAGAAAACACCCTCGCCGTGGACAGTGTGTGTGCATAGTGAACAAGAAGTTGGCTGTAGCCATTTATGTGCAAGAAGAAGAGGCCAAGCTCACTTGTGTGCAAAAAGTGAAAGAAGTGTGTGCAAAGAGCAAAGAGGCCGAACCTTAGTGTGTGCCTAAGTGGTGTGTACACACTAAGAAGGAGAAGAAGAAGGATACCTCACACTAAAGTAGAACACACATTTAAGTGTGTAACCAATAAGAACAAAGTGTGTGAAGGAAGAGAGAAGGTGTGTGCTTAAAGGATTATACCCTTTGTGGGTCTACTGCACCAAGAAGAGGAGAAGGGAAGTGCATGCATGCATGCATGCACATGCACACGTGAACAGAGCTAAAGCAGGCTGTGTGCATCTGAGTTGTCCAAGACCAGGAGGTTCTTGAAGAAATTGAGAAGGCCATGCAGTCAGTGCATGAGGAAGGAGAGCTGGCATGCACTCAGTGCATGAAGTTGTTTTGAAGTGAGACTGAGCCAGACTGAAGTGAAAGATATTGTTTGTCTGAGTTTTCAGTATTTGAGAAGAGCCTGATCAACAGAAGTGATCAGAAGTTGCTGAGCAAGACCAACAGACCTTTTCAGAGGCTGTTGAAGATTCTTGAAGAGAGAAGTCGGGTCATCCTTAGAAGAAGGTGATAAAGCCCGAGCAAGACGAGAAGACCTGTTCATCACAAGTGAGCAGAGGTACAGAGCAAGGCCAGAAGCCTTTATCCCAGGCTGCTGAAGTTACTTGAAGAAGTTAAAGTGAAGAAGAGCTACTCGTGCGACTCGAGGAGCCAAGAGAAGACCCTGTGGGACTCAGGGAGAAGAAGTCTTCAGTGGGATTCTGGAGCAGGCCAGTGGGACTCTGGTAACACTGTGTGAAGCAGTTTAAAGACCCTCCTGTGGGACTCAGGAGAGATACGGTGGGAAGCTGTATCGACCATTGTAATACTAACAGATTATAATGGGAGAATCCATGCTGGGAGAGCATGGCAAGGATGTAGGCCTTTGGTGCCGAACCTTGTAAATCCTTGTGTCCTGTGCCTTTTCATTACTGCATTATCCGGGAAAGGTTGAGAGACATAAGAAGAGTGGATCGAGGCCTTAACAAGCCATAGAGGTTTAATTGATTAAGAATCAATTAGTAAAAAGTTTTAAAGGATCACTGATTCACCCCCTCCCCCTCTCAGTGATTCACACTGATCTGGGCACTTCAGTTTTTAATATGTTTTATTCCATGGATTATATTAATCTTGAAGGTATATGTTATAAATATTTATCCTGCAGAAAATTTCATTGAAAATGGATTTAAAAAAATAATAACAGGTGTCATGCTTCTAATAAAGTGTGATCATTTAAGTAGTTTAGTGGAAACTGTCAACTAAAATAGGAAATAAAAATTGGTGTAGTAGCAAGGATGAACTCTAAATTTATCTATTTATATAATAAAATTTGGTATCATCTATTTTGATTTATAGTATGATAAAGGATACTGAGATAAAGTAGTTATTCTTAACAAATGAAATCCCAAGATTTATCATTTCAATTGGTGACAAGAGTTGAAGACCCAGGGGAGTTAGTGATCCAAATTAAATTGTCGGTTAAGACTCATCGGAAATTTTTGATTCCTATGAAATAGTTGAATAATTTTGGAGTTAAATTAGTATCATTAGTTAAACCATCAAAAAATGATATCATGCGACCTTATAAGTGGTATTTCTCAACACCATGTACTTACCATTTTATATTCTAACTATTTATTGGGAGAATATGATGAGACCAAAAGTTTTTTTTTGGTAAAGTGTGATGTCCAAGACTATATTTTTATCATTATCATTCATGAGTGTAAATTATAGCCTTTTACGGTTGAATTTTAATCATTATTCTTATATAGATCCCTATATCATTAAGCTTATAGGATATATTGATATCCCAACTGCTAAGTGGAATATTCACTCATTGATTTATTGAGTTCTTACATATTTCATGGAAGTTTTTTGTGGAAGATTATGTAATTAGATCTCCCAAAAAGATATGGTGCAAAGAAATAATTGATATTGGGGAAGTGTTCACCTATAATGGGTGGATTTACTCCCTATTTAGAAAGGTGGGGAGCATTTTAGAAGGATTTATCTCTATGGATCTTAATTTCAAATGATAATGGGAGACTAAATTAGTTTAATCACAAAATATTTTATTAAAAATAATATTATCATCAAGGGGGGGAATAAAAAAATATGAATCATTTCAAAATGAAGGGGACCAGATTGCAAGAAAATAAATTAAAAATTCAAAACTTCTTAGGTTGAACCCTTTTTATTTCATTGTCAATAAGGGGGTGAAGAGAAGCTCCATGGGAGAATGATTTATATTTTCCTAAGTATTGGTAATTTCTTACAATATCCATTTAGTCACTTTCTATTTCATTTTCATTAATAGAGATAAGATAAGTACAAGGGAAGTAGAAATTATATTTTGAGAAATTTTTTTAATTTTCAATAAAATTAGAATGGGGAGATTTTTAGCTTCCCTAAAGTATTGATACTAGATTTTTTTTGACAATTATTTAGGTTTCCAATTGATAATAATTTTGGTATCTAATTGAAAATAAGTGAGGTTTCCAAAAACAAATTAGGATATTTTTTCATCCCAAAAGGTTGTGTTGTGTTTTTTTACAAGAAATATGGAAGATGAAGATTCTTGGAGGATTTTTATAGACTCATTAAGTCAATAAGGCTTGTCAAAGAAGGCTAAAGTGTTCTTGTAAGAATCTAAAGAAAGAATATATCTGAGGGGAAAACCCACACTACAGCTCTAAAAATTATGTTGTTTAATTTTTTTGATAAACTTATCCAATTTATAGAATTTATAGGGGAATCATAGATTAAGAATGATTAAATTTAACTCTTTGGAAGATAGGTAATTTTTCATGCTACAACTGGCTATTATGCCATAAGGAATGGTTCCTAATGAATTTATATAACTTCAGAATTATTATGAAATCACTATCAACGTTGTAATGATGTTGGTTAAACCAAAATGATTTTTGGAATAATGAAAAACCATGTCTATTCCCACTCAATACCACCTCCTAATAAACCTATAGAAATGTGATGATCGAGTTTATGCACTATTTATCCAAGTGGTTCAGTAGGGTTTCACCTGTGATCTGTTGTGCATGCAATCACATGTGCGTGTGAAGGAAGGATATATCACAAGTGAATACATGAGAGGTTTTTCTTATCCTATTATTTTTATCTTAGAATGGGAGGTTTTAGGTAAGTACCGGTTCTAGTCATAATCGAATGATCTCGTGAGAGACGTCCAGGCTTACATAGCACTGGAATTTTGAAGTAATTTCTAATGTGGGACTCTAAGTTATTTAACCATGTCTTAGTTAGTTGAAATATATTGTAGGAGCCTTTAAAAGATGTTTTGAGGATTCTTGGTGCCATTGAAAATTTTGAGGTTTCCATGGCATGGATAGATGCATATTTAGTAGTCCTTTATGGAATATGAGATGTCCACACTGTAGTAATTCCTTATGTTATGAAGGGTTTGAATTTAACAGAATCAAGAATTTGGTGAATAATATTTCCAAAAAACAATAGAAGTTATTATACTTTAAGTTGTTTAGTTATTCAAATGTATATGAGGTTATGTCTTAGATCATGGGTGATTTATGATAAATTCATGAGGAGATAATGATAGTATTGAACTCTTTCTTGGTTTAATGGATTTGATTCCATGCTACATAGGAGAAGTCTACACTGCAAAATTTGATTGATTCTTATTCTACAATTTAGTAATAGAAGCCATGTCATAGTAAATTCATGAAATTATATAGTTTCGCTATAGAATCATAGACTTTTCCACAATCAATCAATTTCTATCAGCTGGAAGATTTGACCCAAAACTGAAAGAATAAGTTATTTTTTTGATTTCTATGTGATTAATTTGGATTAAATGGCATGTTATGATCCCATTACTTACATGTAAAACATGGAAAAATTCTAGTAAAATGAGATTCAATCCCAACCACTGGATTTAAAGAAAATATATAAGTTCTCTATAAAGCGTCCCAAAGTAGTTTGAAGGAATCATATAGAGATCTGAACAAAGAGGCTATTGAATATCTGAATTTCAGAGAGGAAAAGAATAGGTTTTCACATCCATTGAAGAACTTTACAAGGAAGAACTAGGGAACTCTAGGTAATAATATAGATGATTTCACTGCTTTCTACTGAAGAATATAACTTTGGAATCATTTTGGAAATAAAGAAATTAGATCCCATGACATACCATAGAAAAAAAAGGTGATACTTAAGAATATATTTACAATAAGCATTTGAAGTATAAAAAGTACATTAAAGGCACCCATATCTATATCTGGTTTATCTATAATAATAAGATGATCATTTTCTTGTTTTGTGATCCAAATTTTTTTCCTTTTGAAGTAGTGATTTAAAAAAGGATGTTTTAAGGGACGTGATCCTTGGGTGGTAGTGAACTAGCCCAAAACATTATAATGGAAGTGATCCTAGGTAGGAGTGACCTGGCCTAACCCTAAGAAGTAAGATTTTTGAATTTTTGGTGCATAGACACATCATAGATCACATGCTCCATAGACTAGCTCATAGTGGTTAACTATATAAAAATACTTGTGTATGTGTGCATGCTTTTTTATATTCATCACTACACAATCTAAAAACGGCGGATAAGTAATCACTAATATATTTGATTAAGTTATAGTCAAGTAAAATGTAATCATATAAACAAGTCAATAAGAGAAAATAAAGGTGGTCATTCTTAGTAATAGTTCAATATCATTAGTTTAATGATGGTGAAAAGGAAAAGTGAATAAATTGTAAAAAAATTGCATGCCCTGATTCACCCCCCTCCCCCCTCATAGGGTACATCTCACCTAATCCCATTAAATGACCAATATAAATTTACATCATCACATAATTTGAATATTTTGATTAAAAATAATTAATTAATTTTACATGATTCAATTTATAGAGGTAGTAAAAATTAATTTTAATATAATCATGTAGTGCACAATGAAAAACTGTTTTTAGAAAAATGCATCTTTTAATCATAAAAAATAATTTACACAAAAATCATTCATAGAATTTATCACCATGATATTTATTGGTATATAAAAAATAAAATTATATTTATGATAATTTAAAACCAATAAAAAACTAAATTTAACCTTGTATGTACAAAATTAATGAAAGGATCAAAAATAGCAATTTTAATAGATTAAAAAATCACTTAGGATTTAAAATGTCACATATGGGTTTCAAAATAAACATAATAATTTAAAATATTTTATTTTAATCATTAAACATATATTTGGTCCAGAAAAGGGTTTCAATAAAATTTTATGTCATCCTTATTTCACAATGGTGTTATAACAATGACAAGTATTTGTAAAAATAGTATTTTAGCTATTCAACTAAAAAATAAACAATTTTTGGAAAAAACTAAAAAAATCATTATAAGTTAATTTTAACATTATGAATTCAAAAATGAATTTTATTTCCTCATATTAAAATTATAAAATTATTAAAATTATCTTTTAAAATAAAATAAAAATAATAAAGAAAACCCACTTCTATAGTAGAATGGCCCTTTTAAGCATTAAGTGTTCCAAACTTTATTTATTATCAATTATTAATGAGTATTAATTTATTTATTTTTTAAATATTATATACATAATTTATTTATGTTTACCTTGTATTTTAATGAACTAGTATTCACTTTAGCTCAATGTTCCATGTGGAATATGTTATTGAACATAGTATTATTTAAAATAAAATATATTCTAAAATATTGGGGTGTTAAATTCTCCCACCATTAAAGAAATTACATCCTCATAATCTTATATTATTATTACCAAAATAACTGTTTCATGACATAGTAATAAAAAAAATATTTTTTATCATGATAATTAATTTCTAAGTCACTACTAGGAAAATTCGTATTTTATAATTAAATATTTATAAATCCATGTATGTATCATTATAAGACTCTTACTTTAGAATAAGTTTCCAAAATCATACCTTAATAGATGAACGATATTTTCCATATAATACTTGATAGATTTATCTTCCTCTTTATTGATTTTAAGGAATTATTTTACCACCAAGATAGAGAATATTATAAAATATACTTACTTGATGTCTTTATATTTGAAAAGTTTAATTTCATCCTTTGGTTGTGTTTTGAGTTGTTTTACTTCTCTTTTTAATCTCCTATTCTAAATAAAAATAACCATGATGAATTATTTATGCCTGAATCACTAAAATTAACTTTTAATGAGTCATAATATACACAAAATGGATAACAAGTTATTCCTCCTCTCTCTATAAATTTACTAAAACTAAAATTGTTTATCAGAAGTAAATATAATACCCAATTAAATATGAATAAACCTTTATATGAATAAATAATATATTAATCTCCAAATACTCAACAATAACACCCAAATTTAAACTTAAATCATTCAAAAATAACTAGACTTAAAACTCTTTAAAATATTCCAGAACAAGATTGAAACCCAAAAAACAAAACTACTTGATCCCATGTTCTTCCAAAATCAGCTTAACATTTATCTCTAAACAATGTTAATCACCAAAAAAGTAACATACCAAAAATATACTAAAATAACCTAAATCCCTATAATATAAAACAAAATTATATATAATTCAAAAAGATAACTCAATCTTTTTTCTTTAAATAAAATCAACCACCTTTAAAGAAAATCCCATGCAAGTCAATAATTTCTCGTTCACCATAATCCTATAATGTTCCAAAAAATAATTTATCCCTATTAACTATTATTTTATCATCTTAAAATTAGGTATTAAAATTAAAAGTTATCAATAAATTTAGCTTGAGTCACTAAAATAAAAGAGAGTTCATCCCAAATAACTTAATAACATGTTTAACCTAAGGGTTATATATACCTCAATCATCTATTAAAACCAAATTAACAGATCCCATGATATAATTAATCACCTCAAAATCCTATCACATAAAACCTCAATAGGAGTATCTAGGAATTTGAGCTTATTATCTACCTTAAACTTATTAACACATTATGTTTTCCAAAACTCTTAAAATATCATCATCTTATAACATCTTTACAACTAAAGTTATTTAAATACATGCTATGATGATAAATATAAAAACCCATAAATATCCAACCCATAAGTATGAGTTTAATATAAATCATTTTGAACCATATTATATTAACATGATCATTTAGGTTTATAGTTTTAGATAACTAAAAAACCGCATTACTTAACAAAAACTATATCTTTCTTATCTAATGGTAATTTTCCCATTGTACCCATAATTTTTTATTTTATCATAAGTATTCAAAATTTCTGATATAATTACCCACATATAATACCCTTATATTCATATCATATATAATGAATTTCTTCATAACCTCGGTAAATGGAAACACAATAATTGTGAACTCCAAATATCAGTAAGGTTAAACATTGGCATTAACAATCAAAGATCATGAGAGAGCATAAGATGAGTATATGGTTATGATGACATAATCAAATTTATTGTATAGAACATAATAGTTTCATACCCAAAAAACATAACATAGATATATTTTAACTTCTCAACTCAATAATTCTATAGAATGATCCCACCGGAAATCATAAAACAATAATCATGGAAATTAATTTGGAAAAAATTAGAGCTCATGAAAGAAAAATATTTTCATTAAAAAAACTTTTTATATTTAGAAGATAATAAAATTTTCTTTAAAAATAAACCATTTTTTATGAAAATATTTCTATTTATCATCATATAATGAAGGTAAAATAATGTAGGAATCTTGATACATTATCTTTATAGTCACCCTTACAAAGTAATAACCTTCACGGTTAATTCTGAAAAGTCTCCTCTAGAGAAAAAATCATCACCTTATACATTTCAGGTCTATATCATAGCCACCCATAATAATATAAAATATAAAATAACTATAATATGAATAATACACATAATAACTTTCACTTCCATTATACAACTTTTAAAAACATTCATCATTCCTTCATAGATTAAATAACCCATGATAAAGAAATAGGTTTCATGAAAATTTCCTTCAAATATAATGGATGAAATCATTATAAATATCCTCAATGAAACATAATAATCATTTAATATATGTTGAAATATATGAAAAAAACTTTTGCGAAATCATTATAAATATACTTTGAAAAATAAGAGGAAATATCCTTTTCTTTTTTACAACTTTTAAAAACAGAAAAAAAATCCCATAATAATTGGAATAGTTTTTTCAGTGAAAACCCATGAAAACTGGTAAAGGAATATTTATAATGAAAATAAAATCATGATGGTAAGAAAATATATTCATTTTTTATATATTAGAAACATTATTTCCAAACTTTTGTAAATAAATATAAAAGTGATTTGTATGAAAAATGTGTAAAAAAAGTTCCATTTAATGACTTGTAAAGAAAGTAATTTAAAAAAAATACCTTTATCAAACATTTAATTATAGATAAAAATTTACATTAAAATTTAGAATAAGGACATTGAATCGAAATAGTTTAAAACAATTAAAACATGGATTCAAAGAAAAATACCTTACGACTTATAAAATCAAAAACACTTTTGAAAGAGAAAACTTGAGAAAGAACTTAAAATACCATGAGTATAAACATATTCATGATATTAAATTTCAAAATGGTACTATTTAGTCCATATAAATTAATATAGGTTCAAAAATCAAAACATTTCTCCAATAACGAAGTTTGAGATGAAAACCCCTTACAACTTTGGTAAAGCTTGAATCAAAAATCCATTGAAAGAAGAAAAAATATATGATTATATAAAACCCATGATTTCCATGAAATAATATGCCAAAATAAATTCATGTTTAATTACGTAAACTATATAAAATAAATCATGGTTCAAAACATTAAACATGTCTCAATAAAATGAAATAGAGACCAAGAAACCCTTATAAAGATCAAAAAAATTATAGGAATCAATCAATGAAGATATTATGTGAAACAAATAAAAATACACATAAAAAAGAGTAAATAAAACATAAATCAATTATTGTTTATAACATAAATAATATTGGAATAACATAATAAAGTACTAAGGGATATAACCCAATGAAATGTAACTAAGTTAAAAATTCGCTTACCTCAGATTTCTACTTATTTGAATGTGTTATAACCTCTTGTTAAAAAATTTATATTTATTATACATATTTTATTAGAACTATATTTACATATATATATATATATATATATTACTATATTATATTCACTTATAATTTATTCTTACCCATTTACTAATAATTCTTTATTAAAAAAATATCACTATGTTGACTATTCAGTTTTGTACAAATGTTCTAATTCAATAATTTCAGTCCTTTCACATTGGATATGGTTTCATCACTTAAATAATTTTAATCATAAAATAAATATGATATTTATATATTAAATATAATTTGAGAAATATATATAATGTAGTTATGAAAAATGAAATACGTCATTTATAGAGGCGGTAGTCTGCACATACACACTAGAAATGTTTTCATTTTTCAATAGTTGAAAATAAAGGAAGGTAGATAATAGTTTATATTTACAACAAAAATATTTTTTAATTTAAATAATACTAATTAATTAAATACAACTTTATTACCATTCATGTGAGGTGTTGATAAAAATGTAATATTTCATTCACGGAGGTGGTAGTCCACACATATGAATAAGAAGAATTTTCATTTTTTAATAGATATAATAGAGGTAAATGATGGTTGTTCCATAAACATAATAATATTTTAGTAAAATAATGATATTTATTCTGTTATTTTAACAAGGTTATAGATTATTTGGAGGGTTTTTAAAAAGAAATAAACTTTAATGAACTCGGTTAATACAATTACCACTTCTTTTGATATCCTCATTTTGATTGAACATAATGACTTTGGAGAATAATTATATGGTCACACTAGGGGCTTTGTGAAATTTTATATGGATTGTGGAGAGGGATTTGGGCATATTTTTTGAGATAAATGAATTCATAAATGTATTGTAAAGGTTAGATTGTGTCCCATTTATAGTCAAATATCAATGGTGTTTTCACATGTATTCTAACTTTAAGTGTAACATCCCAACTCAACCCATTATCATGGGAAAGGATAGAAATACACTAATATTATGTTACATTACCTAGAAACTAATGGTTTGAAATAAATTCCTAGGGTTTAGTAATATCATGGGGAATGATTTACCCTTATATATATAACACCACCTATAATAGAAAAACTGCAAAAATGTATAAACATGATGCATGGATCAATAAAAAAACAAAATAAAATATATAAATCCAAAACATAATTATTATAGTGTGGTAGATACAAAAATCCTACACTATAGAACTGAAGGAAACCAAAATAAAGGTAAGGTGCCCACATGGCGCCCTCTAAAGCTCCAGATGACAATTACCACCAAGATCCCAACTCCTTCCTAGTCCACAGCATCAACACATCTCTCTAGCATGTAAGTTATCATCCCCTTGACTATATCATAAAGAATGAAGATTTTATAAGCACCATGATGTATATACAAGGGGTGAGTATATCAACTTATTAGAAAATTCCCTAGAATATTCCCACACATTCCACATAAACAAGAACAATTTAGATCACATTTATATAAAATAGAAGAGACACATAATACAATGAATAATATAAGTAACCCATAATATAAACTCAGGCCAGAATCTACTTTTCCATTAAAATCAACAGTTTTCACAAAATCACCCACACGTGATATGGACTCACACACCAAATACATGAATCGATAAAAGACCCAACTAGAAAGAAGAATCATATTCCTCTTACCTAAGTCATTAATTGGTTAATTAACAATTTTCTTGTGACCTATATATTCATCACTAGTAACCATGATCGAACCCAACAAGGTCCTAAATAATGCATCATTAACCCACACCAACCCATATAATCCAGAGTTCCCCCAAATCGGTATAGAATCTAAGTACATATTAAAAAGGCCCCAACTATATGTATTCATGGAATCACACTAACCCATGCCCAAATAAGTTCACCACATGAAAACACCATCAATTAAAAACTAGAACATAAAATATGAATTTTTTCAAATATATTATTGTTGTTACCACATCCCATATTTAAATTATTTTTCACCAATTTAAATCCCAACAATATTTAGTAAATACATTTATTAGATATAAAATCTTATTTTTTTAATTAGTAAAACCATAATATTTCATGTTCTTAATAAAAGTAGAGTATGTGTGAACCACCAACCTAGAACCAAGTCACTAAGATGAATCATAACACACCCTTGTAGATTCAGGATCTAGTAACTCTAACCACTAGATTCGGGTATGGAAACCACATACTAGGGATTTACCTAAGATAAAATTAGAGAAAAAATGATGAGAAGAAGAAGTGGATACCTAACCTTTGATTTCTAGATCGAACTCTTTAATAAACTAAGAGAAGAAGATCCTTGAGGAAAGGAATAACCAAAATAACCTGATTGAATCCTCAGGTTAAAGATTCCTATAAACAAAATAATGAATGAGTATTTTTAGGGGTAAACTAGGTTAAATATAGAATTTTCATAACACATTAATGGTGAACAAGGTTTGGTGACATAGTTTGGAAAATTGTGTGTAAATTATGTGAATTGACATTATCTAAAAATTAGGTGTGAATTCATGGATACCACATGGTTCTTATAAACAATTCTCTAACCATGAACCTAACCAGACACCCCCAGATACACCCACATGGTTTCCTAGGATAACTATTGGTTTTACCTAACCATGTTCCAATCATGATCCATCAATAATACCTCTAAAACTACATAAATATCTCTAAAACTTTGTGAAAACAACACTCACATTTTAATAACATAAAATAGTGTAAAAAAACTAGTATATCCCATAACTAGGGGTGCTACATTATCCTCACAATTTGTATTTATTTCCTTGTAAATATAGAATTTAGTGGTGTGTAGACATAAGGTTAAACTATTATTCCAACATAATAGTATGTAATGTCTGTAATTCTTAAAATATTTCTTGATTCTAGAACAACAAAAATACCAATGGTACACATTTACCTATAATGATATTATCATTCCAATCCCAAGATATGAAAGACAGTGATAACTGATTGGTATAATCTCCTCAAAGAGTGACATGAAAATACCAATACGTAATCTAAATTTGACTCACACTCCGACCCCAAGGAGATAAGATAATGGAATAAACTATATTAAATCAGGAATGAAATGTTATTGAATAAACAACACCACATATATGGTCAAGAATCTCAAATAGTACCACCCACTAAGGAACTAAATTTCATCACTTGCCCAGCTGACAGGTCTTTAAGCTTGATAATACACAAATAATTCATGGTCCTTCATTATAAATACTAGAATACAATGACAAACCAACTCATAACACCAAAAAACAATACAAAATATGGTGTGATGGTCTAAATAGGGTCATATAGGGCATCTATAGATAAATATAAACCTATGAAATTTTTACGTAAGGTAAGAGATACTACCTTAAACCTCTGAAGTTCATCGCACTCTTCCTCTAGAACTAAATATTTCCTTATATTACCCTTCGATATAAGGCAGTATCTTATAATAAAATATAAACCAGGACCCAAAGTTAAGATTATTACCCAGTAACCCATAAAGTAAACTATGTCTCAATAAAATACAATGATGATTAAAACATGATGCAAGGTTAACAATACCTGAACATACCTCACTACCCAACCTTTAAAAACATCATCCCCAAAATAGGAATGAAAAGTATCAACTCAAATAGTTAGAAAAGTACCATCTCAATGATATCATGCTTTTAAATAAGTTTTTTTTCAAAATTCAATGATAATTTACCCTCATTTATATAAGAGTATAGGTAATAGTCGCAACATATCCACCAGTTGATGTTCAACGTTCACTGCCTTGTGTATTATCCCATTATCTTAATGGACATTCCACTTAAATTTTTCCCATCATATGGATGAACCATAATTACATTCAAATACACAATAGAGAATTTTTGTCCCCCTCTATACACCCTGATACTACTCCCACCATTGAGTTTTAACCTAATCGTAAGAGAATAAAAATTCAACCACTAATTTTCCTTGGACGTTTTCACCCATGTTAGGATTTAGAGCCACCTTAAAAAATCATAACATCAACCTAGTTCAAATGACCAAATTTCATGTTTGTGATTTGATGTATAAATCAACCATTACCCAAAATTTTATTAACCCGTCACTCAGAGACTTGTGAGATAATACAAACACCATCCAAATGATCATGAACCATGAGACCTAGTCAAAGTGGTACTTGGTAATACCATACATTAGAAGGTATGAACAAGGAATTTGAAATAACCCACTAAGCATAGCCGGTAATATTACTCAAGGTATCTAAGAAAATATATTACTCCTTACTAAATCTAGGGATAATATCATGTTTTTATCTATACTCAATAAAACTTTAAATAAGGTTTCCTATTTTTAAACCATTACTAGAGAACCATACCTAAATTATAAATTTGATCTAGGTTGGTTCCTAAAAATTAATTTGAACTTCGTCACTCAATTTCCTTGATCAGACCCATAGTTCACTCAGTTCTGCTAGTGACTGACAATAAATAATTCCCAACACTACACATAAAGACTCAGAACCTTCCAAATTCACATATCATCCTCATTAAAAATATTTAAAATCATTTAGATGATGCAAGACTAACTCATCGAGTGTAGAAATCAATATGAAATTGAATGTTTATAATCACTTTATTCCTAAAATTACATAAAATACACTTATAATATAATGAATTACAGCCAAACCAAACTATTTAATTATTAATTGATCATGGTTTAAAATCAAAATAATATCTCCCTTACTCATATTACATCTACTTCATAATAATAACAATATCCTACATAGAAAGGGTTACAACATCACCACAATCCATTTTTTTATTTTATTGAAAATTCACTTTGAGGGTAAGTGAGAACCTACAAACCAATCCATCTGCATCAAGTCACACCCTCACAAAGCCCACATTACAGAATTAAAATATCAAAATGATAAAACAAAACCAAATAATCACACCAAGACCCTCATCATGAACCTGTTTCAAAATTCAAACCATCATCATCACAAATCACACGAGCTGATAGAGGAAACTACATCGACTACATCTGTCTACACTGTGTCACTATCATCTCATCCACCACAAAAATCCGCAAGAAACAGCAAAACACTCCGATAAAGACATAGCATCATCAAGTACTACATCCTCCATGCCTTGGCACTACCTGAATTTTCACTGAATACCACAAGTAATGTCCAACCGGTGATTCAAACTTCAACCTCTCCATCATCAAATCACGAAATCACCGGCGAAGAACAAACCCAATCCATCGATATGAAATACAAAAAAAAAGTATAGCTACAACAAACATTGAGGATGAAGAAGTTCGCGACTCTTATATAGTCATCGACCAAACAAGCATCACATGCAAAAGCCTCTTGAATCTACTGTTGTAGGCCGACAAGGAGATAAATGAGGGAGAAAGAAGCCATGTGAGATCTTGTAGCAGAATAGTATCCACGAAGAAGCTCGTCCTCTCACAAAACCACTAACCTTGACTGTCGAATCAACCATGAACACAGTTGATCTCCTAGGACACCACCACAATATAACCTACACATCCCAACCCTCCTTAAGAAAACTAGCACACCAGACCAAAGTGGGGTCAGAAATGAGGTAACCAGAAGGGAAGAGCATAGGAAAATGGATGGGGATTCAATAGGGTGATAGGACTATATACTAAGGAGCAAGAGATCAGGGGAAGAAAGGAACAAAATAAGAGAAATTATTACTGAAAAAACATATATGAGAAAGAGTGGAAAGATCCCTGGATCCAGAAGGGATATTCAGGGAGAGGAAGAAACCTAGTGACAGATCTGAAGCCAGATGCAAAATCTCTGTGCACTAGATCTTACCCCGAGGTCACTGCACGAAGAAGTGAAGAATACACAATCCGAAGAGGGAATGGCAAGAGATGATAGTTTGAAAATATAGGCCACAACTCTGAGACACGTGACGATAAAGAGGGAGCGCGGGAAGGAACATGGAAAGGAGGAAGCCGACGAGGAGGAACGGAGCGAGCGGGAGGACACTACATAATAGGGGAAGAAAACCCTAAAAGAAGAGGAATACACAACCAATACCTTAATTTTTCAAGAATATATCTTTTTATATCTTCCCAAGAATTAAAAATCACAATTTTTTATTCCAAGATTCCATCAAGCTTTCCATCCACCATTTCACCATGTCACAACTTCTCTAGAAAGAACATGAAAAAATTTCTACTTCCCAGAATTATTATAAAGTTCCTAATAATAATTTTTCCTTCAAAAAATCTATTTAAAGAAACTATTTTAACTATTTATGCATTTTTTGCTCCAAAAAAACCATTTCCAAATATTTTTTATAAAATCAATTTAAAAAGAGGCATGAAAAAATGCTATTTTGTGAAACAAAACTTGCTAAAAATTGGAAAATTGTATATTTAGAAACAATAAAAGGTTTCTTTTTAGAAATTAGTTTCCCCAATGGCCATTTAAAGACACTTTTTTAAAAAAGGGTATTTAAATATTTTATCAAGAAAAAAATACCTATAAAGTTTCATAAAACATTCTATAAAATCCTTTTATAAAATCTATTTTAAAGCAATTTTTTTTCAAAATGAAACCTATGAATGGAATTCATAGATTTGAAAACCTATTTGTCATCAGAACATGGATCATTAAACTAGATCACTTAAACATTACCAAAAAAACATTCAACCCCCAATAATCAACACTAGATCAATATGTATTGATCTTTTAATACACATGAAAAGGTTTATATATTTTTTATCAACACATGATAAATAAACAATTTTAATACAATGAATAGTTACTTCATGTTCTAGAAAACATAACCATGTGAAATTATTTCCAACCAATAAGAAAACGGTCTATGAGACACATGTTCTACTACCATATTTCAAGCCATTATATTCTATGTTTAAATTTTTCAGCAAAAATATTGTGTTGCTAAATAGGAATGCTCAATTAATTTAAAAATTAAAATTTAAAAATTGATATGTCAAAAATTTTAGCATTATTTCTTGTCTAATAACCTAAAAAACAAAATAATTGCAATATGTATTAAATATTACAATAGGATATCCATTTCTATCATATTCAAAATTTTATATTTTATTTTACTCATTATACTAAACATGATTCACTAACCATGTACATGGATTAGAATAACATGATATTCATTTAAATATATTATAAATTGACTAAGGAAATAATAAGTCAATGTTATATCATGCACTTTGTCTAATCATAGCTGATATTCACTAAAATTTGAAATCATTAAATTTAAATCAACGCATAGCATGTCATGAAAATAAAAAAAATGTTAGACTAAATAAAATCACTCAAAAATGTGTGAAGGTGGTATAGAAAAAGAAACAATATATAATCAATCAATATAATAAATATAAAATTATGATTTTTGAGTACTTATTCTAAAGTTGTTTACATTTTCTTAAAATAGCATGGATTTCAATTACCATTTATTCAATTATTGCAAATTAGATCTAATAATAGTTTAAGTTCCAATTCCATACCAATTTAATGTTCCTTTAAATAATAAAACATATGGAATAAAAAACATAAATAAATATTTGTAATAATTCATAGACAATAAAAATCCAAATTTTATTTATCAATGTTATGAAAATCATTTTTTTGAAACTCTTAATTTCATCCATAGGCATAATCACTCATTTTAGTAAGCAAGGTTATCATGCTTCTATTTACTAAATAAAAAGAAAAAAATATCACATGAATGATGAAATCCTATAGGTAAGTCTATTTACTAATAAATAATCCCCAATTATCATCGGTTAAACTCATGATGATGAGTTGATGACAAAGCTAGATGTTCTTTATAACAATATTAGTACTTGAACCACCCTGGTAACTTGAATATTAACATAAATAGGTTAGTGTTCCTTTCATGATCTATATTTTAATTCTTAATAGATCTTATCCCCATATAAAACATCCCAACTAATAAAGCATACCAAAACTGATACCATATATAACATCCTGAATAGAACCATTATCTTGGAAGGGATCAGGATTCCAATAATGTTATGTGACATTCCCTAAACACCAAAGGTTTCCAATAAATATCTAGGGTTTTGTAATATCATGGGGAAAAGTTTACCCTTATATATATAACACCACCTACAATAGAAAAACTACAAAGGCATAAAAACATGATGCATATATAAATACAGGACCAAAATCCAATATATAAATCCAATACATAATTATTAAAGTATAGAATAAACTAATAATCCAGGACTATAAAAATAAAGGACCCAAAAAGAAAGACAATTTTTCCATATGAAATGATCCCAAGATCCACATGAAAACTACAACTAAGCTCCCAGATCTATCTGGTTCAACATAATCAACATATCCCACTAGCATGTAAGAGTTCCACCCCTTACTTGTATCATAAATAAAAATGGTTTAATATGCATCAAGATGTCTGTGTAGGGGGTGACTAGATCAAATTAGTAGGAAATCAACTAGAATATTCCCACATATTCCACTTAAACAAGAATATGTTAGCTCATATCTATGTAAAATATGATATAAGGATAATACAATTAGTAATACAAACAAACTATATAAGAAACTCACACCAAAATCAACTTTTCCATTAAAATACATATTTTTCAAAAAACTACCCACACATTCCATGAAGTCACGCACCAAATGAATTCATCATTATTCCTATGAACTAGTTCATCACTTGGAGGTGTAATAATTTTCCAATTCCATTTATATTTTTCACCAGCAGCCAAGTTTGATACCAAAAAGGCCTAATACAATACATCATGAACACACGCCAACCCTTGAAATCCATATTTCCCCCAAATCATCAGAGAATCCAAGTACATGTCAATAAGGCCCCAACTATATGAATTCACAGACTCACAAAAACCCATTCCCAAATAATTTTACCATATTACAACATCATCATTCTCAAAACCAAATCATCAATTCAGCATTTTTAAATTATTTTGTGGTCATTTCCTACAACCCATATTTAAAACCATTTCCCTTCAATAGAAAACTCAACCAATATTTAATCAAGATATTTAGTAGACATCAAAGAAACTATTTTAATTAATATAACCAAAATATTTTATGTTCTTAATAAAATTATAGTAAGTTTGAATCCACCGACCATGATACATGTTTCCATGATGAAACCACAACGTACCCTTATAGATTCATTCTTTAGAAACCTTCCTATGATGATCCATCACAAAATCCCCATCAAAATATAGCCTAAGGACTAGATTTGGGAATGGAAGCCTAGGGATATGGTTTCCTCAAATATAAAATGACATAAAAATAGTGGAAAGAAGAAGAAGAAGCCTTACCTTCATTTTCTTGTTCAAATGCTTTATGAATCCCAGAAAATATTCTCTAAGAGGAACAGAATCTCCAAAATAACCTAACAAAGCCCTCTAGTTTGAGATCCCTAGCCACATAATTAAGAATGATAATTTCAATGGATAACCAAGTTAAAAATATAATTTTTTAAACACTTTAATGACTTACATGATTTTTCCACAGGGTTTATAAAACCATGCATAGACTATGTGAATCATCAATATCCAAAAACCAGATGTTTCTACACTATTACTGCAAACTTCTTCCAAATTGTGTGCCAATAGTGTGCCTTCCTAGACACCCACAAACACAGTTATATAGTTAACTAGGAGAACCTTACAATTTTTCTTAATAATTCACCAACCATTCTCCCTCTATAATTCCTCCAAAACTTCTAAAAACTATCAAAAAGTTCCTAAAACCATCAATAACATTTCCAAAACTTAAAAAAATGTGAAAAAAAGTATTATATCCTCAGATTGAGGGCTCTACATCAACATTCAATAATGTAATTATAAGAATGAAAGTGAATCATAAATAGATCATAGATTATATTTTTGAACCTTTCCCAACCCAATTATCCTATTATAATAATTTTATTATTTTTAAATCAATAAATAAAACATTTTCTAACATTAAATATCCATAAAGTCATTTTTAGGATTATTAAAATAATTTTAATTTAAAAAATCAAGGTAAAAAATGATTTTGAATCTAAACACTTACATCATCACATATCCTTCATAATTATCTATAAAATTATTGGAACATTATAATTCATCCAAAATTCATTACTTTTAATTTTGTTAAAGTCATTTAGATGATTTTTTATTTTCTTGCATAAGCAATAAATCAATGCTACATAAACATTTAAAATAATTCTATTATTATTTAAAATAAAAAAAAATACCAACATAAATTTAATTTATTAGAAATAAATATTAAGATATTGAACCATTTATAATGTATTTTTATCATTATCAATATATTGATAAAGTATTAAGTGAGTGAGAGTGAGATTTTTGAAATATTAATATTATAATATAAAACACTGTCATAATCAAAGAAAACCACACCATAAGGATAAATTTTCAAATATAGGATAATTTAGGGTTGAAATACACTCATCCAATCAAATTTAGACAAGTTTTAGTGATATTTTTGGTCATATCTCTTAGTTTAACCCCCTCATTAACTCTGTTAACCCATACTGTGGTGTCTAATTGTAACTATTCTTTACGACCACAAATTAAATGGACCTTATTACATAATTTGAATATTCTGATTTCAAATATGGAATCCATTTTATAAGATTAAATTTCAATAAATAGTAATAATTTCTTTTAATATAATTATGTAAAGTGCAACGAAAAACTATTTTTAGAAACACACATCTTTTAACCGTAAAAATGATTTCAAACCAAAATAACGTATGGAAATGATCCCCATGAAATTTATTAGTTTATAACTAATAAAAGGAAATTTATGTTAATTTAAAAACCAATCCAAAAATAAATGTAACCTTGTAATGAATAAATCAAATAAAAGGATTAAAAATAGTTCTTCTGTTAAAATAAAACATCACTTGAGATCTAAAATGTCATACATGGGTTTCCAAATTCAAAATAATATTTTAAAATGTTTTATTTTAATCCATAAATTTATATTTGTTCTATAAAAAAATTTTC
Organism: Viscum album; assembly: GCA_963277665.1. Lineage (NCBI taxonomy): Eukaryota > Viridiplantae > Streptophyta > Magnoliopsida > Santalales > Viscaceae > Viscum > Viscum album. Next base: position 1,259,958,008 of record OY728161.1, read on the forward strand.
ATAAAATTTTAAGTCATTATTATATCATAATTATGAAATAAAAGTGATAGTATTTGTTAAAAAAATATTTTCACTATTCACCTAAAAATCAATTGTTCCTAAAAAATTCAAAAAATTAAATGTAAGATAATTTTGACATGATGAATTCAAAACTGAAGTTAATTTTTATCAAATTCAAAATCTAAAATTTATAAAATTATCTTTTAAAAGAAAATAAAAATTAAATATAGAAACTGCTTTTATAATAGAATGTCCCTTTTAAATATTAAGTGTTCTTAAATTTATTTCATATCAATTACCAATGAGTTTTATATTTTTGTTTTCAAATTATATATTCATAATTTATTGATGTTTACCATGAATTTTATTAAATTATCATTCATTTTAGTTCATTTTTTCATGTAATATAAGCTATTGAACATGGTATTATTTGAAAGAAAATACATTATACAATATCGTGGTGTTACACCTAAGGCCTTAGATGTGGTGGGGGAGAATATATGAAACAATATGATACTTATTATAATCGTACTTATCATTTGTAATATCATAATAAATACAATATCAATTGATAATGTAATTCAAATCAGAGGTATTTCTCTCACCTCTAAATGAAGGTGTTGTATATTTTTAAAATTGGTAAATGTGTATCATATGTTTACCAAAGTTATATGGTTAGATGGGATGTGGAACTAATTCCTAAATAACATGTATTTTCTTTTCGGTTTAGATTCTTTTTAGATGCTTTTGGATTTATGGTTTCATCATAAGACTGACTAACATAAAAGTGCCATGTGTATATTTATATTTGAATTAATATATTAGATGATATGGATTTGATGATTGAAAGTTGATTAAATGAAGTATTACGTGGGGATATTTATATTTCATTGGAATTAATTTTTTAACTCTTTATCAAGGGGTTTGGGATATTATTGTTGAAATTAAAGATGATATCCTGGAAAGATTTATACACCAGTTACAGATGGAGCTTCTATGGATGGAGAATTATAGGTAGAGTATTTACAGATAGTGATGACTCTTTTACTAGATTCCATTTTAAAGGTATAAATTAAACAAAAAAATTCATCTCACAATGGTTTTATGGCTAGGGTAGAGGTAGTTCATGATTATCAAGGTTTGATTATACTCGCTTTTGTGGAACATTTTGTACATGGAACTTCTATACTAACTAAGGTGATAGCTCTCTTCCTTATCCTAAATATATTAAATGAGAATAATATTTCAATTGTAGGTATTTAACTCTATGTATTTTTCATTGTTAAATTTGTGATTTAAACAAAAAAACCCACAAGTAAGACAGGTATCTAATGCGAGAATGTGTGTCCAAGGTAGAATAGGGTGCATCTATAACTCATACCTGTAGAGAAGACAGTATGTTAGAAGGTCCTCTGGAACTACATGTTAAATTGATTAGTTGGGTGGAGATCATTTCATCACCTATAATTCTACCTTCAACATGAAAATGGTTTTCTAGTGCTAATGTATCGGGTATGTATTTAATCCATCCACATTAATATTCTACCTTTTATGGTTACTTTCACTTTATTTTATGTTGATCCATTTGAAATTTCAATAAAAATTTGTTTTATAAAAAAATCTCAAAAAAATGAGAAAATAAAATATGAGATAAATAGATTTTACAATATAATAAACTTATAATAATATAGTCGAATAATAGAGAAGATTACTCAATAAAAAGATTATATATTCAAGAAAACCCTTACCTCATATTCCTACTTGGTTAGACGCACTATAACATCATGTATAATCAATTTCGAGTTACTATTCATCTATATCAGAACCATATTAATATTAATTTTACTTAATAATATTCATTTATAATTTATTATAACCCATTTATTAGTTATTAATTATTAAAATATTTTACCGGGTGTTAATTGTTTAGTTTATTTCATGCCTTCTTTGATGTGGTGGTTACAATCCTTACATCTTCCTCAGTTGGTCATCACCACTGTAATGATCATGAAGATTATATATGTGTGTTTAATATATTTTTATATTTTTATTATTTTTTCATTCATGTTATAGTTATGGTTTATAAATAAATGTTAGAAATTTTCATGAATATTAAATTAATAAAAGAATTGGTTTTATTAATTAATATACTTAAATATATTACCAATTTGGAATTATAAACATATCATAAATTCATAATTATTACAACATATTACCATAATATATGTTTTATTAATTATTCATGATATAAACGTTATAACATCATTAATTTATGTGATAAAATTGACCCAAATAAGAACAAATTATAACAATTGAATAAGTAAGAACATGTTACTAAATCATTATCCATTACATGGGAAATACCCTCTATATGAGTATTGTACTAGGGTTCAAATTGGTGATGGAGATGATGAACTAGGGTGTGGATATTTAGATCTTTATTTTGGAATACTCAATATTTTCATGGTTTCTCATCCCACTCATTCTCTCCTTTTAGGTTCCTTTAATTATCTATTGTCTTCTTTTACTGTGAATTTTTCCTAGGGGTATTATTATGAGTTCCTAGATTCCCCATTTCAAGATATATTCCTAGTATTTAGGTTAATAAAAAGGTTTCAATATTTCTCAAAGTATTTATAGTGGTGGAACTTTCTTCTCCTGAATTTTATAATTCTTTGCCTCCCACAAACTCTCTTTGGTTGTGAAGTTTTATAAGAGGTGACCCTAGGTAATTTATTTCAACAAGCATGTTAACTTTTAGTGGGTCTTGAAGAATCAATCCATTATAGCTATATTTAGTGTCTTTATATTCTTGATAAGGTTACAAGATAAGGTATATTTGGATTTATCTTTTTCTAGGTATGCTCGTTCTTATTATTATTATTACAATTTTTCCACTACTGGTGGAACCTAGTTATTTACTCTTGGTATAACTCTCTTTTATTAGCTATTAAGAATTGGATTCCTAGATTGAATACTCCATTCCAAAATCCTATGGTTCAAAAACTATGCATTGACATTATTAGTATTTTTTTCCATCGATTATAATATTATTAAAGGGAAATATCCTATTCATGCTCATTTATTTGTGAAGTTCAATTTTTTTCAAGAAACTTTAAAAGTATATTTGGTTCACTGTAGATGAAGATTTCGGGGTTAAGAAACTTATTTTTTATAAAACCCAAGTAAATTTTGTCTCTTCTTGTTTATTTTAAGGTTATTATTTACTGATTTTTTTTAGAGTCTCGGTCTATGGGTAAATTCAAGGATTTAATAGGGTAGGCAATCCAGAATTAAGAATCAACTACAATGAATCTTGGAGCTGGTGACGAGCATCCGATTATGGTTGTCATCAAACTTAGTAAGAAATAATTTCATGTTGGCATTGAAGAAAGTATGAAATTATATCATGTGAACCAAACCTATGTTAATACTCAACTTGAGGAGGGATGTATGTGTTATACTTCTACTACTCAGTCATTGGATACCATGGAACTAATGGATCGTGCAGGGGAGGAATCCATAGAAATTAGTAAGGTTTCATCCCATGCTTTTTTGGTGAAATTAGTCTACTTCTAGCCTAGGATTTTGAATTTCCATCTTAGAGGTTGACCTTGGATCAAATGAGGTCTCCCAATTTTATTTTTACTACTAATTTGGTAAGTAACAAGTTTGATATAAATTATTCTAATACAAGTGACTCTGGTAACAATAGAAAGGATAAACTTAAAGAGTTAGAAGGAAGACATAAATGGAATAAGGAAAAATCTCCAGTTGATGTTAAGAAAAAGTTTTCTCTATTAGAGGTAAAATTAGTCTCTATGAAGGTTGGGAATGAGGAGCAGTGTGAAACAAATTAGTTTAAAGAAATAAAGTGAGTTAAAACATCACCTAAAGGAAATTTATAATTTTGATCCCCATTGTTTGACATTAATCAAACTATTTCAAAGTATTAATATATGTTTAAATGTTCACTTGAACATTTTTTTATGATTTTGAGTAATTTTGAAATATTATTATTTGATATGTTTCAGGTGTGTGGGTTCACACTTAACCTGAAAAAGTGAGTTCTTGAAAATATCAAAAAAACGAATTCAGAGTAAGAATATGTTATTGAATAGTTATAATATCACATTTAAAGAATATTAATTATTTAAATAAAATTTAATTAAATTGATAAATTATATTGAATAAGTGGTTGATAAAGAAGGTAAATAAAAATAATTAGGGATAGGATAACATTTATGTGGAAGACTTGATTAATTCTTCTATTAGAGAGCCTCTTGGTAATGGATGATTTGGGAATCCTTATGACCAGAATTTCTCAAAATGGGAGAGGGGTATTGTGGGTTATTTGGTAAGTTATTAAAGAGGAAACTAAACTAATGGTGTGATTTGAGGTGGGTAGGGGATATGTTCTTTTATTGGTAAGTTTGAATGGAAGTTCCCTAAATACCACTTCCTTAATGGGTAATTGATTCCATTTTACAATGAAAGTGGATATAAATTGTAAAATAATAGATATGGGTCGTGAATCCTCTCATACAAAAAAAAAATTAGATATTATTATAGATATTTTAGGACTTTACTCCTCAATTTAACCATTTTACTACATTTTACTCTTTACCATGGTAACTCACTTTTTCTCTTGGTAACTTGTTTTTTATCAAAAAAATGAAATTAAAATTATTAACTAAGTTTAAAATATCTATTATAAATATTAAATCCATTTTATTAAATTATATTTTTAAAAATTATAAAAAAATATTTTAAAATAGAAAAATGTATCACATAAACAATTATCAAAAATAGTTTTTAGCATACAAATACATGTATTCTTATTCATTTCCAAGTAATAATCATTAAATTTATGTTAATTTATTTTTTTATGTATATGAATAATAAATTTAATTAAAATAAATCTTTAATAGTTATGAATTTAATTAAATAATGTATAAATACACAACATATAGAAAAATAATTCTTTGAAAAATATCTCCTTTTAACATTAAGTGATTTTATTCCTAATTATTTATATTCTAATTATTAATTAAATTTTACTGATAAATATGTATTAAAATAATTATTTTATGTCAATAAATATATTAAAATCATTCTTTAAAAGTAATAAATTTAATAAAATTAACTTCTTTAAAGTCATTTTCAAATTAATTTGTATCATTTATTTTATTACAATGTGTATATTGTGTATATTAATTACACAAAAAAAATATAATATTTATAGAAAATTTGTGTCTAATATATTCCTAATATAAAATTATCAATATACATATCATATACATGTATACCTAATTTCCATATAATCCCAGTGACCATATATTTTCAACAACCATATAAAGATGGACATATAACCAATGATTATATATATCGATCGTATTGCATTCCTATATAACCTTGTATAATTCATTAAAAAAATTCATCGCATTATCTTATTTATTTTATCAAGATGTTATCATATTTCTAAAATGTTTTATTCTTCCCATGGTTTTCATCAGTGGTATGGTCTTCATGGAAGATTGAGATAATGATAATTTCAACCTTGTAGTGTTTTTTTACTCGTGGTTTTATTACATTTGTAATTTTCTTAATTATATTTCATTTTTTATCTTATAATATATTTAATTTTATATTATAATGTTTTAAATTTAATAAATAAATAATTGATCATTTTTTTAGTGTTTCATGTAAAATAATCTTTCCAATAAATGGGATTTATTAAATTGAATTTCATACTAAAAATATGGGGCCATGCATATAACCCAAATATCATATTCACATTAGGCATAAATAACTCTTCAAGAAATAACACTCAAGACCATAAACATCAATACTAAAGGTTAAACTATTTTAATAAAAGGATAATTCTTCAAGATACAAATAAATATTGAAAAAGATATATATTATCTTGCCTAGAATATATCTCGACACTCAAAATTTTCAAATCCATAATATTGTATATACATGAAATGATTAGAAGTTAAGATGAAAATAATTTAAAATGATGTTACTAGTATTAATAAATAATTATTTTAGTATCTTAGGGTATCATACAATGAAATTAAAGAGAGGAAATATCAAAATATCATTTAAAGGTTATAAGTAGAATTATAATGAAATACATATAATGAATTAAATACATAGGAAACTAAAATTTAAAATGGATTCTAAAAAATAAAATAAATAATTTTATAGGATGTGAAAACCACTTATCTCTTTATTAAATGTTTCAAAGTATCTATTAATTATTAATATATTCAGTGAAAATGATAAGAAACTATAAATCTCATAGTCACCATGCCTTTGAAAACAAAAACAAATAAACTTGAAATGAAGAACGTGTACCTTAAATTTGAATTTTCTATTGTAGTTTACTTTGATATTTTCTTGATGAGGATAACAAGAAATATATTTAAAACTCTTCCATATATGGTATATCCATGGTTTGTACTGAATCACCCTAACAGTTTGGGAAGGACCCTTCAACCTTCATGATATGCTAGTATCTCAACATATAGATAAAGGAGGAAGAAATCTTTGGGGGGGAGAGAGTAGTGGATAATCGATTCATCAAGTAGTTATCTCCCAATACTCATGGAAAATACTATATCATATATCTATTGGGATGTTCCTAATTTATTATAGTATTTACTCAAGTATTGTGAAATGCATGAGAAAAGATTAGATCATTCATGAATTCAACCCATGAATGTATTCACTCGGGTATTATGTTTAATTAATAATATCTTATTAGTTAGGGAGATTTGAATCTTAACCTTATAATTATCCACTACCTTAATTGAATCGTAGTAGTGGAAAATGAATTTTACCCTATGATTCATGGCACTAAAATTCCCCCATGTTGTAGAATACGACATTCTTGACTCTCTGAGTATAGAATTTTCATATTGATAAACACATGACATGTCATTCATATTAGTGGATGAGCACATCTCATTCCCCTCACCCAAGTATATAATCACGTCATATGAACTATATACCCCACAATGAATTTTTTTATTTTATTAAAAATACACTATGAGGGTAAGTGGTAACCTATATAACCATTCCTCCAGCATCGAGACACAACCTCACAAAACAGCCATTACAGAGTTCAAATTTCAAAATAAAAAACACAACCATTCATCATGACTTGAAGGTCAGATTCAACCTGTTTCAAATTCAAAAGATACCAACATGAAAAAACCACATATACTTTACAATGCCACTACCAAAAGAACCATTTCAAGTTTAAAAATCAAAAAGTAATAGACCATCATCACGTCGTTGTCATCATCACCTCAAGACGCACACACTGACACTAAAACCATCAGATAATTGAACCACCATAGACCCCCATCATCATCGAGAACATTTTCATCATCACCATAGAGCACCACCAGAATCTCCCTTGAAATACACCATCAGAGATGATCATCACCGAGGAGAAGTCATTGTCATCACCACCAAGAAGAAACTCATCTTCAACCTCATAATCAATGTCATCAAGCCACCAAATACGATGGAAGTATAAGCATAGAGTATACACCACAGTTAGAACATGCTAAAGCACTAAAAACCTCAGCACCAAACCAACTAAATTTTGGTGATGTCCAGCACCAAAATGCACTATCATGGTCGTGAACTGACCAAAAACCAATGATCCATCTGAGGAACCCATCACTGTAGACTTCAGCCTCATGCCACCGAAGACCACTAAGAAAAACCAACACCACACCAAGAAAAATATAGGAAACTAGGGGATAAAACTCTAAAAAACATACATTCAAAGAAATAACCCAAAACCAGATGAAAACAAAATAAGGGAGAAATGAGACTAAAACCCTAAAAAGAGACCAGGACTAATCCAAAAATCACCACTACGAGGGGATGAAACCCATGAAATAAACATTGGGATGAAACCCTAAATGAAGAATATTAGAGATGTCAAGAGGCCCCCACCCTCCAAACCACTAACCCAAAAGCCTCAGTGTTCCCTTCACTCTAGATCTAACCTAGATAGGAGTCGTGGAGCTCAAGGCCAAAGAAAAGTAAGACAGTGAGATAAGGCCTTCACGGAGCCAAGGGAGGTGAAATAGGGAAAGGATAGAACCTTGAGAGACAAAATACAATAAAAATTAGTGAATAGAGAAGAGAATAATGAAAAGTGGAGCAGAAGAATGCTGTTGGGGAGAAACCCTAGGATGAGGAAGATGGCGAGTTGAGTTGAGAGCCCGAGAGCAGCACTGGAGAATGAGGCTCTATTATAAACTATCTAATTATGGACATAATTTTCCTTAGTTTATCTTAATTAAGGTTCCACATTTCATAATCATCATATAAGAGAAAAAATATCATCATGATTAAGATCCAACTAATGACACGATCAATAACATACCAAACAACCCCCTAATTAGCTAAGCCTCTGGTCTAATATATTAAAGGTGTCAAATTATAAAGGTTATACTACTGAGTATCTCACTTAACCTAAGGTTTGGAGATTCAATATAAAACATACACCCCTAGTATACCAAATACATAGTGTATGACACTCCATGTGGTGTATACATGGTGGGTCATCCAACGCATGCCTTGTGAGCATATTCTGCATCTTGATACAATAATCCTACTCATTCTAAATATAGTATTTAATAATAACCATTAATAATTAATGGTGAACATCATTTAGGGTTAACTAAAATTCATAATTTGATAGGTCATTCATCATTTCACTAAATGATATATATATATAACCAATTTGAAAGAATGAAGAAGTGGATATAGCCTTATGTATAACATAATACATTTTATATTCTTAAACTATTTAAGAATATTTTAACAAAACCATACATAATTTCATGTATAGCATATCACATGTGATATACTTCCAAATCAATATTATGTTTACTATACATTTAGGTTTTTGTTAAACTCATTACATCTATATAATTTTTTTAACATATCTATGTGACCACTTGATAACCCCCACCCCCCACCCCCCCACACACAAACTAAACCCCATTAGTGAGTAACATATATCAAAAAATCCATTTTGAATAATGGTGAGACTTAGGAATCATATTCCTATTGTTCAACTATTATAAAAAGTATTCAAACTCCTTTACTTCATAACATGATTTGTTAAGATGTTAATCATTTCTATTGTCTACTTAGAATTATTTCTTAGATATTCATCATCATTATCCTTGAAATATTTTCTATCAAAAAATTTCCTTGAACTATATTTTTAATTAATGTAACTATTTATATTAATATATTACCATCATACCTTGAACCCTTTAGGATATTAATTAACTTTCACTTTGTACTTTGGTTGGTATAAACCTTTATTTTTTTAACTTAAAACTTATCTAAGTCTAATCATACTCTCACTATATTCTTATAAACTATATTCTATTCATAATATCATGATAATATACATAAAATCCTTTGCATTTAAGAAATAACACCTATTTTATTTAGTGGGGATATTTAATAAATAAAATATCATTTCTATGTAATATAGTTTATTATATGTGTTTGGTGTATTTTTTTAAAAGAAGATGATTCTTTTCAGATGTGTTATAGAATTTATACCATTCAAAATAATGTGTATTAAAATAAACATCTCATTTTATTGATAACAAAAAAATAAAAATAAAAACTACTTATCATATAATAAATAAATGCAATTAAAATAACACAATCTTTATTCTTTCTAATTGGGTGTTATGTAATCCATTACATCCAAAACAATGATGTAGCAACCCCTTTCTTCACCAGTTGAATTCATAACTTAAGATCTCATATCCAATATTTCATCAATTATGAACTCCAATATGTTTACAACATTTTTGTAACAAAAGTTCAGTGTCATATACCCTTTATAATAGAAAAATTTAATTTTATAACATTAATACATGATATGGTCTCCCTATAGAATTTATTGAAACACTACAAAAATATCGGTTATTTGTGACATATTTCCATAAAAAAGTTTTTTTTTATGAAAATATGTTATGAATAATATTTCATAGAAAATTAAATTGAATGTACAACTATTTGTAATGGACAGTCACAATTATGACTAGACCAACACTATTTACAATTGAATTAAAATTCTATCTCAAATAGTTTTTGAAACACTTTTTGTGATGGAATATCAATTCTATCATAATAACTTATTTTCAATTGATGTGAAATTTCTTCTCAAAAAGTGTAAATAAATAAATAAAATAAATACATATAATAAATTATAAATTATTTGCAAGAGATCAGTGGATGTGGAAAATACAAAGAAAACACCCAATGCATACATACAGGAATCTAAGGATACTTGAACTCAAGACCTCCTTAACACCACACAAGGCCTAATACAACAGAGTTATGCCCTGGGGTTATAATAAATTATAAATTATTATTCATTAATTAACTAATTAACTAAAAATATTTAATAAAAATTCATGATAATTAAACCATAATAAAATATATATATATATATATATATATATAATTAAGAACAATTTAAAAAATATTTTAAAAAATAATGAGACAATAAAAAAACCGTTAATAAAATAATTATTGATTAAAAAATAAACAAAACCCCATTAAATAAATATTAATAAAAATATATATATATTTGAGAGATTTTGGAGGTGTTTGAAGGTGTGGAAATAAGAGATGGGGTGAGGTAGGGGTTCTGCTATATTTATAGTTGATTTTTCTGAAATGGAATTTTTTTGATAAAAAATTATATCACAAAAAATATATCGTTTGAAATATTTATAATGGAATGGTTATCCATTACAAAAAATATATTCATTTTCTTGTCTATTTTAAATGTATTTTATTAATTATTTGAAATTTATTTGCAATGAAATCACAAAATGTAATGACCCCAACCCCAGTAGCCTAGAGCCAGTACCTTACATTATTACATAGGCATAGATATAAGATTAAAATACCAAAGAAATGATCCTTTTAGTAGTTTTGAAATCCAGATTACATACATAAGCTTTACATTATATCATGAAATGAAAAAAAACATAGTAAAACTTTTTAAAACACTCTTATTCCCTTTTCTTATCCCTTAAATTCAGTTATAATATACATCTTTGAATCCTGGGGAAAAATAAAAAATAATAAATGGGTGAGCTCAGATGCTCAATAAGGGTAAATAATACAACATAAGATATCGTAAATAAGCATAAACTTTTAAGGAAAAATATATAACTGAAACACAAGACTTTTAAACATAATATTGATCATAATATGAAAATAATAAATCAAATAATTCTATATAAACATTCACATGGATATTATACTAGTTGAATAATCACATTTAATATCAATAAATAATCTCATAATGAGGGAATGCATAATGTCATACATCATAAACATACCGTCAAGGCTTCATCCAAGACACCATCCATACATAAACTGGTAAAAACCCAAACTAATTTGTCTCATGAAACCTACCAATTAATCAAGGGGATATATCAGGACCCACTCGTCACTTAGTATGTCCAATTCATTTCTCATATGGAACTGTTGAAACAAAAACAACATAAACATTCGTATTAAAACTAGCATATGAAATGTTAATACATTAACCATAACCCATTAATGGTATCAAAATAGAACATCCACATTCAAACATATCATAAACCATTCAATAAAATATGGTAGATTATATCATAAGAAGTAAACCTCCAATAAAACATAAGATTCAACTAGGGATGTTTACATAGATGAAAATACCCTACTAAATCATTATAAATATCTTGAGAAAAATACCCTTTTCTTTTAAATAATTTATTTATAAGCAGTGCATTTATAGAAGAAAAAAAATTATTTAAGAAGAAATTTTTAAACAAGAAAAATAATATTCAAAATATCAAGTTATATTTATGGTGTTGAAATCCACTCATGCAATATAAGTTAAAAATAAACATTCATTCCTTATTTTTGTCGAAAAGGTTATAAATTACCTTGTTTGTAAAATGAAAAAAGATTCATTTCAAACCATTTTATAAAAATTAAAACATCTATAGAAGACTTCAATAATTTTGATGAAAAAATTCGTTTTCAATTAAAACTTAGTATTTTTCATTATTCATCAAAACATTGAACTTATCAAAATTATACCAAATAAAAGTAAATTTTTATATTTTGATTTAAAATAATAAGTTTATTTTTTTCAAATAAAATATATAAAATTGTAAAAATTTGGATTTAATATCGGTTCTCCATTAAAAGGTGGTAAAACTACCTTTAGAAAAATATAGCATTTTAATGCATAAAATTGCATTAATTCTTATCCTATGCCTTTAAAATAATTTGGTTAAATTTAAAAACATTTGATAGATATATAATATTTAAATTTCATAATTTGGGTAATACTATTAATTATCACTGATGTAATGTCTAGGTTATAATGATCGTGTTAAAATAATGATATTTAATTATATATCATTGTTCATTTAAACATAGTGTTGTGTGCAACGTAAGATACCAAAGAGATTAAATTTAAAAAGATAAATATCATATAATCTTTGGGTTTTACATTTTCCCCTCCTTCAATAAATTTCATCCACACAATTTAAACTCGGGATCAAAAATTATGGGTTCATCTTTTCAAAATATCATTGATGAAATCCAACATCAGAAAAGGATTAATGATACCTCCATTTTAAAATAAATAAAGGTAAGTATGAAGGTCACTAGTGATAACACATAATAGGGTCCCATGTAGGAAGACATATACATTTAAGATAAATTTAACCATCATGTTCTAATCAAGAGTGATATAGAACATGGTCAGGAGAAAGTTAATAATCATAAAGCTATAAACCTACGATGATCTAAGGGACCATTTGATTCATCAGAAAATAAGGTACTAGGATAAAGTTTTTCTCCCAAAACCATTTTTTATAGTTGATTAATTATTTCACTCTATAATAATATATGTAAATATTCATTTCTATAAACATGATATTATACTTTGGTTGTGCCTTGAACTATTTCCACTTCTTTTCTTAGCATAGGTTTCATCACACGGTGAAGTAATAAAAAAATTTATAAAACCTCATCCAAATATCATCTTAAACAATTTCACAAATGGTTAATTTTTTCAAAATATTATGATCCCAAACTTTATAAAGAAGATAACTATATTTCCAAAATAAACATAACAGCTGATTTTCCCCAGACAGCATAATGCAGATATTTTTGTCACATACCAAATATATGAATACCTTAATCACATTAAAACCTTAATAAAAACATGCATGATTCCAAATACATAAAGAATAAGTACTTTAGTATATTATTTATATATCTCATGATTCTTATAAACAAAATATAATAACATAATTCTTAGATAAAAAAACAAAAATACATTAATTGTTCCACTTTGGTTGTAGTAACAACATAATATTGACCTTGATCCCTTTTATTTTTCTGAGATATATTTCCTTGACATTTAGGATATTCATTTGTGTAGTTCCCCATATCATTACAATTGAAACATTTCACATTGAAATCTTCTTTATTTCCCATATAATCATGATCATGGTGACCTTTATCTCCATACTTGTAATAAACTCTCATTTCTTTCAAGTAAGTATCTGGGTGTTTCTTCCAACAATTATCAGATAAGGGAAAATAATTATTTCCATTTTTCCCTTTATCTATCTCTTACTCCACCATTCTCTCCACTTATTTTTTTATGGTTATCTTGTGGATAAATAATTCCCCTTTAATCATTTTTTATGTCTAGACACTAGTTACGAGGACATGGGGATCATGAACTCCCTTTGGTCCATGTTAAAGTTAAATTAGGTTCTGTTTTATCGGGTTATCTAGGCTATTTCTTGATAGGTTCTTCTTCAAATTCCTCTCCCATTAAAGACACCACCAAGAGGAATTTTTATTAGAATCAGTTATTACCAGTTGTAAGTAATTGTGGTACCTTATAAATAGTGTGACATTGTCTTAATTCATGTAGAATCACATGATTCTTAGTAGTTTTTCGTCAATCAACCAACTCAAATTCCATTTGGGAAACCCCAGTGTGGAAAACATTAGTGATTAATTAAAGAAAAAAATATTTCTAAAATAAAGTCACTATGTGATACCAACTAATTATCAAAGTAGGAGAAAATCCAATAGATTTTCAAGAGTTTTCTATAATCTAACACTTATCTTCAAAGACCAGATCAAAATTTTCAAGAAAAAGATAATTACTTCCCCTTTTAATAGGAAAAAACTCCCCCTTGATAATTATAATAATTACAAATCATAAAAGTAAAAGTAGAGTGATTTCCATACCTCAAACATTATCAAGTGTTGGGGTTATCGAGATTATAAATTTTAAGAATATAATATATATCTAGCATCATTCACTACTTTATTTTCTTTCTCCCTTAATGGATGCATTTAATACTTTCATCACTTTTCCCTCCATTATTTAATGAACAAAAAATAAATATTTGGAATTTGTGGATCTTACATAAACTTCTAATCATGAGAAACTGGTCTAAGATTGATTTAATAACCCAAAAAATCTTTTACTTATAGGTCTAATTTGTCTAGACCTCTTCATTCTTTCCTCACCATTCACTTTCCAACATTTTTCACTTTTGGGAATCATGGTCTTCTTTACCTTTTGTTTCATAACTGAACTAAGATTATTTACTTTAGAAACTAGAGAATTTTTATTCCATTCAACATTCTCTAATATTTTATCCTCTTTCATCTGATCAAGCCATATAACTAATCATTCCTTCTTAATATGTTGGACCTTATTTAATAGTGTGGAATTATTATTTATTTAAAAATATTTTGAAATTGAAACCATTAGTTCTTTTTATTTATCACTTTACAACTCCTTTTTACCACGTATAACTATAATGATCTTATTAAAAGTATGTACAAGAATTTTTTACCTTCCACACACACCTTCATCAACCTTTTCCTTACCATTTTTAGGTAATTTATCATTCTCTTCATAAAGAGTCTAAAAAACCACACCAATTAAAATATCTGTTTCTTGAATTGGTTCCCTTTAATTTTTTAAATTTCTCATATATTTATTGAGGTTCATGTTCAATTTAAAATGGTTCACGTCGAAGCCTCTATTACTATGGTATAATCATTTCTTTCCCTTAAGTTGAGCCTCCTTGTTAACTTTATTCATTTCCTTCTTGGGTGAATTCTATAATGTCCCAGATCCGGTTGCCACTCAACGGGTGTCGTGAACCCGGTTGGTCACATGAACTCAAAGGCATTTCCCCAAATGAAAGAGGCTTCCGACTAGTAGTGAGGGCCAAGGAATGATCGTGGGGAAACTATACCCTCATTTGTCAAAGTGTAGAACAGCAGAATAAAATATAGAAACATACAACAGCGGAAGCAGTAAACAATATTCAACTGAAATGGACAACTGAAGTAAAAGATATCCAGTAGTCATATATATAAAGATGAAGCATGTCACTAATTCTATGAAAACATCCAGAATAGGATACACTACAGTATAATACAATACAACTCAAAGTACAAGGTACAGCCAAACAAAACTAATCAGAGTAAATAGAACGCAGCAGCATCGCAAGCCAAAGCTCAGTCTCATGCTCTCCTTCTCCTCTTCTAAAATCATGTACCTGTATAGGGACCCTTTCCCTTATCCACACCTGAAGAAATTTAATCTTCTTGGGACAAAGACATGAACCAAACAGGGTGTGAGAAATAAATCCCAGTAGGAAACCACCAAAGGCTCGTGCTCAACTGTAAGTGAAGTTGTGCAACAGCAGTGTGCAAAAGTAAATGCAGTAAACTAGTAAGTACTCAAAAGTAACTATCATTACCAGTTTCATTAACATTTTAATTATTACTTATCAATTCAATATAATTGAATTATATTAAAATGCATCTTTCCCTCAGGCTAAATAGTACCCTTCCCTCAGGCTAAACAAAAATTTGCCCTCAGGCCATTGAGAACCTTGCCCTCAGGCCTTGCCCTCAGGAAAAATAGAATCCTACCCTCAGGACTTGCCCTCAGGAGAAACAGAATATTTCCCTCAGGCCTTGCCCTCAGGCAAAACAGAATCTTTCCCTCAGGCAAAATAGTACCTTTCCCTCAGGCCTTACCCTCAGGTGAAACAGAATCTTTCCCTTAGGCGAAATAGTACCTTGCCCTCAGGTGAAACAGAATCTTGCCCTCAGGCCTTGACCTCAGCAAAAATAGAATCAAGTAATCGGGCCAAGCCCAACACATAGCAATCATTTATATAAATTTTCTCTCAAGAAAAATCAATGCACAACATAATCATGGCATACCCTCGAGTATCCTGGCCAAACAGCTAAACAGAGGAACGCAGCCCCGGGGTGGTCATGGATCCAAGCAGTGATCCCAAAAAATAGTTATACATATTCATTAAACTAACTATGAAATTCTAGGTATTTAATTACGCAAGGCCTCGGCCATACGACACCCCAATCATGGGTTCGTAGCACAGTGGTACACAAAACACACAGCAGTTGGAATATAAACACCAGACCACCTACCTCGATTGTCTCTGATCGATATACATGAACGATGCCTCCTAAATCATCCAAGAATGACATAGATCTAGGATATGATAATTCCCATTCAAACATAAATAACTTCCCTTAGAGGAAGAATTGTTAAGAACAACGCAAGGAGAAGGGGGGGCTTACCCATACGGTCCCAACGTGATCGACAGAAACGGAAATGGATTCTCGGTGCATGGTCGGATGATCTCTATAGCTACGGCCATCCTCCCGAGCTCCAAACGGTGTTCTAAGCTTCCTCTGTGAACAGAGGAGGCTACTGCCCATTTTAAGTGAAAAAAATAAACTACACGACATGTACTCTCAAGTACACAGCCTGTACTTTTCTCATTAAATTGTTCCTTTGGCGGCTACTTTTTCCACTGCCAAATTGTTCACCTGTCAACATGAATACACAATGTGTATTCCCGATTAAATGGCGTGTACTATCACTCCACTGGCAGCTGCCTCCACCTCCTTACTATTCACTTGCCAACTAAATACATGGCGTTTAAAAACCCCATACACGGCATGTAGTCAGTTTTTTACACCCTTCCTTACTGACAGGTCTACATACCCTGTGTACCCATCCCACATGGACAAAGTATACGGCATGTAGAAAAGTACATAGTCTATAGTCATAAATTTTGGGATTTTTTCCCACTTTCCTTATTTTCTCAAAAACACTTAAAGAAAGAGGAAAAGAAGAAACTCATACCTCCAAAATAAGAACTGGGTTCTTACAAACTTCCCCCCTTAAAGCAATTTGTCCCTGAATTTTCCTTCCAAGGGTGGAGAAGATAAGCTCAGAAAAACTTTGTCCACTGAGCACGTACGTCGGTCTCCCGCTCCCAGCTTTCATCCTGCACTCGACTATGCTGTCATAACACTCGTACGAGAGGAACTGACCAACCTCAGAGAGCCTTTGTGCTCCTATCAACGATACGAATCGGATGATCCTTAAAGGACGCATCGATCCGAAGCTCAACCTTCTCAGGATAAAATATGTGAGATGGGTCTGAATGATAACGGCGCAGCTGAGATACATGGAAGACGTCCTGCATGGCCTGGTACCTCTGTGGTAACTGCAACTAATAGGCAACCGGCCCGACTCTCTCCAGAATCTCAAACAGCCCCACATACCTCGATGAAATTTTACCCTGTCTCCTAATCTGCATGTGTCCCAACCTCGGTGAAACACGCAATAAAACCTGATCCCCGACCATGAACTCCAAGGGTCGTCTGCGGCGATCATCATAAGATTTCTGACGATACTGTGCAATAGCCATCAGCTTCTGTATCAACTAGACCTGCTCTAAAGTCTCCTGCACAAGTCATGGTCCCATCAAAGTTGCCTCACCTGCCTCTAACCAGCACAAAGTTGATCAGCATGGCCTTTCATATAAAGCCTCGTAAGGTTCCATATGAATAGTTTCCTAAAAACTATTATTATAGTCAAACTCAACCAGGGGTATATGATCCTCCCAAGAGCCCCCAAAGTCTAGGATACATTCATGCAGCATGTCCTCAAGCACTTATATCATACGCTCTAATTGTTCATCGGTCTGAGGGTGGTAAGTTGTGCTTAGAAGAACCTATGTACCCAGTGCCCTCTGAAAACTCTACTAGAAATGAGATGTAAAGCGGGCATCCCTATCAGAAACGATAGAATGAGGGACCCTTTGAAGATGTACCACCTCTTAGATATACAACTTCCTAATCTCGTCAACACCGAAGGTCTCCTTGATCAGCAAAAAGTGAGCTACCTCCATGAGTCTTTCCACAACAACCCATATGGAATCATTGCCTCAAGGTGACCTTGGCAACCCAGTCACGAAGTCTATCACGACATCAACCCATTTCCACTCCGGAATGGGTAACTACTGTAACAGCCCAGCTAGCCTCTGATGCTCCGACTTCACCAGCTGATAGGTGGAACATCTTGTAAAAAAATCAGCTACCTCTCTATTCATACCCGTCCATAAATACTGATATCTCAAGTCAAGGTACATTTTGGTAACTCCAGTATGAACTGCCCAAGCTAAAGCATGAAATTCCCGCATCAACTCCTCACGTATGTCCCCTGGAACCCACAATCATCCATGGGATTGTAGTACCTCATCATCGCCTATCGTCTAACCAGGAGGAGGGTCCTCACTTTCCACCGACTCTCGTAGAACGAGGCCTTTTGAATCTAATAGTTGTCTCATCCTCACTCTATCTAGGAGGGTAGAAGTTACAGCTAAGGAAGAAAGATATGTTTTCCCCTGAATATCATGCACCTCTAAATCCATATCAGAGAACAAAGCCATAAGCTGCCACTCACCACTGGCCTCCTACACGGCCTGTATCTGAGTCCTCCTGCTCAGTGCACCAGCTACTGAATTACCTTTACCAGGTGTATAGGCAAGCTCAAAGTGGAAGGACTGAAGGTATTCGACCCACATTTGTTGTCTCAGGTTCAAGTCACACTGGGTAAAGATATATTTGATACTTTTGTGGTCGGTGAAAACCACAAAATTCTCTCCCAAGAGATAATGTCTCCAATAACGCAACACATGAACAACTGCAGCCAACTTGAGATCATGCATTCGGTAATTCCTCTCATATGGCCTCAACTACCGAGACCCGTACACAACTACTCAATCTCCCTACATCAACACAGCTCTCATCCCAATACCTGATGCATCATAGTAAACTATATAGATCTTCCCTTGCTCTGGAAGTATCAGGACTGGTGCTGAGATCAATCTTCCCTTCAGCTCCTAAAATTCCATCTCACAAACTTCTAACCAAACGAACTCCACACCCTTCTTAGTCAAACCCGTCAATGGTGCTTATAAGTGGGAGAAGTCCTGTATAAAACGCCTGTAGTAACTAGATATCCCCAAGAAACTCTGTATCTCAAACACGTTCTTAGGATACTCCCAGAAAACTACTACTCTCACTTTCTCTGGGTCTACCGCAACTCCAGCCTCTGAGATGATATGACCCAGGAAGTGTATCTGGTCTATCCAAAAGCGGCACTTTGAGAGCTTAGCATATAGCTGATGCTCTCTCAGTGTACTCAAAAGATCTCAAGATGGGTGTCATGGTCGTGTCGAGTGTGAGAGTACACCAAGATATCATCCACTAAAACCACCACGAAGGAATCCAAGTATGGATGGAACACTCGGTTCATCAGTGCCATGAAAACTGCTGGCGCGTTCGTGAGTCCAAACAGCATAACCAAGTACTCGTATAGACCATACCTTCTCTGAAAAGCTGTAAGCGGTATGTCTGATGGTATAACGCATAACTGATGATGTCTGGATCTCAAGTCAATCTTCGAGAACACTCGTGCTCCCTAAAGTTGATCAAAAAGATCATCGATCCTTGGAAAGGGATATCGGTTTTTAACTATCAACTGGTTCAGCTTCTAATAATCCACACAGAGTCTGAGGGTACCATCTGCCTTCTTCGCAAAAAGTACCGGAGAAACCCAAGGAGAAGTACTAGTTCAGATAAAACACTTTTCCTATAGCTCCTCTAACTGCCTTTTGAGCTCCTGAAACTTTGGTTCAACCATCCTATAAGGAGGAATAAACACCGGTGAAACTCCTAGAACAAGCTCAATAGAAAAATCCACCTCTCGCTATGGAGGTAGACCTGAAAAGTCGTCCAAGAAGACATCCCTTAAACGATAAACTACAGGAGGGAAATCCTTCTAATATGCTCCCTGGTCATCCATATATAAACTTGAAATCTTGGCTTTCACACAACCTCTCCCACAATGCTCAGGTCCATCTCGCCTTTCCTGGACATCTCATTTGACCTTGTATAGAAACTCTCTTCCCTCTGGTGACATGAAACTCACCCTGCGATGATAGAAATCCACAAAGGCTCGAAAGGGTACCAACTAGTCCATCCCGAGAATAACATCATAGCTCGTCATCTCTAAGACATAGAGGTCCCATAGAAAGTGACACCCACCAACCTCTAGGGAGCACGCCCTGCACTGACGCACACCAGTCGTTCTAGTCCCCAACAGAGTGTCTAGCGTCATAACATCAGAAGAAGAAGAAATATGGAGCCCAAGGATCTCCACAATGGGCACAGATATAAAGCTAAGTGTAGCAGCCATATCAAAAAGTACTGAAGACAAAACAGAAGAAACTAGAATAGTACCTCTGATAGTGGAAGGTCAAGGATCTTTCTCTTGTTGGGTCTATTGTACTGCATATGTCTGCCTAGTATCGTGGCCCTATAACACAGCCTGGCTACCCTGAGCCGACCCACCCTGCTGTCTTTGAGATCCTGGTGTCTGCATACCACGGACAAGACCACCACCTCTACCTGTACATCCTAACGTATCCCAATTTCCTGACTAGAAAGAAGCTGTTGTCCCTACTTCTGTACACGAAGTCTGTACAGAACCCCTATCACTAACCACTGTTAGGATTTCCCTGCAGAAACACTGCAGATGACTCATCTTGATGCAATATCGGCACTCCACTGGGTCACGTGGACACTGCGGTCTCTTTTGCCCCTCTCTACCACACTAGTAGCACATTACCAGACCACCTGTAGAAATCCTCTGTCTAGTACTTCCACCATTAGAGAAATTCATCTGCCTCTTCATATTACTGGTAGAAATAGTACCAGAAACCGGTGTTGAACCCCCCTGGCCTACACCACTAGCTTCCTTCAGGTTCCTCTCAGTAATTAGTGCCTGGTTCACAATAACACATACCGTCGGTAAACTGAAAATGTTCACCAGTGCTCGGATGTCATACTGAAGACCATTCTCAAAGCGTCGAGCCCTCATCATCTCATCTCCCACCAGAATAGGTGTAAAACACTAAATCTTAGTGAAGTGGGAAGAATAGTCCATCACCGACATGGTGCCCTGATGTAGATTCATGAACTCTCGAGCTCGATCTGCTCGTAGAATCTCATGAAAGAAAAAAGTTGTAGACGACTGCCTGAAAGTATTCCCATGCCATGTCTCTATGATTCTCTAACTGGGTGGTAACATCCCACCACCTCTTGGTGGAATCACGCATCATATAAGTCACGAACTTGACCCTCCTCCGTGGAGGCATCTCAAGATGCTCCAATATCATCTGCATCGAATCTAGCCATGAATCTACAGCCTGTGGTCCTCCATCCCCTAAAAACTTAGGCGGATGCTGCTGCTGGAATATACATGTCAGCTCTTCCATAGATGTGGTAGCCTACGGTGCTCCCTGGAAGGTCTACATAAACCGTATAAAGCCTTCACAGAACTACGCATCAGCGCCTGTGTTCGGTATAACGGTTGGCACCGCATCTGGCTCTGCTAGAGGATCCATTGGTAGCCCATGTCCTACTATATCTAGAGTATACTCATTGCCACTCTCCTATAGAACAACTCGAGGTCGTCTTGGTGTCATGACTCTACAAGGTCAAACAAAGGCCTTAAATTAAGATTATCAAAGATTGAAACTAGGAGACCAAGAAGGGAATAGGAGAAAGAAATAATTAAATATTTATAAAACTTGACTATATAGCGTGTATAAATACTACACGGCGTGTTCTCACAACCCATCCACATGGGAATGTACTCCAGCTAAAACTGGTCGTGTAACACCCCAAACACATGGCGTGTTGTCCACTCACACGACGTGTACTTGAATCCTCCTTTCCTGCCCGAGTCCTTCCACATGGCTTATCCACACGACTCTCATTTAAACAAAACTACATATCATGTCCAAGATAGACACGGCATGTACGGATTAATTTCCAACTACCCGTGTTGTTAGTGACACAGCTGACCACTCAGTTGACACTACACGGCGTGTTACACCCACACACGGTGTGTACACCACTCCATCTTCCCAGCCACATGGCTAGGTCCACACAGCCTTCCCCTGGTCAAGACTACATGATGTGTCCCACAGGTACATGGCGTGTTCAAGAAGAAGTAACACCGACCCGTGTTTGTTAGTTACACGTCTGGGTCCCCAGGTTACACTACACGGCATGTTCATTATTGACACAATGTGTACAATAAAATATTTCCTTCGTCCATGTTGTTAGTTACACGGGCAGACACAGGGTCCACACAACACAGCGTGTGAAATAACTACACAGCGTGTTCCCTCTAGAACTTCCCCATCCCATGTCTCTTCCCACATGGACTATGACACTGTTAGCTACTACACGGCGTGTACTTAGGGTACACAGTGTGTACTCAAAACTTTTTCTCTTCCTCCTGAACAGAACAATACATGGCGTGTAGTTAAAAATACACTACGTGTATTCTGGGTTTTTTCAAACAGAAAGCCTTAGAAACTTCTCTAGAGACTAGAAAAACACTGAAACCAACACCTAAGTGCCAAATTCCAATCTGTGAGGGCCCATACTCCCTGAGAATCAAAGTTTGGAATCTTATGTGTGTTATAAAAAGATAAACAATCAATGATCCACCAAATTCTGGTCAATGAGGGCCCATAATCCTCAAGAACCAAAGTTTGGCGTTCATTTTATTATCCTCATAAAAAATACCCTATCAAATAGCAGGTATTTATCAAAGCATCTATCACAATAGCATGCTTTTCTAGAATAACAACTATCACAACAACATGCAATTTCTAATGCACCTACGTGGCATGGAAGAATGTGTGGCATGTGATTTCTAGCATGTTCCTAAATGATACATGAGATGGAATACCCTCATCTCATCATTTTGCGACTAAATAGAACCCATTTATAAAATATAAACAACACACCACAAGTGAGTCACCCAATGGTGAAAATCAAATCAACTGTAAAATTAAAAAATCAGAAAAATTTCAATAACTGAGGTAGACTAGCTTTTCCTTATACATGGGTTAGCTACACCCTGGCACAACTTATTACCAACTACCATTTCCATCCTATTCCTGAATAAGGCTCCAAACAGTAAGTTAAAGAAAAGAACCCCTCTAATACCACTTTATAACGTCCCGGATCCGGTTTCCAGTCAATGGGTGCCCCAAACCCGGTTGGTCACATGACCTCAAGCGCATTTCCCAAAATGCTAGAGGCTACCGACTAGCAGCGAGGGCCAAAGACTGATAGTGGGGAAACTATTCTCTCATTTTTCAAAGTGTAGCATAGTGGAATAAAATATAGAAACATACAATAGAGGAAGCAGTAAACAATATTCAACTGAAATGGACAACTGAAGTAAAAGAGATCCAGCAGTCATATATATAAAGATGCAGCATGTCACTAATTCTATGAAAATAGCCAGAACATGATACACTGCAGTACAATACAATACAACTCAAAGTACAAGGTACATTCAAACAAAACTAAGTATAGTAAACAGAATGCAGTAGCATCGCAAGCCAAAGCTCGGTCCCATGCTCTCCTACTCCTCTACTACAATAATATACCTATATAGGGACTCTTTCCCTTATCCACACCTACAGAAATGTATTCTTCTTGGGCCGAAGACATGACCCAAATAGGGTGTGAGAAATAAATCCCAGTAGGAAACCACCAAAGGCTTGTTCCCAACTATCAGGGAGAATGTGCAACAGTAGTGTGCAAAAGTAAATGCAGTAAACTAATAAGTTCTCAAAAGTAACTATCATTAACAATTTCATTGCCATTTTAATTATTAATTATCAATTCAATATAATTGAATTATATTAAAATTCACCTTGTCCTCAAGCTAAATAGTACCGTGTCCTCAGGATAAACAGAAAATTTCCCTCAGGTCATTCAGAACTTTTCCCTCAAGCCTAGCCCTCAAGCGAAATAGAATCTTGCCCTCAGGCCTTGCCCTCAGGCGAAACAGAATCTTGCCCTTAGGCCTTTCCCTCAGGTGAAACAGAATCTTTCCCTCTGGAGAAATATTACATTGCCCTCAGTTCTTGCCCTCAGGTGAAACAGAATCTTTCACTCGGGAAAAATAGTACCTTGCCCTCAGGCCTTTCCCTCAGGCAAAACGGAATCTTGCCATCAGGCCTTGCCCATAGGTAAAACAGAATCAAGTAATCGGGCCGAGCCCAACACATAGAAAAAATTTATATAAATTTTCTCTCATGAAAGAGTAATTCATGACATAATCATGGCATACCCTCGAGTATCCTGGCCAAAGGGCTAAATAGAGGAACGCACCCCCGGGGTAGTCCTAGATCCAATAAATGATCCCAAACAACAGTTATACATATTCATTAAACTACCTATGAAATTCTAGGTATTTAATTATGAAAGGCCTCGGCCATACGACACCCCAAACATGGGCGCATAGAACAGTGGTACACAAAACACACACCATTTAGAATTTAAACATCAGACCACCTACCTCGATCGTCTCTGATTGGTATACGTGAACGATGCTTCCCAAATCATCCAAGAACAATGTAGATCTAGGATAAGATAATTCATGTTCAAATGTAAATAACTTCCCTTAGAGGAAGAATTCGTAAGATTAGTGCAAGGAGAAGGGAGGGCTTACCCGTACAGTCCCAAAGTGATCGATAGAAGCGGAAACGGATTCCCGGTGCGCGGTCGGCTGATCTCCATAGCTCCGGCCATCCTCCCAAGCTCCAAACGGAATTCTAATATTCTTATATGAACAGAGGAGGCTATGCCTGTTTTAAGTGAAAAAAAACTACACGGTGTGTAATTTTCTCATTTAACTGTTCCTATGGCGGCAACTTTTTCCACTGCCAAACTGTTCACCTGTCGACATAAGTACATGGCATGTATTTCTGATTACATGATGTGTACTGTTTCTCTGCTGGAAGCTACCTCCAACACCTTACTATTCACCTTCTAATTGAATACACGGCGTGTAAATACCCCATACATGGCATGTATACAGTTTTTTACACCCTTCCTTGCTGACAGGTCTACACGCCCTATGTACCCATCACACACGGCCAAAGTACACAACGTGTGGAAAAGTACACGACGTGTTGTCAGAAATTTTGGAATTTTTCCCCACTTTCCTTTTTTTCTCAAAAACGCTTAAGGAAAGAGGAAAAGAAGAAACTCATACCTCCAAAATAAGAACTGGGTTCTTACAAATTCACTTTCATGAATTTTGAACCCAAGGAATAAATACTTTCCTTATTAACTTACTTCTTAGTCTTTTTTGGTTCTTTATTCTTTTTAGTCCATTTATGATACAGTTATGGTTGTACCAACATTCATCATAAGTATGACCACCTATGGCGTACATTTCACAAAATTTTATTAGTGATTTAAATATATTCCTTATAGATAGGTTCTTCTTCATTTTTTGTTGTCTTATATACTATAGTAGGTTGTATCCTTTCATCAGTCTTTCACCCATTGATTTAAGACTTCTCTAATTTCCAAATAATGACATATTATTCTAGAAATTGATGAACCAATGCCTAAATTTCCAACAGCACTGTAACACCCCAAGATTTTATGAGATAGATTATTTTTAATTTCTTTTATGTATTGTGTTGTAAGATTAACCAAGATTAGATTTTTCTATACACAACACCATATTATCTTGTAGTATGTGAAACACTATACTTGGCTTATGTTACACACAATTTCAAGTTCTTTTGAGAGAATTCATTTCACACAACACTGATTATAGATTTTGTTCAATGTATTAAAGAACTATGTTTAGATTATGTTATAAGGAACACCAAAGGAAGATTACACTAAATTTAACACTGAATTCACTTTCATTACACGTAAGAGCGACCTTCCTTGATAGCTTGTGTTGTATGCAATACCGGGTTTCACTAAACAATGATATATTATTAAAATATTATTATTTAATGGGATATAAAATAGATTTTATGAATATTATTAACCAAATTTTGAATTTTATAAAACATTAACATTAATATTATGTATTTTCTAAAACATGATATAAGAATAAATTCAATTTTCAGATAAAAGAAGTATTTTTTAAAAAATGCAGTTTTTCCGCCTTTCGATGGCGCGCCCATTTTAAATCTAGTTTTTAACACTTTTTTAGATTTTATTTGCAAAAATAAACTTCTTATTTGGAATTGGTTCATCAAAATTTAATTCAGTTTAATTTTTGGTATTTTTCTGATAAAATTCAAATTTTAATAAATAGTGAAAATACTGCATTTGAATTTAAAACTGCTTTTTTGTCTAATTTATTTTTGTAGTTAGATTATATTTTTAATTGGTTTTAAATTGTAATTGGATTATTTTTTTATAATTCAATCCAATTATATTCATTTGAAGTAATTTCACATTTAAATTTGATATAAACACATGTCAATTTTTGATAGTTTTTATTTCTTAAAAACTCGCTCTCTGGTTTTGACAACGGGAATTAATTTTAAATTAATTTATGTTAATTTTGTGTTTTGAATTTACAAAAATTCATTTCATATTTGGAATAATAAGGTCCAGATTTTATAAATAGTTACCTTTTATTTTTGTACATTATGAATAGTAACTTCAGTAATTATTTTTATTTACCATGGTTAAAGGGAAAATCTGGTAAATTAGGATAAAAAATAATATTATAATAATATAGAACAACCATAAAACATTTCATAATTATATTGGATGATATTTTTCAGACCAGGATCATCCTTGGGTCTATTTTAAGACCCCGTGAAGCCACTTGGGTGTGATAATGACCTTTTAGAATTTTAATTTAATGTAAAGAGAAATATAACAAAAGTGTGTATATTTTATTAAAAAAATTAATATATAGTTATATAACTTATTTCCTTGACTATAAATATTAATTAAAAAAATAAAAAAAATCCTACATCATGGTATTTTATTTATAATTTTTAGACATTAAATAAATAAATTTTTTTATGACACAATGATGATGTAGTGATTACCTTATTAATGAAAGATTCAAATAAATCATATTATAAATATTAAAATAAATATAATTTTAACATTATTAAGTCATAGAATAATTTAATGGATTAATATGACATGTTATAGTTGATTTAATGTAGTTTTTTTGAATGAATAAATTTTTTATGGCATTATGAAAAATCAATTACTAAATAATGTCAAAATTGAGATAAATGAGTTTTTAAAATAAATACTATTTTATTAAATGATATAATAGTCCTAAAAATATAAGATTCGTAAAAATTACTTATATAATGTTAAAAATTTCATTAAGTATCCACTTGTGGTTTTCCTGGAATTTTATAGTAAATATAGTAACCATATACCAGAAGACATGGTAAGAGTTAATGTTTTTAACTAAGGGTTAAAACTAAATGATAAGGATAATTTTGTGACCTAAACTAGTATAAAACCTATTGGTTGAGATAATTTAGATACATAATCATATTATCCTCAAAATTTATCACTTTTTTTCAATTATAACTCTAAAATAATTTTATAATAAAATAATATTTCAAATCTTTCCTAAAGTGCCCCTCCTCCCTATTATAAAAGGCCCCCACCTCTACCCACTTACTCACACTTTTCAAGCCCATTTCCTCATACAAATTATGATCAAGTAAGATCTCAAAATCCCTCCATTCCTCCTAGAGGAAACACTTTGGGAAGAAACTCATCCTAAGGAGACCTTTTGTGTAATTCAAAAGGAGACACTCGAAAAAGAGGTAATTGTTTTATCACCTCTTTCAAAATTCTTTTTTTCTTATACTTACTCTTATTATGTTGTTTCTATACTAAAGTATTTAATCAAGTATCTTATACATGATTATATGTTATTATAATTATGGAACAAACTTATACCTCCTTTTATCCATCCTACGAATTACAATATCACTATGCCTGTGTACGTACGACTTATTGTCCCCATGTCGTGGTGTAATTTGTTGTTCAACAATACTTTAATTGGATGGGTATAATGATGAGTATAATGTATGAAAATAATAAATATAACATGATAATTATTATGTATAATTAATATACTATCAAATTACATATCATTTAACCATTAAGTTAATGATATCGTCGCATGTGCGTACGTACGACCTACCGTCTCCATGAAGCGATGAGATTCTTTCTCCACGTTAACCATTCAAGAATGATTATAAAGTATATATAATAAATAATAATTAAGTATATGACATAATAATTATAATGGATTTATGTATATCTATATATATATATTCTATTTACTTTCTTCCATTCAATTCAATATGGGAACTGAAACAGCGTTCATACGTACGTACGACCTACCGTCTCCATGAACGATGTATTCCATTTTATTTATCTATGTATTATATATATTTCTGTACTTAATATTTATGATATATAAATCATCTTTTACATTATTTAAGTAATAAAATCATGATCTAAGTAATAAGATCAAGAATAACAAGTCAAAACATGTACGATAATTAAAACGATTATTACCCAAAACGTTGCTTTAACATGGAATTGATAAATAAACGGGTAATATAAAGACATAAGTGAATAATATATGATATCATAGATATTATTATTTTTCTTATATAAGTTAATAATTTTTTTAAATCCACTATATAGGAGTTTTGGACACATACGGAAGAATTCGGACCTAAGGTAAGAGATAATTTCGCAATCTCATTGTTTTCTGAGATTGTTTATATGTAAGTATTTACTAGGGTATATTTATATTCCACATCCATGTTTCCTAAATATATAATATTATTTATATTATTATACTATTTTTTAAATTCAATTTTACCCATTAGTGAATTTTTATTAAATGGTATGGAATAAATCTTTCTTTCATTTTCCATACGAGGTGCTTTTTGACTTTTTCAGCAAGAGTATGAGAAGAATGTCTTTTTCTAACTTATATGTAGTGAACAAATTTTTACATCTTCATAATGCCTTATTTACATGAATATTGAACTACATTGTTTCAAGTTTATTTTCAACTAAATTATTTTCTTTTAAAATTTCATGGCATTATGATAAAAGAAAAAATTTTTGATGAAGAGAGGATATTTTCCTCAAGAATTTTGTTCAAGTGTTTTATCAAAATTATTTTCCATCTTAGATAACATAGGGTTATGTTTCTATATATTGATTTGATTTGATTTTGTTTATGATGGAATTATTTTTATTAAATCCATTTCTTTTATATAGATTATGATGGAATGATGTTTAATAAACTCATTTTATTTCATGGGTTATGCTATAATGAATGATTTATGTTTTTGTGGCACATGTAAGAATGATTTCATTATGAGATGGGTGAGACCTATATATCCCTCCAATGCATTGGTTAAAGATTTATGTATCATGAGATATACATGACTGGAATGGTAAGTAAATCCAGTTCAGTAATATAGGGATGGAAAGACAAGTAAATCCAATTCGATAATACATGGATGAAACATAAAGTAAACCCAACTTAGTAATGGATTTGTCCACTATGATGGTCTTGGCAGCAATTCCTCGTTTACTATGGAAATAATATTATGTGATTATTTATTTTCAATAATTACATGTCTTATTCCAATGCTATTTTATCATGATTAATGTTCTTTTATGATCTATGTCTTACATACTTCCAATATTTATTTCATGACTCGGGATTTTGATATTTAAACTTTATGTTTGTGTTTTTATATTCTTATATTTATGGTTTGTTTTATGTTATCCACGTTTACCCTTACTGAGCATTTGAGATCACCCTTTTCATGGTTCTTTTCCCCATGATATAAAGAAAGGTTTAGGTATGAAAACAATAGGGGAAGATATTTATAGGAGATGTTGAAGATCTTTTACCAAGTTAGAAGATTATATTCCAAGTTTCTAAAGAAACTAAACTAATACGGTCTTTGGGAGTCTACTTGTGTAATGTATTAATTATTCCAAAAAATAAATTCAATGTCCATGTACTTCAAACTTGTGTCTTTTTAGTTGGTATTATATCGAATGTTTAGTCAACCTTTGGAAAATAGGATGTGAAAACTTTAGTAAGATGCCTAGAGATATTTATAAGTTAGGTCTAGGGATATCCCTAAGGGTAAGTCTAACTGTAGGTTATAGTCCTAGAATTATAGTAGTGGTCATGAATAACTTGGGATTAAACCTAAGATGTTAGAGATTGAAAGTACTCCCCCTTGATTATATTGTTTTCTTAGTATGATTTTTGTCTCTCACACTATTCTTTTTAGGTTTTAGACAATGGATAGAACCCAAAGGAACCATGTTAATGATAAATGAGCTGGGCAATGAAATGATTTTCCTACTGAACAACCAAATGTTATGGGATATGGAATGAAAAATCTTATTACTATACTTACACAAGCTATGAATCATTCTGGACTTGTAAATGAGCAGATAAGTGAACAACATTCTATTGAGTCCTTCATGAGGCAACATCCACCTTCTTTCAGTGGGTCTTCTAATCCAATTGTTGTTGAACAATAGATCAATTCCATTGAAAATATATTTTTCATCTTTTACTATTCATAACCTGAAAAAGTCATTTTGGTTGTTTATCATTTAGAAGGTGAATCATACCAGTGGTGGACTCTAATCAACAATACAAGTCAGAAAGATGAAATTGAATCCATAGAATGGAACGAGTTCAGGAACTTATTTTTCAATAAGTAATTTCTTCTAATTCTTCAAACAAAGATAGAAAAAGGAGTTCTTTGAGCTTAAGAAAAAGTATTATTAATCTGTTAGTACATACAAGGCCAATTTTATAAGACTTTAAATGTATGCTTTTGGTTTTATCATCCAACCTGAAATTAAAGTTGATCGATTCTTTAGTGGATTAAAACCAAGTATTCAAAGGGAATTATCTATAAGATACTTTAGTAGATATGAAGAGATTGTGTGTTGTGCTATCAAGGTAGAAATAGAATTTGGTGCTACATATCAATCTCATGGTTTTGACAAGAAATGAAAGATGAAGTTAATGGGAAAATATCAAAACAATGGTGAAAATAAGATGAATGTGTCCTTATTCTCAAAGTATGGAAGGAAGCTTGGTGGAGATTTTCTTAAAGGTACTAGAAAATATTTTAAGTTTGGAAAAGAAGGTCATCGAGTAGTTGAGTGCTGAATTAATGTGAAAAAGGTTTCTAATGATGTGAATAGATAAAAGACTATAGAGAACGCACCACCCACACTTCAATGCTACAATTTCAAGGAAATGGGGAATTATGCTAACCAATTCCCTAATCAAAGGGTTATGGATGATTATCGACACCAACTACCTCTTAAGTCCAAAGAAAAAGGAAAATCACATGCGATCACTATTGGAGATGTTGAGTATGATAACAAAGTGGTGGAATGATTAAGTTTTTATGTAATGAGATTCCAAAATAGTGTTGTAGAATCTCTTTTATAGTATTATGAAATATTGGAATATATATTTATTGGTCCATTGTGGTTTTCCATAAGTATATGGTATCGGTAACCATGAAAAGTGATTGAAATATTTTTGTAAAGAACATTATATGTTCATAATGATGGGATAAGAAGATAATGAGATGTTTGATAGTATTAATTAAGTCATGAATTATATAAGGACAAAGTGATATAATGGTTTGGTTATATTGAATTTTCAGTATTTTTGGTGTGTGGAAAGAGTTAATTTTGACCGAATGTATGTTTTCACTAAGTTCCTATGGTAATTCATGTTATTATCATGTTTCAAGAGAATACATGATTAAGGTATTCAAATGTTTGGAATGTGACAACCAATAACTACCTTATGAGATATGGGAGATAAATTTTAAGTCAATTTAGTTCACCTTTTTCTAATTTTTTATGTTTTTGGAAAGATTGTAATGTTATCCATTTATAGATAGTATAAGTTATATTCTGGTTGAATTTTGTTAGATTAATTAATTATCTCACTATAGGTGTACTTATGTATATTTGATTACATGTTCTAACATTTTTGTTGAGACATATGGAATGACCAGTCATTATATTGCATGATCTGCTAACACTTCAAGAATTAAAAATTCGACTTCATTTCTTTATATAAGAGATGAAGTGGAAATTTTTCAAGGAACGAACAATGATGAGATTGTACTAAAATCAACTAAGTATTTATTCTCAGTAAAAATTCTTCAACTTTAGGTAAAGGATCTTAAAAACCAAAAATGTTATCTTAGTACCTTCTTATCTAATGAATTATATGGTCCCTTAAATCATTGTATATTTATGGCTTTCTGGTTGTTAACTTTCTCCAAACATTGTTCTCTATCATTATCCATCATAACTTGATGGTTAGATTTTTATTCCATATCCATGTTTTCACTTCCCACCTATGTTCTCCTATGTGGAAACCCAGTGATGAGTTACTTTGGGTAACCATTATGTTTCATAATTTCCTTTTTAAAATTAATTTTTAGTATACCTTTTTATAATGTGGGTTTCTATGAAAGAAACTTTCAAGTAGTAAACCTTTTATAACCCCAACAAATTTTGAGGGTGAAATTCATTTTAAAGGGGGTATAATGTAACACCCTGAGATTTTATGAGATAGATTCTTTTTAATTTATTTTATGTATTTTTTTTTAAAATACACTAATATTATCTTGCACTATATGCAACAATGTATTATCTTTCAGTATACGCAACATAATACTTGGCTTGTGCTACACACAATTTCAAGTTCTTTTGATAGAATTCATTTCACGCAACATTGAGTATAGATTTTTTTCAATTTATAAAATAAATATGTTTGGATTATGTTATATGTAACACTAAAAGAATATTAAAATAAACAAAAAAATTAATTGGCTTTCATTATACACAAGATAAACCTTCCTCGACAGCTTGTGTTGTATGTAATACCGAGTTTCGCTAAACAATGATATATTATTAAAATATTATTATTTAATGGGATATAAACTATATTTTATGAATATTATTAACCAAAATTTGAATTTTATATAACATTAACATTCATCTTATATATTTTATAGAACATTATATAAGAACAAATTCAATTCTTTGGATAAAAATTTATTTTTCAAAAAATGCAGTTTTGCCACTTTTTGATGGAGCACCCATTTTAAATATATTTTTTAATACTAAATAGATTATATTTGACAAAAATAAAATTATTTTTGGGAATCAAGACATAAAAATTTACTTTGGTTTAATTATTGGTATTTTCTGATAAAATTCATATTTTAATGAATAGTAAAAAATACTGCATTTTAATTCAAAACTACATTTTCATCTAATTTATTTATATAGTTAGATTATCTTTTTAATTTGTTTTAAAGTGTACATGAATTATTTTTTTTATAATTTAATCTAATTTTGGTCATTTTAAATAATTTCACATTTAAATTAGAAATAAACACATGTCAATCTTTTGATAGTTTTTACTTCTTAAAAACCCACAATCTGGTTATGACAACGGGAATTAATTTTAAATTAATTTATGCCAATTATGTGTTTTGAATTTAGAAAAATGGATTCCATATTTTTAATTATAAGGTCAAACTTATGTAAATAGTTACCTTTTAGTTTTGGAAATTATGAATAGTAACTTCAGTAATTATTTTTATTTACTATGGTTAAAGGGTAAATTTGGTAAATAAGGGTAAAAAAATAATATTATAATAATATAAAACTGCAAAAAAAATGTATCATAATTCTATTGGATGATATATTTCTGACCATGATCATCCTTAGGCCAATTTTAAGACCCTATGGAGCCACTTGGGTGTGATAATGAACTTTTAGAATTTTTAATTTAAAGTAAAGAGAAATATAACATAAACATTTATCTTTTAGTAAAACATTTTTGATATAGGGTTATATAACTAATTTATTTGACTATAAATATTAATTATAAAGATAAAAATATTTTCTAAATCATGTTATTTTATTTATAATTTTTATACATTAAATAAATAAATTTATTTATGACGTAATGATGATGAAGTGATTACCTTATTGATGAAAGATTCAAATGAATGATATTATAAATATTAAAATAAATATAATTTGAACATTATGATGTCATACACGGATTTTATGGGTGAATATGACATTTTATATTTTATTAAATTTATTTTTTTATAATGAATAAAGTTTTTATGGATTTAAG
This sequence comes from Viscum album, assembly GCA_963277665.1. Taxonomy (NCBI): domain Eukaryota; kingdom Viridiplantae; phylum Streptophyta; class Magnoliopsida; order Santalales; family Viscaceae; genus Viscum; species Viscum album. The sequence continues at coordinate 1,259,992,623 of OY728161.1, forward strand.
AAAAATCAATTACTAAATAGTTTCAAAATTGACATAAATGAGTTTTTAAAACAAATATTATTTTATTAAATGATATAATAGTAATAAAAATATAAGATTCAGAAAAATAACTTATATAATTTTAAAAATGTAATTAATGATACACTTTTTTTTCTATTGGCATTTTATAGTAAATATATTAACCATATACAAGAAGACATGGTAAGAGTTAATGTTTTTAACTAAGGGTTAAAGCAAAATGATAATGTTAATTTTGTAACCTAAACATTTCTAAAACATATTGGTTGAGAAGATTTAAAACCACCCTCATATTATCCTCAAAATTTATCACTTTTTAACTATTATAATTATAAAATCATTTTATAATGAAATAATATTCCAAAACTCTCCTAAAGTGCCCCTCCTCTCTTTTATAAAATGTCACCACCTCTACCCACATAGTCACACTTTTAAAGCCCCTTTTATTGTCCAAATTTTGATAAATTAATCTCCAAACATACCTCCCTTACTCCTAGAGTCCTAAATTTTGTAAGAAACCCATCCTAAGGAGACATTTTCTATAAATCTTAAGGAGATACTTGAAAAAGAGGTAATTGTTTTATCACCTCTTTCAAAATTATTTTCTTCTTCTAATTACTCTTCTTATGTTGTTTCCATACTAAAGTAATAAATGAAATATATTATACATGATGATATTTTATTATAATTATGGGAAAAAATTATACCTCCTTTTATCCATCCTTCTAATAACAATATCACCATGTGTGCGTCCGTACGGCTTACCATCTCTACGTCGTGGTGTAATTTGTTATTCAAAAATACTTTATTTGGATGGGTATAATGATGACTATAATGGATTTAAATAATGGATATAACCTGGTAATTATTCTTTATAATTAATATACCATCCAATTCCATACCATTTAACCATTAAGTTAATGATATCATCGCTCGTGTGTACGTACAACCTACCATCACCACGACGTGATGAGATTCATTCTCCACGTTAACCATTCAAGAATGATTATAAAGTATATATAATAAATAATAATGAAATATATGACATAATAATTCTACTTGATTTATGTATATATATATATTTAATTTACTTTCTTACATTCAATTCAATAATGGAACGGAAACAACATTTATGTGTACGTACAACCTACTGTCTCCATGAATGGTCTATTCTATTTCATTTATCTGTCTATTATATATATTTATATACTAAATATTTATGATATATAAATAATTTTTTACATTTTGGAAGTAATTAAATCATGATCTAAGTAATAATATCAAGAATAACAATTCAAAACACATACGATAAATAAAATGATTATTACCCAAAACATTGGTTTAACATGGAATTGATAAATAAATGGGTAATATAAAGTCAAAAGTGAATCATATGTGATATGATATATATTATTATGGTTATATTATAAGTTAATAATATTTTTAAATCCATTATAAAGGATTTTTGGACATATATGGAAGAAATCAGACCTAATGTAAGGGATAATTTCGCAATCTCATTGTTTTTCGAGATTGTTTATACGTAAGTATTTACTGGGGTATGTTTATCATCAATGTATATGTTTCCAAAATTTATAACATTATTTTTATTATTATAATATTTTTTTAAATCAATTTTACCCATTAGAGAATTTTTATTAAACGGTATGGAAGGAATCTTTCTTTTGTTTTCCATACGAGGTACTTTTTGACTTTTCTGACAAGAGTACGAGAAGAATTTATTTTTTTAGCTTATCTGGAATGAATGGATTTTTACATATTCATAATGACTTATTTCCATGAATCTTCTACTACACGGTTTCAAATTTATTTTCAACTAAATTATTTTCTTTTAAAATTGAACGGTATTTTGAGAAAAGAAAACTTTTTTGAATAAGAAAGGATATTTTCCTCAATAATTAAGTTCAAGTGTTTTAGAAAAATTAATTTCCATATAAGATAACATAGGGTTATGTTTATATATATTAATTTTATTTTATTGTGTTTATAATGGAATTATTTTCTGAAATTCACTTATTTTATATGGATTATTATGGAATGATTTTTAAGAAACCCATTTTATTTCATGGGTTATGCTATGACGAATGATTTATGTTTTTATGGAATATGTAAGAATGATTTCATTATGTGACGGGTGGGACCTATATATTCCTCTAATGAATTAGGTAAATATTTATATCTCATGATATAGGCATGACTGGAATGGAAAGTAAATACACTTCAGTAATACAAGGCTGGAATGGAAATTAAATTCAGTTCAGTAATACATTGTTGGAACAGCAAGTAAACCCAGTTCAGAAATTGATTTTTCCACTATGTTGGTCTTGGAAGAAATGTATTGGATACTATGGAAATCATATTATTTTCTTATTTATTTTACATAATTACATGTTTTATGCCAATGCTATTTTTTCATGATTAATATTCCTTTATGATCTATTCCTTTTGTACTGCCAAGAATTATTTCATGAATCAAGATTTTGATATTTAAACATTATGTTAATGTTTCTAGATTCTTATGTTTATGGTTTTTTATGTTATACATGTTTACCCTTACTGAGAATTTGATCTCACCCTTTTAATGTTTCTTTTCCCCGGGATATAAAGAAAGGTTTTAGGTGGGAAAACAAAAGGGGAAGATCTTTATAGGAGATGTTTAAGATCTTTCACCAAGTTAGAAGATTATGTTCCAAGTTTATAAAGACACTAAACTAATACAGTATTTGGTTGTCTGTTTTTGTAATGTATTAAGTATTTCATAAAATAAATGTAATTTCCATCTACACCAAGCTTGGGTCGTTATAAGCACCAACACCTTTCAAATAAAAATGGTTTCTTCATTTAAGTTGGAGTCTTTCCATATCTGTTTTCTAGGTGATTTTTGGGATGGAACCCTAAAATGTTGGACTCATTTTGGGGAACTATTCTTCTAATACATTATCACCTTTGTCCTTAACATACCGGTTACTATCTTATCATTTTCACTCTTCTATATATGTGTATTTTTTTTATTTTTTTCATACAATTTTATAAATTATATATTTAGTTATAGACACTTTATCTACATTTTGGGTTACCTTTTTCAAAGAACACAAGGTAGATACTTCTACACATGGTCTCTAGATTTATTTTTCACTATTATGAGCCTTATTTGATGCATTAATCACTTCAAAAAAATTATTGGAAACACACTTATTCTACTAAGGCTGAGAATTTCCATATCTTTTCTTCTTCTAAAATTTTTCATTAAATTTTTAGCTTCATAAATTTTAGGATGAGATTATTCTTTTCATGTCCCACTAATATTGACCTATCATCCCAATCACTCTTTAAATTATAAATTTTATCCTCATATATTTTTCTTTTCTCCAAAAAATAAATTGTTAGGTACCAGCGTATAGTAGTATTGACTAAAGGGGGTGAATAGTAATTTTAAAAATATTATATCAATTAATAATTGTCAAAGTTAAAATAGTGTTAAATGAAAATGAGAAATAAAAACAAATAACACCCAATATTTTTATAGTGGTTCAGATCACCAAGATCCTAGTTCACTCTTTAATCTTCTTTAATTGGAAAGGAGTTTGGTATTTAATATATCCTTAATTTTGATATGGAGTAATAACCTGATTAAAAACAAACATTCATTTTTCTCAATTGGTGGTATAACTACTGAATTTTGAAGGAGTCACAACCCACCTTCCTTTTTTCTAGGAGGAATAAATATATCATACTTTTATGTGAGAGGAATATCCCATTACAATATCTTTTAAAGGGGAAATCCTAAACTAAACTATAGAGTGTAAATAGAGGGTATGAATAAATAAAATGGTAAAATACTGAAATAATTTAGAACATTAGTAGAGAAGAGGATATAGAAATTTGATGGTGCTCAATTTATTTGATAACTTCAGTATTGGATGATGAAAATTATTAATTACTTCATGATTATGGAAATGTAATAGTATTCACAACATAAATTCAGCACTTCACAATTCTAGAATAAATGTTTTATTTTTCTCTTATCATGATTTTATCAATCATCATCAATCATTGAATGAAATTTTTACTATTGGTTTTATCACATTAGTTGATTGTATTAAAATAGCTAATTAGGCATCATTAACTCGAAAGATCTTTATGTGTCACATTAGCTAATCACAGAAATCCACATTAGAGAAATAATAACCACTTAAAATAATATTGTTACCTAAAATTCGAATTAATGAAATGTGTATTTGCGCTCATTTAATTATGCATCAAATAACTTCAAATCACTTCTAAAAATTATCCTTAAGATAAATTATAATTATTAAAATGATTCAATTATTAAAAAACATTTAAAAAACATGTAGTGATATTATTGTTCAAAATATTCATAAAAAATAGAATGAAATAAAAGATATGAAAATTATTATTTATATAAAAAAATTTAATATCTAGTATACAACATGGAGTTTATAATACATAATTTACAAAAAGTAAATAATAGTTAAAAAAATTATTAATCTTGAAGTAAATCAATTTAACAAAGTAATCCTAAAAAATAGCATTCTATAAAAAAATCACACAATAACCAAAGAAAATAGCTGACCATGAAACATACTAACCGTGCGATATCATTCTATCAGTATGCTTATTTTTCACAGTTATTATACAGATCGTGTGCTTATGTGTAGTCACTAAAAAATAAATTCACAGTTAATAGGTACATCAAGCAGTAGGATGTCTGGAGGCTTATTGGTAAGTATACTTACAATATCATGGTAAACACACTTAGCATCTCATGGTAAGGATATATAATGTACAGTAAGGTAACACACTAACCACACGGTGAGAATACTTATCATTTCATGGTAATTTGACATTGTGTATCTTTTTTATGAAGTTAAATCCTTGTTTAGATGTAAATATATGAAACACATGTATCAAAAAGCTTTTAAAGCATGAACTCATCCTAAGAATAGAAAGGTTTAATGTCCTCTTGTAACATATTTGTTTTCCTTTGGCTGTGAAGATTTCTTTGATAAATACTATATGAAAACGAAGTTGACATCATAGGTGGGGTAAAGAATTTTACAAGGATACATGATATTTTCTCAAAAACCCTTACATAGAAATCAGATATGTGGTTCTCTTCCAAAAACAAATACGTATAGTTTTTTTATAATGGGATATGTAAAACCATAACTCAAAATAGTTACATAATTTTCTTATCTAAAAACATATTTATAAAATGGATACATCATTTTCTTATACAAACATATACATAGAAAATAGATACATCATTTTATTCTGCAAATAGATTCATAAAAAATGGCTATGTAATTTACTTATGTAAACATACACATAGAAAATGGATACATTATTTGATTCTATAAATGGATATGTAGAAAATTTCTATATGAATTTAATTTGGCATTTAGGCTATATAAAAAATCATTTACATCCACCTCATTAATATCAAAAACCTATAAAACAAACTAAGGGTTGGAAATTTATATTTAGTTTCAATAAAAATTATTAAAGTAAGGGGATTTCAATATATCAAAACAATTAAACATATAAAATCATATATAAAATTATCTCACCCTTTTAAAAAATTGAAAACACAAAAATAATCTTTTAATTTGAAAAAATTCACAAATTTCTAAACAAAATTTCTCCATTTTTTGAAATTTATCAAAAAGTAAAAGTTAAAAAAAAAATATAAGAATATTATATATAAAAAAATAAATATGGGAAAATACCCCCTAATTTCATGCCATTTTTAATAGTAGAGATATAAAAACAATAAAACAAATATTAAAATGCTTTCAAAAATTAAATTTCTATTGTTCCTAGTTTAAATTTTAATTTTTCAAACCTCACAGAATCTAGAGATTTAGTAAAAATGTCTACTAATTAGTTCTATGTTGGAATGTATTCCAAATAAATATCCCCATTATTAACAAGAAAGATTAAGTAACTAAATATAACATCTATATGGTTATTCATATAATGTTTAGAGGGGTTTTTAGAAATAGAAATGGAAGAAGTTTTATCACAGAATATAGGAATTTTATCTAAGTAAACATTGAAATCATAAAGAGTTTGTTTTACCCAGATGATTTGTGCACGGAAATTAGCAACAACAATGTAATCATCCTCACCAATGGAAAATGCAACTAAAAATTTCTTTCTATAACGCCATGAAATGAAAATTTAACATAATAAGTGAAACATACCATATGTTCTCTCACTATCAAGTCTCTGGCCTTTAATGTCAAAATCAATAAATGATAAAAAAATAAAACAATTATTATTGGAATAAAATAAACTAGTGTTGAATGTTCCTTTAACATATATAATTATTATTTTAATATCCTTCGATTTAATTTCCTTAGTGTTATATTTATATCTTGAACACATAAAAATAGAAAGCATGATGTTAGACATTGATGTAGTTAGATATATTAGGCTTCCTATCATTCGTCTATACAATTTTTCACTCAAAGATTTTTCAGATTCATCTACATCTAGTTTAAAATTAATGCTCATTGTGGTTCTTATAGTTTTAAAATAATCAAGATTTAATTTTTTAAACAAATTTTTAGCATAATTTATTTTATTTAGAAAAATATTATCTCTTATTTTTATAATTTGAAGACTATGGAAAATTTAAAAGTCTCTCATTAAGCTAATATCAAGTTCATTAGTCATTAATTTTTAAAACCCTTTACTAAGTATACCATTTTTTGAACCAAATATAATATCATCAACATATATTTTTACAATTAAAATATTATCATAAACATTCTTTATAAATAAGTTTGTATTAACTATCCCTTTATTAAAATCATTTTGAAGAAATAATATTGTATGTTTTTTATACCAAGATCTTGGAGAATGACTAAGTCCATATAATGCTTTTGAGAGTTTGAAAATAGAGTTTCTAAATTCATCACTTTTGAAACCATGTGGTTGATTTACATACACCTCTTATGAAATTACACCATTTAAAAATGAACTTTTTACATCCATTTGAGATAGTTTAAAATTTTTAAATTTTTAAAAAGACAATAAAATATGAATAGATTCTAATTTAGCAACTAGTTCAAATGAATCTTCAAAGTCAATTCCTTATTCTTATAAATGAAATTTTGCAACTAATGTTGCCTTATTTCTAAATATATTAGTATAATCATCCATTTTATTTTGAAAAAAAATCATTTGGTTCCAATAGACACTTTATCTTTAGGTAACTCAACTAAACTCCATAATTTATCCCTATCAACCTGATTAAGTTAATCATGCATGAAATTTATCTAGTTTCAATCTTTAAAATATTTATTAATATTAATAGGAATAAAATCATCTATAAAGGTATATTTTTTTCCAAAATTCAAAACATATTTTCTAGTCATTATTCTATATTCAACATTTCTAATTACATTTTATAAAGAGTGATATCTATGAGTTTTTTAAATCCTAGGATTAGATTGAGAGTATATATGCTCCCCCTCAACTAATGCATTATTTTTTTAGGTTTTTATTAATAAAAATAGAACTCTCTAAATTCTTCAATAAAATTAATAAAATCTATAATCTATGTTCCATTATTTTCAATGAATTTTATAGGAATAGATTACTCCATTAACAAAGTTCTCTTGTTATATACTCTATAAGATTTACTATTATTTGAATATCCTAGAAAAATTTCCCCATCACATTTAGCATACAATTTTTCCAAATTATTTTTAGTATTTAAAATATAAACTCTACATCTAAACACAATAAAGTAACTAATCTTAGGTTTATTTTCTTTAAACAGTTCATAAGGGGTTTTATTTAATAAGTGCTTAATGTAAACTCTATTTAAGATATAGAAATCAATGTCAACAAATTCAGACCAAAATAATTTTTTTAAGATGAATTAATTAATCATTATCCTTACTATTTCTTTAATAACTCTATTTTTCCACTCTAAAACACCATTTTTTGGTATTCTATGAGCAAAAAATTATGGAAATATCCATTATCTTCAAAAAAAATCTCAAAATATAAGTTAGAAAATTCTCCTCCTTTATCACTTCTAATTGATGAAGTTAAATGAACTTTTTATTTTATATTTTTTTACATGATATAATAAACTTGTTTAAGGTCTCAGTTTTTTGGGATAAGAAAAGAGTCTAAGTGAATCTACTTAAATCATCGATAATTACAAACACATGTCTCTTACTCCCTAAACTAGCAGTTCTCATGGGTCCAAATAAATCAAGATGAAGTAGTTCTGATCATTTAGCAGTGTTAACCATATTAACATATCTAAAATAATATTTTTCCTACTTACCCTTTAGACAAGAATCACATACAAAAAACTTACTAGATTTAAATTTAGAAACTTCCAGAACCTGTCCATGGTTTACTAACTTATACAGTTGTCAAAGATGGACATGTCCCAACCTTTTTTCTCAAATAATGTGATCTATTTCTATAACATTTATTCACTTTACATTTTTCTGGGTTAGTTCTAAAAATATATATATAATATATATTTTCTTTTCTATTAGCATAAAATGAAATAGTATTATCTTTAAAAATAAGATATTTATTATCTTTAAACTTTACACTCATGCCAACATCAAAAGGTTGTGATATAATAATTAAATTGTGTTTTAATCCCTATATACATAGTACTTTAGAAATCATAACAGATTTTAATATTATTAACTCTCAAAAACCTTTGACCATGCCTTTAAAGTTTTCCAAAAGTAACAGTACCTCCATCATAATAATTAAAAGATTGAAAGTTAGATATATCACTGTTCATGTGCATAAAGAACCCATTGTCTATATACCATGTATCTTTTTAACTTTATAGGTATTTTTCCTATAAAACATGTTAAGAAGATAATTTTTTTGGTAACCAAGCTATATTGGGTCTAACTATATTAGTAATAAAACTATTAGGAACCCATAAAAATTTAAGACATTTATTATAGGGTAATCTAGAGGATATACTCTTAGAAATAAAAGTCTTGGTGTGACCTATAGATTGAGTAAATCATAAATAACATTAATTTTCATAATTCCATTTGAGATTACATCTAAAGCATGTAAAATTTGAAACATTCCCTTTACTACTTTTAACAAAAGTAGTTTTGTACATATTAGGAATCTGTTTATTATTAGAAAAACCATTTTTGTCTTTATTAGATTTATTTAAATCCATCATCTTATCAAATTGTTATTTGCCTTGAAAAAAATTAGATATGGTTTATTTTAATTTAGTTATTTCCCTTTTAATATTTTCATTCTATTTTTGAACAACTTCAAGGTCATCGCATATTTTCATAGTTGAACATGATCTTATACTTCTCAGTTAATTATTTTTAGGTTTAATCTTCTTACATTCCTTTTTATTTTTTTCAAAATTATCACAAACTAATTTAAATCTCCTATCTTGATATTCATCTATTTTTTACATGAAATATTTCATTATTTAATTATCATAATTAATATTAATTGTTTTAGAATATATAACCTTTTTCTATTCTTTAACTTTCTTATTTTATATTTTTAGTTCACTATATAGTTCACCCATTCACAAAATATCACTTTGAAATATTTAATTTTCTTTAGTTAATTATATAAATTCATTTTCAATATCAAAATCATAACCCGAAATATAATCAAAATCAGTGTTTACCTCATTATTTTTTGTTTCCATTCATAAAATATTGGTTTATTCCTTCTCACTGTCAAAACCATCACTACGGGTGTTTGAATATACTATACAGCTCCATCCAGTATGATATTCTCATTTTAGTTTTTTCTTGTATTGATTGTATTTTCCTTATTGTTTCAATTTAGGATATTTTTATTTTATATGCCTATTTTTACTGTACTCATAGAATATTAATTTGGAAACATAATATTTACTAATTTTACCTTTCTTACTTCCCTTTATGTCATTATTTCAATGATATCTTCTCGGGAACTTCTTAAATCCTCTCTTTCCATTCATATATTTGTAGACTCCTTCAGTAATTCAGTTTAATCCTTCTCACTTTTCTATAGTTAATAATCATATGAGTTAGTAATAACATTTATAATAGATTTAAATGATATACCTTTCCTTTTATCTTGATCATTGTCATTGTCATTCTTTATTTCCAGCACATACTGAATAAGTGATCCTATCAGTTCATCCATTGAATATTCAGTAAAATATTTACTCTATTCAATTTCAACTTTCTTTGAATGTTATATTTTGGGTAAATCTCAAAGTAATATTTTGATAATATCTCCACTCTTCATGGTCACCTAGAGTGTAACTATGTTTTTCACTATCTTAGTGAATCTTTTTTATATCTCATTCATTATCTTTTGACCATCCATTCTGAATTCCTGAAACTCATCTATGTGTATACCTATCTTGGTTCTCTATAACTTTGAATTCCTTGATGAGAGACTTTTAAATTCCTATAGATCTTATAATCAGTTTTATAATAGGAAATATGACTATAAATATTTATACTTAATAAACCATATAATTAATTCATTTTTTTAATTTAAAAAACATATTGTAGCATAATTACCAGTTAAAGTTTCTAAATCTACATCAGGTATTTTATAAGATTTTGACATAATATCCTAATAATAAAGATCTATATTTTTTAGAAATACCTTCATATAATCCTTCTAGTAAACATATTCTCTTCCATTTTAGTGCAGTGGTCTAATGGGATTTAGTATCTTGAATTCCTGATTTTCCATAACAAAGCAGTGGATCTTTTCCTTAGAATTTTAAGTCTAGGAAAACGGTTACTTCAAAAAATATAATGAAATAGTTAAAATAAATTAATTAATAAAATAAAGTATCGCTCTCTAATACCAATTCTTAGGTCCCATTATATGGAAGTATTGACTAGGGGAGGGGTGAATAGTTCTTTTTAAAATCTTCTATCGAATTATAATTATCAAAGTTAAAATGGTGTTAAAAGTATAGAGGAAATAAATAATAAATAAAACATGATGTTTTTATAGTGGTAAAGATCACCAATACACTATTCCACTCTTCAATATCCTTTACTCAGTGAGGTGACTAGTATTTACTAGATCCTTACTTTTGATAGGAAGTAATAACTCAATTACAAACAAACATCCCTTTTTCTCACCTGGTGGTATAACCCCTGAATTTTTATAGAGTCACAACCCACCTTCCTTTTTTACAAGAGGAATAAACCTACCTTAATTTTATATGGTAGTAATATCCTAGTATGGTGGATTTTATAAGGGAAAAATAAACTAAACTCTATAGTATAAACAGAGGGTAGGAAGAAATACAACACTTAAATACATAAAGAATTTAGAAAAATGGTGGAGTAGATGATGTATAAATTTAATACAGATCTGGTTCTTAAATCAATTCAGTAGTGGATGATGAAAATGATTAATTCCTTTGTGATCAAGGCAATATAATAGTATTCATATAATAATCCATCATTTTTTAATTTTTGAATGAATGTTGTATTTTCCTTTTGCTTTGTTTGTATTAATCATCATCAATCTGAAAATAAAATTTTTCTAGTTTATTTTATAACATTAGTTAATTTCATTTCAATATCTAATTATGAATCATTAACTCCAAATATCTTGTAGCATCACATTATATAATCATATAAAGTCGTGTTAGATAAATAATATCTTCTTAAAATAATATTGTTACCTAAAATTTGAATTAACGCATTGTGTCTTTGCGATATTTTTATTTTTTCATCAAATAACTTCAAATAAATTAAAAAAATTGTCTTTAAAATAAATGATAATTATTCTGATGAATAAAATATTAGAAAAATATTTAAAAAACTTTAAGTGATCTAATAATTCAAAATATTTACAAAAAAGAATATGAAATAAAGGATATAAACTTTTTATTTCTACAACATTTTGTAATCTCTAAAATACAACATGAAGTTTATAATACATAACTTAAAAAATAAAAATAATTGTTAAAAAATTTATTAATATTGTAGTAAATAAATTTAACAATATAAGTGTGAAAAATAGCATTATGTAAAATATCACAAAATAAAAAATAAAGTAGCTAAATGTGAGACACGCTAAAAGTGAGATAGTATGCGGTCAGTATACTTATTATGTGAAGTTAGTATATAGATCATGCACTTTTTCATGATCACTAAAAAATAAATTCAAAGTTAAAAGGTACGTCAAGCGGTAGGATGGATGGAGGATTCATGGTAAGTATACTTACCATATCATGGTAAACATGGTTATCATCTCATGGTAAGAAGATATAATGCATGGTAAGGTAACACACTAACCACATGGTGAGTATACTTATCATTTCATGGTAAGTTTAAGTTTTGTAGAATGTCGATGAAGTTGTAGCACTGTCTAGATGTAAATATATGAAACACGTGTATCAAATAAATTTTAAAGTGTGAACTTATCCTGAGAATTGAATGTTGAATGTCCTTTAGTAACATCATTGTTTTCCTTTATCCATGAAGATTTATTTGAGAAATACTATATGAAAATGAAGATGAAATTGCAGGCAAGGTCAAGAATTGTGCATGGATACATGATATTTTCTTAAAAACCCTTATTTAGAAATCAGATATGTGGTTATCTTCCAAAAAAATATGTATAATTGTTTTAAAATAGGCTATATAGCACCGTAACTCAAAACGGATACAAAATTTTCTTCTATAAAAATATATGTAGCAAATGGATACATCATTTTCTTATGAAAACATATACATAGAAAATAGCTATATCATTTTCTTTTGCAAACAGATACATAGAAAATGGATACATCATTTACTTATCTAAATTGATATATATAAAATGGATACATCATTTGCTTCTATAAATGGATATGTATAAAATGGTTACATGAACCCCAAAATAATTTTTAAAGTTGAATTCATTAATCATTATCCTTACCATTTCTTGAATAGTTCTATTTTTTCACTCTACAACACCATTTTTTTGTATTCTAGGATCCAAAAAATTATATAAATACCCATTATATTTACAAAAATTATAAAAATATAAGTTAGAAAATTATCTTCCTTTATCACTTCTAATTGATGAAATTAAATGACCTTTTTAATTTTGAATTTTTTTACATAATGTAATAAACTTGTTTAAGGTCTCACTTTTATGGTATAAGAAGTGTAACCTAGATAATCTACTAAAATCATCTATAATTATAAACACATATATCTTACTCTCTAAACTACCAGTTCACATGGTTCTAAATAAATCAATATGAAGAAATTCTAATCATCTAGCTATTTTATCCATACTAACATATCTAAAATAATATCTGTCCTACTTACCCTTTGGACAAGAATCACAAACAAAAAACTTACTAGCTTTAAATTTAGGAAGATCTGCAACCTCTCTATGGTTATCTAACTTTTATAGTTGTTGAAGACGAACATGTACTAACCTTTTATGTCAAAGAATCTGATCGATTTATACCACATTTATGAACTTTACATTATTCTGGGTTAGTTCTGAAATTTATATATATATAATATATATTTTATTTTCTATTAGAATAAAATAAAATAATATTTTCTTTTAAAACAAATAATTTATTGTATTCAAACTTTACACTCATGCCATCATAAAAAACATTTGATATAATAATTAAATAGTTTTTTATCCCTCTATACATAGTACTTTAAAAATTATAATAGATTTTAATATACCTACCTCTCCAAAACCTTTGACCATTCCTTTATAGTTTTTACTAAAAGTGATTGTACCTCCATCATAAGAATTAAAAGAAATAAAGTTAGAGGTATCACTGGTCATGTCCATAGATAACCCACTATCCATATACCATATATCTTTTTAACTCTTTAGGTATGCTTCCTATAAAACATATTGAGAAGATGATTTTTTTGGTACCCAAACTATTTTGGGTCCAACTAGATTAGTAATAAAACAATTAGTAACCCATAAATATTTAAGACAGTAATTATAGAGTAATATAGAGGATATATTCTTAAAAATTGAAGTCTTGGTGTGGTCTATTGATTGAGTAAATCTTAAAGAATGTTCATTTGAATAATTCCATTTGAGGTTACTTTTAAAGAATTTCAAATTTGAAACATTCCCATTACTTCTTTTAAAAAAATTAGTTTTGTACATATTAGGAATCTGTCTATTATAGCCAAAGCTAGTATTTTCTTTATTAGTTTTATTTAAATTTATCATCTTATCAAATTTTTCTTTGCCTTAAACGAAAATAGATGGGGTTTATTTTAATTTTGTTATTTTTCTTTTAATATTTTCATTCTATTTTTGAAAAACTTTCAGGTCATCACATATTTTCATAGTTTAACATGATCCTATATTTTTTAGTGACTTATTTTCATGTTTAAGCTTCTTACATTCCTTTTTATTTTTTTATAAATCATCACAAACTAATTTAAATCTCTTATATTGATGTTTATCTATTTTTGACATAAAATATTTCATACTTTAATTATCATATTTAAGATTAATTAGGTTATAATTTTTAACCTTTTTCTATTCTTTAACTTTCTTATTTTTTATTTGCAGTTCTCTGTATATTTTATCCATTCAAAAAATATCACTTTTAAATTTTTCATTTTTTTAGTTAATTATTTAACTTCATTTTAAATATCAAACTCATAACCAGAACTATAATCAAAATCAATGTTTACCATATTCTTTGATTTTTCCATCAATAAAAGATTGGATTGTACCTTCTCACTCTCAAGACCATCACTACGAGCGTTTGACTCTTCTATGCAGCTCCACCCATCATGATATTCTCATTTTAGTTCATTATTGTTTTTCTTGTCTTTTCCTTCTTGTTTAAATTTAGTATAGTTTTATTTTATATGCCTCTTTTCCCTACACCCATATCATAATAATTCAAAAACATCATATTTACTAATTTTACCTTTCTTACTTCCCTTTCTATCATTATTTTAATGATCTTTTTTGGGGAAATTCTTAAATCCTCTCTTTTCTTTCAATTACTTATAGACTCATTCAGTAAAAGTTTCAATTTCATCCATCTCACATTTTAATAACTCCGAATAATAGGAGTTATAAATAACATTTATATTAGATTTAAATGTTATACATTTTTTTTATCATGATCATCAGCATTTTCATTCTTTGTTTCTATCATATACTGAATAAGTGATCCTATTAGCTCATCCATTGAATATTCAAAAAAATATTTAATCCCTTTAATTACAAATTTATTTTAATGTGATCTTTTTGGTAAAGCTCAAAGTAATATTTTGATAAGAGCTTCATTATTTATGGTCACCTTGAGTGTAACAATGTTGTTCACTATCTTAGTGAGTTTTTTGTACATCTCATTCCTCCCCTCTTGATCATCCATTCTAAATTCATGATTCTCATCTCTCTGTATAACTATCTTTGTCCTCTAAAACTATCAATTCCTTGATGATTTAGTTTTTAAGTCCCAAATATTTCATAAGAAGTTTTATAAGTTGAAATATGACTATTCATATTTCTACTTAATGAACAATATAAGTAATTCATAATTTTTAAATATAAAATACATATTCTAGCATAATTACCGGTTAAAGTTTCTAAACCTACATAATGTAGTTTATAAGGTTTTAAAATAATATCCTAATAAAAAGACCTATATTTTTTATAAATACCTCCATCTAATCCTTCTAAAAAACATTGTCTCTTCCATTGAAGTGAATTGGTCTGATGGGATTTAGTATCTTGAATTCATGACTTTCCATAACAAAGGAGTGGATATTTTCCTTAGACTTTTAAGTATAGGATAATGGTTACTTAAAAATTGATAATTAAATAGAT
Organism: Viscum album; assembly: GCA_963277665.1. Taxonomy (NCBI): domain Eukaryota; kingdom Viridiplantae; phylum Streptophyta; class Magnoliopsida; order Santalales; family Viscaceae; genus Viscum; species Viscum album. The sequence goes on from OY728161.1 coordinate 1,260,008,526, forward strand.
AAAACCAATTCATTAAAAAAATAAAGGTAACATGCTCTAATACCAATTCTTAGTTCTCAGTATATGGAAGTATTGAATAGAGGAGGGGTGAATAGTCTTTTTTAAAATATTTTATCGAATTATAATTATCAAAGTTAAAATGGTGTTAGATGTATATAAGAAATAAAAAAATAACATGTGATGTTTTTATAGTGGTTAATATCACCAAGATACTATTCCACTCTTGAATATCCTCTACTCAGCGAGGATACTGGTATTTACTAGATCCTTACTTTTGATAGGGAGTAATAACCCAATTACAAATAGATATCCTTTTTTCTCCCCTATTGATATAACCCCCGAATTTTGAAGGAGTCATAACCCACCTTTCTTTTCTCAGGAGTATTAACACTACCTTCCTTTTAGATGGTATGACTATCCTAGTATGATGGATTTTGGAAGGGAAAATCATAAACTAAACTCTAGATTAAAAATATGGGGTTAGAAGAAATACAATAGTGAAATACATAAATAATTTAGAACAGTAGTGGATCAAATGATATAGAAATTTGATACATATCAATTTCCTTGATCACTTTAGTAGTGTATAATGAAAACAATTAATTCCTTCATGATCAATGAAATAGAATAGTAGTCATATCATAATCCATCACTTTACAATTTTGGAAATAATGTTTTATTTTTCTATCACTGTGTTCATATCAATCATCATCAATCTTTGATTGAACTTTTTATAGTTTATTTATCACATTAGTTAATTTCATTTCAATAGGTAATTATGCATCATTAAATCCAAATATCTTAAAACATCACATTATCTAATTATAGAAACCCCCATTAGAGAAATAATAACTGCTTAAAATAATACTGTTACCTAAATTTTGAATTAACACACTATTTCTTTGTGATATTTTAATTTTTCATCAAATCACTTTGAAAAATTTTCTTTAAGATAATTGATAATTATTCAAATGAATAAAACATAATAAAAACATTTAAACAACTTATAGTGATCTAAATGTTAAAAATATTCATAAAACAGAGTACGAAATAAAAGATATGAAACTTATTATTTCCCTACCATTTTATAATATCTAGTATACAATACAAATATTATAATATATAAGTTTTTAAAAAAGAAAAATTATAGTTAAAATAGATTTATTAAGATTATAGTAATATAATTTAACAAAGTAATGCTGGAAAATATTATTCTTTAAAAAAAAAATCACAAAATAAGAAAAGGAAATAGCTGACTGTGTGATATACTGACAATTTGATAGCATGTGGTCAGTATAATTACTATTTGTGGTTGGTATATTGACCATGCACTTATATGTGTTCACTAAAAAATAAATTCATAGTTAGTATATACCTTAAAAATTAGGATGGCTAGAGGCATCATGGTAAGTATATCGTATCACAGTAAGCACACTTACCGTATAATGGAAAGAATATATAATGCATGCTAAGGCAGCACATTGACCACATAGTGAGTATACTTACTGTTTCATGGTAATTTTAATTCATGAATCATGTCTATAAATCTAAAGTTATATTTAGGTGTGAGGATAAGAAACACATGTATCAATAGACTTTTAAAGAATGAACTTATCCTGAGAACCAAAAGGCTAAATGGAATCCTATAATATAATTGTTATTATTTTACCTTGAATATTTCCTTGAGAAACAATATATAAAAATGAATATGACTTCATAGGCTGGGTCAATAACTATACATGGATGCATGACATTTTCTCAAAACCCCTTACTTAGAAATCGGCTACTATGTGCTCTTTCAAAAATGAATACATAGCACTATTCTACCTTTAGCTACATAACACCTTAACTAAAAATGGATATTTAGTTTTCTTATAAAAAGGGATATGTAGAAAATTAATATTTCATTTTATTCTACAAATGGATAGGTAAAAAATAGCTACATCGTTTTCTTCTACAAATGGATACATACAAAATGATAATGTCGTCTGCTTTTGAAAAAGGATATATAGAAAATGGATACATCATTTTCTTATGAAAATCGATACATAGAAAATAGATACACCATTTTCTTCTACAAATTAATATGTATCAAATGGATATGTGAATCCCTTTTTTCATTTAGGCTACATAAAAATAATTTACAACCACCTCATTAATATTGAAAACCCATAAAATAATAAAGGGGTTTGAAATTTATATTTAATTCCAATAAAACTTATTTAGGGGGATTTCAATTTATCAAAATAATAAAAAAAATATTTCTCACATTAATCTCTTTATAATTCTTCAGTAAATAAAGATTTTATTTCATTACAAAGAATGATAGAATCTTACTTGGCTTTTATTAGCTTAGTGAGAGTGATGAAGGAGCTTATATTATTTTCCAATTCATCTACCACTACATCATCCTCTTATCATAGTTGTGACTTTTCATTCTAAATTCCCAGGATAAATCTAATGATATATATATCTAATTCGATTTTTACATTCTTTAGATGATCTTTAACATCAAGGTAGAGGAATTTCCCCATTTAAATGAAATCGTCACCATATCCTGAGCTACATTCACTTGAGGAATTACAATCAATAGATTTAGTAATCAAATCCTTACTATCATAATTATTTTTATCTAATTATATTTCCTCTTAATTATTTTTTCTCTTTCTTTGCTTCTTGTACTCTCTCTTCTTCTTATTTTTTATTTATTTGGCCAAAATCCTAAGTTCAAAACTGATAGAGGTGGTGATTAACTCTTCCATTTAAGGTACTTCATCAAACATCTAAGGTACTTCGTCAAACATCTAAAATGTGAACTTCATATATATATATATATATATATATATATATATCTGATAGAAAAAATATGAGAACAAGTTTCAATTCTTATCAAATGGAACCTTGTACTTATGATTCAGTTGAGATAATCCAAAAGATTCAATCAGATGGAACCTTTTCCCTAATACTAATTGTTGTGTCTGGTGGACTAGTGTAGAAACCTAAGAGGGGGGTGAATTAGGGGTTTCTTACTTTCTGAAAAAACTTTAAAATTATTGAAACCCCTCTGGAATTTAACCTTAATTATCGATTAGTTCATATGGATTGATTTTATTTCAACAAATCAATCATCAATTGTGTACATTCAAGTAAAGTAGATATAAATAACATGGTATTTTTATAAGGTTTGATACAAAGTCTTACTCCTTATTGTGATTTTTTATCCACCCAAATAATATATTATACACTAATAATTCACATATTACAATAGTTTTGGTGCTTCCCACCCCTATAATTTCTTACATCTTATTGGAATTCCTCTTTCTTGAATCACATTGGACTTATCTCTACTGCCCCACAATGTTGTCACTGAGTTACATGGTGATTTCCCTGTATAACTAGAGTTACACATGTTCTATAGAGTCCCACATTGTAACGACCTAGGTAATATTAATAGAAAATCAATTCCATGCCTTATTAATATTCATTAATTAGATTTTATAGATTTTTATTCACTATAAAAATATTAGGTAATTTTTTAGTCAATGGAAAAAAAACATTCTTTCTAACTAAATTGGGTTTTCATACATTATATAGTTTTATTTAAAATATTGATTTCCAAATTTTAGAATTTAATTTTATTAAATTGATTCTATATTTGGAATTATAATAATTAATATTAGGTAATAAGGCTGACTTAATTTTTGTTCATAATGAATAGTAAAAATATTAAAAATCTATTACCATAGTTAAGGTTAAAATATGTTTACCAGAGAGTTAAAATAAAGTGATAAGGGTTAAAATAACCCAAAAACTTTTCTAAATCCTATTTTATGGAAATATTATAACCCTATATCATCACATAATTATAAATGGTCCATTTTTTGTCTATTTTTCTTGATTAATACATTAATATATTTTAATCTTTTTAAAAATTCCAAGTGTGTCCCCTCCCCTGCTTATAAAGGGACACCCTATCTCTTCTTTTATCCACACTTAAAGAGACTTTTAGTTTAAAAAATTACTACAAAAATACCTTGATAACATCCCTTCTCTATGTCCTGGAGTTCTTAGTCTGTATATAACACCACTCTTAGTAAGATTAAGGTGTAAAGAAAAGGAAATTTTCTGAAGAAGAGGGATAGTACTTAACCAAGAATATTAATTTTATTCCTTCTTATATATCCTTAAAATATTATTAAAAAATGTTGAAATAATAAAATAAATATATTACATATATTTAAATATTATTATTATTATGTTATTGACCCTTTTCACCTACTTAACCATCTAATTAAAAATAAAAACATCATTCATACATTTGTACGGACTACCATCTTGAAGATGTTGTATTTCATTTTTAATAAAATAATCTTATGGTTAGTCATAAATATGGATAAAAATTAAATAATATTTTATTTATGATATTCATTAAATAAATATAATTCTAGAAATATAATATATCTTCTATTTTATTACCTTTTCATCCATTGAAAAATGATTACATTGTTTGTACGAATGTGTGGATTACAACCTCCACTAAGAAATACTATTAATTTTTAATAACCCCCTAAAATGGGTAGTATATATAAATGTATGTAAAGAAATAATATTATATTTATTATATAATAATAATTTTGTAAATATAAAATGATACTTACCTTTTATCCCATATGTTTGTTGAAACATGGAAATGTTACTTATGTGTGTGTATGACCTACAGTCTCCATGATTGTAATATAATTAATTTTTTATAAACATATTACATATTTGGTTATATAATTATAATTAATGTATAAAAATTACACAATCATGATCTATTTGACTGAGTTCAACCTATCAAAGTCATTTTGGACTTGTGAACAAAACAACCTCAAAACATTCGAGGTAAAATTAATCAATTAAGTAATTAGTTATAACATGGATATAAGTTAAAAAGGAAAAATAAACTTGAAAAAGGTTATCAATAAATAAAATAATTAATATAATTTTATTATTTAGAATGGTAAAAAAATATATTTGATAATTCAGACTCTAGGCAAGGAACACTTTACCATAAAACCTCATTTTCAATTTTATTATGATTTATTTTGTAAATATTTTTATTCCATGTACATATTCTTAAAAATAATATTTATTAATGTATTTATATGTAAATAAATTAATTATAAAGTGAATTTCATGTCAGATTTTAATTTCTTTCAAAGGTTTTCAAAAAGAATCTTTTTAGAAATTTTATACCGAACGTTTTGACTATCTTTACAAAAATAATAAAGGAATATTCTATTTTAATGTATATGATTTTGGAATGTTTTTTTACCACAATAATTTTTATTCTATATTTGGATTCCTTTTCAATATTATATGTTTTGTTCAAATAAAAATCCTCTTTCCCTTTGTTCTAGGTATTTTAGTGTTAAAAATTGGGTTTTAAAGGAAATTGATATATCAATAACTAAAAATGTTTTTCTAATGGGTTAAAAAGTATATTTTTATAATTTTTATAATGTAAATGAAATATTATATCTGTTTTATAATTTTTATGTTCCTTTTATATTTTTTATGATGGTGGGTGATCCCAATATAACTCTCCAATGAATTGGGTAATTATTATGTTCTCTAGAGAATTATATTATAAGTTAACCATGTATGAAATTACATTTGTAAGGGTTATTATAAGGGTTATTGAAAGGGTTCTATAATGATGATGTATTAAGGAACCTATATGAAATTTATATACCTGATAATAATTTTTTATGTAAATATTTTGATCTCAAAAGGTATGCTAGTTATCTTTTATTTTAAGGAAATGATTTTTCCTTTTTAGGGTAAAAATATATATTTTAAAGAAAATATTTTTAATGGGTTCTAATGTTTTCAAAGAAACCCTAATAATTATTATTTCTCCTTTATGTTTTCTTATAAAGTGTTTTTTGAAAAAATTTGGGTAGTAAATATGATTTCATGTGTAATTAAGTGATTAATTGAGATCAAATTTTATTATGTTAAAGGAAAACTCTCTTTTATGATCTCATGTTTTTGAAATAGAATAAAAAGTTTCTTTATTTATTTTTATATGTCCCTTCCAAAGTTTTTTAATCATCCCATGATTTTAAATTTATTTTATAGGTTTTAAGGATATTTATGAACAATAATGTAGTCAATTTTTAAATCATGAATATTTTTCATAAAAATAAATCATATTTTATTTTAAAAGTTTTGTATTCTAAGAAAAATGGATACAATGAGAAAGTGTCCAACTTGTAATATATGGGTTTTTTATATAATATTTATGACCTAATTCTTTAAAACTCAAAAACTAATAAGATCTTTGATAATGTAAGAAAAATAATTATTTTATAAGAGTAGGGTTTATATAATTGTATAGATTAGAATAGTGTAAGAAATTACCATTAAGAGATTCTTATTTATGGTTATCATGATATAACATTTGAATATTACCATGTTTGTTCATATAAACTATGTCAATTTAGAATGGTTTTTTATAGAGGAAACATGGAAGATGAAGTAGGAAGGAAAAAATATGACCATATTCTTCTAAATAAGCAATATTGAATGGTTTGAATTAGAACTAAGTAGTTTTTATTATGATGGATCAGTTAATAGAGGATCTAAATAGTGGTAGTATCCATACAATATAGAAACCACATTAAACATAGAGAAACATGGCCATAATATAGTATTTCATGAAATATAACCCTTCAAAATTCAGTGTATTATCTAACCCTATAATATCTCAAGGATGGGTTAAATCCTTAGAGAAGATATTTGAATTCAAGGGTTGTTTAGAACATAAAAAAGTAACTCTTTCTATTTTCTTTTTTCTTGGTGAATTCGATCAATGGTGGTAAATGGTTAAGAATATTAGATAAAGTGAAGAGATTGATTCTTTGTAATGGTATAAATTTAAGAATATTTTCCTTGAGAAGTATTTTCTTAAGGCTATTTGACTGAGGATGTAAAAGAAATTTTTGGAAATGAGGTAGAAGGAGGAATATTACATGCTTGAATATGAAGTAAACTTCACCCATTTGGAAAGGTATACACCAAATTGTGTCTGGGATATTGATAGTAAAATTAATAGTTTTTACTCAAGATTGAATCCAAGATATCAAAGGGCATTGTCTTCTTTCAAATTTAAAAGTTATGAGAAAATTTTTTGATGTGTTGAAAATGTAGAAATAGAATTTTCTGAAGATCATGTGTCCTAAAAAAATAGAAAGAGAGAACCAGGTGGAGGTAAAATGGTAAACATCAATCTAGGAAATTATAAAGTAATAAAATTATGTTTCTAAATTGCAATAAGTATGGTAAAAATAACCCAGGTAAATGGATTATAAAATTTGGGAAGTTTTTTTGATGTGTTAAGTTTGGAAATTTGGCTTGTGACTCCAAAGAAAAGGATCATGGTAATGGTGAGAAAAATAATGAAAGGCTATAAGTAAGATTTTTTAATTATAATGAAATGGTTCATAATGTGTGTACTTGTCTGAAGATAGTAATAAATGATAGAATACATCAATATCATAAGAAGAAAGGTGTGTCTAAACCCTTTATTACTACTTTGGTAGATGTTAGACCATCCAATGATGTTGTTTTAGGTGCATTACTTGTTTATTCAAATTATTTCAATGTATTTTTTGATTTTGGGTTTACACGTTATTTCATTTTTGATAATTGTTTTGTTAAATTAAAAATTTCACCTCAATAAGTGAAGCTGTAATTTTTGGTAAAAACACCAATGGGAAGTATTAAAATTGAAAATTTAATTATAAGATTATTTATATTATTTTTAGTGGAAATGATTTACTTATAAACCATATTTTCTTACCCCTTGTATCTTTTGATATTATTTTAGGTATATATTTTCTTAATTTTTATAATACTACTAAATATTTTTAGAGAAAATGATTTTTTTTAATAATGGGTTTTAGTTTGTATACAATAATTAATTCATACCTTTGATAACATATCAAGAAGTTGATAAATTGATTAAATATAGAAATGAAATCTATCTTTCACACATTGTTGAGAAGAAGTATATTGTTAAACTTGGTGATGTTCTTATATTAAATGAATATCGGGATGTATTTTCTAATAAATTATCTAGTATTATACCAGATTTGGAGATTGAATTTACTATTAACTTAGTACCTGATGCTAATACAATATCAAAACATCCTTATCAAATATCTCAAGTGAAAATTTTTCAATTGAAAAAGTGTTTATAAGGGTTTCTTGATAAGGGATTCATTCATCCAAGCACATCTTCATGGGGTTCTCCTTTTTTTAAAAAAATAAAGACGGTTCCAAGAGGATTTTAATTGATTATAAAGCTTTAAATAAGGTTAATCTTAAGAATAATTAGTTTTTGCCTAATATATATGGCTTGTTTGATCATCTCCAAGGATATTAGTATTTTTGAAGGTTAATCTCAGGTATGGGTACCATCATTTGAAGGTGAAGTAGGATGACATTCTTAAGATATAATTTCAGACTAGTTATAGAATTATGAGTTTTTGGTTATTCTCTTTCTGTATAAAAATACTCCAGATATATTTATCGACTTTATGAACATAGCTTTCCATGAATTCTTAGAAAAAAATTGTTGCGTTTATTGATGAAAATTTAATATATTCCAAAATTTATGATGATCATGAGAAACAATTGAGGTATGTTCTATAAACATTGAAAGAAAATAATTTATATGGAAATTTTAGTAAATGTGAATTATGGTTGTGAAATATTTCTTTCCTTGGACATATTGTAAATAATTATGGGATAACTATTGATCTATCTAAAAATAAAGTGGTTTAAGAGTGTCCAGGACCTAAAAATATCACATAGATTTATAGTTTTCTTAGTTTATTGGGTTACTATTGATGTTTTTTTGAAAAAAAAAATCAGTTATCTATCCCACTAATTAAGTTTTCTTGAAAAGGAGTTGAATTCATATAGATGAAAGAATATGATGAATTTTTCTAGGAATTAAAAATAATATTATAGAATGATCCAGTTTTGGACATGCCATCCGAAAATGGTGACTTTGTTTACTAAAATTATACTTCTTTAAAGGTACTCAGTTGTGTTCTAATGTATAATGATTAAGTAACTGATTATGTTTCATGTAAATTAAAAACTCATATGCTAAATTATCCTACATATGACCTTGAACTAGTGTTTTTAGTTTTTTCTTTAAAAATATGGAGACATCATTTATATATAGTAAAGTGTTAAATATATACTGACTATAAAATTTTGAATTATATATTCACTCATAAATAGTTGAACATGAGGTAGAGAATATGGATGTAACTGGTTAAGGATTATTACTACACAATTCATTAATATACAGAAAAATAAAATAGATTAGTTGATTCTTTAAGTCAGAAATATAATGCATTATTAATTATACTATGTTTATAACATGATCCATTGGTAAATGATTTAGTGAAATTTGGTCTAGAAATTTTGTATTCAAGAAATTTCTCTATTTTGTTTCAGGTTTCATTTAACTCATCATTGTTATAAAGAATTTAGAAATATTTTAAGGAGGATATGTTTTTATATGAAATTGTAGAATCATTAAAGAATAATAAGTTTTAAAAGTTTAATGATGATAAAGAATGTGTAATTATATTTTTAAAGAGATTATGTGTGCCTTTTAATTCCTATTTGAAGATTGAATTATTGATTAAAGCTCATAGTTATCCATTTTCTATTCATATTAGTAGCACTGAGATGTATAGATACCTTCAAGGACATTTTTGGTGGAATAGAATTAAAATATATAATTTTGACTTTACCAAGAAATGTTTGACTTATCAAAAGGTTAAAGTTAAAAAAATTATTGAAGGGGATACTTCATCCTTTACCAATTCCAAAATAAAAATGGTAAAATATATATATGGATTTCATGGTTGGATTACCAAATACATATTGAGGAAATAATGTGATATGTTTTATTGTTGATAATTTAACTAAATATGTGCATTTAAATCCTATTCGATATATCATGTATTTATATTACCTTTATTGAATATATTTCAAATATATATTTGGGTTATATGGAGTTTCTCTCTCCATTTTGTCTTATTGTGGTCCTAATTTTACCTCTAATTTTTGGAAAATTCTTCAAAAGTCATTGGGAACTAAATTAAATTTTAGTAAATCATTTCATCCTCAATATAATAGATAGTCAGAGATAAAAATTTAGATAATGAAGGACATGATTCAATATTTTTCAATGGATTACTAGGGAAATTAGGATTAATATCTTTCATTAGTTGAATTTTCTTATAATAATAATTTTCATTCTAGTATGAAGATGGTACCTTTTAAGGCATTATGTGGAAATCAGTGTTGGACTACAGCTCATTGGGATGAATTAGGTGAAATAAATATGTTGAGATGATTTTTTTGAATAAATGGTTGATAAGTTAAAGATTATTTAACAATATATGAGGATGGCTCATAGTTGGTATAAAATTTATATAAATAACCTAAGTAATGATCTTTCATTTAAGCAAGGCGGTCATGTTTTTCTTAAATTATATCCATAGAAGAGTGTTATATATTTTGGTAAAAAGGGAAAGTTAAGTATGTGTTTCATTGGAACCTATGAAATTTTAGAAAATTTTGGATTGTTTTTTAGTGATTTTTCTTGCTTATAAGTTTTTAATAGGTACATGATGTGTTTCATGTTCCATTGTTAAGAAAATATGTTCCATATATATCTCATGTTTTGAGCCCCGAAGTAGTACTGTTAGAAGATAATATTTTTTATAAGGAACAAACAGTTCATATTCTTCACTAAAAAGAGTGTTAGTTATGGAATAATTTCATTCATTAAGTTAAGGTATTGTGTAAAACCCATATTATTTAAGAATGAGTATGGGAATCAGAAAATTCTATAAGGGAAATATATCCCCACTTATTCAAAAAGTAAATAAAATTATGGGGATACTATTTCCAAAAGGGGGTAGAATGTAACAAATCATTTAATGTTAATATTAAATAAATTTTATTCTATAATAATATTCACTAATTAGATTTTATATATTTTTATTCACTATAATAATATTAGGTAATTTTTCAATCAACGGAAAAGGATTTATTTTTAACCAAATTGGGTTCTCATGCATTATATAATTTTATTTAAAAGATTGATTTGAAAAATTTAGAATTGAATTTCATGAAATGGATCGATATTTTGGATTATTATAATTAATATTATGTAATAAAGTCAACTTATTTTTTTCATAATTAATATAAAAAATAATAAAAATTTGTTATTATGGTTAAGGTTAAAACTGGTTTATTATGGGGTAAAATAAATTAATAAGGGTTTAAATGACCTAAAACCATTATAAATCCTATTTTATATCCATATATTTAACCTATCTCGTATAATATTCAAAAATGTTCTATTTTGGATCCATTTTTCTAGAGTAATACATTAATATATTTTAATCTTTTTTGAAAAAAATAAGTGTGTCCCCTCCCCCACTTATAAAAGGAAACCCTATCTCCTATCTTATCCACACTTCAAGAGAATTTTTTTTCATAAAATACCTACAAAAATTAATTTCTAACATATATACTCACATCTGATAAGTTATATTTTGAACATAATACCAACCTTAGATGCGTAAAACAAAGGAAGTTGTTCGAAGAAGAGGTATAGTTCTGAACAAGGTGTTTTAATTTTATTTCTTTTTATACCTCATTAAAATGTTATTCAAACACGATGAAATTATAACCTTAATATATACCATATATTTTAATGTTATTATGATTATATTATAACCCTTTTTATTCAACTTAACCATCTAATGAAAAATAAAAACATCGTTCATGCGCACATGTGGACTAGCACCTCATGAGATGATGTATTTCATTTTTCTTCACTGAATCTTATGGTCGGTCATGAATATGGATCAAAATTAAATGATATTAGATTTATTATATTCATAACATATTTATAATTCTATAAATATAATATGTCATCTATTTTATTACCTTTATATCCATTGAAAAATGATAACATCATTCATGCATATGTGTGGATTACCACCTCCCCAAAGTGATGTGATTTATTTTTCATCACCTTCTAGCATGGATACTGTATATAAGTGTATTTTTTGAAATAATATTATATTTTTAATGTATTCATAATTATATAAATTTAAAATTATAATTACCTTATTTCCATCATGTTTATTGAAAAATGGAAATGTTACTCATGTGTATGTATGGTCTACTGTCTTCATGGTTTTGTCGTAATCCATTTTTCATAACCAACTTGAATAGCTAGTTATAAAATTATAATTAATGTATTAAAATAATAATTATAAATTTATTAATATTCTTTAAATGATATAATCATTATCAATTTTACCACATTTAACCTATCAAAGTCATTTTGGACTTGTAAACCAAACATCCACAAAACATTCAAGGTAAATTTAATCAATTATGTAATTAAGTATAACATGAATATAAGTGAAATAAAATCAATGATAAACTTTTTTATTAATAAATTAAATAATTAATATAATTTTATTATTTATTAATATAAATAACATGTAATAAAAGTCATACTCAAAGTAAGGGGAACTTTACCTTAAAACATTATTTTAAATGTTTAAAAGAATTATTTTCTAAATATTTTTCTTCCACATACATATTATTAAAAAAATTATGAGTGTATTTATATGAAAATAAATGAATTATAAATTTAATTTCATGTCAATTTTTTCTCCTTTCAAAGGTTTTAAAAAGGAATCTTTTTATATATTTTATATAGAATGTTTTGTCTTTCCTTACAAAAGGAAAAAAAGGAGTGTTCTATTTTAACAATCATGACATCGATGGATTTTCTATCCACCATAAAATTTATTTGATATTTGTATTCCTTCACAAGGTTCCATGTTTTCTTTAAATAAAAACCTTATTTCTCTTTGTTCTGGGTATTTTAGTTTTGAAAATTGGGTTTAAAAGGAAAGGGATATATCAATATCTGAAAATGTTTTACTTATGGATTCAAAAGTATAGTTTTATGAGTTTGATGAATTAAATTCAAGATTATATGTTCTTATACATGTTATAGTTCTTAGAATCATTTATTATGGAATTTAAGCCTGATATATGTCTCTAATTCATTATTTAATGATTATGTTATCCATATAATTATATTCTAAGTTGACCATGTAGTTTATTCCATTTTTAAGGGTTCTTGTAAGGGTTCTATAAAGATTATGTCTCAAGGAACCTATATTATTTTTCTATAATTCCTAATTATTTTTTTATTAGAAAATTAATATTCCACAAGGTAATTTGATGATATTTTTTTTAAAAATGATTTTTCCCTTTTAGGGTAAAAGGGTAATTTTTTGGGAAAGTTCTTTTCATGGGTTATCATGTTTTCTAAAAACCCATCATAATTATGATTTTTCCTTTATCTTTTCTTAAAAAAAATTCAAGAAAAATTCTGAGAAATAAATATGATTTCATGTGTAAGTAAACAATTATCTAAGATCAAATTTTATTATGTTAAAGGAAAACTCTCTTTTATATCTCATGGTTATGAAATAGACTAACAGATTTATTTATTCCTTTTTATATGTCCTTTAGTGAGATTTTTGTGTTCTTCCCATGTTTTTAAATATTTTTCATTGGTTTTAAGGATTATTAGGAATAATAAGGAATTAAATTTGAAAATTGTGATGATTTTTTATGAAAGGAAAACATATTTCATTTTGAAAGTTTTATATTGTGGTAAAAATGGATACTGAGAGGAAGTGTCCAACTTATAATGTATGGGTTTGTTATTTAAGATTTATGACCTAATTATATAAAACTATAATCCTAAAAATATATTTGGAAATAAAATAAAATTATTTATTTTTTAAAAATTAAATTATGGGTTGAATAAGGATTGGGACCTTATACACCATATATACAGAAGTTATTTCATTAAAGTTCCTCTTGGAAGTAGATCTTTGATTCTGTACAGGGTGTATCTGCCCCAATATGGTAGATCTCCTTCAACTCATCATAGAGTCTAAAAATTACTTTATATATTCTAGATAAAATGTATATAACTCAACCTCTACTCATATCAGTTTCACAAATCTTCAACAGATCTACTCACCTAGCATCCTCTCTGCTCAATAATGGTGGCTCTCTCAAACTGCTCTCATATTTATGGTTATATCCTCTTAGTTTTCTTATTTTCTACCAGATAAAGTAGATTATTTTATATATATATATATACACTTCACACAACAACTCATCTCTAGGATTCTCAATTATTGAACTTACTGGTCGCTATAGATACTTCTTGATATTTTTCATTCTCCTCGATCTCATCAAAAATTTCATGTTGAGTGATTATATTAAATGTATTATTTAATTTTAAATATCCATAAATATAATACCTTTAAACCTTTAAAATTATAGATGAATATTAGTATTACCAAATTCCCACTTTTTTTCTCATGACTTTTCATGCACTTTAGTTTTCAACTCAAAGTAAATTTTATACATTCCCTTAATTGTTACAAAACACTTTCTTTTGAAACACAACTAAAAATATATTCACAAAATAGTAATCATTTATTCTTATTCATCTCATTCTATCTCGTTTTTATTATCTCATCTGAATATTATCTTCAAATAAAAACACACGGCAAGCTCATCCTATTCTTCCTCAAAAATATCCATAAAATCCACACTAAAAACCTTTATAGTTGTACACATATATAAAAAATTAGTGGTATAAAACTAATATTCTTTTCTAGATTCATTAAATCTATAAGTTTTATCATTTATAAAGTCTTGGATAAATTCCCAAACTTAAATCTTAGATAATCACAAAAACTCAAACTTCCTTAGACTAAAAATATGTATTCTTTTATAAATAGTATATCAAGGTTTGATGCTTCTTCACCTTAATTATTCTTGAAAACATGATAAATCTATTTTCAATACCAAATAATATATGTAGTGGAAATTATCATTAATATTCATTCAAAATAGTCTTGGATCGTGGATTCTAAAAGCATCATGATGTTTTGAACTCAAAATCATAGTATAATCATCAACGAATTTATTTTTTCTAAGAATTAAATAATTTTTAAAACTCCTCTTTTCATGAATCTTTGATCACAGTCATTTTTTGATTTTTTTTTTATGTTTATACCATGATCTAATAGCTATTTAATCATTAAAAAATTTATTATCTTCATTATATTTCAAATCTAAAAACATGGTTTTTCATTCAATAGAAACTTTGACTTTTTCTCAATGTTAAAGTCTTATGATGGGGTCTTTAAATTTTTATACTCTGAAAGGATTACATTCGGAGAATTGGACTCAGTGGAAGAAATCTTATGTTCAGAATCGAAAGTCTAACGCTCTTTCCTTTTACAATTTTCAACTCTATCCAAAATTCTTATATTTTAGAAAATTCATATGGTAAGCTCAAATAATTATGGTTAAGTCTTAATACCAAGACTTATGATGTGTATAAAGTCATATGATCGTGCCTTTATCAATTTTCAGTAGACTCCAAAGTCTAATGATGAAGTCACACAATTAGTAAAGACTTATGATTAGAAAATTCATATGCTGGAGCTCAAATCATTACAATTGACTCAAAGTATTATGATGAGCACCTGAAGTATTATGTTTGGTGGAAAAGTCTTACTATCATGGTAGGCAAAGAATTACGTTCAAGAAATGTCTATTTTTCAGGATATTCAAAAGGCATACTTCTACAAATAGCTTTGAATGATCTTCATTTTTCTCTATTGCTTCTCCAAACTCTTTAAATCATCTCATAACTACCTTAAATAATTTTTGGAATTATTAGAATAATTAAAAAATAATACCAGTAAATCTATGAGGTGTTATAGCATAATGAATACTCAAATAACAGTATTTACTTTATTATATCTACTATATTGAGTGGGGTCTATAGAAACCCAATATAAATAAACACATTTATTTCATTACTTTACATGAATAATTAATCAATCACACAAATAATCACACAATTAGAAAATTGAAGTTTTAGTGTCTTTAAGAACTATCTATATAAGCCAATTATTTTACAAAACTTTTTTATATTTATATATAATTCGGACACACTAGACTCATTCTATATTTTTTAAATATTATAATCATATTTATAACCTGGGGAAATGAAAACATAAGAAATGGGTGAGCTCAGATGCTCTATAAAGGTAAACATAAGTGATAATAATCGAATATCATTAGTGACTATAAGATGATCATATGATTCTATTTAAGATACATAAAAAACCTATATCCAACATTCATATATCATAAATCATAGTATAAGGCTGTGTATAACATAATAAATGAATCAAAATAGTGTGTAAACATGATTCAATAAATATGATACATAAGTGAATAATATAAGAATGATAATAAGCATAAAATTGTGACATCTTTTAAATATGGAACAAACATTGGTATAGGGAGAATTAATTTCATGAGTCACACACTTGAACTGATTCTTGTGAAAAAACTTAATTATACTCACATATACATCACCTTCATGAGCCACACACTTTCACTCATACTTTAAAACAACTAGATTGTGATCATGTATACATATCTCATGAGATTTAAACATTTAACCAATGTGTTCGAGGGTGAAATAGGACCCCATCCATTATCATCCATACTTATGAGTGACACTTAAAAATCATTCACTTATTTTATACCATAAATAACCCATGTAAATAAAATGGGTTTCATATCCTTTTCAAATGTAATCACATAAGGAAATCATCCATGATTATAAAAAGATAAACCCATGGAAAATAAATGGGTACCTAGAGATATTCAGTAACTTTATAAGTAAATATAATTCAATCAAAATAATAAATCATATGGTGTTTACACAATATATATAAAGGGTATGTGATTAAGTTGATAGTTTCCACAATTAATTGTGGTATTGTGTCTAGGTGAACACCCTTCAATAAGAGGAAGTAAATAGAGATTGTTCACAGAGGAAAAACAATAGAAGATAACACATATCAATAATTTCCACATTTAATCAATATATGGAATCTAGGTTAACATCCTTTAATTAAATAAATTAAAAATAGGATAATCACAAAGTAAAGTCATTAGGTGAAAGTTCTAACTATTCATAGTGAACGATTAGGAAAGAAAAAGGAAATTATAGATAATATATTTGATATAAAATAAAATTATATACAAATAAATAAGGTGGATGGTAACATTTGAATAATATCCTTTATCAAACATAAGACATATCAAAGGATAGTTTCTTAGAAGAAAAGTGGTTTAAGGGGTATTAGAAAAATCACTTTTGAAATAAGAAATTCCTTGATCTTTTAAAATGATTTTAAAAGAAATATTTTATAAATATAATAGGAAATTAATTTATTTTAGAAACTATAAAAACATAGTTAAAAAGTTTTATATTAAATGAAAAAGTTGGAATAAAGATGTGTTCACATGAAAATATGTAAAAATGGATTTTAGAAGACATTCGTAAAAAGATGAATTTATGGGTCACTTTCAAAATTTATTTCCAAAGGGTGAATAAAAATTTTTGAAAATCATTATACTTTGAAAAATAAAATTCAATAATATATCCTTGAAAATAAAAAAATGTATCAAAATAAATATTATGTGTAGGATAAAACATTTTATTTAAAAGGTTGAAAAACCTTTTTAATGTTTTGAAATATATTTGTTGAAAACCAAAATCATAAAAAGATTAATAAAACTACCTTATTAAAATAAGGGAAGGAAATTATAGAGGTTAAATGAGATAAAACATAATTATCATCCCAATTATAAAGTATAAAATTGTTAGGAAAGGATATTATAGACAAGGAGGGGAAACCATCATTTAAGAAAATGAAAATTATTCTCAATAATTTTGAGAAATAAATTTTACCAAGGCAATAGATTTAAAGAAAAGGGTCATTTTACACTATATATGGATATAAAATAACATTAAATAAAATATTAGGGTGGAAGATATCAATCTTTTAAGAAAGAAGTTCAATAATAAGCATTTTAACTCAACTAAGGGAGTTGAGTTCACAAAAAACCCTATGTTAATTGTAACATAGTAATCAAAAGAACATGAGAGAGAGTTAACAATAAATAGACATTAAAATATCATGATATTAAGGATATTAATTATACTTAAAGTTAATAGGGTATTTAATACATCATAAAAATTTATGGTGCATAATATCAAACATGTCTCAAGAATTTTAAATTTGAGACAAATAACCCCTTACAAGTGTAGAAACATTTGAGGTAAACCTATTTGAAGGATGTAATTTCAAATGAAACATTAAATGATATGAATAATAATAGGATAATGATATGAAATACTAAATGGTAATTAGATAAACCATTATAAATAATACATGGTGTAAAATAAGAAATATGTCTCAAGAGTGAAAATTTGAGACAAAAAACCCTTACAACTTTTGTAATTTTTTTGAGTGAAAACCCCATGAGAGAAAGAACATGGAATAAAACATTAAAAATAATGAAATATAATGGAATCATGATAAAAAAATATTAAATGTCATTAGATACACCATTCTAAATAAAACATGTCATATAATAATAATTATGTCTTAAGGGATTGGAAATTGAGATAAGAATCTACTACTATGTTTCCCAGCTTAGTTGAATGCACTTTAATATCCTATTTAACAAACATAAATATATTAATCACCTGTTTTATATCCTTTTTAATATACATAACCCATTAAAAACTAAATTTATTATTATTCTCTACACATATTATTTAGTTATTATCTATTTCCAATATTGGTTGTGAGTAATCTTGATCGTGTTGAACTAGTTTGGTAATCATGGTGTTTTTATTCATTATTCTCCAAAATTTAATCATTATTAGATAATAAAAGTTAATATAATTAATTGTTTTTAATTATTTATAATTTTATAACATCATTTCATAAGTATTTTAGTTATTATTCATGACGATGAAGTCGGTGACGATCTTGTTTCAGTAATTTATAATGAATGAATAATGTTGTATTAAATAGTGAATTAAATGTTTATATTTCCATTAAAGAACCAAAAAAACATTATTTACTTATAAATATCAAATATTAATTTTCTTAATCCATCCTTTATATAAATTTATTGCATTCTTCATGTAGGTGGTTAAACTGACCCAATAAGAACATGTTACAATCTTTGTGTGAGTATGGCTATAGAAGAGATTATTTTATTATAAAATCATTATCCCAAAAGTATAATGAAATTATTTATATTTTATTAAGGTGTTGAATAATAATTGGTAACATATATGAGAATAAGGTAAATGAAAAAGAAGGTATAACTTATAAATAAATGAATTTTCCTCTTGGTATGTTTGTTTTATGCGGTTATTTTTATAATGATTGCTTATTGATAATATCACTTATTGAATTACTAGTTTATATTTACAAAATATAAATCATGATATAAATAACATATATATTTACTAACCACATTTCTATAAACATAATTTAAAAGTGGTGATGAAAAATGAAATGTGTTGTTTATAGAGGTGGTAGTCCACACATGCACATAAGCAATGTTTTAATTTTTTTTCAATTGAATGGGAGGGGAATAGATAATATTTATACAATAAATATAATAACATTTCATAACATTATATATAATAATGTAATTAAAAACATATGGTTATAATGTTATGGATAATGGTGGATGAGAAGGATAAATAAAGTAAAAGGGTAACTAATAGTTTTATAGAGAATTTAGATCTACTCTTGAATTATCCTTTCGAAATGAAGGACTTTACGAACTTTGTATAGGATATAATATGAAAAACCTATAAATAGGATCTACAAAAAGTAATTTAGGTATATATTCATGATAATTTCATATTATAGGTGTGGCTTGAAGTAGGTGGAAGTGAGATCTGTTTAAGGTGAAAAGGAGGGGGAAATATTTGGAAAAGAATGTTAGGTAAGGTATAAGAACAGAATTTAATGAGAGTTAGGTGATTTGGATGTGAAAATATTGGAGATACATGTTGGTATGTATTTATAACCTAACAAAGTTATAATATAAGGTCTAAGTGTCAAATAAATTTAGTAAAATTCGATCCACATTAGACTACCCATTTTAACACTTATTAATATTGATTAAAATTTAACCATTGTAATTATTTTATAACTGAAAATATTATAAGACCATTCCTATAAAATTTTTATGTGTTTAATCTGAATTTGGACTCCATTTAATCCATTTTAATATCTAAATATGATAAAAAGAAATTTTAAAATAAATCATATAATGTGTTGAAAAACAAATTTTGTATAGAAAGTTGTTTCAATCATTAAGAGTTCTTAATATTATTTAAAAATTATTACCAATTGAATGAGTGATAATTTATTTTTATATATGTTTAAAAATAATATTAGAGTATTTATTTAATTTAAATTCATAATATTTAAAAAAAGTATCATTCATTGAAAAAACTATTTTACCATGCTGACTAATATTTATCTTGTGAACTTAATTTTATACCTAAAAATGAAATTGATCTTGTTAACTAATTTGAAAATTATAATTAAAAATATTAAAACCATTTTATATGATTCAATTTTAATGTAAGCACAAAAAAACAATTTTAAGAAACATGTATCTTCTTAAAATAAAATAAATTTATTACTTTCTTAGTAATAACTATTGGATAGATGTAAACTTATTTTATTATTTATATTATCAATAATTTCCATTTAAACTATTATTTAACCATAATATTCGATAACACGTGAAAAAATGAGTTTTTTAAGAAAATATATTTTACGCATAACATGGTTTTTATTTTTTATTTAGCTATGATAATTGAATTTTATCAACGGATTGGTATTAAAAAATTATTTTTATTTCTTAATATATTTAATAATTAGATTACCACTATATTTACTCACCAATTAAACAGTTATATTTCTACATTTATATAATTTTTTGTGTTTTTTTGTTCAGTGTTACCTATGAAGAAAGATACTAAACACAATTTTTATTTAAGGAAAATACATAGTGAAATATCATGTTTCTACATTATCCCCCCTTGAATAAATTATGTCCCCACAATTTTAATTATTTTTAACTAATTTAATAGTTAAGGGTGTCAATAAGATATACATGACTCCAGATTTTAATTTCTAATGATTTTTTATCCTCACTATCCTTGATTTGAAAAGTGAACTCATATTTTACATCATAATAAGAATATAACTAGTGTTGAGTTTTTCTCTAAACTTTTGTGATAAATACCCCCAATATAATGGGTTAATTTTTCATATATGGTCTATAGTTATCTGTTCATTTATAGGTGATCGGAGATTTATTTTTCTTATCTCATCTAGGTTAAATATCCTAAGAGGGGGTGAATTATGGTATTTCATATTAAAACAACATCCCCTTAATATCTTATTTCATCATTAAATAAAACACACTTATATCCATTTCTCATAGAAATGTATGAACAGAAATGAAATCATGAATGATACATAGCAATTTTACTTAGTTCACCCTAAATAGACCACACTTAAGGAGTATATAGAAGAAATGTGTCTATATGCCAAATCCACTAAGGATCACTACCAAAATAAGGTCCAGAATATATCACTTTTATGCCCAGATCACTACCTTTACAAATTTTGGAGTATACTCACTATCCCTCCGGATTTACAACCAATCAAAATTTGAAATCCCACTGCTCTTTCAACCGAAGTGTGTTCACTACTCCTTCAGAAGAATCTCTTATTAATCTGAATCACTTTAGAATTGTTTCAAACATAAATGAGTGTTCCATGAAGTCTTATTTTCACCTAGTAGATGAAATCCACTTTTTCTGCACTATTAGTTTGTGGATATTTCATTTGAAAACCATTTTTAGTCACTTTTCAAACTTTATTTCACCCTCCATGAATTGTCTGGCATCTTCTTTAAACTCCCTTACATCCTCTTCAAACTTTTGTGCACCATGTGTCATGAGTTCATCATGAAAGAACCTTTTATTCATAGACTTCCTCTGCTTTATGGATGATTGATGATTCATGGACCACCTCTGTTTCACAGCCCCATTTCTATTTTCTATAGAGCTCTGAAAGTTCATTATGTGAACTATCTTCATGAACTATATTCATGAAATATATTCAAAAACTATCTTTTCAAACTACCTCATTCACAAAATTTTGTCCCTCATGAACCACTTTCTCCTTTACATAATCCTCTATCGTGAACTACTTTAGACTGTCCCGAATTCTTCCAACGATGATCTTATCTAATGAAATTCACTCTCTCTAATGATCTGATTAGGGGTATTTATATAGGCAATTATATCCTTAAAAATTATAAGTATAATTACTGAAAACTTGAATGTGGTATAGCCTTCACCTTGAACATTCTATGTGGTCTGTATAGTGCCTTTATACTTTGTGGTGGTAGATAACGTCTACAAACAAAAATCCTTTACAACAACCTTAAATCACCACCCCTATCCACAAACTATGATCCTCTCACATACTACAATCCTCCCATGTATGAAGAACCTCCTGCGAATAGATTTTGTTATGTGGTTCACGTGTCACACTTCGCGGTTCGTATAGCACATATTCCTTTACTTCAAGCTTAATTCACCGCATTCATATGTAAAATTTTCAACTCCTTTGCAGTCCATGAACCTCCTTTGAAGTCTAGAAACTCCTTTTTTGGTCCACATAGCATAGCTTCTATGTGTAAATATTTCCTTTTATATAAAAAAAACTTTTAATTTTGAGGCCTAAAAATTTGGCAAACACTGGGAAACTGCACCACCTTAAATGCTTAT
The DNA here is from genome assembly GCA_963277665.1 of Viscum album. Taxonomy (NCBI): domain Eukaryota; kingdom Viridiplantae; phylum Streptophyta; class Magnoliopsida; order Santalales; family Viscaceae; genus Viscum; species Viscum album. Next base: position 1,260,031,456 of record OY728161.1, read on the forward strand.
TATTTTGAGACACCAACCATACTATAACGCGGTCATGTGACTTTTTAAACAAAAAAAATAACCCCAAAAACATTAAAACGACACCTTGAGGTATTTTTTTCTAACAATATCCCCCTTTTAGTTTGTTGAAAACACTTGAAAACTTTTATTACCAATCAAAGACATACTCAACACACACTCTAAGCCCACACGATCCATGCTTAGAATAAGAAACAAGAGTAGCCTAAAAATTTCATCAATGAAAAACTTCATTACAAAATCACTCAAATACTTTCATCATGATACCCATTTATAGTGATATATAACATTTGATAAAACATCTTTATCATCATCAAATTTAAAACTCCCCCTATTTCACTGCTCCCCTTATCAGTTTCTACCCTATCTTGATTAATAAATTTTCTCCCCCTTTTATAGCCACAACTTCTCCCCCTTTATTAGTGAACCTGATGGTCACTCATTTTTGGTCTACTACAGGGTAAAGAACACATATCAGTGCATTAGGGAAAAACTCGTCATACCTTAGGGAGAGGGGGTCCCACATCCACACTTTTTAGGTGTGGGGAGTCAATTGATCTCCAAGATCCATTTGATTACATTCAAATACTACTTTGGGTAATAACTTCATTAAAATGTATGCAACCTATATTTTTATAGGAATTTACTCTAACTTCATAAGCCCGTGCTCCACTTTCTCCATGATAAAATGATATTTGATTTCAATGTTATTTTTTCTTGAGTGATGGACTATATTTTTTATAAGATTCATAGCACTTTAATTGTTATAATGGATTCTGATTATAGACTTCACTTGAACTCCCATATCATCAAGCTATTATTTCATCTACAATAATTGCATGAAAGCTTGAGTGGTCGTAATATATTCAGCTTCTACGATTCTCAAAAAAAATTAAATCTATTATCATTATTAGCTAAGAAATACACAAACCACCAAGATAGAATGAACTATATGGTGTTGATTTTCTATCATCTATTGAATTAAACAAATATGCATTTGTATATCCCAATAACTCTTGTTGAGATTTTTCATTATATAGAAAACTGAAATCCATTGTTCCCTTGATATAATGAAGTATTCTTTTAACTATAATTATGTGACATTATTTGTGATTGCTTTGATATTGTAATACTTATCATGTGAAAAAAACAATATCAAATATTTTTACTTTCAAGTATAATAGACTGGAAATGATTCTCCTATATTATGTGACATTAACTGATTTTCCTTCATCATCTCATGATATTTTTATCTGGGTAGCCACCAGAGTATTCATCTTCGTGTAATTATCCATTCCAAATATTTTTAAAATATCCTTTTCATATTTCAATTGAGAAATAAATGTTCCAATCCTTCCTTGTGTAACTTGTAAACCAATGAAAAAAGGCCATCTCACCAAACAATGACATTTCAAACTCACTTTTCATGATTTTTTTAAACTATTTTCACTATACTTTATCTGGTCCACCAAAAAATTATGTCATCAACATACACCAACACCATCATTATTTTATTACTTTCATTATTAACATAGATATTGTAATCAATTCCACCAACTGAAAACCAAGATTCTTCAAAAATAGATCATGTTTTGAATACCATGCTCTTGGTTCTTTGTAAAGTTCCATGTTATTGAACTGGGTTAAAATACGAATGTTTTTTAGTTTTTTTTCAGTTTATCAATGGGTCGTTTTTTTAAAACCAAACTTTGTAATTTTATTCCAAGTGTTGGAACACCTAAAGGTGTCATTTTTGGACTTGTGTAATTACCCGATAATTTTCGCAGGTGTCCCAATGAGTCTCGGGAACACCAATTTTAGAAAAGTACACTTTAATGGATATGTGCAGGTAGTGCACGGTTGCGGTCCAACCCGTATAGTTTAGCATATTTAATAAATTATTTAATTAAATTAAATAATTTTATATGAGATATTTTGATTAATTAAAATAATTTTTTAATAATAATAATAATGAATTTATTGTTATTATTATTATTATTATGGTTGTTTAATTAAATGAATGATAAATAATTAATTAAATGACGGTTAAAGAAATTAATGTGAATTTTTTGTTTATCGAAGAACCGTTTTAATTAAATAAAGAGTTTCAGAATTATTAAAGGAACATTTATTATTAAATGAAGGAATGTGTTAATAATAATAATGTTATTATTATTATTATTATGGTGTTATAAATTATTTTATTGCTTTGAGATTTTAATTGTATGTTAAAGGAGTGTATCATTTATGAGAATTTCATATAGATTTTGAGATTCCCAAAGAAACATTTAATAAAATGAGGAGTTTCAGATTTAATGAAGTGTTGTTATTAAGTAGTGGTGTTGGATTTATCAAAAGTTTGAAAAATAATAATAATGAGATTATTATTATTTTAGTTTTATGAATGTAATTATTATTATTATTATGGAAATTAAATTAGGGGTTGTGGGTTGGATTTTTTATCATATTAATGATATTGTAATAAATTGGGAGTTTCATAATTAATTATGAAATGTTTATTAAGATAATAATGAATGAAGAAGATTTTTTAATTAAATGGGTGGTAACATTTATGTTAAAAGATTTTAATTGGATGTTTAATGAGGTATAATATTGATTTGTAATTAATGAGGCTTTTGGGTATCTCAAAGAAACGTCTAATTAAATAAAGAGTTTCATAAATAATAAATAAGTGTTTTTATTTAATAAGAGGTGTTGGGTTTTATCTAAGGTTGAATAATAATAAAAATAAAAATAAAATTATTATTATTATGGTTTTATGAGTGGTTGTTATTATTATTATGAATAATAGTAATAATGGATTTTTGGGGGGTTTCATTTAATTAAATTAAAGGTCAATAAGAATTTAATTAATCGTTATGAAGTGGAGTTTTTTATTTAATTAATTTTTGTTGAGATAATTAATTAAATAATTATGAGTTGGGTGTTATTGAAGAATGGTAATTTTAAATGGTAATATTAAATGAGGATTAAATATGGAGTTGAGTTTAATTTAATTAAACCATTTTAAATGTAGATATCGGGTTGTACATAGTTATTCTAATGGTGCAGGTCAGCTGTACTGTTACGCAGTTTTTAAAATGATTTATTTTTATTTAATTTTAAATACAAGAAATATTTAATAATAATAATAATGGGGATATTATTATTATTATTATATTAATTTTATTGGATGATTAATGGGGGATTTTAGAGTTTATTATGAAACATTTATTTAAAGGTTAGTTAATGAAGTAACATTATATTAAATGAGAATAATAAATTTTATTATTATTATATTAAGACTATTAGTTTATCTTGGGTGTAATTGATAATTGGGGGATATAACATGAGGGTGGTGCACCACCATACGGGAGGAACAAAACAAACGCACGAGGCCCCTCCTTTGAGGCATGCTACACCCCCCTCATCAGCTCCTCTTCACGCGATCAAATCATCCTGGTGTCTTCTCGAATCTTGTCTGTATCGGTGAGGTGAGTCTATCTACATTTTTTTGTGATTCACATTGTCCATTTGGCTCCTCCCTTGCCCTTTTTCCTTGTCCAAAATCCTATGGTTTGGGTTTTATTGGGTTTTCTTGTTTCTTCGGTTCTAGGGACGTGCAAAGGGCTCCTCTAGACCCTTTGGACCGTATTCCAGCATCTTCTGATAAAGGTGAGGCAGATGAGTTTGTTTTCACTTTTCTATCATTTTTCGGGTAAAGTTATTTAATTTTGGTATTGTTTCATATCATTCAATTAAGGGTGTGATAATTTTTATGAGTCATTAGTACCTAGTTAGAGGTGTGTTGGTCCTTACTGCTTTGATTCTGAGTACCTATTTTAATATTTTGAATTTTATTTATATTGATGCGGGGAACGCACATGAATATATATATATATATATAAAGGTGCACACGCGTGCGATTGCGAACCAGTTGTGGACTGGTTTCCGCTAAGTATATTAGAGCGCTTTGGATTTAAAATGGTTCCACCCCGAGGTAGGGTCCCAAATCACTATCACTTTATTTAAGAATTATAGCTTCTTTAATTAAATTGAGAATGTGAGTTTCATTGATTATGATATGTCTATGCATGACACTTTTTATGTTATTAAATGATGTCACCCACATAAGATAAATGAGGACTTGAACATGTGTTGATTTTAATCATGTTTTGATAATTTAGTTAAAGTGATATGATAAAATATTTAAATTATTTGAATTGGTTGAATGGGTAATAGGGTAATTAATTGTAGAATTAATTATCATGTCATCAGTTGGAATAAAAATTTTGGCTATTACTGATTATTGAGAATATTGAATATTTGAAATGTTCGAAATATAAATTGGAAACTAGTAATAATTAATGGATGGATTAATTATTACATGATAAATGGAAAATGGTAAATTAATTAATGATTGGTTAAAGAGATAATATTTAATTAATTAATTGTTGAATTAATTAATTTTAATTTATAAAATTAAGATTATGAATTAATTGTTTGTTACGACTGTTGGCCATGGGCACCTTTTGATGCATGTTAGATTTACATGCGTTAAGTTGTATTGGATGGAATTGTTTTATATTATGAGATGCTACGTGAGATGGTTGCTAAATATATGGGCTTTGTTAAGCATGTTTTTTGATGATTATGATGTGCCTGTAAATTGTTAAAGTCCTTGACGAATCACTATTTGAGTGGACAGGTTCAGACTTGTGAAAGAATTTAGATAATTAAATGTTGAGTTAATTATTTATTTGGATTGCTAAGAATAATTAATTGTAAATTAATTATTTACTATTGAGATATTGAATGGTTAGTTAATGGTTGACTTTTGACGGGCAATTTATGTTGTTAATTAGTTGTTGAATTAATTAACGGGTTAGATTAATTAATTTATTAATTAATTAATGGATTGTTGTGGGGTGATAGACATGGAATTATACACCAATTATAAATATATATGTATTATTGATAAATGGGTTTTGAGATAGGGATTGATGATACAAATACTCACGGGGTGCTAGACATGGCGTTCTACAGCCATCTTGTAAGAAAATATTCTTTTATGGGTCAGGGACTGATTCTCCAATTACCCATGGGTTGTGAGACAAGGACTGACGCTCCAAATACTCATAATAGTGTTATACATGATGTTCTACACCCATTAATTGACATTGGACTGTGGGTCCAATTGGTCATACATGAAATCAATTAATCGGTTAATGAAAACTATTGTGACATTATGATTTGTGAATTTAATATGAGAAAGGGTTCATACTTATATATGAATTGGGTGAATCACTATTAGTGGAAGGACCCATGAGAGAATCACTATTTTTTAGTGGATGGGCTCAGATGTAGTATATGAAAGATTAAATTGAATATCTTATGATGCATTATCCAATCCAAATCACAAGATTGGATTTGGTCTTAACTTTGATTACTTAGATGGTCTTTAGAGACATCTGTGGTGAGTGACTTATACAGGGAATGTAAGGCTCAGTCCAGATCATGAGAATTATGTAGTTTAATGAGGTTTTAATAATTGATAAATGAAAATGATTGTGTAATGACTATTGTGTATGCATGAGAAATGTATAATACAGTTTCAGACACCAGCTGAGAGCTGAAGTGGGTACCTGGGTATATAGTTACATTGTACTTCTTACCTTAATTATGCATGCTTGCACTGTTTAAATTATTTATTGAATGTTAGCATTTTGCGTAGACACCAGTGGTCTCGTCCTACTGATATTTATATCTCACACCCTACTCAGGCCGCTATTGCATTGGGGTAGCTGAGTAGATTCTATTTGGTTACAGGATTGTGTTGTTTTCATTTACTTGGAATATAGGAGCAAAGTACTGAGCGGAAGCTTGGGATACTCGAGGAGACTACCCTCAGGGCTTAGAGTCATTGTTTATTTATTTTTGTAATGTAATGTTCAAAATGTTGTTTTGTTCACTATTTTACATTTTTGTACCATTATCATGTCATGCATGCATCTACTATATAATTGATGTTGTCCATTTGTTTGTACAAGATTTATAAAATATACCTTACGTTGCTTTATCATTTATTAGAATGCTTCTACTATTTATTTCCATTATTTGTTATTTACTTTGATATACCACTATTCAACTCTGATAAGAGGGTATAGTCTCCCCACTGACTATCCTTAGACCCTCACTGTTAGTTGGTAGCCTCTGGTGTATGGGGAGATGCGCTTGAGGTCATGTGGCGACCGGTCCGGCCATTAGTTTAGTGGTGAGTCGGGTCGGGACGTTATATGCTTACTTCAATCCATATAGCACTTTTATCAACCAGAAAACTATATTCTCATATTCATGAATGAGAAAAACATATATATGGTCGATATACACTTCTTCTTCTAGAACCCCATTTAGAAATGCTAACTTGAAATCCATCTAGAAAACTTTGAACCTTCTTCACACTGCTATGGATAAGAATAATTTGATTGTATCTAGACTCTCAATAGGTGAAAATGTTTCATAAACATCAATACCCTCTATCTAGGAGTACCCTTTTCACACCAATAATTATTTTTTTAGAATTATTATTCCATATTCATTCATCTTGTTCTGAAAAACACATTTGGTCCAATTGAAATTCTTATCTGTTTGTCTCGAAACAATCTCCCAAGAGTGAGTCTTCTCAATTTGGTCAAGCTCTTCATTCATAGTCTACACCTAGTTCTCATCTCTAGAAAATTCTTCAAAACATTTAGGCTCTATCTGAGATAGGAAGGAATCCTATTATAATTACTTCATTCTTTGTGTTTGAATTGGCACTACCTAATCACTAATGATGTTCTTCCTATCAATTTCATCTCGACTCTTCATTTTTTATGTAGATATAGATTTGAATTCCTCCTAATCATCATTAGTATCTTCTGAACCATCATTTTCCAATTCAAATCCCCTTGACTTTCTTAAAAAAAATTAACACAAACAGAGACATGAATTGGCAACCCAACTCATGCCCCAAAAATTTATTAAAATAAAAGTATTGCAATACAAACTCGAGGTGTAATGAGTTTACACCAACCCAAAAGAGATATAAGAACCAGTATATAAAACAAATAATCTCAAACACATTAAGCAACAAGTGTGGCCGCTCCAAGTGAGCTCCAAGGTTGGGGACATGTAGGAATGTCCATGACATAAGAGCAGTGAGTCGTGCCATGTGAGCAGCGCAGCACTGGACAAAGAAAATCAGGGAGTTTGGCTATATTCTTGCACCAACCTCTTATTAAACAGTCGACGTTTGATATCCAGATAAGTTTCCACAGAAATTTCATCATCAATTAATTGTTCACTGTGTTGTTGAAGATTATGTTCATTCTCTACTATAGTAAGATCATTATTTCAACTACCTTTCCAAGCCTTTTTTGAAACATTTATATTCTTTTCTTATTCATGAATATTCAATAAATATCCCTTCATCTCCATGAATCTCAAATTTCATATTTATCTTTATTGATAATAAAACACTTACTTAAAAAGATTCAAAAGTATTTCAATGTTGGATTATTTCCATACCATGTCTTGTATGGAGTATTTTCTTCCTTCAAACACAAAAGATCCCTATTATATATATAGAACAACTTCAAGATTGCTTCCTTCCAGAATTTCTCTAGTAGGTCTTTTTCAATAAGCATTTTTATATTCATGTTGTTGATGATCTAATTTTTCCTCTCAACCACTCTACTTTGTTAATGAGTTATTAATGTTGAAACATAATGGATTATCTCGTGTTTATTGAGATAATATTCCACCAAGATATTTGTGAATTTCATACCATTATCGGTATGAAACTTCACAATCTTCTGTCCAAGCATCCTTTATGATACCGTACGATATTATTTAAGCAACTGAACATGTTGAACTTTTTTGTAATGAAAAATAAACACGAAATCCTATTGAAATAATCAATGAAAATAACATAAAAACTATTCCCATAAATAGATCTTGGTGAGATAGGTCCACACACATCTGGATGCACCAATTCAAGTACTCTAGTTGATTTTATTTCTTTTTAATTGTATGACTTTCTGATAACATTCCATTATTGGAAAGAATTTCAGGAGTGAGTATGATCATGTGATAGCTTGGGGAGATCTTGAGTTGCATCACATTTGGCTAGATATTATTGAGATGGTTGACATAGATGGACAAGAATTTTATACCACAACTTGTGTTCTTTCTCTCTGGATAGAAATCACATATCTTCTTCTCCACTTATAAGTTATAGATTCCCCTTCCTACTTTCTACTTGTAGAAAAACTACACCATCTCTTACTTTGACCATACATATATTCTTAGTAAATCTTATAGTATTCCCTAATTCACATAGTTGACTGAAACTAATCAAGTTGTGACTGATACCTTCAAGAAATAATACATTAGCATGGCTCATTTATTTTCCCCCAAATTTATCTTTTCCAAAGCCAATAATATTTGGGCCATCATCATTTCCAAATTTGACAAAACCTTCCTACAAGATCCTTACTACCTTTCATATATGATGTGAATCCACTATAAAGGATCTATACACCAAAACAATTTGATGCTTTAAGGGAAATATCTATAACCATTGCATGCTCAACTCTTTTCTTTTTGATCCATATTTTTGACTTCATACCCAGTATAGATTGATAATATTTATTTTCATTAGATTACAACAGGTTGGATTCATCTTTCATAGCTTTAAATCAATTTTTCATTTTCATCTCATTTGATGATACATTGAGCTACTTATTATGACCACATTCAGTCTTCTACGACAAATTCCTCTATATTGTTTATGAGTAATATCATTCAATGTGTTTGAATCCTTCACACTTGAAATAGTGACCATTGAATAATATCTCGGAATATTGAGATTTTTATGGCTGCCTATGTTGGTCTTGTTCCCTTCGATACCTCTTGGATATTGAATAGATATTTTGTGAGTTTCCAATATTTACACAACAAAAACATCTAATGGGGGGTACATTCCAATGTGTCACTACTACACTACTGGTTGTCCCCTGGGTTCTCTAAATCTTCTGGTTCTGATTCATACCCAAATCAATCTTTAATCTTGGAGTAGGTTCTTGTGATCTATCTTCAACCAATACTTCTTTTTATTTTTGATCAAGCCCTATACCAGTTATATCATTCTAATCTTTCATTTTATTCTACTAACATTACTTTATCTATTTCACTAGGAATTTAAACTCAAATTTTCTATTTTATGATTCCTTTTCAACCTTCTCTGCTAGAGTCAAGTGTTTATCCTAATCTTTCACTTTCCTTCACAGGATAAAAATCTCTACCTTAATATTTTTTATAAGTTTTTCTTTATCTTTCACTTTTTTATTCAAACCATCAATCACCCTTTTTTATTCCTCAACTTTGAGCTTATACTCACTGATTTTTTCTAAGTTCTATGGCATTGAATACTTAAGATTTTAAATTTATTCTATTAGATCAGAATTCTATTATTTCTAATGTTTCATAAAGAGTTTGTAATCATGAACCACTTTATTATATTTCTTCATTTTTCCTCTCTAAACATCTATATCTTCAAGAGAAGCCTTTAATTCAGCCTAAAGATATACTCTTTCTTCAACTTCTTCTTTATCATTTTCACTTTCTTCCTTTTTCTGGTAGAAAACTACAACTGCCACATAGCATTTTCTCTATGATTTTTGCAGTTTTTCATCTCTTCAACCTCGAATTTTTCTGAACTTTTATTTTCTTATAAAAGGAGAATATTACTTTTAAATAAATTTCTCTTAAAATTTTTATTACTTTTCACATAGGATTAAGACTTCTTTATGATAATTTCAACTTCATCTGCATCATTTTCTTGAAACTTTTTGGGGAACCTTGTTGTAAAATGTCCAACCTTTTCACATCAAAAGCATGCAAGTGAGAGTTTTCCTTTAAACCTTCCTTTTCCTATTTGTAAATTTGATGAATGGAATAACATGACTTCATGTGTATATTATTCTTCCTACCCATATTAAATATTGATCTTCTTCATGGACTTGAATTACACTTCTTTAGAATTTTATTTTTCCACAGAATCATTATCATCATTTCTCATCTCATATACAATAAGAGTATTATGCAAGCTATCCAATGTCATCTCCTTTGGATCTTTATCTTCCAATACAGAAACTTTCAAATTGAACTGAGGTGGAATTCTTCTCAAGATTCACTTAACAATCTTTGCATCTTCAATAATTTCTCTAAGACCATGCATGTCTTCCACAACAACATTCACCTATCAAATAATGAATAAAAAGACTCATTAGGGTTCATTCTAAGATCCCCATACATATTCCATAAAATCTTCAGTTTTTTTTCTTTGAATTTTGAGTCACCTACATAAATATTTAGAAAATTTTCCCGTATAGAATTTGATTAATTGCAAGACATCACCTTAGTATATATTGTATTAGATATGGATCACCCCAAAGCATTTATTCCTTTAGCTTCAGCATCCAATTCCCTTCGGTCAGCTTTTGATAAAGCAACATTATTGATACTAGAGGAAATTCCATGCATCACTACTATAAATACATCCATTCCTAAAGATAGTAATTAGTCATTCATCTGATTCTTCCAAAATTGAAAAAAAATCCATTGAAGATCAGAACAATTTATGATTGACAACCTACATTCAAACCCTTGAGAGAGAAACACTGATATTAACCTTTTTCTATTATACTAATTATTATCCCAATTAGGTTAAATACCCTGAGAGGGGGGATGAATCAGGGTATAAAATATTAAAAAAACTAACCCTTATAATCATTTTTCAACATTAAACAAAACATTATTCTCTCCCTTTCCAATAGAAATGTATGAAAAGAAATGAAATCATGAATGAGACACATCTATTTTACTCAGTTCATCCTTACTAGGCTACATCCAAGGAGAATACAATTGTAATGTGAGGATGTTCCAAATCCACTAAGGCTCACTACCAAAATAAGGTTTAGTCTAGAATGATTTTATACCTAGGCTTACTACCTTTAAAAAGTTTGGAGTGGGCTCATTGTCCCTCTTGGTTTACAAATAATCACAATTTTAAAGCTCACTAATCTTTCAATTTAAGTGAGCTCACTGATACTTTATAAAAATATCTTACTATTATGAATCAATTAAAAAAATTGACACATATATGTGTGTGCTATGAAGTTTTATTTTCACCTAGTAAATGAAATCCACTTTTCTGCAGACTGTTAGTTTGGGGAAATTTCTTTCATGAACTATTTTTAGTCCCTTAACAAACTTCCTTGTATCCTTCATGAACTTTCTTTCATCATCCATGAACTCCCTTGCATCCTATATGAATTTCCTTACACCACATGGTGTGAGTGCTTCATAGACAACCTATTCTTCATGGATAGACTCTGCTTCGTGAAGGACTATGGCTTCGAAGACCACCTTTGCTTTGTGGCCCCTTTTTCTTTTGCAATTTACACAACCCTGAAAATTTCTTCTACGAACTATCTTCATGAAATATCTTTAAAAACAACCTCCTTCAAAGGATTTATCCCTCGTGAATCACTTTCTCCTTCATAGAATCCTCTCTCGCGAACTACTTCAGACTTACCTGAATTCTTTCATTGATGATATTCTCTAATGAACTATTCTCCCTCTAATGATCATATTATGGGTATTTATATAAGAAAATAAATATTCAAAACCCACTAATCATAATTAAAATAAAATATTATGTGGTACAACCTTCACCATGAACTTTTTATGCGGTTCTCATAGAACATTTATCATTAGCGGTAGCTGATGTCATCATTAAAAGAAAACCCTTTGTGGTAACATTAAATCACCACCTTTATCCAAAAATGATGACCCTCCCACATAAAACAAGCCTCATGTGTATTATGATCCTCCCACGAACTGATTTTACTAGGTGGTTTTCATGTAATACTTTGTGGTTCACATTGCACAGATCACTTTATGGGGGGCTTAATTCACTACCTCATCCACAAAACGTTCAATTTTTTTCTGGTCTGTGAACCTCCTTTATAGTCTGCAAACTCTTTTATGGTTCACATATCATGGATTATATGAGGAAATATTTCCTTTACTATAAAACAAACTTCTGATTTTAAGGACTAAAAATTTGAAAAACACTAGAAAATTGTGCCACCTTCAACGCATCTTCTTTGGAAACACCAACCATAATGAAACATGGTAAAATATATTTTTCAAAAAACATAACCACCCCAAAAACACTAATATGTAACCTTGAGGTACTTTTTCAAAATTATTTTTAGATTTGTTTTCCTATCTTGGAAAGTATCATTATCAAGAGAGACAATCCATGTAACGACCCAAAAATTTATTAATGAAAATTAATCTTGGTCTATTTAAATGTCTCCTTATGGTTATGAAAAATGTATGCCCTTATTTGGTTTTATGTTTTGGATTTTAAAATTCTGTTAATAATTTTTACCGTTGCTAATATAGTCATTGAACAGTGATCACATGATTAGTATAAATATAGGGCTTTAACAAATCCGATTTACTCAGACAAAGGAAGCGATGACCTCATCTAGTAGACTTGACTTATACGAAGACCATTTGTTGGAGCTCAGAAAGAAGTTGGAGTCATTTGGCTTCACTCTTGACCAAGCCCAAGATGAGCTTGAACACGTTAATCTTGAGCGGAATCGACTATGGGAGAAGTGGAAGTTAATAGAGATTACCACTCGAGCGATGTTATCTGATCCACCCTAAGAGTCTGTCACCATCACACACCTTACCCTTCGATCTTATGCGGGTGTTATAAGGGTTTATGTAATGATACCCTAGAACTATGACTGTGTACATTGTTCTTGTATAGATAATATACATTCTTTTTATTATTATAACTTTGTAAATAGTTTTTAAAGCACAAATAGTATTTTTAGTCAATATTCAACTAAGAAATATATTTTGATGAATTAACGGATTTTAGAATTAAATAATATTTTAATAAATTATTATTATTATTATTAAATTAATTTTTATTAAATATAAATTATTGTATAATTTTATGAATGCAATTGTAATTTTTATTAAGGTTTGAAAGTTGTTTTTGTCAAAACCCATGAATTTTCGATAAATGTTGATTTTTATTTCAAAAGTAAAAATTCACATATTTAGAAAATTATTTAGATAAAATGAATATTTTTGGAATCCGGACATCAAAAATTATCCAACGGTGAATTTTTCATAATTTTCTGAGACAGTCGAAGTTTTGGGTAAAAATTAAATATCGTTTAAATATATAATGTGTTTTATGACATCATAATGACTCAATAGTGATGTAATAAAATACTATAAACATTATGTTAGACCAATATATGTTTTACCATTAAAATAATGTGATTTTGGGTTTGTTTGATTTATTTTAAAAGGCTTTAGTGGACCCTTCAAGGCTTATAAAACATTTTGTCTTTTTAAATTTTTTTCCTTGAGTGTGTGACTCACCTTCACATAATCAACCCTATTATTTTAAGAAGATAGGTCATTGGCCTTATAAAATATTTTTTTCCACTCCTCTTTTTTAAAAACCATGGGAAAAAACCCTGGGATGGTTTGTGGTTTTGATTAGTTTAATGTGAGGTGTCCCAAACCTAAATAATAAAGAATTCCCTATCCTTTCCTATATAATACCACTCAATCTCAAACTTCCTCTTCACTAAAAGACTTTGTAGTTCAACCAAACCCTTACCTTATCTCTCTATAATCCTCCCAAGGGGCCCCAAGCTCTCAATAATCCTCTCTCAAGCCTCTCCCAAGCTTTTGGTGTCGCACTTACAAGTAAGGGATTCCTACCTTTCTCTTTTTATCTGTGTTTCTTAATATTGTTATACCCTTTTATTTTCAATTATAAATGTTAGTGTATGGTTTCTCACCTCCCCCACACTGACCTCTTTATGGTTTAATTGTTAGATACCCCTTTATCTCTCATTAAATTCCTCCCATGTACACCTGTTACCATGCCGAAATTCCGTAAGGAATTTCTCTCTCCTCATTTACATTCAAGTAATTCTTTTGTATCATGAATCTAAATTCCATTAAAATTGTTGGTACATGTATCTATATGAACCCCTCACTTTCCATTTCATGTAAATATTATGAGACACATCTTTCTCTCACATCAACCATTTTTATGAGTTCTTATGTCATGCCGTTATGCTGTCGAAATTGCACCGTGATTTTCCAAGACAAAGTCATTGTGTAGTGAATACCATGCCCATTTCTCTATCAAGGGTATTCACCTTTATGCACATTTACTTATTGTTTATAGAGTTTAATGTATGTATTTTCACATTCATTTATCATTTAATAAATTATTATGTTTAATTACATCTTGATGTATGATCCATTGGCACACTTATGCATGAAATGAAATGTTTAAGAAGGGTACCCTTAATAGCGCTCCAATACATTGGGTAAAGTATAGTATCATGATACGGCATGTGAAATGAGTGTTGACTCATGATAATTCAATTGCAATGAGGTTTTACTCATGCTTCATGTGCAATGAGGGTTTACTCATGCTCTATGTGCAATGAGCCTTGACTCATGCAAAATTCCATGTTAAGTGTTGTTGCCACATTTCCATGTTATGATTATCATTATTTTCCATGACTTTATGTTCATGTTTCTCATATTCTCCATTGATATTCCTATTGTCTAACATTTATTTTATTCCTCATGTTATTCCATGTTTATTCCCTTATTGGGATTTATAGCTCACTCTTTTCTTATGTGTGTCCTCGGGTTATCCCATGCAATGCTAAGTATGAGGGAATGTAGAGGTCATGTAAAAGAATTATTCAATAAAGATGTTGTATTGTGTGTTTTAAGTTGTTATGTAATGATCCCAATCCCCAACGACACTATACCTCTCGATATTCTATGTTGTATCAAGTGAAGTTTATGTAATAAATCATGTTTTAGTGTGTAATAAAGAGCAGGGTTGTCACAGTTGGTATCAGAGGATAGGTTTAGTTATTTTTTGGATTAGGATTAGAAAACCCTAGTGAAGCCTTAGAGACAAGACTAAGTATAATAAAAACATCCCTAAGTTTTTGTGGGTATTGAGTAAGTGGTTTATCAAGAAAATACATCCATGTCTAGATACGAGCAGGTAGAGGTGGCTCTGGCACAGATGTACCTAGGGGTGAAAACCCCGACAAGGAGTTTTGGGCTTGACCCAGGGTATCCTGGTACATGAAAATGGGTCTTGTTGTACTCTTGGTTATGACACTCTTGGGGGATATGATTTGATAAATTAACAAGCTTATTATGAACCATTATTAAGGAAATTTAAAAAAATCATCTAAGAATATATGTTATAAAGTATATCATGGATAAAATATATTAAAGTCTATAGATTCATAAGTTAAGGAAATAAATGTTATTTATAAGCCATCCATTTTTGTCTTTGGATTACCCTTTATGTGTTTAATAGTTAACTTCCCTTATTTGTTTTGGATGAAGTAAATAAGTAGAACCAGAATCAAAAAGTGAAAGGTAGGGTTATCATCCATAGTTCTACGCATTATTTTATATCCCAAAAGTTTAGTATAACAATCCCAACACCACCACAAATCATGGAAGTAAAGATTTCAGTGAGTACGGAAAATGGGGAAATCATTGCATCCCATGAATATAAATCCTCCCCTATCATAATTTGTGGATTGAACTTCCCAGAAAACCTCTTCATACTCTTTCTAGTGGAATTTGATGAAATTATTGGCATGGATTGGCTTCCCTTATATATAGCCAACGTAAATTTCCATGAGAGGGAAATCACTCTCCATGTGGATAATCGGCCCCCGATTTTGTACATGTGAAAGGAGGAGGATGAATATTCTTTAGCTCCATAATCTCAAGCATTGATATTACCACCCTATGAGAATGCATATCTGGCTCAGATGATTGAGTCCAAGGAAGCAACCATCCTTGAAGACATGCCTATTGTGAGGGAATTTTCTAAAGTGTTTTCTGAGGAATTGTTTGGTCTTCCTCCTAGAAGATATGTTGAATTATCAATTGATCTTATACCTAGTTCATTGACAATATCCAAGAATATATATAGAATGGCTATTGTGGAGCTTGATGAGATGAAGAAACAACTACAGGAGAATCTGGATAAAGGGTTTATACTCCCAAGTGCTTCACCATGGGGTGCACCAGTCCTCTTCGTCAATAAGAAGGATGGGTCAATGCGCATTTGCATCGATTATCATGATCTTAACAAAATCACAATAAAGAACGAGTATCCTCTCCCATGAATTGATGACTTGTTCGATGATTTGTGTGGAGCACAATACTTCTCCAAGGTGGATTTGCGGTTGGGATATTATCAAGTAAGGGTGAAGAAGGAATATATCCCCAAGACTGCTTTTCATACAAGATACAGGCACTATGAATTCATAGTAATGCCTTTTAGACTCACTAATGCTCCAGTAATCTTCATGGACTTGATGAAAAGAGTCTTTAGAGATTACCTTGACAAATTTGTGGTATTATTTATAGATGATATTCTAATATACTCCAAAACCAAGGAGGATCATGAGGAGAATATGATAACTGTACTAGAGACCTTGAGAAAGGATAATCTCTATACAAAGTACAACAAGTTTGAGTTCTATTTGAAGGAGGTATCATTCTTGGGCCATATCATCACAATCAATGGGATACTTTTGGATCCCTCCAAGATATCTACAATAGAGGTATAGTCAAGTCCAACATCGATAATAGATATTCGTAGCTTCTTGGGGTTAGCTGGATATTATCAACGATTTGTGAGAAATTTCTCATGATTGTCTAACCCTCTTACCAAGCTAACTTTGAAGGGAGTAAAGTTTTATTAGAGTGATGAATGCGAAGTAAGCTTCAAGGAGTTGAAAAGGAGGCTTATCACTATGTTTGTGCTCACTTTACCCACAATTGGAGAACTTTTTATGGTATTCAATGATGCTTAGAAGAAGGTCCTGGGATGTGTGTTGATGCAAAATGACAAATTCATTGCCTATGCTTCGAGGAAATTGAAAGTTCATGAGAAAAATTATCCAACACATGATCTAGAGTTAGCTGTAGTGATCTTCACTTTAAAAATTTGGCGGCATTATCTATTTTGGGAGAAGTGTGAAATATATATGGACCACAAAAGCCTCAAGTATATATCCACACAGAAAGAGTTGAACATGCACCAACAAAGATGGTTAGATCTGATCAAATACTATGACTGCTCAATCCACTACCAGCTTGGGAAAGTGAACAAGGTGTCAGTTACTCTATGTAGAAAGGACCCAGTGATTCTATCATTGATGAGAATTGATAAGGATCTAATCTTCTTATATTTGATGAAGATGGACATGGGAATCATAAATAAGTGAACATCATCAATCCTTTCACAAATGATTGTTCAACTGTCTCTTTTAGAAAAGCTAAATGATGCTCAAAAGGATGATGTGGGAATTCAGAAGAAAGTGGAAGCTATCAAAAAAGGAAAATCCCCAGAGTTCAATGTTAATAAAGAATTAATTGTGATATTTGGGAAAATACTATGCGTTCCATCAAGTCCAGAGCTGAAGAAAGAACTTTTGGATGATGCACATAGTTCAAATTTCTCTATTCACCCAGGAAACAAAAATATGTATCGAGATATTTGAGAGTATAATTGGTGGGAAAATATGAAAAAGGAGATCGTTGAGTATACATCAAATTACCTGTTGTGTCAGCAAGTGAAGACAGAGAGGCAAAAGTCTAAGGGGATGATGCAACCATTTCCCATATAGCATGGAAATGGGAGAACATCACCATGGACTTTGTCACCAGACTTCTGAAGACATCCAAAGGCAACAATGAAATCTGGGTTTTTGTGGATCGTCTTACAAATTATACACACTTCATTGAAATTACGGAGGATTTCTCATTGGATAAACTGGCACAGATATATATCAGGGAAGTGGTAAGGATGCATGGAGTACCACTATCTATTATATCCGATCGAGATCCAAGATTCACCTCTAAGTTTTGTAAGAGTCTTAAACATGCTTTGGATACTGAACTAAACTTCATTATGGTCCATCATCCTCAAATGGATGGCCAATCTGAGCGAACTATTCAGACACTGGATGATATGTTAAGATCGTGTTCTATGGAATTCAAAGGAGGGTGGGACCAACATCTTCCACTGGTTGAATTCTCCTACAATAACAGTTTCCACTCGAGGATATGAATGGCACCTTATGAAGTCCTGTATGGGAAGAGGTATAGAACACTGGCATGTTGGGATGAAGTCAGTGAGCATAAGCTGGTAGGACCAAAAATGGTCGAAGAAATGGTGGAGAGGTTCAAAACCATTCATCAGCATATCAAGACAGCCCAGATTCGACATAAGAGTTATATAGATAATTGTTGACGAGACTTTGAGTTTAAAGTCAGATAAATGGTATTTCTACACATATCCCCATGGAATAAGGACATGAGATTTGAAAATAAAGTGAAGTTAAGTCCTAGATACATCGACCCCTTTGATATTCTTGATCGTGTCGGGGTTTTGGCCTATCGACTAGCACTTGCTCCTACCATGGACAAAGTACATGATTTCTTTCATGTATCCCTCTTAAGGAAGTACATACCAGACTCTTCACATGTACTCTCTTTATAGGGAGTACAGTTATAGGATGGTCTTTCCTATGAGGAGAAACTAGTGAAGATCTTATATCATAGGGAAAAAGTCCTATGAAATAAGACAATTCCTCTCGTGAAGGTGTTGTGGCGAAACCAAAAGTTTGAAGAAACAATGTGGGAATTGGAGGAAGTAATGAAGCATAGTTACCCAAATCTGTTTTAGTGTGGAAAATGGAAATTTAAAGGGTAAAATTTCTTAAGGGGGGAATTTTGTAACGACCCAAAAATTTATTAATGAAAATTCTTCTTGGTTTATTTAAATGTCTCCTTATGGTTATGTAAAACGTATGCACTTATTTGGTTTTATGTTTTTGATTTTAAAATGTCATTAAGAATTGTGATCATTGCTAATATAGTGGTTGAACAGTGATCACATGATTAGTATAAATATAGGGCTTTAACAAATCCAATATACTCAGGCAAAGGAAGTGATGGCCTCATCTAGTAGACTTTCTCCCACTACTGGAACTTGGTGTTTTCCCAATGGTAATATAGAAACGGTTTGAGGAAACCATTATTGCAGTGTAAAAGAAGAAAAATTTTCCAACATTTTGAACAAACCATTGGAAATGTGCATATATTCCTAATATTTCCCAACGGTTTTCTAAAACCGTTGGGAAAAAACTATTTTCTCTAGGCTTTACCAATGGTTTTGATAAACCATTGGTAAAGGAAAGTTTTCCCAATTGTTTTTAAAAATTGTTGGGAATGTTTTACCCCAAATACCCAGCACCCAAGCTCCCAGTAGGTCTGATTGCAGACCTAATCCAGAGCTCCTCCTAACGTATTCTCGGCCGCGAAACACCTTCCAACTGAAGATACTTCTTCAATCAAACAAAAAAAATTTCTATACTCAAAATTAGAAAGTGTTACCTTAGTTTCAGTGTTCTTTATATTTTTATTTTATGTTTGATGTTTTGATTTCAGCTAAATTAGACTTATTGTTATTGGAGTATCGAACCCTTTGTTTGTTTTATGTTTTTTTTTGTTCTACACTTCATACATCGTAAATGGTCTGTTCAGTGGGGTTTGTTTAGTGCAGGGGGTAAAGGGTTTGTTTTATGTTTTTTGTTTAGTGGGGTAAAGGGTTTTTTATGCTTGTTTTATGTTTGTTTTATGTTTTTTGTTTAGTGGGTTTTTATGTATTATGTTTAGTGGGGATTTATGTTTTTTGTTTAGTGAAATGGATAATGCATGATAGTTTTGATTTTTTAATGAATAAAATGATTTTAAATAAAAATACCCTAAGGGGGCTGTAGGAGGGGTAGGGGGTTGTCCATGTGTGGGGGGTTCTACAGGTGGGGGTGGGTTGTCCAGGGGGTAGGTGCTACATGGGGTAGGGGGGGCTATATGGGTGTGGGGGGGGTATGGGATGCCCCAAGGAGGGGTGTGGGCTGTCCAGGGGGGTTAGGGTGGGATGTCCAGGTAGGGGGTGGATGTCCAGGTGGGGGGGGTGGCTGTCCAGGTGGGGGGATGTCTCGGTGGGGGGGGGGGGTGTCCAGGTGGGGGGATGTAGGGGAGGGGTGAGTTTTCCAGGTGGGGGGGGGGGATATACAGGTGGGGGTTGTAGGGGAGGGGGTGTGTGGGCTATCCAGGGAGGGAAGAGGTTGTCCTGGTGGGGGGATATCCAGGTGGGGGAGGGGGTATGGGTTGTCCAGTGGGGGGGAGTGTGGGCTGTCCAGGTGGGGGGGTGGGTTGCCCAGGGGTGGTGGTGGGTGGGCTATCTAGGTGGGGGGTGGGGTGGGATGTCAAGGGGGGTGGGATGTTCAGGTGGGGGAGGGGGTGTTGGTTGTCTAGGGAGGTGGGGGTGGGGGTGTGGGTTGTCAAGGGGGGTGTGGGTTGTCAATG